>LR898469.1:648883-1898883 GCA_905067625.1 Blumeria graminis f. sp. triticale
TTGCTACTTACAGTCCGCTTTTCAGAAAATGCCCGACCCTGGCAAAAAAGGACGTATTGACTACACCAAATCTACAGACGTACAGGACAAAATGATGGGGCTATTACGCTTCGCGAAACAAATATTGAGTAGGGAACCACGTATGCCAGGCGACAACTGAGGTCCGTGCTCATCATTTCCATCGCTCCTTCTCTTTTTGGAACACTTCATCTATACGAGCTGGCTACAGCTATTGGCTCAAATATCAGGTGCCTGAACGGTCTAGAACGAAGGAGATTCGATCAAAGAATAGCGCAGCTTACAAAGAAGTAAATCATCTCTAACAACCTACACGTGATGGTCACGTTATTCGAATACTGGCACATAGTGACTTACCTAAACACGTATGACGCAAAAGACGTCATAGCGAAACGTGGGAAGTGTATGGGTGCATGAGGAGAACGTTCCTACAAGTCACTTAGGTATAGACATTAACTGTGTGAAATTAAGGAATTTAATGATGTGTTCGACCTCAATGTCGATCCTATTCATCTATAGGTATCGCTACAAAAAATGAACTAGTTTGATTTACACCCGAATGGAGGGAAGTCTTCGGACCTCTCGGCTTTCGACGCTCGGTCCTCGAATCTAAGAAAGCAATACACCACCTCTACTCAATTCATTCGTGCCGTAGTCACGTAATCTTAACCGAGCCGTCCGACTCAAAAGGCATGTGTTACTTGCCTAGGATCAAAGTGTATAGGCCGTTACGGATACGGATACGGCGAGTGGTATTGACCATCATCCTGGCCGACTCGGGATATGTCGTCAAGGGGTCGAATTGAATCACAGCTATCATCAGAATGTACGGAAGTGCAATAATATGGGTTATTATTCTTCATCAGACAAAAACACGGCCATATCTACGGGTAGCTCGCTCATAAGATTTCCCTCTCTCTCACACCTGATGGGAAAATCTAGCGGAAAGCTCACATCCAGACGAGAATCTGAGTTACTGATATCTTACATTCTCCACGAACTTGTCTCAAGGATATGGGGATAGAATTGCAGGTGATCCGAGCCAGGAACGTATCCAGACAATTAACCCCTGTCTAAAATCAAATACTTGCTCATTTCTCGTCTAAGCTAAGCTCCGGGAAGTCCGGAATACGAAAATCGGCTCAATCAGCGCGGGAGACATCAAGATTCACATGTGCTACATATTATTCCGTCGTCACGGCGTTCAACGGGTCAAGCACGGATAGAATATTGCCGTTGTTTACTGTGTTGTTGTTACGGGAGACGATTCCGCATAATCACTCGACTGCTCATTCGTCGGTTTCGTGGGTCAAGATGATTTGGTAGAGTGGGGTGTTATGAAAATGTGAGCAGATATGTAATCTGAAATGATAAGATAGTAAACAAAGTTTTGCCTTAAAAAGCGCTGATGGTTGTGGTGAATGAATTCTTTCTGTACCACTTCATACAACTTTATATCTTCACAAAATCATAACCACACAACAACACAACAACACAACAATCCGACACCACACTTCACAAAATCTCACCACATCTCACCACATCTCGCCACATCTCACGGGAAACATTACTTTTCCCTTCGAAATCTAACTTACTACCATTATCCCTCATAACATCATGGACTCAACAACTATTTTTGTAAATGACTTTGGTCTAGGGGGGACATCTACAAACCCAACACAGATCCAAAGCAGTGGCTCTCCAAGAGCAAGACTTACCTCCCAACCTTCGACTCAACCATCGAAAAGGCGGCGGATTTCCCGCGCCTGTGATGAATGTCGCAAGAGAAAAATCAAGTGCGATGGTAAGAGTGTCTGTGATAATTGCATCTATTACAAATCGGGTACGCAACAGTAGACATCAAGTCAAGGTATCTTACTAAATTAACTTATTAGATTGCACTTATTGTAAGCCCTCAAACAGACAAAAGAGGCCGAGTCGAAAAGACTGTGAAAATCTACGGAAACAGTACCGAGAAGCCTTGGATAAGCTAACAGTCCTGGCCCCTGATATGGATCTCTCTAGGTTCACTGACGGCATAATGGTCCCAGAATATGGGATCGATATTCATTCCTCGGATGATTTGCGGACCTGTCTATCCTACAAAAGCGATGATCAGGTATCACCGAATACCAATTATTCGATGACACCTGATCATCAAGTAGAGATGGTCGGGATCCAAATCACAGCGAGGCCGTCAGCTGGGAGATTCGAGGGGACTTATCCGGCGTTGACGTACTTCAGCATATCCGGGAATACGTGAATGACGTTCTGAGTGAGTATAACACCACGATAAGTTCGGATTCATGTCCCGGTATGTCCTCATCGGAATCTTCGTCGATTTTATTCGCTCGGTCTGGAGATAATCCATCTTGCCTGGGAGATTTACCGTCTTTTGAGACGGCAAAAGAAGTTTGTGAAGCCGCTTTTGGCGAAACAAACACATTATATTGTTTTATAGATACGCCTGCTTTTTACCTGATGCTAGCAGAGCTATACAAACTTCCTGGCGATTATTTCATGGGCAAGAACAACGATTTCCTAAATCTTCTCTTTTCAATTCTTGCTCTGGGCTTTCATGTCCAAGATAAACGTCACAACGAACGCAATAGGTCAGGAGATTTGATAAGCAAAACAGGAATTGACCAAGGGTAACATTAGATTTAATTTTCTTCATCTAATCTTCAAGATGAACCATGAAACTAACTTTTGCTAAGTCGAAAATACTTTACTTGCGCAAGATGCGCCATAGATATTTCCGACTGTGGAACCATTCCGCAGCTCCAAACAGTTTTATTCTTAGTCCTTTACCTCCAATCTACTGCTGGCCTGGATGTAGGCTATTCATACATTATACTGGCACAGCAATCGGCTTTTCGAATGGGGTTGCATCTGAAGCATGATAATCAATGTAATCCCATAGAGAGCGAAGTAAGATTGAGGATCTTTTGGACGATTCAAAAGATGGATATCTCTATGTCGGCAATTCTTGGATATCCCAAGATTCTTGATCTGGATACTATTGACCAAGAAATGCCGACAGAGGTATTCGACGTGAATATAACTGAGTCTGGTGAGAATGGCTACCCAGTAGCAAAATGGTCATCATTACTGCAAGCATCCAACGCTCATATGCGGCTAATCTTGATACTTGATAAAGTAATCAAGTACATCTATCCCAACAATAGAGTGGGAAGATCCGTTAATGAAGCTTTGGATACTGGGCATATTGTTGACCACGCCATCGTGCGGGAAATCGAAAATGATCTTCAGCGATGGCGTCAAGGGTTACCAATGGGTATCCTTTCTGGCAGAAGTGAAAATCATCAAAGCTACTGGTAAGCATGTTGCACGGAAAAAGGTCATTGGCATCAATATCTCTAACAAACTTTACAACAGCACGCAACAACTTTTAAGCCTCGTTTATGCTCACGTGCAGATGATGCTTTATAGACCATTCTTGTCATACATCTCCGGAAATGCTTTTGTCGACGCAAATAAAAACAAGAAGTCACAGGCTTGCGCTTCTGCCTACTTTGGAGTATGTCAGAATGTGATTCGAATCGTGAAGGAGTTGCAAGAACGTGGATTAGCCATTGGACCGAGATGGTTTACGGTAAGTCATCCATAATCCTGGTATAATCATTGGGAAGCTCTCGAATAAATCGAACCATTTGATTTGGCATATCCATTTTTTCAAGGAAAAGGTGACTGACATTCCAGTTACAGATAAATATCACATCATTTGCCACTCTGTCCTTGGTTTATTTCAACTGTCAGCGGACTAATTTGTCTCGACCATCGGACCTTCATCCTGACCCTCAAGTGGGACATGAGGCGACCAAGGTTATAGCGCAAAGAAAACGGGATGCATGCAGCTTTTCATCAGCCTTTCAGGTTTGTGGCTTACCAGTATGGGGTATAGCGTGCTAACATTTTCGAGACTCTATCGAGACAAATATCGCCAAAGACCATGTCTAGCATCAGAGGTACAGTAGCATCAACTCACAGTAAGGAGGTATTACCTATCTCAGCAACCTTATCGGTCGAAAGAGAGCAAATTCAGACTAGGTCTGACTCACGCTCATGTCTTCCGGAGGAGGCCCCTAATTGTGAGCCTACAAACCAAAGGCTAGAATGGGATAATGAAAATGTAGCCGAAGTCTCAAATCTTGCCAGCAATACTAGACAAGATTCAGTATTGACTCCGTGTGAGAGGTCGGATGACGAGATTTTCGAGTTTATAAATTTTGAAGGCGATGAGGGTTTGAAGGGTTTTGACACGCAAAATGAAAGTGTGGCGGGAACTTGCTCTCTAGATATGGAATCAATCCAGGATATACCTACTGAATCTACGGATCTGGCCTTCGAAAGCATGTCAATGGACAACTTCATTCATTCTTGGAAATATGATAATGGGGTTCCTGATTTAGACGAAATGATTGAGACCGGGATATGTTTGGCAGAGAGTAGAAATGCAGCGAGTTTTGGTCCTCGGAACCAGAAGGATAATATAAATGGGACCAAAGTTTCGAATTAAAATTCAAGAATAAACGGGATCGGTGTTTGGTTAGGGCTCTGGGATATGGGATATGAAAGCGAAACGTATAGATTAGCGGGAGTTTAAAAGTCATTTTAGGCAATGGAAATTACTGGAGGATAAATTTTGTAGTAATCATATAATATCATACATGAATAGTTTTCTTAAATTATTGATAATGATTCATGAAACGTTTACATGCTATATTTTTGGTGATATATGATTAAAAGAGAGGTGATGTCAAGGTGCGCAAACTATTAGTTATTTTTCAATATAATCAGAAATGTGAGTGAAATCGAATCTGTGATGAATGGCTCGTTGAGAAAAAACCTGTGAGATACATTGGGGACTCAATGAACAACTGTTACGGCTTGATACTTTGATTTACTTCGTGTACATTCTGTATCAGGTCTTAAACTGGGGTCAAATACTCTCGTGATCTTGGAATAGCACAGAATTGTTTATGCAATCCTGCACTAACGTTATGCTATGGTGCTGAATAAGGATGTTATTGTTGACTTCTTCACAAACAGGAATAGCCGCGCTATGATTGGTGGGTTGAGTTTGTTATTAACCTGCAAGTGACATGGGAAAGTAATTTAGGTGTAGTCAGTTGTATATTGAGTCGAGAGTATATAATTATCTTTTTTCTGTTCATTTTTCTATCTTCTAGCACATAATAAAGTGCGAAGCATCTTCACTAGTATCTTTAATCAATTATCTACAAGCTCAGTATTTATAGATCATACTCCTTTTAGAAGCGAGTAGCAGAGTTAGTATTAAACCACTAGGTGACCTCATTTGATAAGAAAAACTTCTCGCTGAGCTACGCATCATCTAGGATCACGTATTTTTCACAGCGATCCAGCCTCTTCATGAGTGTAGTTTTGATTTTCATATTGCAATATCCCCCTTAATTCTGTTTTATCGCAAAAATTCTCAATATGACGCTTGGATATTCAGACAAGCTGAAAAACGATACAGCCGTGACAGGATGCAAATTTATGTCTTACAGAGCTCTTGATACCATGGCCAAATTATGATCTGAACCTGGGTTGTGTCTAAATGCTGTAATAGTCTTTCTCCTGACGTTTCATAGGAAGATCACGATCTGGATCAGTTAGGTCGAATAACTGCGTTGAGCGATGGGAATAATAATTTAATAGTGTACATGAATGTCTCTTACTCCCAAGTTCGTCAAGTTATCTTGTCGTATTTGTCCCGTGACATTTTCTTTGCGATTTACAACATCCCTTTCGGAAAAACATTTTCGCCAGAAAGCTGCGTAGCGTTCCACGCTGCACTTGTCATTGAAATGACATTGTGAATCTTATTTTCAGCCCTTTTTAACTCCTTTTCACCACTTCGCGTACCGAGCTTTAACATGTCAAGTGTAGGCGCCAGTGTGGGTAAATCTAGCGGTTTTGACACGTCTACTGAAACGCATAACCCACTACTTAGTTCGCGGACTTATTGGTAGAGGGAAGCTTATGCAATAATGATGGATAAAATGATATCAAGTCGACTACTCTTCTTAACACAGGTACCAGACTTCTTTAAATCTCAATGATATCACATGCGGGATCTCCTAGTAACAGCAGTAAACAACGCTAGCACAGGGTGTATGCCATCTACGTTCGCCAAACTCAGATGGTCGGGACTACTGATTTTCGAGCCTAGTAGTATCGACAAAGTGTATCTTAACACAGAAACAATAGAAAACTCAAGAGCCAAGCCCTTCATCAATAACTGCCATACACCTTCCAGTGGTGCTGTTGTAATGGCTCAGTATGCGATGTATATCTGGGATGGCCAAGAAGAATGGCATCCGAATCGAAGTCGAAAGCAGACACATGCACGTCTCCATTTGACGACCTCTCAATCATGTAGCACTCGCCATTTTCTTCTGAGTCCTTAATCTTTTTCAAACCATATATCATCCCGCCTCAACGACGGATAAAGGTGTCGCGCCAATTGCACACAGTAGCTTGCCTCATTGATTACCGGCCATCACTCACTACAAATTCACGAAGCTACGTAAACCCGCAAGGAGAAAATTAAGTTATAACATACACAGTTTGGGTATTGGTTAATGGGGGACTGATGCTCTAATGGAGTTATACATCTTGGGGCGGGACTGGCAGCTGATAAGTGGAGCGAGAGGGGGAACAGGTCTCTGAAGATGATGTTGGGACTGTTACTTTCGAGGAGTTTTTAATTTTGGAACGGTTGTGGGCGCCAAGACGAAGGTTACGGCCAATTAGCCAGGAGGGTGTCTATTGTCGATGAATGAACAGCGCTCCCTAGCGCCTTGGACGGAACAAATAAGGTTGGGCTAAGCTTCCATACAGCTATCACGCTCTGTCAAGACTTTTCTGATATTTCAGCACGACTTTCGGGAAGGAGGCTAGAAAGGAAAAATGTGAAGTTCCCGAGTTACCGACAAGGCTGCAGCGCCCAGCTGGCCGACCTCTTCGAACTCTTTATAAGGATCACTATGTAATTGGATCTAGTCCTAATGTCGGTATTAGGAGAGCTCCGCACCCAGTGGTTTTTGCGAATTTTCCCCGCTGCCATACACTCGCAAATAGCCATCGTTTTGTTGGCTGGAGATGGGAGATAATGAAGGGCAAAGGGCTCCTTTTAGTGTATGATCGAATGAGGATTTGTTAGGGGTGGTACTGTTTGAGGGGAGCTGCATGGCTGGCATAAGATGGGATATACTACTAGCATAGGTGTTCTTGGCTTCTAGGCACAGATGCCCTGTATGTCCTGCATAGTCATAGGCTCAGACAGGAAAATAACATGAATTAATAGGAATTAATAATACAAAAATTAATGTTTATTCATCACGAGCAATATACCAATGATCTTTTGTTAGAAATCTATACTTAGTATATATGAAGGTTTAGATTTCTAGGTATGATCATCAAGATCAATTGAGTTGATTCGATAGAATATGATTAAGCTCAGTGGGGCGAAAGAAGGTTCAGTGGCATCTGGATTGCATTGGCTAAGGAAATGCTACCTGGCGATAAATGAGTGGCTGGTTGTTGCTAGATTACTAGGAGTTAGTGTTGGTATAAATGTCCTTACCTCACTTTCCAATGTTAGTCATAGATTAGTCATCGTTCATTATGAGTATTAGTATCTTTTTGTAGAATAGGAGAATAGACAAGATCCACCAACACAACTGCAGAAACGTGACATACAGATTACGTTCTTTGCACCGTGTTTAAGTATCCCGACAGTTAGGAATTTCTAAAGCCTTAAGATTCTGAATTTAATGATAGACTTATCTGTATATGTTAAGCGAAGTAAACGGAATATTATACATACTTAGGATAGAATTAAGTTTAAGTCCCTACTGAGTCTATGACTTTGAAGGACTGCTAAACCAGATAATATGCTACCAAAATTTCTAGTTGAAATATAAGGCTTATTTTCATTTTTTTGCCAATGGACACTGAGGGTCTAGCCCTAGGCTTACATATTATTAATTCATGTTGAGAAGATAGTTCGATACCTATACAATTATCAATAAATACTTGTCCCAAATTGTACACATGTTCTTCGAGATATTTTGTTCGGATTAGGTCCTGGTCAACGATGTCTAGCCTAATTGTGCTATGTTGCAGGCTACTGTTACAATTATTCATGGGATCATCATCAGGGCTATGAGTAGTTTCGGTTTTGGTGTGGGTTGTTAGATTGATACCTGAGCGTGTCGCATAGTAGTCCGACATGCGACACGAGTAGCATATGCACGGTAAACCTCAACCCCAAATTGATGATACGAACCAGGTTTTACATGCTACGTCCTGTTTGGCTAGTGTGGTTGGAATATAGGGAGTTTACCTGTAGATAGATAAAGACGTTGTGGCCCTCTGATAGTTGGGACAAGTCTTCTACGATATTATATCGGAATCAATACTAGCCTCTCATTAAGCAGTCTCATGAATTATTTCCAATGTCTGTGATAACAGACATACACATACAATGTGGACAACAAGTTTAAAGTCGATAATATTTCCTCCTAGAAATCCTTGACAATTTCTAATAGTTTCTGGAGTGTGCCCAGCACCCGATATGGTGATGGTGAATTGGATCAAGTCGGCCTCGACCGTTACAAAGAAGGGAGATGTAGATGGATGTGAGCACCTTATGTGGACCCGGTGTCTAGGCCTCGTCGGGCTGTGGTAGCAGGATTTTGAGAAAATTTCCCGGGCACGTAGTTTGTATTGCTAGCTTTTTTCCTTTTTTTTGGGAAAGAAGGATCTGTGGAAAAGGTGGCTAAACTCGACGGGTAAATTCTGAGCCAGATGACCACTCATCATGGGCAATATATCAATGATATGTAAAGTAATTCAAGAGGATAGAAGCACTGTTCAAAGTAAATCTGCTAGATAGTCTATAACCTAGTTAGTAAAAGAAACAAAAATCATAGTCTCTTTAGCTGAAAATGACCATTAACGCCTAGGCTTTCCCTGGGGAAACTAATAAGTGTGTCGGGTACCAACTTGGCATATTATTCTGACAATAATGTCACCATCATATTTGCTGAATGAAATTTACGTGAATCACAAAACATTAGGTCAGGAACTGTTAGGCAAAGTTATACTAATGTCAATCTCTCTCTGAGTTGATTGAATTGATTGTCCTCCACCATGAGGAATCTATCTAGGCACTACATACATCTTGAGTTTCCTACTAATTCCAAATATAGACTGACAATTAGATTGCCCATGCGAACTACTCAAATTTCCGTTCCATTCAAGGGTCTAAAACTGGCTGTGAAATTATCATGGTCAGAAGAAGGAATGAAACAATAAAGAAGTTGTGCGTAGGAAATTGGCCATCCGTCTAGTTGCTAGTGTTGGAATGAAATAACAATTGTTATACTAATAGAGACTTAACAAAATTACAATATACATATCCAGTCATATATACACCATTCATAGTCCACGAGTGATCCAGCTCTATAGAGCCAACACTAATGTCTTATCGTGTCCTAAACTGAGCAAGTGATCTGTCTTCCCGCCTCTTGTTTAATATCCGAAGGCCACTATCACGGGACTTGGATCTTCCATAACACAACATGTCATGCAGACTTCCTGTCCAACTGGTGACCACTAACAGTCAGGTAAATATGTGAACCATACGTTATTTAACCCGTAATATTAATTTATGTTAGAATGTAGAATAATTGGGGCCATCATGTCGGCCACGTTGTTGGTACACACGTGACTACAAATTGTGTACTTAGTTTCACTTCGGTAGTTACTTGAATCAATGCGCTCTACAACCTCAATGACTAAGGGGTCATTATTTCCTTAATAATGTATATATTAGGTCTCAACAACTAGTTGAAACATTTGCACGACTAAGTTATTGTCCTTGATGAATGAGCCTCGTATACTTGATTGTAAAATACTCAACTTAAACGTCGTGATACTATATTCAAACTGATGGTGATCTGTTCGACAGGAATACGGATGTCGTTGGGTTATATTCCTGGTCTGATAGATCGCTTCGAACTTAACATCTAATCTGATGGTGATTAGCTTCGTAATGATGGTGCCCAAGGTTGCGCTGAGACATGAAGACGATGTAGACGGCGAGAGCGACAGAGTATCCCTATCGAAGTAAGGATGAAGATATTACTCATTCTCGGCTCTAGAGACTGACAGCGATAGCTGGAGGTTCGCAGGGGACACAACTAACAAGTATTGAGAATAGTCCTCCTAGTTAATGTGTTATACTAACACGAAGATCATAAAGTTACGAGGCTCTCTGAACTTGGAAATTTGGGGTCTTGGATCAAATTGACTGAAAGATAAGCTGGTGAAATGAATATTTTACTCCTCAAATGATTGAAATATTGGACAGAGCTGAGCGTCTAGCATACAGAGTTTTATATTTACAGCGACAATATGAGGAATAATCTGAATTTGATTTCCTGATATTACCTGTTTGCTCTCCTTATAATATTGATATATGGGTTAAAAGTGTCATGAATGCGCTTTTCACATTAGTAGTAAATCGTCAATCACGTAGTGTAGCACGCAGAGCCAGGGAAATGGAAACAGGTTAGTGATAAATTAGATACCACCGATCGCTACACTCACCCGTAGATCACTCCTAAAAGAGACTAGCTACGGCGCTATGTGGAAGTATGTGGGATTGGTTAATTATCATGAACATAACCTGTAACACAACAAAACATAATATAATAACACAATAAGATACCATTTGCATCCCGTAATATTTTATTGCCATAATCACCCAAGTATATTCTAAGCCCCCTGAGTAGTCTTAACCATTTAATTGAAGATACCAAGTGTGTACAACCATATACATCACCACCCTTCAATAAAAAGAAGATTAAGGGTGTGGAACTTTTCGGACTTATCTAGCTTTCAGTATTGATAGGAATAGGTGCGCGAAGTGTCTCTAGTTCAGCCTCTTTGCTTTTGATTTCCTTGTCCAGCGCTTCGGACATCTGACTCACTCTTTGTTGCGCATTTTCCAGCCGTCGGAGTTCTAACCGTTCAGATTCTTGGCTAAATGGTTGATCGGGTCTAGATTGGAGAGGAATCGAGGCATTGCGCTCGCTGATAGCACCGTTTGACGGGTCGCCTTTGGCTGATTTTGTGCCCTTGGCGGCGCTTTTGCCCTTTTCGGCCGGCGTGGTCAAGAGATTGTAGAAATTCTCATACGGCTCGTTGAAAAGTTGCTCTTCATAAACCCATGCCCTAATCTCCGGCTGCTTACGCATTTTTCTCGCTCCTCCTCGCTTTCCCCGTATGGATGAAGAACGAGGTGGTGGTATAGGGACTGGGGTTTCTCGTTGGATTCCGGTACATAATAGATTTTGATACTGATGTCAATTTCACCCCAGCCCGTCGCATGAGTCTCAAATGCACCCCCAGGAGGTACATCCTCGATGACTGTAGAAGGATAAATACATGTTAAATTGATGGGTTTAAGTATACTTACCTCGAAGATGGTTTGGGATAGAGTCATGCAACTTAAACTGTACTTTCTTGCACCAGTAAGTTATATCTGCATCATCAACTCCATTTACAAATACTGTCCACGAGTGAGTGTGCTCAGCTGGTGTTCCTGCTGGCTTAGGATTTTCCGCACTAAATGCCTTTGATGTCGTGCCATAGACAAACGGTCGGTATATTTGAACACCTTTAACGCGCTTTTGATGACCAGGCAGTGCCATAAAGATCTTGTGTCGAAGAGATTTCAGGCCGGTGACTAATAAGACAGAATCATTGCCAGGGTTTCGCGCTTAGGAATCGAGCTACCCATCCCCAAGAAGCCTTTTTTTTTTAAAAAATCATTTAAGTGTATTCAGCTATGAAGCTATGTGTCAGGTAACTGGGAGCCTGACCTGTGACAGGCGAAGTGTATGTAATTTAAGTAAAAGATAACTCAGTAAAAACAACTTAAGTCCTATTTCTCCCGGAATTCTAGGACTATATATACTGATCATGATTGACTTGATCTCTTGATCTCTAAATATAGACATGCACTAGGAATAGAATAACCTGCAGTTCTTAATACAGAATGCAAGCACTGACCGAAACAAACAACCCATGTACGTATGGACAGCCCTATTTTTGACCCGAGACATTTCCCTGTCCAACTTCTTCGGTGGTTATTCTTAGACGTCGACACTATGACACATGACCGGTGCTATGTATATAAGATGGGTGACTCTTTTGACGTTAGAGACACTCATACTCTGGATTTCATTTGCAAATACCACCGTGAGGTTCGTTCGCTTACACAAACAGTCGAGCCTCCTCCCTAAGTACCCACCAATCGGAAAATCAAACCCTTTGATGCACCAAACACGCCCTCATCATCCATGTATACCAGCGACGCAAGAAATGTGGGTTTGTTTTGCTGAATTTGAACCAGCAGTCTCCTGCCTCGAGTGCGGTATATGTCCAAGCTTTCTAGAATCTACTTGGCAGACAGTCCAAGACGATGTACCACCGCACCATCCAACCATGGCGATGTTTATTGTGTCGCCTGCACTCTCATAACCGAAGTCTTGGCACGCACAAAGCTCAATTTGTAAAAACTCCTTGCCAAAATTCAACATTCCACGCCCGTTGAGACTGTATCTATCCTTTGCATCATCTTGTTAACTTGTCCAGAATCCTCTCACGCCAATCCCAAAGAACAGTCTCCCAGATTTGTGCTCCACGCTTTGTTTCCTCCGTCGGGTATAAATATCGGCGTGGGCGTGTATTTGGTAACCGGCTGAGGCCAGAGAAAAGTTGACGAGAGGTGTGGTGATAGGAATGAGGATGTACTAGGTCATACTTGTAGACTTGATGAGGCTTAGGTAGGATTCGATCTTTTTTGGAATGAAAATTTGACGTGGTGGAGTTATTTGAATCATTGCCTCGTGGGCCAACTTGTTCTGTATTGCGAAATTGGACTGAAATTGGCTCTGGGAGAATGTTTCACTCCCAGGTTCGTAGAGGGCACCACTGACAGGTGTTCAGTCTTGCCCTTCCCCCAAGAAACTAGTCGCTACAATATCAACTGTTGCATCGTTCGCTCTCTTCCCAGGTAGGCCATCATTCAGTACAAGTCCATGATGTTTTCCATAAATCTTTAGTCCCATCCATGAGTCTGCTAAAGTTAGGTCGAGTCTGACGTTATATTGGAGGCATTCCATTGTCGATAAGTTTACGGTATTCTGCGCTACCCAAGATGGCACAAGAAACCTGGGCTAGGCTTCTTTGCCGCATACAATATATGCCGATAACCCTTCGACATTTTATCCTGACCTTTGATTTTTCTCTGAGCACTAGTTATTGAGAGAGTTGAAAGAAAACCGGAAAATAGATTTTGATTCTCTTAAAGATACACTAGTACTCAGGGTATATGGATGGTGTAGTGGTGTAACATCCGGGCTGGTCACTCAAATTGAGACTAGATAGATTAGAGATCTATCTTACTTGAGACAGAAGATAACTGGCCAAAATCCAGCAATCCTGCATTCTATTTTTCCCGGTGCTTGTATGCTTGAAGACGAATATGTATGTGGATAACCACAGGCTTGAAACTTTACCTTGGTGGGTGATTGTAGATGAGGTTTGACTATTGAGTGAAAACCAATAAACCTCGTCGCTTTATCTGCGAATTAAATCTGAAGTCAAATTGTCTCTAAAGTTAAAATAGTCATCCAACATGTACAAATAGCACTGTTCATTTTTTATGGCTAGGTAGCTGGACACTCATTTAATGATAAAAAAAAGATATTCATGCCCCTTCTACATTGAAACTTTCGGGGTTGAAACTCAACACCTGTCCGCGGTGCTTCTACGAACCTGGGAGTGAAATATTCTCCCAGGGCCAAGTTCAGTCAAATTTAGCAATACCAAAGAAGTTGTCCCACGAGGCAATGATTCAAAATACTCCACCATATCAATTTTTCACTCACAAAGAGTTCGAATTCTACCTAGGTCTCATCAAGTCTACAAGAAAGACCAAGTACATCCTCATTTAAATGACTAGACCTCTCATCGACTATTCTCTGGCCTCAGCTGGCCACTAATTATACGCCCACGACAGCTCCAAAACCCACAGAAGTACAAATATCGTGGCGCAGAAATCTGGGAGGCAGTTCTTTGAGATGGGCGTAAGAGGGATCAAGACAAGTTTACAAGATGATGCACAGGATGAATAAAATCTCGACGGGCATGAGACTTCGAATTCTGGCTGCGAGTTTTTGAAATTGAAAAGCGTCGTGCACACTATGCTTCTGTCTAACAGATTACCATCAGTTTGAATATAGTATCACGATGTTTAGGTTGAGTAGTTTACAAGCAAGTATACGAGGCTGATGCATCAAGGACAATGACTTAGTCATGCAAATTTATAACTAGCGACTAGACGGATGGCCAATTTCCTACGCACAACTTCTTTATTGTTTCATTCCTTCTTCTGAATATGATAATGTCACAGCCAGTTTTAGAAGCTTACATGGAACGGAAATTTGAGCAGTTCGCATGGGCAATCTAATTGTCAGTCTATATTTGGAATTAGTAGGAAACTAAAGATGTATATAGTACCTAGATAGATTCCTCATGGTGGAGGACAATCAATTCAATCAACTCTGAGAGAGATTGATATAAGTGTAACTTTGCCTAACAGAATTTCAATTGCAATCAAGGACCTCAGTGTGGTCTGAATATATAAGTCACTTGAAACTACTCGAAAGGAAAGGGAACGAGGCTTTCAGTATTAATTCTAACCAAGTAATACGGTAGTCTGTTTAGCAG
Organism: Blumeria graminis f. sp. triticale; assembly: GCA_905067625.1. Classification (NCBI taxonomy): domain Eukaryota; kingdom Fungi; phylum Ascomycota; class Leotiomycetes; order Helotiales; family Erysiphaceae; genus Blumeria; species Blumeria graminis. The sequence continues at coordinate 663,761 of LR898469.1, forward strand.
CATAGCTGTAGAGCAAAGCGATTTGTTGTGATTTCTTATTTCTTTCATTCATTACACAAGATTCTTTAACTAGTACCACTCATAGTTATTTTCGCGCTAATACTATGACGAGCCTGACATAGATGAGCCATTAAAGTATGGGATCGTTCTAGATCGTCCGTGGATAATGATTTTTCTCAAGGACAGTGAATAGTGAACAAATAGACAAAGCTCGGCTCTATGACTATAGGTGTAGCTATTCACCATATCCAACTGTCGGCGGAACATTGGGGAATAGTTGATCCGTTGGCTCACATAAGCTAGACGCGCACGCGTGCTATTAGTTAGATATTGGCTTAGCAAGCTACAATAGAATAACAATTAATATACATACCTCCAATTGTCTTTGCATCTACTCGTCACGTACGTGATACATAACCCATCCAACAATAGGCGTATTTTTGGCTGCGCTACTTCGCGACACAGAGTCACTTCTAATAATTTAGGATCACATTTTTGCACGGCCAGTTTTCAAGCAGCGCTGATCAGATCAAAAGGAGCGAAATGTTGAAGGCGACGGCTATGTTGAGTTTAGTTGAAACCTTGCCTTTATTATCAATTCATTTGATTGTTTTGTCTGAGTCTATAACTATGTAGGACATGCAGGATATGTAGGGAAGCTCGCCTTGCCAGACAGCCGATGTGAACCATGAAAATGCGTTGTCTCATTCAACATTTTCAATATTTATTTGAAGGTCGCCAACCATAGAGTCGGCTGTTTGTTCCTCGAAGAAGGCTCATTCTTTCAAGTTGACTTTGATTGACTCCAAAGCATTAGCTGTCGGTGGAAAGAATCGTTTGATTTTGTTTCTTGTCCTTTCATGTTTACCGTGTTGAGAATTATTTCCATCACACGCCTCAACTTGCCAAGCTACAGACGCCATTTTGTCCCTTGCCTAGGTCCCAACAGCCAGTAACAGTACCAGTACCAATAAGCAAAAAGCCCCTATCTCAAGTTTCAGATATACAAACCGTCTTACCATTTCACAACTAACCTGATCTAGCTGGTTGGGGATAATTAGTATTTAATAAAAATACTGCGTGTATAACTTATTTCATATCGATGACAAGTAAATCAAACAACGAAGGTGATTCATTCATTATTCACGTTGAACTTTCTATTCGATATCTTCTTACAGAACTATATGAACGGTTAGCCGCATTGGTTAGGTAATAGGCTTTTTATAAACAAAACCCACTATCCTGCCACTCTGAACCGACCCAGTTTTATACTGAGAACTTTCCTTTGAACCGCAATTTTATAAACTTTCCCCAAATTTGGTTAACCTCCCCTTCGATCAGACTACTGTTATGAGAAATTAAAGAGTGAAGGTACCACCTCAGCCAGCGTTGGTAGACGAGGTGATCGGGGAGTAGGCACCAATGGTGGCGCAGGGGCTTTGACTAAGTTTCGCGCTCGTCCCGGTCCTTTTCTAAGTCCTTCAGTCTTCTTCCTGGTGGCCAACGTGAATCACTGACCATCAGTCGTCTCGACTGTTCGCATTGGCGCCGTTGTAAGATTCTCATTCTAAGTTTCCGCTGTTCTCCATAAAAGATCCATCCAAGCCTTCTCCATACTTCCCTTGTAGATCTGGTAATTCTGACACGCTGCTTTTTACCACGAACGTTGTTCCCTGCCGTGGCTTGCGCAAGAAACCCATTTACTTGGACAATCCCGACTATGGTGAGAGCCAGCGCACACACCGCACCCGGCTGCCTTTCCACAGGACGCCTGCGTGCGTCCCCATTGGCTGAATTTGGAACAGTGGTTGGCTGGGCTCGTGGGAACCATATCTGCGCGTTGAAGAGTATGGCGTTGATAATTAGGCCGTTTCGGACCACTTCCATCTGTATCTCCTCGATTATGGCATGGTTATCGGCATCTCTGCCACCTTCGATTCTTGTCCGAAGTGAGACTTCGAAAACCTCGACTGGAAAGTCTTGCCGTCGAATTTGAAATTCACTTGGTTGACGCAAAGGAAGTGACGCATATGAAGTGCCGCGTCTCTCTAGGATGCGGAGTGTACGAACACCTCAGTTTCGTAGCTGCGCATCTATCGAATTGCATATGCACCTTGAAGGTGCTCTTTTACCTTTGAAAGCAGCTTTTCCGGCTGCAGTTTGTCCGATTCACAAATTCTGATACGAACTCCTAATTCTGGCTATGTGAGTAGATACGATTGTCGGAACACTACCAATGGTCAATTCACAAGCTTGTGTGGGGTTACTCAATTCATTTCTGCTTCTTCTCCCTGCCGGGAGGAATTCTATAAATACATTCTTACCTTTAGCTAAACGCTATTCCCTATAAGGAAAAAGTCTCAACTAGACCCTTGTACATAACATGCTGTGAGCCAGTTCACACAACGATCGACGTGTGGGTTATTGTTGGCGAAATCCCCGTTCCCACTCCTGGAGTAAGATCATGAGAGGGATCCACGAAGATCTTCTTAACTGCCTCTTCTAGTGCCATCGCCTATTCGTCGATTGGAGACTTCATCTGGGACACTTTCATCGAGGCCCTTTTATGCGCGTTTAAAGCCTTCAAGGCCTAGTTAGCTTCCCTCATTGATGATAGGTCTTCATCCATTTAGCCCATGAAAATTTATCTGACCCGTTTCAATAGTTTCCCCAGGATTTCAAGGTACTTAACATATGGAGCTGTCCGCCCTCTGCCGCCGTTGGTTATGGTCGCAATTATCGTTTTTGCGACGTTCAAATTATGGATTGCAAAGACAAGTCAAGTGATACTTAATGGTAGTAATTGATGACGGATTTGGTTGTTGAGTTTCCTATTGTTTCTGTGTTGGGATACACTATGTCAATCCCTGGGGCACCGTAACAAAACTGGCATGCCCTATTTACGCGGGACAACGCCCCTCGTGCGGGCTTCCGCCTCTTCGACGAGTCTGGTATGGCTACCATTCACAAGCCTCGTCGCCAAATTGAAAAGTGTAAACGCTGTTTGGGCTTCCACGCCATTCGTGGTTGCTCCCGCGCTCCAGCCTGCTGGAATTGCGGATCAAACATGCACTCGGAAGCCGAGTGCAAGACCCTCACCAAGTGTCGCAACAGTGGGGGACCCAACCGATCGGATTCTCGGGCCTGCCAAGTCAGACCCAGAAAGTCTGGACCGGTGACCAAAGAGCAGCTCGCGCGGATTCGCCACCTCGAGCAAAGGAAGTTCACAGAGACGGCTCGAGCTAGGGCCGCAGCCAAAAAAGCCGAAGGGGCGATCGTCGCCGCGGCGAAGGATGTCGCAAAGGCCAAAGCAATAGGTTTCGGAGTGCTGGGATCTGAAGAAGAAGTTTGAGGACACAGCAACCTCGACACTGTCCCCTTCTGGGGCATCTACTAACCAATAGCATGATACCGGCTGGATCAAAGGTGCCCGCTAACTCATCTACTACTCTCAGCGGAGATTAAGTAAATTTGTCATTTGGAAGGTGTGACGGACGACAGGATGTGTGAGGAGCACATTGACTGGATCCAATGTGGAGGAATCTTCTGGTTTTCGGAGTTGTTTTGATATTCTTGATTTTTCGTTTCTGTTTAATCAGTTGCACCTTTGGTAGCGATTCACGCGGTTGGAATGAGTTGGGCCTGTATACAGTGATCCTCACCTGCTCCACCTGTCTTTGACCCATTGTGGAAAAAATAGCATTAGCTTAGGACAAAAACAAAAAAAACATAACAAACTATGTCAATCCTACTAGGCTCGATTATAAGCAGTCCCGACTGACTGAGGTTTGGCGAACGGAGATGGCGTATACCCTGTGTTAGCGTTATTTACTGCTGTTAATAGGAGATCCCGCACGGGCTATCCATTGGGATTAAAGGGAGTCTGATACCTGTCTTGTCTTGTCTTGTTCATGGGCGTGCTAGCTACGGTGATTCCCGTTGCACTCCTACTGGAGCTTAAGCACGGGCGGGACCTGGGTGGATCAGGTTAACTACCATTAAGTACATCTACCTTGTCCCACTTAAATGACCGGACCACCTCAGACTTCATCCGTGAGTTGAATCTGTTAGAAATTGTCGAGGATTTCTAGGAGGAAATATCTCGAAGAAAAAGTGTACAATTTCGGACAAGAATTTATTGATAGTTGTATATGATATCGAAATCTCTTCTCAATATGAATTAATAATTTATAATACTCCGTTGACTTTGTTTAACATATACAAGTGAGTCTTTCCTTAGATACAGATTCCCAAGGCTTTAGTGATCCAGAACTCCCAGTGATCTAGCAACAACCAGCCACTCATTTATCGCCAGGTAGCATTTCCTAGCCACTGCTTTTAAGATACCACTGAACCTTGTGTCGCCCATTTAAGATTAACCATATGCAATCGGGTCAATTGAATTGATCTTGATGATCATACTTAGAAATCTAAACCCTCATATATACTGAGTCTAGATTTCCAACAGAATCATGTAAAGCCCAACCGTCCAGAGAACCCCCTTTTAGCGCGCCAAAGCGTAAATTCCTCCTCAGCCTCGGCCACCGCGCGCCCGAGTCCTTGACACCTCCACCATCTGTAACTTTTCCCTTAGATTCATTCGCAGCTTTGGCTCATCTCAGCATCTCCTCATCTCATCCAGGGGTCGTTTTCTTCACTGGAGGCTTCATCCAGTCGCCCACCAAGGCCTCCTTAGTTTGTATTCCCTTTTGGCTCCTTCATACAGCATCCCTCTGCCCTTCAGCCGATTTCGTCATCCCAGAAACTTTGTAGAATGTCCACCCCTCCGGCCTTGCCCCGTCACTGCCGTACCCCTAACCGTGGAGGTCGTAAACGCGACTGAGAGCTCAAAACAGAGGCACCGGTGCCCCTGCCTTTGTCGAACGCTCTAGTTATTGTGCCGGCGAAATGTCGTACGTATTTCGTTGGTAGCGATTCGTCGTAGGTCGAGTTGTTGGTGCCCTTGGCCGAGGTGAGGACGCATTTAGGGCCGGTATTTCGACCGTACCTTCACAGTAACTGGCAGTTGCGGAGGGTCGGATATCTTCTAGTTTCTTTGATGGAGTTTTGGCTTTTGGAGGTGTGGGATTGCTTCGATAGGTGATGAGATGATTGTGGAGAGGGCCGCGAAATGAGTTTGGCTGAGAATGAATTTCCAGAGAAAAAGAAAATAGGATCTTTAAGGTGTCGGTTGTTGTGATACGAACATCAGACAGGTTACAATCTGTCTGCGGTTCGTATCTGAGGTGTAGATGGTTGATTTCGTTGAGTTGTGCAGTCGTGAAATCTCTGCAAGTCGGATTTTCGACCAAAAAAGAGCCTACACCGCTCCTCCCGATCGCCAACTCGACGAAAACTCTCAAATTCACCCTTTGTCTAGACTGAATCTCGGCTCTGGGAGAATATTTCACTCCCAGGTTCGTAGAGGACACCGCGTACAGGTGTTCAGTCTTGCCCTCTTAAGAGACATTCATGTACACTATTCACCAACATTATTTATACACTCACAATACTCTAAAGCACCAATCCAAACACAAGAATCAACACAACAACTCTGAATCTAGTTACATACCTCTATTGTCAAACTAATCCTGGCTCCAATTAAAATCCCCCCTCTCACAAACACTTCTCCTTATACACACACTATTCTAAAGCCTAAGCAGAGTACATCAAGCATTGCTAAACCGCGCATAAAAGAAAACCGCGTCATACAATCGGCGCACCTGCCAATGTTGGAGCTACAGGCTCAACGCCCTCCCACGCACCCCTCCAATCATCCCAATCGGAGGGCAAGACTGAACACCTGTACGCGGTGTCTTCTACGAACCTGGGAGTGAAATATTCTCCCAGAGCCAAGTTCAGCCAAATTTCGCAATATCAAAGAAGTTGGCCCACGAGGCAAAATTTCAAATTACTCTACCATGTCAATCTTTCACTCCCAAAGAGTCCGATTCTAAACTAAGTTTCATCAAGTCTACAAGTACGACCTAATACATCCTCGTTTCAATGACCACACCTCTCGTCGACTTTTCTCTGGCCTTAGCCGGTCACCAAATGCACGCCCACGCCGATATTTATACCCGACGGAGGAAGCAAAGCGTGGAGCACAAATCTGGGAGATAGCTCTTTGGGATGGACGTGAGAGGAATCAGGACAAATTTTACAAGATGATGCAGAAGAGGGATACGTCTTTCGACGGGCGTGAAATTTCGAATTTTGGCAAGAGTTTTACGAATTGAGCTTTGTGCGCGCCAAGACTTCGCTTGCGAGAGTGCACCTGACACTATAAAAACAAGCCGACGATGGAAGGTGTTGTGGTCCGCCTCCTGGTGGTGTTCTCTGGTATGGTTTGAGTAGCCTGGGCACCTACTCCACTTGGGAAGGAGACACCTCAGATTATATACCGCGCGGAGAAAAGTTGAAGGATGACAGAGGCATGTCTGGATAACTCAGGGTTTTTGAGGCGTTCCCCTGAGTAGGTAAATACGGATGATCATTGACTTTAGGCCAAAAAATGGCAACATAACTTCACAGCGGTACTCGCAAATGAAACCCGGGGCATTAGTGCTCCTCTTGTAAACCGAGTCATCTTTTCTGTGCTTTTCTTTGATATTGTGTCATAGCTAGATAGCTGCATACGCAATTAAAATCTGATGCAAAAAAACAAAAAAAAAATCATCCCAATCAAGACCTCGACTATCCTAGCCCCAGCCAAACTCCTTACGAGCATGGCATCACTCTAGAATATGACGAGCTCCCAGACGAACCCATATATGACCCGTTTGACGCGCCCAACCCATCTGGTTCTTTTAGAGAGGCACTGGGAAGAAGTGTTGCTGCTGCAGAAAGCCGAGCGAAGGAAGCTGAATCGTTGGTAGTATCGCCTCGCAATTGGACAATCATTGGGCCGCAATGTCAAACTCGAGGGTATCAGGGTGTGTTTGATGGATAACTTGGAAGTGTGAGTGATATCTGACAAGATTTGTCATAGACTAAGGTATTAATTCGGGATTCTAGCTATAACTGAGGACAAGGGACAAGAGAAACTAGGTCAGGAGACAAGGTCAATGGAAGACGGTAAACAAGAGGTAGCTCTACCCAACCCATTTATATACATCATAGTAACCAGAGCAAATAAGACGTCAAGGGATGCGCCTGCTGCTATTCTAATACTTTATCTGTAACCCATAGCAACCATTGTAACCCGGTAAACGCTCTAAGATGAAAGAATATTCAGATGTAGTGTAGGGAAAGAATATGAGGGTGCTGCTCTATCCTCAGATCCTGACACGCACCAAGTCACAACTCACTCCCTGCTTATCAACGTTTGGCCCTCAAAAAATTCTGCAAAGATCTAGCTGAGGTTGCTACCCGTCACTTTGATGCCTACACAAGCGGAAAACTAGTATCAAAAATTGAACCAATTCCTGAGCCTTGCCGAACTCCGCAAGCGCCGGAGACTTTAATATACGCCAAGGTGGCTCGCCGACCCCAGGGCATCCACACCGAGAATATACACAGTAGTAGAGAGCCAGCACTTCCTAGCCTAAAAACACAACCGCAACGACATCGCGCTGACGATCGTCTATTTATCCGCATACCTGATGGAGATAAGCTCAGGGGTCTCTCAGCGTACGCTATCCAGTCTCACCTGAAAGCTAAGTTAGGAAACGAAGGGCGAGTTCTAGTTAACGTGCAGTCCACAAAGACCGTTTTCGCCCTTTGCCCCAAAGATGGAGAAACCTCTAAACTTAAGGAAGAAATCTCGAAGATGAGTATTTTTGATAATGTTGCAGTCGAAAGTGGTTCACCGTGGACTTTACATAGGATTAATAATGTCCTACAAACTTTTGGAACCATCAACGACGAACTCAGATACTGCCTTCGACCAGTCACTGCCGCTGCTATGCACGAAGCACTCTCAGCTGCCGCAGGAACAGCCCCGGTAGCCATCCTTGCGTCGCGCGATAATGAGGAGAACCCAGACTCCTCCTCAATAAAATGGATTGTTCGCTTTCCAGAAACTCGCCAACGTCTTCCTCGTGTTCTCTTTCTGTTTGGTTGCCGTACGATCACAAAAACTCTCCCTCGGTGCTACATAGCTGCTCAGTGCAATAGATGCTGGCTATGGCATAATACACGAACTTGTGCGACCTCCCCCCGGTGCCGCCTATGTGGTTCGGGAACCCATACTGAAAACGAGCGTGGTAACCACTGCGCAGCCACAGGTGATCACACCTATCCACCTAGATGCGTTCACTGTCACGGCCCTCATGCCGCTGACAATGCCAAGTGTGAGCTCAAGCCTAAAGCTACGGGACCACCTTTGACCAAAGCTCAGGTGAGTGCGGTCCGAAAAGTCAATGCAGATGCCCGTATGCGCAGACAAGCAGAAGCGGGCTGTGCGAAGCCCCCTCCCCAAGCCAATTCAGGAGCGCGTAACGACAAGCTGTCATCATCTCAACACCTCAGCCCTGCCGGACTAAGGACAGCATAGGATACATAAGAAATTGTTACCAAGAACCACTTCAATGCCCTTAACGTCGAAGAGGATCAGAGAAATGACAAAATGGAAGCATAATTGTTCGGATTAGGTCCTGGTCAACAATGTCTAGCCTAATTGTGCTATGTTGCAGGCTACTGTTACAATTATTCATGGGATCATCATCAGGGCTGTGAGTAGTTTCGGTTTTGGTGTGGGTTGTTAGATTGATACCTGAGCGTGTCGCATAGTAGTCCGACATGCGACACGAGTAGCATATGCACGGTAAACCTCAACCCCAAATTGATGATACGAACCAGGTTTTACATGCTACGTCCTGTTTGGCTAGTGTGGTTGGAATATAGGGAATTTACCTGTAGATAGATAAAGACGTTGTGGCCCTCTGATATTTGGGACAAGTCTTCTACAATATTATATCGGAATCAATACTAGCCTCTCATTAAGCAATCTCATGAAATATTTACAATGTCTGTGGTAACAGACATCCATAAACAATGTCGACAACAACTTTAAAGTCGATAAATAATGGATGGCTATAAGTCCCACAAGGTTTCGTCTAAGCCATTAACGGTCTTTTCCTTGAACGTCGGCAGAGGCGCTCTGTCGCATGAGATTGCCCTCAACGAAGCTTTTACTATATTAGCAGATATTATCTTGACTCAGGAACCTTACATTTTTCGTGATCGCGCCCGACGGATTACGAAGTACCATCCATCATATGAGAGTTTCTCTCCGATTGATGACTGGCCAATCACCAGGCCCAGAGTGATCTCATACATGCGCAAAGGGGTTGGACTACGTGCAGACCAAATATATAATAATCTCTCTGGCGACATACTCACTCTCCGTCTGAAATCACCCTCAGGGAAAGCCTTGCAGATCATCATTTATAACGTACCTCCAGGCTCTACCGGTGGAAGCGCTTTACATCCTCTTCTCACACTCTCCATTCCAACAAATTGCAGCTCCATTGTTATAGGGGCCTTAACCTTCATCACCCAAGGTGGCAGCCGTCCTGGCTAAGCAGACCCTCAGCAGGTGCTGAGAGCTTCTTGGAATGGGCAGATAAAAACAACTTTGCTCTACACTCTCCATTAGATGTGGCAACTCATAACTGTGAAAATGTGCTTGACCTAGCCTTCGGGCCCGGCCCTTTAGCTCAAAGCGCAAAAAGCACTGTCGGCACGCATCTAGACACAACATCAGACCACGCACCACTCCTCACTGATATCGATTGAGTGGGATATGTGGAACCACTGGAGAGACTTAGAGTCGATATGCTAGACGCTGCACTATTTTGTCGCTTACTTTCCATCTCATTAGGCGGACTCTGCACACTTCCGTCTCCTATTACCGAAAATTCCTTGGATAGTTTTGCTAAGGACTTAGTAGAGGCCATCTGGATGGCATATGCTTCAGCGGCTCGTCGCTCTTTAGGGCACGGTAAAAGTAACCCCTGGTGGAACAAATCTTGCAAATGCGCCCGCCAGATCTTCAAATCAGCAATAAAGACCCCTCTAACTGTTGAAGAGCTCAAGGAAGCGAGGAAAACTTATCGTAAAACTATCAAGATGGCGAAAAACATATTCTACATAGGAAAGCTTGTACAGGCAAGGATATCTTTGCCATATCTAAATGGCACAAGTCCACAGTTATATATCGCTCAACTCCTCTTTAAGACCCTAGGTTTCCTCAAAATCCTCCAGTGACAACTCTAGCGGATAAAAGAGAGGTCCTCATCGAAAATCTTCTTGTCAACCTTGCTGAGGCAGGGGATATTCCTATGGACACTCCAGCCGTCCCGACACGCGCAATTGAGTTCCCCCCATTATCAATGGAAAAGATTCAAGCTTCAATACTTAGGTGTAGCATTACAGCCCCTGGTAGCCATGAGATAACTTCCAAAGTCCTCCGATACGCATGGCCCCTGATTACAGACCTCGTCTACACTCTTTTCAACAGCTGTCTTTCACTAGGATACCACCCTCGTTGCTTTCGCCAAGCCATACTGGTTATGTTACCGAAACCTAAAAAATCGGACTTCTCTTCCCCGCGATCATACCGCCCAATCGCGCTTCTATCAGCACTAGGGAAAGGATTAGAACGGCTCCTGGCCAAAAGTATTGCCTGGATTTCTTTCCGGAAAAAGGTATTAGCCAGTCAGCAATTTGGAGCTCTCCCAGGAAGATCCGCAGTAGATCTCACCACTTGCCTTACACACGATGTTGAAATAGCCCTAAACGAAGGGCACACACCTACTTTGCTTACAATTGACGTTAAGGGCGCATTCGACGCTATTCTGCCAGGTAGACTAGCGCGACGTTTGCGCGAGCAAGGCTGGCCTGAGTCTCTTGTTAATTGGGTAAGCTCGTTTACCACTGGTCGCCCGGTTCAAATTCGTCTAGATGGGGAAACTGGCCCACTCCAGCAGGTCAACTGCGGACTTCCCCAAGGGTCGCCTGTCAGGTATCTGGGTGTCTGACCTATGGCAGACAATGTGTATTTAAGATTGAAGAATAAGATAACTCAGTAAAAACAACTTGATTCTATTTTCCCGGAACTATAGATCTATATATACGAATGAATATGATCATAAGGAAAATAAAAGACTTGACCATCCAACTAATTTTAGGTCATTCTAATTGAATAATGTCGAGTTAAAAATGTAATTTGCCTAAAATGGCTTTGTAAGATTGCGAGGCTGAGTATACCTAAACTTAACCCTTACTCGCAACAATACATACGAGTAAGCTTTCGTGTGATTCTCATCAACCAGCCTATGTTTAGCAATCTTGGCTGTTACCTCGTCTTCCAATCTATTCTAATATTTATGCGCATAATGAATAACTTATTCGACATCGCCCGCCTCCCCAATCCTTTTTATGTTTTACATCTCACCTATATTTAAAATGGGGAAAGTATCTCTGAGGTTCGGCTATGCAGATGACATTGCATTAATTGAGACGCGTGACTCACTCCAAGAAAATTGCGGCCGTTTGACAGCCTCGCTGCAAGAGGTATTGGCCTGGGGCCGAGGAGAAGGCATAACCTTTGATCCAGGAAAGACAGAACTTCAACACTTCTCCCGGAGACGTGCAGACAAGGATCCAAACTCCACACTGCCTATCAATTGTGAGGGATTTTTCATCTCCGAAAATGCATCTCGTCCCTATACAAGGTGGCTCAGAGTGTACTTTGATAAAAATCTCACTTGAAAATGACATGTGCGTACTCTAGCTGGCAAAGCTTTCAAAATTGCAAATGCATTACAAAATCTAGGGAACACTACCCGAGGCGTCACCTCAAGGCTCCTCCGGCGAGCAGTAATATCATGCGTACTGCCAATTGCATACTATGGAGCTGAAATATGGTGGCCTGGGCGCACCAGGACATTGGCTTCAACTCGGACCATTTCGAATCGTATCGAAGGGAACCTCTCTCTTCTCCAGAAAGTCATTTCAACCAGCGCCCGAGCAATTCTGCCTGTATATCGTACCACTCCGATCTCAGCCCTCTATCGTGAGGCAGGGCTGCTCCCTCCGGAAGTCGAGTTAGACTCAAGATCAGGAATGGCCGCCTTGCGCACTCACCGCTTGGACACAAGGCATCCTCTTAACCGTCGCCTATCTTGGGTACAAACGCGGGAAATCCGGGTCTCCCGCTTCTCAGGCTGGGTGTTTAACTTCCCAAAGACAAAAAATATAGATCCTCTTGTCCAACCTCCCTGGTCAGCAGAAGAAAACTGGCATGCAAGTATCAGAAGAGTAACTAACTTCACACATCGACTTCCTGCTGGTATCCCCTTCCAAGATCTAGTAGCATATTCGGACGGAGGGCTTCGTGAGACCGATTCTGGCCCTCGAGTTGGCGGTGGCGTGGTCATCTATCAAGCGAGTCGTATTGTATCTCGTAAGTGTATACCTCTTAGCTCATCGCTCACTGTATTTGACGCGGAAGTCAACGCAGCCTTGCAAGCCGTTACTATGGCACTTCAACTTTCGTCTGCCCGTTTCACCAACAATCTCTGGGTTCTCGATAATCTCGACGCTGCTCGACAACTCGGAACGGTCCCAGTTTGCTCTTCTCAAGAAGTATTCATCAAATTTGCCAATACCGCATCTGAATAGCTGCATTGTCTTCGCCTCCCCCATACCACTCCTGGTAAGGTTCAAGTCCACTGGATTCCTGGTCATCGGAATATCACAGGAAATAGCCATGTAGATGAAGCGGCGAAAAAAGCCATGACAATACTCCCTCCTCCTTTGCCCTCTCATCTCACTCTTTCAGCTGCAAAAAAGTGGGTTAAGTATTCAAAAATGGAAGCCTACAAAAAGTATTGGGAAATATCTGCCCCGTGTTCCTACAAAGACTTGAACATCGGAGTTTCCGATCGCTGTCCTGGAGAGCTATCACACCAAAGGCATCTCGTTGCTCATAAATACGCCGCACGATCAGGGCATGGAGACTTCGCCTCTTACCATTTACGGCTATCTCATACCAATGCAAATATGCACTGTAGCTGTGGCGGGCCTAAGTCCGCGAAACACTTCTTAGAATGCAGCCTGCCAACAATTAGAACCCCAAAGGCACCTATAACCAATCCAAACATAACCAAATTCCTTCTCGAAACCCACTAAGGCGCCATTAAGCTTGTCAATTGGCTTGAAGAGACAAAAATTTTCTCGGCTTTTTGCCCCAGGTTCCCCCCAAAGGACACAATAGTTGACACGTCACTATAGCACTTTTGTGTACTCTAAGTTCAAATCATTTGTTTTATAAGTAGGCCCGATCGGCGTTCCTGGGATATACTATGCGTCACTGTGCAGACATATCTTACCAATGTATACTTAGTGTCAGGGAATACATCTGGATCAACATCATCCCCTGCCAAATACTAGTATTAGCGTATAGCATATTTGTTGGTGGGCCATGTAATGGGTTGGTTACCACATAGGTTTAGTTCAGGGTTTATCTCATGTAACGTTGAGCTATTGTATGAGTTGGGAGGAAGCTCCAGTTCACTTTTACCTAGAGTATAACTAGTCGCTTTACTGCTGGTAGGATTGGACATACGACGTTCTTGTATCTTAATTACCTGTTGGAGACTACTTACTTATTCGAGCTATCTGTATATCATAACTCCTACCCAGTGATATTACCTATCTGAGACGTCTCCCTTACACTTAGTTTTATTGTACCACCATGGATAGTTTTGTGTTGGGTTCCCCCTCACAAACACGTAGATTAGTTATATAGGTCTCATTTCTTATGTTTGGAATATGGGCGCCTCAGGCAACTCGAGTAGTAAGCCCTAGCGCCATTTACCCGGTTAGGTGTATATGTTGTGGTTATGAGCTTTGAGGTATATGGAAATTATGACTCTGCTGTCCGTCGGTGGAATTACACGGGTTCATGTGCAATGGTGGGTCGCGGAGACGGCGCGCTCACGCTGGGTGATGGCACGATGGACACTGAGTGCGTGTCACTGTGGCCAAATGGGTGTCAGTAGGTATCAAATGTGAGCTCTTACTGACAATGGTGATCTATGAAGGTGATGCTATATGTGCATTCCGACGATTGATAATATCATCTAATGGATGATGTGAAGTATGATATTATTTTGGATAGATTAATTCACTCAACTCGGCAGGTGAAGAGATTGTAGAGTACATGAACAGCGTCTGTGCACCAGCCTGTATTTTCCACCCTTTCCTAATCCAGCAGCCCATCCTCCGTTCCCCTGTCTCCTAACAACTCAACCGAGCCAGCACAACAGTATAGGGCGAAGGGCTAAGGCTCACTCTAATTAGACGTAAAAAAAAACAAACATGTACACTATTAGATTAATATTCCCATCGCTCAACACAGTTATTAGACCTGACTGATCCAGATCGTGATCTTCCTGTGATACGTCTAGTGAAAGATTATCACTGCATTTAAACACATCCCCGGTTCAAATTATAATTTGGCCATGGTCAAAAGAGCTCTGTAAGATATAAAATTGCATCCTGTCACGGTTGGATCGTTTTTCAGCTTGTATCAAACTATAGATAGTTTGGGAGCGATCAATATAGAGTTTAAGTTGTTAGGTTTGAAAGCTTGCAGTTACTTGTTTCGGACAAAGGTGTTTCGCTTTGGCTGTAGCTATATGAACTCTATATATTCTCACTAGAGATGTTTCGTTCCAAACCATGAGAAATTCGGTTCATGGGGACACGTTCGGGACAGATAGAGCATTTGCCATTTTCTGGACATACATAACCTAGATAGTATCAGAAAGAGAAATGGCAGCCAGGAATTAATTGAAAAGTTTTACCCTTTACTTCTTACATTATTCAATTGACTCGTAGAGTCTAACAGCTTGTCTGAATATCCAAGCGTAATATTGAGAATTTTTGCGATTAAACAGAATTAAGGGGGATATTGCAATATGAAAATCAAAACTACACTCATGAAGAGGCTGGATCGCTGTGAAGAATACGTGATCCTAGATGATGCGTAGCTCAGCGAGAAGTTTTTCTTATCAAATGAGGTCACCTAGTGGTTTAATACTAACTCTGCTACTCGCTTCTAAAGGGAATATGATCTATAAATACTGCGCTTGTAGATAATTGATTAAAGATACTAGTGAAGATGCTTCGCACTTTATTATGTGCTAGAAGATAGAAAGATGTACAGATAGAAGATAATTATATACTCTCGACTCAATATACAACTGACTACACCTAAATTACTTTCCCATGTCACTTGCAGGTTAATAACAAACTCATCCCACCAATCATAGCGCGGCTATTCCTGTTTGTGAAGAAGTCAACAATAACATCCTTATTCAGCACCATAGCATAACGTTAATGCAGGATTGCATAAACAATTCTGTGCCATCCTTAGATCCAAACAGTATTTGACCCAAGTTTAAGACCTAATCCAGAATGTACACGAAGTTCATCAAAGTAACAAGCCGTAATAGTTGTACATTGAGTCCCCAATGTATCTCACAGGTTTTTTCTCAACGAGCCATTCATCACAGATTCGATTTCACTCACATTTCTGATTATATTGAAAAATAACTAATAGTTTGCGCACCTTGACATCACCTCTCTTTTAATCATATATCACCAAAAATATAGCATGTAAACGTTTCATGAATCATTATCAATAATTTAAGAAAACTATTCATGTATGATATTATATGATTACTACAAAATTTATCCTCCCGTAATTTCAATAGCCTAAAATGACTTTTAAACTCCCGCTAATCTATACGTTTCGCTTTCATATCCCATATCCCAAAGCCCTAACCAAACACCGATCCCGTTTATTCTTGAATTTTAATTCGAAACTTTGGTCCCATTTATATTATCCTTCTGGTTCCGAGGACCAAAACTCGCTCCATTTCTACTCTCTGCCAAACATATCCCGGTCTCAATCATTTCGTCTAAATCAGGAACCCCATTATCATATTTCCAAGAATGAATGAAGTTGTCCATTGACATGCTTTCGAAGGCCAGATCCGTAGATTCAGTAGGTATATCCTGGATTGATTCCATATCTAGAGAGCAAGTTCCCGCCACACTTTCATTTTGCGTGTCAAAACCCTTCAAACCCTCATCGCCTTCAAAATTTATAAACTCGAAAATCTCGTCATCCGACCTCTCACACGGAGTCAATACTGAATCTTGTCTAGTATTGCTGGCAAGATTTGAGACTTCGGCTACATTTTCATTATCCCATTCTAGCCTTTGGTTTGTAGGCTCACAATTAGGGGCCTCCTCCGGAAGACATGAGCGTGAGTCAGACCTAGTCTGAATTTGCTCTCTTTCGACCGATAAGGTTGCTGAGATAGGTAATACCTCCTTACTGTGAGTTGATGCTACTGTACCTCTGATGCTAGACATGGTCTTTGGCGATATTTGTCTCGATAGAGTCTCGAAAATGTTAGCACGCTATACCCCATACTGGTAAGCCACAAACCTGAAAGGCTGATGAAAAGCTGCATGCATCCCGTTTTCTTTGCGCTATAACCTTGGTCGCCTCATGTCCCACTTGAGGGTCAGGATGAAGGTCCGATGGTCGAGACAAATTAGTCCGCTGACAGTTGAAATAAACCAAGGACAGAGTGGCAAATGATGTGATATTTATCTGTAACTGGAATGTCAGTCACCTTTTCCTTGAAAAAATGGATATGCCAAATCAAATGGTTCGATTTATTCGAGAGCTTCCCAATGATTATACCAGGATTATGGATGACTTACCGTAAACCATCTCGGTCCAATGGCTAATCCACGTTCTTGCAACTCCTTCACGATTCGAATCACATTCTGACATACTCCAAAGTAGGCAGAAGCGCAAGCCTGTGACTTTTTGTTTTTATTTGCGTCGACAAAAGCATTTCCGGAGATGTATGACAAGAATGGTCTATAAAGCATCATCTGCACGTGAGCATAAACGAGGCTTAAAAGTTGTTGCGTGCTGTTGTAAAGTTTGTTAGAGATATTGATGCCAATGACCTTTTTCCGTGCAACATGCTTACCAGTAGCTTTGATGATTTTCACTTCTGCCAGAAAGGATACCCATTGGTAACCCTTGACGCCATCGCTGAAGATCATTTTCGATTTCCCGCACGATGGCGTGGTCAACAATATGCCCAGTATCCAAAGCTTCATTAACGGATCTTCCCACTCTATTGTTGGGATAGATGTACTTGATTACTTTATCAAGTATCAAGATTAACCGCATATGAGCGTTGGATGCTTGCAGTAATGATGACCATTTTGCTACTGGGTAGCCATTCTCACTAGACTCAGTTATATTCACGTCGAATACCTCTGTCGGCATTTCTTGGTCAATAGTATCCAGATCAAGAATCTTGGGATATCCAAGAATTGCCGACATAGAGATATCCATCTTTTGAATCGTCCAAAAGATCCTCAATCTTACTTCGCTCTCTATGGGATTACATTGATTATCATGCTTCAGATGCAACCCCATTCGAAAAGCCGATTGCTGTGCCAGTATAATGTATGAATAGCCTACATCCAGGCCAGCAGTAGATTGGAGGTAAAGGACTAAGAATAAAACTGTTTGGAGCTGCGGAATGGTTCCACAGTCGGAAATATCTATGGCGCATCTTGCGCAAGTAAAATATTTTCGACTTAGCAAAAAGTTAGTTTCATGGTTCATCTTGAAGATTAGATGAAGAAAATTAAATCTAATGTTACCCTTGGTCAATTCCTGTTTTGCTTATCAAATCTCCTGACCTATTGCGTTCGTTGTCACGTTTATCTTGGACATGAAAGCCCAGAGCAAGAATTGAAAAGAGAAGATTTAGGAAATCGTTGTTCTTGCCCATGAAATAATCGCCAGGAAGTTTGTATAGCTCTGCTAGCATCAGGTAAAAAGCAGGCGTATCTATAAAACAATATAATGTGTTTGTTTCGCCAAAAGCGGCTTCACAAACTTCTTTTGCCGTCTCAAAAGACGGTAAATCTCCCAGGCAAGATGGATTATCTCCAGACCGAGCGAATAAAATCGACGAAGATTCCGATGAGGACATACCGGGACATGAATCCGAACTTATCGTGGTGTTATACTCACTCAGAACGTCATTCACGTATTCCCGGATATGCTGAAGTACGTCAACGCCGGATAAGTCTCCTCGAATCTCCCAGCTGACGGCCTCGCTGTGATTTTGGATCCCGACCATCTCTACTTGATGATCAGGTGTTATCGAATAATTGGTATTCGGTGATACCTGATCATCGCTTTTGTAGGATAGACAGGTCCGCAAATCATCCGAGGAATGAATATCGATCCCATATTCTGGGACCATTATGCCGTCAGTGAACCTAGAGAGATCCATATCAGGGGCCAGGACTGTTAGCTTATCCAAGGCTTCTCGGTACTGTTTCCGTAGATTTTCACAGTCTTTTCGACTCGGCCTCTTTTGTCTGTTTGAGGGCTTACAATAAGTGCAATCTAATAAGTTAATTTAGTAAGATACCTTGACTTGATGTCTACTGTTGCGTACCCAATTTGTAATAGACGCAATTATCACAGACACTCTTACCATCGCACTTGATTTTTCTCTTGCGACATTCATCACAGGCGCGGGAAATCCGCCGCCTTTTCGATGGTTGAGTCGAAGTTTGGGAGGTAAGTCTTGCTCTTGGAGAGCCACTGCTTTGGATCTGTGTTGGGTTTGTAGATGTCCCCCCTAGACCAAAGTCATTTACAAAAATAGTTGTTGAGTCCATGATGTTATGAGGGATAGTGGTAGTAAGTTAGATTTCGAAGGGAAAAGTAATGTTTCCCGTGAGATGTGGCGAGATGTGGCGAGATGTGGTGAGATGTGGTGAGATTTTGTGAAGTGTGGTGTCGGATTGTTGTGTTGTTGTGTTGTTGTGTGGTGATGATTTTGTGAAGATATAAAGTTGTATGAAGTGGTACAGAAAGAATTCATTCACCACAACCATCAGCGCTTTTTAAGGCAAAACTTTGTTTACTATCTTATCATTTCAGATTACATATCTGCTCACATTTTCATAACACCCCACTCTACCAAATCATCTTGACCCACGAAACCGACGAATGAGCAGTCGAGTGATTATGCGGAATCGTCTCCCGTAACAACAACACAGTAAACAACGGCAATATTCTATCCGTGCTTTGACCCGTTGAACGCCGTGACGACGGAATAATATGTAGCACATGTGAATCTTGATGTCTCCCGCGCTGATTGAGCCGATTTTCGTATTCCGGACTTCCCGGAGCTTAGCTTAGACGAGAAATGAGCAAGTATTTGATTTTAGACAGGGTTAATTGTCTGGATACGTTCCTGGCTCGGATCACCTGCAATTCTATCCCCCATATCCTTGAGACAAGTTCGTGGAGAATGTAAGATATCAGTAACTCAGATTCTCGTCTGGATGTGAGCTTTCCGCTAGATTTTCCCATCAGGTGTGAGAGAGAGGGAAATCTTATGAGCGAGCTACCCGTAGATATGGCCGTGTTTTGTCTGATGAAGAATAATAACCCATATTATTGCACTTCCGTACATTCTGATGATAGCTGTGATTCAATTCGACCCCTTGACGACATATCCCGAGTCGGCCAGGATGATGGTCAATACCACTCGCCGTATCCGTATCCGTAACGGCCTATACACTTTGATCCTAGGCAAGTAACACATGCCTTTTGAGTCGGACGGCTCGGTAAGATTACGTGACTACGGCACGAATGAATTGAGTAGAGGTGGTGTATTGCTTTCTTAGATTCGAGGACCGAGCGTCGAAAGCCGAGAGGTCCGAAGACTTCCCTCCATTCGGGTGTAAATCAAACTAGTTCATTTTTTGTAGCGATACCTATAGATGAATAGGATCGACATGAGGTCGAACACATCATTAAATTCCTTAATTTCACACAGTTAATGTCTATACCTAAGTGACTTGTAGGAACGTTCTCCTCATGCACCCATACACTTCCCACGTTTCGCTATGACGTCTTTTGCGTCATACGTGTTTAGGTAAGTCACTATGTGCCAGTATTCGAATAACGTGACCATCACGTGTAGGTTGTTAGAGATAATTTACTTCTTTGTAAGCTACGCTATTCTTTGATCGAATCTCCTTCGTTCTAGACCGTTCAGGTACCTGATATTTGAGCCAATAGCTGTAGCCAGCTCGTATAGATGAAGTGTTCCAAAAAGAGAAGGAGCGATGGATATGAGGAGCTCGGGCCCTAGTTGTCGCCTGGCAGACATGGTTCCCTATTCGATATCTGTTTAGCGAAGTACAATAGGTCCCATCTTTTGTCCTGTACGTCTGTAGATTTGGATTGTAGTCAATATGTCCTTTTTTGCCAGGGTCGGGCATTTTCTGAAAAGCGGACTGTAAGTAGCAATTTGTCTTCTTATTCTAGTCTCTGAAGTAAGCTTAGAACCATTAAGCATCCGGTTTTACCAGTCCAAGATAAGTCTGAAATTAGACGTCATGACCATTTTGATAAGCTTCTTATACCCATAAGTATGACAGTTCCGAGACTGGTGAGTCAAGACCGATCGTGGCATTCGAATAGCATTCAAAGTGGCGTTAACCAAGTGTAGGATTCACCAAAAAAGTATCTGACATGAAAAATTATAGTCGTTCCTGCAAATCCTTTCATTCAGTCATAGCTAGGAATTATTATGGTAGTTCTGGCATCAAAATTCGTCGACGCGATGTTTGAGTATATACAACATCTCTGTCAGATTGATGCGAGAATCATAATGGAATTCGAATGGCATATAGCGACCAAATGCGGCTGGATGGAACATCATATATATAAATCGAGTTATTACGATCCTCGGATTGTCGTTAGTGGATTATCGGGATTAAAAGACTCTAATAAGTTTTCCACTATACCTTTGTCACGACACGCTTCCAGAAAACGGTGCTAAAGATAATGTTGATTATCAGGAGAAAAGCTTTAAACCTCAAATTCTGCGTCTACTATCTGAATAAGCAATTAAGACGTCAACATTTGTCCAACGGTAATGTTACTGATATCCATTGCTATTGTTGCAGCTCCATTTTTTGGCTAAAGTCTCGTAGTATTGAACTGGCTGATATACTCCATACCATGATATATTATCTCAAGTTTATTCATTCATTTCTGCCATTTTATCAGTTGAAAGCTTATTTTGGAATGGATTTTAAATGTTTAGGCATCATTTCGAAGCATGTACGAAGAAAGTCAACATCAATTATCTATTCAAACAATTGAATGAATGACATAAATCGTCGAGAAAAAATGCAGCTGGGAAGGTAGTTGAAAAAGAGATTTCATCCAAGATTCAAAATTTGATAAATAATTTCAATCCAGAATGGGGTGGCCATGTTAACTTTGAGATAATAATGTCGAGCTGAATAATTTTGTCTACTGATCACTCCTTGGATAGTTGTAAGGCTCAACTGAACTTTTGGAGGATTCATGACCCAGTTCATGGACTTATTCATCAAAACATTGGATTTTTCCGATGTTCTTTGTTCTCCGACCGCAATAATTCTGCATCTATGGTATGAAATTTGTTTCCAGTTACTCTCATATGTGAAGTCATGGTTTTTGTCGCCTTATTGAAATTATTTCCGTACATTTATAAAATGAATACAAGCTTACTTGAAGACACACTGGCATCACTCGTCCTTAAAACTGTACACTAAGGTGATGAATAATACGGCCATAACAAGAACGAATGAAATCTTGATGAGAACCGAGTCTTTGATAAACAAGTATTCATAATGTTCTTGATGACGGGATCTTTTTCTTTTCTTCTTTTTGCCCAAGAAACATATTATTGCACGTTGAGTTGATTGGACCAAATGGATTACTATCGCTACAATTTTTTATTGCTTCTAATTGTGTCGAGATATTTAGATTGACTTTCAGAGATGTGTAAATTTGTATTCATACAAATATGCCTCTATATTTGGAGATTTGTTGTCGAAAAATCGAGCTGGCCATAAAATTACTATGTTTGCATAAATATTGATTAGATGTCATCTTGTCTTAAGCAATAGGGTTAGAATTGAGCAAGTTCGCATCCTATTGAAACTAACACCATCAGTTGTACAACTGCATATCAATGGCATGCTGGAGTCATATATATTCATGTTGACGGACTGCTCATACCTAGCCCTTAAGCATTGACAAGAAACGAGACGTCCCAAGTGTGGTTCATCCGAAGTATTGCCGCTATATACAATACACGACTTGAAAATCCAGGTTCAGAGATAAAGATTTCACTTCCGAAAAATGCCCAAAATGCGAGATATGCCGAGATATGCCGAGATATGCCGAGATATGCCGAGATATCTTTTTCTAAAAGTATATAAAGCCTGTTTTGGTTTGATTTTCTTCGAGACGATGAATATGAAATATCGGATTGATGATGATTGAATAAAAGTAAGTATTACTATAATCGATCATCGACACTTCAATCGTACTTCCACTTTGCCATTAATTCTTAATTTGTACACTTAGGTATGCAGGATAGAGTTTAATTATTTATCGGAAACGTTCTGCATGAATATCGTAGATTTATACATTAGATTGAAGGTCTTAAGCCGCTGAGGAGTAAGTGATGAATCGTTAGCCATGTGAAAAGTGCCCATCTTCATCGCGAGATATTGATATAGTAGATTTCATGTCAATAATACCGGTTTTTTATGATTATTAATCTGTCTGTGAGGAGATCGGGATGATTATTCATTGGTGCAAACTCGATTGATCGCTGCAGCCAGTGACAGATGGTGCATTCAAATCTCAGATACGGAATGCAGTATGATTTTTTGTGTGGTCTAATGATCATGCTTTGAATTATATTTGATGGGAGATAATCTTCTGCCCAGTCAGGAAGACATTGACCTCATTCATGTGAAACAAATCTAAGAGTGAAGTACAGTGTTGGATATTAGATCACATGTGATTCAATGGCACGTCTTTATAGATGGCTCCTAATGGCATTTTTTTCCATTATTTGGCTTGACGTTTTTGATGCGATCTCCCGCAAATTATATGCAGGGTTTATTTGCCTTGCCGCCCAATCCCAAAATAATTACCACTCGGCTAACCGTCGGGATTGTTGTAGGAGACTTCTGGAGACCTCAGATTCATAGATGTGTAGGTTAGTACGAAGCTCTCATTTATTGTGATGCTTATGTAATGGTATCCACTACAGAGTCAGGGAGCATGAAAAGAATCACTGTATTCAAGTAAAAGAAACCATGTATTCGTAGGATATCAAGTTTTTAATTTGATTTCATTTAACCCGATTAGGCACCCTACGGGTCTATGCTGGTGACTACCTTCATTATTTTCAAAGGAGGAAACCAATTGGTGAAAACCCCCTGATCCTGTCTGTTTATATTCCTATCAATTTATTTAGTTTACCTTCAGGAAGTGCAATGTACACTGTTCAGCCAGTGTGGAATCCGTCCTCTCCCCTTCAAGATCGTTTTATTATATCCGAAATTGCTAGGAAATCAAGTTACATTTAGTCTTAAGCTCTACTGTACATGCTAGTATTTTGGAGCCACGAGACACCCGTAACCAACACCAACACAATCGTAGAGCTAAACATATCTCACGTTCCACCTGTTATAATTCACTAGGAACCTCACTTTTATCATCCGCTCATTCTTTTTTTTAAGTTATTTGCCACCCACTCCGTAACGACTAGATTTTTATTACTCGAATCTCACAATTTGTCATGATAATCAGGAGGTTTCCATACGTCTACTTCTATACATACTAGCAGCATCTTACTCGGCAGAAATGAAGTTCTTCTGCAGGCTCATGGTAGGCTGAAATGAAGTTCAAATTGCAATAAGATGACGCCTAGAAGGTCGGCAATCATTGGTATCTGGGACGTGCGGGTAAAATCAGTTGTGATTCAGTATTGCGGCTCTAATCATTCTCTTAGAACTCTTCATTACGTTGGCAAGGATGGAAATCTAAGCTCAATGCGACGCTTCCCAAATACAACAACTGGCTGAAAACTTAGCATTAAGGAATAAAGAACTAGGCATTGGCCCGAGTACTAACATAACTATTGAGCTCGCCTATCTGGGACAGTGGCCTTTAGGATACCTACTAGCTACAATGTCTGAGCATGACGAAATTGTAGAATATTACCGGCACTTCAAGCACGAAAATGCCGCCCTAACTTTCTCACGTGGGAAAGAGATATCTCTTAATCTTGAAATGATTTGCCACTTCGATTAGCAGCTGTCTCGGATTCATGCGACACAGAATATTATTCACAGCATATCTTGGGCTCTTGCATGATTGGAGACAGTTCACGTAATTCGTAGTGGTATTGGAGTCACATCTTTTTGGGAAGACAAAACGAAATGCCTGATAGGCATGGTATTGTGGAATAAGTACGAGAGAATCTCAAATTTACAAAATCTACTTTTTTCCTTCAACATCAACTGTGTCTCGCGATGTACATGGAAAAGCCGAGACTCGTATCTAATTTATTCAATAAGTCTAGGATTGTAAGATTCAGTTTTTCACGTATCATATTGGTTCCGTTTTGGCGCCAAAAAGGCGGAAACTGGGAATCAATTTTTCAAATGTTTTGTGACTTGCCGGCTAGCTTTGTCAATATAAAAGCTAATGTACGTGCCGACGCCCATGGTGGCCCGGCATTCTCGATGTGCTCAAGAACTTATTATTTAAAGTCTTATTGCACATAGCACCGCAAATCAGGGGGAGGGATATTCTCAAGACCTGACAGTGGTGTCCACTACGAACCTCCAGCTCTCACTGTACAGTCTGAGATCCGAGATGGAGTAATAAAGTCATCACTTCAATGAGAATCTCCAATCGCTTTTGCCGTCTTTATCGTATTTATCTATCAACATATCCCCTATCACCATTGTCATGAAGCTAACTACAATCAGATCAAATGGTAGGGTTGGAGTCCTACTCATTACCAACCCTTGGTTATGGCGGAAAAGCGATCCGACGAGTTTCCGGAGCGTACCCAGCACCCGATCTAACCATGGTGGTTTGGAGCAAGTCGGCCTTGACTGTTTCAAAGAAAAGAGATATGGTGAATATGCGCCCCACATGTGCACCAGGTGGAGGGCAAGACTGAACACCTGTACGTGGTGTCCTCTACGAACCTGGGTCTGAAATTTTCTCATAGAGTCAAATACAGTCAAATTTCGCAATATCGAGGAAGTTGGTCCACGAGGCAATGAGTCAAATTACTCCACCACGTCAAATTTCCACTCCAGATCGAATCCTACCTAATACCCAACAAGTCTACAAGTACGACCTAGTACATCACCATTCCAATAATCACACCTCTTGTCGACTTTCTCTGGCCTCAGCTGGTCGCCAGATACACGCCCACGCCGATATTTACACCCAACGGAGGAAGCAAAGTGTGGCGCACAAATCTGGAAGGCAGTTCTTTGGGATGGTCGTGAGAGGAATCAGGACAAGTTGATAAGATGATGCAGAGTATGGATACAATTTCGATGGGCGTGAAATTTTCAATTTTGGCAAGGAGATCTTATAAATTAAGCTTTGTGCGTGCTAAGTCTTAGGTTGCGAGAGTGCAGGCGAGACTATAAACATCGCCATGGTTAGATGGTGCGGTGGTACATCGTCTTGGCCGGTTTACCAAGTAGAGTCTGGATAGCTTGGACACTTATTTCACTTGAGACAATAGATCGCTGGTTCGAATCCGGCAAAACACAACCACATTTCTCGCGGCGCTGGTAGGCATGGATGACGAAGGCATACTTGGATAACCAAAGGTTTTGAAACGTCCCTTTGGTGGGTACTTACGGAAGAGGGTTTACTGTTTGTGTAAGCGAACATACCTCATAGTGGTACTTGCGAATGAAATCCAAAGTATGAGTGTCTCTAACGTCAAAAGAGTCATCCAATATGTATACATAGCACCGGTCATGTGTCATGGCTCTACAGCTGAATACACTTAAATGATTTAAAAAATGTGGTCCCGGTGTCTAGGCTTCGCCTAGCTAGGGCTTCAGGATGTTTGAGACTTTTTCCTGCGCACACAGTTTTGATTCTTAGCTGTAAGCGGACTTATGCAAGCATAAGTCTGTAACCAGTCCGAAAGCGAAAGCACGATCTGCGTGTAGGCATGTCAGACCAGTAATGATGATCAGGGGCGTTAATAGGGTAGAACTAAATATTATAGTGCTACGGTGGACTCGTAGCATGGAGAACATTAATCAATTCATTCTTGTATTCGCTTTTACCTTTTGACGATCCACGTGACATTCACACGAAGACCTCTCTAAGTTTACATTAGCACTTTTATTTATATTGGGTAGAAGGATTCGTGGATAAGGTGGCTGAATTCCAGGGGTAAATACTGAGCTGAATGGCTATTCATCAAGGGCAAAATATCAATGATCTTACAACAAAAGAGGCAAGGAGCACTGTACAAGGTGTGGCCTGGGCCAAAGAGGAGCTCATTGTGCTAGATTGTCATAGACTCAAGTAGTACAATAAAAATATCACATCATCATCCACAAATTAAAGTCTGAGTAGCCTGGTAACCTACCTCGCTCGAGAAATGGAGGAGTGTGAGGCTATATCTCGCGCGGCGGCTATATACAAGATGACAAAGGCATCTTATGGTAACCAAAGACTTTTCCTATTTTCGCTTTGGTGGACATTAACGGTTGAGGGAAGGGCGATAATCCCTAACACTAAGGTCTCGAGTGGGCTCAGCGAATGCACTCACAACATGAGTAGTCCAAATCTCAGACTGAGTTATCGTCGTATAAAGTCATCGGGTATGCTAGTCTTGTCCGTGTCAAGCTTATTGAGTGCAGCGCTTGTGCCCGTCACGAATAAATATTCATTCATGGCCGCAGAGGTGTTTGGGTCCTAGTCTGCGCAAGGAAGTAAGTTCGTCACAGAAAAGAGACAGCAATGAAATTGAATGGCAATACTTACGCTAGCTCATAACAACGCATGACTCGAATGTGAGTCGTGCTAATTAGTAGGAGCTTAAGGATCAAATATCGTCGGTGCGCAATACGTGAGTACATGTGACCCCCAATGCGCATGGCTGTAAGGCAAATTGGGCATTTACTTAATCAGGAGCACTTTCTACCCTTACAGATCATGCCTCCATCTTTTGATATCCATCAACCCTCAGAGAGTCGAAATACATCTGCTCATCCACCATAATATTCATTCCACGTCTATCTTTACACGGACCATCCTGCAACGAATTTTATCCATCGAACCTCAAAATCAATAGAGGACACCTCCGACAGTTTTTCACTCTTCGCTCGGCTAAAAAAGGCTCATTATAATCAGCTTGTCAAAAAGCCCCATAAAGTCTCCATGAAGATGAGGTTGAAGATATCTGTCACGGTTTGACCGTTGAATGAGCTTAGGTGGATATCTTAGTGTTGTTGTTGATTCGTGTTGTAAGACTCCATGGAAATGATATGAAAAACTGGAAGATACGGCACTGCTAGCCAAGCGGCTAGATCAGTGTCACGGCGTAATGATTCTGGATGATGTGTGGCTAGGTGGCAAGTATTCGGGCTAGGGCGAAGAAATCAGTCAAGACAATCACAGAGGGACTGGATGTTACAAATACCCGTGATTTGTAGTTAGACTTCACTTTCTTTATACCGTTTATTAAATCGACTTAATCATCACCAACTTGGGTTTCTCGTCACAATATCTCTCAACCTCGGCTCTGTATACTTTGTAGTAAGAGCTGGAGATTAGTAAAAGTCATCACTGATTGATGTCGAATCTTCGTCCTCGTGATTTTGCGTTCGGCTGAAGAATTCTCAAAGGCTTGACTCATGAGCTATGAGCTGTCACGTATTCTCACTCGACCTAGCTCTGAGTTATGCACAAATTCAGCTGCTCACACCCACCCTGTTTATCTTTATGTGAATATTTCAACTCCCAATTTAATGATACACGTCTACCTCTGATATATAAATTCTGAAAATCAAGAAGCTATGGAAGATCACATGAATATTACTCCTTATCAGATTCTTCCCCCAGCTTGCAATTTTCTGAAGATTCAGATGAACCTTTCTGCTCAACTACCCGAAATGTCTCATCTTGTGGATTGACCAAAACAGAGATTTCATAGCGAACTTGACACTAAGTTTTAGTAGCTGTATATTACTATAGGGACAGGTTTGACAAACCATCATCGACAAAGTAAGTATCAATTCTAACTGGGATGGGCTTATCAAAAATCTTTGTTGGACTTTTGTTGTCAACTATGATAGCTAGTTGCCATGAGACGAAGCCTTTCACTATTTTTCAGTAATTTCATGACCACCCGGGCATTTATAAACCTTTCCAGCAAAGACTGTCGCAAATAGACCGAGCATAGAAGCAGATATCACGGAACTTATGAACTTCATGTTAACGCTGACTTGGGGAATTTATGCTTTTCAAGGTGTAAGTGCCGGGTGGGTTTTTGCGGTTGAGGTTCTAGAGACGTCAAGAGCTGGAATTAAATGTGATCCAAGTTTGAGCAGGGTTGAATATTGGATGCTTTCTTTCTCATAGGTTCGAAGTGTGAGTGGATGAAGTGAATAGAGGCATCAGTCCCTCAAATACTTGTAGTTTCCTGATTACTAATTTGATAAAAATCAAAAGTCTATATTTGGTGTGCGTTAATTGAATGAACCTAAAATGCTAAAAGCCATGGTTACTGAAGGAATATTCAAATGAATGATAGCAATCTAGTACGTTCAAAGTTTGTTGGCTGAACCAATTCCCTTAGGTAATGCGCATGTCCTGGGCTTGATTCAAACCAATTGACTTGACGAGCTCCCGTATTGTAAGGACGTGAGTTGTAGGAGGGAACTTTGGCAGGATTATGGGCGAAATCTGGGTTCTCCAGTTTCGAAATTTCGGATTAACAACAATCATTCGTCTCTGATATCACCTGGTCTTGCTCATTCGGGAGAGCCGTTCGAGAGCGACAAGAGATGAGTGCCAAGCGTTCTATTTTTCCTCATTTTTGTGGATTCAGCCAATTTCCTTCACCTCCTATTTCACCCCACAGTCCAAGATGCCAAGCTAATCCCAATTGTTTGTCCTCTTAAACATTTTGCAGTCTACGAAAGTAACTTCAAACTACTGGTAAAATAAAAGCAAAATTCCAGCTGAATGTAATTTTGCCACATGTAAGTTGGTCATCAAAATGGTGGACAGTGGAATGATCTCTGTTGTTTCTGGTATTGAAGGGCGCACCAGAGCGTCGAGTAGTTCTCGGAGGGTATTTTTGTTTTGTTAGAGATCTGAGTTTAAGTTAATGTTCTAGGAACTACTATGGGTATGGGACAGGTGGAGTCGGTAGGGATCCCTCTTTTCTTTTTCACATCCCAACTCATTCCAACCGCGTATGTCGCTACTAAAACTGCAGTAGACTAAACAGAAAGCCAAAACAAAACAACTCCGAAAGATGGAAGATTCCTCCATATTGGACCCAAGCAGTGTGCTTCCTGCAAATTCCCTCGCCCGTCAAATACCCTAAATGACAAGTTTTCTCAATCTTCACTGAGAGCTAGAGTTGGGTTAGTAGGTACCCTTGATCCAGCAGGATTCCTAATCTGGGTTAATAAGGCCTAAAAAGGCATTGTCGAGGCTGCTGTACCCTCTAGCTTCTTCTTCAGACGCCAGAACTCCGAAGTCCGATCCCTTGGCCATAGAAACGTCTATTTTTGAGGCGATAATTGCCTCTTCGGCCCTTTTGTCTGCAGCCCTGGCATGTGATACCATTGCGAACCTCCCTTGCTCGAGTTCTCGAATCACTGCGAGCTGCTCTTTGTTCGCCGTTCCGAACTTTCCCGGTCTAGCTTGGCGGTCCCGAGAATCCGAGCGATGAGGTTCCCTGCAGTTTCGACATCTGGTAAGGGCGATGCACTCTGATTCAGAGTGTATGTTGGATTCGCAGTTCTGGCAGGCTAGAGCGCGAGAGTAACCACGAGAGGCGTGGTAGCCAAGGCAGTGCCGATACTGCTTGATTTGACGAAAAGGTTTAAAGTATGTAGCCAAGCTAGACTGTTCGAAGAGGCGATAACCAGCACGGGGGTCAGAATCCCAGTGGAAAGGGGTATGCCAGTTGCGGCACGGCGCCTCGGGACAGCACGTCCCATGGGGCCACGTCCAGATGGACCTCAGCTTGATGATATAAGTGATCTTATCAGAGACCCAGTAAGCATTAAGGGTTATCCATCCCTAAATTGTAATTTATTTTACGGATACATTTGCGATCCGTTGCGTGACAAGTTCTGAAGAAACCACGAGTTTAGTGTTGACACTCGCCAATTCGAAGAGGCATCTGGGAGCCTGTGCCTTGTTGTTTTGTTCTTTGCAATGATGGCAAAGTTGGTTCTAACTTAGTGGAATGAGCTAACTCCATCAACAATGCTATGCATTGCTTCCTCGACTTCGTTCCATGCGCAAAATATTCCTATTTTCTGCCACAGATGGTCGCTAGCGATGCGAACATAAAGTCGCTTGTATTCAAGTAGAATACACTAGTTACTTCGTGGACTTGTTGGTAGAGGGAAGCTTATGCAATCATGAAGAATAAAAGGATGTCAATTTGACTACTCTTCTAAATAAGGGTACCAGACTCCCTTTAATCCCAATAGATAACACGTTGCGAGTTTACATGCCGAGCCTGATGACTGGAATATTGGGGGTGCCTGTATCCAGTAGTTAATTCGAACCTCCGGCAACCATACATTTGCAGGTAACCTTCATTACGTGACTTGCAGTTAGAGAAGATAATGAGGCCAGAAACCCATCCCCTACGTGTGTTGGCAGTTAAGGAGATCTGAGTGGCAGTGACTTCGGAGGGAGACCGTTAAATGAGGCAAGGGAATTTAGACACTACCAAAATCATACGTCGCTGTGGTTTGGGGGAGATAGGAGTTACGCTTAGTGTAAAGTTAGTAGCGAGAAAAATCAAATAGCCTATCCAGTTTGTGGGCACACGGCAACAGTGTTGATGACGTGATTTTAGCGAGGTGTTGAAAGGTGTAGATTGATCTGCCTATTACTGATGTTTAGGTTCTAGCCTGTTTGGTCATTATATCATACCTAACGAATCTGACGGTCTGACAAAGCAGTCTCTCGCTGAAATTTGTAATCGACATGGCCCATATCTTCACCTATACGGTACCTATTTCAATGAATATTACTTTCCTCTTCTGTGTGCCCATATTTTAATTTCGCACGAATTAGACTAGGAAACACTCTTTCCCGGCTATTAAGCGACCTGGTCCTCATGGATCCTGAGTGACACAAAGGCGCTTAAATATCGCGGCTCGCGAGCCTGTGCTGGTCGTCGAGACGAGTCCGTTTACAACAGGTCTTCGCGCGAGCTGCAACGACACTAGATGGCTAGGTAGGTGGTCTAGAGCTATGAACATGATGCTGCTATTACTTCTGCTAATTTGCAAATAGTCAAGCCGAGGTAGTCGAGGCAACGGATCTAACGCTCCGTTTCAAACACACTTTTTACACTTTCTTTCTCTTCGTCGACGCCAGCATGTCATGTAGACGCATCAAAAATAGCCTCCTCGCCATCCTCTCTGAACGCTATCCCGACGGCCTACCAGTTGACCCCAAAGATCCGCTTCCGAACGCTCCGAGGATCCCCCTGCCCGCATCGGGCCACGACATTGTCTTCGGCGTGCCCCGCAGCCCCTCCGACCCAGCCCAGGGCTTCGATGAACTAGCCGCTGCACCTGAATCCAGCTTTCGCAGCCTTGGCATCGAAGACAATAGTGTACTGGCCTTTGCCTTCCTGTCGGCGGGCCAAGAGATTGAAGGGGAGCTGTTTAAGGTGAACTTTCCCGACCTCGAAGCACTTTACGGCGAATAAATTGTGCTCCGTCTTGTCCCAGCAGATGTCTACCTACACGCTCTACAAATCACAAAATTCAGTTGTAGTCCTTAGGCTAGCCTTGAGAACCTAATCTGCACATATCAATTTCTATTTACCTACAGCGTATGTGTTGATGTGAATCGTTTAACACGTTTCCTTGAACTCAAGTCAAATAAGAATGCCTTCAATTTGACTATTTCGACATGCACCAAGGGAATTAGTAACATACCGACCGGATCGAGCTAGAAGTTTGCGCATTTGAACTTGCGACAGAATGTGACTTACTCACATTTTATACCAATTAGTGAGTATGAAGTAATTTTGCTGTAGCAAAGGAACAATGCTTTACTTATATGTCGGATAACCTGCTTTACTTAAGACGGACTCTTTCCACCCGATTCATATCAGGCTACCATTATGAGGTACTTTTTATATTTGCCAACGGTCTCTCATTTCAGGGTACCCACTAAAGGAAATTTGAATCTTATCCTTATATAATCATTCCTCTTCAACCGTGCACATAATCACCGCGAGAGATGCGCCCAAGATTTGCTTTATTCGAGACAATAATCACCCGTCTTAAGAAGAATAAGTGTTTAGGTTATAATGAATCTAATTGGGAGACATTATCGGATGATTCACTACTGAAACATCCAATAAATATGGTGTTAATAGTGTCGCCTGCTCTCTTGAAAAATCATGTTGTGAGGTGTACTTTGCTCTTCCATACGAAATCCTCCTTCCCAAAAACCACATCTATCCTTTTAGAGATTATACCCATCATTGGCATCTTCCAACCTTCATATCCTTTTATTTCTCAGGCTCATCCCAAAGATCTGCTTTTATTGATTTGTCTCCCATGGATGTTCATGTTGTCGTGCGTCTTTTAAATCACATTTTATTCAGCTGCATAGCTTTATCAATCCAGAAGTTGTGGGCCTGTGTTCAGAGGCTAGATACTGAGTCGAAGAGAGGTACGCTGATTGAAAGTAGCATTTACTATATCGTACTTGTAAACTCCATAAGGCTTTAGTCCGAAATTGTCTGGTTGCATGCGAAAACTTGATCTGGGGAGAATACTGGAACCATTACCTCACCAACCAACGAATCTGGAATTACGAGATTCCACTGAACTCGGCTCGAGGAGAAAGTTTCACCCTCAGATCCACAGAGGACACTACGCAAAGATTTTCTATTTTCATATTCGAGGCTCGACCATGTTGTGGAAATGAACAGGTCATTTTCTATCATCATGCCGGACACGGGAATTTTAGAATTCCTGCATTTCGTGATATCTTAGCATTACGTCTCCAGGCAGAAAATGCTGACATGCCCCTAGCGATTCCTCCTCATCTTTGATCGGTGGACCCAGGCACTTTCGGAATACCTCTCGTTGTTCTTCGTGGCGGCATCGCAGATTTGAATGTTGGAGGACAAGAGCTGAAATCTGTCCGTAGTGTCTTCTGAGAACCTGGAAGTGGAATATTCTCCAAGAGCCAAGTTCATCTAAAGTGCGCAATACCGAAGAAGTTAACCCATGAGGCCACGATACAAGACTCTCCTTCAAACCAACCCCTCATTCCCAACGAGATCTATTCCTACCTAAGCCTCATTAATTCTACAAGTACGACCTAGTACCTCCTCATCTCAATGACCAAACCTCGTCGAATCATTCTCCGGCCTCAACTTACTAGAAATCGTCATGGATTTCTAGGAGGAATGTCCCGAAGAACAAGTGTATATTTCGGTCAGGACTTCTGTTAATCGTGGTATACTTGTTCCTCAAGATATCTCCTCCTAAAAATCCATGACAATTTCTAACAGATTATGAGACCAATGCTCTAGTCAACTGAGCTGATTAATCTTACTGATAAGTTCTCCTAATATCAAAAGTATCTCATTTATTAACACGTTTCTTCAATACTCCGAAGCTCATAATGTCTGCTAAAAAATATAAACCTCGATGAAGGGTGCTCTAACGTTAGAAAAATCTACGTACAACTGATAGAGCATTTATTTCTTAATATCTTGTCTTTATTTGATGTCGACAGTTATATCCTGGAGACAAAAGTCTAACCCGACAGGCATGACACAAAGAGCTCAAATTCTAGCCTAGTTATCACCAGACAAGATATGAATGTAAGAGTAGCTGTCTAGGCGTAGTATTTCATCTACTCATGTAAACTAAGCTAGTCAGGCCACATGACCTTCCTATCACTACATAGATTTCATCCATAGCACTAGGGCTCTCTAGTCAACATTTACAACGTAATACCGTTTCCCATGTATCTTTCTTAAGAGTAGCCTTATCCCAACTTTTATTCGACGTCACATTCCACCTCGCTCATTCTTCTAACTCTTCGAAAACTTGTTGGAATAACCTGAAACAGTTCTATTATCCTAACGTATCTGAAGACGTGGACGAACTATTACACGAATACTGGGTATTAACGTTTGAGGATGACATTGATGTTGACGAGTGCGTGCAAAACTTGTCTGAAATCCGAAAAAAAAATAGTTTGATCAACAGCATGTCAGCACCTTCTGATTCAAGCGTGAAAATACGGATACGAAGTCACTCTATTAAATGCTGCGGAGAATCTTACATTTCCATTTTGATTTCACTACGGGGACCAAGCATATCTTTGCAGTCTACTATATTATTAATACTTGCTTCTAAAATAGTGTATTGCAACCTTCAGTCTACAATAATTGTGGCGTTAGTCGGTAAATTTATTTCGAGTTCCGATAATTCTGGTATTTTTAAAAGACATGCATACTGTAAGCGTTGGGGCCACTTGCGCGAAAGCTGCTTTCACTGGATTGATTCCCTAAACTGATCCGAATCGGCGGCTAAGAATCTCAACAAGGCTGCCAAGGTTAGAAAGTTGCGAGCACAAGCAGCCAATCGGTATAAGCCCGTGAAGGTCAAATCCAATCACGTTAGTGATGATGGAACATGTAAGGGTGGATGTCAGGAACTGAGGATAGAGGTCACTGGGATACAATGGTTGCCATGGGTTACCAATTGAGTAATCGATTAGTATAAGGTGGACTCTCGCCAGATCCAGCAAGGGGAGTTCGCGAAAGTGGCTCGATTTAAGGCTGCAGCCAAAAGGGCTGAAGAGGCAACGATGGCCTCAACGAAGGATGTCTCAATGGCCGAGGGATCGGGTTTCGGAATCCTGGAATCCGAAGAAGTTTGAGGGTACAGCAACCCTCGGTGAAGTCTACAAAAAGCTTCAAAATATATAGCAGGATACCAGCTGAATTCAGGTTATCTGCGAACTAGTCTTTCGCTCTCAGCGGAGATAAGAAAAAGTCACGTGGAATATGTGGCAGGAAAGGGAACGGGCGAGAAGCGCGGGATCCGGACCAAACAGTATTTCTTCCAAATTTGATTTATGTTTTTGATTTATGTTTTTGATTTTAGTTTTGCTGTTAACTTCTACAATTTCAGAAGAAGTTCATGCGGTTGGAATGAGTTGGGCCTGTACGCAGTGATCCAAGCCGGCTCCACCGGTCCTTGACCCAATGTGGAAAAGATAGCGTTAGCTTAGGACCAAAAGTAAATAAAAAATAAAAATAAAAATAAATGTGGACTCTATGATATCTAGGTTGCTCTGGTTGCCATGTTGTATATATGGATTGGACAGAGGCGCAGTAGAAGGGCCATGTCTTGTCTTCCATCTTCCACTGGCTTTGTCTCCGATCCAAGATTCCCTCGTCCCTCGTCCTTAGTTCTAGTTACAATTACAAATTTATACCTTTGGCTCTTGCTAACCTCCTCAGAAATTGCCCAAGTCACTCAGTAACACTCCCGATGCTACCCTTACTCCACTTTCAAACTCGAGGGTGTTGGAAATCTAGACTCAGCATATATGAAGGTTTAGATTTCTAGGTATGATCATCAAGATCAATTGAGTAGATTTGATTGAATATGATTAAGCTCAGTTGGACGAAATAAGATTCAGTTGCATCTAGAATGCAGTGGCTAGGAAATGTTACCTGGCGATAAATGAGTGGCTGGCTGTTGCTAGATCACTAGGAGTTCGGGAACACTAAAGCCTCGGGATCTGTATTTAAGGATAGACTCATCTATATAGCTAAAACTAAGTTAACGGAGTATTATATATTTTTAATTCATATTGAGAAGAGAGTTCGATATCACATACAACTATCAATAAATTCTTGTCCGAAATTGTACACTTGCTCTTCGAGATATTTCCTCCTAGAAATCCTTGACAATTTCTAACAGAGGGTGCCAAAAGTATTGGAGTATACTTTAATGTCACCAAATGGCATTTATAAGAATGATATTGTACTAGAAACTGGTGCAATTTAAAATAGATTTCACGATAAGTTCACGTTCATTTAATTGTCCACGGGCAATAAATCCGTTCTTGATGCTCCAGAAAGCCCGGTTCCTGTCTCTTGCACTGGAAAGATTCAGTTTAGGGTATTTAATTGGAGAACAAGAACTCCAGTAAATTATTACCATCGATAACGTTCTATATGTTCCCTCTCGCACGAAAAATATGGTGTCTGGAGTCCAACCATTGTCGAAGAGGCTAGGTATCAAATCAGTGAACGGAGGGCTCAGTGCGTTATCAAGGAATGGGTCAGTTATTGCTACCGCTATACTAGATTCAGGATTATTCTACTTAAATATATCTTCTTCCTGCCATACTATGTTGTTGCATTTTCCAAGTTGTTCCGTCACAATGCTATCACAAAATAGGCAGAAGTCACCTACCGGCCTTTAACGCCGTCACTTTGCTTATATGAGCCCACGGATCCCAAGAAGGATATGTTAGAATTTGCCACATTTCTTACGATAATCGGCATTCCTTGCAAATATCAACAACTTTCCAGCATGCTGCACAATACATCCTGTATTCTATATTTTAATTTCTTTTCGCTGTTGAGATATTCTCTCATGCATTTGCTTGTGCGGGGTAATATTTATATTTTATTTATTTATTTATAATATTTAACGCGGGGGACTATTCTCAACACCTGTCAGTGGTGTCCCCTACGAACCTCCAGCTCTCACTGTAGAGTCTGCAGAGCCGAGATTGAGTAACAAAGTCCTCACTTCGAAGAGGATTCCCAATCGCTTTCGCGGTCTGTATCGTCTTCATCTCTCAACACATTCCCCTATCACCACTATCATGAAGCTAACCACGATCAGATCAGATGGTAGGGTCGGAGCCCTACTCGTCACCCACCCTTGATCATGGAGGAAAAGCCATCCGATGAGTTTCCGGAGCGTACCCAGCACCCGATACGGAGATGACGGATTGGATCAAGTCGACCTCGACTGTTACAAAGAAGGGAGATATAGATGAATATGCGCACCTCATGTGGTCCCGGTGTCTAGGCCTCGCCTGGCTGGGACTGCAGGTTTTTTGAGACTTTTTCCCGCGCACTCAGTTTCCATTGCTACCTTTTTTATTTTTTTTGGGTAGAAGGTTCCGTGGAAAAGGTGGCTGAATTCCACGGGTAAATACTGAGCTGAATGGCTATTCATCAAGGGGAATATATCAATGATCTTTCAACTAACAAAAGAGGATAGGAGCACTGTACAAGGTGTGGCCTGGGTCAGAGAGGAGCCCAATGTGCTAGATAGTCATAGACTCAAGTAGTACAATAAAAACACACACACACATAATATTTAACGTCGTGCCCGCGCACAGCACGTGAGTTCCTCACGTACCGGTTAGCCCAGTCTAAATTAAACTACCCGACGTGTTGGCGCCCTCACAGACCCACCAAAGCAAACAATAGCTAGGATTTTATCATCCTGCGCTCGAAGATTATAGTGTACATGAAGGTCGTCCGTCCAACGAATCTCATGCTATGCCGTTGGTACTAAATCAAGAAAAGATTTTACAAAACAAAATAAAAAGTAAAAGGAGAGGATTGTTTACATCAGATCATAATTTCGTTCGAATCAGGCTGTTCGTTGTGCCCTTTCGAAGAAATCTGTGACACGCACCCAATTATTGAATGCATCAACTCCCTCCGCCGAAGCAAGTGCCCAGGATACGCTGGGATTAGAGTTCTGTGCCCTGTGGAGCTGAGCTTGGTATTGCCCGAGGCGGCAATAGAAAAAGTGGTTAGGGGACTTCTCTTCTCCGCACGTGCAGGCTAGAATGGCATTTTCATGCTGAAACCGTCGGTGGTAGTCCGCGTAGTCGTCGTGACCGGACCGTGAAGCTAGTAGATATCCTAGTGCGCGTCGCCCCAGACGGGCGAGCTCAACGGTGATTTTCGTATTAGGGCCAATTCCTAGTTCTTTGTATCTAAAAGGGGCATTTTCTGCCCAATATAGTGCGACTGAAGCCTCGTATTGGGCTTTGACTTCTCTCCTTGCCCTCGCAATGGAAAGTTCTTAGTTTGGAGCTGGAGCTGCACAGGCAGCTTTGGCAAGCGCGTCGGCTGCTTTGTTCCCGAGAATACCTGCGTGGCCTGGGCACCATCGGATAGCCACTTTCCCAGGCGTCGTATTTTGACCGCTTGGTCTTCTTTTCCAGTTCATTGCGAGCTTGCGAAAGGTTAGTATTTTTGTCGAGCTAGACGCTGTGGGCGTATCCAAGAGCAGACGGATGGCAGCCTCCTGGTTGTCAAGGCAGACGATGACTTTAGAGGCATAATAGACCAGTGGATTGCGAAGAGCTGCGGCAAGACCTTCAGTGGCCCCGGCAATTTCTGCATCATACACTTCTGCCGAGTTTCCGAGTGGGAGTGATCCTCGTCCAATCTCTTGCGTAAGACCTCGGTAGATGACATAGCCCGCACCTGCTCGGTCGTCTACTAGAGCTCCGTCTGAGAATACGAACAAGTCAAGAGTAGGTCGTGTAGCCTGCCACTGTTTGGAGGGATTTGATCCCAGGAGTCTACCTACTGCACCAATTTCGATAAGCTTTTCTTCACGGGATAACGACCACGGTGGAGGGATGATGTCCTCAGAAAGTTCTGGCGAGATTCTTTGACGGATCCAGCACATGCGGCTAGTGTTCCAACGCCTACGAAGAGGATGATAGGGGTCAGCTGCAGCAATTCGAACCGCTAGACGGCTGTGAATTCTGTTAAGCCACTTCTGAGCTGGGCCCCAGCCAGCTTCACGTAGAAGTGCTGCTATTGGTGTGGTGCGGTAGACTGGGAGAGCTGCCCGTGCCGCGTCGTTCATCCTATGTTGGACTTGCAAGATAATTTTTTGGGAAGTCTGTTTAGAGTACCAAGTCTCGGCCCCGTAGAAAAGGGTCGCAAAAGCAACACCTTGTAGAGCTTGTCTTAGAAAAAGAGGGCTTATTCCTCGAGTGGTTGTGGACAGTCTTTTCATATGGCTCGTGATAGCTAGAGACTTCCGGCAAGCCTGTATAGTATGATATTGGAACCGAAGAGCACGGTCAAAAAATATTCCAAGCCAGCGGGTGTGGTCATTGGGCGTTATAGTTGTCCCTCCAATACTAATAGTAGGCTCTAGTGGTGAGCCTCGCTTCCGGTGAAAGTATTGCAGCTCAGTCTTAGGAAGTTCGAAACTAATTCCGTTAGTAAGTCCCCATACTATGGTGCTGTCTAATTTCTCCTGGAGTTTGCGTGCAAACTCGACAAGGGATGGCGCAGACGCAAAGAGGGCAATATCATCTGCATAGCCAAAGCGGCCAGTGGAAAGACGTAGTGCCTCTTCCATAGCAAGAAGAAAAAGAATTGGGGATACAGGTAAGCCCTGTGGGAGACCACAGTGAGTTTGAAAGGGCGGGGAGGTAGTATCTTCAATAGAGATTGTGGATTCCCGCTCTTCCATGAAAGATACCACCCAGCGAACCACGTTCGGTGGCCATCCTTGGATTCGAAGTCTATGGTAGAGTCGTCCTTTCTGTATACCATCAAATGCCCCTTGGACATCAACAGTCACTATACTAGCTACTTTCTTTTCCGCCCATTTTGCCTGAATATCACAAGCGAGAGCTGTGGTAAGGTCAGAAGCGGAGCGAAGAGGGATGGCACTGCATTTGTCTTTGGCGAGTACCCGATATTTCAGAGCTATGTATGAAAGTCGCCGTGCTATCAGTCCCTCGAAGCCTTTTCCAAGGCACGAAAGTAGAGAGATCGGTCTGTAAGACTTCGGGAGGGTGAGATCTCGATTTCCTGATTTCGGAAGGATAATCACTGTTGACTTCTTAAAGGC
Organism: Blumeria graminis f. sp. triticale; assembly: GCA_905067625.1. Classification (NCBI taxonomy): domain Eukaryota; kingdom Fungi; phylum Ascomycota; class Leotiomycetes; order Helotiales; family Erysiphaceae; genus Blumeria; species Blumeria graminis. The sequence continues at coordinate 703,883 of LR898469.1, forward strand.
TAGCGAGTGTATTCCTAGCTTTTCACACCGGTGGAAGAGAGCTGACATCCTATTCCCAATTATTGGCCATGCTTGACGGAGAGAATTCGGGGTTATTTCGTCAGGTCCTGGGGTTGTAGACGAGACCTGACAGCATGCGCGAAATATCTCTTCCTCGGTGATTGGGGGCCATAGGAGATCTTTCCTGGCAACACTTGGTGTATTGATTGGAATGTCATCTTGGGGCGAGAATCTACTCAGTTGGGCCTGTCGGAAAGTCTGAGCTTTTGCTTCAGGAGTAGCTACAGGGCCATGAGGTCCGACGAGATGGGGCATAGGGCTGGCTGTTTGTTTCTTGTGCCACCTAGTTATTTTATATGCCTCTGTGAGACTCGCTACCTGGTCAATCTTGTTACGCCAGTAATCTCGCTTGGCATTTTTAACAGACTTGGCAAATTTGCGGCGTGCATTCACGTCATGTAAGCCCTGTCGACGTATTTGAGAAAAGTTACGGTGAGCCTCTGAGCATACCTCAGTCCACCAGCGACGTCCGCTACTTTATTTTCTGGATCTTGGGTAGGCTGCACGTAGGGCTGCACGTAGGGCTCCTGAAATGGCTTCTGCAAAAAAGGTAGCTTCCTCATTAACGTCAGGCATTTGGGGGTTTCTGAGACGATTCCTCAAAATGTTGTTAAATGCAGACCAGTCGGCGGCGGCATATCGAAGTCGGCCAGGGTTAGGGTCCTCGGGGCCTCCATCTAGGATTCGAAAAAATAGTGTCCTATGGTCTTTTTTTTTTTTTTTTTTTTTTTTTTTTTTGCATCAGAATTTAATTGCGTATGCAGCTATCTAGCTATGACACAATATCAAAGAAAATTACAGAAAAGATGACTCAGTTTACAATAGGAACACTCATGCCTCGGATTTCATTTGCAAGTACCACTGCGAAGTTATGGTGGCTTTTTCTTCACCCCAAGTCAACCCTCATCCATGAATACCCACCCAGGGGAACATCTCAAAAACCCTGAGTTATTCAGACATGCCTCCGTCATCTTTCAACTTTCCTCCGCGCGAAATGTAATCTGAGATGTCTCCTTCCCAAGTGGAGTAGGTGCCCAGGCTACTCAAACTATACCAGAGAACACCACCAGGAGGCGGACCACAACACCTTCCATCGTCGGCTTGTTTTTATAGTGTCAGGTGCACTCTCGCAAGCGAAGTCTTGGCGCGCACAAAGCTCAATTCGTAAAACTCTTGCCAAAATTCGAAATTTCACGCCCGTCGAAAGACGTATCTCTCTTCTGCATCATCTTGTAAAACTTGTCCTGATCCCTCTCACGTCCATCCCAAAGAGCTATCTCCCAGATTTGTGCTCCACGCTTTGCTTCCTCCGTCAGGTATAAATATCGGCGTGGGCGTGTATTTGGTGACCGGCTGAGGCCAGAGAAAGTCGACGAGAGGTGTGGTCATTGAAACGAGGATGTACTAGGTCATACTTGTAGACTTGATGAAGCTTAGTTTAGAATCGGACTCTTTGGGAGTGAAAGATTGACATGGTGGAGTAATTTGAATTTTTGCCTCGTGGGCCAACTTGTTCGGTATTGCGAAATTTGACTGAACTTGGCTCTGGGAGACTATTTCACTTCCAGGTTCGTAGACGGCACCACTGACAGGTGTTCAGTCTTGCCCTCCTGTCCTATGGTCTGAGCCGACGTCGAGATCATGTCGAACTTTATAGTTAGCTTTGAAGCACTCTTTCACAAAACACAGGTCGAGAACAGAGCCTACGTCAGTGCGGGGCAATATGATACTATATGCAATTGCAGTGAGAGATATGGTCACGTTTACTTTGCGACAAATAGGATGGCGTTAATGGTGCGGCGTCAGTACTGTTTTATTCCCCGAACAATAGTTTCGTGGTCAGCTGTGCTGAAGACTTTTCACTGTAATAATTGTTGTTTGCATACCCACTTTAACTCTAGGATATGCGCACACAAATTCGCGTTTTACATGTAACTTAGAACTTTAATGGAAACAATATTCTTTGAGCTATACTTTCTGCTCTTCTTACTATGAAATCGCAACAGGATAAGTTTTTCTAGATTAGGGATATCAGATTTTGAGGCTCACAGCACGCAAGACCTCAATATGCAAAAAATAGTGTTGAAATCATGTTATTTATGTGACTCAAGTAAAAAATTGGAATAGTTCAATCGCGGTCCTTTCTCTTTATCTTCTGGTATCCTTGATTTGGTTCACCATGACTCTTAGGATATTCTACATTGTTTTCGACTTAAAAAGAAAAAAAAGAGTGATAGTCTGGATGCATCAAGGCAGTGCGCTTTAACGGTGGCTCAGAATATTAAACGATTTATTTCAATGGCATAATCCAGCAGATTAGTGCTTCATGTACACACTATCAGAACGGGGTGGCAGAAAGACTGAACAGGTCACTTATAACAATGTTAAGATGTATTCTTTATCAGGCATAGTGGGACAATTTTCAACACCTGTCAGTGATGTCCTCTACGAACCACTGGCTCTCACTATAGAGTCTGTAGAGCCGAGATTGAGTAATAAAAGTCATCACTTTGATGAGAATCACAAATCGCTTTTGCCGTCTGTATCGTCTTCATCTCTCAACACATTCCCCTATCACTGTGACGCCCCGACATTTTAGTGGCCACGTGGTCGTCGGTTCAATAGTTGGTAAGCCGACACAGGGTCAATCCAGGAATTCCAACGACTAGTTTCACACACACGAGCCTTGTGTGTGACAAATCACGATACAAAAAGTTTGTCATGGATATTGGTTTTCATACGAAACCCTTGGGTTGTAGGCAATGAGGGACAGGAGGTTTCGTGTTGGCAACTCTATTTCAACAGTTGAACTCTTATGTAAATATATACAGATTCATATCCTCCTAGATACTTTTCTCTTTAGTTTAGAATCTTATGATTTGAGTCCACGCCAGCTTTTGACCACTCGCCAATCTACTTTTGACCCTCGAGTTTCCACAATCACCATAATCATAAAGCTAACCACGATCAGATCAGATGGTAGGGTCGGAGATCTACTAATCAGCCACCCTTGATCATGGAGGAAAAACCATCCGATGAGTTTCCGGAGCGTACCCAGCACCCGATACGGAGATGGCGGATTGGATCAAGTCGACCTCGACTGTTACAAAGAAGGGAGATATAGATGAATATGCGCACCTCATGTGGTCCCGGTGTCTAGGCCTCGCCTGGCTGGGGCTGCAGGTTTTTTGAGACTTTTTCCCGCGCACGCTGTTTTGATTATTAGCACTTTTTTTTTTGTGTAGAAGGTTCCGTGGAACAGGTGGCCGAATTCCACGGGTAATTAATGAGCTGAATGGCTATTCATCACGGGCAATATACCAATGATCTTACAAGTAACAAAAGAGGATAGGAGCACTGTACAAGGTGTGGCCTGGGCCAAAGAGGAGCTCAATGTGCTAGATAGTCTAAGACTGAAGTAGTACAATAAACATAACTCTCTCTCTTTTATCCTCAGCCCAGTCCTCAGGTCGTATCGCGGAGCAGGACCTAAGCTGAATCCAAGTAGTCAGACAGTCTCTAGTACCTGATAGGGATAAGAATTGGATTTACATGCCCTTAGAGTCTTCAGATACTAAGAGTTGCTGATAACTTCCTGCAGAGCTCTTGAGTCTACAGTGGTATTTGGTCTATGTTCCTTTGTATTAATCTGATCATTATGAGAAGAGATTGGAGTGGCATTAATGCGAGGGGCCTACTGACTGGTAAGGTGGGGCCTTATGGAGCAACGTTTTCAGCCAGGCTTTCTGCTACACTTTTGATCCAAAGGGTCCCTTGCATTGCCGTCTTGGGCTACACGATCGACCGCCCACTGCTATCATGTGTCGGGCTACAGCAAAGGGCCCTGATTTCCAAAAGGAAAACACATATGGCTCAAGTTGTGAATTGTCGGAGCCATACGCTTTTGATCAGCTGGTCCAGCATTGCCACGTCCAAATAAACAAGGTTTCCTGGGCAACGGATCTGGTCGCGCTAAAAATAACCAGTAAACCAGGTTGATGAGGACCACAATTTTCCAGCGGACCTAGTGCGTTGTCTCGAGCACTCGACCGGCGCAAGCCGAGGCAACCACTTGAATCAAGCTAGCTCCATTTGCATTGCTGATGCAACAATCAAGATATCGTCGAGCTCTAGCTCAAACTACGAGAGAACCAGCATTCTCCGATCCCGTGTCGCAGCTAGATAGCCTCATACGCGATAAAAATCTGATGCATAAACAAGAGAGAACCAACGCTACTAGGCATTCAACATCCACAATCGGGGAAGCGGACGACGGCAATCGCGCATGCTGCACACTATAAATATCCGCACAAAGCCTGTGCTGCCGGCGTGTATGTGTGAGTTATCCATTGGCTGGTTGCGCCGCCCTTCAATGCCTAGACGCCTTGGTCCGTCTGCCTCTCTTGATAGTGCGGTGCGGGAGCAGAGCCAGACTGCTATTCGACATGCCCAGGTTTCGACCTCTGCCCTTGAACGTGAACTAGCGAGCGCTAAGATCACGAACTTGTAGAGTTCCATTGCAATAGCTGGCCGAGAAAATGCCCGTCAGACCTCATCAGTGGGAAAACATGCTTGCACTGGGACAACTAAGATGCTTGGCAGAGAACTTGAACTAGATGTGCAGAGTTCCTCTTACAGATAATTGCTGAGTGGGAAGAGCTCGCCACTCATGCCTGAGTCCGCTTTCTCGCAGGCTATCACACATGTCGTATGCGCCAGCTGCCAGATCTACTATCGCTATCATGGCTGAGCACAACAATACTGAGATGGCACTTCCACTGCCCAATCCTGAAATTTAGTCTGGGTTAATCCTCAGTCTGTATGTTTCGTAAGTCTGGGAACCGCTTAAAACTATTCCACTATAGCATGCCTTGACTGCTTATTTATGCATCCTAAAGGTGCCGCCCTGGTGTGAACAACCACTTCAGGATGCGCGTTGCTGACGGTATCGTGATAAACTATGCAGCTTTCGCCACGATGATAACGCAGGTAGATTTGGTTCGGGGATTGATCTTGATTGTAGCCTATTTACTGGTCACTCTGGTGTTTAGTTGTAATACATTGGCAGTGCTTCTCGCACAGATAGCGTGTTTTGAACTTCAGATGCACACACTCTCTGTATCTTATTCTCAAAATACCACGAGATACGTTCGTTTACAATCAATAGTCAGTTCTCTCCCACGAGTACGCGCCTCCGAAAAGTTTGAGACCCGTTATTTATTCAACTTTGACTTCGTAGTCTATTCTCACAACCACTGAGGTAATTTTGACTTAGCCTTGCCAGATTCGAACCTGCTATCTCCAGCTCAAGTGGAATACATGACAGAGCCATGACTGTGTTTAGATCATCGCTTAAACTCTCACAGATAAAGAAGAGGCACGAACGTCCATTAAAGTTTTAATTTCCTCCCAAGTAACAGAGTTATAACTTCTTAGAGATTGTATCCATCCTTAGGATCATCCTGCCTGCTTCTCATCATTCCCTCACGTCGATCGCGAAGACCTACATACCAGATTTGGGCACCGAGAGTTGTATCCTCCTACGAGTACTTGTATTCTCGTGGACGTACGCTTGGAGGCTAATTAAGGCTAGAGAGTGAGTCGTCGAGAGGTATGGTCATTGGAATGAGGATGTACTAGATTGTTATCGTAAAATGAATGAGGCTTCAGTGGAAATCGATCTCGTCCGCAGGGAGAGATTTATTTGGTGGAGAGTCTAAAATTATTTCTTCGTGGGTCAACTTCGTAACAGCGAAATTCGAATGAGCTCGGTACAGAGTGAATATTTGAAACGCAAACTCGCAGGACAGTACCGAAAATGTTCAGTCATCATCTTCAGGATTTGCTGACTTTGAAAAATTTGAAACATGCGAATTTAGCAGAAGTTTGACCACACTTTTGAAAAAGGTGTAGTTTCTGGATTGTCTCTTTGATAGCCTAGATAAGATAATTAATCTCGCCGCCGCATCAGAGAGGTAAAGTAGTGATGCACGCTAGTTTGAAAGGTTTTATTAGTCCAGTTAACTATATTCGTCATTGTATCAGCGTTGTTCAAACGTAGATCACTCAGCTTGGGCTTGAATTCTCAAACCTATGCTGCGTTGCCTTTTGTGTTGTGTAGATTTGTACTACAGCAGTGAGCTATACATTTTACCCTAATATTGGAATGACGGTTACCGTCAAAGAAAAATTGAATATATACATTAAGCCATTACTCCTTATTCTGGAACAACACCCCCAAATTCTGCCCAGAAATTACACCTTCTTCCTCTCCCGCCTTCCCATGCGCCCGCATCCACGATAGACCAGTTGGCTTTGAGCCCTGGGTCGACGTTTTTAGTTACGTTTATTGTCACACCCGCTGCGACCCAAAAAATGTTGCGGACCTCGACACCGCCGGACATGTTCAGATTCAACATCGGCATGGATCCTCTCTGCCACTTGGGCCAGCTTGTTGGTGTAGCGGCGGAAATATCATCACCACGTTCGACACTGCTATTAGAATTCGTTATGTTATTCGACAGCGATATCGGAAGTGTAGGATCGCCGGTCGTGATGAACCTACCCCAAGACAGTTGTACACCCTTACGGAAGGCCTCGGTTAGTGTCCCAATACCGAACATAGCACGATTGGGTTCGTAATAAGCGTTCAAGTCAGCTCCATGGGCGGCTGGTGGTACACTGAATTGATACTTCCAGGACGACCTATTCCGACTTGTGAGCGCGTCTGCAAGCCAATAACTTGGGCAAACAAATGTACTTTCAGCGTACATGTTGTTTGCGCGCTGTTGCTGGCCAATCGCTACAGAGCTCTGATTCATCGCAGTGGGCCCGGAAGAGCCGAGGGTGCTGAAATATGGCCCAGGTACAGTCTCAGGGATCTCATATATTTTGGAGAGTATGGCACGGGTTTGATTATTCATAAGTGGAAAGAGATTGCTTGTGTATGCTTCAAAATTTTCCTCTGAGTTGATTGTTTGCGGAACGAACGCAGGAGCTTCATCTGAGTTGTGCTGCTATTTATTAGATTTTTTTAGAGTTGTGGGATTTCGCAATTAGCCTTACACCAGATAGTACTCTAAGCCCATTAACCCTGCCAGAGAGTAGTTGTTGAGTTGGTCGCTTCTGAATAAAAGAGCCGTCCACAACAGGCAGAAAAGCCCATTGTCCGTACTTCGAACAAGCACTTACATAGGCGCTGGCATTTTGCAAGGTGTAGGTGTCTTTTGAATTGAGACATTCGGGGACTGATGTATTTCCGCGCTCTTCCGCACATCCGACCTGCTTAATAAATGCGTTGTAGGCAATAGTTGGTTGCTCTCCATCATATGGCCATTGCATGGGCAAGTAGGGGCTTGCAGCGATGACATTACTAAAGTATTTCGTTCCTAGTGTTCCGCCGTAAGCTAGCATTTGTTGCATGACAGCTCCACCGCCAGCGGATTCGCCCGCGATAGTTACACGAGTTGGGTCGCCACCAAACTTAAAAATATGCTGTTGAACCCATTCAAGGGCAAACTGTTGATCGTATAGACCAGCATTCGGAACGCCAAATGTGGAGAATTCTTCGGATGATAAATATCCAAAAGCTCCAAGGCGATATTGGATGGATACAACTATTAGAGATTTATTGTTTGTATTGATTAATTCGGCGAAATCGTAGCGGCCATCTCCAGCACCATAACCTCCACCATCTAGGAATGTTAGATTGACTCGATTATTTTATTGGAAGCTTACGCATCCAGACCATGACAGGAAGACTGCTGGCGTTAACTGGACTCATTACGTTGAGAAATAAGCAATCTTCATTTTCTTGGTCTGTTAAAAAGAAAAACCATCTATCAGGCCTATTTAAACCTTTAGTATAAGGCAAAATTGAATTGACTATTTTATTTCTCACTTGGGGCCATGATTGGCCTGTGGGCATCTTGGAGCATAATCGCGAGCCGTGTGGGTCGTTCTATCTGTCTGCGGTTCCTGTGGTCTCTGCCAGCGAAGAGCGCCGGTCGGGGGCGCCGCGAACCGAATGCTGTTAGCAAATTAGTCTCCCCAAAAACTGACAATAGAGCTGTATCAATTTTATACCCGTTAAATACATTTAGGTCAGTTGTATGGTTGTAGTATCCTCGATAAACAGCGTAGCCGACATCAACTGATGGGGAATCTGTATTGTTGTTTCCGTTGCCTCGCAAAGAATAGAGCGCTTGGGCAGTGCCCAGACATATAATCGCTGAAAGACCGGCATAAGCGATTTTCATTCTATACTCCTTGAGCCAGGTGAAAAATGTCCCGTTCCCCATCGTGCTGTGGACTCCATGATATCTACATTCTCGGGAAAACAAGTCTGTTGTTGGGAAGCCATATATGTAAAGTTTGGCTTGCGACGTGTATCCCCTTTTACTTCTTTGATGGACGATGCAGACTGGGCTGATGGGTGTCACGCGTGAGCCAATGACATGATGGGGAGCTCGCCAACCTTGAGTAAATAGTGGCCGCGGCTTCCCTGGATTTCGAAGATCTGAATTCTATTCATCGCGTTTGTCAAAAATGCAGATTAAGGGACTAGCCCCTTAATGCGGCGGACGGATGAGTCGGTTAATCTTATTGATTGGGTTGTAGTTGATAACTGTTTCACCACAGTCACTGACCAAGTTGTCGCGATTAGTGCAGTCTGATCACACTGAAGCGTCACGAGTAGGCTAGAAACAGCAAGGCCAGGCTGTTGTTTTTCTTCACGAAGCCTTAGAATATGACAGCACCTGGAAAGAAAGCGGGTGTGGCATCCATGGTTTCAACCCATGTCTCTGATCTGCAGATATCTCCACTACACCAACTACTTTCAGAGCTTAGCACAACTCGACTATGCTCGCTTAGATGTGGGGTTCGGACGGGAATAAGCCAAATCCCGGGCGTCTTCCGCGTTTCCCCCTCCTTCGACGTCGGACCTTTACAGTCATAGCAGCCAGCTCTTAACAATGCCCTCAGCTCGGTCTACACCATCCAGATTTAGCTGAAGGCTGGGAGTAGTCAATTTTCGCCACTTGAGACAGCGAGGGGTTGAAACGACTGATGACAAGAAGAAAATCTCGGACCGATTAAGAATATAGTTTATTCTCGTCATCGGGAAAGAGACGATCATCATTGACCTGCATAAAAAACTCAAGTTGTTTTTCAAAGATAGGGGTGTGAGTCACACATGATTCTGCTATTTCCGACTTATTAGCCAGGTAAATGGGCTGGATGAAGCTCAGTAATGAATGCAAACAATGAGCTACATTCCAAAGTCAAACTACGGCTCACATTAGAAAAGCCTGGAAGTGCCCAAGAAGTGAAATAAATTTACGGCTGACAACTTATGAAAATTAATTATATACCCTGCAGGAGGTAACCCGGTTTAACTGTAAAGATTCCTCCGAGCAAGAGAATAAAAAACCGTTGCAAATACGTCACTTTGTGATTTTTCGCCACACCTAGTCTCTGGTCTCACAATGATGATCTTTGTCTTGAGTAGGAAGTTCATCTCACCTAGATTGTCTTACGTCGGCAGCCAATTATTTAAACTACCCGTTCGAAAGTAGATGTGAAGCTAGCAAATTGGGCCGGTTTGTAAGTTGCCGTGTCGTCAGTCAACTTCAAACAATTGCACCTCGATTGCTTGCTTCGAGCATGGAACGACGAGTTCTCAGTCTCTCTGGGTATTTACAGAAGTTAAAAATAATAGGGATATTTATGCTGTACAAAAGATTTTAATCCGTGTTGGGAGGGAGAGTGATTCCCGTGACAAAGACAAACCTGACTTACATGCTGGATGGGTTAATACAACCTACATAGCCTTGGGTTTAGATTATCAGTAGTACATTATGACATTTCAAACATTCCGTAAAAAGTAAATATGATGACTATGAGAGGCTGATGAGAACGTAGTTACCAATCCCACCTGCGGTGCTGTAAACCTAGAGCTATCACCATTGAGTTGGCAAAGCCAAGATTGAGTAATACCTACGCCTTCGTTCCAGTGAGGATTCTAAATTATTCTCGCAGTCTTTATCGTCTTCATAGCTCAGAACATCTCCCCAGCATCAATATCACGAAGCTAACCAAGATCTGATCAGTTGGTAGGGACGAAACCCTATCTATGTTCCAATCACTTTTCTCTATCATGGAGAAGCTATTCGATGAGTTCCCTGAGCATACCTAGCGCCCGATACGGCCATGGTAGACTGGATCAAGTTGGCCTCCAATATTACAAAGAAGAGAGACAAATATAGATATGCACACCTTGCATGTCTAGGGCTGCATATTTTTTGAGACTTTTCCCGTGCACGCAGTTTCTATTGCTACCATTTTAAATCTTCGGAGTATAAGGTTACGTGGAAAGGATGGCTGAATTCTATAAGTAAATGCTGGGCTGAATGGCTATCCAACACGGGCAGTACATTAGAGATTTTTTCGTAACTAAAGAGGATAGGAGCACTGTAAAAAGTGTAGCCTGGGTCAGAGAGCAACCCAATGTGCTAGTTACTCTGAGCATACTTTCGGTATCGATTAGTTACTTCAATTGGTGACTTCTCTGAATTACAAAATGTATTGCCTGGAGATATGACTTCGCAATCGTCATCGGTTGTTATCCCAAGTAATTGCCAGTCGGAAGGGGTCATGTCGAATCTTCTCGGGCCAATACTACACCGTAGCGAAATATCCCAGGCAGACGAACCAAAAATATTTCATCTTACTACAAACTATGGCGATATCAGGATTTGCTGAGCAGACTCACCAGTTTTGAAAACTGTTAGCAATTACTACTTTCTCCCTATTAAATCATAACATAAACAGAGCATGACTCGCAAGCGTAGTTCCAAAACCTCAGGTTCGGAAGGTCATAGCAACTAGACCAGAAACAAATAGGACATGGAAATCAATTGAGCGGGTCAGATCTCAGGTCGTGGACACTGTAGAGGAGGATCAACGGGACAAGTAATGACTGAGGGACATTACTTGGAAAGGTAGACAGAATCGACCCCTTCATGGCTTCTCTAAATCGTCGGTGCTGGGTAGTGGACCTGTGCTTCTGCAGTGCTGGATAGCCAAAACTAAATGGACTTACTGGTACGTGTCTTCACGACTAATGGTCTTGCAGTAGCACGACTTTCAGGAGACGGAACATTCCTCATGGCGGTATCTGCGGTTGAAATCCAGGATATGAGTATGTTCAAGGTCAAAAGAGCCGTCCAATACGTTCATGTAGCACTGATCGTGCGTCATGGCTGGCTTCTTGCATGCACTTAACGGACACAAAAGAAGTTCCAACGAAACTAATCGGGCTACCTTGAGTTGCGTAGACACGGCAATCAACAAAGCCGCCGAAACTCACTTCTCTCACCATTTCCATACCATTTGTGTTTTACGGGCAGATGAAGGAGTCAAAAGGGTCTAGATACGCTCGACCGATAATCCGATTGGCCTCGAATACCCGATTTCTTAACCAGAGAGTGTGGTAAAGGACCACAGGGTGTAAATCTCACACCGTGGGCTTTCATCCGAGTCCATGGAGAAAATTGCTGAAACACTTCTAGCAGGACCTCTTCGCATTTCACGCGATAACTGTACGCGGCATGATGAAAGCATGCTTGTGTGAGAGTTTTTGACAACTTGCCTGGGCAGACACGAGCGAATGAGGTTTGACTATATTTTAGGGGCGAAGATTTTCACAGCGATACTTGCGCATGAGCGCCCACAAGGTCAAGAGAGTTTTCAGACGCGTGCCAAAGACGCTGACTACAATCAAATTGTTAATAAACGTCGCAACAAACTCAACCTGCGCAGGACCAAACTGTTGTAATGCAAACTCACGCTGTACCGTGCTGCGAGGTACGGTCTCATTGCTACTTTCCTCATACTCGCTCATTGTTCTAGAAACAAGGCTATGCCGCACTCCATGGCTAGTGCACTTCACATCGACTTCTTCCCTTTTGATGTTCAGATTGTCGTCCAGAATGGGAGAATATGGAAATTGAGACTATAGTGAGACCGTCGGCTATCTCATGTGGCTGGAGAGTGGCACTGACCTACCGGTAACTCTCCATCACGGTCATGCGACTCTTGAGGTTCGGAATAGCAGGTGTCATAGCAGCTGCATAGTAATTCACGGGGTCCGATGACCGTAATGGCCGAGTGTCTCTTAACCATAGCCTGCCGTCGAATTCGTGCGTCTTCGAGCCTGTGCGGCTAGAATTGTTTTAATGCCATGATTCCCTCAATCGAGTAAACATCACGTCTCATAGCAAGAATTACGCACGGACAAACCTGTGGTTCTCACTTTGTGTACTGGGGGGGGTGTCGCAGAGAAGCTCGACTTGCCGTGGAAAGCCGTAGTCGGGTCTCTAAGTTTCGGAGAAACGAGGGTGAATGAGATTTCATTCATCGCCAAGCAGGCTCACGGGCAAGAAGAATAGAAACCCTATCAACTCCGCGAGTAATGGCACGCTTGATCACGCTCGTCGAGCTAGCTGATATGTTGGTCTCGAGACTTTGACATAACATTAGCATGGATCCTGTCCACCAGGAAGAATGACCCCTGCCATTGTTGCCCTTGTACCGAGAAGGGTCTAACAGCTTCGCCGAGGTGTATCCCCTGCAATCGTCGTGCCTGTAACCCGTTGAAGGCATCATCATCATGGCATATTGCCGAGTGTCCCCTTTGGCTTTTAATTCGTGATGCTAGGTTTCCAGCTCCGTACTGAAACCCTTGATGCTGACATCCTCGCTAGTGTTTACAGGTGACGGTCTTGGCATTCTAGTGTCTTGTAACTGTGCAGTTTGCGAGTTACTCCTCCGTGCCGCATAAGACTTCTACTCCTCGACCTAGACCCTCAGGCCTTATACGTGTATGCTTTACTTCCTCCTCGGGCGAGTTGGGCCCGTTCGACAATCTTCCTGCAGCAGCGGTTAGCGTCCATCGTCAGGTTCGTCTTCATCGCGGAGGATTAGCCGTCCTACCCCGGCATTGTCGCCAATTATAGATGCGCTACTAGTCTGCTGCCGAGGTCACCCGCCATGTAGGCCAGGGCTAGTCGCATGTAGGTCCGTGCCTACTCAAAGACCTGGTGCGTGTGAATAAGTCCTAGCTTCCCGGCCGTGAGATGGCTGCGTCTTAATGGTCAAGTGGTTATTAGGCTTGATGATTCAGATTGTGGTCCGACCGGGATCATTTACATTTTTAGCTCATCGAGTAAAGCTCTCTCGGTCGTGGCGGGAAAAGCAAGTTGTCTCCTGTTGTGGGAGAGAGAGTCCAGTGCACGCTCGAGTAGCCTTTCACGAAGTCCTACATCAGGTAATTTGTTCTTGCACTCCAACCCTCGCTAGTCATGAGGCGAAACTACATACAGGTTCGTCTGTACCAAACTATGAGGAAGGTACTTCATGTCGATGGGAAAAATATACGCTGCAAACCAATAAGACCAGGGAATTTTAGTGCGAATCGCAAACCACTCTGCTGGCCCCTACCTAGCTCAAATCCAGCAAAGTTCCACTATTGCCAAGCAGTTGAGTCCTAATTTGAAGCCTAGAATCTAATGATGGTCCAAGTACAGTGGAGCTAGTGTTGATCATGGAAGGCAAGACTGAACACCTGTACGCAGTGTCCCCTACGAACCTGGGTGTGAAATATTCTCCCAGAGCCAAGTTCAGTCAAATTCAGCTATACCAAAGAAGTTGGCCCATAACGCAATAATTTAAAATACTCCACCACATCAATTTTTCACTGTCGAAGGGATCAAATCCTACTTGAGCCTCATAAAGTCTACAAGCACGACCTAGTACATCCTCATTCCAATGATCACACCTCTTGTCGACTTTCTCTGGCCTCAGCTGGTCACCAATACATGGCCACGCCGATATTTACACCCAACGGAGGAAGCAAAGTGTGGCGCAAAAATCTGAGAAACTGTTCTTTGGTATGGGCGTGAGAGGGATCATGATAAGACGATAAGATGATGCGAAGTATGGATACAGTCTCGAGGGGCGTGGAAGTTTGAATATTGGCAAGGAGATTTTATAAATTGAGCTTTGTGCATGCCAAGTCTTCGATTGCCAGAGTGCAGGCGACACTTTAAACATCGCCATGGTTGAATGGTGTGGTGGTACATTATCTTGGCCGGTCTGCCAATTAGAGTCTGGATAGCTTGGACACATATCCCACTCGAGACAGTAGATCGCTGCTTCAAACCCGGCAAAACACAACCACATTTCTCGCGGCGCTGGTTTACATGAATGACGAAGGCATGCTTGGATAAACAAAGGTTTTGAAATTCCCTTTGGTGGGTACTTACGGATGAGGGTCGACTGTTTGTATAAGCGAACATACTTCATAGTGGTATTTGCGAACAAAATACAGAGAATGAATGTCTCTAACGTCAAAAGAGTCATCCAACATGTATACATAATACCAGTCATGTGTCATCGCTTTACAGCTGCATGCACGTTACATGATTTAAAAATAAAAAAAGTGTTGATCATCTCTTGCAGCACAGCTCACTTCTTCACACATTTTTTGTTCCTTCAGGGAATTATGTGTAAGCGGAGGAGTAAAAGATAAGGCTACACAAGAACTAGGTCTAAAGAAATGTATGATTTGTGTTTCTTGATTTACCGAGTAAGAATGTGTTTATTGCAAAACTTGAGTCGATGACTGTCTAGCACATCGGGCCCCACTTTGACCCAGACCACACCTTGTAAAAACATACAATCCCCCTTCTCTCTTAAGAGATCTCTGAAATACCGCCCGAGATGAATAGCCATTCATCTCAGTATTTACCCATTAAATTTAGCCGCTTTTCCACGCGACCTTCCACCCAAAAGTCGGTAGCAGTGGAAACTGTCATGATTGCGCTTTTCACATCAGTAGTAAATCGACATTCACGTAGTGTAGCATGCAGAGTCAGGGAAATGGAAACAGGTTAGTGATAAATTAGATACCACCGATTGCTACACTCACCCGTAGATCAATCTTAAAAGAGACTAGCTACGGCGCTATCTGGAAGTATGTGGGATTGGTTGATTATCATGTAGATAACCTGTAACATAGCATAACAATAATAATACAATAAGATACCATTCGCATCCCGTGACATTTATTGCCATAATCACCTAAGTATATTCTAAGCCTCCTGAGTAGTCACAACCATTTAATTGAAGATACCAAGTGTATACAACCATATACATCACCACCCCTCAGTAGAAACTGCATGCGCGGGAAAAAGTCTCAAAAAATCTATAGTACCAGTCAGATGAGGCTTAGGTACCGGGATCATAAAAGGTGCACATATTCACCTACATCTTCCTTCTTTGTAACATAAGAGGCCAAATGGATTCAATCTACCATCCCCCCATCGGGTGCTGCGTAAGTTCCGGAAACTTATCGCATAGCTATTGCTCTATGATATTGGTGCTAGAGTGATGTGCTGAGATATGACGATGATAAAGACCGCCAGAGCGATTAGGATTCCTCATCGAAGTGAGGATGAGGGTATTGCCCAATCTTAGCTCTAAAGACTCTAAAATGAGAGCTGGAGGTCCGTAGGGGGACCACTTATGGTTGTCAAGTTTTCGTCACCTGCCAGTGGTTGACTGTTAAGAGCAGACAAACATATATTGTCAGTACTTGCGAATGAAATCCAGAACATGAGTGTTTGAATTCAAAAGAGAAACTTATCTCTTTGAAAAATCATTTTGCAAGTGCCATGACAATATAGCTAAATTTATGATTAATGCAAATCCGACGTTATTCATTTATATCTAAGAAGGAGTCTAACTCTCGAGTAATAAGATAGCAGTCCCGTTTCCATCGCCAAGCGCGCTCAATATTCATAGTAATTTCACTCAACACCCATCGCACATCATAGCCTCCACAATCCCATAACCCACTAAAATATCTCACTAAAGAACCATCAACCGGTGCAATGGCCCCTGCTGTTACATAGTCATCATCAACATCTCCAAACTCAGGAGGGCAACTCCATCCAAGCCTGCTAGGTAATGCGAATGCGAATGCAGAAAGCAGAACACGAAAGAAAGGAACAACTTAGCCTCGCCCAAGAGTTCCTGGAACTTATTGACACCTGGGCCAAAACCAAGGTGGAAACAAACGCGTCGACAATCCTGAAGTTGCTCATGGCAAATATCGCGCCCATGGTGACTCAATTTGCAACTGGCTCAGCGGAGATCTATGGGATAACTAGTAAGGTCCCGAACCCCCCCTAAACTCTTCAAGGCCGGTGATACAATGCAAAAAACATTCCTATCAAAAATTGCAGTGCTTTACCAGTAAGGCCCTTTAACAACACAACGCTGTGGGCCACAGTAGCTAAAAAAGCAGCCAAACTGCCCGACCATCCTATCGCTCCATTACCCAGAAGACTTGGCGGAGAAACATGTTAAAGATTTAACCTGTCCACAACTCTGAGCTTGATGATGGCCAGCATGACAAAGAATATCATGACCTGACATTTAAGATAAAAGATCGAAAAGAAATTGATCGGAAGATAGGACCAATATAGAAAGGAGTGACTAGCCCAGAGTAGGTATGGGCATTGTGAATGTAGTTGGAAGCATCATCATATTAAAGAGGAGTCAAGTGCGCGATATATATATAAGTGTCCTATCCCTGTCCACAATTACCAAACCCCGCACTGCCATAAACATCATGAATCTCTGCTATCCATCGCAATCCTGAGTATCAATATGAGTTACTAACATACGGTATGTTTGTACGGGTCGATATTAAGACAGAAATGTTGACAACTAGAGCCGGGGTTCCAACAAAAAGGAGCGGAAATGTACTCGATCTGATATGGAGCAGTATCCTAGTAATAGTGTTGGTGTCAGTGGAAATATACTATACTTCTGATCATATGACTATTATAGGATCCATTCAGACAACTAGAATATCTCCCTTTTAGTATCTCGCAGGAACTGCTTGGGAGCCACCACAGCCTTAGGAAATTCTCCCCATATGTCAAAACTTGGATGAAACCAGGACCGTTGAACTGTATCCTAGACATAGAGGTCCAAGCTTCTGCACTCCTAGAGTTACTCGATGATGCTCGCAAAGCAGTATAGCATAAGGCACTGATAGCCATTGGAACGGCAGCACCGTGGTGGAACGAGGAATGCAAGATCAGGCAGCGCGAGTCCAGACACTCTAGAGGCTCTTCAGCTCTAGCATACCAAGCCCGCCAAAGGTTTAGAGCTACTGTCAAAGTAGCTTAAAGAAAACACTAGAGGAAGAGATTTGAAAACACCACCACAGATACGCAGGTATTTAAACTGATGCAATGAGCCAAGCCTAAGCTGTGTCGAAATCCCCCTTCACTAAGAGTTGTAGAAGATAAATGGCTCTCCGACCCACTAGAGAGGGCGGAGAGCTTGAGAGATACTTTGATGGCTCGATTTAACGCAGATCAAGATCTGTCCGCGTGAGAGCTGGATCAAATGAAGCTGATCCCTGAGGACAACGCAACATTATTGCTGGACGTTACAGAATGCATTATTGGCGGCGGAAAGACGGCCCCAGGAACTGACAAAATGACTGTGAGATTGCTCAAGGCATGATAGACAGTAATTGGAATGCATGTGAGAAACATATTCCAAGCGTGTCTAGGTCACGGAAACTTTACAATAGTAATTCCTATTGTGGTTATGAGCTATGCGAAAATCACATTGCAGAGTGATGAGGAGTGTTTGATGTTATATTTAGTGGCTGACTGTGAATAGACTCATACAATATTATGCTGTAGGTGTTTGGACAGAAAGTATAAGACTAAACGTGTATCCATTTATTATGGGTACATCTATGAAACTATATACATGCTCGCCTAACCAGTACACTAGTGATGTATACTGTGGCCTTGAGCCATACGCGATACCCTAGCCTCGACTACCTCTTTGTCTCATATCATAACAATTCGAGCCGAAGAAGTAGTCCTGCTTCCAGAGCCAGGACGAGATCTATCCACTCCTAAGGGGTGGCGACCTATCTCTCTTCTCTCTTGCCTAGGTAAAGGATTAGAACGCATCGTAGCCAAAAGAATGAACTGCTCAGTCATCGAGCGCCAAGTAGTTGCTCAACTACTTTTTGGTGGACTTCCTGGACGTTCAGCTGTCGATCTTGTTTCCTGTGTCATTCGAGACGTAGAGGTAACAATGAAGAATAACAAAGTTACAGCTATGGTAAAGATGGACGTGCAAGGAGCCTTTGATGCGGTGCTTCACAAGCGCCTATTGCGTAGAATGCGGGACCAGGGGTGGTAGAAGATTCTATGCCAATTTTTTGAGTCTTTTCTTACCCGGTGTAGAAATCGTGTTCGCCAACAGGACGGAATAACGGGCGGCAAAATCGTCGATTGCAGTGTGCCCCAGGGATAATTACTGTCAGATTGAGCGTAGTCGTGTGAGCTGAAACAGAATTGGAGTACTAGTAGAGGTTGTATGGACTGCGAAAGATGACTAAAGGTCTACTGGAGATAATTTAGAGAACTAAAGGTTTAAAAATGGGTAATATAAGTGTCTAAAGGGTCTAAAGGTTCGAATGGGTACTAATGATAACTTAAGGTACTAGAGGTGACTAGAGATGTTGTTTGTGACATAAAACTAATCCTGAAGAACTCATGTCTGCAGACTAAGCCATCATACATATACCTGCTTGGGGGACTATTCTCAACACCTGTCAGCGGTGTCCCCTACGAACCTCCAGCTCTCACTGTAGAGTCTGCAGAGCCGAGATTGAGTAACAAAGTCCTCACTTCGAAGAGGATTCCCAATCGCTTTCGCGGTCTGTATCGTCTTCATCTCTCAACACATTCCCCTATCACCATTATCATGAAGCTAACCACGATCAGATCAGATGGTAGGATCGGAGCTCTACTCATCACCAAACCTTGATCACGGAGGAAAAGCCATCCGATGAGTTTCTGGAGCGTACCCAGCACCCGACACGGAGATGGTGGATTGGATCAAGTCGGCCTCGACTGTTACAAAGAAGGGAGATATAGATGAATATGCGCACCTCATGTGGTCCCGGTGTCTAGGCCTCGCCTGGCTGGGGCTGCAGGTTTTTTGAGACTTTTTCCCGCGCACGCAGTTTCCATTGCTACCATTTTTATTTTTTTTGGGTAGAAGGTTCCGTGGAACAGGTGGCCGAATTCCACGGGTAAATACTGAGCTGAATGGCTATTCATCAAGGGGAATATATCAATGATCTTTCAAGTAACAAAAGAGGATAGGAGCACTGTACAAGGTGTGGCCTGGGTCAGAGAGGAGCCCAATGTGCTAGATAGTCATAGACTCAAGTAGCACAATAAACACAAACACACATATACCTGCTTTGCTTCTGCTAGCTTATCATAACCAGGCCCTAAACTAGTACCAACATAAAACCGAGTGCCAAGAACTGTACTGTTGTCATAGCAACATTAGGAGAAGGGTAAAATTATAACCTAAATTTAAGATGAGAAGGTATTCCCTTTTAAACGACATTACCATTCCTATCTTACCGACTTTAAACTTGATGTCGACTTTGTATTTTTACGTCTATTATCACAGACATCGTAAGTTATTCATGAAATTGTTTAATGGCGGTCTAGGATCGATTCCGATATAATATCGTGGAAAACTTTTCCCAACCATCAGAGGGCTACAACGTCTTTATTTATCTATAGGTAAATTCCCCATTTTCCAACCACGCTAGCCATACAGGACGTAGCATATAAAACTTGAGTCGTATCATTATTTTGGGGTTGAGGCTTACCGTGCATATGCTACTCGTGTCGCATGTCGGACTACTATGCGACACGCTCAGGTATCAATCTAGCAACCCATACCAAACCAAAACTACTCACAACTCTGATTGTAACTCCATGAATAATTGGAATGGTAGCCCGCAACATAGCACAATTAGGCTAGACATCGTTGATCAGGACCTAATCCGAACACCTTTTCTCCTATATATTGCCATTATATTTCAATACGGGAAAAATAAAAGATTCTGATATGTTGATTATATCGCCATCCTTAGTGTTACCGTTTGCCGTTGTTTGAGCTTTGGGGGGTACCAAAGCGTATTGTTGAGGATTTATGTTATGAGACTATATGTAAATGAAAGGGAAAACTGGAAAATACGGCACTACTTGTCGGGAGGTGGAAGCGTTACCACAATTAAGTAGTACCTGGCAATTTGTGACTGGGTGGCAAGTATTCAGTCTAGGGTAAAGACATCAGCCAAGACAATCACAAAGGGGCTGAATGTTATAAATACCTGTTAATTTTAGCTAGAGTACCCTTTCTTCTTTACACAGTATATTAAATCGACAAAATCATCACTAACTCGCGTTTCCCGTCGCACTCAGCATAGTACGCACTGCCGCCGAAGCTGTCTCATCGGCCCAGGGAGAACTAGAAAGACTCGTCCAACTGGCAGAAGAGCACAAGATAAACTTTGACTCAGCCAAATAAGAGCTTTTAGTAATAGGTAGTGGGCCAAGGAAACAACTGGACACTTCAGGTGAAAGGTATCAATGTCTCCCCATCCCCATATGTGAGATGGCTTGAAGTATGGCTCGATTCCTAGCTGAAATTTAAACAGCATGTGCAAGAATGGTGCGGAAAATCAAAACGTGTAACACAGTTTATACGTCGGATTAATACTGTACAGCGCGCTGTAGCACCAGGACTGATGATTAAAGCTATCCACGCCCGTGTCCTTAGTATGGCATTGTATGCAGCAGAGGCATGGTGGCCAGGTCTAGCCCGTATTATCACTCGGCGAGACAAAAGAGTCAGAGCAGGCGTTGCCTGGTATACTGATCTACTGGAAAAAACTATTGTAAATATAGTCAGAGTAGCACTACCTGCGTGGCGTACAGCCCCAAATTTGGCTCTTCGAAGAGAGTCGAGAATCCTACCAGCAGTAATCCTTTAAGCTAGAGGCAACTTCGGTCGGCAGCGCGCATTCAAAGACTAGATATATGGCACCCTCTAGCTGTGTGATCTAGGGGAGTACCAAAAGATGTTATAAGGCGCCTCGAACTACGAGCAGGCCAGAGGGCCCAATCTATCACTGCTCCTGAGCGCTATCCGACACCACTCCAGAAAAGTGCTCTAAATGTACCGATCGCTGAAGATCCCGTGACACTTGCATACCAGAAAAACAATCTGGTGAGGATCTTACCAGGTCTTGGTAGGAAAAATGAATTAGATTATGCAAAGGCTTGGATTGAGAATATCTTGCTAGACTATATGTGCCTACTCAGATGGCTCATCAAGCGGCCCAGCTAGATCTGCATGGGGGCACACCGTATCCAAAAGAAACAGGCTGAATGGAAGCGATGCTGGTATAAATCTGGAAGCAGAAGTATACGACGCAGAAATTTTAGGTACTCAGAAAGCCTTGGATGCAGATATAGTATTGGCAGAGGAGTTTCCCGTCAAGATACTCCTCGATAGCTCTGAAGCTATTTACTTCCTCTGAACAGGCCGAAGCAATTCGTCTCAAACCACAGCCGACCGATTTATATCTCAGTTACGATTGAACGGGCTCGTAGAGATGCAATGGATCTCAGGCCATTCTGGCATTCTCAGGAACATTCATGCCGATAAACTGGCGAAATCAGCTCTGAGTATTAAGTTGGGAGGGCTTCTATAGCTGTATGGCTGTAGAGAAGACAAGGAAATTAGCACAGTGGAAGGAGGTCGGATAGAATCAGAAGCAATTGTATTATATTCACAAAGAGTGAGACAGACAAAAACTACTAAGTACATATTTACTTCGCGCGACTGATCTGCACGAGTAGTGTTGTTGACGCGACTCCTAAGTTTGACCTTGACCAGCTTGGCTAGCTCTCGCACCAACCAGACACAATTTGTGTTGTAATTAAGGTATGAGTAGGTATGAGATGTTGAATATTCTAGGGATAGTGCAGAGGGTGGATAACGATTATCAGAGCTTGACGATATGATGAATAGCTCGGTTATATTATTCTGCATATCACAGTAGTAGATAGGACTTATATACACATATTTGGCACCCGCGATACAGTACATCACCGTCTATGCATGAAGTACTACAATCTTAATTCCAAGCAATACTATCCCACATTACTCTATGCCATTGTATAGAGCTGCGCCTCAATAGTCGATCGTAATAATAGCCATGTAGGGCTGTGCAGTACTCGCATAGATGTGTTGTATCCCTGGCACTTGGCAGAGATAAATTTAGAGTAAATGCAATAATCACATCACAACAATTTGTCATTTAAAACTGAAGGATCTTTCAGTTTTCTCATATGCAATATTTACATCAAGGTCAAATCGAAGACAAAGATAAACTTTAGCAGCGCTAAACCGATACGTCAGAGATCGGGGTGAGAAGATTGTCGAATCTTTGTAGCGAGAAAATAGACCTAGTCGGTACAAAGATCTGGACTTTTTGATGAAA
This sequence comes from Blumeria graminis f. sp. triticale, assembly GCA_905067625.1. Classification (NCBI taxonomy): domain Eukaryota; kingdom Fungi; phylum Ascomycota; class Leotiomycetes; order Helotiales; family Erysiphaceae; genus Blumeria; species Blumeria graminis. The sequence continues at coordinate 726,429 of LR898469.1, forward strand.
CGAAAACGACCACCTGAGCTAGCCCTCCTAAGATGAGCGTATCATTATCTGATAGCGGCTAGGACTGGTCACAGAATGCTGGATAGTGCTAAAACAATGGCGAAAAACAACAAGCGAAACAGCGCAAAACGGATGGACACTGTTGGGAGAAAACGGATGGGGAACATTAAATTAATTACTTACCGTGACGGGATATTGCGGGGCGCAAAGTTAGACTAGAATGACCGAGGTTTTCTGGGATACAAATATTACAAGCAAACTGTTATGAAAAAGCTGGTTAGGCGCAGGGCGTCAAAAGTTTTCTGTATGAATTGGGTCAGAAAATGTTATGTAGAATCTGTGTTTGACAAATTTACGACTCAGGTAGGCCAGTTTCTATCAGTCGAAGTCTGTTGGATACCGGGACATTCGGGGATTACCGGGAACAAGCAGGCGGACAAATTGGCCAGGGCAGCTCTGAGAGACCTCTTAGACTTAAGGGGTGAGCAGATACATACCTTTGCAGCGCTGAGCTGGCTCGTCCGAGAGCAGGCCGAGAAAGCTATGGAATCCTAGTGACTTCAAAATAGACCAAGACGGTACGAAGAATTATACGTTCTAAATGGGACAAAATGACCGCCCGACCTTGGAATATCGAGATGGGTATACCACCGTCTAATAGCAGCGAGGACAGGACACGGAGACCTCAAGGGTCACCATGACAGATTCGGGCATGAAAATATAGACTGTAGATGCGTCCATAGAAGGGAAAGACGTCCTTCGTGTTACAGGCTTAGGGCCTTGTAGGATTAGAATCGATTAAGTCCGATTCCATTAGTAAAGATTGTTCACGTGAACTCATTGGATAGTTAAGCTAGGAGTAACTTACTTAAGACTTAGCAGGTACTCAACTATGAAGTTCACGTAGTTCTTTTATTGTACAGAATGTAAACCTTTATTTTTGGATTTACCTGTGCGAACAAGCTATCGTGATTAGTCCTTTCATACTTGGCTCTTTGCAGAGTGCCGAACGGCTTTGCGACAATGGAGAATATCCAGACATGAACCACCGCCAAGAAGTCGGGTTATGTTGGTAGGAAACGTATGGGAGGAATCCTATGAGTACATAACCGTAACGAGATGCTACACAGGGCAATGTTCACATTGAGAGGGCTAAACCTTTCCGAGGGACTGGAATATCTTTAGCAGTTGAATATGAAAGTGGGCAAGGCGCAGGGCGATTTTTGTCTAGGCAATCTTCCTTATTTCTTCTTTCCATGTAATCAATCGGCCTAGAAAGCTGGTCAGCTAGAGAATTGGAAATTCTTTACAAGTCTCAAGATGAGGAGATTGGTGAATTGGCAAAAAAGGTGTCAGGCTTAGGAACAAGAGAAAAGGAAAGCAACGATGATGTTGTTAGTCGACTAGATAAGGCCTCCAATGACAAAAATTTCCCCAGGATAGGATGAGGAGATCTAGGAACGATTTAGACCTAAGATTCAGAGAAGTAGGTCAAGTAAGTATGTAAAAGCATTAAGGTCTCGAGTGCGTGGTGACCAGGCGGCAGGAGTAATCTGGGCTTCGGCGTGCACATATTAGGCTCGTGAACAGTGAGACTTGGTATCATTTAATCCGTGGGTGAAGCTAAGGCTATTCTTGACATGCTATCGTTTTTTTTTTTTGTCTTTTATACTAATGTCCTAAGCTAAAGCTCTAGGTCCACTATCGGTACAAGACTGGTGGAGCCGGCGGGGATCACTGCTTACAGGCCCAACTCATTCCAACCGCTGGACTCGCTACAGAATTAGTAGAGAGTAAAGTACAATGTAGACAACCCCTACTCCAACTCCTAAATCAAAAATCACTACTTTTCCCCCTAACTCTAAATTACTGCAGTCTTTCCTGAGACAATCGACACTTCTCGCCTCGTTTCCTTTCGTGTCATGCGTTGTGGCAATGACAAGTTTATCTGATCCCCGCTGAGAGCAGTGGATGGGTGGCCAGATCTTCTATCAAAACAGCCGGTTTCCTGCGCAAATTTCTTGAAGCTATCGTGGCACTTGGGCCCGAGAAGCTTTTTGACAAAGTCAACGTGGGACATTGACTTTCTTAGCCTACGCGTTTGTTGTGCGTGACGGCTACAATAGATGAAGTGGCTTGGAGTAGTTTCCTTCCCGCAAGAGCACTCCATAGGAGCGTGTGGATTATTAAAACGGCGATGGTATGCCGCAAAATTGCCGTGACCCGTTCGTGCTGCAATTAGTTCGCGGAACAGGTGCCTAGAGAGAGAAAGTTCGGATGGTTTACGTATCCGCACCTGTAGGTTGAGTTGGCGGTATTTAGGCGGATAGGCCTCTTCCCACCAGTCGTCTAGCAGCCTCTGTCGTCTGTGATTCATGAGACTACGTAGATATGCCAGAGTACATGATCCTGTTGGTATCTCCTGGCTAGGTAACTCTCGGAGGGCGGCATGAGCAATGGTGTCTGCCTCCTCGTTTCCTTGACATGCTATCGTGACGATGCTTATGTTTTTTTTTTTAAATAATTTTGACGTAAAAGGCACAAGCCCTGCATCTAAAATGATATAACTCGGGCAATTAATCCTGGAAGACCTACTGCTGCCAGTATGACCAATTCAAGGGAATTAGGAAAAGAAATGATCAAACACTGTTTGTAGGCCAGGTCTGCACCCCCGATGTTGTCCACCAAGGGATCGATTTCTTTTTCAACGCCTTGACTTGCGCCAACCGTTGCCGTACCGGACATAGTCGTTTTGTCACACCCCCATCCATCGAAGCAAGCATAGCGTGTCCTATATTTCAAGTGTCGATAGCTATCAGACTCTACGAGTCAATTGAAATTTTCAATTAAAAAAGTGTCAATCATTTCCTTGCTGTCTGCTGCTGCTTTTTCTGTTCATATCTAGTTTATGTATCTTCAGAAGCGACCATTTGCCGTCTGTCTCTAAACATGTCTCCATGAAACAATTTACACATATCTCAGATTGGCACATCTCCAATCTAAAGATTGAAACTCCTCATCACCGCAGCTAAGGCGAAATGTGTTGGAAAATCGGTAGGGGTTCGATGAGTAACGCGGCTCAAAGAATATGGGCGCGATTTATGAATAGAATAATAATGATATGAACCGGGAGAATATGTGATATAATGTGATATAATGTGAAGAAATTAAAAAATGGATTCAATTAATTGATTATATGTCTTAGTATTCGACTCTAGTTATCTAGATATTCGGACATATAATGAATATGGTCGGTTTGCCGATTATGATGTGGCTGCGATTGCAGTTGGATGTAAATAATGTAAATTATTGAAATGTATAACCCACTACTTAGTTCGTGGACTTATTGGTAGAGGGAAGCTTATGCAATAATGAAGGATAAAAGGATGTCAATTCGACTACTCTTCTAAACACAGGTACCAGACTCCTTTTAATCCCAATAGATAGCCCGTGCGGGATCTCCTATTAACAGCAGTTAATAACGCTAACACAGAGAGGGCAAGACTGAACACCTGTCAGTGGTGCCGTCTACGAACCTGAGAGTGAAATAGTCTCCCAGAGCCAAGTTCAGTCAAATTTCGCAATACCGAACAAGTTGGCCCACGAGGCAATGATTCAAATAACTCCATCACGTCAATTTTTCGCTCCCAATGAGTTTGACTCCTACCTAAGTCTCATCAAGTCTACAAGTACGACCTAGTACATCCTCATTCCAACGATCACACCTCTCGCCGACTTCCTTTGGCCTCAGCCGGTCACTAAATACACGCCCACGCCGATATTTATAACTGACGGAGGAAACAAAGCGTGGCGCACAAATCTGGGAGACAGTTCTTTGGGAAGGACGTGGAGGATTCAGGACAAGTTCACAAGATGATGCGAAGGATGGATACAATCTCAACGGGCGTGGAATTTCGGCAAGGAGTTTTTACAAATTGAGCTTTGTGCGTGCCAAGACTTCGGTTGCAAGAGTGCAGGCGACACTATAAACATCGCCATGGTTGGATGGTGCGGTGGTTCATCGTTTTGGCCGGTCTACCAAGTAGAGTCTGGATAGCTTGGACACATATCCCACTTGAGACAGTAGATCGCTGGTTCGAATCCGGCAAAATATAACCACATTTCTCGCGGCGCTGGTTTACATGGATGACGAAGGCATGCTTGGATAAACAAAGGTTTTGAAACGTCCCTTGGGTGGGTACTTACGGAAGAGGGTTTACTGTTTGTGTAAGCGAACATACCTCATAGTGGTACTTGCGAATGAAATCCAAAGTATAAGTGTCTCTAACGTCAAAAGAGTCATCCAATATGTATACATAGCACCGGTCATGTGTCATGGCTCTATAGCTGAATACACTTAAATGATTAAAAAAAAAAAAACGCTAACACAGGGTGTACGCAATCTCCGTTCGGCAAAACTCAGTTGGTCGGAACAGCTTATTATCGAGACTAGTGGGATCGACATAGTGTATCCCAACTCAGAAACAATAGAAAACTCAACAACCAAACCCTTCAACAATTACTTCCATGAAGTATTACCTGACTTATCTCTGCACCCCATATTTTCAACATAAAAGTCTTCATCAAGTATCTATAACGTATATACTTAATATGAAAACACCTTCCCGCGAAGTCTACTCTATTATGTGCATATAAATGCCTTCTCTTATAGATATTGCCAAGGTCAAAGATAGGACACCAATATCCCATGAGGTATGTGTTCGATACCAAGCTGCGACCTGCCTCCAAGATTATTCGCACGTCCGAAACTATGTTCTGCCATATCCGTCACTTCGGTATTTAGTTTTCCAGCCTTCATTAACGTGCAAATGTCCTAAAGCGTAATTTGCCCACAGATGTATGACCATCGACGTAAACCTGCAGTCTAATAAACATTGTTTAGATACCATGGGAATAGAGTCTAACTCTTATTCTATAAGATCCCTTGATAGCTTATAAACCTATATCTCAGTAATACAAAACTAAACCAAGTATCGAACCCGAGCCTAGTTCCATACTCTGGCAATTACAATGAGGATACAGTTGGTGAATCAAATTCTACCCACCGGGTGTCACATCACTCCATGCTTCAGTTGAATCTCACACATCAAACATGCTCAATGAAGTGATTGTCATTGATTCCGGTCGTGAGTCAGAGGTGAAAATCTTTGTTGTTCCAATGCTAGGGAAACTTCAAACACAAAGGCTGTAAATTTCCAACAAAATTTCTATGTCCAAAACTTATCGACTTTAAACTTGATGTTGACAGTTTCCGGGCTCATAACTTATCGACTTTAAACTTGTTGTCGACATTGTATATGCATGTCTGTTATCACAGACATTGGAAATAATTCATGAGATTGCTTAATGAAAGGCTAGTATTGATTCCGATATAATATTTGTAGAAGACTTGTCCTAAATATCAGAGGGCTACAACGTCTTTATCTATCTACAGGTAAACTCCCTATATTCCAACCACACTAGCCAAACAGGACGTAGCATGTAAAACCTGGTTCGTTTCATCAATTTGGGGTTGAGGCTTACCGTGCATATGCTACTCGAGTCGTATATCTGACTACTATGCTACACGCTCAGGTATCAATCTAACAACCCACACCAAACCAAAACTATTCACAACCCTGATGATGACCCCATGAATAATTGTAACAATAGCCTGCAACATAGCACAATTAGGCTAGACATCGTTGACCAGGACCTAATCCGAACAAAAAAACTTTACTCCACAATATGTATCAACCAAACATCTAATAATTTAAAAACTAGGGTTAGTCGGTTCAAAACTACCCATATTTTGATGCAAGCACTATCAGAATCGTAGCCTCAGCACCCACAAACAATCCAAAGTCGAAAGCCCTCAAAAATATCAGTCCCAGCATGCCTATTTATGTTTTCTTCACTCGCTCATCCCACGCTCCAGCTGCCTGTGCTCCCTCAAAATTTGAAGTCCCATAGACCAAGATCCGAGCTTTGTATATTGTGATTTTGTTTCCTCCCCGCGGGTCTGCATAGCATCGCAACTTTAGTGTGGGTGACGGTCGATTTTTGATGAAGCAAACTCCCGCTTGCAATTGTTGCGACTAATAACTCAGTCGTTGAGGCAAATTGATTCGTGGTATCCGTAAGTTGGACGACTTGCGTGGAAAAAATAAGTCCCACAATTTGAATTTTAAATCTTTTACGTGACAGGAAGAACCTAACATCTATTTAGACGTGATACCGATAGATGGGCTCTGAGAGCTCATTGCTACCTACATGACCGGCAGTGAAGCCAAAAGTGACAAGAGAAAAGAAGGAAACAAAAAGGAAAAGTAAATGTCTGAGTTACGGTGCCCTGCGCTGCATCCCTGTCTTCCACGCCCATCTCCTCTCGACTCAAAAATAGTCTTAGCGTAGTCACCTCCCACCCTTTTCATTCTTCGGCAGACTGTAACATCTGCTTGTAGTTAAGAATTGAATGAACTTCTGCTATCCTTTCTCCCCTATCATTTCCCTGGCCCTATGTGGGGCCATTTTCTCATAGATTCTCCAACGTAGCAAAGCAGGTCGGCACTCTGAAAAATGCCAGGGCCTTTTCTCTCGGCCGCAAACGCTTTTCAGATCTTCATGTTCGGGGTTGAAACGTCGATGGTATTCGGCGTAGTCCCTGTGGCCAGTCCTTGCCGCAATGAGACGGTGGTACGCCTATCTTGGTAGAGCCAGTTCCGGGGCTGTTTGTAGCGCATGAAGAGGTCTAGATCTTTATATCGTTCCGGCCAAAACTTCTGCCACCACTCTTCCACGAGTTCTTGATCCCGAATTTTCACTAGTCTCCCTAATGCCGCAAAGGTTAGATTTTGAGATTCTCCACTGAGCAAAGCTGTGGTCAGTGACCAGTTGTTGAGAGATCTCAAGGCTGATTTGGCCAGCTCATTGGCCTCTTCATTGCCTTTAATCCCAACATGACCTGGTATCCAGCGTATTTACACACGCTTGTTTTATCTCGGCAGTGAAAATTTGTCCACCACTGCCTGCAAGGAACTAGGTCTTCCTCTTTCTAGCACCCGAGAAGCCGCTTGATTGTTCAGAAGCATGCGAATCAATAGGTCTTCTCAAACTGTTAGTATAGCCTCCAAGGCTTTTGTGGCGCCTAAAACTTCCGTGTCGAATACTTCTGCCCCGGGAAGTGGACCGGAACCACTCATATCTAGCTTATCTCCTTGGTATACTGCATATCCCCAGGCTAATTTTCCAGGGCCTGACGAAGATCCGTCAGAGAAGCCATAGATTTTCTCAGTTGGCAGGGAAGCTAACCATCGCTTTGTGTTGGAAATATTGCGGAATGAAATGGGCGCAATATTAATGGAACGAAAGTAGAAGTGGACTAGAAGAGTGTTATGTTTGGAATACAGCTAAAAGTGTGGGAAGGGTGCGCTACAAGTACAAGTGTAAGCGAAACAGAGCCTAAGACACAGCATAAACAAGTGTGGCGCCATCTAGGCATAGAAAACCCCCAATAACCTCCTTGCGCCCACGCCATACAGCCACTCATATCTCCAATAGGTAGCCTAAATCGCTACCATATTACTCATTCCCAGCTCTTAAATACACACAAGATCGTGTCGGGAACCCAGACGAAATGGAGGGCCCGTACGTCCACAACACTCCGTGTCTTCATTTCCAACACTTTATGCTTCCAGACCTAGCTTCTTTTTCTCGACTGCATGGGGTCGGTGCTAGGGAGCCGTGTGGAAAGTATAGCTTTCCAGGGCCTTTGGCTATCGGAACTTGACGCACGCTCATTTTCAGGCGTGTCATATACCGTTCTGGTTTTCTCGGTAAGCGATTTCTTTGTCCCGATCTAAGACATAAGCGTCTTATTGTCTCTTTCGAGTCCTCAGCCGCCCGAAGGGCCAGTGGGTGCCAGACATCCATTCTTCGCATACAAGCTGCAGACCGCAGTATCTTTTGCTGGAGAATTATCGATTCCGGGGGTATTCCCGCTTCATGATGGAGAGCGCTATTAGGAGTGATACTCGGATAGCTTTCATTATCGTTTTGTTGTTTTACTTGGTATATGAAATGGGAATGTACACTTGCGCTGGAACAGCTAAGACAGTATGTGGAGAGATGTCTTCATTAATGTGCAGAAGTGAAGTGACTATGATAATTATCATGTTACAGATTGGGGGAAGCTCGTCCCTTATTCCCTAGCTTGTTTCCCTGTAGACCAATCACGTTACCAGTATGCAGCTCACCAAAGTGTGCAACCAACTGAGCAGCCATGCCATTTATCCTATATCAACAACCCATCTCTCATACTGCACACATTCCTACTTGTAATGTCGTTATATAGAGACTGGATCTCCTTCATGTGCCATGATGCCATGCTGCCATAATAACTACCTATGCACAAGCTACTAGATCTACCATACTACATAGCTGAGCATAACATTTGTCCAATAGAGATATGTGCCAGACTACTCTGGTGCCGACTTCTTTCTCTCGCAGTGAGGTTATTCGAGTGGGACCCGGCCACCACGCTTCTGACCTATATTGAGCTGTGCTTAGAACGCATGCATGTACTGCACGAATCAAAGGTCCGGGTGCTGCACCGAGTCGAACTCCGTTTATATGTCGTAAGAAATGGACTAGACGATTAGCCTTTCCAGTCTATTCCTGTACATGCTGCTTGAAGTTCAGCTGGGTATCAAGCCAGATTCCTAGCCACCGGATATGAGGTGACGGTTTGATCCGGCGATCTTTCACCAAGATGGAAAGGTCAGCCGTGATGATTTTCTTTCTAGGCCCTCCTACGGTCACTAGAATTTCCGACTTTGCTGGGTCAAAATCGATCCTGTGTTCTCTTGCGAGAAGTATATAGCAGTCAAGGTTATCATGGGCAGCACAGATAGCATCCTCCGCGGTGTTTCCAATTCTGACAATAGCTACATCATCAGCATAACCAAAACTGCTCGTCAGACCATGATGTTATGGTCTAGGAGTAGCTCAACCCCGATTGGTGGAGAAAAGTGTGCTAAGAATTGGCAAGGGTCATGGGTTCTAATTTTCTGTCGTCTGTCGCACATGTAGGAAAGATAAATCCATCCTTTTCCTACACATTATTCTTCCATATCCATATTGTAGAGAGTAGTTTTAATCAAGTATTTTACTGTTTATTATTTTCATACTTAAATATTAGACAGAATTCTTGGTAAACATACAAGTGTCAGAGTCAGCATTGGTAACCTAGGTAACCTCATATCATAATACATGATCCTCAAAAAGCACAGCTATGTAAAGCGTGAAAAGAAGTGGCGAAAGTGGCGAGCCCTGAGGTACTCCAAGTTCAAGTAGATAAGTCTCACAATGATGAGAAGTCGTCGATTTTAGATATGCACAGCAAACTGAGCCGTTACACTGGCTCCGCTGGTAGATGAAGACTTCTTTTATGCCGGCAGAAGATGCTAATGTATTTAATAGTAGTTCACCTGGACCAGCCTGGCCTGTGCTCAAGCTTAGAGGGGACTGCCAACCATATAAATGTTCAATCTAACTGGAGTCTGATGGTGCAGTAGTACACCATTCGGGCCGTTCTCCTAAGTAGAATCTGGGTAGCTTGAACTCTTATCCAATTTGAGAAAGGAGAAAGCTGGTTCGAATGGAGTAAAATCCACACACCACTCACTCTCGCGGTGATATTGTATTTGTGGGATGGTAAAAGTACACACGGATAACCAGAGGATTTTCACGCTGCTTCCTGTGGTTGGTATGCATGTAAGAAGTTGTACGCCGTAAGGGTTGACTTCGAGTGGTATCTGCAAATGAAATCTGAGTGTGGGTGTTTAAAACGTCAAATTGAGTTGTCCTCCTCAATGTATATTTCTTCCGATTAAAACCTGCATGGGCCTCATGGCGCCAAATCAGGATAATGAATAATTTGTTTATTTTATTATATCCATTAAGCATCACCTGACTTATCTCTGCACTCCATATTTTCAACAAATGATCATATTCCATAATCTCAGATGGACTTCCGTCTCGTCTCGATAACTGCCTCGTTGATGTGAGAAGAGACCTAATTAGGAGATGTTTAACCAAAAATATCATGTGTATTATCCGTGCTTTGTACCAATCCTTTTTCATTACAGTGTAGGTGTTTCTGCATCATGTATAAATCTCTAAAATATTGGGTCCACTCATCATGAAATTGTGGATAACCATCTTCTAATCTCAGCTCCCACTTGTTCACCAGGTGTCGTCAAATATTAGGTCTTACATTGCTTTTCATTACTCCTTAGTCCCGATTACCTTCAGCTAATCCAGCCTACGCCGAACCGCCAAATAAATCTTAATCTATAACTCAAAACTCTCAGCCCATAAAAACTGCCTAGCTCCTTTCGTTTTCCTCTCCATGTGCATGCGACATATCTTACTGACCTCGGGTTCCCATCAGCCAGAAACCTAGAATGAATTTACACTTTTATGCCTTCTGTCAAATTGTTTCGTAACTGCTTGAGATTGGCACGTGAGAAAGTTGGCTGAGATGAGGAAACCACACTCAACGATTCGCGGCTTTTCCATTTTCTTATCGCTAATTTTTGACCTTGACTCAAGTCGTACGTATCTGAACTTCAGACTCCAAGTCGATAATTTCTCCAAAATGTTAAGAGGTAATTAAATGTTAAAATATTTTTTGAGTTAGTCATCGTATATTCAACGCTCTAACTGTGGGTTACATCAAATTCCCTGCGTGTACACTGATTAATTCCTTCAAGATTAGATACTCACACACTGCACCACATTCGCAAATTTTATGAAATTTGACTCACAATTGCACTTGGATAAACGTTATTTAACATATTACAGTCTTCCCAGAAAAGTGCCTCAATCACAGCAAGAGAACCTGCCGGCAACACGATTACATTGACAAAAGGTTACTTCCTAGCTTAAAGTGCGCGCCACAATCGGCCTATGTAGAGATGATCCATGGACTATTCCCGACACCAACCTAGTCGCATTCGTTCCCATACTAGATCGTCCTAGCGAGTTTCTTCAAGTCAATCGAGCCCCACTCTTTGCATGGCGCCCTTACCTCTGCAGCCGCATTGGTTAGAGGTGTTATGGCTTTACAATGTGTACCTCCTTCACAAAGTATTGCTAACTACAGCTTGATCTTGCCAACCTGATAGTTTAGGACTAATTGTCGCTATCATTGTTAGTCTTCGCCTACAAACATGGAGTTTAATTTCTCAACTCCGTTTCCAGAGGGCGTAATTTCCTTCTTGGATACAGATCTCTATAAGCTGACCATGCAATGCGCGGTCCTGACATACTTCCCAGATGTTCAGGTCACCTATACACTCAAGAACAGGACTCCACACATGAAATTATCCAGGACTGCCTTCAACTGGTTGCACACCCAGATCATGAGTTAGATTTCTCAGAAAACCGAGTTTCTCTACTGATACGTAAATAGAGCTTGGAAATATCTCCCTCTCCGCCGATGAGCTCCGATTTCTTCAAACCTACTGTACATACCTGAAAAAGCCGTATCTTGACTTCCTGAAAGATCTACGGCTCAATCCACGGGATCAGATTAGTGCTTCATTCGTTCCAGATGATGAAAGCGATCATGAAAATCCTATTGGCACACTAAACTTAACCGTCAAAGGGTCTTGGATTGATACTATTCTCTATGAAATCCCCTTGTTAGCTCTCACCAGTGAAGCCTATTTTCGGTTTATGGACACAAACTGGACATATGATGGTCAAGAAGATCTTGCCTATTCAAAGGGTATGCGGCTTTTGAAAGCAGGCTGTGTGGTTTCTGAATTCGGCACGAGGCGAAGGCGGGACTATCATACGCAAGCCCTCGTCTTTCGGGGACTAGCTCGAGCTAAGAAAGAAGGTGAAAATTCTGGGCTACCTGGAAAGATAGCAGGTACAAGCAACGTTCACCTAGCCATGCGATTTGGAATTACGCCTATAGGAACCGTGGCACACGAATGGTTTATGGGGGTCGCAGCTATAACTGGTAGCTATGAATCAGCGACATATATTGCCCTCAGCAATTGGGTCAAATGTTTTGGGGACGGTGTCCTAAGCATTGCACTAACTGATACTTTTGGGACACCGACTTTTCTCAAAGCGTTTCGCCTACCTATTCCAGACATAATTCCACAAAAGACCTTTGCGCAAAGTTTCCAAGGCGTGAGGCAAGACTCGGGTGACCCAGAGCAGTTGGTAAGGACTATGAGAGACTTTTATGCTATGGAAGGAATTACTGAGAAAAAGACAATTGTATTTTCTGATTCTTTAAATATCGATTTATGTCTTAAGTATCAGAAGATTGCCGAAGATGCTGGTTTTCAGTGCTCTTTTGGTATCGGCACTTTTTTTACAAACGATTTCGTCGATCAAATTAGTGGAGAGAAGTCAAGCCCCTTAAATATTGTCATTAAACTGAGCTCTGCTGCTGGAAATCCTGCAATCAAGCTCAGTGATAATGCTGGAAAGAATATGGGTGACAAGAATGTGCTAAGTATAGTTAAAAAAGAGTTAGGCTACGTTGAGAGTGAATGGAATTTGGGTGACGAAACTCGTAGATGGGGAGGACCAGCGAATGAAAAACTGGAAGATAAATAGACTTGACCGATACAAATTTGTCTCAAAGCAGAAGGAAGAAAATTTGTGAAGCCTCCTTCGCATTCCGGACCTTGTTGAACTAAAATTTCGGACAAATATCTGGAAAAAGGAGTCGTGAACGACATAGCGATTGTATAGGGTAGCTAAATCAGACTAGCTCATTTGGTAAAATTAATTCTAGTTTCTTTTTTATTTCACAAAGTCCCTTGAGCCAGTATGTGAACAGTAGATTTCACGGCGTGCGCTAAAGACACTGGGGATCGTCGTCTGCAGAAGGTAAGGTATTAATAACTGTTAGGATTATAGTTGCTGACGAAGGATACTTAGATATAATTCGATTGGCGAGGTACCAGGTATTCAAAGGACGTAGAACTACAGGATAGTCGAAAGACACGAAGCCAAGAAGTCGAGTTATCGAGCAAGTGATCAAGGCTGATACCTCAGGGTGAACAGAAGTACGAAGAATGTAACGAATAAGGAAAGACTGAGAATATCGGACTGTGAGAATATAATATTATAATATTATGTAAATGCTAGATTGCGAGATCAAAGATCAAAAGAATGAAAGATTGAGAAGCTGGAGAGCTACTATGTGACAGCTCCAGCTACCTTAAGTCTAACTCGAGACAGTACTTGAACTCAACTATGACTATGGCAAATGTAGTTATGACGCCAGCCCCTTCATCTCTAACGGTCAGAGTTTTCTCGGAAACCTTCCCAGTAAACCTTCCCAGTAAACCTTCCTTAGAACCCCTCGTATCGCCTTTTCCTGAGAACCTTCTCTTTGAAACCTCTTCAAGGATGCCTGGCCATAACAGTAGATCGCACAAAGGGTTGTATGTCAAAAGCCCCAACTCATTCATATTTTATCAGCAAGAATCTACGAAGTTCATCAATCTACACGAATAGTCAGGCTTAATGACTACATTAAATCATAGTTATCCGTTACAAAATCTTTGTCAGCTATAAAAATCAGCTCCAAAAGGGCTGTGCTAGAGAACAAAGACTGAATACCTGTCCGTGGTGTCCCCTACGAATATAGGAATAATCAATTCTCCCAGAACCAAGATTTATCCATACCCCAACGGTCGAACCGTTTTTTCCTGACTGAGATTCGTATCTGTTAAGGTAAATACAGTATGTAGTTGATTAGTAATTAATTATCAGGGATGCTAGACGAGATTTCTCTATGTACAAATGCCAAGACGCTATCTAGCCTCATACAACCTACACTAAAGATTTCATGCTAATTCTTAACAGAATCTAAGATAGCCATGCTGGGCTGATTTTGGTCGGAACTCCCGGAATGCAGAGATTTCTCGATTACATAAATCCCGAAAATGAATATCAAGAACATTCAAGGAGATTTCAGCTCAAGCGTAATATCGCATGCCCCCTCGATACATCCAACAATTATTGAATTCCCTAATTAATGCTGATAAAGGCACAACATGATGAACTCTTCCAACACTTTTGTCGATGGGGAAGTATCGGAGGAAGCCAAACTTGGGTTAATGTTACAGTTTGACCGTTGTTTCAGCTTAGGTGAATACCTGAGAGTATACTTAGGAATGTTTATGATAAGGCAGCGTGGGGAGGTGTAGATGAGGCTGAACAAGACGGCACTACTAATCAGGAGGATAGAGGACAAGAATTATCACCTGTACGCGGTGTCCTCTACGAACCTAGGAGTGAAATATTCCCACAGATCTAAGTTCAGTCAAATTTCGCAATACTGAACAAGTTGGCCCATATGGCAATGATTCAAAATACTCCATCGCGTCAATTTTTCGCTCCCTACGAGTTGGACTCCTACCTAAGTCTCATCAAGTCTACGAGTGCGACCTATTAAATCCATATTCCAATGACCGCGCCACTCGTCCACTATTCTCTGGCCTCAGCCGGCCGCCAAACACTCGCCCACGCCGATATTTATACCCGACGGAGGAAACAAATCGTGGCACACAAATCTGGAAGACAATTCTTTGGGATAGGCGTGAGGGGAATCAGGACAGGTATGCAAGATGATGAAGTGGATGGTTAGAGTCTCGACAGACGTGAAATTTCGAATTTTGGCAAGGAGTTTTTACAAATTGAGCTTTGTGCGTGCCAAGGCTTCGGGGGTTTATTTTTGCATCGGATTTTAATTGCGTATGCAGCTATCTAGCTAGATTACGCCCTCAAGGCTCCGTATTATTTTATTTTATTTTAGCATTTAACGTCCGCGGCGAAACTATCTTCCGATAGTCTCCAAAAACCTCCCTAGGGGCGAAGGACGCGCTGTCGAGCTAAGCCCGCAGCGAAATTTTCTAGCAGTTCTGCACTAATTACAATCCAGTCCAGTATCGCAATCTTATGCAATACTTCGGTCCCTACATTTATTTCCCCAGAGGAGACTACATTCCATTTATGATACTAGAGTATGCCACCGCCCCTTCCTCTGTGCCTAATAGCCAATTTATTGCCTCTTGAGTTCTAAGTTTTCCAGTATATCTTCTTACTGTCGCTCTTTTCAAGCGGCAGAAAAAAAAATGAATAGGGGACTTTGCTCGCCCACAAATGCACGGTGAGTAGCTGGTATGGTTAAATCTCTCATGGTAATTCTCAAAGTCTCCGTGCCCTGAACGGGCCGAAAGAAGGTGGTGGACTCAAGGCTCCGTACATGCCATGAGCAAGGCAGTGTAGGTGCCTGAACATAAAACACCTACACGTGACATGAATGCCAATCTAGTCTTGGCATTACTCAGCAAACACCTACACCACATTTATATAGATCTCGCTGTATTCACCCCTATTACTCCTACCATAGCCAATCTATCTTACATTCCCTAGGCTGCCTCTCTACCATTTTCATACCTCGTGATTAGCTATGATACAATATCAAAGAAAAGCCCAGAAAAGATGACTCAATTTACAAGAAGAGCACTCCTGCCTCGGATTTCAGTTGCGAGTACCGCTGTGAAGTTATGTTGCCTTTTCTATGGCCTGAAGTCAACCCTCATCCGTAAATACCTACCCAGGGAACATCTCAAAAACCTTGGGTTATCCAGATATGCCTTCATCATCCATTAACTTTTCTCTGTGCGAAATGTGATTTTATGCGTCTTCTTCCCAGGTGGAGTAGGTGCCCAGGCTAATCAAACTATACCGGAGAACAACACCAGGAAGCGGATCACGGCGCCTTCCAACGATGGCTTGTATTTATAGTGTCAGCTGCACTCTCACGAGCGAAGTCTTTGCGCGCCAAAGTTCAATTCGTATAACTCTCGCCAAAATTCAAAATCACACGCCCATCGAGATTGTATCCTTCCTTTGCATAATCTTGTGAGCTTGTCCTAATTCCTCTCACGTCCATCTCAAAGAACTTTCTTCCAGTATGTGCGCCACGCTTTGTTTCCTCCGTCGAATGTGAATATCGGCGTGGGCGAGAGTTTGGCGACCGGCTGAGGCCAGAGAATAGTGGACGAGTGGCGCGGTCATTGGAATATGGATTTAATAGGTCGCACTCGTAGACTTGATGAGACTTAGGTAGGAGTCCAACTCGTAGGGAGCGAAAAATTGACGCGATGGAGTATTTTGAATCATTGACATATGGGCCAACTTTTTCAGTTTTGCAAAATTTGACTGAACTTAGATCTATGAGAATATTTCACTCCTAGGTTCGTAGAGGACACCGCGTACATCTGTTTAGTCTTGTCCTCCCAAGACATCGGTTTCGATATGTAGGCCAAACTTTGCACACTGCCATGGTTGGATGATGCGGTGGTACATCGTTTTGGCCGGTCTACCAAGTAGAGTCTGGATAGCTTGGACACATATCCCACTTGAGACAGTAGATCGCTGGTTCAAATCCGGCAAAACACAACCACATTTCTCGCGGCGCTGGTTTACATGGATGACGAAGGCATGCTTGGATAACCAAAGGTTTTGAAACGTCCCTTGGGTGGGTACTTACGGAAGAGGGTTTACTGTTTGTGTGAGCGAACATACCTCATAGTGGTACTTGCGAATGAAACCCAAAGTATGAGTGTCTCTAACGTCAAGAGAGTCATCCAACATGTATACATAACACCGGTCATGTAACATAGCTCTATAGATGAATACACATTAAATGATTTACAAAAAATGTACAAGTATAAGCGGCACATGCCCTAAGCAACAGCATAAACAAGTGTGGCGCCATCTAGCCATAGAAAACCCTCCATAACATCCTTATGCCAACACCATACAGCCGCTCATGTCTCCAATCAGTAGCCCGTAGCGCTACAATACTACCCATTCCAACCGCTTAAATACAGACATGATAGTGTCGTGAAGGAATATGAAGTGAAGAGTCCGTACTTCCACAACACTCTGTGTCTCCATTTCCAACCCTTTGTAACAGTCAAAGCAAAATTGATCGAATCCAATAACTCCATATTGGGTGCTGAAAACACTCCGGGAGCACATCGAATAGCGTCTCCGCCGTGATCATGGGTTAGTCATCAGAAGGGATCCGGCCCCACCATTTGATCTGATCGTATTTAGCCTCATGATAATGGTGATAGGGAATATATTGAGAGATTAATATGATAAAGACGGCAAAAGCGATTGGGAATTCTCATCGAAGTGATGACTTTGTTACTCAGTCTCAGATCTGCAGACTGTACAGTGAGGGCTGGACTTTCGTAGTGAACACCATTATCAGGTCTTGAGAATATTCCCCCCCCCTGATTTGCGGTGCTATGTGCAATAAGACTTTAAATAATAAGTTCTTGAGCACATCGAGAATGCCGGGCCACCATGGGCGTCGGCACGTACATTAGCTTTTATATTGACAAAGCTAGCCGGCAAGTCACAAAACATTTGAAAAATTGATTCCCAGTTTCCGCCTTTTTGGCGCCAAAACGGAACCAATATGACACGTGAAAAACTGAATCTTACAATCCTAGACTTATTGAATAAATTAGATACGAGTCTCGGCTTTTCCATGTACATCGCGAGACACAGTTGATGTTGAAGGAAAAAAGTAGATTTTGTAAATTTGAGATTCTCTCGTACTTATTCCACAATACCATGCCAATCAGGCATTTCGTTTTGTCTTCCCAAAAAGATGTGACTCCAATACCACTACGAATTACGTGAACTGTCTCCAATCATGCAAGAGCCCAAGATATGCTGTGAATAATATTCTGTGTCGCATGAATCCGAGACAGCTGCTAATCGAAGTGGCAAATCATTTCAAGATTAAGAGATATCTCTTTCCCACGTGAGAAAGTTAGGGCGGCATTTTCGTGCTTGAAGTGCCGGTAATATTCTACAATGTCGCCATGCTCAGACATTGTAGCTAGTAGGTATCCTAAAGGCCACTGTCCCAGATAGGCGAGCTCAATAGTTATGTCAGTACTCGGGCCAATGCCTAGCTCTTTATTCCTTAATGCTAAGTTTTCAGCCAGTTGTTGTATTTGGGAAGCGTCGCTTTGAGCTTAGATTTCCATCCTTGCCAACGTAATGAAGAGTTCTGAGAGAATGATTAGAGCCGCGATACTGAATCACAACTGATTTTACCCGCACGTCCCAGATACCAATGATTGCCGACCTTCTAGGCGTCATATTATTGCAATTTGAACTTCATTTCAGCCTGCCATGAACTTGCAAAAGAAAGTAATTTTTGCCGAGTAAGATGCTGCTGGTATGTACAGAAGTAGACGTATGGAAGCCTTCTGATTATCATGACAAATTGTGACATTCGAGTAATAAAAATCTAGTGGTTACGGAGTGGGTGGCAAATAACTTAAAAAAAAAGAATGAGCGGATGATAAAAGTGAGGTTCCTAGTGGATTAGAACATGTGGAATGTGAGATATGTTTAGCTCTACGATTGTGTTGGGATTGGTTACGGGTGTCTCGTGGCTCAAAAATACTAGCATGTACAGTAGAGCTTAAGACTAAATGTAACTTGATTTCCGAGCAATTTCGGATATAATAAAACGATCTGGAAGGGGAGAGGACGGAATCCACACTGGCTGAACAGTGTACATTGCACTTCCTGAAGGTAAACTAAATAAATTGATAGGAATATAAACAGACAGGATCAGGGGGTTTTCACCAAATTGGTTTCCTCCTTTGAAAATTATGAAGGTAGTCACCAGCATGGACCCGTAGGGTGCCTAATCGGGTTAAATGAAATCAAATTCAAAACTTGATATGCTACAGATACATGGTTTCGTTTACTTGAATACAGTGATTCTTTTCATGCTCCCTGACTCTGTAGTGGATACCATTACATAAGCATCACAATAAATGAGAGCTTCGTACTAACCTACACATCTATGAATCTGAGGTCTCCAGAAGTCTCCTACAACAATCCCGACAGTTAGCCGAGTGGTAATTATTTTGGGATTGGCCGGCAAGGCAAATAAACCCTGCATATAATTTGCGGGAGATCGCATCAAAAAAGTCAAGCCAAATAATGGAAAAAAATGCCATTAGGAGCCATCTATAAAGACGTGCAATTGAATCACATGTGATCTAAATTTCAACACTGTAATTCACTCTTAGATTTGTTTCACATGAATGGGGTCAATGTCTTCCTGACTGGGCAGAAGATTATCTCCCATCAAATATAATTCAAAGCATGATCATTAGACCACACGAAAAATCATACTGCATTCCGTATCTGAGATTTGAATGCACCATCTGTCACTGGCTGCAACGATCAATCGAGTTTGCACCAATGAATAATCATCCCGATCTCCTCACAGACAGGTTACTTATTATGAAAATCAGTCTTTTTGACATGAAATCTATTATATCAATATCTCGCGATGAAGATGGGCACTTTTCACATGGCTAACGACTCATTACTTACTCCTCAGCGACTTAAGAGCTACAATCTAATGTAGAAATCCACGATATTCATACCGAAAGTTTCTGATAAACAATTCAATTCTACCTTGTATGCCTAACTGTAAAAATTAAGAGTTAGTGGCAAAGTTGAAGGACGATTGAAGTGTCGATGATTAATTACAGTAATACTTACTTTGATGAATATGAAATATCGGATTGATGATGATTGAATAGTCTTGAAGAAAATCATACTCAAACAGGCTTCATAAACTTTAGAAAAAGATATCTCGGCATATCTCGCATTTTCGGCATTTTTCGGAAGTGAAATCTTTATCTCTGAACCTGGATTTTCAAGTCGTGTATTGTATATAGCGGCAATACTTCGGATGAATCACACTTGGGATGTTTCGTAACTTATCAATGTCTAAGGGCTAGGTATGAGCAGTTCGTCAACATGAATATACATGACTCCAGCATGCCATTGATATGCAGTTGTACAACTGATGGTGTTAGTTTCAATAGGATACGAACTTGCTCAATTCTAACCCTATTGCTTAAGACAAGATGACATCTAATTAATATTTATGCAAACATAGTAATTTTATGGCCAGCTCGATTTTTCGACAACAAATCTCCAAATATAGAGGCATATTTGTATGAATACAAATTTACACATCTCTGAAAGTCAATCTAAATATCTCGACACAATTAGAAGCGATAAAAAATTGTAGCGATAGTAATCTATTTGGCCCAATCAACTCAACGTGCAATAATATGTTTCTTGGGCAAAAAGAAGAAAAGAAAAAGATCCCGTCATCAAGAACATTATGAATACTTGTTTATCAAAGACTCGGTTCTCATCAAGATTTCATTCGTTCTTGTTATGGCCGTATTATTCATCACCTTAGTGTACAGTTTTAAGGACGAGTGATGCCAGTGTGTCTTCAAGTAAGCTTGTATTCATTTTATAAATGTACGGAAATAATTTCAATAAGGCGACAAAAACCATGACTTCACATATGACAGTAACTGGAAACAAATTTCATACCATAGATGCAGAATTATTGCGGTCGGAGAACAAAGAACATCGGAAAAATCCAATGTTTTGATGAATAAGTCCATGAACTGGGTGATGAATCCTCCAAAAGTTCAGTTGAGCCTTACAACTATCCACGGAGTGATCAGTAGACAAAATTATTCAGCTCGACATTATTATCTCAAAGTTAACATGGCCACCCCATTCTGGATTGAAATTATTTATCAAATTTTGAATCTTGGATGAAATCTCTTTTTCAACTACCTTCCCAGCTGCATTTTTTCTCGACGATTTATGTCATTCATTCAATTGTTTGAATAGATAATTGATGTTGACTTTCTTCGTACATGCTTCGAAATGATGCCTAAACATTTAAAATCCATTCCAAAATAAGCTTTCAACTGATAAAATGGCAGAAATGAATGAATAAACTTGAGATAATATATCATGGTATGGAGTATATCAGCCAGTTCAATACTACGAGACTTTAGCCAAAAAATGGAGCTGCAACAATAGCAATGGATATCAGTAACATTACCGTTAGACAAATGTTGACGTCTTAATTGCTTATTCAGATAGTAGACGCTGAATTTGAGGTTTAAAGCTTTTCTCCTGATAATCAATATTATCTTTAGCACCGTTTTCTGGAAGCGTGTCGTGACAAAGGTATAGTGGAAAACTTATTAGAGTCTTTTAATCCCGATAATCCACTAACGACAATCCGAGGATCGTAATAACTCGATTTATATATATGATGTTCCATCCAGCCGCATTTGGTCGCTATATGCCATTCGAATTCCATTATGATTCTCGCATCAATCTGACAGAGATGTTGTATATACTCAAACATCGCGTCGACGAATTTTGATGCCAGAACTACCATAATAATTCCTAGCTATGACTGAATGAAAGGATTTGCAGGAACGACTATAATTTTTCATGTCAGATACTTTTTTGGTGAATCCTACACTTGGTTAACGCCACTTTGAATGCTATTCGAATGCCACGATACAGTCTTGACTCACCAGTCTCGGAACTGTCATACTTATGGGTATAAGAAGCTTATCAAAATGGTCATGACGTCTAATTTCAGACTTATCTTGGACTGGTAAAACCGGATGCTTAATGGTTCTAAGCTTACTTCAGAGACTAGAATAAGAAGACAAATTGCTACTTACAGTCCGCTTTTCAGAAAATGCCCGACCCTGGCAAAAAAGGACATATTGACTACAATCCAAATCTACAGACGTACAGGACAAAAGATGGGACCTATTGTACTTCGCGAAACAGATATCGAATAGGGAACCATGTCTGCCAGGCGACAACTAGGGCCCGAGCTCCTCATTTCCATCGCTCCTTCTCTTTTTGGAACACTTCATCTATACGAGCTGGCTACAGCTATTGGCTCAAATATCAGGTACCTGAACGGTCTAGAACGAAGGAGATTCGATCAAAGAATAGCGTAGCTTACAAAGAAGTAAATTATCTCTAACAACCTACACGTGATGGTCACGTTATTCGAATACTGGCACATAGTGACTTACCTAAACACGTATGACGCAAAAGACGTCATAGCGAAACATGGGAAGTGTATGGGTGCATGAGGAGAACGTTCCTACAAGTCACTTAGGTATAGACAATAACTGTGTGAAATTAAGGAATTTAATGATGTGTTCGACCTCATGTCGATCCTATTCATCTATAGGTATCGCTACAAGAAATGAACTAGTTTGATTTACACCCGAATGGAGGGAAGTCTTCGGACCTCTCGGCTTTCGACGCTCGGTCCTCGAATCTAAGAAAGCAATACACCGCCTCTACTCAATTCATTCGTGCCGTAGTCATCTAATCTTACCGAGCCGTCCGAGTCAAAAGGCATGTGTTACTTGCCTAGGATCAAAGTGTATAGGCTGTTACGGATACGGATACGGCGAGTGGTATTGACCATCATCCTGGCCGACTCGAGATATGTCGTCAAGGGGTCGAATTGAATCACAGCTATCATCAGAATGTACGGAAGTGCAATAATATGGGTTATTATTCTTCATCAGACAAAACACGGCCATATCTACGGGTAGCTCGCTCATAAGATTTCCCTCTCTCTCACACCTGATGGGAAAATCTAGCGGAAAGCTCACATCCAGACGAGAATCTGAGTTACTGATATCTTACATTCTCCACGAACTTGTCTCAAGGATATGGGGGATAGAATTGCAGGTGATCCGAGCCAGGAACGTATCCAGACAATTAACCCTGTCTAAAATCAAATACTTGCTCATTTCTCGTCTAAGCTAAGCTCCGGGAAGTCCGGAATACGAAAATCGGCTCAATCAGCGCGGGAGACATCAAGATTCACATGTGCTACATATTATTCCGTCGTCACGGCGTTCAACGGGTCAAAGCACGGATAGAATATTGCCGTTGTTTACTGTGTTGTTGTTACGGGAGACGATTCCGCATAATCACTCGACTGCTCATTCGTCGGTTTCGTGGGTCAAGATGATTTGGTAGAGTGGGGTGTTATGAAAATGTGAGCAGATATGTAATCTGAAATGATAAGATAGTAAACAAAGTTTTGCCTTAAAAAGCGCTGGTGGTTGTGGTGAATGAATTCTTTCTGTACCACTTCATACAACTTTATATCTTCACAAAATCATCACCACACAACAACACAACAACACAACAATCCGACACCACACTTCACAAAATCTCACCACATCTCACCACATCTCGCCACATCTCACGGGAAACATTACTTTTCCCTTCGAAATCTAACTTACTACCATTATCCCTCATAACATCATGGACTCAACAACTATTTTTGTAAATGACTTTGGTCTAGGGGGGACATCTACAAACCCAACACAGATCCAAAGCAGTGGCTCTCCAAGAGCAAGACTTACCTCCCAACCTTCGACTCAACCATCGAAAAGGCGGCGGATTTCCCGCGCCTGTGATGAATGTCGCAAGAGAAAAATCAAGTGCGATGGTAAGAGTGTCTGTGATAATTGCGTCTATTACAAATTGGGTACGCAACAGTAGACATCAAGTCAAGGTATCTTACTAAATTAACTTATTAGATTGCACTTATTGTAAGCCCTCAAACAGACAAAAGAGGCCGAGTCGAAAAGACTGTGAAAATCTAAGGAAACAGTACCGAGAAGCCTTGGATAAGCTAACAGTCCTGGCCCCTGATATGGATCTCTCTAGGTTCACTGACGGCATAATGGTCCCAGAATATGGGATCGATATTCATTCCTCGGATGATTTGCGGACCTGTCTATCCTACAAAAGCGATGATCAGGTATCACCGAATACCAATTATTCGATAACACCTGATCATCAAGTAGAGATGGTCGGGATCCAAAATCACAGCGAGGCCGTCAGCTGGGAGATTCGAGGAGACTTATCCGGCGTTGACGTACTTCAGCATATCCGGGAATACGTGAATGACGTTCTGAGTGAGTATAACACCACGATAAGTTCGGATTCATGTCCCGGTATGTCCTCATCGGAATCTTCGTCGATTTTATTCGCTCGGTCTGGAGATAATCCATCTTGCCTGGGAGATTTACCGTCTTTTGAGACGGCAAAAGAAGTTTGTGAAGCCGCTTTTGGCGAAACAAACACATTATATTGTTTTATAGATACGCCTGCTTTTTACCTGATGCTAGCAGAGCTATACAAACTTCCTGGCGATTATTTCATGGGCAAGAACAACGATTTCCTAAATCTTCTCTTTTCAATTCTTGCTCTGGGCTTTCATGTCCAAGATAAACGTCACAACGAACGCAATAGGTCAGGAGATTTGATAAGCAAAACAGGAATTGACCAAGGGTAACATTAGATTTAATTTTCTTCATCTAATCTTCAAGATGAACCATGAAACTAACTTTTGCTAAGTCGAAAATACTTTACTTGCGCAAGATGCACCATAGATATTTCCGACTGTGGAACCATTCCGCAGCTCCAAACAGTTTTATTCTTAGTCCTTTACCTCCAATCTACTGCTGGCCTGGATGTATGCTATTCATACATTATACTGGCACAGCAATCGGCTTTTCGAATGGGGTTGCATCTGAAGCATGATAATCAATGTAATCCCATAGAGGGCGAAGTAAGATTGAGGATCTTTTGGACGATTCAAAAGATGGATATCTCTATGTCGGCAATTCTTGGATATCCCAAGATTCTTGATCTGGATACTATTGACCAAGAAATGCCGACAGAGGTATTCGACGTGAATATAACTGAGTCTGGTGAGAATGGCTACCCAGTAGCAAAATGGTCATCATTACTGCAAGCATCCAACGCTCATATGCGGCTAATCTTGATACTTGATAAAGTAATCAAGTACATCTATCCCAACAATAGAGTGGGAAGATCCGTTAATGAAGCTTTGGATACTGGGCATGTTGTTGACCACGCCATCGTGCGGGAAATCGAAAATGATCTTCAGCGATGGCGTCAAGGGTTACCAATGGGTATCCTTTCTGGCAGAAGTGAAAATCATCAAAGCTACTGGTAAGCATGTTGCACGGAAAAAGGTCATTGGCATCAATATCTCTAACAAACTTTACAACAGCACGCAACAACTTTTAAGCCTCGTTTATGCTCACGTGCAGATGATGCTTTATAGACCATTCTTGTCATACATCTCCGGAAATGCTTTTGTCGACGCAAATAAAAACAAGAAGTCACAGGCTTGCGCTTCTGCCTACTTTGGAGTATGTCAGAATGTGATTCGAATCGTGAAGGAGTTGCAAGAACGTGGATTAGCCATTGGACCGAGATGGTTTACGGTAAGTCATCCATAATCCTGGTATAATCATTGGGAAGCTCTCGAATAAATCGAACCATTTGATTTGGCATATCCATTTTTTCAAGGAAAAGGTGACTGACATTCCAGTTACAGATAAATATCACATCATTTGCCACTCTGTCCTTGGTTTATTTCAACTGTCAGCGGACTAATTTGTCTCGACCATCGGACCTTCATCCTGACCCTCAAGTGGGACATGAGGCGACCAAGGTTATAGCGCAAAGAAAACGGGATGCATGCAGCTTTTCATCAGCCTTTCAGGTTTGTGGCTTACCAGTATGGGGTATAGCGTGCTAACATTTTCGAGACTCTATCGAGACAAATATCGCCAAAGACCATGTCTAGCATCAGAGGTACAGTAGCATCAACTCACAGTAAGGAGGTATTACCTATCTCAGCAACCTTATCGGTCGAAAGAGAGCAAATTCAGACTAGGTCTGACTCACGCTCATGTCTTCCGGAGGAGGCCCCTAATTGTGAGCCTACAAACCAAAGGCTAGAATGGGATAATGAAAATGTAGCCGAAGTCTCAAATCTTGCCAGCAATACTAGACAAGATTCAGTATTGACTCCGTGTGAGAGGTCGGATGACGAGATTTTCGAGTTTATAAATTTTGAAGGCGATGAGGGTTTGAAGGGTTTTGACACGCAAAATGAAAGTGTGGCGGGAACTTGCTCTCTAGATATGGAATCAATCCAGGATATACCTACTGAATCTACGGATCTGGCCTTCGAAAGCATGTCAATGGACAACTTCATTCATTCTTGGAAATATGATAATGGGGTTCCTGATTTAGACGAAATGATTGAGACCGGGATATGTTTGGCAGAGAGTAGAAATGCAGCGAGTTTTGGTCCTCGGAACCAGAAGGATAATATAAATGGGACCAAAGTTTCGAATTAAAATTCAAGAATAAACGGGATCGGTGTTTGGTTAGGGCTTTGGGATATGGGATATGAAAGCGAAACGTATAGATTAGCGGGAGTTTAAAAGTCATTTTAGGCTATTGAAATTACGGGAGGGTAAATTTTGTAGTAATCATATAATATCATACATGAATAGTTTTCTTAAATTATTGATAATGATTCATGAAACGTTTACATGCTATATTTTTGGTGATATATGATTAAAAGAGAGGTGATGTCAAGGTGCGCAAATTATTAGTTTTTTTTCAATATAATCAGAAATGTGAGTGAAATCGAATCTGTGATGAATGGCTCGTTGAGAAAAAACCTGTGAGATACAATGGGGACTCAATGTACAACTATTACGGCTTGTTACTTTGATGAACTTCGTGTACATTCTGGATTAGGTCTTAAACTGGGGTCAAATACTCTCGTGATCTTGGAATAGCACAGAATTGTTTATGCAATCCTGCACTAACGTTATGCTATGGTGCTGAATAAGGATGTTATTGTTGACTTCTTCACAAACAGGAATAGCTGCGCTATGATTGGTGGGATGAGTTTGTTATTAACCTGCAAGTGACATGGGAAAGTAATTTAGGTGTAGTCAGTTGTATATTGAGTCGAGAGTACACAACTATCTTCTATCTGTACATCTTTCAATCTTCTAGCACATAATAAAGTGCGAAGCATCTTCACTAGTATCTAAAATCAATTATGTACAAGCGCATGATTTATAAACCATACCCCATTTACATACGAGAAGCAGAGTCAGTATTAAACCACTAGGTGACCTCGTTTGATAAGAAAGACATCACGCTGAGCTACGCATCATCTAGGATCACGTAGCCTTCACACCGATCCATCTTCTTCATGAGTGTAGTTGTGATGTTCATCTTGCAATATCTCCCCTAACTCTGTTTTATCGCAAACATTCTTAATACTACGCTTGGATATTCAGACAAGCTGAGAAACGATCCAACCGTGACAGGATGCAACTTTATATCTTACAGAGCTCTTTATTCCATGGCCAAATTTTAATCTGAACCGGGGTTGTGTCTAAATGCGGTGATAGTCTTTCACTAGACGTATCACAGGAAGACCACGATCTGGATCAGTCAGGTCTAAGAACTGTGGTGAGCGATTGGAATATGAATCTAATAGTGTACATGAATGTCTCTTACTCCCAAGTTCGACAAGTCATCTTGTCGTATTGGTCCCGTGACATTTTCTTTGCTATTTACAACAACTCTCTTGGAAAATGATTTTTGCCAGAAAGCTGCGCAGCGTTCCACGCTGCATTTGTCATTGAATTGACATTTTGAATCTTACTTTCAGCCTTTTTTTACCTCTTTTCCACCACTTCGCTTACCGAGCTTGAACATGACAAGTGTAGGCGCCAGTGTGGGTAAATCTAGCAGTTTTGACACGTATATTGAAATGTATAACCCACTACTTAGTTCGTGGACTTATTGGTAGAGGGAAGCTTATGCAAAAATGAAGGATAAAAGGATGTCAATTCGACTACTCTTCTAAACACAGGTACCAGACTCCTTTTAATCCCAATAGACAGTTCGTGCTGGATCTCCTAGCAACAGCAGTAAACAACGCTAACACAGGATGTATGCCATTTCCGTTCGCCAAACACCAGTCAGTCGGGACTAATTACTTTCGAGCCTAATAGGACCGACAAAGTGTATCCCAACACAGAAACAATAGAAAACTCAACAAACAAATCCTTCATCAATAAATGTCATGCACCTTCCAGTGGTTCCGTTCTAACCGCTTAGTATGCTCTGCATATCTGGGATAGCCAAGAAGAATCGCATCCGAATCGAAGTCGAGAGCAGACACATGCATATCTCCATTTGACGACCTTTCAAATTTGTAGCACTCACCATTTTCTTCTGAGTCCTCAACCTCTTTCAAACCATATATCATCCCGCCTCATTGACGGATAAAGGTGTCACCCCAATTTCACACAGGAACTTGTCTCATTGATTACCGGCCATCACTCACTACAAATTTACGACGCCACGTATACCCGCAAGGAGGAAATAAAGTTATAACATACAAAGTTTGGGTATTGGTTCATGGGGGGCTGTTGCTCTAATGGGGATATACATCTTGAGGAGGGACCGGCAGCCGAAAGGTGGAATGAGAGGGGGAATATGTCTCTGAGGACTATGCTGGGACTGATATTTTCGAGGTGTTTTTAATTTTGGAACGTTTGTGGGCGCTAAGACGAAGAATTTTGCTAATTAGCCAGGAGGGCTTCTATTGTCGATGAATCAACAACGCTCTCCAGGATCCTGAACGGCACAAAAGAAGTTGGGTTAAGCAACTATATAGCAATCACTCTCTATTAAGACTTTTCTAACATTTCAGCACGATCTTCGGGAAGGAATTGGACAGAGGCTTGAAAAGCAGAGAAGGAATTTCCCGAGGTATCCACAAGTCTGCAGCGCCCAGCTGGCCGGCCTCTTCGAACGCTTAAGAAGGATCACTATGTCTTCGGATCTAGTCCTAATATCAGAATTAGGAGAGCTCCGCTTCCATTGGTATTTGCGATTTTTCACAGCTGCCATACACCCGCAAATAGCCATCGTTTCCTTCGCTGCAGAGGAGAGATAATGAGGGGCAAAGGCTTCTCTAAGTGTATGATCGAATGAAGACTTGTGAGGGGTTGGTACCTTTTTAGAGGAGCTGTAAGCGAGGAACAGGATTGGATATACTACTAGCGTAGGTGTCCTTGGCTTGTAGGCAGAGAGGACCTGCACGTTCTACATAGTCATAGACTTAGAGAAAACAAAAATAATTGAACAAAACATATAAAAAATAAAAGCAAGAAGTCGTCGAAGAGTAACATGTGCAAAGAAAAACAACATAATAAGCGACAATTTTGGATATGAATGTAATTTTAGTTGTACAGCATATCGAACTCGTTTCTCAACCTAAATTTATAATTAATAATGTTCCGGTATCATGGTTAAACTTATACAGATGAGTCTATCTTTAAATACAGATTCTCAAGGTTTTAGCAATCCCGAACTCTTAGTCATCTTGCAACGAACAGCCACTCAATTATCAAGGGGTTGCATTTCCTTTCCACTGCATTTCAGATATCACTGAATCTCATGTTGCCTAGCTGAGCGTATTCATATGTAATCGCATAAATTCAATTGATATTGATAATCATACCTATAAATCTAAATATTCATACGTACTGAGTTTACATTTCCAATGAAAAGGGAGATATAGATGAATATGCGCATTCCATGTGGTCCCGGTGTCTAGGCTTTGCCTGGCTGGGGCTCCAGGTTGTTCGAGACTTTTTCCCGCGCACGTTGTCTTGATTGTTAGCACTTTTATTTTTTTTGGGTAGAAGGATCCGCGGAAAACGTGGCCGAATTTCACGGGTAATTACTGAAATAAATGTCTATTGATCACGAGCAATATACCAATAATCTTTCAAGTAACAAAATAAGCATGGAGCATTGTATAAGGTGTGGCCTGGGTTAGACAGGAGCCAATTGAGCTGGATAGTCTACTACTCAAGTAGTACAATAGATACATCCCTATCCCCTTCTTTCTGCAAACCAGGGAGAGTTCCACTGGGATACACTTTACACCGACTCAAGAGATTACAGTTGCGTGAATTGTTAGAGTATAGAGAAGACTTCAGAGTAAGAATTGCCTGAGAACGGAGAAGAATTTCAGTTTGCTTAATTAACTAATAGACCACAGATATTATGATATATACAGTAGAATTACAAGGAAGAGAGGTTATCCGGAACCGGCTCGACTGCAGAAATGAGTGGGATTCCAGGCCAGAAAAGAATTATCCACTAACTCAGAATACTGGGTCACGCAATATAAAATACGAACAAACCAAGACTGGATTTGTTCGGAAAGAATGGGATTCAAGCAGACTCAAACGTTGAGTCCGATTGGATCAGAAGTGTGGGCTCCTGCCTGACCTCAGAAATATAGTTCAGGCAAGATGCATGCAACCACATTGGTCGATAGAAAGAAAAGCAGGAAACTGTATTTCCAACATGAATTGAGAGGAAATAAAGCGCTTGACCTGATATTCTGAGAGGGCTCTAAGGGCAAGGCCCGCAGTGTCAATAGGAAATTAATAAAATTGAAGCACATAGAAAAATAAGTAAAGTTTGGTGAAATTTTGTCTGCTTTCAGCAATCATTCATTGTCATAGACTCAATAGGTATTTTTATTAAAATTATACGCAGTGGATCGATTGATATCTCATTAGCTATGTTACATTAAACAATATATTAAACAATACAATTATATATCTTGATAGTACGATCCTCGCTTAGAGGATCGACCCTGACTTCACATGACAATGTAGACTTGACCTGAACTTGTTTGTATCAACAATTTTAGTATGATTCTAGTCTATTCTGAGAGGGTTGTAAACGTACTACACTGTCAAATGTAACACTAGGTAGTTCTATTAAATTTGCTAGCCGTTATGTGAATAACTCAGGTAATATTCAAGTGCAATATGTCAAATTCCGTAACTAATTATCTAAAGAGAGCGCTACCAGTTGTGTCTATAGCATATTGTGCTATTTAAGACACAGACTATCCAGCTCATTTGGCTCCTGTCTAACCCAGGCCACACCTTGTACAATGCTCCCTGCTTATTTTGTTACTTGAAAGATCATTAGTATATTGCTCGTGATCAATAGACATTCATTTCAGTAATTACCCGTGGAATTCGGCCACGTTTTCCGCGGATCCTTCTACCCAAAAAAAATAAAAGTGCTAACAATCAAGACAACGTGCGCGGGAAAAAGTCTCGAACAACCTGGAGCCCCAGCCAGGCAAAGCCTAGACACCGGGACCTCATAAGGTGCCCACATCCATCTATATCTGCCTTCTTTGTAACATTAAAGGCCGACTTGATCCAATCCGCCATCTCCGCATCGGGTGCTGGATACGCTGCAGAAACTCATCGAATGGCTTTTCCTCCATGATCAAGGGTTGGTCATGAGAAGGAGTCCGACCCTAACATTTGATCTGATCGTGGTTAGCTTCATAATAATGGTGATAGAGAGATGTGCTTAGGGATGAAGACGATACAGACCGCGAAAGCGGTTGGAAATCCTCATCGAGGCGATGATTTTGTTACTACCTCCCGGCTCTGCAGACTCTACATTGAGAGCTGGAGGTTCGTAGGGGACACCACTGAGAGGTGTTGAAAATATTCCGCCGTCTATTTATGGAAAAATAGAGATACTTTTGTGGCATAGCCTGCGTGCAACGACCGTGACCTACGTCCTCTTACCAGGGAAAACTTGGCTTTTCGGGCAATTTTCAGCTAGAAAACACCAAGCTTCTGTGTAATGATGTGGCCGACTAGAATTGAGTCGTTTCTGTTGGTACGTATCAGTCGGGAGGTGTACACTAGTATACGATATTGAAACAGATAATTAGCAATCACATTCTTCCTATTATTCTAGTATACTGTGGTTCGTACAATTACATGATCGCTTAACTGAATACATAATATACCCTTGTACCTGGAGTATTTGTACCAGCAACTATCTAACACAGTGATCATCCAACCCAGACGCCATAGTTGCAACACTGAGAAGTTATATTTTTGTCCCAATAAACCTACTATTCCGCTGAACCCATCTTTCCATTTGTATCTCTAGTTCATTCGTCCCAATTAGACTTCTTAGTGCCTTACCTGGATTTGACTCGGTCATTGAATCGGCAGGGGTTATTTGTTTTTTTTATTATTATTATTATAAATTTTAGGTCCTAAGCTATGCTCTATATCTCCTAGGAGTCAAGGACCGGTGTACACGGCCAAGATCATGCTTCCCATATGCCCGACTCGGTCTCACTGTGTGACCCACTACACAACCAGTAGCTAGTTATAAGAAAGAATATAAATGCTCCCACAGACTCCCATAACCAAAATTCCAAATCCAACACTCCAATTTGAGGTGGGAAAGCGACACTCCTCGTCTCGTTTTCCTTCCTGTCATGCTTCGTGCTATGACCTAGTTAATGTTGTCTCCGCTGAGAGCTGGTGACGGACTTGCAGGTGAGTCGCCGAAGCAGCCGGTTTCCTGCGCAAAATTTGTAAAATCCTCAAGGCACTTAGGTCCGAGGAAGCTTTTGGACAAAGTCGTGATGTGACATTGTACCTCGTAGTCGACGCGTCTGGCGTGCGCGCAGTCGACAGTGAATGAAGTGGAGAGGCGTTGTTTCCTCTCCACACGCACACTCCATGGAAGCGGCGAAGTTGTTGAAACGACGATGGCATGCAGCGAAGTTTCCGTGTCCCGTGCGGGCTGAGATCAGTCCACGGAGTAAACGCCGAGAAAGTGCCTGCTCCTATGGCTTGCGTCGTCGCATGAGTAGACCCAGATTTCGATACCTAGGTGGACATACTTCTTCCCACCATTCCTCGAGAAGAGCTTGACGTTTCTGGTTCATCAGATGACGAACGTACGCCAAAGTGACGGAGCCAGGCTGGCCCTCTTTACTTGGAAGTTGTCGGAGGCCGGAGCGTGCAACTCTATCAGCCTCTTCGTTTCCCTGTATCCCAGAGTGGGCTGGTATCCACTGAACCGAGACTCGAGCCTTTTCTGATAGCGCCCTAAATTGGCGTACATCGTCGAGACTTGTTGTGGCGGTTCCCGTCAGCAGTGCCTTCACTGCAGACTGACTATCCGTCATCACGTTGATCCACTGCCTGCCGTTACTTCTCCCGTTCTCTCTCTCCAACAATCCTAGCGCAGCTTCCAGGGCCTTCCTCGCCCCTAGTATTTCCGCATCGAGCACTTCACCACCATGCTTGATTCCACATCCCTTCAACAGAGTCTTTCCATCCCTCTTCAAGACGAACCCCCATGCTGAGCGACCATGCCCCTCCGACGATCTATCCGGGTAGGCACAGATATCCGATGGCAATACACCTCTAAGGAACCGAGTTACCTTGTCCTCCTCTTCTGTCCTTGGGCCTAAGTTCGACAGATAGCATGGCGGCGGCAGAGGCTTAGCGTCTTCCGCGTCCGGGAGTTGTCGATAGGCCCGCTGCACTCTTGACATCTGGATCTCCGGATTCTTGGGTGCCCGAGCATTTTTCTTGTACTTCCGTGTTCCATCGTTTGGACACACGGTGGCACGAGTCCGGAGCGGATGTCGGTTGTCTAGTGAGTGCAGTCGAGCCGAAAACCGTAAGCGGTTCCCTTTCAGAATGATCTTTCCAGTTGGGATACCTCCTTCGCGATGGAGAACAAGATTCGATGTCGTTCTCATCACCGGAAGGGCAGCGCGCAGTCCTGTCAAGATTGCCTTGTCAATCATCTCGCAGAAGATGCTGGTTCGAGGTGTGATGATTCCCCTAATGGTCGGACGTTTGAGGCCGGGCCACCAAACATCTGATCCAAAAGTTGCTATTGGGACAATACAAGTATCCACTGCTCGAACCAGTGCCGCAGGAGCGGCTCCTCGATACGCTGAGTTGAAACGGCGCATGTGCTGGGCAACCTTCAATGCCTTTACACACCAAGTTGTAACGTGGTGTTTGAAGTCCAGTCGCGGGTCTAGGTGTATTCCAAGCCAGCGTATTTGGTCTGCTGGCTCCATAACCACGCCGTTCACACGAATGCCCACTGGCTCCTCGCGTTTCCGTCCGGGAAACTGGACTATCTCCGACTTGTTAGTATCGAAGGAGACTGCATTGTTACTTGCCCACTCCAGAAGATGATCGACTTCCTTCTGTACAGAAGCGGCCGACTCAGCAATGTTGCGCCCGAATCCTAGTATCCCGATATCGTCTGCGTAGCTGAGCCTCATTCCCGGGTTGCCGCTTCGCATAGGCTCTGCCATGTATAAAAGGAAGAGAAGTGGCGATATTGGTGATCCCTGCGGAACCCCACAAACCAGCTCTCTCTGCCCGGTTACCCCTCCGGAGTATCGGACTTGTACCTTTCGATGTGCAAGAAATGAAGCCGTCCATCGAAGAATCGAGTCTGGCCACCCCTGCTCTTGCATCCTCCTCACCAAACGGTTGTGGAGTACTGCATCAAATGCGCCTTGGACATCGAGAGTCGTGAATGTGGCCGCCCATCCCTGGGTGCTTGCCTCTTCGATGTCGTGGACTACGCAGTTGAAAAGGTCGTTTGCCGACCTCTTAGGGAGCGCTCCGAATTGTTGGTCTCCGACAACGTTGAGCGTAACCGCGAGATGGGCCATCCGCTTCGCCAAGAGTCGTTCCAGTCCCTTACCCAAGCATGACAGAAGTGCGATCGGTCTCCAGCCCTTGACAGTCGTTGGATCTCGGTTCGTCTTACGTAGGAGCACCACTTCAGCCAGCTTGAAGCAGGATGGGTGGGTGCCGAGTCTGATGCAGGCGCGGAAGAGAGTGCCGAAAAATGGTCCAATCGTCTTCCAACATGTTCGCAGAAGCTCAACAGAGATCCCGTCTGCTCCAGGCGCTGTGTTGGCGCAGCCTACGGTGCACATGCGAATCTCCTCGTCCGAGACATGGTCGTTCCAGGGGATTCGGTTGGTACTCGGCGCATCGAGTGGCGGTAGGTCGTCCGTCGCTTGGTGTCGTGCCAGAAGAGCATCCCGGAGTACCGCTGCTCGCTCGGCCGGATCGGAGTACACCTTCCCTTCGTGGTTAAGTGGAGGGGGGGTGCTTGCCTGCCTTGGTTCGGCCGAGCGCATCAGCTTGAACACTTCAGTTGGTGTCGTGATCGCTTCGACTTGATGCGTCTGGTGCTCTTTCCTTGCCGCTCTGAGGGTTGAACGCAGCTTCTTCGCATGCACTCATCGTTTTTCCGGAGTCACTGCTGCACGATACTCCGTGCGAGCCAGCTTGCATTCCGGAGTCCACCAAGGTGCACATTTGCCGTGTCTTTTGTTCCTTCGTGTTCCTGCTGCTTTGATAGCGTTAGTAAGGCCGGAACAGAGATCGTTGGAGTATTCATCCACCTGGCAAACCGTGTCCAAGACTGGTGGCGGGTGAGTGAACTGCGTGACGGCAAGGGCGAACCTCGGCAGGTTGCCGCGCGTTACCCTGATCGGCAATGGCTCCTGGTCCCTTTTTCCGCATCCGGTGGGGACTTGTCCTCGAATCGGAAGATGGTCGCTGGTTATACACTCGCTGCGACCCACCCATGCTTGGGCCCCGTTGATGTTGGCCCAGGCAAGATCCAGCGTGTTTCCGGCTCGATGCGTTGGCTCGCCCACAATCAGACAAGTGAGATTATGGCGTTCCGCCCATCTCTCAATTTCGATTCCTTGTCCGCGTGGGCGGGCAGCATCTGGTTGCCATGCGCGGTGCACCGCGTTGAAGTCACCAGCCGCGACGGATCGTGGTGGTGGGTCCCAGCTGAGGAGTGGTCGAATGGCCGTCGGGTCGTTCGGGTCCTTGTACACGTTGAGAAACGTGACTCCGTTTACCACAACCCAGCAGTAGTCCGCCGTTGGGGGATGGCAGGGAAAGATTTGTCTTGCCGAAAGGTTCCCTGTATTGATTCGTGTATAAGTCACAGCCCTGGGTCGAATGTTTACGCCGCCATGTAGTATTTGACAGTCGTATCCAGGGTGTGACTTTGTTTCCTTTGTGGCTTTTTTTCACGAAGGTGTTGTAAAAATCTGAGTTCATAACTGCACACACCTTCAGGGGATAACTGTGCACCAGCAAAGTTAACCCCTTAGAGTCTGATCACTATTGCCTCCTGGTCCCTACACACTAACATCAACGTGTTCACTACAATGAGGACACCATTGTAGTTACTCTAGCTATCATAGACAATACCATGTAGAGGAATAAGGGTAGGAACTCCTGTATATAGATAAGGCCTTTTTACTCTCAGTATCTATACATCAATCATCCACAAATACAATTCACCATCAATCAATCATCTTACTCTGTCCAAGTGATCTATTGAATTCTCCCATACCTATCAGTATTCTATTCACAAGGTGACGTCTCCCTATCCATCGCCCTCAGCCTTTCAATAGAAGGTTCTTGTATTAACACTACATCGACGCCTAGCTCGTAAGCTCGGGAAAGCGCGATGTCGTGTGATGAGCCTCCCCTACCTACGTTGATCGACATAAAACTTATCGTAGGTGGGAGGCTGGAAGGGACCCGTGAGGGGCCCTTCAGGAAGACTCAACAGGATTCGTCGTTCCTGTGGCCGTGGCGTCGGAGGCGACGTCGGTCATCAGAACTTCGAAACTGTTGTTTGATTTCACCACTTCGGGTGAGGCTTGCTTTTGCTTGGCAGCCGCTTGTACTGCTGCCTCAGCGCGACGGGCTGCAGCTTTAGCCCTCACCACGGCCGCTAGCTCGCGTTGGCTCGCGATGCGAATATTGGCCAGTTGCTCTTTGCTAACGGGTCCGGCCTTAGTTGGGCGCGCCAGGCAGGTTCGACTGTCGGACCTGTGCGGTCCTCCGCAGTTGCGACACTTGGTGTGAGCACGGCACTCGTCTGTCGAGTGCATCGTGGAGGTGCAGTTCCCACAGGCTTGAGCGCGAGAGCAACCGCGGGTTCCATGGAACTGCAGGCAGCGTTTGCATTGCTGCACAGTCTGTCGCGGCTTGTGTGGGACCGCGACGCCCGAGTCGTCGAACAGGCGGAATCCTTGTCTTGGTGCTGCTCCCTTCTTGAAATGGGCAAGCCATGACTGGTATGGAGCGTCAAGGCGAGTTTTCCCGTGGGGCCGTACCTTGACTGGCACGGCCTTTGTGACTCGCGTGATCTCCTCGATCACCATCTCCTCCGTCACATGCACCTTTCCGAGGAGGGTGTGAATGGCGATAGGGACCGTCGAGATCCGGAGCGCGACAAGGTCCGAGGCCTCCTCTAGCCTTACCTCGATTGGGAGGAAAGATTCCGCCGCGCTCAATAGGAGCTTGCGAGATTCTAGGTTCTTCGCTCTGAGTGCGAAGCCAGTTGGGACACGGTAGACGTGTTCAATTGCTGCCTGAGGCGCGTTGGTCAGCTGCTCCACCGCTTCTCTGATGCCAGCTGGCGAAAGATTTCGCCACTGGTGTTTAGAATTTAGCCGGAGGAACAGTCGGTTGTCCGGCAAGGACGAAGGAGCCGTCTTGGCCGATTTTTTGGTCGGCGGGGTCGGCTTTTTCGGGGCACCACTTGCTATCACTGGCGTCGGGTGATTTGGTAACTGATTCCCGGCTACAGTTGCCCAGGTTGAAGTGACCTGGGGCACCGCGACGGCAGGATTTGCTGTCCTGGTGGTCGATGGTGGTGAGGGCCCGCTGTTGCTGGCCTGCTGGCCGATGGGGCGGGGGGGAAGGCTTGTCGGCACTGGTGTGGTTCCAGTGCGCAGGAAGTGGGCGAGGGCGCCCCTCAGACACACGTTCATCGCATCCAAGTATTCTTTGTTATCTGTCGTTTTCATGGACAGGATAACACTTTCCAATGTTTTTAACACCGTTGACCCTATCTCGAGCCTGGCTGAGGTGTTTGCAGCCCGCTTTCTTTCGGCTTCGAGTAAAGCCTCTATTTCCGGCGGGTGAATTGGCGTGGTGCCGGTGGGAGCACCACCAGAAGAGTAGTTGTGGCACTCAGCCATCCCTGGAATCGAGGCCGGGGGTGGCTGAGGTCTTGAGGCATTTGCTGCCCATGTGCAAGTGGGGACTTCCGTTCCCGTCGGTATACTTTTGATTGATGTCCGCTTTACTACGGGAACAGCAATTTTTCTAGCCGCACGGCGTGCGGGCTCGGTCGTTGGTTTCGTCGAGACTGCTTTCTCGACGACAATTTCCGGGGTCTTTACCGCCTCTAGGGAGCTCTCAGCTCCTGCGCTTGCCCATCGTGAGTCTTTTAGACCCTTGTTTATCAATTCATTGATTATCTTTTCGGCTTCCAACATCACAGTGTCGGTTTGGCCGCGTTCCTCCAATTGTGAGATAATGTCGACTTCCATCTGGTCGAGATCGGAGGCGTTAGCTTCCAGTCCAGAGCCTTTCATTCTCTGACCTGCCACGCTTCTAATTATTTCACGCATGGATTTCGGGGTATCCAGACTTGTCTGGTGGTTGTGTTTCCCTATTTTGGAGGTTAACACAGATTTCGCGGGTTTCGCGGATTTTGGGGGTACCGGTGCCATTTCAAGGCTGAGTGGCGCGGTACCACGAGAAATTGATCTTTCGGCGTACGACGAGTGATTGGAGGGGGAAAATGGGAAAAAAGGGAATTTTCGAATTTCTCGAATTGATTGATTGATTGATTTTATTTTTAGGTCCTAAGCTAAGCTCTATATCTCCTAGGAGTCAAAGACCGGTGTACACGGCCGAGATCATGCTTCCCACATACCCGACTCGGTCTCACCGCGTGACTCACTACACAAAAAGTAGCTAGTTATAATAAAGAAAATAAATGCCCACACAGACTCCCATAACCAAAATTCCAAATCCCATACTCCTGTTTGTGGTTGGAAACTGACACTTCTGGTCTCATTTTCCTACCTGCCATACATCGTGCTATGACTAATTGCCACCGTCTCCGCTGAGAGCTGGAGACAGAGTCGCAGGTGGGCCCCCGAAGCAGCCGGTTTCCTGCGCAAATTTTGTAAAGTTCTCGAGACACTTAGGCCCGAGGAGCTTGTGGACAAAGTCGTGATGTGACATTGTACCTCGTAGTCGACGCGTCTGGCGTGCGTGCAGTCGACAGTGAATGAAGTGGAGAGGCGTTGTTTCCTCTCCACACGCACACTCCATGAAAGCGGCGAAGTTGTTGAAACGACGATGGCATGCGGCGAAGTTTCCGTGTCCCGTGCGGGCTGAGATCAGTTTACGAAGTAGCCGCCGGGAAAGTGCCAGCTCGCGTGGCTTGCGTCGTCGCATGAGAAGACCCAGGTTACGATATCTAGGTGGACACGCTTCTTCCCACCAGTCGTCAAGAAGCATTTGCCTGTTCCGGTTCATGAGCCGACGAACGTACGCCAACGTGACGGAGCCAGGCTGGCTCTCTTTACTTGGCAGTTGTCGGAGGCCGGAGCGTGCAGCTCTATCGGCCTCTTCGTTTCCCTGTATCCCGGAGTGGGCTGGTATCCACTGGACCGAGACTCGAGCCTTTTCTGATAACGCTCTAAATTGGCGCACGTCGTCGAAACTTGTTGTGGCAGTTCCCGTCAGCAGTGCCTTCACTGTAGACTGACTATCCGTCAACACGTTGATCCGCCGCCTGCTGTCGCTTCCACTATTCTCCCTCTCCAACAATCCCAGCGCAGCTTCCAGGGCCTTCCTCGCCCCTAGTATTTCCGCATCGAGCACTTCACCACCATGCTTGATACCGCATCCCTTCAACAGAGTTTTTCCATCTCTCTTCAAGACGAACCCCCATGCTGAGCGACCATGTCCCTCCGACGATCCATCCGGGTAAGCACAAATATCCGATGCTAGTACTTCTCCAAGGAACCGAGTAGCCTTTTCCTCCTCCTCCTTCCTTGGGCCAGAGCTCGAAGAATAGCATGGCGGCGGCAGAGGCTCGGCGTCTTCCGCGTCCGGGAATTGACGGTAGGCCCGCTGTACTCGTGACATCTGGATCCCCGGATTCTTGGGTGCCCGAGCATTTTTCTTGTACTTCCGTGTTCCATCGTTTGGACACACGGTGGCACGAGTCCGGAGCGGATGTCGGTTGTCTAGTGAGTGCAGTCGAGCCGAAAACCGTAAGCGGTTCCCTTTCAGAATGATCTTTCCAGTTGGGATACCTCCTTCGCGATGGAGAACAAGATTCGATGTCGTTCTCATTACCGGGAGGGCAGCGCGCAGTCCTGTCAAGATTGCCTTGTCAATCATCTCGCAGAAGATGCTGGTTCGAGGTGTGATGATTCCCCTAATGGTCGGGCGTTTGAGGCCGGGCCACCAAACATCTGATCCAAAAGTTGCTATTGGGACAATACAAGTATCCACTGCTCGAACCAGTGCCGCAGGAGCGGCTCCTCGATACGCTGAGTTGAAACGGCGCATGTGCTGGGCAACCTTCAATGCCTTTACACACCAAGTTGTAACGTGGTGTTTGAAGTCCAGTCGCGGGTCTAGGTGTATTCCAAGCCAGCGTATTTGGTCTGCTGGCTCCATAACCACGCCGTTCACACGAATGCCCACTGGCTCCTCGCGTTTCCGTCCGGGAAACTGGACTATCTCCGACTTGTTAGTATCGAAGGAGACTGCATTGTTACTTGCCCACTCCAGAAGATGATCGACTTCCTTCTGTACAGAAGCGGCCGACTCAGCAATGTTGCGCCCGAATCCTAGTATCCCGATATCGTCTGCGTAGCTGAGCCTCATTCCCGGGTTGCCGCTTCGCATAGGCTCTGCCATGTATAAAAGGAAGAGAAGTGGCGATATTGGTGATCCCTGCGGAACCCCACAAACCAGCTCTCTCTGCCCGGTTACCCCTCCGGAGTATCGGACTTGTACCTTTCGATGTGCAAGAAATGAAGCCGTCCATCGAAGAATCGAGTCTGGCCACCCCTGCTCTTGCATCCTCCTCACCAAACGGTTGTGGAGTACTGCATCAAATGCGCCTTGGACATCGAGAGTCGTGAATGTGGCCGCCCATCCCTGGGTGCTTGCCTCTTCGATGTCGTGGACTACGCAGTTGAAAAGGTCGTTTGCCGACCTCTTAGGGAGCGCTCCGAATTGTTGGTCTCCGACAACGTTGAGCGTAACCGCGAGATGGGCCATCCGCTTCGCCAAGAGTCGTTCCAGTCCCTTACCCAAGCATGACAGAAGTGCGATCGGTCTCCAGCCCTTGAC
This sequence comes from Blumeria graminis f. sp. triticale, assembly GCA_905067625.1. Classification (NCBI taxonomy): domain Eukaryota; kingdom Fungi; phylum Ascomycota; class Leotiomycetes; order Helotiales; family Erysiphaceae; genus Blumeria; species Blumeria graminis. Next base: position 767,462 of record LR898469.1, read on the forward strand.
AGTCGTTGGATCTCGGTTCGTCTTACGTAGGAGCACCACTTCAGCCAGCTTGAAGCAGGATGGGTGGGTGCCGAGTCTGATGCAGGCGCGGAAGAGAGTGCCGAAAAATGGTCCAATCGTCTTCCAACATGTTCGCAGAAGCTCAACAGAGATCCCGTCTGCTCCAGGCGCTGTGTTGGCGCAGCCTACGGTGCACATGCGAATCTCCTCGTCCGAGACATGGTCGTTCCAGGGGATTCGGTTGGTACTCGGCGCATCGAGTGGCGGTAGGTCGTCCGTCGCTTGGTGTCGTGCCAGAAGAGCATCCCGGAGTACCGCTGCTCGCTCGGCCGGATCGGAGTACACCTTCCCTTCGTGGTTAAGTGGAGGGGGGGTGCTTGCCTGCCTTGGTTCGGCCGAGCGCATCAGCTTGAACACATCAGTTGGTGTCGTGATCGCTTCGACTTGACGCGTCTGGTACTCTTTCCTTGCCGCTCTGAGGGTTGAGCGCAGCTTCTTCGAATGTATCCATCGCTGTTCCGGAGTCACTGCTGCACGATATTCCGTGTGAGCCAGCTTGCATTCCGGAGTCCACCAAGGCGCACATTTGCCGTGTCTTTTGTTCCTTCGTGTTCCTGCTGCTTTGATAGCGTTAGTAAGGCCGGAACAGAGATCGTTGGAGTATTCATCCACCTGGCAAACCGTGTCCAAGACTGGTGGCGGGTGAGTGAACTGCGTGACGGCAAGGGCGAACCTCGGCAGGTTGCCGCGCGTTACCCTGATCGGCAATGGCTCCTGGTCCCTTTTTCCGCATCCGGTGGGGACTTGTCCTCGAATCGGAAGATGGTCGCTGGTTATACACTCGCTGCGACCCACCCATGCTTGGGCCCCGTTGATGTTGGCCCAGGCAAGATCCAGCGTGTTTCCGGCTCGATGCGTTGGCTCGCCCACAATCAGACAAGTGAGATTATGGCGTTCCGCCCATCTCTCAATTTCGATTCCTTGTCCGCGTGGGCGGGCAGCATCTGGTTGCCATGCGCGGTGCACCGCGTTGAAGTCACCAGCCGCGACAGATCGTGGTGGTGGGTCCCAGCTGAGGAGTGGTCGAATGGCCGTCGGGTCGTTCGGGTCCTTGTACACGTTGAGAAACGTGACTCCGTTTACCACAACCCAGCAGTAATCCGCCGTCGGGGGATGGCAGGGAAAGATTTGTCTTGCCGAAAGGTTCCCTGTATTGATTCGTGTATAAGTCACAGCCCTGGGTCGAATGTTTACGCCGCCCTGTGGTATATGACAGTCGTATCCAGGGTGTGACTTTGTTTCCTTTGTGGCTTTTTTCCACGAAGGTTCTTGTATTAACACTACATCGACGCCTAGCTCGTAAGCTCGGGAAAGCGCGATGTCGTGTGATGAGCCTCCCCTACCTACGTTGATCGACATAAAACTTATCGTAGGTGGGAGGCTGGAAGGGACCCGTGAGGGGCCCTTCAGGAAGACTCAACAGGATTCGTCGTTCCTGTGGCCGTGGCGTCGGAGGCGACGTCGGTCATCAGAACTTCGAAACTGTTGTTTGATTTCACCACTTCGGGTGAGGCTTGCTTTTGCTTGGCAGCCGCTTGTACTGCTGCCTCAGCGCGACGGGCTGCAGCTTTAGCCCTCACCACGGCCGCTAGCTCGCGTTGGCTCGCGATGCGAATATTGGCCAGTTGCTCTTTGCTAACGGGTCCGGCCTTAGTTGGGCGCGCCAGGCAGGTTCGACTGTCGGACCTGTGCGGTCCTCCGCAGTTGCGACACTTGGTGTGAGCACGGCACTCGTCTGTCGAGTGCATCGTGGAGGTGCAGTTCCCACAGGCTTGAGCGCGAGAGCAACCGCGGGTTCCATGGAACTGCAGGCAGCGTTTGCATTGCTGCACAGTCTGTCGCGGCTTGTGTGGGACCGCGACGCCCGAGTCGTCGAACAGGCGGAATCCTTGTCTTGGTGCTGCTCCCTTCTTGAAATGGGCAAGCCATGACTGGTATGGAGCGTCAAGGCGAGTTTTCCCGTGGGGCCGTACCTTGACTGGCACGGCCTTTGTGACTCGCGTGATCTCCTCGATCACCATCTCCTCCGTCACATGCACCTTTCCGAGGAGGGTGTGAATGGCGATAGGGACCGTCGAGATCCGGAGCGCGACAAGGTCCGAGGCCTCCTCTAGCCTTACCTCGATTGGGAGGAAAGATTCCGCCGCGCTCAATAGGAGCTTGCGAGATTCTAGGTTCTTCGCTCTGAGTGCGAAGCCAGTTGGGACACGGTAGACGTGTTCAATTGCTGCCTGAGGCGCGTTGGTCAGCTGCTCCACCGCTTCTCTGATGCCAGCTGGCGAAAGATTTCGCCACTGGTGTTTAGAATTTAGCCGGAGGAACAGTCGGTTGTCCGGCAAGGACGAAGGAGCCGTCTTGGCCGATTTTTTGGTCGGCGGGGTCGGCTTTTTCGGGGCACCACTTGCTATCACTGGCGTCGGGTGATTTGGTAACTGATTCCCGGCTACAGTTGCCCAGGTTGAAGTGACCTGGGGCACCGCGACGGCAGGATTTGCTGTCCTGGTGGTCGATGGTGGTGAGGGCCCGCTGTTGCTGGCCTGCTGGCCGATGGGGCGGGGGGGAAGGCTTGTCGGCACTGGTGTGGTTCCAGTGCGCAGGAAGTGGGCGAGGGCGCCCCTCAGACACACGTTCATCGCATCCAAGTATTCTTTGTTATCTGTCGTTTTCATGGACAGGATAACACTTTCCAATGTTTTTAACACCGTTGACCCTATCTCGAGCCTGGCTGAGGTGTTTGCAGCCCGCTTTCTTTCGGCTTCGAGTAAAGCCTCTATTTCCGGCGGGTGAATTGGCGTGGTGCCGGTGGGAGCACCACCAGAAGAGTAGTTGTGGCACTCAGCCATCCCTGGAATCGAGGCCGGGGGTGGCTGAGGTCTTGAGGCATTTGCTGCCCATGTGCAAGTGGGGACTTCCGTTCCCGTCGGTATACTTTTGATTGATGTCCGCTTTACTACGGGAACAGCAATTTTTCTAGCCGCACGGCGTGCGGGCTCGGTCGTTGGTTTCGTCGAGACTGCTTTCTCGACGACAATTTCCGGGGTCTTTACCGCCTCTAGGGAGCTCTCAGCTCCTGCGCTTGCCCATCGTGAGTCTTTTAGACCCTTGTTTATCAATTCATTGATTATCTTTTCGGCTTCCAACATCACAGTGTCGGTTTGGCCGCGTTCCTCCAATTGTGAGATAATGTCGACTTCCATCTGGTCGAGATCGGAGGCGTTAGCTTCCAGTCCAGAGCCTTTCATTCTCTGACCTGCCACGCTTCTAATTATTTCACGCATGGATTTCGGGGTATCCAGACTTGTCTGGTGGTTGTGTTTCCCTATTTTGGAGGTTAACACAGATTTCGCGGGTTTCGCGGATTTTGGGGGTACCGGTGCCATTTCAAGGCTGAGTGGCGCGGTACCACGAGAAATTGATCTTTCGGCGTACGACGAGTGATTGGAGGGGGAAAATGGGAAAAAAGGGAATTTTCGAATTTCTCGAATTGTGCGTTTGTTTGTTCATTAACGTGCTAGGTGAAGTAACTACCGTCGCACTCCTACTGGAGCTTGAGCACTAGTGGGGTCGGGCCGGATCAGGTTAATTACCGTAAAGTACAAGTGCTTCGTCCCACCTCAATGACCGGAACCATACCGGAACGCATCTATGTGTTGAAGCATGACGAGTACAGCAGCCCAGAGTTGAAAACAAAACAAAAGAAAACTTCCACGCAAAATCCTGCATTACAAAAGAAAAACTTTGGCAATCTTCCTTCCATCGTTCCGCCTCGGCCACCACGCGCCCGAGCCTCGATTCCTATCCCTACTTCCATGCCAGATCACCTAGGCTTTCGTTCATCACCTCCGAGCCACAGGTATCCCTACCATCCCCCGGCTAGCCTCCGCATATATTCCGCTCTCCTGGACGTAGTCCCTGAACAGTTGCCACCCGCTTGATCCGAGCATTGTTTCTATAGCTGGTGCCCTTCGCTTTCCGCTTTTCAGCCGCCATGTTGCCAGTGCTTTTCGATACTGAACAAGGTGACCGATTGATTTTTCCCTCCCACACTCGCAGTGAAGTGCAGCGTCAGTGTGGTTGAAGCGGCGATGGTAAGCCGCGAAGTCTCCATGTCCGGTTCGAGCGGCTATTAAGCGAGCATAGACTGCCCTTGGTAGTGCTAATTCTGGCGGTTTCTTGCGTCGCATCTCGAGTTCGAGGTCGGCATAATGTCTGGGGCGATTCGAATGCCACCAGTCTGTAACCATCTGCCTGGCCAGTTCGCGAGCTTTCCTTCTGGAAGAGGCGAGGGTCATCATACCATGTGTCGTCCTCGTATCTTCCGACGAGTTAAGCTCTCTTCGAGCGAGCTCATCAGCCATTTCATTTCCTACCAGCCCTTCGTGGCCCGGAATCCATCCTACTTTAACAGGTGCTGCTGCTCTAGCGACCATTTTGCAGAACTTTTGAATCCTCCAGTATGATAAGCCTGTTGTTCCCGTTAGTAAGTGTCGGTTTATTACCAGTTCAAGATTATCTGCTAGCACAAAGAATGGGTAACAGAGTTATTGATCTAAAAAACGTATATCTATCTATCTCTATCATGAGTACAGAACGGAAGTAAACCCCAACGCTGCACTGACACCACGTGACTAATATCCGTATACTTCTCCCATAGGTACTGTCGAATAGTAGGACACAAGTTTTATTTGGATGTGCATTAAACAAGGATGCTGGAGTTTGGGTGGCAATAATGATTATGAAGATGTAATGACAAATGGGTAATAATTAGTAATAGCTGTGTAAGCATATATCATGTGACGAGTGTTCAAGGTCATTAAGGCCCTGGCGCTCCGTCACAAAATGAGGATAGATACGAATGAATGAAACAATTGTTATTGAGTTATCTCAAACAAAGAATCCACAGGAAATATTCCGACAGGTACCCTACCAACGCCAATATTCATACACTGACAACTCTTTAAATGGTAAATGTCGAACTCAAGAAATTATGAAAGAAAGTAATTCATCCCAAAAATACTAGTTTTTATTTGCCATTGTGCATTCACTTCCGGTTTACCCATCCTTCCAGTCTAACTGTAAGTTTATTTGTCTCAATAAGTGTCCTTAGGGCCGAGGTAGCGTTTTCTTTCGTCATAGAGTCTGCTGGATTATCTTTACCATTGATCCACCTGATCTCTGCTAGCTCTCTTCGCTCATATGACTCACGTATTGCCATAACGTCAATCATCAGTCGTTTTTCTTTTGTCGTTCCAAGCTTCACTAAACATTCATATAGGCTGCGACTGTCGGTACAGATAATTAATGGAACTACAGGTAGACCAAGTTGGCCCATGATCTGATTGACCGTCATGCAGAGTGGGATTGCAATATCAACGCCATGAGTCATTGCATATAGCTCAGATGCTAGAACAGCTCGAGTCACTCGCTTGCATTTGGTTGAGCTCCAATGAATAATATTACCTCGGAAGGTGAATTCATTGTCACCAAGATCCTCGTTCCCAAGTGTGATTACAAAGCCTATCTGAGAGGTGAGGTCTTTATTGTTAGCAAATGAGCCGTCAACCCAACAGTAAACTTTTAACTTATTCAAATCTAGGTTGATGTATTTTAATCCCTTGCTTGGGTCGATTTGTTGTTCGTGAAGAGCGTTATTGAGTTCAATGATCTCCTGGTCTCCTGGCTCTTGATGTTGAGCTGCTCTTGAAAATCTAAAGGCGACAAGTGGTTGACAATTAGATGAAATCCAGGCTCCAAGAGCTCTTTGTCTCTTGTAAATATCGGTTCTGTTTGGATCTTTTACATTGACCAACTTGATTTTCTTACCTTGACTATTAGTTTGTATGTGCAAAGAGTTATCGCAGAGTGAGATCAGTAGACCGTTAAATTGCAGTAGGTTAATATCAGATAATCGCTCAATAGGCTTCGCAGGGAACTGGGCCTTGTTTAGTTTTGCGTCTTCGAGCTCTAGAAATTCCTTAGTTCCGAGAAAAAGCGTATCGTCAACTTGCATGCCTGTAATACTGAAAGGTTCAACGTGGGTCACAAGTAGACACGGATCAAAGCAAGATGGCTTTAAGCCTAGTTCTTTTGTAAGATATTTGATCCATGTGTCGAACCAATGGTTGCCAGCTTCTGGTTTACCGTACAGAGATTTGATAACGTGCATGATTGTATCTGCCGGTAGATCCATAGCTTTGATAATTTCTGGGGAAGGCCAGCAATAAAAATCCCTAACAAGATGGGTCCTTGACTGCATGTACGCTTGCTTGAATATCCCGAAGAAATAAAGTTTGGTCAAATTGCAAGATTAAGCAGATTGCAAAACAAAAAATAAGGCGTTGACTTGCTCTTTGTACGGTAGGTGACTGGGTTAGTACTAGAGACTTATCTCGGTCATTGTATGCTTGAACGACCAAACGAGATTTCTCAAAAGGCTTGATCGTTTCCTTGCCCTTAATTGCCTTGACTATTCTACATTTGTATATTCGTTTTCCCAGTAACGACTTATTCCAAGGCATGAAGCGGAAAACTTTACTGGCAGTTAAGCCATCTATCTCCTTTTTGTTTGAGGCATAGAACGGTGGTCCAGGGGTGGTAATAAGGCCCTTTGAGCGTAATTCTAGCGAAAGCCGAATCGCTTCTTCATCTTGAGAAAGGTATACAGGAAAATGTTGTTCTAGGCAAGGTACAAAATGTTCATCAGATGGATATTGACCAGCAAATCTTCCCTCTCTTCCGCTGCGCCTTAGTGGGTGCGGTTGTCACGGTTTCGAGGGACAAGTGCTGGGGCAACTATGTGGTCGATGGTAGTAAATAATAATTCTAAGGAGAGAACTTCCACTACATCTATCTATTCATTTATATACGTGAAAGCCTCCTCGCCACCAAGGCTAATCCCTCTCCTGTTTCTATGCTATGGGACTCCCCTAGTGTTCTGACTATGCCTGTAATATAGCACTATCGCGTTATGGTCCGGAAGGATTGTACTCGGTCTCGTATATTCCCAGTCAGTGTAAGCCTATCAACATGTGGTGCAGTGCCGTACTGCCGTGCCGCACTGCCGAGTCCGATGCCATGTGAATACCATGCAAATACCGACGCAAAAGTATTGTATTGGGTGGCGTCGCATATTAGCGCATTGGTAGCCATTGATAACGCCACTCGAATCAGGCCTAAGTTAACCAACATAGGCTACAGGGACCAATCGGCTTACCAGCCGTTACAGCGGTGGTATTGGTTCAAGTTCCGTTTGGCTATCTAAACCTGTTTCCGGCTGCTTCAAGTTACTGTTATCAAGGTTATTAGTATCGTCATTTTCATCAAACCACTTTTTGACTGATGTTGATTGGAAGTTTTTCTTTTCTTTATTTATAATTACCGTGATTGTCTCGCCCTCTTTGTTGTATAGCTCAAAAGGTCCTGTCCACTTGCCCCTTGAGCTGTTGGTTGCTTCACGCCACACTCTCACTTTTCCTCCGATGGGGACATCTTCAAGGTGATGATGTTGTGGACCGTTCCGCATATCTTTGGCTTTATTGACAAGTTGAGTAGCACGATATTTTTGAAGCTCTTCCATCGCTTTATGCATATTTTTCACCCTTTCTTTAGCCACTGGTGCTGGACCGTCGTCCCAAGTAATTCGGGGATAGGCACCGAACGCACAAAGTGTTGGAATGAGACCATTTGGTCCTGCGGTGTCATTAAGCGCCTTAACTGCCATCTTTAAAATTGAATGCCGGTTTACATTGTGTCCAGTAAATTGTCGCTTGAAAATAGAATAAGCACGACGAAGATCTTTATGTGCATGCTCAACTTTTCCGATAGAGTGATGAGCTTCTATAGGGACTTCAACCACATGTGTTTTCCATCCTGAAGCAGTTGCGCGAAATTCTGCGGACGCAAAATTCTTACCGGCATCATGTATTAGATTTTCAGGTGGACCTATGTAGACTTTGTTCCAACAGCGTTCAATTGAATTACAGATAGATGTTCCTCCTTCTTTCTCAGTACCTGTAAGGAAATCTGCAGATCCTAGGTTGGTTCCAGCGTCTACTAAATGTACAGCAGGGCCGTCTTCTAAGTGCAATACATCAACGTAGACGGTATGATTAAACGGTACATCTTTGTTAGTGAGGGTGAATTTGAAACGAAGGGGCCGATTAGCGTTTAACTGATAGTCCTCGCAGAACTTGGAAATTTGGTTAATTGTTTTGATATCGACGTCATGGCCGGCTCGCCGAAAGATCTTCCACATTCTTGTAGCGGTTGGATGCCCCCATCTACGATGACAGGTTCTTATTTGTTGCTCTGTCAAGTAACAAATAGGATTTTGGTCAGCTTCGTAAATGAATAATGATTGGATGTGATTGAGGGTCATCCATAAGTGACCGTATTTTCGAATGAGAGCTGCTACCAGTCTTTGATCTTTCATCATTGCATTTTTTAGAACATCTGGAGTAACGCCAAGACCAGTCATATCTTGTAGGCTAAGTAAAAAAGGTGTGTTGCAGGGTAAAATATAAAAAGTAACTTTGCCGATGGGCGTATCAAGAGTAACTGAACCAATAGAAACAAATACGCCACTCCCAATTCCCGAGATTTTCACCTCCCCAGCCCTTGTTTTATCAACCTTAAACTCCTTTTGAATTTGCTGCAACGCTTTTGCCTGTCCAACTCCAACTGTAGACCGCCCAGCAACGCCTGTATCGACCAAAACTCCATGGAAGACTCGATCGTCGTATCTATCATCCTTCATTGTTTGTAGAGAAAAAACTTTCCCGAGTAGGTGTACTTTTTCGGCTGTTTCTATCTCCGAGTCAAGAACGTTAATGTGAAAGTCCGAATCAATACTAAGAGAGTTTACCCTAAAAATAATCCCCTGTTCCTCCTCAGATACCGCATATTTCATTCTGGGTGCTGTAAACTTATGTCTTGTAGTTTGTTCTTGAAGATAGGCAACAGCATTTTCTCCTCCAATTTCCTCGATGAGATATTGGTCGACGTTGTCATGCCCGTGCTCATCGCTGAATTCGCTTTCATCAGGCAGGTCCTCAATGGTTAAGAACTGATATAACTCCGTATCTATGGATTGCCCTTCGAATTGGACGATGAATTGCCGAACATCGTCTTGATCTTTTGACGGATAGGTTTTCTTAACTTTGTTAAATGCTGCCTGTCGTTCTTCCGCAGAGTGATTTGTTGACCAACAGTTCGCCTTCTTACAAACCAGGCAGCGTTTAACCCAGGGCGATGAAGCACTCGATCCTTCCATTCTACTGCTGACTCTATCCCTGCCATGAAAAGACTTACCACTTCGGCCTCTTCTAGATCCCCTAGCAGTTTGGTATTGACGCTCTGCTAGATAGGAATTTTCACTTTTCTGACACTCATTGAGTTCGTGCTGCGTGTATTGGCTGGTTGGTGTACCTGATAAAGAAAGTTGCATGAATCGGGCTCGGATATCGGCGCAAACACCTTCAGCAGTCTTTGCTGGTGAGAATAAAACGAAGTGTAAATCGACTACTCCAGAGCAGGCATTGATAATCCTAGTTCGTAAAGAAGCGTCTCCAGAGTGTGCTTCCAGTCCTCTTTGAACACGACGTAACTCTCTTTCAAGGTTGTTAAATGCTTGGAGCTTATCTGGACATTTTTGCATTTCTTCAATCAGGTTGAGAGTGTTCCAGATTGTCTCCCTTCTATTTATCCAATGGACTGTCTCGTAGTGCGACTTTATTAAATCGCAACGCTCATCAAATGACATATCTTCAATATGCAGTGTTAAATCTAGGTATTTTTCACTAGCATCTCCAGCAAACATTATAGCGAGCGCGTCTTTGAAATTCCTCTTCTCAACACAAGCATTATTGCAGTTATTGAAAAATATTTTTCGCTTGTAATCAAAACTGTCAGTCCCGTCTCTATATTTGTCCTCGTCTTTGTACATTTTGACAAGGGATTCTAATTGCCTACTTTTATGGAGCGGACGGTCTTCCCACGGGAGATAATTATCTCTTTGTGGATATGGTCGCTGATTTGGTGGATATGATGAGGAACGATTGTCTTTGTCACTATCGCTGCGTCCATATTTGTTTCCCTCGTCTCCATATCTTGGAGAATTGCTGTGGGGCTCTTTACCTTCCTGCTTAATTGATAGATCCTTATCTTCCTCTTTAATTTTTTTACACATGTTTCCTCTTGTCCTTTTATAATCCAACGCTGCTTGGATTGTACGTTCGTATTCTCTGTAGCTTGGGTCTTTTGGATCGCACCGTGAGCTTACCCCTAATGGGTTCTTCTTTTAATAGAATGCGATTTCTTCGGGAGTCCATTCATGGAAGTCTTCTCTCTTGACTTCTGTCGCAAGTTGTTGATCTATGTGTTTTCCCTTCGGATTTGTTGTCATATATATTCCACGGGAAATAAGATAGTCTCGAAACTCTCTTCTGAGTTCTGATTCAACTTTGCTGAAGAGACTCACATCCTAGTCCTCGAAGTCTTCTACCCATCTTTCCCACAGAGAGTCATCTCGTAAGCCTTTCGTTCTGTAAAGATTCAGTCTATTCTGGACATGGTTATTTACAGCTTCGTCTGAGTCGAATTTTGGCGGCGTAGTAGGAGTAGGTTTGAGAGACATGGTCTATTTGGTTTGCGTGATGGACGCGAAGCAAGACTAGGGAATTTCTCCTGGTTATTGCTTAAATAACAGGGCGCGTTAATGGACGCAGAAGCAAGAAGAGCGAATACTTAATACTTCTTAAGTTTGACACGTCGGAGCTCAGTTCAGACAGGGTCGACGACTCCAAGGGACGTTCCTTCGTATGAATACCGTGTACGGATCTGTGACCGATAAGATGGATCACTGATCAGTGTCGGTTTATCACCGGTTCAAGATTATGTGCTAGCACAAAGAATGGGTAACAGAGTTATTGATCTAAAAAACGTATATCTATCTATCTCTATCATGAGTACAGAACGGAAGTAAACCCCAACGCCGCACTGACACCACGTGACTAATATCCGTATACTTCTCCCATAGGTACCCTACCAACGCCAATATTCATACAGTAAGGCCTGGATAGCCGCAGAATTGTCGAGCAGAATATAGATGGCGCTACGACCACGATCTCGCTTCCTGCTAGTGATTGCTTCAAGAGAAGCTAGAGCTCCATGAACCTCCGCGTCGTAGACCTCCGCATTGGTTATTTTGCCTGAGCCGCTTTGCTCAATTACCCTGCCTGTGCCACTGATAAAAGTCACAAAGGCCCATGACACTTTGTCGGTGGACGCCCCAGAGCCATCACTGTTCACGCAAAGACAGTCGGGTGGGAGAGTAGGTAGCCACTCTCTTATAAACCTAGCTGCTTCTTTCTTGCTTGTCCAGCAGGGAATTGGCTGAGGGGGGGCCGGAGGTCGGGGCGGTGGAGGTAGTTCAGGCTCTGGCAGAAGTCGATACATCCTCTGGACCCTCGAATCATGAACTCTGTCCAGACCAAGTCTGGTTTTGTTGCATGTCTTCAGTCCAAGTCGGTGGCGAGCGCTGTCTATGCTTTCCGTGGCCCGAAGTCGAAGCGGATGGTACTCATCTAGTGTCCGGATTCGTGCGGCAGTCTTGAGCCTGCGTTCCTCCAGCAGAATTTGTGCTGGCGGAATACTAGTCTCTTTTCTCAGGGCTGCAATAGGCATCGTGCGCCAGGTTGGTAGAGCCACGCGGATTCCGAAGGCAGAGGTTTGGTCGATGATTTTGCTCTGTCTCTTGTAGGAATTACGCGTCACACCTCGATAAGTTTCCCTCGTTGGCCCCGGGCACCAGACCTCCGCTGCATGCATCGCGATTGGCAGAACTACCGTGCGAATGACTGTGGTTAGTAAGTCAGGCCTTGGTCCCTGGGTGCAGAGTGTAAGCCGTCGGAAGTGCTGCACTAGCCGCATTGCTTTGCTGGTCCACTTTGCGACGTGACTTTCGAAGGTCAGACCGCGATCAAGGTGTACTCCGAGCCATCGGATGTCGTCGGATGCTTGTACATCGCGAGTGCCTACCCTTATGGCCGGAAGATCGTGTTCCCTGGATCTGGGGCCGACGAAGTAGACTACTTCGGCATTATCTGGGTCGAAAGAGACGGCATTATTAGCGGCCCACCCTAGGACTGCATCGACTTCTCTCTGGACAGCTACTGCGGCTTCAGTTGGAGTTGAACCTATGCCGAGGATGGCAACATCATCTGCATAGCCAAATCTCCAACTACTGCCTCCCACGACTTCGGCCATGTAGAGCAGGAAAAGAATTGGGGAAAGAGGCGATCCCTGTGGCAGCCCGCATTCTAGGAATACCGGGTCTGTGACTCCGTCTTCGTGTCGTACGCGAGCGGATCGTTCTTGTAGGAAGGACTTTATCCAGGTGATAGCTGGTTTAGGCCACCCCATCTTGTTCATCCTCTGCAGCAGCCGTCCGTGGATTACAGCATCGAATGCACCCTGAACGTCCAAAGTGACCAGGACTGCTTTCTTCTGCCGTTTCATTGCATGCTCCACATCGTGGATAACGCATGAGACAAGGTCATTAGCTGATCTGCCGGAGAGTGCTCCAAAAAGCTGCTGCGGCACGGCCTTGTACGAGATGGCGGTGTAGGCCATGCGCCTTGCGACTAGTCTCTTAAGACCTTTGCCGAGAGAGGATAGCAGTGCGATGGGCCTCCATCCTTTAGCTGTACTGAGGTTACGGCCGGGTTTGGGGAGAAGGATTACTTCCGCTAGCTTGAAGGCCTTCGGAAAGTGATTCAATCGCAGTGAGCCCTCAAAGAGTACTGTCACTGCGTGACCAATTGATGGCCAGGCTGTCCTAAGAAGACGAACAGAAATCGCGTCTGCTCCAGGGGCTTTATTTTGGCAGGCCGTTGTGACCCACTTGGCTTCTTCATCAGTAACGCTCGAGACCCATGGAAGGTTTCCGCGTCCTGGCTCGAAGTCCTCAGCGTCGACGTCGTTCTGACTGGTGAACCGGCCGAGAAGGAGGTCACGCAACAGAGTTGCTCGCTTTCCTGGATCCGAAACAAGACCATCTGGAGTTTGGAGTGGTGGAGCAGCTGATGTAGGTTGCGGCTTAGCCCAGCGTGCCATCCGAGACATGTCGACGTCGGTTGTTGCTTCGGAGAACTTTCGCTGCCAGTATTGGCGTTTGGTACTTTTGACTATGCGACGGAAATCCTTTCTGCTCTCTTCGTCCCTGAATATCCTGTATTCGCGTTTGGCCTGTAGGCACTCCGACGTCCACCAAGGTGCCGTCCTACCCTTCTTAGCACTCCCGCGTCTACCAGTGGCCCTGGTTGTATTGCTAATAGTTTGGACCAGCTTATCAGCAAGATTGTTCACCGCGTCTACTGAAACCATCGGCTGTAGCTCTATTCCTTGAGCCCAACGACCTAGCACCTTTGCAAAGTCTTCGAGGGCGTCGTCTGTCACTCGAAACGGTTGGCCTGTTTTGATAACAGCTCTAGCTTTCGAGTTCGGACGGGGGACGTCTCCTGCAAGAGTTCTGTGGTCCGATGTCGAGTCAAGCTCTATCGAGACGTCTGCAAGGGCTCCCGCGTTAGACCAAACTAGGTCGAGTGTGTTTCCAAGATCGTGAGTCGAGACGCCCGGGGTCGAAGATAGGTCCATGCCGTGCTCGGACATCCATTTGGCGAGCACTTGACCGTCACCGTGTAGCCTGGTGGCCATGGGCTGCCAGTCAGGGTGGACGGCATTGAAATCTCCGCCAACTACTGTGGGCCCAGACGGGGCCCATGATAGGAGCGGCGAAAGGTCTGCTCCAGGAGCGCGATACACAGAGACAAACGTGACTCCTTCTACCTTTACTGCAGTGAGATCTGGTGATGTCTCGCAGATTGCTAGTTGTAGGCACTTGGTCCCTTTCCGCGTATAAATGAGGGAGCGTGGCCTTGCGGGGTTGGCTGTGACATGGGGGGGCAAGTGCTTGTCGAACCCGGGATGCGACTTGGTGAGCCAGAAGCCGTCCTTGTGTTGAGTCCAGGGTTCCTGGATGAGTAGGAAACTAATTCCTAAATCCCAGGCGGATTGCAGAATGATGTCTGTAGCGGGTCTCCTCTGCCTAAATTAGCACAGAGGAACAAGATCGTTGTTGCCGTTGTGTGTAGCTCGGTAAGGTTGTGGTCCCTTACGGGCATTGAGCAACGTTTGTAGTTTCGTTTTCAGCAGTCGCCTCAGCGGCTTTCTGCTTTGCTTCCAACTCTCGGATCGAAGCGTTCCTTTCTTTTTGACCTTGTTCCCGGATCACCGACAGCTGGTCTCTTGTGCGTTGCACAGTCTTTCTGCCGACCCGCGTCGGCCTGGCCATGCAGCTAGGCTCGGTTGCGGCATGTGGCCCATGGCAATTGATGCACCCTGGGACGAGCTGTTTGCACTCAGTAGCCTTGTGCTCAATCGATCCACAGCGAGAGCAGCGCTCTGCTCGTGAACAGATCTTAGTTGGGTGGTGTCCCCAGCATCGGTTGCATTGCGCAATTTTGGCTTTACGCTGAAGTTCGTGTAAGCGACCGCTCTCTTCGAAAAGTCATTCTCTCAGCTTTGGCTTGCCGGTTGCAAAATGCAACACCCAGTCGGTGGACGGCCTAGCCATGCTTGTCGCAAAGGCACGAGCCGAGGTCGGTCTAACGCCTGTCTTTAAGGTCGCTTCCTCCATTACCATCTCCGATGTTACTGGCGTTGGTCCTTCTATAGTGAAGAGTCTGTCTGGTACATTAGGCGCCAACACTGAGATCTAGTTGGAAGCAGCTTCCAGTTTCATTTCCGTGCTCTCCAGGAGTACGGCGCCTGAGAGGAGCGCGTTTCTTGCTCCGTCTCCTTCAGCTAGTATCCCAAACCCTGAGTTGACGATGGTAACCTACTTAATTGCAGAGTTAGCTAAGCGGAGCTTGCTTGCGAGGCTCATTTTGATGTAATGAGGAGACATGCGTCTCCATGGGTGGTCGGGCTTGACCCGCAGGAAAACACGCTCGTCTGGGCGAGCTAACTTGGCAGCTGAGGCAGTAGGCCTCGGAGTTTGTGTGGGCCCTGTCGCTTTTGACTTAGGCTCGCTGGCTGGTTGCGATTTTGTCGCTGCTGGTGGTGCGGGCTTAGTCTTTTTCCTCACTACCTGAGTCCAAGACCCCTCAGTAACGATGGGGGTTTGTATAGAATCGATGTCGATTGGCCTAGTAGGCTTTGTCGAAGCCGGCTCTTTGCCTTCGCCTGGCTGCTTTCTCTCGTGAGTATTTGCACTGATCGTGAAGTGCTCGCGCCATTCTTTCCTCCCGGCCTAGTAGCCGACGCAGGGAGGGTTGTCGTCTTGCTGCTACTGGCAGCCTTTGATGGCCCACTGGATTGGGGCTCGGGGTTTCCGCGCAGGATTTTTGTGATAATGGCCTGTAAAGCCTCTCCATTCTTTTCGACAGCTCTTCGGAGCTGGTTGTCGGTTGTGGCCGCCAGTAGGTTAATGTACCCACTGACGATACGCTCAGCCTTTGCAAAGCGTATGTTAAACGCCCTCGCTTCATCTGCGAGGAAGTTAGTCAAGGAAGCACCCATTGACTCGGGGGGATTTTGGGGCGAGTATTGGCAGCTCGCCTCGCAGATCGGTTCTGCGTTTGCTTGTGTGTTATTGTAGTGGTGTTTAGGTGGCCCTGTGAGGACCATTACGACGTCAGGACGCGTCGAATTTACGGGTGGGAGGGGGGCCAAGAGCCAGCCTCTGCGGAGGACTGGGGCGGCATAGCAAGGAGCAAATCAGAGAGGGTTGAACAGTAGATAATCGCGTGTCTAGCGCGTCGAGACAGTTCTTTGGGATGACTCAGAGACTTTGATAAAAGCTGCAAGTGATGTTGTGAATCGGCAGGGTTATTACTCGCACAGTTACAGGCTGCGCCTATCTCCTAGTGACTGTCGCACGGACACTTATCATTATTATGTCATTAGCCTTGCTATCTAAAGAGATGTCCAACTTGGCCATACAAAAACAGGGTTGCAACAAATATGGAAACAAGATATTGTTGCAGCAAGTCTCACATGGAATCATTGGCCGATACGACCCAGTTTCGCTATGACGAGCCCACTCGGAATATCAAGGATATGGTGTAGTAGAATAGATAGTGAGGTTAGCGCATTAGGAGTTGGGAGACCTTAAGTAGCCTCCCCTCGGTGGACAGTTCCGAGATGTATGTAGAAAATAGACAGTAATCGGCCACCATTCCTTTACTATATTGTTTTGTTGATCGCCCATCACACGCACTGACCCATCGGATTTCGGATATCTCACGACGTTCGTAAGACTGGCGTATAGCCATAATATCAATCATAAGTCTTTTCTCCTTTGTAATTCCCAATTTGACGAGAAATTCGTAGAGAGAGAATGAGTCAGTACAGACAACCAAAGGAATTTGTTTCAATCTTAGCTGCTCAGTTATTATTGATAATGTTGTGGTAATAGCTGTAGCGATATCGACGCCATTGACTAGGCCATACAACTCTGATGCAAGTACAGATCTAGTCACTCGTTTACATCTTACAGAACTCCAGTGTATAATAATACCGGTGATTTTGAAATGAGAGGTTGACAAAGTCTCTGTGGCCCGGCCTGTTGCAGACTCATTTGCAAGTATTGCTACATATCCAATCTGGGAGGATAAATCTTTGTTGTTTGCAAAAGATCCGTCGACAAAGACAAACAATTTAGCCGAGCTCAAGTCCAGGGGTATAAAATGGATGCCTCGGTCCTTATTATCTAATCTACCACTTAAGCCGTTTGTTAAGAACCTTAATATCCTCTTCAGATGGTTCTTTACTCTGGGCAGCGGTAGAAAGGTCAAATGCTGCTTCTGGTTGGCAAACACTTGCGATATACGCACCCTGTGCTCGTTGTTCCATGTATTCATCTTTTGCTGAGGGAGATCTTGGGTCAAAGAGTTGTATTCGATCACCTTGATTCTTCTGCTTAAGAGTGATACCTTTGTTTTCAAGAATTATGATACCACCATTGAATTTGAGTGGGTGATCTTTGGACAATGTTTCTTGGGGTTTTGCGACAAATATCAGCAGTTTATTCTCCTTCTCAGCAAATGATCTGTCTACGACGAATAAGGTGTCATCAGTTTGCATTCCTAAGACACCAAATTCCTCCTTTGAAGTTGATATCATGAGGCATGGGTCATATGTTGATGGTATCATCAGAAACTTTTCGCGATGATGTTTACTGTATGTTTCATAGCAGTGGATACCAGCTTCTGCAAGACCGTATAGAGGCTTGATTATTCGCATAATCGTGTCGGGTGGATACTGGGCAGCAATTTCTTTCGGAGGTCTGGCAAGAATGACCCGTTTGAGAAGGGTTTCTATTATAAGATGAGGTTACCTAGGTGTTCAATACTGACTCTGCTACTCGTATGTAAATGGAGTGTGGTCTATAAATACTGCGCTTGTAGATAGTTGATTGTAGATGCTAGTAAAGATGCTACGCACTTAATTATGTGCTGAAAGATAGAAAGATTTACAGACAGAAGATGGTTGTGTGCTACCGACTCAATGTACTTCGGACCACACCTAAATTACTCTCCTATTGTTGTGCTTGCTCGGTTGAGTTGTTAGGAGACAGGGGAACGGAGGATGGGCTGCTGGATTAGGAAAGAGTGGAAAATACATGCTGGTGCACAGACGCTGTTTATGTACTCTACAATCTCTTCACCTGCCGAGTTGAGTGAATTAATCTATCCAAAATAATATCATACTTCACATCATCCATTAGATGATATTATCAATCGTCGGGATGCACATATAGCATCACCTTCATATATCACCATTGTCAGTAAGAGTTCACATTTGATACCTACTGACACCCTTGCAGGTTCACACCATACTAATCCCACCAATCATAGCGCGGCTATTACTGTTTGTCCAGCAGTCTACAATAACATCCTTATTAAGCGCCATAGCATAACGTTTATGCAGGTATGCATAAATAATTCTGAGCTATTCCTAGATCACAACAGTTTCCGATTGGACGTAGGCCTGGATGATGTCCCGAAGATACACCGCGCAGTGACTAAGTGAGGGCGCGATAGCAAGCAAAACCCGCTGACTAGATCGTTGAATTGTAGGAGATTAAGTCAAAATCTCCTTTTTTCCTTCGTCACTATGGCCTTGGACATCCATTCGTGTCTTTCCGTACGGCTCATCAGGCATCCCTTTCATATCATTGACTAATCTTGTATTAAAAATTCGTTCGCCATTCATAGATGATTCATATAATACAATTTGAAAGACACCTCTCTCTTGTAAATTTCTTATTTCCTTCTTTCCGGACAATTCAAAAGGAGCACCTTCATTTGGGAGTTTGCCTGTGGCACGGAGATTGAAACAAAATTCCATATCACGCTTCTCCTTAGAAGACAAATATGATTTAGATTCGAGTTCGTGATCTTTTTCCATCTAGAGGAAGATTTCACCCATGTCAAGGGTTGTCATGTAGAGACATGATTCATTTATGAGTTGATATTGTTCAGACGATCATGACTATATTACAACGTCATGTACAGACACGATTCATTGTTTGTACCTTTGTATCAACCATGACTATGTTTCAGTGATAGGAGAAACATCATTGACTAGTTACTAGAAACCTAGTCAAGATCCTAAACACACAACTGAGACTAGGAGAATTTTACTGAGTAAGTAATTATTCTGATGAATCTAGATATGGAGGAACATAATCTGGCTACTTGGCTCGAGGTATATGAGCTTGAGCATATCATGTATTATAAACAATATAGAAATCTATCTCAATCACAATCATCATCATCTTATTTCATGTCACCATCAATAGCTGCAAAGGACAGTTTAACCATTTCCTTATAATGGTATCCTCAAAAATTCGGTTATCTGTCAGGAATATAGCGTCATTCAGAAAAATAGCAGTTTTCTCAGGGACATTGACACGACTTCACAAAGCATAGCGAGGTCAGGTATTAGATTAATCTTGGAGTGGGCTCTCTGTCTGAATTAAATTTCTTCAATTTTGTCGAGATTTTTTGTCCAATTGGGGTTACGGTAATCTGTTTGTTCTCAGAGGTTGATCTGATGTTTCATAATCTGGAGTCGAATTCTCTGAGAAGTAAGGTTTGATAGACGTGGAGTGAAACTTAGTAAGTCCACTCGAGAGCTGGATAGTGCATGTTTCATTTCCCATGAATAGGAGTTTGTGTGGTCCTGTACAATACTTGAGCTTCTCACGATATACCAATACATCTAAATTGATGGATAGACCTTGCAGGTGCTGGGTACGGGGCCAATTCCTCATTTGCAAAGCATCAGTAACAGCTCGTTTTGCATGCGAATTTCTCACCTCTTCCATCGCAGATTTGATGGCAGCTGCACGTTGGGCGACACTTGCTGAAGGTGGGTCCATTGGTCCCATGCGTGGAAATGCACCAAAAACGAGAAGGGTAGGTACTAGACTGTCGAGTCCCGCAGTATCATTGATGGCCTTGATAGCCATTTGGAGCATCATAGCTTTGTCAACGCTCACTCCTTCCATTTCCTTTCTGACACAGAAATACGCACGACGGAGAGGGGCATGATATCCTTCAACTCTGCCAACAGAATTATGTGCTTCGACAGGGACTTCTTTGGTGATAATAGACATTGTTAGAGCAAAGTTTGGTCCTGCATCATGGATAACTATATCTGGGGGACCTATATATATATCGATCCAGCATTCGCGAAGGACTTTTATGAATTTGTTAGTTGTAATCTGGTTGTGGTGGCGCAGGGGTTATCTTCTTAATTAGGTTAGGTCTGAGGCAACAGGATTTAGATTTGTTCAGGCTGGAAATTGGAATTTATTCTTTAATTCTAACAACTTTTTGTTTATTGGATAATTTGCTTGTTGGGAACTCAATATTTTAATAATGTGATAATCTGAACATATGAATTTGTAACTTTGATAATCCGAGCCTCGTTCACCTTCATTTGTCTTCTCGTAATCAATTTGCACCTTCGCACCTTCGACCTTCGCATCTTCGCACCTTCGTAACTTTGTAGCCTCGAACCTTCGATAATTTGTCTTCGTCGAAATCGACTCGACCTCTGCAGCTTAACAGCTTCGAAAATCTGCCAATAAGTAGATTTGTTGGAAATATCGCGCAATGTAATGGGCGCAATATTCATGGAACGAAAGTAGAAGTTGACTAAAAGAGTGTCATGTTCGGATTACAGCTAAAAGTGTGGGAAGGGTGCGCTACAAGTACAAGTGTAGGAGGGCAAGACTGAACACCTGTACGCGGTGTCCTCTACGAACCTGGGAGTGAAATATTCTCCCAGAGCCAAGTTCAGTCAAGTTTTGCAATACCGAACAAGTTGGCCCACGAGGCAATGATTCATTCCAAAAAAGATCGAATCCTACCTAAGCCTCATCAAGTTTACAAGTACGACCAAGTACATCCTCATTCCAATGACCACACCACTCTTCGACCTTCTCTGGCCTCAGCTGGTCACCAAATACACGCCCACGCCGATATTTATACCCGCCGGAGGATGCAAGGCGTGGCGCACAAATCTGGGAGACAGTTCTTTGGGATGGATGTGAGAGGGATCTGGACAAGTTGACAAGATGATGCGAAGGACGGATATAACCTCGAAGGGCATGAGATTCCGAATTTTGGCAAGGAGTTTTTCGAATTGGGCTTTGTGCGCGCCAAGACTTCGCTTGCGAGAGTGCAGCTGACACTATAAAAACAAGCAAACGATGGAAGGTGTTGTGGTCCGCCTCCTGGTGGTATTCTCTGGTAAAGTTTTAGTAGCCTGGGCACCTACTCCACTTGGGAAGGAGATATCTCAGATCATATTTCGCGCGGAGAAAAGTTGAAAGATGATGGAGGCATGTCTGGATAACTCAGGGTTTTTGAGACGTTCCCCTGAGTGGGTATTCACGGATGAGGGTTGACTTGGGGTGAAGAAAAAGCTGCCATAACTTCGCAGTGGTACTCGCAAATGAAATCTGAGGCATGAGTGCTCCTCTTGTAAACTGAGTCATTTTTTCTGTACTTTTCTTTGATACTGTGTCATAGCTAGATAGCTGCATACGCAATTAAAATCTGATGCAAAAAAAAAAAAAGCGCAAGTGTACATTCCCAAATCATGTACCAATCATAATAATTACCGGAGTACATCATGTCTCGATCTTAGGTCTTGGTAAGCTGTAACATCGGTGACGGATCGAGACGCCCATTCGGAACCGAAATTGGGGGAAGAGAGCTGTATGGATCGTATGATTCATGTTGTAATTTATGCGACAGTGGAGTTAAGGGTATACTGCATACCAGCTATATATTCAGCTGCGTGTGGATACTTGCTCTCGAAATCAGATCTCTTAAAATATAAATATATATGATTTATTGTGTGTATTATAACTACAACAATTAGTGCTTATTTTCTTGTTCTTACAGTTATCTGCACACTTCACAATTACGGAAAGTGTGGAATAATAAGCGAGACACGTGAAACAATTACAGATTTATCGCATGACTTTCAACAATTCATATCGCAATTGAGGGGCATAAAGGGTCGGCATCGGGTAGGGACTTTGGTTTGACACTTTCTCAGGAGTTTGGGTAAAATATCCTTTTATAGAAGAGTCGGATATAGGTGCTGGATTTGGAGGATTTAATGGCTGTCGGATAGAGCTTTCATTTGAAACCTGAGCCGCTGGCTGGGAGATTGTTAGTTCATGGGTTTGCAGTTTAACTTTTACTTCCTGTAAATTGACCGCATTTTTATCTTTGTGAAATCGAGAACCTAGAACTAATTCAGTCGGTGCCAACTCTACAGGTATCCACTGCCATGATTCTTCGGGAAGTCAATTCCATTAACTGGGGAGCTGTATTGCCATTGTGCCTTCCTGTGAAAACGCCACGAATCAGAAAGATATCTTTTGTTGTCGACGGACTGCTCAGGGAAGTGTAGCAAGCATTTTGATGTTCCAGCCATCAATTTCCTCTCGATAGGCATAGAAGAAATTATCATCCAATTTTCTTTCGGCAACAGTGTCGGACATCATTTTTGCAACATGGGTAGCTAGATGATTGGGGTTGAATATTAGGGTGGGATCTATCCGCCAGAATAGTTATTCAATGAAATCTATGTTGCCGGGGCCGAGATAAATTCCTTTCATGTATCTTGAAATAGTGGACTGTTCGATGGGGATAGATTTAGAATCATCTTGAGAGGAGAAATCTCCGTCAGAAACAGTATCATTAACAGTATTATTTCGTCGAGGGGAGAGGAATCTAAGTTGAGTATCGGTGAAATAAAGTAAGGGAACGACGTGATTGGACGCCCGCTTCCTCGTTAGTTCTGAGAAAGCGCTATATCTTTCAAAGTTCTTCGGAAGTTACCTTTCTCACGAATCTACCACAGGTTGATGGGGGACTATTCTCAACACCTGTCAGTGGTGTCCCCTACGAACCTCCAGCTCTCACTGTAGAGTCTGCAGAGCCGAGATTGAGTAACAAAGTCCTCACTTCGACGAGGATTCATAATCGCTTTCGCGGTCTGTATCGTCTTCATCTCTCAACACATTCTCTTATCACCATTATCATGAAGCCAACCACGATTAGATCAGATGGTAGGGTCGGAGCCCTTCTCATGACCAACCCTTGATCATGGAGGAAAAGCCATCCGATGAGTTTCTGGAGCGTACCCAGCACCCGACACGGAGATGGTGGATTGGATCAAGTCGGCCTCGACTGTTACAAAGTTGGTAGATATAGATTAATATGCGCACCTCATGTGGTCCCGGCGTCTAGGCCTCGCCTGGCTGGGGCTGCAGGTTTTTTGAGACTTTTTCCCGCGCACGCAGTTTCCATCGCTACCATTTTTATTTTTTTTGGGTAGAAGGTTCCGTGGAAAAGGTGGCCGAATTCCATGGGTAAACACTGAGCTGAATGGCTATTCATCAAGGGGAATACATCAATGATCTTTCAAGTAACAAAAGAAGATAGGAGCACTGTACAAGGTGTGGCCTGAGTCAGAGAAGAGCCCAATGTGCTAGATAGTCATAGACTCAAGTAGTACAATAAAAACACACACACCACAGGTTGAATTTGAATTTGAATTTGAAATCTTTTACGTGACAGGAAGAACCTAACATCTATTTAGACGTGACACGGGTAGATGGGCTCTGAAAGCTCATTGCTACCTACATGACCGGCAGTGGGGCCAGAAGCGACAAAAGAAAAGATTGAAAAAAAGGAACAGTACGTGTCTGAGTTACGGTGCCCTATGCCGCATCCCTATCTTCCACACCCATCTACTCTCGGGTCAGAAACAATCTCAGCGTGGTCACCTCCCACCCTGTTCATTCTTCGGCAGACTGTAACATCGGCTTGTAGTTAAGAATCGAATGAACTTCTGCCATCCCTTCTCCCCTATCATTTCTCTGGCCCCAGGTGGGGCCATTTTCTCATAGATTCTCCAACGTAGCAAAGCAGGTCGGCACTCTGAAAAATGCCAGGGCCTTTTCTCTCGGCCGCAAACGCTTTTCAGATCTTCATGTTCGGGGTTGAAACGTCGATGGTAGTCGGCGTAGTCCCCGTGGCCTGTTCTTCCCGCAATAAGACGATGGTACGCCCATCTTGGTAAAGCTAGTTCCGGTGGTCTTTTGCAACGCATGAATAGGTCCAGATCTTTGTATCGTTTCGGTCGATACTTCTGCCACCACTCTTCCACGAGCTCTTGGCTACGCTGTTTAGCCCACCTCCCTAATGCCGCAAATGTTAGATCTTGATCTTCTAGAATGGGCGCAGCTGAGGTTAGTGACCGGTTATTGGAAGCTCCCAAGGCTGATTTGGCCAGCTTATCGGCCTCTTCATTGCCTTGAATCCCTACATGCCCGGGTATCCAGCGTATTTCCACACGCTTATTGTGTCTCAGCGATGAAAACTTGTCCACCACCGACTGCGAGGAGTTTGTTCTTCCTCTTTCGAGCGCCTGGGTGCCCGCTTGGTTGTCCAGAAGAATGTAGATCAGTAAGTCTTTTCCTACCTCTATTGCAGCCTTTAAGGCTTTCATGGCACCTACAACTTCTGCATCGAATACCTCTGCTCCGGGAAGTGGACCGGAGCCACTTGTAACTAGCTTGCCTCCTTGGTATACTACATACCCCCAGGATGATTTTCCGGGACCCGATGATGATCCATCAGAGAAAGCGAAGACTGTGTTAGCTGGGCGGGAAGCTAACCACCGCTTTATGCTTCCAGACCTAGCTTCATTTTCTCGACTACATGGAATCGATGCTGGAGTGCCATGTGGGAAGTATAGCTTTCCGGGGCCTTCGGCTGTCGGAACTCGACGCACACTCATTTGTAGGCGTGTCATGTACCGTTCTGGTTGTCTAAACAAACGATTTCTTTGTCCCGATCTAAGACCTAAGCGTCTTATTGTCTCTTTCGGATCCTCAGCCGCCCGAATGGCTAGAGGGTGCCAGGCATCCATTCTTCGCATACGAGCTGCAGACCGCAGCATCTTTTGCTGAAGAATTATCGATGCCGGGGGTATTCCCGCTTCACGATGAAGAGCAATATTGGGAGTGGTACGCCACGCTGGGAGTGCTACTCTAATAGCTTTCATTATCGTTTTTTCCAATAGAGATATGTGCCAGCCTACTCCAGTGCCGACTTCTTTATCTCGCAGTGTGGTTATTCGAGTGAGACCTGGCCACCACGCTTCTGCCCCGTATAGAGCTGTGCTCAGGACGCATGCATGTACCGCACGAATCAGAGGTCCGGGTGCTGCACCGAGTCGAACTCCGTTTATATGTCGTAAGAAATGGACTAGACGATTAGCCTTTCCAGTCTATTCCTGTACATGCTGCTTGAAGTTCAGCTGGGTATCAAGCCAGATTCCTAGCCACCGGATATGAGGTGACGGTTTGATCCGGCGATCTTTCACCAGGATGGAAAGGTCAGCCGTGATGATTTTCTTTCTAGGCCCTCCTACGGTCACTAGAATTTCCGACTTTGCTGGGTCAAAATCGATCCTGTGTTCTCTTGCGAGAAGGATAAGGCTGTCGAGGTCGTCTTGAGCTGCGGAGATAGCATCCGCCGCGGTGTTTCCAATTCTGACAATAGCTACATCGTCAGCATAACCAAAACTACTCGTTAGACCATGATCCTCAAAAAGCACAGCGATGTAGAGCATGAAAAGAAGTGGCGATAGTGGCGAGCCCTGAGGTACTCCACATTCCAGTATCTTCTCTTCTGTGATTCCACCGCGGTATTTGACCTGAACCTTTCGTTGGTAAAGAAATGTCTGAATAAACCGGCACAGGGATCGTGGCCAGCCTTGTTCTCGAAGGCGTTTGAGCAGTCGGTTGTGAAGGACTGCATCAAATGCACCTTGAATGTCGAGTGTGACCATAGCCGCACACTTACCACTTCTCATGGCCGCCTCAGCATCATGGATTACACAGGATGCAAGGTCGACTGCAGATCTTCCTGGTACGGAGCCGAATAGTTGTGGGTGAACAACTTGGTGACTTATCGTCAGCCATGCCATTCTCTTACCAACTAGACGCTCAAGTCCTTTACCTAAACTTGACAACAGCGAGATTGGTCGCCAACCCTTGGCAGTTGACAGATTTCTACCGGACTTTGGAAGAAGCACAACTTCTGCCACCCTGAAGGCCGTGGGAAAGTAGCCGATTTTCAGACAGGCCTGGTAAAGATCTTTCACGAGAGGTCCTAGATGGGACCAACAGGATTTCAGTAACCGTACCGTTATCTTGTCCGCTCCCGGTGCCGTATCGTTGACAGATACAGTGGCGCTTGTCACATCGTCCAGTGATAATTCCGTATCCCATGGAATACGCTCCTCCTGTCCATTCTCCCAGATAGAGATGTCGTTCTCGCCGCTAAACCTAGCCAAGAGAATGTCTCGTAGCGCACTAGCTCGCTCTCGCGGGTCAGATAGCCACCGGTTTTCGTCAATCTGCAGGGGAGGGGGCTCGGCGGCTGGTCGAGGCTTAGCCCATCTCATGAGCTTGAATACCTGTGCGTCAGTAGTCACTGCCTCTACTTGCCTCTTCCAGTACTCTCGCTTGGCTTTTCGTACCACGGCCCTAAAGCTCTTGCGGGCCTATTTCGCGAGGTCAGGGTTGTCTCTCGCTGCCTTGTTCTCTTGCCATTCTGTGCGACATTCATCGGTCCACCATGGCCCAGTTCTTCCGCTTTCGATGGCTGGGACTTTGCCTGCAATCTTGAGCGCATCTCCAAGTGCTTGTAGGAGATCATTTGTGAAGTTTTCGATGTTGACGACACTTTCGAGAGGGCCAGATTTGGTCCATTGGCTAACGCATCGGTTAAATTCCTTCAAGTTGGCGTCGCTGACATGAATGTTCTTTACAATTCCAGAGAGATCTGACACTGTAGAGTTAAGCACGGTACCTTCGATGGTTGTGACGGCTGTCAAGCCTAAGGGTTCCTGTAGCCTACGCTGTCTAGCGCAGGCAATTATACGAAGGGAGGTTCCTGGGAAGATCTTGGATGACAGGGAGCCTAGATGATTCACATTGAGCCTTGTTGAAACCTACTGAGAGTTCATGAGGGTTACAGAAGTATCAAGGATCTACAGGTGATTGTCGGAGAGTCTGAGTTGACAGGTCATAGAGAGAACCTTATCGAGGAGGGGTATTTCAGTCTGTATATATAGGTAGTCATTAAGTACAGAAATTCTCTCTTCAGAGGATTATAATTAAAATATTGTACCTACAACATTGCTCATGCATTTTGTAATGAAACCGTGACAATGGTCGAGTGATCTGAGGTACAGTGGTAGCGGTTGGACACAGATACTACAGCGGCCGTGTTGCTCCACGTTAGATCTAGGACGTTCCCATCCCTGTGCGTTGGCTCTCCAATAATGCTGACTAGGTCTATGTCGTGGGCTGTTGCCCATTCCATAATCTGGTTACCATTGCCGTACTGATTTGTTGTTTGCGGTTGCCAATGCTGTGACACAGAATTGAAATCGCCTCCAACAACCACTAAACCTCTAACTTCCCACCGGAGTAGGGGCTCCAAGGTTCCACTAGTGCCTTGGGCACGGTATACGTTGACAAAGGTTAGGCTGCCCATCTTTACAAAACAGTAGTCAGATATCGGGCCTGACAACGGTGGAAATAGTTGAGTCGCATGACTGCCTTTGCGCGTGAAAGTTATCGCGCGGGGCCGGATGTCTGTTCCTCCGAATGGTATGTGGCTATTGTAGCCAGGGTGACTTTTTGTTATAAAACCCCCCTCTTTCTTTCTTGTCCATGGTTCCTGTACCATGACTACATGTGCACCGGCATCCCATGCCTGCTGCAATGCTATATCTGTGTTTTCCCCACCTCTTCCGACATTCACTTGGTGAAAGTGGATGGTGTTGTACTTGCCTTTTGGTGCTTTTGTTGAGGGGTTTCCTAACATTAATACGACATTGTTGAGTCCTGGGCAATGACGGTTTCAACCGCCTTACCCTTCCTTTCAGAGTACGCTAGAGCAGCATGATAATCACGATGTCCGCGTTCTCTGATGATGTGAAGTTCTGCCGGGGTGCGGGGCAGAATTATCCCGTTTTGTCGTCTTGGCCGGGCCATACAGCTGCCCTCATTTGAGTGGTGAGGTCCCGCGCAATTTGAGCACTTTGACACCTTTGCCTGGCACTCTGATGTCTCGTGGGTTCCCCCACATCTCCCACATCGTTGGCTCCGAGTACAGGAACGCGTTGTGTGGAATCCCCAGCAACTTTGGCATTGCTCGATTGGTCTTCGGCGCGAGAAGGGAATTGCTGGTCCGCTCTCGTCAAAGAGACGAAACTTTGTGTTTGCTGGTTTTTGTTGGAAATGAACAATCCAGCTTGTTGAGTATTGTCCAGGCTTTGTTTCTGTGGGCCTTACCTGGATTGGTGTGGCGCCGCATACAGCCTGGCATTCGTTCTTCACCATATCGTTGGTGACTGGGATGCTGCCTTCAAGCGTCCTGATGTACAATGGCACATGAGGTACGATCAATGATGTCCATTTGGACGCTTCCTCAATCACGGTGTTGTCTTCCTGTAGGGAAGGTGCAATCCTCATGATTGTATCTCTCAATGCATCTGATGCGCATTCGAGAGCGATCCCCGACCTGACTGGGTACATGGAGGTGATAGCTGAGGCTGCTATCCCAGCCTTGTCGGTTATTATTTTCTTGATCGTAACTGGCGAGAGCTTGTGCCAGTAGTGATCTCTCCCCAATCGAAGGAACAGGCGTTTGTCCTCCTTTTGGGTTGTCTGTGGTTTCGGGTGGCTTGATGGAGCAGGCCTTCGTGGAACTTGCACATTTGGTGGTGTCGGTAACTTGGCCGCTTTACGGGCTACTGTCACCCAGGGCGAGCTGGTGTCTTGAGGCTTTGGGGGTAGAGCGTGGCTGTGATCCTCAACAGCTGTATTTTTCCTAGGCGCGACTGGTTTTTGAGTGCTTGCCATGGTGGGGGGCTTCTTACTTGGAAAGTTAGATGCTTCTACCTGATCTACTGCGAAGGCAGTGATAACAGGCGTAATATTTTCCAGCAGAGTCGCGACAACTGCTGCTGCTTGTTTCTCTCCTCTGCTCTTAGCCCAGGAGTCGGTTAGTTCTAGAAATTCCTGGGCTATATCCAGTCTTTCTTTTCGTTGTTGTTCTGCTTTGTGCATTGTATTCATAATGCCAAGCAGGCATGGGTGAAGTTGCCCTCCTGGATTGGAGGGCGTTGTCGATGAAGATGCAACAGCTGGGGCCATTGCACCGATTGAAGATTCTTGTAATTAAGGGTAATGGGTGATGCGATGTGTTAGGTGTCGATAATCGGGTTTTGAAATGTCCAACAACTTGATGTAGATTGAAGCTCATGGAATTTGTTCTTCATAGTCATAGACTCACACCACGGGTTGATATTGAGTAAACATTATTTTAAACTTCGATGTCGTAGCACAATGGTAGTACAGGGGTCAGAGTTGATGACTTGTAGTATCACTGTCTCATCTATCTTCCACGTCAAAGGTTGTATTGCCAACAACCATCGATCAATGTTGGATAAGCTGTGCCTCGATATCTGATCAGATAACGATTATTTTTATATTTTTTTTGCATCAGATTTTAATTGCGTATGCAACTATCTAGCTGTGACACAGTTTCAGAGAAGTACATGATAGATGACTCAGTTTTAAAGAGGAGCACTAATGCCTCAGATTTCATTTGCGAGTACCATTGCGAAGTTTCGGTGGCTTTTTCTTCACCCAAAGTCAACCCTCATCCGTGAATACCCACCAAGGGGTTCGTCTCAAAAACCCTGAGCTATCCAGACATGCCTCCATGATCCACTGACTTTTCTCCGAGCGATATGTGATCTGAGATGTCTCCTTCCCAAGTGGAGTAGGTGCCCAGGCTCCTCAAACTATACCAGAGAACACCACCAGGAGGCGGACCACGGCACCTTCCATCGTCGGCATATTTTTATAGTGTCAGCTGCACTCTTGCAAGCGAAGTCTTGGCACGCACAAAGCTCAAATCGTAAAACTCCTTGCCAGATTCAAATATTTAACCCTTTCAAGATTGTATCCAAATTTTGCATTATCTAGTCTGCTTGTTTTGATCCTTTTCACGTCCATCCCAGAAAAATGCCTACCAGGTTTATGCACAGCGATTAGTTTCCTTCGGTGGGTTTAGATATCGTGGTGGGCGCTTATTAGGAAGAAATTTGAGGCTAGAGATTAATTCCACGAGAGGCATGTTCATTCAAATAAGGATGTACTAGGTCATGCTTGCAGACTTGGTGAGTGTTTGGGGGAGATCGACCTCGTAGGGAGAGAGAGATTGATTTAGTGGAAGGTCTCGAATCATTGCCGTGTAGGCCAACTTGTTCGGTATTACAATCTTCGATTAAGCTTGGCGCTGAGAAGATATTTCACTCCCAAATTTGTTGAAGAAATCACAGACAAGTTTGAAATCTTAGTGCCCGATTAATATCGGTACTTTTAAATTCCTGTATATCATTTTATGTCTACTTTCTGCAGGGATTAGGTCCAAAACGGTATCAAAAACGACTTTACGAACATTCTGAATCGAGCCAAGCCAGCCCATCCGGAGACTCCGCTGTATATTCGGCCTTGTGCACATTCCTTATTTCCTCGAAACTAAGCGACCAAGTTTCTTTTAATCTGAAGTTCCCGGAGTCAGCCAATCCTAGGGCCTTATCTTGACGTAGGTGGATCGTTTTCGTTATTGATGTTCCAAGATGATGAAGATTTAATGTAATTCCATGTACCAAAGCTTGCCACCAGGAAGCTGGAATTATTGCGATATTGTGCGCGTGTGACCTCAAGCTTGGAAAAGTTGTTTGGGAAGTCCTTCATGGTTTGCAAAGCAGACCGTGAGTGGACAAGTCTAGCTCGAGCTCACTATTATCAGCCAGCCAGCTCGTGAGTGTGGTCAGTGCTAACTGTCATGCATGGGCAATAGCTAAATTAAGAACGGGTTGTTATATGATGCATAAAGAAGTTTGGAGCCGCGTAACCTTGCTAGTCGTTCTTGGCAATAATTAACTCCTATGCGTGCTACGCACAGTTGTGCAAACGCCATGCAGCTGCACATGTCTATATTGACATTCACCCTATTGTGCAATTCTCCTACTGAAAGGGGTAGAATTCCCCATACTCTGAGTCCAATATGCTGATTAGCCTGGTAAATTTGTCTGGCGGAATTTTTGTAATGCGGGCATTAAAAATTTCCTTATATCTGGCATGTAACTTTACAGAGGGTGTGTGTGTTACAATCATGGCCTGATGTCGACCAGGCAACCATCCAGCAGGAACAATGGGCGTATTAAAAATATCTGGAATATATTGTCCTACAGGCTACAACAGTGCCCAGTCGGAGTCCAGCTTTTCCTAATAACTGCATCTGAGCCAGATAGTTACATTGAACTGGATGTATAGTATCGTCTTCACCATGACTCTAAGGTCACAAGTCGAGGGTAAAACCTCATCAGGAAACTTCGGCCATTCCTCCCGTGCTCATTTTCGACAATAAGCTGCGGTTATATCTAAAATAAGCCATACTGGAGCTTAAACCACCGTATCTTGATGTTACTATATTAATCCCTTACTTTTGTGCTGTCTATGCCAGTACGGTAGAGATGGAACATAGGGCCTAGCTAGCTAAAGGGTCTACTAATGGTGCAGCCTAGATACAGTTGCTTTGAAATACAGATTGTTATGATCGGCATCCGTAATTATAGCTCTCTATGTATACAGCAAGATTTAGGAAACCTTCTCTCACTAGGTTTCAATAATCAACTGAATTTATACTGGACTTGCTCTGTTATGTACTAACATTAATTGATTCGGAAACACGAGAAGGCTCAACCAGCACTTGATCACTTATACCAACAGTATACTACAAGCGATGTTGCACAACTTGGATATTTTTGATTTTTCAAGCCCTCCGCTATATCTCTCTTAAAGACTTGTGGGAGTTTGTGAAAGAGGCGCTGATGATGGGGGCGATGACACGAATCCTACAGGTACACGCCTGGATGAGTGGACATCCTGAACGAAAGAACTGCGACTTTGGACTGTCCCAAATAATGGAACCTACTAAACATTTACCCTGACACTTCTGGAAGGTGAAGAAGTCTAATTTGCCAACTTTCCAGGCAGTTTGAAGCTGGTAAGATTGGTGGTGGTGAATCTTATAAGAGCATGCGTCCGTGAAAAGCTTCACAGCGGTACTTAAGCCCAATATTTAAAATTACTCTAATCAAAACCGCTATTATCCGACATCTCAACATGTCTCTATTCCTTAGCACCTTTCCTTCATCCATCTACTTTACAACCTTGCTTAGTCTTTCTCATAACTTCAGCCACAATTTCTATGCCTGAAGTCTTATATTAAAATCTACGGATTGTTTTATAGTAACTAAAGGCTATATATGATCCTAGCGGACATCAGATTGATCGAAAGCCAGTATTTCAGTCATGATTGAATTCGGAAAACCTTAGAATAGTTTACTACTACAACCCAAGTGCGATCACATTTAGGGTTGATTTCACTCGCAAGCATAACTCATGAAATTTATTCATTTTCTCACGACCCTCAAACTAAAGATTCTAGTCAGTTTAAGAGATCTTGACCATCTTTGAAACCATCTATATCATAGGATGACTCTGTAGCTAAATATATCGTCCAGGGTAGCTTAATCTGATAATGACTTAGCTTGCGTGGTCTTTTTATTCCATTTGATTAAAGCCTGTTTTACACATAATTTTCCTGATAATTGACCTCTTAGCTCTACGTCTGGCGGTTATTTAGAACATCGAAAGCTTCTCAGCAATAGAACTCTTAAGGCATTCATAGACTCTATGTTCAAATACCCGCATTCATATAATCATAGATATGTGGTTAAATCCTACCATCAGTCAACTAGGACGGCATAAGGGCGAATTACCTACGGATCCTATTCCACATAGATTGGCAAACATCATCGTACAAGGATTATGGCAGACAAGATAAGCCTGTCGACCTATCTCGTAGTAGCGGCGTCTTTCTTGAATATTCAAGGCTTACCGGTAGAGCGGTCTTTGGCAGTTGAGACAGTGCTTTGGTCCGAGATTTAATCCCGCTGATATTGGAGATCCGCACAATAAAGGTATCTAATGGTTAGATATTTTGTGTTCTATTCGGATATGATTAGGGATTAAATTGCCTCAACTAATAGATACGAGTTAATTTCGATACTTTCTTGGATTTTTAACTGTCTACCTCTCATGGCCAAGGAATATTGTAAGACAAAGTCTTATGCCAGATGTGGCAGATGTTATAAGTGTCATTTCCATTGCAGGATGCATAGACCCGGCCCACTAAAATGCGATGCGATAAGGCGCAGACTGTGACGTTATCATTGACCAGCCTGGTACTTGGAATGGGTAAGATCGGAGCTTAGTCCTCTAAGCGTCGTATATATGTAGGTACCATACGGCTTTTGGCGATCAGATACAAGGGCTGATCTTGTTGGGGTGCAGAGCACAAATTCGCTTAATTTACCGTTCGGAGAAAAGGAGATCAAGAACCCCCACTGTAGCTTCGTTGTATGACGATAAATGCAGACAAAACCCTCGGATTGCCAGTGATTCCGAGCTTGAAATTGACACAACTGGCGCATTGTTCTGACACAGTTGGCAGTAGGGAGCGTTTGTGGTATCCGCAGCAAGGTAATGCGGGAGTAGGTCGTGCTTTAAAAACCAAGATTATCAGTTATTGATGGAATTAAGTGCTGAAATACGATCAATTTACTCGTAATTTTCAAAGATTTAGGATTGAATCTTTAGAAATTAGAGGTCAATGAGCAAAGGTGAATAAGGGAGGTAATCTAGTAAATTGTAAGCATAGGGAGGTGTCGCCATCCACAGAACACAGAGTTCAAGGCGGCAGAACAAGTAGACGGACAAGGGAGGAAGAGGCAACCGGGGTACGAAGGCCTTAGCGATAACATCAGCAGTGACGATTAATCCAGATCCCGACTGGGCATAATTGTTGATCTTATGTGCTGGGTGGCAGTAAAATTGACATAAACATGCCCTGTCCCCCTTCAAAATATTAGAAGTAAGAATCCCTCAACTCATCACAACCTCGTTATCGACTCATTTCCCAAATCAAAGACCTTTCAAGAAGTTACAATGACTAAAGTGTTGCTCACAGGTATGCTATATCTCCTACAATCCACACACAACCTTCATAAGAGCTATCCTGATGTTATGATCGACCAGGTGGTTCAGGCTTCATTGCCGCACATATTCTTGACATTCTTCTTGAACATGGACATAGTGTTATCACCACTGTTCGTTCTCAGGAAAAAGCCGCCAAAATCATTGAAGCTCACCCCAAAGTTTCTCGTTCTCAACTCGATTTCCGAATTGTTCCTGATATCGCACAGCCTGGAGCTTTTGATGAAGCTGTAAAAATCGACGGACTCAAAGTAGTGATCCACACTGCTTCTCCGTTTCATTTTAACGCAACCGACATGAAGCGGGATCTTATAGACCCTGCTGTCAATGGAACTAGAGGTGTTCTTAGTGCTATAAAAAATGGTGCACCAACCGTAAAAAGAGTGGTTATAACTTCTAGCTACGCTTCAATTTTAGATCCCTCTAAAGATATTTCTGATCCCACAATAATCTACTCAGAAAAAGATTGGAACCCAATTTCCGAGGAACTCGCCCTACAACATCCTGTCTTGGGTTACCTAGCATCAAAAACTTTTGCTGAAAAGGCAGCATGGGAGTTTATTCAAAAGGAAAAGCCCAATTTCACACTTACTACAATTAATCCGCCATTAGTCTTGGGTCCGGTGATTAATCACCTCAACTCTCTCGAATCTCTCAACACATCCAATCAATGTATCCGCGATTTCACACTCGGTAAGCTAAAGACGGAAATTCCGGAGGCAGGTTGTTTCATTTGGGCTGATGTCCGGGATGTTGCACTTGCACATGTTAAGGCTTTCGAACTTGATTCTGCTGCTGGAAAACGTTGCTTCGTTACAGCAGGCTTTTTCAGTAATAGGGAAATTGCAGCTATCATCAAAAACCATTTCCCCGAATATGTTTCCAAGTTGCCTGGCCCAGAAGTGAAGGGTGGTGACTATCCAGAGAAAGGTCCTTGTAAGTTCGATAACTCGAAGACAAATGAGATATTAGGCATCAAGTATTATTCATTGGAAAGATCAGTTGTGGATGCGGTTAAGAGTTTTAAGAGAATTAGCGCGGGCAGCAAAATGTGAATCAATAATAGAACACAAGGAGTGTTGTATATTAAAAAGTTTTGGTTATCTAACGTTGTGTTGGAATTACAATAGACTTCCTATACATGAGTAAGATAGGTTGATCTCTGCAGTGTTACGGGGCTTGGACTGCATCGATTGCATTGTATACGAATCATTTCATACCTAAGGCAATATTCTGGTTCAGTTAGTAAGCTACTTGTTATCACTGTATCATGCGTATTACTGATCCGGGGAAGCACCGGGAGACTTAACGCACGAGTTAGTTTGAACCAATGCAGAGGCAGGCTCTGTAGTTACCCGCATAATATTTTTTCTTTATCCTTGGCCTGTGGGCAAAGAGGAGTTGGATGTTCTGTAGAATCATAGATAAAGAAAGGCCAGTAACATCACAAAAATTCTCGCACAAGTATCACCATCTAATGGCATAAAATTGAAAAATTTTATCCACATCAATAACGTTCACGTCCATATACTCCACTTTTTTGTGCTGGAAGTAAAGCGATACACACTTTCTGCATTCCAGAGGTCGTAAACTTAAGCTGCACTAGGATGAATCAGGTTGACTATCACATAAAACTCTATAATCCTTGCCTCATAGAGGTATTTAGACTCCTCCACACTTTTTTTTTAGATCATTTCAAGTGTATGCGGCTATAGAGCTATGACACATGACCGGTGCTATGTATACATATTGGAAGACTCTTTTGACGTTAGAGACACTCATACTCTGGATTTGATTTGTAAATACCACTATGAGGTATGCTTGCTTACACAAACAGTCGACCCTCCTCCCTAAGTACCCACCAAAGGGAATTTGAAAACCTCTGGTTATCCAAGCATGCCTTCGTCATCAATGCATTCCAGCGCCGCGAGATATGTGTTTGAGTTTTGCTGGATTTGAACCAGCGATCTATTGTGTCGAGAGGGATATGTGTCCAAGCTGTCCAGACTCTACTTGGCAGACCGGCCTAGACGATGTACCACCGCACCATCCAACCATGGCGGTGTTTATAGTGTCGCCTGCACTCTCGCAACTGAAGACTTGGGACGCACAAAGCTCAAATTGTAAAAACTCGTTGCCGAGGTTCAGAATTTTACGCCATTCGAGGTAATATCCATCCTTTGCATCATCTTATCAACTTGTCCTGATCCCTCTCACTTCCATCCCAGAGGACTATCACCCAGATTTGTGTGCCACACTTTTTTTCATCCGTCGGGTATAAATATCGGCGTGGGCGTGTATTTGGTGACTAGCTGAAGCTAGTGAAAGTCGATGAGAGGTGTGGCCATTGAAACGAGGATGTACTAGGTCGAACTTGTAAACTTGATGAGGCTTAGGTAGGATTCGATCTTTTTTGGAATGAATCATTGCCTCGTGGGCCAACTTGTTCGGTATTGCAAAACTTGACTGAACTTGCCTCTGGGAGAATATTTCACTCCCGGGCTCGTAGAGGACACCACGTACAGGTGTTCAGTCTTGCCCTCCTTCTCTAAACTTGAATCGCGTGACAAAAATATTCTTAATTATTAAGGAAACTATGACCCCTCAGTTTAGGGCATGACCCTCAGGATCAACTGGCATATAATTGTAATATTCAAATTTAAAATTAACCTATAAATTGAAGAGCTAATTAGGTAGATCTTTAAGTAGTCTCTCATAGTCTGAACTCAGTAGAGACTTAAATTTAAATGAATCAATCAATGACCCCTCAGTCATTGAGGATGTAGAGCGCATTTATTCAAGTGACTACCGACGTGAAAGCAAGTACAGAATTTGTGGTCATGTGTATATCAACAACGTGGCCTACTTGATAGCCTCAATTACTCTAAATCCTGTCGAACCTTTTGAGCTGGTTCGGAAGCTATAATGATTGAGACTAGAGGTATCTGGAAGAAAAGCTCGCACAGGAGCTTTCAATTGAAGTAAAATAAAAAGATATAATTGTCTGTCTGTCTTCCTTCCTCTTTCTCTCAGCTTATATATCTACACATATCTACTACCTGACATATGATGAGAATATCTAGAAATAGCTTCCTTACATCACAGGTCACAATCCAAACATCCGTACCCAAGCTGCAATCCTAAACCGACTCAATACCAGTCCACCACGACTGTTGCACGGACGCCAAGTATTTTCTACCTGAAAATTACCCAAAACGCCAAGGGTTTCCTGAGGCAATCACAAATTATGTCAGGTACCAGCTTGGCATATTATTCTGACAATAATGTTACGATCATGTTAGAAGAATAGAATTTAAATGAATGACGAAACATTAATTCAGGAATACGAATTCCACTGGGTTCTGATACTGGTCTTCCAAATCCTAACACATTCTACCTTTCTAATCTCCTCCCAACCATTTCCTAAAGGTCGTGATGAAATGCCAGAAAAGTCTTCACAGAGCGTAATTGCTATGTCGTAGCTTAGACTTATTCCCCTTGTGACGGCGAGGGTACTGAAAGTACCGTAGATTCATCAAGGATAGAAGCACTTCTGGCTAATTAGCCTCTACTTACTCGTTCATTTGTTAGTTTGAATTAGATATTCGGATGATTTGATCGTAGTATGAGATGAGTTTCTTTGTCCTGTTCTAAAAGAATGTGAGTCCTTCATAGTCAAAGACTTAGCAGGGGCTTCGATTTAATTCTATTCTAAAAGAGTATTTTTTGGAGCGGGGGTTTTGATGAGAAGCCCGAGCCGTTAGGCATCTATTCACTGTCACCTAGAGAAGAGAATAAGAGAACTGAAGGGTCAGAGAACTAATTTGCTGAGCTGTTGATTAAACCGACCATTTACCTGGATGCTACATATTATAACGATATCATCTGAGCGAAGGACACGACATCTAGCTAAATATGGATAATTGAAGGCTGGCCGAAGTATGAGTCAGCATAAGCCTGGCTAATTCAGGGATTGACATTTTCCCATTCCATATCTATGACGGTCTTCATTGGCATCTCGTGGCAATTTCAACACGTATAAACCTCCATAGATCTTGAGAAGCGCCTTGAACAGACCATCACACACCATATAAAATCTTCTTGGAGAACTTTTTTTGCTCTCATACGTTATGCGTCATAAAGTTCATCTCTTCTACCAGCTCCGCCACCGGCACATCCTCCAATCATCCTTTTTCTTTCAATAACCCATATATCAAAAGACCTCTTGATCATTCAACTAAACAGACACATATATTCTTTAGAGTGTCTTTTTTTCCTTTTCATGATGATACAAAAATTTTGTCTACCCTTGCGGTTAATACTGAGACATGCATGTTTTCATATTATGTACTAGTTTATGCTCCACCATAAGGATATTCGGGCCGACATCTAGCTTTTTATTCCTTAACGCCGAATATCCATTCCTGTACTACGCAAAAGAAGCCTGAGATTCTGCTTAGATTTTTCTTGTTCCAGACGAGAATGTGAGTTCTAAACTTCGTATTTGATTATCGTAGGCGGCTTCGCTATCGAGAATATCATTATAGCCGAGACAGCAATTAACTGTCACTTCTTAGCCGTTATATTTCGGCCAGCAACCCTATTTCCCGCCATCCCATGGGCTTGGAAATTTGGTTGAGTTGTGTAGGGCAATATACTGTTGGGGTAAACAATAAAAGTCAAAGGAAAAGTGCCACATTATCCAGACAAACTATTGGGAACTTAGTTTTCGATTTTTTCAATCATATTATACTCGACTATCTGGCTTTGAAAATTTGATTCTATTCTAGGAATTTTGACAAATTAAAACAAGTAACGCTCCTTATTACACCTCAATGCCCTCTCATTTTCACTATTTGTTTGCCTATTTCATCTCCCTAGTATGCTCACATACACTTGAATATATTTCTATATTCTACCGTGCTTCCTTTCCACATTTGGTCCTCAATAAAAGTGAAGTGCTAGTGGTTTTGCATTAACAAATATTTAGTCTCTATGTTTCCCAAATTTTGTACAAAGAAGTAGTGGATGCTTTATGGTCTGTAATCTTGAGCTGCAGAAATTGCTTTTCTTTGCAGATTCGTTGTCTGGTGGGCTACGGTGCAAATGGCAGAGGTCCGCTTCATCAAACCAGACAGCTAGCCGAGTGGTGGTTGTTCTGTGTCTGGCCAACAAGGCAAAGTAAAGCCACATTTGACTTGTTGGAGACCACAGCGAAGAGGTTAAGCCAAATAATGGAAGTCAAACCTTTTGGGACATCTACCTAGGAAAGCTATTGAATCACATGTGATTGATAAATCTTCACTGAAATTCACTAGAGAAATTATTTCAGACGAAAGAAATTTGCGTCTTCCTGACTAGGGAGACGGTTACGATTCATCAAATATAATTCGTAGCATCGCCATGGGACGAACCTACATATCATGTTGCACTCGGTATGTAAGAGTTGAATGCATCGTCAATCACCAGCAACATTGAACGATTAAGCCTGCGCCCATGCATGTTCAGATCTATCACCTTACAGACAGGAAAAGGAACGAAGGTCCTTGGAATTCTCAAGACGGAACCCAAGCTATTCAACGATTCGCTACGTGAATGAGCATTTCACACATGGCTAACGATGCAACGCTTTCTCCTTGGCGGCTAAGACCGTTGGTCTAATTTATAAATCTACGATATTCATACCAAATATTTATGATAAAGAACTAACCTCTATCTTGAACATCTAACTACAATTTAAGAAAAGCTTACAAATTTGGAGTACTACTGAAATGCCAGGGATTGATCATGGTGAAGCTGACTTTGATGAATATTAAATATCGCATTGATCGATGACTGAATAGCCTTGAACCAGGACAAGCACAGACAGGTCTGAGAAACTTCGGAAGCAAATATCTCGGCATCTGTCGGTAAACAAAAAATATATCTCTCGACGCGGAAATTAAAGCCTTGCATTGCATGTAGCGGCAATTTTTTCGGATGAGTCACTCTGATAAGGCCATGTTTATGCACTCAATGAGTCGGCTGGTGTAGTGGAACACCATTCGGGCCATTCTCCCAAGTAGAATCTGGGTCGCTTGAATACCTACCCCATTTGCAACAGGAGAAAGCTGGTTAGAATCCAGTAAGGCCCACATACCAAACTTTCTCGTGGTGAGATTGTACTTGTGGGATGATGAAAGCACACTCGGATAGCCACAGGGTTTTCACGCTTTTCAATATGGTGGGTATGTACAGAAGAGGTTATACGCCGTAAGGATTAACCTCGAGTGGTATCTGCAAATGAAATCTGAGTGTGAGTGTTCTAAACGCCAAATTGAGTCATCCTACTGAAAGTAAATATCTTCCGATAAAACCTGCATGGGCCTCAAGGCGCTAAATCAGGAAAATTGATTGATTGATTGATTGATTGATTGATTGATTGATTGATTGATTGATTGATTGATTGATTGATTGATTGATTGATTGATTGATTGATTGATTGATTGATTGATTGATTGATTGATTGATTGATTGATTGATTGATTGATTGATTGATTGATTGATTGATTGATTGATTGATTGATTGATTGATTGATTGATTGATTGATTGATTGATTGATTGATTGATTGATTGATTGATTGATTGATTGATTGATTGATTGATTGATTGATTGATTGATTGATTGATTGATTGATTGATTGATTGATTGATTGATTGATTGATTGATTGATTGATTGATTGATTGATTGATTGATTGATTGATTGATTGATTGATTGATTGATTGATTGATTGATTGATTGATTGATTGATTGATCTACTCAATGACTAAGCGATATGCATGAATATACATGCCTCCAGCATGCTTTTGATATCCAGTTATTCAAATCATGGTGAAATTCTCGAGACAAACGAAGTTTGCTTACTTCTCGGCTGAATACAGTTGGGAAGATGATATCAAATCAATCCTTGTACAGGATAACTAAGTTTATGCTTAACTCGCTTTCTAGGTGATAAATTTCAACTTTAAAGCCATACTTGTCAGCACACATATGTAAAATTCTCTGAAAGCCAACCAAGCTATAACGACATAACTAGACGAGATTTAAAATTGCAGTAATAAAAATCAACTAGAATCAATCAGCGACACATGCAATAATTGAGACTTTAGGCAAAAAGATTCCGTCACAAAGATCTTTATGAATGCCAGTACTTCAAAGACTTAGAATTTTTTCAAACATAACCCATATTTGGTATGTTTCAAGGTTCTAACCGCTTTTTATTCAGCTTCAAACGCATGAGATGTCAACGAGTCGCTGGGTAGTTTTTGATGTGGCTGATACTCGCACGAAGAGGATTTCGAACAATTGAGATAATTCATGACTGGATATTGGAGACCGACATAAAAAATAACTTATCTCTTTGATACAGTATTGTTTGAGTGATAATATAAATGATATGGATATAACATATATTCGATGAGCAGTACAACAATCGACGCAAAAATCTACCAAAATTCAGATCTACATTACCTTTATCTTAGAGGAGTGCAAAAATTTAACCATATTGTGTTAATACACTTAATTCGTAATTATTATGGCTATAGAATCATTAA
Organism: Blumeria graminis f. sp. triticale; assembly: GCA_905067625.1. Classification (NCBI taxonomy): domain Eukaryota; kingdom Fungi; phylum Ascomycota; class Leotiomycetes; order Helotiales; family Erysiphaceae; genus Blumeria; species Blumeria graminis. The sequence continues at coordinate 808,935 of LR898469.1, forward strand.
TTGATGAATATCTATCAAATATTGAGCCATGGTACGAATTTCTAGCCTTGCAAGTATTTGGTCAAACATTTTCTCGACGATACATTGCATCAAATATAATTGAGAGTTACATGATTTGCATCGATTTCCCTTGGTCATGCATGCTTATGGCGCTTGAAAAATGAAAAGCAAATCCAGAATGAACTTTCAACTGATAGGATGACCGAGATAGATTGGTAAGCTGGAATATTCATCCAGTCATTTGCCGCTATGTCCAATCAGTGGAACGAAATTTCTATCATTGGTCAGGACTTGCTTCAATTCAGTCAATAAAAGCAGCCATATTTATGGTCATATATTTGTAGGTGTATACCTATGCTGAGCTGCGAGCTCTGAGCTAAGAAACAAGACTGCAACTGTGGGGGGGGGGGGGTAAATGTGGATAAACAACCTTCAGATAATTTTTGAAGGTCTTTAAAGCTCTACACATTGAATAAAATTGAAGGCATAGACCAAAATTAATATCTTCACTATTAGAATTTCCTTCTGTCAGATTCAGAGGATGTATGTCGTAACTTCATCATGATTGAGAACTTACTTTATACATTCAAGCTGGACAATTGATCAAAATCTCTGATATTTTTCCTTTCACAAATGGCCGATAAATAAGATACAGATTTTAATGTGATTCCAATCAAAGGCTGAAGGAGATGAAGAATATGCTCAAGTCTCACGTTTAAGAGTGGCGACGCTGATATCATAACAACCACTTAAATCGGTAGTTGATGTAAAAGATCTGGGAGAAATAAGGCAATTTTCGTGGAGGATGCTTTTGGTAAATCATATACTAGGTGTTAGCAACGCTTATTTCTACTGAAAAGCCACAGCCAATACGAAATTCACCACTCGTGGAACTACCATAGTTATGGATAGAATTAGCTATTCCAAAGTATCATAATGGCTATTTTCAGGTTTAACTTGAAGTGGGTAAATCAGTAAATTGATTTGTTCGGGGCTTCCTTCAAAGGCTAAAATGAGAAGACTAATTGACAACTACAAACCATTTTGTAGAAAATTATCGACCCCGGAAAAAATGTGTTCTCGACTACAATCCAAATTTATAGGCAAATTGATCACTTAATGAGAGCTCCTTTACTTCATGAAAGAGTTATTGGGTGAGAATCCATGTTAACGACGCGATAATTGGGGCTCGATCTCACAATATCCATCGGTCCTTCCCTATTTGAACTACCTAAATTGTACGAACCAGCTGCAGTTATTGGATCAAATATCATGTACCTGAGCATTCTAGAACTAAGCGTATTCGATTGAGGTATAGTGCAGCTTACAAAGACGTTAATTACCTCTAACAACCTACACGTGATGGTCACGTTTTTCAAATACTGGCACATAGTGACTTACCTAAACACGTATGACGCAAAGGACGTTATAGCAAAACGTGGGAAGTGTATGGGTGCACGAGGAGAATATTCCTAGAAGTCACTTAGGTATAGACAATAACTGTGTGAAATTAAGGGACCTAAAGATTTGTTCGACCTCTTATCGATCCTATTCATCTATAGGTATCACTATAGATAATGAACTACTTTGATTGACATCCGAATGGAGGGAAGTCTTCGGACCTCTCGGCTTTTGACGCTCGATCCTCGAATCTAAGAAAGCTATATACCGCTTCTACTCAATTTATTCCTGCCGTAGTCACCTAATCTTACCAAGCCGTCCGAGTCAAAAGGCATATGTCAATTGGCTAGGATCAAAGTGTATAGGTAGTAACGGATACGGTTGGTTGTATTGAATATCATCCTGGTCGACTCGAGATATGTCGTCAAGGGGTCGAATTGGATCATAGCTATCATCAGAATGTATGGAGGTGCAATTATATGGGTTACTATTATTCTTCATCAGACAAAATACGGCCATATCTATGGGTAGCTTATACATAAGATTTCTCTCTCTCTCACATCCGATGGGACAATCTAGCGGAAAGCCCACGTCCAGATGAGAATCTGAGTTATTGATATCTCACGTTCTCCACGAACTTGTCTCAAGGATATGGAGGATAGAATTTCAGGTGATCGGAGCCAGGAACGTATCCAGACAACTAACCCTGTCCAAGATCAATTACTTGCTCATTTCTCGTCTAAGCTAAGCTTCGGGAAGTCCGGAATACGAAAATCGGCTTAATCAGCGCGGGAAACATCAAGATTCACACGTGCTACATATTTTTCCGTCGTCACGGCGTTCAAAGGGTCAAAGCACGGATGGTATATTGCAGTTGTTTACTGTGTTGTTGCGACCGAAGACGATTCCGCTCAATCACTCGACTGCTCATTCGTCGGTTTCGTGAGCCCAGATGATTTGGTAGAGTGGGGTGTTATGAAAATGTGAGCAGATATGTAATCTGAAATGAGAAGATAGTAAACAATGTTTTGCCTTAAAAAGCGCTGATAGTTGTTGTGAATGAATTCTTTCTGTACCACTTCATACAACTTTATATCTTCACAAAATCATAACCAAACAACAACACAACAATCTGATACCACACTTCACCACTCCTCACCATACTTCACCACACTTCACGACATCTCACGGGAAAGATTACTTTTCCCTTCGAAATCTAATTTACTACCATAATCTCTCATAACATCATGGATTCAGCAACCATTTTTGGAAATGACTTTGCTCTAGGGGGGACATATTCAAACCCAACACAGACCCAAAGCGGTGGCTCTCCAAGGGCAAGACTTACCTCCCAACCTTCGACTCAACCATCGAAAAGGCGGCGGATTTCCCGCGCCTGTGATGAATGTCGCAAGAGAAAAATCAAATGCGATGGTAAGAGTTTCTGTGATAATTGTGTCTATAACAAATTGGGTAGGCAACAGTAAATATCAAGTGAAGGTATCTTACTAAACTAACGTATTAGATTGCACATATTGTAAGCCCTCGAACAGACAAAAAAGGCCGAGTCGAAAAGAGTGTGACAATCTACGGAGACAATACCGAGAAGCTTTGGAAAAGCAAACAGTCTTGGCCCCTGATATGGATCTCTCTAGGTTCACTGACGGCATATTGGTCCCAGAATATGGGATCGATATTCATTCCTCGGATGATTTGCGGACCTTCCTATCCTACGAAAGCGATGGTCAGGTATCACCGCATACCAATTATTCGATGACACCTGATCATCAAGTAGAGATGGTCGGGACCCAAAATCATAGCGAGACCTTCTGCTGGGAGATTCGTGGGGACTTATCCGGTGTTGATGTACTCCAGCATATCCGGGAATACGTGAATGACGTTCTGAGTGTGTATAACATCACGATAAGTTCGGATTCATGTCCCGATATGTCCTCATCAGACTCTTCGTAAATGTTATTCACTCGGTCTGGAAATAATCTATCTAGCCTGGGAGATTTACCGTCTTTTGAGACGGCAAAAGAAGTTTGTCAAGCCGCATTTAACGAGACAAACACATTATATTGTTTCATAGATACGCCTGCTTTCTTCCTGATGCTAGCAGACTTATACAAACTTCCAGGCGATTATTCCATGGGCAAGAACAACGAATTCCTAAATCTTCTATTTTCTATTCTTGCTCTCGGCTTTTACGTCAAGAATAAACGTCACAGCAAACGCAATAGGTCAGGAGATTTGATAAGTGAAACAAGAATGGAACAAGGATAATATTAGCTTTAATTTTCTTCATCCAATCTTCAAGATGAACCATGAAACTAACTTTTGCTAAGTCGAAAATATTTCTCTTGCGCAAGAAGCGCCATAGATATTTTCGACTGTGGAACCATTCCGCAGCTCCAAACAGTTTTATTCTTGATCTTTTACCTCCAATCTACTGCTGGCCTGGATAAGTGCTATTCATACATTAAACTGGCACAGCAATCGGCTTTTCAAATGGGGTTGCATTTGAAGCATGATAATCAATGTAATCCCATAGAGAGCGAAGTAAGATTGAGGATCTTTTGGACGATTCAAAAGATGGATATCTCTATGTCGGCAATTCTTGGATATCCCAAGATTCTCAATCTGGATACTATTGACCAAGAAATGCCGACAGAGGTATTCGAATTGAATATAACTGAGTCTGGTGTGAATGGTTACCCAGGAGCGAAATGGTCAGTATTACTGCAAGCATCTAACGCTCATATGCGGTTAATCTTGATACTTGATAAAGTAATCAAGTACATCTATGCCAATAATAGAGTGGGAAGATCAGTTAATGAAGCTTCGGATACTGGGCATATTGTTGATCACGCCATCGTGCGGGAAATCGAAGATGATCTTCAGCAATGGCGTCAAGGGTTACCAACTGGTATCTTTTCTGGCAGATGTGAAAATAATCAAGATTACTGGTAAGCATGTTGCACAGAAAAAGATCACCGGCATCAATATCTCTAACAAACTTTACAACAGCACGCTAAAATTTCTAAGCCTCGTCTATGCTCACGTGCAGATGATGCTTTATAGACCATTCTTGTCTTATATCTCCGGGAAAGCTTTTGTCGACATAAACAAAAACAAAAAGTCACAGGCTTGCGCTTCTGCCTACTTTGGAGTCTGTCAGAATGTGATTCAAATTGTGAAGGAATTGCAAGAACGTGGATTAGTCATTGGACCGAGATGGTTTATGGTAAGTCGCCCATAATTCTGGTATAATCATTGGGAGACTCTCGTATAAATCGAACCATCTGATTTGGCATATCTTATTTGTCAAGGAAAAGGTGACTGACATTCCAGTTACAGATAAATATCACATCATTTGCCACTCTGTCATTGGTTTATTTCAACTGTCAGCGGACTAATTTGTCTCGACCATCGGACCTTCATTCCGACGCTCAAGTGGGACATGAGGCGACTAGGGTCATAGCGCAAAGAAAACGGGATGCATGCAGCTTTTTATCAGCCTTTAAGGTTTGTGGCTTACCAGTATGGGGTATAGGGTGCTAACATTTTCGAGACTCTATCGAAACAAATATCGCCAAAGACCATGTCTAGAATCAGAGGTACAGAAGCATCAACTCACAGTAAGGAGATATTACCTATCTCAGCAACCTTATCGGTCGAAAGAGAGCAAATTCAGACTAGGTCTGACTCACGCTCATGTCTTCCGGAGGAGCCCCCTAATTGTGAGCCTACAAACCAAACGTTAGACTTGGATGAAGAAAATGATGCCGAAATCTCAAATCTTGCTAGCAATACTAGACAAGATTCAGTATTGATTCCGTGTGATAGGTCAGATGACGAGATTTTCGAGTTTATAAACTTTGATGGCGATGAGGGTTCGGAGGGGTTAGAGGCGCAAAATGAAAGTGTGGCGGACATTTCCTCTCCAAATATGGAATTTGATCAGGATATAACTACTAAACCCACGGATCTGGCCGTCGAAAGCATTTCGATGGACAGCTTCCTTCAGTCATGGAAATATGATAATGGGCTTCCTGATTTAGACGAAATGATTGAGACTGGGATATGTTTGGCAGAGAGCATAAATGGAGCGAGTTTTGGTCCTCGGAACCAAAAGGCTTATACAAATGGGACTAAAGTTTCCAATTAAAATTCAAGAATAAGTGGGATCGGTGTTTGATTAGGGTTTTGGGATATGAAAGCGAAAGGTATAGATTAGCGGGAGTTTAAAAGTCATTCTAGGCTATTGAAATCACCGGAGGATAAATGTTGTGGTAGTCATGTAATACCATACATGTATAGTTTTCTTTAATTATGGATAATGCTTCATGAAACGTTTACATGCCTTAGTTTTGGTGATATAAGATTAGAAGAGTGGTGATATAAAGGTGTGTTCGGATTAGGTCTTGGTAAACGATGTCTAGACTAATTGTGCTATGTTGCGGGCTATCGTTAGAATTATTCATGGGGTCATCATCAGGGTTGTAAGTATTTTCGGTTATGGTGTGGGTTAATAGGTTGATACCTGAGCGTGTCGCATAGTAGTCAGACATGCGACTCGAGTAGCATATGCACGGTAAGCATCAACACCAAAATGATGATACGAATCATGTTTTATATGCTACGTCCTGTTTGGCTAGTGTGGTTGGAATATATGGAGTTTACCTGTAGGTAGATAAAGACGTTGTAGCCCTCTGATAGTTGGGACAAGTCTTCTACCAAATCATATTGGAATCAATACTAGCCTCTCATTAAGCAATCTCATGAATTATTTCCAATGTCTGTGATAGCAGATATGCATACGCAAAGTCGACGATAAAGTTGAAAGTCGATGAAGGTGCGCAAATTATTAATTGTTTTTCAAGATAATCAGAAATGTGAATGAAATCGAATCGATTCTGTGATGAATTGCTTGTTGAGAAAAACCCTGTAAGGTAGAGAGGGGACTCAATATACTACTATTACGGCTTGTTACTTTGATTAACTTCGTGTTCATTCTGAATTAGGTCTTATACTTGGGTCAAATACTGTTTGGATCTAAGGATAGCACAGAATTGTTTATGCAATCCTGCATTAATGTCATGCTATGGTGCTTACTAAGGATTTTATTGTAGTCTTCTGCACAAACAGGAATAGCCGCGATATGATTGGTGGGACGAGATTGTTGTGAACCTGCAAGGGTCATGGGAGAGTAATTTAGGTATGGTCAGCTGTATATTGAGGCGAGAGTACACAACTATCTTCTATCTGTACATCTTTCAATCTTCTAGCACATAATAAAGTGCGAAGCATCTTCACTAGTATCTAAAATCAATTATGTACAAGCGCATGATTTATAAACCATACCCCATTTACATACGAGAAGCAGAGTCAGTATTAAACCACTAGGTGACCTCGTTTGATAAGAAAGACATCACGCTGAGCTACGCATCATCTAGGATCACGTAGCCTTCACACCGATCCATCTTCTTCATGAGTGTAGTTGTGATGTTCATCTTGCAATATCTCCCCTAACTCTGTTTTATCGCAAACATTCTTAATACTACGCTTGGATATTCAGACAAGCTGAGAAACGATCCAACCGTGACAGGATGCAACTTTATATCTTACAGAGCTCTTTATTCCATGGCCAAATTTTAATCTGAACCGGGGTTGTGTCTAAATGCGGTGATAGTCTTTCACTAGACGTATCACAGGAAGACCACGATCTGGATCAGTCAGGTCTAAGAACTGTGGTGAGCGATTGGAATATGAATCTAATAGTGTACATAAATGTCTCTTACTCCCAAGTTCGACAAGTCATCTTGTCGTATTGGTCCCGTGACATTTTCTTTGCTATTTACAACAACTCTCTTGGAAAATGATTTTTGCCAGAAAGCTGCGCAGCGTTCCACGCTGCATTTGTCATTGAATTGACATTTTGAATCTTACTTTCAGCCTTTTTTTACCTCCTTTCCACCACTTCGCTTACCGAGCTTGAACATGACAAGTGTAGGCACCAGTGTGGGTAAATCTAGCTGTTTAGACACATGTACTGAAACGATAACCCACTACTTAGTTCGTGGACTTATTGGTATAGGGAAGCTCATGCAATAATGAAGGATAAAAGGATGTCAATTCGACTACTCTTCTAAACACAGGTACCAGACTCCTTTTAATCCCAATAGACAGTTCGTGCTGGATCTCCTAGCAATAGCAGTAAACAACGCTAACACAGGATGTATGCCATTTCCGTTCGCCAAACACCAGTCAGTCGGGACTAATTACTTTCGAGCCTAATAGGACCGACAAAGTGTATCCCAACACAGAAACAATAGAAAACTCAACAAACAAATCCTTCATCAATAAATGCCATGCACCTTCCAGTGGTGCCGTTCTAACCGCTTAGTATGCTCTGCATATCTGGGATAGCCAAGAAGAATCGCATCCGAATCGAAGCTGAAAGCAGACACATGCATGTCTCCATTTGACGACCTCTCAAACACGTAGCACTCACCATTTTTTTCTGAGTCCTCAACCTCTTTCAAACCATATATCATCCCGCCTCATTGACGGATAAAGGTGTCACCCCAATTTCACACAGGAACTTGCCTCATTGATTACTGGCCATCACTCACTACAAATTTACAACGCCACGTATACCCGCAAGGAGGAAATAAAGTTATAACATACAAAGTTTGGGTATTGGTTCATGTGGGGCTGTTGCTCTAATGGGGTTCTGTTGCTCTAATGGGGTTATATATCTTGAGGAGGGACAGGCGGCTGATATGTGGAATGAGAGGGAGAATATGTCTCTGAGGACTATGCTGGGACTGATATTTTCGAGGTGTTTTTAATTTTGGAACGTTTGTGGGCGCTAAGACGAAGATTTTTGCTAATTAGCCAGGAGGGCTTCTATTGTCGATGAACCAACAGCGCTCTCTAGCGCCTTGGACGGCACAAAAGAAGTTGGGTTAAGCGACTATACAACGATCACTCTCTGTTAAGACTTTTTTAAAATTTCAGCACGATCTTCGGGAAGGAGTTGGACAGAGGCTTGAAAGGCAGAGAAGGAATTTTCCGAGGTACCCACAAGTCTGCAGCGCTCAGCTGGCCGGCCTCTTCGAACACATCAGAACGGTCACTATGTCTTCGGATCTAGTCTTAATGTCGGTATGAAGAGAGCTTCGTACCCAATGGTTTTTGCGAATTTTTTCGGCTGACAAAAACCCGCAAATGGCCATCGTTTCGTTGGCTGGAGGGGAAATAATGAAGGGCAATCGGCTCCTCTAAGCGTATGATCGCATGGGGACTTTTGAGGAGTGGTTCTGTTTCAGGGGAGCTGTATAGGAGTCATAGAAGTGGATATACTAATAGCTCGTTAAATGACAAGGTGCGTCTGGTTGGTTAAGAGTTAGACGAGATAGTCAAGGTCAAACTTAGGAGTCGCGTTAATAACGCTACTCATGCAGATCAGTCGCGTGGAGGGCAAGACTGAACACCTGTACGTGGTGTCCTCTACGAACCTGGGAGTGAAATATTCTCCCAGAGCCAAGTTGAGTCAAATTTCGCAATATCAAAGAGGTTGGCCCACGAGGCAAAATTTCAAATTACTCCACCACGTCAATCTTTCACTCCCAAAGAGTCCGATTCTCGACTAAGCTTCATCAAGTCTACAAGTACGATATAGTACATCCTCACCCCAATGATCACACCTCTAGTCGACTTTCTCTGGCCTTAGTTGACCGCCAAATACACGCCCACGCCGATATTTATACCCGACGGAGGAAGCAAAGTGTGGCGCACAAATCTGGGAGATAGTTCTTTTGGATAGACGTGAGAGGGATCAGGACAAGTTTACAAGATGATGCAAAAGAGGGATACATTCTCGACGGGCGTGAAATTTTGAATTTTGGCAAGAGTTTTACGAATCGAGATTTGTGCGCGCCAAGACTTCGCTTGCGAGAGTGCAGCTGACACTATAAACACAAGCCAACGATGGAAGGTGTTGTGGTCCGCCTCCTGGTGGTGTTCTCTGGTATGGTTTGAGTAGCCTGGGCACCTACTCCACTTGGGAAGGAGACATCTCAGATTACATTTCGCGCGGAGGAAAGTTGAAAGATGATGGAGGCATGTCTGGATAACTCAGGGTTTTTGAGACGTTCCCCTGGGTGGGTATTCACGGATGAGGGTTAACTTGTGGTGAAGAAAAAGCCACCATAACTTCGCAGTGGTACCTGCATATGAAATCCGAGGCATGAGTGCTCCTCTTGTAAATTGAGTCATCTTTTCTGTACTTTTCTTTGATATTGTGTCATAGCTAGATAGCTGCATACGCAATTAAAATCTGATGCAAAAAAAAAAAGATCAGTCGCGTGGAGAAAGTTTGTACTTCGTAGTTTTAGTCCATCTCATTCTTATGAATATAACACTATCGCTTCTCATTCTATGTGACCTCCTTCCAATGGGCTCATTCCCTTGTTTTCATTACAGTGATACAGCTATAGGACTCACAATTAAATATAGCATAGGTTTTCATGGCCTGTAGATAGAGAGAACTTACATGTCCTACATAGTCATAGACTCAGAGAAAACAATAAAATGAATTAACAATTACTAGACATCCCTCAGCTCACAACCACAGCGAAATCCAAAACCGTACACATGGTGGTAAAATCTGATAATAGCTGCCTTACATGACATGACCTAATCCGAACAACTTGTAGCCTAGATAAAATCCTGAAACGACATAATTCTAGTCGGCGACGTCATTACACAGAACTTAGTGTTTTCTAGTTGGTAATTGCCCGAAAAGCTAAGGTTTTCCTGTCAAGAGGACGGAGGTCACGGTCGTTGTACGCAGGCAATGCCAAAAAGTATCTTTGTTTTTCCATAAATAGATGGCCGAATATTTTCAACACCTGTCCGTGGTGTCTCCTACGAATATCCAGCTCTCATTGTAGAGTCTGCAGAGGCTGGAAGTAGTAACAAAGTCATCACTTCGATGATGATTTCCAACCGCTTTCGCGGTCTGTATCGTCTTCATCCCAAAGCACATCACCCTATCACCATTATTACGAATCTGACCATGATCGGATCAGATGGTAAGGTCGGGGTTCTTTTGATCATCAACCCTTGAAAACGGAGGAAAAGCCAACTGATTAATTTCTGCTTGAAATCTAGCCACAGTGTATAAGAAGGTTTAGATTTCTAGATATAATCATCAAGATCAATTGGATTGATTTGATTACATATGGCTAAGCTGAGCTGGGCGACATGAAGTTTAGTGGCATCTGGAATGCAGTGGCTAGTATTATGATTGGTCTATGATATGGGAATGTATACTTGCGCTGGAACAGCTAAGATAGTTTACGGAGAGATATCTTCATCAATATGCAGAAGTGAAGTTACTATGAGAATTGTTAAGTTACAGATCGGGGGAAGCTCGTCCCTTATCACCTAGCTTGGTGGCTCGTTGACCGATCACATAACCAGTATGCAGCTCACCAGGGTGTGCTCCCAATTTTGCAGCCACATCAATTGTCCTATATGAACAACCTATCTCTCATACCACACACATTACTACTTGTAATGTCGATATGCAGAGACTGGATTTCCTTCATGCGCCACAATGCAATGCTGCCGTAATAACTACCTATGTACGAGCTAATAGATCTACAATACTACAAAGCTAAGCATAACAGCTAGGAAATGCTACCTTGCGATAATTAAGTAGCTGGTTGTTGCCATATCACTGTCAGGTCGGGATCACTGAAGCCTTGGGGATTTGTATTTAAGGATAGATTTATCTGTTTATGTTAAGGGAAGTTACCGGAATATTCTATATTGTTAGAATAGAATAGAATTAAATTCAAGTCCCTACTGAGTCTACGACTCTGAAGGGCTGCTAAAACCAGATAATATGCCACCAATTTTTCTTATTTAGATATAAGGCTTATTTTCAATTATTTTGCCAATAGACACTGAGGGTCTAGCTCTAGTCTTACATATTATTAATTCATATTGAGAAGAGAGTTCGATATCCTATACAATTATCAATAAATTCTTGTCCGAAATTGTACACTTGTTCTTCGAGACATTTTCTCCTAGAAATTCTTGACAATGTCTAATAGTTTCCGGAGCGTGCCCAGTATCCGACACGGTGATGGTGGATTGGATCAAGTCGGCCTCGACTGTTACAAAGAAGGGAGATATAGATGGATGGGAGCACCTTACGTGGACCCGGTGTCTAGGCCTCGTCGGGCTGTGGTAGCAGGATTTTGAGACTTTTCCCCGGGTACGTAGTTTCTATTGCTACCTTTTCTACTTTTTTTTGGGGAAGAAGGATCTGTGGAAAAGGTGGCTAAACTCGAAGGGTAAATTCTGAGCTAGATGACCAAACATCATGGGCAATATATCAATGAGATGTACAGTAACTAAAGACGATACAAGCACTGTTCAAGGTAAATCTGCTAGATAGTCTATAACTTAGGTAGTAAAAGAAACAAAAACCTCTTTCTCTTTAGCTGATAATGAACCTGAACGTCTAGGCTTTCCTTGAGTAAACTACTAAGTGTGTCAGGTACTAGCTTGGAATATTATTCTCTCAATAATGTCACCATCATATTTGCTGAATGGAATTTACGTGAATCATAAAATATTAGGTCAGGAACTGTTAGGCAAAGTTATGCTAATGTGAATCTCAAAGTTGATTGAATTGATTGTCCTCCACCATGAGAAATCTATCTAGGTACTATATACATCTTGAGTATTCTACTAATTCCAAATATAGACTGACAATTAGATTGCCCATACGAACTGCTCAAATCTCCGTTCCATACAAGGTTCGAAAATTGGCTGTGAAATTATCATGGTCAGGAGAAGGAATGAAACAATAAAGAAGTTGTGCGTAGGAAATTGGTCATCCGTTTAGTCGCTAGTTGTAACATTTGCATGGCTGACTTATTGCCCGTGATGCATCTGACTCATATACTCGCTTGTGAACTTTCCAACTTCAACATCGTGATAATATATTTAAAATTTGGGGTAATCTCTTCGACAGGAATACAGATGTTGTTGGGTTCTATTCCTGGTCTGATAGATCGCTTCGACCTTAACATCTAATCTAATGGTGATTAGCTTCATGATGATGGTGCCCGGGGTTGCGCTGAGACATGAAGATGATATAAAAGGCGAGAGCGACAGAGTATCCTTATCGAAGTAAGGATGAAGGTATTACTCAATCTCAGCTCTGGAGACTGACAGTGAGAGCTGGAGGTTCGCAGGGGGCACCACTAACAACTGTAGAGAATAGTCCTCGTAGTTAATGTGTTATACTAACAATAAGATCATAAAGTTACGAGCCTCTTTAAACTTGGAAATTTGGGGACTTGGATCAAATTGACTGAAAGATGTACTGGTGAAACAAATATTTTACCCCTCAAATGATTGAAATAATGGACAGAGTTGAGCATCTAGCATACAGAGTTTTATATTTATAGCGACAATATAAGGAATAATCTGAGTTTGAGCTCCTGACATTACCTGTTTACTCTCCTTATAATATTGATGTATGGGTTAAAAGAAGATTAAGGGTGGGGAACTTTTCGGACTTATCTAGCTTGCAGGATTGACGGGAATAGGTGCGCGAAGTGCCTCAAGTTCGGCCTCTTTGCTTTTGATTTCCTTGTTTAGTGCTTCGGACATCTGACTCACTCTTTGTTGCGCATCTTCCAGTCGTCGGAGTTCTAACCGTTCAGATTCTTGGCTAAACGGTTGATCGGGTCTAGATTGGAGAGGAATCGAGGCATTGCGCTCGCTGATAGCACCGTTTGACGGGTCGCCTTTGGCTGATTTCGTGCCCTTGGTGGCGCTTTTGCCCTTTTCGGCCGGCGTGGTCAAGAGATTATAGAAATTCTCGTACGGCTCGTTGAAAAGTTGCTCTTCATAAACCCATGCCCTAATCTCTGGCAGCTTGCGCATTTTTTCTCGCTCCTCCTCGCTTTCCCCGTATGGATGAAGAACGAGGTGGTGGTATAGGGACTGGGGTTTCTCGTTGGATTCCGGTACATAGTAGATTTTGATACTGATATCAAATTCACCCCAGCCCGTCGCATGAGTCTCAAATGCACCCCCAGTTGGTACATCCTCGATGGCTGTAGAAGGATAAATACATGTTAATTTGATGGGTTGAAGTATACTAACTTCGAAGATGGTTTGGGATAGAGTCATGCAACTTAAACTGTACTTTCTTGCACCAGTAAGTTATATCTGCATCATCAACTCCCTTTACAAATACTGTCCACGAGTGAGTGTGCTCAGCTGGTGTTCCTGCTGGCTTGGGATTTTCCGCACTAAATGCCTTTGATGTCGTGCCATAGACAAACGGTCGGTATATTTGAACACCTTTAACGCGCTTTTGATGACCAGGCGGTGCCATAAAGATCTTGTGTTGAGTTGATTTCGGGCTGGTGACTGATAAGACAGAATCATTGCCAGGGTTTCGCGCTTAGGAGCCGAGCTACCCATCCCCAATAAGCTAGTCGCTACAATATTAACTGTTGCATCGTTAGCTCTCTTCCCAGGTAGACCATTACTCAGTACAAGTCCATGTTGTTTTCGATGAATCTTTACTCCCACCCATGAGTCTGCTGAAGTTAGGTCGAGTCTAACGTTAGCTTGGAGGCATTCCATTGTTGATAAGTTTACGGTATTCTCCGCTACCCAAGAAGGCACAAGAAACCTGGGCTAGGCTTCTTTGCCGCATACAATATATGCCGATAATTCTTCGACATTTTATGCTGACCACTTATTTTTCTCGGAGCACTAGTAATAGAGAGAGTCGAAATAAAACCGGAAAATAGATTTTGATTCTCTTCAAGATACACTAGTACTCAGGGTATATGGATGGTGTGGTGGTGTAACATCCGGGCTGGTCTCTCAAATTGAGACTAGATAGATTGGAGATCTATCTAACTTGAGACAGAAGATAAAAATCCAAAATCCAGCGGTCCTCAACTCTATTTTGCCTGGTGCTTGTATGCATGAATATGTATTTGAATAACCACAGGCTTTGAAACTTTACCTTGGTGGGTGATTGTAGAAGAGGTTTGACTATTGAGTGAAAACCAATAAACCTCGTCGCTTTGTTTGCGAATTAAATTTGGAGTCAAATTGTCTCTTAAGTTAAAATAGTCATCCAACATGTACAAATAGCACTGTTCATTTTTTAAAGCTAGATAGCTGGACACTCATTTAATGATAAAAAAAAGAAATTCGTGTCCCTTCCAAATTGAAACTTTGGGGGACTATTCTTAACACCTGTCAGTGGTGTCCCCTACGAACCTCCAGCTCTCACTGTAGAGTCTGCAGAGCCGAGATTGAGTAAGAAAGTCCTCACTTCGACGAGGATTCCCAATCGCTTTCGCGGTCTGTATCGTCTTCATCTCTCAACACATTCCCCTATCACCACTATCATGAAGCTAACCACGATCAGATCAGATGGTAGGGTCGGAGCCCTACTCGTCACCCACCCTTGATCATGGAGGAAAAGCTATCCGATGAGTTTCCGGAGCGTACCCAGCACCCGATACGGAGATGGCGGATTGGATCAAGTCGACCTCGACTGTTACAAAGAAGGGAGATATAGATGAATATGCGCACCTCATGTGGTCCTGGTGTCTAGGCCTCGCCCGGCTGGGGCTGCAGGTTTTTTGAGACTTTTTCCCGCGCACGCAGTTTCCATCGCTACCATTTTTATTTTTTTTGGGTAGAAGGTTTCGTGGAAAAGGTGGCCGAATTCCACGGGTAAATACTGAGCTGAATGGCTATTCATCAAGGGGAATCTATCAATGATCTTTCAAGTAACAAAAGAGGATAGGAGCACTGTACAAGGTGTGGCCTGGGTCAGAGAGGAGCCCAATGTGCTAGATAGTCATAGACTCAAGTAGTACAATAAAACACACACACACATACATTGAAACTTTCGGGGTTGAAACTCAACACCTGTCCGCGATGCCTCTACGAACCTGGGAGTGAAATATTCTCCCAGGGCCAAGTAAAGTCAAATTTAGCAATACCAAAGAAGTTGTCCCACGAGGCAATGATTCAAAATACTGGAGGGCAAGACTGAACACCTGTACGCGGTGTCCTCTACGAACCTGGGAGTGAAATACTCTCCCAGAGCCAAGTTCAGTCAAACTTCGCAATACCGAACAAGCTGGCCCACGAGGCAATGATTCAAATTACTCCACCATATCAATCTTTCACTCCCAACGAAATCGATTCCTACCTAAACCTCATCAAGTTTACAAGTACGACCTATTACATCCTAATCCCAATGACCACACCTCTTGTCGACTTTCTCTGGCCTTAGCTGGCCACTAATTATACGCCCACGACAGCTCCAAAACCCACAGAAGTACAAATATCTTGGCGCAGATATCTGGGAGGCAGTTCTTTGAGATGGGCGTAAGAGGGATCAAGACAAGTTTACAAGATGATGCACAGGATGAATAAAATCTCGACGGGCATGAGACTCCGAATTCCGGCTGCGAGTTTTATAAATTGAAAAGCGTCGTGCACACTATGCTTCTGTCTAATAGATTACCGTCAGTTTGAATATAATATCACGATGTTGAGGTTGAGGTTGAGTAGTTTACAAGCAAGTATACGAGCCTGATGCATCAAGGACAATAATTCAGTCATGCAAATGTTACAACTAGCGACTAAACGGATGACCAATTTCCTACGCACAACTTCTTTATTGTTTCATTCCTTCTCTTTATCTTGATAATTTCACAGCCAATTTTAGAACCTAGTATGGAACGGAGATTTGAGCAGTTCGTATGGGCAATCTAATTGTCAGTCTATATTTGGAATTAGTAGAATACTCAAGATGTATATAGTACCTAGATAGATTCCTTATAGTGGAGGATAATCCATTCAATCAACTCTGAGAGAGATTCACATTAGCATAACTTTACCTAACAGAATTTCAAGGGCAATCAATAACCTCATTGTGGTCTAGATATATTAGTCACGTCAAACTACTCGAAAGGAAAGGAACGAGGCTTGCAGTATTACCTCCAACCAAGTAATGAGGTAGTCTGTTTGGCGGCATAGCTGTAGAGCAAAGCAATTTGTTGTGATTTCTTATTTCTTTCATTCATTATTTAAGTTTCTTTAACTAGTACCACTCATGTAGTTGTTCTCGCGCTAATACTATGACGTGCCTGACATAGATGAGCCATTAAAGTATGGGATCGTTCTAGATCGTCCGTGGATAATAATTTTTCTTAAGGACAGTAAATATGGAACAAATAGACAAAGCTCGGCTCTATGACAAAGTTGTCGCTATCGACTATATCCAACTGTCGGCGGAACATTGGAGAATAGTTGATCCGTTGGCTCACATAAGCTAGACGCGCACGCGTGCTATTAGTTAGATATTGGCTTAGCAAACTAGAATAGAATAACAATGAATATACATACATCCAGTTTTCAAGCGGCGCGGATCAGATCAAAAGGAGCGAAATGTTGAAGGCGACGGCTATGTTGAGGTTAGTTGGAACGATGCCTTTATTATCAATTCATTTGATTGTTCTGTCTGAGTCTAAAACTATGTAGGACATGTAGGATATGTAGGGAAGCTCGCCTTGCTAGACAACCAATGTGCACCATGAAAATGCGTTGTCTCATTCATCATTTTCAATGTTTATTTGAAGGTTGCCAACCATAGAGTCGGCTGTTTGTTCCTCGAAGAAGGCTCATTCTATCAAGTTGATTATGATGGACTCCAAAGCATTAGCTGTTACGGAGTGCTATAGGGTAGATCGAGATCGCCGTTCGCCGAGGGTATGAAAAGGTCAAGTGGTGAATACTATAGGAGTGGAAAGTCGACGAAGTACTTTGACTAGAAGGAAGCGGGTTTGCGAGAGGAATACTGTAATAATATTATAAGATTGTGAAGCTGGAGAACTACGTTGTTGTAGCTCCAGCTTCCTTAAGTACAAATAACTATCTAACGCAATTCAACTAAGACTGTTATAATTTCCCATCATAACTCAAACTGTGACCTCAACCATATCAATTCCAGTTGGCGCATTATCTAGTCTCACCATATATGTGCAAGTGTTTAGGGTGAGCCGAAAAACCTGTTCTGTGAATTTTATCCTCAGGCATTGTGCTTAGACTCTGGTTCCAGAATGTCTCGCCATGACATTAGCTGTCGGTGAAAAGAATCGTCTGATTTTATTTCCTGTCCCTTCATGTTTACCGTGTTGAGAATTATTTCCATCATACGCCTCAACTTGCCAAGCTACTAACGCCATTTTGTCCCTTGCCTAGGTCCCAACAGCCAGTAACAGTACCAGTACCAATAAGCAAAAAGCCCCTATCTCAAGTTTCAGACAGACAAACTGTCTTACCATTTCATAATTAACCTGATCTAGCTTGCTGGGGATAATTAGTATTGAATAAAAATACTGCGTGTGTAACTTATCTCACATCGATGACAAGTAAATCAAACAACAAAGGTGATTCATTCATTGTTCACGTTTAACTTTCTATTCGATATCTACTTACAGAACTATGTGAACAGTTAGCGGCATTGGTTAGGTAAAAGGCTTTTTATAAACAAAACCCACTATCCTGCCACTCTGAACCGACCCAGTTTCATGCTGAGGACTTTCCTTTCAACCGCAATTTTATAAACTTTCCCCGAATTTGGTTAACTTTCTCTTCGATCAGATTACTGTTATGAGAAATTAAAGAGTGAAGGTACCACCTCAGCCGGCGTTGGTCGACGGGGTAATCGGGGAGTAGGCACCAATGGTGGCACTCGGGCTTCGACTACGCTTTGCGGTCGTTCCGGCGCTCTTCCGAGTCCTTCAGTCTTCTTACTGGTGGCAAAAGTGAATTCCTGACCAACTACCGTGTCGACTGTTTGCATTGGCGCCATTGTAGGCCTCTCATCCTAAATATCCGCCATTCTTGTCAGAAGATCCATCCAATTCTTCTCCATACTTGCCATGTAGATCTGGTAAGTATGAAAAGCTGCTTTTTACCACGAACATTGTTCCCTGCCGTGGCTTGCGCAGGAATCCATTTACTTGGACAATCCCGATTTTTGTGGGAACCAGCGCACCTGGCTGCCTTTCCACAAGACGCCTGTGTGTGTCCCCACTGTCTGCATTTGAAACAGTGGTTGGCTGGGCTCGTGGGAACCACACCTGCACGTTGAAGAGCATGGCGTTGATAAATGGGCCGTTTCGAACCACTTCCGTCTATATCTCCCCGATGATGGCATGGTTGTCGGCATCTCTGCCACCTTCGATTCTTGTCCGAAGTAGAACTCCAAAAACCTCGACTGGAAAGTCTTGCCGTCGAATTTGAAATTCGCTTGGTTGACGCAAAGGAAGTGACGCATATGAAGTGCCGCGTCTCTCTAGGATACGGACTGTACGAACACCTCAGTTTAGTAGCTGCGCATCTATCAAATTGCGTATGTACCTTGATTGAGGTCTTTCACCCTTGAAAGCAGCTTTTCCGGCTGCAGTTTATCCCCTTCATAAATTCTGATCTGAACTTCTGATTTTGGCTTATTGAGCAGATACGATCGACGTATAGGTCATTGTTGGTAGCATCCTCGTTCCTACTCCTAGAGAAGCATTACGAGGGGGTTCCGCGAAGATATTCTTAATTGCCTCTTCTAGTGCCATCACCCATTCCTCAATTGGAGACTTCATCCGGGACATTTCGGTCCAGGCCCTCTGTTTTTTTTTTTTACGATTAGGTCCTAAGCTAAAGCTCTTTATCCACAACGGGTGAAGGACTGGTGGAGCCGTCAAGATTCCGGCAAATATTCCTACAGCCTAACTCGTTCCAACCTCGTGAATCGCTATCAGAGGTGCAGTTGATTAAACAGAAACGAAAAACCAAGAAAATCAAAACAACTCCGAGGACCTTTTGTGCGCGTTTAAAACATTCACAGCCTCGTTAAACATCCCCCGTTGGTGATAAGTCTTCATCTATTTGGCCCATTAAAATTAGTCTGACCTGTTTCAATATTTTCCCCAGGATTTCAAGGTACTTATGCTATGGAGCTATCTATGCTCTGCTGCCGTTGAGTATGGTCGCAATTATCGTTTTTGAGTCCTTATTGGAATTATGGAGTACAGAGGTAAGTCAAGTGATGATTAATGGCATTTATTGATGAAGGATTTGTTTGTTGAGTTTTCTATTGTTTCTGTGTTGGGATACACTTTGTCGGTCCTATTAGGCTCGAAAGTAATTAGTCCCGACTGACTGGTGTTTGGCGAATGGAAATAGCATACATCCTGTGTTAGCGTTGTTTACTGCTGTTGCTAGGAGATCCAGCACGAACTGTCTATTGGGATTAAAAGGAGTCTGGTACCTGTGTTTAGAAGAGTAGTCGAATTGACATCTTTTTATCCTTCATTATTGCATAAGCTTCCCTCTACCAATAAGTTCACGAACTAAGTAGTGGGTTATATATTTCAACAATACGATGATTTTGTTGGAAAACCGGTATGGGTTCGATGAGTAAGGCGGCTCAAAGAATATGGGCGCGATTTTATGAATAGAATAATAATGATATGAATCGGGAGAATATGTGATAAACTGTGGAGAAATAAAAGATGATTTGAATTAATTGAATTAATTAGATTATCTGTCTTAGTGATTCTTAGACAGCTTATATACATGTAATCTTGATAGACCAAATCCAGACTAGATACCATCCATCACTCGTTCCATACTCTAACAATGACAATGAAACGCACGACAGTATACAACATGAGTATGGGGTCAGGGTCGGTGGATGAAAGCCTACACGTGTATCAGACCATACCATGCACTAGTCGAGTCTCAAGCATCAAACATGCTCAGTAAGGGAGATATCAATCATCTATGTCGTGAGTCATATGTGAGAATCTTAGTTGTTCCAATCGTGGGAAAGTTCAGACACATAGAGTCTGAATTTCCAACAGATTTCACGCAGCCACTAGCCTTCTTATTAAATTGTCCCGTATTTGATATATTACCCATATCATAAAAAGATTCAATATTGTAGCTGGGACTGTTAAATTTAATATCCAACTTTCACCCGCGCATCATCTGAGATATCTTGGCTACTTCTCTCCCTAACTCCATGAAAGTTTCAAAATTATCTCCTTGCTGAAATAACAATTTTCCTAGTAGTACATAAATACGCTTAAGTAAAACACATGAAATTTGTTCGAAGAGAAAATAACATTATGGGGAAAATTGGCTGCACAAAATTTTTGGATGATCTTAAGAGCTTACCATTAAAAAATTTTATGACTTAAAATATAAACTCCCGCTCAGCTCTATTGATCACAAAATTTTAATCATGCGTAGCCTGAACACCATGCCTGCTAATAATCAAACTTACAAGTAAAACAAAGTCTGCTGTGAATCTTCTCTTAAACTTCACTAATCAATCCTCGTTCCACGTGCCTCTGCTTTCTTCTGAAAATAAATCTAGCTCAGGAATTCCCCCTGCACTAGATATCTCATTATTGTAACTGAAATTCTGAATTAGGCTTCCATTGGTCACATTTGTGACGCTAATATCTGTGGGAACTATAGGAGTGCTTTGGACTGGTACAAGATATGGAGGTAGAGGCCCCATTATTTGACCGTCAAGCTCACCATACGCACATTCTTCATTGACCGAAGTGCTGCAATGAAACAAGTCTTGTTGCTTATTATTTGTAGCCTGATCAGAATTGCACTTTCCATTGTCAAAGAGTGAAATCTGCTGGCTTTCAAACCTAAATGGGTCGGTTGAAGGAAATATGACAGGCTTAAACTCCGGAAATGAATGACCATTACTAAGTTGTGAAGTAAAACGTCGTTGTAGAGCCATACTTGGCCTAGATCGGCCAAGATTGTGTGCCCTCATTCCACAGGAATTAGTTGGTGAATTTATCTCATGAGAAATATCCGGAAATTTAAAGCCGGATACAGAAAATGTGGTAAGGTTTTCTTCGCCGAATCGAGGTGGTTGTAGTTGGGTGTAAGCTTGGGTAGTACTAGGAACAAAAAAAGGCGATGTTTGATTGGTCATCGCAGAAGAAGGGCAAGATTCTAAGGAAAAGCATGAGTGTGAAGGTGACATCATACGACTTTGAACACTTCCATCCGTCAAAGCAGTTGAGTAAGATACGTGCCTTTTTTTGTTTGCCGGTGTTACTGGATAACTACTGATAGAGTGAAGTTTTGTCGACAGCTTTTCAGATAAAGCCTCCAAAGCATTAGCAAAAGATACCCTATATTAGAAAGACGCAAACCTTCAGGGTATCCAAACATCTGCGAGCAGCCTGGCTACTTTGTGCCAACACACCCAGCGCTTCTTGGCCAAGAAGAATATCATAGAGAATATCAGGTGAACTAGATGCATCGGTATTTTCCAATACGAAGTACACCAAAGACAAGATGGCAAAATAGGTTGTATTTATCTATAACGAGGGAATCAGTAATTTTCTCTCAACTGTTAAGTTAATAAAATTATATGATATATTAATTTCAAGGATCTAGCGAGGTTTAAGAAGCAATGAATTGCGACTTACCATAAACCAACAAGGCCCAACCATTATTCTATGCTTTGTCAAATCTCTAACAATGCGAATAATATTGCGGGAGACCTTGACGCAGGCTGCTGCACAAGCAAGCGATTTTTTGTTTCTAGTTTCCGTTGCGGAGTCTTTCTTGGAAAAGCAAAGCAAAAATGGCCTGTACAGCATCATTTGAACGTGTGCATAGGAAAGACGCAGAAACTGCTGTGTGCTTTTATGCAATTTGTTAGACAATGATGTGGAGAATCTAGCTCTGAATAGTAGACTCACCTAATACTCTCAATACCTTCATCGCCGCCTGGACGAAGGCTCGTGGGTAGTTTTTCCAGCCAGTGTGTGAGATCATCTTCAATATCGTGAATTTGAGCGTGATCAATAGCATATCCAGTGCTTGGAACTTCATAGACAGATTTCTCAACGTTTTTCGTCGGGTAGATGTATCTAATGACTTTTGCTAGTATTAAGCTCAATCTTGTATGAGCATTTGATGCCTGGAGTAATAGTGAAGGTTTTCCTCCTGGTACAGGTAACACGGCATTCTTGGTGATATACTCATCGTCAACCTCTATGGGCATATCTTGATCAATGTCATCATAATCAAGAACCTTAGGATATCCAAGCACAGCTGATATTGAGATATCCATCTTTTGAATAACCCAGAATATCCTCCTTCTTACTTCACATTCGATTTTATTACACTCATTAGTTAAATTACGATTTAGCCCCATTCGGATTGCCGATCTCTGTGCCATTCCAATGTAGGAATAGCATACTTTCAAGTCGGCAGTTGATTGAAGATAAAGAATCATGAACAAAATAGCTTGAAGCTGTGGAATATTTCGACAGTCGGTGATATCCATGGCACTTCTTGCACATGTAAAATATTTATGCCTTGGGAAAAGTTAGTTGTATAATTAACTTAACGATTTCATGAAAAAATGGTGATTATGTTACCCTTCATTCACATCCATTCCAATTTCCTGGGTTTCTTGTCTAGAGTAACTATCATGACAATATTTTTGAGTTATATAACCAAGAGCAAGTATGGCAAAAAGAAGAGCAAAAAATTGGCTGTTGCTATCATCAGATGTATCGCGAGGAGGCTCGTATATTTTGTCTAAAGTTTCATAAAAAGTAGGCAAATGTACAAAACAATATAAAAAGTAAGTCTTGCTAAAAGCGGCTTTACATAAAGCCTCCGCTGTCTCTCGAAGCGGTAAGTCCGGTAAGCCAGGTGGCTTGTACGGAGGTTGAGGAGAAAATGTCAGCGCAGCACAAGATGAAAGCATATCTGGAGTGGAATTTGGAAATAATGGAGTTTTATCATCACTCAAAAATCCATACACACGTTCCTGGATCTGGTGAAGGAAACCTATACCAGATGATTCTCCATGAAAATCCCAGTTTCCACTCCCATCCTGATTGAGGCGCCCGGTACCGTCGACTGGAGAGCACAATATCATACCTTTGTTCTCAGTTTTTGACTCACTGGTTATGTCTATTAAAGATTGTGACTGCGGTTGATCTATACTATAGTGCGCTAGATTTTTCTGGTGAATTAAGGTATTAATTTTTGGATCGTTTATATCGAGGCCTGGAAAAACAGAGTTTAATAGGGCCTCGGCTCGTCGCACACGGTTTTCAAGGGCTTCAATATACTGCGGAGTCGGATTTCTGCGTCTATTGGAGGGCTGATCATAGGTACAATCTATCACATCTTTTTAGTATGGTACCCTTTCTTGTATATTCCCTGCTGCATACCGTAGTTATATACTGTGCAGTGAGTACACGGCTGTTTACCATCACATTTTATCTTTTTGCGTCTACATTCATCACATGCACGGGTAACTCTTCTTCTCTTTAACAGAGGAATATGAACTTGGGGTGACTCAGATGTAGATTTTGGTGACTGATCCTGTATTCGTGTATATTGTGGTTGTTGTGGTTGTTGCGACCATGTATTTGAGTGTATCAGTGCGGATTCATTATCTGGATCTATGCTGAAAGGTTCCAAAGACGACTCTATTGGGCTTACACCATCATTTCTAGGAGAAGATATGGAGGCCATAGTATCTTGGGAAAAGTCTGTCATATGAGGAGATTTTAGCTGCTATAAACTTCTTTAGTAATACGCAGGGGGCGTCCAGAAAAAAATGATCCCCACGACTGCTGATTGCATCTAGGATGAAAGGCTCTCGGCTGTTCTGGCGCCAGAGATAGTTCGCGAACCTAAGTCTTTAAAATTCTCCACTGCTTCGTATATTTTGAGTGGTCATAGGGATTGAAAATTGAAGGCTATCAATTGAAAAAAGACAGTCGTAATCTCCACAGATATTTTAGAGAAGGGATAGAACATTTTTGCGCTATGATATTCTGCTGGTGATGAGGGTGGGAAGCATCTAGCACGTGCAAAACTTGATATCTTCCAGATAGATTGGAGAATTTTTCTTTACTGCCTTTGTCATAAGTCCAAATGACATGGTGAGAGAGACGGAGAAGTCATGAAGTAGAGTTGAGTTCTAGCAAAATATTTCGAGAGCTTGAAAATATTGGCTGCCCAGTGATCTAGAGCCATGTCTGGGACCAGTCTGATTATCCTGAGACGCTGATTATCTTTCAGTCTGAACACTCAAGCCCTTGGACATATCATGAGTGGAGAAGTGGGGCATCGTTGTTAGGGGATCTCTTTGATGCAAAATCCCCCCTGATGTCAATGACTGATGAGCCTTACCGCATTCGTATTTTCATCCTCGACGACAACTGACCACGCGGTATGACGATACCTCTAGTAGAATTTGATGAAAAAGAGGGAAATGAGCGATCTTTATAATTTTGCGCCGTTTAAAGTGAAACAGTATGAGTAGATCAGGCGATAACATAATGGATAGATGGCAACTGTTTACATGAAGTAATTCGGATATTGCACTGGAGTTGACAATGGTGATTGGCAAGACAATTTTCTCTGTCGGTCACAGCAATACACTTCAATCCTCATTGATAAACACATGACTTTTCAATTATGTAGTGGAATGATGATAATCGATAGCCCTAGTCCAATCTCAAATCGAATGATGAATAGATGTGAAGAGGTTCGACGAGCGCTAAAATTGTTAGACTTTCCCCCACATTACTCGATCTGGATTGATCGAAATCAGACTAGGGTACCTGGGAGCGGACATGGGTAGGAAGGGCTGACCATGTATTCCGCACCCCAGATTCTGCGGGAGTCTTAAACCTTGCGTAAGTGACTCACTTCTTTCGTATACACGTACACTACCTCTACAGGCTACGCTAGGTCTCCCGACGCTTTACGCTTGTTACAATCATTCACTAAGTAACAAAAGTTGAAAGTAGTCATCGGAATCTAAAGACGAGTATAATGACAAGCCAAATGGCGCCATCTGTACACAAAAAATCTCATTGAATGACTTTCTTGTACATGAATTGACAGTTTGTCATCGAATTCGTCTCTTAAATTTGTCACTTTTGTGGATGGCGAAAAGCAAAAAGATGCAATGAGCTTCGATCTTCACTTGTGAAATATCACTATGGGTATCGGTCTGATACCCTAGTCATACGCAGCACTGGCCACTGCCTTCTGCGCAGAAAGGTCGGTTAATAGAGATGACGAAGAATAGAATGGCTGTCGAGGTGCTAGGGGATTGAAAGTGGCGTTATATTCTCCACCATGAATCAGCCTGAAGCTGGAAGACCAATCAATTCACTTGATGAATTATTTTAAATAGTTGGCCGCCACTCACATGTTTATTCTCGGAAGAAGGCTTTTAGCACATCCCAACCCACATCATGCCGCACGACGTTAAAAAAAATAAAAACCCACATCATGCTATTAGCATATCAATTTCTAGCTGCAACGCGTGTTCTCGCTGCCACAGTTCTCCGAAAAGATCAACTCACTCTACACGAATCTTAACACATATCTTTATAGTAAATTTTATCGAAATATGCGATAAAGGATCATCACAAAATCTACCGAATCCTACTCAAATGGCAGTGCCGAACTGCGATGTGAGTTGCTAGAGCATATCTCACTAATCTACCAGCCCAATGATTATAACTTTGACTAACATTCCCTTCGATGAATCAAGGTATTTACACGCACTTTACAGAAGCAGAGCTTATCTTCAGCAAGTATCACTACCCACTAGAATCAGTTGCGAACTAGCATTATCTTAAAGCTTTCAAATTAACCGGAGTGAGTCTTCTGTGTAAATTGGAGGAGATGCTGTAAGCTCAGTCGGATCAGTTTATACCCATCGGGCCATTACGTCTGATGAGTGACAACTTTGAAATATTTATCTAATCTTATCCCATAAAGTCATCCGAAAAATTCTAGGTAAGCTCCTTGCAACCGCTGCAGGCTCTCATTAGCGAGTCAACATGAGCTATAATCATAAACCCAGGGCACTATGAGGACAACAGAAACAAGCCATTTCTTGACATTCAGGAATCGAATGCCATAATTTACGTAAGTATTTCAAGCTAGCAACCCAAGGAAAACGTCAGTCAACTATGCGCAGAAAAAGCTTATATAGCCTATCTCCAATAGACTCACGACTACATCAACGAAGCATGAATTATGGCCTGAGAGTGCAGCTGACACTATAAAAACAAGCAGACGATGGAAGGTGGTGTTCTCTAGTATAGTTTGAGTAGCCTGGGCACCTACTCCAATTGGGAAGGAGACATCTCAGATTACATTTCGCGCGGAGAAAAGTTGATGGATGACGGAGGCATGTCTGGAAAACTCAGGGTTTTTGAGACGTTCCCCTGGGTGGGTATTCACGGATGAGGGTTGACTTGTGGTAAAGAAAAAGCCACCATAACTTCGCAGTGGTATTCGCAAATGAAATCCGAGGCATCAGTGCTCTTCCTTTACGTTGAATCATCTATTCTGTACTTTTTCTTTGATATTGTGTCATAGCTACATAGCTGCATACGCAATTAAAATCTAATGCAAAAAAAAAATACAGCAGCCCATCCTCCGTTCCCCTGTCTCCTAGCAACTCAACCGAGCCAGCACAACAGCCCAAGCTATGTAGACTCTACTTGGGAGACCAGTCCAGATGATAAACTGCCACACCACCCAATCTGGACCGTCTTTATAATGTAACCCGCACTCTCGTAATCGAAGTATTTTCGCGCACAAATCTTAATTTGTAAAAGTCCTAGCCAAATTTCAAAATTCCACACCCATCGAGACTGTATTCATCTTTTGCATCATCTTATGAACTTTTCCTGATCCCTCCCACATCCGTCCCGAAGAACTGTCTTCCACATTTTTGCCCCACGCTTTGTTTTCTCCGATGGGTATAGATATTAGCGTGGCTGTGTATTTGGCGGCCAGCTGAGACCAGAGAATAGTCTATGGGACGTGTGATCATTCAAAAAAGGATATACTAAGTAGTGCTTGTAAACTTGATGAGATTTTGGTGGTTATCAATCTCCCTGGGTGGGATAGAGTGATTTGATAGAGTATTTTGGATCATTGCCTTGTGGACCAAATTTTTAGGTAATGTGAAATTTGATCTATCTTGGATCTGAGAGAATCTCCCACTCCAAGTCTCGTAGAGGATACTGCGGATAGGTGTTAAGTCATTATCCTACAGTACGGGAACCTGACTAGTGGTAAACTGTAAGCTTAAAAAAACTTCTGATTAGAATAAATCAGCCTCTACATGAGAGAGAGCAAGAATTTGAGCTAGCGTAAAGTCAAGCAGTGCCAGCTCAGTGTTACTTACTGCACAATTGATAACAATTTGTTAATGGTCATATCCCTTCAAATTAATGCCAATGAAAAATACCTCTCTAGACTCTGACTCACACTCTACCACATATATGCACGGGTGAGTGTATTTGTGGACTACTAGGCTACTGTTAGAGAAAGCTACTAGTCCTCTTCCCATTATCTAATCGTCCTCAGCTAAGTTGACTCTCCCATTGCGCCAGATAACTTGAGTAAGATTTCTGACAAAAAAAGTTCCCTGAAAATAGAAGCCGACGTCTAGTTAATATATTAATCGTGAGTGTTATAATCATGAGCATTCCACCAAGCCTAAAAGAGCCTGGTTGTATATCTTTTTCGGCTTGGTCTGGGTAGCTGCCCATAGTAGGTGCTAATACTTTAAATGAATGCAGCCAACCAAAAGGTGACAGTTTGTCAGAGATGAAGTGGGGCCGGCGTGTAGAGCTAGATCTGATTTTGTTCATCGGGATATATTTATGTTCATACGTGGCAAAATGCCATCTTGTAAACCTAATTATTCCCTATCTCCATCACAAGGCCTACCATTAGGGTCTTAGCCGAATTAAAAATATCTATACCCATCGTGCTCCAAGTAATTGCAGCAATATTTTGAGCCACCACATCATTTATCAGAGCCTTGAACTTCCCTTCACATACTTTACACATTGTCTCATGACAAATGCTGGGTATATCCCAACAACCTTGTAGCCGAAGAAAATAAAACCAAATCGAACCTGTTTACTCGACTATACTTCCTTAGTAGTTCCAGAGAACTTTATGATGTAATACTCGGCTCCCCAGTCTCTCGTACTCCAGTTGACCAATCCAGCTTTCATGGGTCTTCATGCGCGCATATACGCTAGCACCCTTCCATACTACAACCTGGCTATCCATTTCTCGCGGGCTAGTTCCAACAAGGAGCTTGTCCCCTAAGTCCGGTCTTGCTGCTCGTAGCCGTGCCTCGAGAAATTGTCCAAAATTAGGAGTCTTGGCTCCACCGCCAATAACCATTATTCCACCAAAATAATCACGCGCTTTCTTTTCGTCGCCCCGAGCCCCATGAGTGATGGAAGTTATAATGGCCATGTCAAGAGGTGCAATAGGTAGTACTGAGTCAAGCTCAAGAGCAAGATCTTTAGATGTACATGTATATTGATCAGTAGGCACGCTAGAGTGGGCTACCGGTGTCCCACTTTGGTGTGATACAGTCCCCAGACCCAGTGGGTTGCCACTAGGAGCTAATACTTCTCCATTTGTATTAGTAGCACCGAAAATAAATGTTGGAATTGGGGTGTTAGCCCCTTCTGGTGCTGGAGAGACCGCGGTAGATGTAACATGTGATGTTGCACCTGTTTCATCAAAGCGTGATAAGGGATTCAAAATATTCGCTCTGTCTTTTGATAGAGTTGAAGCATCATAACTACCGTAACCGTTTATGCCACTGACCTGAGTAGTAGTACTATTAGCGTTGGTTGAGATCGAGGGATTGATCCAGGCAAGAATGGCTAGCTGAGCTGCTGATGTAGGATCATCTGGCATTTCAGAGTCGTAGGCATTGTATGAACGATCAATCAGTTTCCGGCGAGCCACGAGCTTTTCGCTGTTATCAAATAATGACGGATCAAAGAAACCCATAGGTGCTAGTATAACTTCATCATATGCTTTGAAATAGTACTTGCGAGTGGATTCATTGGGAGTCCGTAGATGAAAGTTGAATAGCTGTTGTGAGACTTCTTGCGCATTCATCGTGCATATATTAATTTTGAGCTCTTCGGCTAAGAGGAAGTCATATCGACGCCTGAGATTAATATCAGCATATGGAAAATAATCATGTAGCATCATCTTAATGAAGGTTTCCGTTACGTCAAAGCCGCCATATTTGAGGTTGATACGAGAATCTTCGATGCACATTCCATCTTCAACACAGCAAATTGACGTTTTTTGCGCTCCAATATCAACAATACAAGTACTAGTAAATCCAGATCCATAACTCGCGGCAAGACTTTCTTGAATAAAGCAGACCTGCTTAAATTCAAAGCTCCTTAAGCACATGTCAAGTACCTGTTCGACATATCGTTTGTCATACAAATCTGGAATGACAAAGACGCAGCTATATTGTTTCCATTCAATGCTACTCTGGAGACATAGCTCATTTCGAACAGCTGAGCTGATGATACTGTCAAAGTCATCGAACAAGTGTTTTCGAGTTACATAGTCTTGCTCGTGAAAGCAGCCATGCTGAATTGGCCAGAATAATTTGTAGGGAGGGTTTGAATCGTCTGGAATACGGAGAGCTTTCATCCCGACAAAAAGCGGAGCTTGGCCGTTTGTGCCCACTTTACTTATGTCGGTCCATTCAATTCTTAATGGATCATTGTGCTCGGAGACTTTTTCGAATTCGGTTCTTCTGTTGTAGTTGACAATAACTTCTTTGGAGTTCGGTAAAACTTTGTACTTATTTGCGCGCATTTCGATCTTGAGCGCAGCAGAAGCCGCTGCAAACTTCTTCGAAAACTCTTCACCAAATTGCTGCTCAGGTATATCATCTATCTTCTGCCGCTTCGGTCGCGGCTCACCAACTGAAGACTCGGTGTATTGCCATTTTGCAGCTAAAGTCATCGGCACGCTTTTGGGTAATGCATCACTCGCTAAACCGATTCGAAGATTTTGGCTTCCTGGGTGAATAACAATAATCTTTGATGCGTCAAAACCATCATTGATTCCGGTTTCATCGTCGTATATTTCGCCCTCGGCTAACACGGTGACGGGAACTTCGGTGTGACTTGATCTTGCTAGGGCTCGATCCTTATCTTTGGCGTTCCGAATCATACGATCACGATTGGCTTCGTGTTGAAGTCGATGAGGGAGAATCTGGTCGTCACGCTTCATGTACTCCCTGTGAACATAAATCAGAGTTTGTGCTGTAAATGATATATTTCAAAGGCAACGCGCAGGAATTACTTCCAGATCTTTGCACTTTTCCGCTATCCCAAGTCCTTGACATACGTGTAGTAGTTTTTTTGGTTTATCATCTGAATCTCTGGCCAGCTTGATTGCTTCATGCCGTTATCTGTTCTTTGAAGTCCTATAGAGCCTAGTTAGCGACGTCATCAGAACAAAAATATATATTTCTTACCTTCCTCGCGCAGGAGCGCTTTTCCTGACTTCTTGCCCGCCATATATTCTTGAATTTGAATAGGCCCCGTAAGTTTGGAAGCTTGGTGAAAATGTACCGCTGTTGTACAATATGGCTTACATTGGATAGCGGGCACTGACAGGCGCTCGGATCTGCTATCCTTGCGGATGTAGGCGGTGAACTAAATCAAATTCAGGCATACTATCCCTAGTGTGACCAAATACTGCAATAACAAAGCACAAAATAGAACATATTCAAATAATACTGAGGGCGCGTAGCTCCGAGGCATGGGCGCTCTTCATGTATATTGAGCCATGTTTTCTGTATTTTTTCTCCGATATTGTGTCGTAGCTAGATAGCTACATACGCAATTAAAATCCGATGCAAAAAAAAGGGCGCGTAGCCTAATTTGACTGTTTCCAATATTGAGTCTAATCATGCAGACATCTTCGATTCTCATCAGTCTCGAGCTCACTTAGTCCACGAAAGGCAATGTAGATTTATTGTGCAGTCAAGATATTACTTCGTGGAGTACTACTCTGTAACATCGCTGACCAAAAACTTTGTGCTTGGTCTATATTTATCTTAAGGACCTCACAATATTGTATGAAGCCGACGTGTGTGATTTTAACAACACGAAGGTGCTACGTCGACAGAAATAACGGGAAAAAAAGCCGGCAAAGACGAATTCTTCATCTTCCAGATATGCCGGTGTAATCGCTTATTATGCCCCGTATATATGGGATAGCGTAGAAGAACCGCATTTGAATCGAAGTCGAAAGCAAACACAACCACAAATACTATCGACGACTTCTAAACAATATTGGTTATAACATGCTCATATGAGCCCCCAACACCAATCTTATTACCCATCGCCTAGTCTCAATTAACGACAAAGAAGTTGCTCTAACTGTAAACGGTTAATTGCCCCATTAATTATCAGCAATCTCCCACTACAAATTTACGACGCTACAGTTAATGGTTAAGGCAAATGGCCACTTCACGCAAGCAATACCATAAAATAGAAGAACATCATTTTTCACGAAAAGCGGCATCACGCTCCACTAACGTCATTTCATTGTTTTTGTAACTGTTATCATCTTAATAGACCCATCTCATTTCATTCCCTGCTTTTTCTCGTCGCACTTCGACATGGAGGGTTGGGGAGCCAGGCAGGTGGTTTTCACGGTTTAAAACATTTTCACGGCACCACCAAAATTACCAACGGACAGCGGAATAGCTTCAGTTACGTCTTTAGATTCTCTGGCAGCAACCATAGACGTTAAAATGGATAACCTTAAGACTGTAGTGTATTACTTAAGTAAGTTTCGAGACAAACCAGTGATCGAAAACACTAAAATATCTGCGGCACCGATGGTGGAGATATATGAGCTTTAGAAGCCTTTAAAGCCCAAATTGAGATGCCACGATTGAAGCTGACGGCAACCCCACCGGCGTAAAGGATGCTGGCCTTAGAAAAGTCAGTGAAGAAGAGTCTCGAGGAGCCGCTGCGTAAGACGGCTCCACAGTTGGCGCAAAAAATGGGAGGAAAACCTACTTACGCCTCAATCGTCGTACCGCCAACCACCAAAGTGCCAGTATGGATATTTGTTCAAGAGGTAGAGAGGATGCAGCCGTCAGAGCTGCTCGTAAAGGCAAACAACATATGGAGGGGGCACACGACGTTAGGCGGCTACAGACCAACGATAAAGAGATGTTTGTGCAGTCTTTCTCCCAACGAGACGCTGCCTTGAGGATGGCGCAACCAAAGGAGTTCGGCGTCCCAAAGCAGGATTGCTCTGTTGGGATTTTAGGAGTCCCATTGGGGATAATGATACTAGGAGGAAAAAATGCCGAGGACGATACACTGATATACCAAATGACGGAGAAGACAAAAGTTCGGATTCCCAATCTTAAAACCAGCAGGGTGAGGTGGCTTTTCGACGGCAAAGAGCACCGTTCGTGGCAGAAAGCAGCGTGTCGGACCTACCAGGTCTACAAGGGAAGTGTAGAGAAGACTCGGATGGAGCTGTTATCAAGAACGGCGGAAATATGGAACGAAAAACCCACGGTGGCGCCAACACAAACAGTCAGACCAACTGATGATCAGGGATTTACTTTAGTCATCAGTAAAAAGACTGAAGGTCTCATAAGAGGGCCGGGACGACCACTCAAGGTAGTCGAAGCCCCAGTGGCACCAACCATCCCGACGACAACAGTACCATAGGGGCCAACTCTTCGAACACTTCGCTGACCAACGCCGAATGAGGAGGCGCCTCCTTTATTTAATTTTTCATACCGTTAGTCTGATTGAAGGGGATGTTAACAAATCCCGGGGAGAGTTTATAAATTTATGGCTGAAAGGAGCTTCCTCAGCATTAAGCCGGGTCGGTTCAAAGTGGCAGGACATCGAGTTTTGTTCTGTTGAAAGCTTTTTCCCTTACCAAAGCGGCTTACCATCTTCATGAATCTGTATATAGAAGCCAAATAGAACGTTAAACTAGAACAATGAATGAACATCCTTATTAAGCACCAAAGCATAACGTTTATGCAGATATGCATTAACAATTCTGTACTATTCCTAGATCACAACAGTATTTGACCCAAGTATAAGACCTGATTCAGAATGAACACGAAGTTAATCAGATTAACAAGCCGCAATATATGTACATTATGTCACCGGTCTACCTTTCAGGGTTTTTCTCAACGAGCAACTCTCCACAGATTCGATTACATTCACATTTCTGATAATATTGAAAAAAAACTAATAGTTTGCGCAACTTTATATCACCACTCTTCTAATCTTATATCACCAAAATTAAGGCATGTAAACGTTTCATGAAGCATCATCCATATTTAAAGAAAACTATACATGTATGGTATTACATGACTACCACAACATTTATCCTCCGGTAATTTCAATAGCTTAGAATGACTTTTAAACTCCCGCTAATCTATACCTTTCGCTTTCATATCCCAAAACCCTAATCAAACACCGATCCCACTTATTCTTGAATTTTAATTCGAAACTTTAGTCCCATTTGTATAAGCCTTTTGGTTCCGAGGACCAAAACTCGCTCCATTTATGCTCTCTGCCAAACATATCCCAGTCTCAATCATTTCGTCTAAATCAGGAAGCCCATTATCATATTTCCATGACTGAAGGAAGCTGTCCATCGAAATGCTTTCGACGGCCAGATCCGTGGGTTTAGTAGTTATATCCTGATCTGATTCCATATTTGGAGAGGAAATGTCCGCCACACTTTCATTTTGCGCCTCTAACCCCTCCGAACCCTCATCGCCATCAAAGTTTATAAACTCGAAAATCTCGTCATCTGACCTATCACACGGAATCGATACTGAATCTTGTCTAGTATTGCTAGCAAGATTTGAGATTTCGGCATCATTTTCTTCATCCAAGTCTAACGTTTGGTTTGTAGGCTCACAATTAGGGGGCTCCTCCGGAAGACATGAGCGTGAGTCAGACCTAGTCTGAATTTGCTCTCTTTCGACCGATAAGGTTGCTGAGATAGGTAATATCTCCTTACTGTGAGTTGATGCTTCTGTACCTCTGATTCTAGACATGGTCTTTGGCGATATTTGTTTCGATAGAGTCTCGAAAATGTTAGCACCCTATACCCCATACTGGTAAGCCACAAACCTTAAAGGCTGATAAAAAGCTGCATGCATCCCGTTTTCTTTGCGCTATGACCCTAGTCGCCTCATGTCCCACTTGAGCGTCGGAATGAAGGTCCGATGGTCGAGACAAATTAGTCCGCTGACAGTTGAAATAAACCAATGACAGAGTGGCAAATGATGTGATATTTATCTGTAACTGGAATGTCAGTCACCTTTTCCTTGACAAATAAGATATGCCAAATCAGATGGTTCGATTTATACGAGAGTCTCCAAATGATTATACCAGAATTATGGGCGACTTACCATAAACCATCTCGGTCCAATGACTAATCCACGTTCTTGCAATTCCTTCATAATTTGAATCACATTCTGACAGACTCCAAAGTAGGCAGAAGCGCAAGCCTGTGACTTTTTGTTTTTGTTTATGTCGACAAAAGCTTTCCCGGAGATATAAGACAAGAATGGTCTATAAAGCATCATCTGCACGTGAGCATAGACGAGGCTTAGAAATTTTAGCGTGCTGTTGTAAAGTTTGTTAGAGATATTGGTGCCGGTGATCTTTTCCTTTGCAACATGCTTACCAGTAATCTTGATTATTTTCACATCTGCCAGAAAAGATACCAGTTGGTAACCCTTGACGCCATTGCTGAAGATCATCTTCGATTTCCCGCACGATGGCGTGATCAACAATATGCCCAGTATCCGAAGCTTCATTAACGGATCTTCCCACTCTATTGTTGGGATAGATGTACTTGATTACTTTATCAAGTATCAAGATTAACCGCATATGAGCGTTAGATGCTTGCAGTAATACTGACCATTTCGCTCCTGGGTAACCATTCACACCAGACTCAGTTATATTCAATTCGAATACCTCTGTCGGCATTTCTTGGTCAATAGTATCCAGATCAAGAATCTTGGGATATCCAAGAATTGCCGACATAGAGATATCCATCTTTTGAATCGTCCAAAAGATCCTCAATCTTACTTCGCTCTCTATGGGATTACATTGATTATCATGCTTCAAATGCAACCCCATTTGAAAAGCCGATTGCTGTGCCAGTTTAATGTATGAATAGCATATATCCAGGCCAGCAGTAGATTGGAGGTAAAAGACCAAGAATAAAACTGTTTGGAGCTGCGGAATGGTTCCACAGTCGAAAATATCTATGGCGCTTTTTGCGCAAGTAAAATATTTTCGACTTAGCAAAAGTTAGTTTCATGGTTCATCTTGAAGATTGGATGAAGAAAATTAAAGCTAATATTATCCTTGTTCCATTCTTGTTTCACTTATCAAATCTCCTGACCTATTGCGTTTGCTGTGACGTTTATTCTTGACGTAAAAGCCGAGAGCAAGAATAGAAAATAGAAGATTTAGGAATTCGTTGTTCTTGCCCATGGAATAATCGCCTGGAAGTTTGTATAAGTCTGCTAGCATCAGGAAGAAAGCAGGCGTATCTATGAAACAATATAATGTGTTTGTCTCGTTAAATGCGGCTTGACAAACTTCTTTTGCCGTCTCAAAAGACGGTAAATCTCCCAGGCTAGATAGATTATTTCCAGACCGAGTGAATAACATTTACGAAGAGTCTGATGAGGACATATCGGGACATGAATCCGAACTTATCGTGATGTTATACACACTCAGAACGTCATTCACGTATTCCCGGATATGCTGGAGTACATCAACACCGGATAAGTCCCCACGAATCTCCCAGCAGAAGGTCTCGCTATGATTTTGGGTCCCGACCATCTCTACTTGATGATCAGGTGTCATCGAATAATTGGTATGCGGTGATACCTGACCATCGCTTTCGTAGGATAGGAAGGTCCGCAAATCATCCGAGGAATGAATATCGATCCCATATTCTGGGACCAATATGCCGTCAGTGAACCTAGAGAGATCCATATCAGGGGCCAAGACTGTTTGCTTTTCCAAAGCTTCTCGGTATTGTCTCCGTAGATTGTCACACTCTTTTCGACTCGGCCTTTTTTGTCTGTTCGAGGGCTTACAATATGTGCAATCTAATACGTTAGTTTAGTAAGATACCTTCACTTGATATTTACTGTTGCCTACCCAATTTGTTATAGACACAATTATCACAGAAACTCTTACCATCGCATTTGATTTTTCTCTTGCGACATTCATCACAGGCGCGGGAAATCCGCCGCCTTTTCGATGGTTGAGTCGAAGGTTGGGAGGTAAGTCTTGCCCTTGGAGAGCCACCGCTTTGGGTCTGTGTTGGGTTTGAATATGTCCCCCCTAGAGCAAAGTCATTTCCAAAAATGGTTGCTGAATCCATGATGTTATGAGAGATTATGGTAGTAAATTAGATTTCGAAGGGAAAAGTAATCTTTCCCGTGAGATGTCGTGAAGTGTGGTGAAGTATGGTGAGGAGTGGTGAAGTGTGGTATCAGATTGTTGTGTTGTTGTTTGGTTATGATTTTGTGAAGATATAAAGTTGTATGAAGTGGTACAGAAAGAATTCATTCACAACAACTATCAGCGCTTTTTAAGGCAAAACATTGTTTACTATCTTCTCATTTCAGATTACATATCTGCTCACATTTTCATAACACCCCACTCTACCAAATCATCTGGGCTCACGAAACCGACGAATGAGCAGTCGAGTGATTGAGCGGAATCGTCTTCGGTCGCAACAACACAGTAAACAACTGCAATATACCATCCGTGCTTTGACCCTTTGAACGCCGTGACGACGGAAAAATATGTAGCACGTGTGAATCTTGATGTTTCCCGCGCTGATTAAGCCGATTTTCGTATTCCGGACTTCCCGAAGCTTAGCTTAGACGAGAAATGAGCAAGTAATTGATCTTGGACAGGGTTAGTTGTCTGGATACGTTCCTGGCTCCGATCACCTGAAATTCTATCCTCCATATCCTTGAGACAAGTTCGTGGAGAACGTGAGATATCAATAACTCAGATTCTCATCTGGACGTGGGCTTTCCGCTAGATTGTCCCATCGGATGTGAGAGAGAGAGAAATCTTATGTATAAGCTACCCATAGATATGGCCGTATTTTGTCTGATGAAGAATAATAGTAACCCATATAATTGCACCTCCATACATTCTGATGATAGCTATGATCCAATTCGACCCCTTGACGACATATCTCGAGTCGACCAGGATGATATTCAATACAACCAACCGTATCCGTTACTACCTATACACTTTGATCCTAGCCAATTGACATATGCCTTTTGACTCGGACGGCTTGGTAAGATTAGGTGACTACGGCAGGAATAAATTGAGTAGAAGCGGTATATAGC
This sequence comes from Blumeria graminis f. sp. triticale, assembly GCA_905067625.1. Lineage (NCBI taxonomy): Eukaryota > Fungi > Ascomycota > Leotiomycetes > Helotiales > Erysiphaceae > Blumeria > Blumeria graminis. The sequence continues at coordinate 846,790 of LR898469.1, forward strand.
TTTCTTAGATTCGAGGATCGAGCGTCAAAAGCCGAGAGGTCCGAAGACTTCCCTCCATTCGGATGTCAATCAAAGTAGTTCATTATCTATAGTGATACCTATAGATGAATAGGATCGATAAGAGGTCGAACAAATCTTTAGGTCCCTTAATTTCACACAGTTATTGTCTATACCTAAGTGACTTCTAGGAATATTCTCCTCGTGCACCCATACACTTCCCACGTTTTGCTATAACGTCCTTTGCGTCATACGTGTTTAGGTAAGTCACTATGTGCCAGTATTTGAAAAACGTGACCATCACGTGTAGGTTGTTAGAGGTAATTAACGTCTTTGTAAGCTGCACTATACCTCAATCGAATACGCTTAGTTCTAGAATGCTCAGGTACATGATATTTGATCCAATAACTGCAGCTGGTTCGTACAATTTAGGTAGTTCAAATAGGGAAGGACCGATGGATATTGTGAGATCGAGCCCCAATTATCGCGTCGTTAACATGGATTCTCACCCAATAACTCTTTCATGAAGTAAAGGAGCTCTCATTAAGTGATCAATTTGCCTATAAATTTGGATTGTAGTCGAGAACACATTTTTTCCGGGGTCGATAATTTTCTACAAAATGGTTTGTAGTTGTCAATTAGTCTTCTCATTTTAGCCTTTGAAGGAAGCCCCGAACAAATCAATTTACTGATTTACCCACTTCAAGTTAAACCTGAAAATAGCCATTATGATACTTTGGAATAGCTAATTCTATCCATAACTATGGTAGTTCCACGAGTGGTGAATTTCGTATTGGCTGTGGCTTTTCAGTAGAAATAAGCGTTGCTAACACCTAGTATATGATTTACCAAAAGCATCCTCCACGAAAATTGCCTTATTTCTCCCAGATCTTTTACATCAACTACCGATTTAAGTGGTTGTTATGATATCAGCGTCGCCACTCTTAAACGTGAGACTTGAGCATATTCTTCATCTCCTTCAGCCTTTGATTGGAATCACATTAAAATCTGTATCTTATTTATCGGCCATTTGTGAAAGGAAAAATATCAGAGATTTTGATCAATTGTCCAGCTTGAATGTATAAAGTAAGTTCTCAATCATGATGAAGTTACGACATACATCCTCTGAATCTGACAGAAGGAAATTCTAATAGTGAAGATATTAATTTTGGTCTATGCCTTCAATTTTATTCAATGTGTAGAGCTTTAAAGACCTTCAAAAATTATCTGAAGGTTGTTTATCCACATTTACCCCCCCCCCCCACAGTTGCAGTCTTGTTTCTTAGCTCAGAGCTCGCAGCTCAGCATAGGTATACACCTACAAATATATGACCATAAATATGGCTGCTTTTATTGACTGAATTGAAGCAAGTCCTGACCAATGATAGAAATTTCGTTCCACTGATTGGACATAGCGGCAAATGACTGGATGAATATTCCAGCTTACCAATCTATCTCGGTCATCCTATCAGTTGAAAGTTCATTCTGGATTTGCTTTTCATTTTTCAAGCGCCATAAGCATGCATGACCAAGGGAAATCGATGCAAATCATGTAACTCTCAATTATATTTGATGCAATGTATCGTCGAGAAAATGTTTGACCAAATACTTGCAAGGCTAGAAATTCGTACCATGGCTCAATATTTGATAGATATTCATCAATTAATGATTCTATAGCCATAATAATTACGAATTAAGTGTATTAACACAATATGGTTAAATTTTTGCACTCCTCTAAGATAAAGGTAATGTAGATCTGAATTTTGGTAGATTTTTGCGTCGATTGTTGTACTGCTCATCGAATATATGTTATATCCATATCATTTATATTATCACTCAAACAATACTGTATCAAAGAGATAAGTTATTTTTTATGTCGGTCTCCAATATCCAGTCATGAATTATCTCAATTGTTCGAAATCCTCTTCGTGCGAGTATCAGCCACATCAAAAACTACCCAGCGACTCGTTGACATCTCATGCGTTTGAAGCTGAATAAAAAGCGGTTAGAACCTTGAAACATACCAAATATGGGTTATGTTTGAAAAAATTCTAAGTCTTTGAAGTACTGGCATTCATAAAGATCTTTGTGACGGAATCTTTTTGCCTAAAGTCTCAATTATTGCATGTGTCGCTGATTGATTCTAGTTGATTTTTATTACTGCAATTTTAAATCTCGTCTAGTTATGTCGTTATAGCTTGGTTGGCTTTCAGAGAATTTTACATATGTGTGCTGACAAGTATGGCTTTAAAGTTGAAATTTATCACCTAGAAAGCGAGTTAAGCATAAACTTAGTTATCCTGTACAAGGATTGATTTGATATCATCTTCCCAACTGTATTCAGCCGAGAAGTAAGCAAACTTCGTTTGTCTCGAGAATTTCACCATGATTTGAATAACTGGATATCAAAAGCATGCTGGAGGCATGTATATTCATGCATATCGCTTAGTCATTGAGTAGATCAATCAATCAATCAATCAATCAATCAATCAATCAATCAATCAATCAATCAATCAATCAATCAATCAATCAATCAATCAATCAATCAATCAATCAATCAATCAATCAATCAATCAATCAATCAATCAATCAATCAATCAATCAATCAATCAATCAATCAATCAATCAATCAATCAATCAATCAATCAATCAATCAATCAATCAATCAATCAATCAATCAATCAATCAATCAATCAATCAATCAATCAATCAATCAATCAATCAATCAATCAATCAATCAATCAATCAATCAATCAATCAATCAATCAATCAATCAATCAATCAATCAATCAATCAATCAATCAATCAATCAATCAATCAATCAATCAATCAATCAATCAATCAATCAATCAATCAATCAATCACTTTTCCTGATTTAGCGCCTTGAGGCCCATGCTGATTTTATCGGAAGATATTTACTTTCAGTAGGATGACTCAATTTGGCGTTTAGAACACTCACACTCAGATTTCATTTGCAGATACCACTCGAGGTTAATCCTTACGGCGTATAACCTCTTCTGTACATACCCACCATATTGAAAAGCGTGAAAACCCTGTGGCTATCCGAGTGTGCTTTCATCATCCCACAAGTACAATCTCACCACGAGAAAGTTTGGTATGTGGGCCTTACTGGATTCTAACCAGCTTTCTCCTGTTGCAAATGGGGTAGGTATTCAAGCGACCCAGATTCTACTTGGGAGAATGGCCCGAATGGTGTTCCACTACACCAGCCGACTCATTGAGTGCATAAACATGGCCTTATCAGAGTGACTCATCCGAAAAAATTGCCGCTACATGCAATGCAAGGCTTTAATTTCCGCGTCGAGAGATATATTTTTTGTTTACCGACAGATGCCGAGATATTTGCTTCCGAAGTTTCTCAGACCTGTCTGTGCTTGTCCTGGTTCAAGGCTATTCAGTCATCGATCAATGCGATATTTAATATTCATCAAAGTCAGCTTCACCATGATCAATCCCTGGCATTTCAGTAGTACTCCAAATTTGTAAGCTTTTCTTAAATTGTAGTTAGATGTTCAAGATAGAGGTTAGTTCTTTATCATAAATATTTGGTATGAATATCGTAGATTTATAAATTAGACCAACGGTCTTAGCCGCCAAGGAGAAAGCGTTGCATCGTTAGCCATGTGTGAAATGCTCATTCACGTAGCGAATCGTTGAATAGCTTGGGTTCCGTCTTGAGAATTCCAAGGACCTTCGTTCCTTTTCCTGTCTGTAAGGTGATAGATCTGAACATGCATGGGCGCAGGCTTAATCGTTCAATGTTGCTGGTGATTGACGATGCATTCAACTCTTACATACCGAGTGCAACATGATATGTAGGTTCGTCCCATGGCGATGCTACGAATTATATTTGATGAATCGTAACCGTCTCCCTAGTCAGGAAGACGCAAATTTCTTTCGTCTGAAATAATTTCTCTAGTGAATTTCAGTGAAGATTTATCAATCACATGTGATTCAATAGCTTTCCTAGGTAGATGTCCCAAAAGGTTTGACTTCCATTATTTGGCTTAACCTCTTCGCTGTGGTCTCCAACAAGTCAAATGTGGCTTTACTTTGCCTTGTTGGCCAGACACAGAACAACCACCACTCGGCTAGCTGTCTGGTTTGATGAAGCGGACCTCTGCCATTTGCACCGTAGCCCACCAGACAACGAATCTGCAAAGAAAAGCAATTTCTGCAGCTCAAGATTACAGACCATAAAGCATCCACTACTTCTTTGTACAAAATTTGGGAAACATAGAGACTAAACATTTGTTAATGCAAAACCACTAGCACTTCACTTTTATTGAGGACCAAATGTGGAAAGGAAGCACGGTAGAATATAGAAATATATTCAAGTGTATGTGAGCATACTAGGGAGATGAAATAGGCAAACAAATAGTGAAAATGAGAGGGCATTGAGGTGTAATAAGGAGCGTTACTTGTTTTAATTTGTCAAAATTCCTAGAATAGAATCAAATTTTCAAAGCCAGATAGTCGAGTATAATATGATTGAAAAAATCGAAAACTAAGTTCCCAATAGTTTGTCTGGATAATGTGGCACTTTTCCTTTGACTTTTATTGTTTACCCCAACAGTATATTGCCCTACACAACTCAACCAAATTTCCAAGCCCATGGGATGGCGGGAAATAGGGTTGCTGGCCGAAATATAACGGCTAAGAAGTGACAGTTAATTGCTGTCTCGGCTATAATGATATTCTCGATAGCGAAGCCGCCTACGATAATCAAATACGAAGTTTAGAACTCACATTCTCGTCTGGAACAAGAAAAATCTAAGCAGAATCTCAGGCTTCTTTTGCGTAGTACAGGAATGGATATTCGGCGTTAAGGAATAAAAAGCTAGATGTCGGCCCGAATATCCTTATGGTGGAGCATAAACTAGTACATAATATGAAAACATGCATGTCTCAGTATTAACCGCAAGGGTAGACAAAATTTTTGTATCATCATGAAAAGGAAAAAAAGACACTCTAAAGAATATATGTGTCTGTTTAGTTGAATGATCAAGAGGTCTTTTGATATATGGGTTATTGAAAGAAAAAGGATGATTGGAGGATGTGCCGGTGGCGGAGCTGGTAGAAGAGATGAACTTTATGACGCATAACGTATGAGAGCAAAAAAAGTTCTCCAAGAAGATTTTATATGGTGTGTGATGGTCTGTTCAAGGCGCTTCTCAAGATCTATGGAGGTTTATACGTGTTGAAATTGCCACGAGATGCCAATGAAGACCGTCATAGATATGGAATGGGAAAATGTCAATCCCTGAATTAGCCAGGCTTATGCTGACTCATACTTCGGCCAGCCTTCAATTATCCATATTTAGCTAGATGTCGTGTCCTTCGCTCAGATGATATCGTTATAATATGTAGCATCCAGGTAAATGGTCGGTTTAATCAACAGCTCAGCAAATTAGTTCTCTGACCCTTCAGTTCTCTTATTCTCTTCTCTAGGTGACAGTGAATAGATGCCTAACGGCTCGGGCTTCTCATCAAAACCCCCGCTCCAAAAAATACTCTTTTAGAATAGAATTAAATCGAAGCCCCTGCTAAGTCTTTGACTATGAAGGACTCACATTCTTTTAGAACAGGACAAAGAAACTCATCTCATACTACGATCAAATCATCCGAATATCTAATTCAAACTAACAAATGAACGAGTAAGTAGAGGCTAATTAGCCAGAAGTGCTTCTATCCTTGATGAATCTACGGTACTTTCAGTACCCTCGCCGTCACAAGGGGAATAAGTCTAAGCTACGACATAGCAATTACGCTCTGTGAAGACTTTTCTGGCATTTCATCACGACCTTTAGGAAATGGTTGGGAGGAGATTAGAAAGGTAGAATGTGTTAGGATTTGGAAGACCAGTATCAGAACCCAGTGGAATTCGTATTCCTGAATTAATGTTTCGTCATTCATTTAAATTCTATTCTTCTAACATGATCGTAACATTATTGTCAGAATAATATGCCAAGCTGGTACCTGACATAATTTGTGATTGCCTCAGGAAAACCTTGGCGTTTTTAGTGGTTTTTTTTTTTTTTTATATACATGCGGTCCTGAGCTAAAGCTATGTTTTCCACATTGGGTCAAGGACCGGCGGATCCGGCAGGGTTCCCTGTAACTTTTCCTACAGCCTAACTTGTTCCAACCTCGTGAATCGCTACCAAAAGTGCAGCTGACTGAACAGGAACGAAAAGTCACAAAAATCAAAACAACTCCGAATACCAGAAGATTCCTCCATATTGGACCCAGTAAATGCGCTCCTCACACATTCCCTCGTCCGTCACACCTTCCAAATGACAAAATTTATTCAATCTCCGCTGAGAGCAAGAGATGAGTTAGCAGGCACCTTTTATCCAGCCGGTATCCTGCTATTGGTTAGTAGATGCCCCAAAAGGGGACATCGTCGAGGTTGCTGTGTCCTCAAACTTCTTCTTCAGATCCCAGAGCTCCAAAACCTGTTGCCTCGGCCATCGAGACATCCTTCGCCGCGGCGATGATCGCCTCTTCGGCCTTTTTTGCTGCAGCCCTGGCTCGTGCCACCTTCGCGAACTCCCCTTGTTCGATGTGGCGAATCCACGCGAGCTGCTCTTTGGTCACCGGCCCCCCACAGTTGCGACAGCGTGTGAGGGCCTTGCACTCTGTTTCGGAGTGCATATTTGATCCGCAGTTCCAGCAAGCTGGAGCGTGGGAGCAACTACGAGTGGCGTGGAAGCCCAAACAGCGTTTGCACTGTTCAATTGATCGACGAGGCTTATGGATGGTAGCCATACCCGAATCGTCGAAAAGGCGGAAGCCCGCACGAGGGGCTTCGTCCCGGTGAAAAAGGCCATGCCAATTTCGATAAGGCGATCCAGGCCGACATGTCCCATGAGGTCGGACCTGGATTGGATACGCGCTGGTCGTAAGGAAGATCTCAGCGGTGACACTTGCAGCATCGGTCGCTACGGGGCCGTACTGTGAAACGATACTTACAGGTACGTTCGGTATCTGTAAGGCGACAAGATCCGAAGATGCTCCAAGTTTGGCGTTTTCACTTTCCAGCTTCGGAGAGACATCTAGGATCTCTTGTCGTATTTTTTCGTTCTTTGCTATAATAGCAAAGCCAGTCTTTACTCGATGAATCGAGGTTATATCATTGTAAGAGAGATTAAGCGTATCCGCTACCTTACTTTTCACAATGTTGTTTGAGAGATTCCGCCATGGGTGCACCTTTTCCAGGCGAAGGAACAGTCGCTTATCGACTTTCGCCTTGGGAGCTTCTTTCTTTTGGGCTCTCGCCGCAGGTCGCGGCACAGCCTTTGCTATAGGAGTTACATTTTGTCGCAGTCCATTTTTGGCCACCGTGGCCCAGGTGCTTTTTACAGGCAGCACTGGGACGGCGGGAGTTGTATTGCTCCTGGCTTCTGGAGCCCTTGGGGTCGGGTTCGCAGGGCGAGGAGGGAGGACGGGTGGCGTGATGGCCGGGCCCGTGGCCATGTATTGCGCAATGGCGGCGCGTAAGTAGACTCTCATAGAGTCTACGAATTGTCTATTTGACCCGTTGGTCAAAGGGAGGCGGGTGGCTTCGACGCCAGAGATGGCGGCGGAACAGAGGGCCAGATTTGCCGCTGTTTCGGCGGCGCGTCGTTGTTCAGCTTCGACTATTGGTCGAAGCTCTAGGGAACACTCTGCTTTTGTGGCAGCTTTTGGCTGCGACGTTGATTTTGGCGCTGCTTTGACTGCAGCGTTTTCCGACGGTTTTGACGTGGTCGGAGAAGGTTTGGATGATTCTCCAATCCCGTGAGGGACGGAGGATGGTTGAGGGATTTCCTCAGCAATTTCGACTGACCCGATCATGTCAGTATCGGGCTCAGTGACGGCGGGGAGGGCTTTTTCCTTCCCTTTAGTTTAGACCTTGCTCATCTCCGCGCATTTCGGAGACTGGGCAAGGTCAGGTAATTTTTCGAGAGCCCTCGAGCGGACTCTCGTGTTGTCCAACTTGGCGTTGGGACGCTTTTTGCGAACTGGGGGCATGGTGAAAATGCCTGAGCTCGATCACAATTCAGAGATGGATGCGACGAGGTCGAGGAGGGAGGAAAGAGGGAAAAAATGAATTTTCGAAAATTCGAATTTCTCGAATTGTGCGTTTTTTGTTCATTAACGTGCTAGGGGAAGTAACTACCGTCGCACTCCCACTGGAGCTTGAGCACGAGTGGGGTCGGGCCGGATCAGGTTAACTACCGTGCAGTACAAATGCCTCGTCCCACCTAAATGACCGGAACCATGCCAAAATGCATCTTTGTGTTGAACCATGACAAATTCGGCAGCCCAGAATTGAAAACAAAACAAAAACTTTCCCGCGAAATCCCGCATTACAAAAGAAAAACTTCAACAATCTCCCTTCCATCGTTCCGCCTCAGCCACCACGCGCCTGAGCCTCGATTCTAATCTCTCTATCCATGCCAAACCACCTAGGCCTTTGATCTATCTTCTCAGAGTCACAGGTATCCCTGCCATCCCCCGACTAGCCTCCGCGTATATTCCACTCTCCTGGACGTAGTCCCTGAACAGCTGCCATCCCCTTGATCCAAGCATTGTTTCCAGAGCCGGCGCTCTACGCTTTCCGCTTTTCATCCGCCATGTTGCCAGTGCTTTTCGACACTGTACAAGGTGACCAATTGATTTTTCCCTCCCACACTCGCAGTTAAGTGTAGCGTCAGCGTGATTGAAGCGGCGATGACATGCCGCAAAGTCTCCATGTCCGGTTCGGGCAGCGATCAAGCGTGCGAAGACCGCTCTAGGTAGCGCTATCTCTGGCGGTTTCTTGCGCCGCATCTCGAGTTCAAGATCGGCGTAGTGTTTGGGGCGATTCAAGTGCCACCAGTCCGTCAACATCTGCCTGGCCACTTCACGGGCTTTCCGTCCAGATGAGGCGAGGGTCATCACACCATGTGTCGTCCTAGAGTTTTCCGGCGAGTTAAGCTCTCTTCGGGCGAGTTCATCGGCGATTTCATTTCCTGCTAGCCCTTCGTGGCCTGGGATCCATCCTATTTTGACAGGCGCGGCTGATCCCGCGGCCAGTTTCACGAACTTTTGGATACGCCAGGATGATGAGCCCGTTGTTCCCGTCAGTAAAGCATGAACAGCTGCAAAATTTTCGAGAAGGATGTAGATAGCGCTGCGTCCTCGATCTTGATTGCTGGCAGTAATTGCTTCTATAGCAGCCAAAGCTCCATGGACCTCTGCGTCGTAGACCTCCGCATTGGTAATTTTGCCTGAGCCGCTTTGCTCGATTGTCGTACCTGTGCCACTGATAAAGGTCACAAAGGCCCATGACACTCTGTCGGTTGAAGCCCCAGAACCATCACTGTAAACGCAGAGACAGTCGGGTGAAAGTGTCGGTAGCCACTCTCTTATGAACTTGGCAGCCTCTTTCTTGCTTGTCCAGCAGGGAATTGGCTGAGGAGGGACCGGAGGTCGGAGCGGTGGAGGTAGTTCAGCCTCTGGCAGAAGTCGATACATCCTCTGGACCCTCGAATCATGAACTCTGTCCAGACCAAGTCTGGTTTTGTTGCATGTCTTTAGTCCGAGTCGGTGGCGAGCGCTGTCTGTGCTTTCCGTGGCCCGAAGTCGAAGCGGATGGTACTCATCCAGTCTCCGGATTCGTGCGGCAGTCTTGAGCCTGCGTTCCTCGAGCGGAATGTGTGCTGGTGGAATGCCAGTGTCCCTTCTCAGGGCTGCGATGGGCATGGTGCGCCAGGTTGGTAGAGCCACGCGGATTCCGAAGGCAGAAGTTTGGTCAATAACTTTGCACTGTCTCTTACATAAATTTCACGCGACATCCCGATAGGTTTCCCTGGTTGGCCCTGGGTACCAGGATTCCGCTACGTGCATCGCGATTGGCAGGACTACCGTGCGGATCACTGTGGTTAGTAGGTCGGGCCTTGGTCCCTGGGTGCACTGAGTGAGCCGTCGGAAGTGTTGCACTAGCCGCATTGCTTTACTGGTCCACTTTGGGACGTGGCTTTTGAAGGTCAGACCGCGATCAAGGTGTACTCCGAGCCATCGGATATCGTCGGATGCTTGTACATCGCGAGTGCCTACCCTTATAGCCAGAAGATCGTGAGCCCTGGATCTGGGGCCGACGAAGTAGACTACTTCGGCCTTATCTAGGTCGAAAGAGACGGCATTTTCAGCAGCCTACCCTAGGACTGCATCGACTTCTCTGTGGACAGCTGCTGCGGCTTCGTTCGGAGTTGAGCCTATGCCGAGGATAGCAACATCATCTGCATAGCCGAATCTCCAACTACTGCCCCCCACGACTTCGGCCATGTAAAGGAGGAAGAGAATCGGGGATAAAGGCGATCCTTGTGGCAGCCCGCACTCTAGGTGAAGTGGGTCTGTTACTCCATCCTCGTGTCTGACACGGGCAGATCGTTCTTTCAGGAAAGACTTTATCCAAGTGGTGGCTGGTTTCGGCCACCCAACTTTATTCATCTATTGCAGCAGTCGTCAGTGGAGTACAGCGTCAAATTCACCCTGTACGTCCAGAGTGACAAGAACTGCTTTCTTCTGCCTCTTCATTGCATGCTCCACATCGTGGATAACGCATGAGACAAGGTCATTAGCTGATCTGCCGGAGAGTGCTCCAAAAAGCTGCTGCGGCACGGCCTTGTACGAGATGGCGGTGTAGGTCATGCGCCTTGCGACTTGTCTCTCAAGACCTTTGCCGAGAGAGGATAGCAGTGCGATGGGCCTCCATCCTTTAGCTGTACTGAGATTTCGGCCAGGTTTGGGGAGAAGAATTACTTCCGCTAGCTTGAATGCCTTCGGGAAGTGGTTTAGTAGAAGTGAGCCCTCAAAGAGTACTCTCACTGCTTGTCCTATTGACGGCCAGGCTGTCCTAAGAAGACGAACAGAAATTGCGTCTGCTCCAGGGGCTTTATTCTGGCAGGCCGTTGTGACCCACTTGGCTTCTTCATCAGTGACGCTTGAGACCCATGGAAGGTTTCCGCGTCCTGGCTCGAGGTGTTTGATGTCCACGTCGTTTTGGCTGGTGAACCGGCCGAGAAGGAGATCGCGCAATAGAAGTGCACGCTTTCCTGGATCCGATACAAAACCATCCGGAGTTTGGAGTGGTGGAGTAGCAGATGTAGATTGCGGCTTTGCCCAACGTGCCATCCGATACATGTCGACGTCAGTTGTGGCTTAAGAGAACTTCCGCCGCCAGTACTGGCGTTTCGCACTTCTGACTATGCGACGGAAATCCTTTCTGCTCTCTTCGTCCCTGAATATCCTGTATTCGCGTTTAGCTTGTGCGCACTCTATCGTCCACCAAGGTGCCGTCCTACCCTTCTTCGCACTCCCGCGTCTTCCGGTAGCCCTAATTGCATCGCTAATGGTTTGGACCAGCTTATCAGCGAGGTTGTCTACCGCGCTTATTGAGTCCATTGGCTATAGCCCTATTCCATGAGCCCATCTACCAAGTACCTCGGCAAAGTCTTCGAGGGCGTCGTCTGTCACTCGGAACGGTTGATCAGTTTTGATTACAGCTCTGGCTTTCGAGTTTGGACGCGGAACGTCTCCCGCAAGAGTTCTGTAATCCGATGTCGAGTCAAGCTCTATCGAAATATCTGAAAGGGCACCAGCGTTAGACCAGACCAGGTCGAGTGTGTTTCCAAAGTCGTGTGTCGGGACGCCCGGTGTAGAAGATAGGTCCATGCCGTGCTCGAACATCCACTCGGTGAGCACCTGGCCGTCACCGTGTAGCCTAGTAGCCATTGGCTGCCAGTCGGTGTGAACAGCATTGAAGTCTCCGCCAATAACTGTAGGCCCAGATGGATCCCATGATAGCAGCGGCAAAAGGTCTGCTCCAGGAGCGCGGTATACGGAGACAAATGTGACTCCTTCTACCTTTACTGCAGTGAGATCTGGTGATGTCTCGCAGATTGCTTGCTGTTGGCAGTTGATCCCCTTTGGTGTGTAGATGAGGGAGCGTGGCCTTGAAGAGTTGGCAGCGGCATGGGGAGGCAAATGCCTATCGAATCCGGGATGCGACTTGGTGAGCCAGAAGCCGTCCTTGTGTTGAGTCCAGGATTCCTGGATAAGTAGGACATCGGTTCCTGAATCCCAAGCGGATTGCAGGATGATGTCCGTAGCCGGGTCTCCTCTGCCCAGATTAGCGCAGAGGAACGATATTGTTGTTGCCATTTTTTGAAGTTCGGTTGGGTTGTGGTGCCTTACGGGCATTGAGCAACGTTTGTATTTTCGTTTTCGGCAGTAGCCTCGGTGGCTTTCTGCTTTGCTTCCATCTCTCTGATCGAAGCGTCCCGTTCTTTTTGACCTTGTTCGCGAATTACCGCCAGCTGGTCTCTTGTGCGCTGTACCGTTTTGCCAGTAACCCGCGTAGGCCTAGCCATGCAGTTAGGCTCGACGGCAGAGTGTGGTCCATGGCAGTTTATGCATCTCGGGACAGCCTGTTTGCAATCGGTGGCCTTGTGCTCGACAGAGCCGCATCGTGAACAGAGTTCTGCTCTCGAGCAGATCTTTGTAGGGTGGTGTCCCCAACATCGGTTGCATTGAGCAATTTTTGGCTTGCGCTGGAGTTCGTGCAGCCGACCACTTTCTTCAAATAGTCGTTCACCAGGCTTTGTTTTTCCTGTCGCAAAATGTAGCACCCAGTCTGTTGATGGCCTTGCCATGCTAGTCACAAAAGCGCGAGCAGATGTTGGTCTGACGCCGGTCTTGAGGGTGGCTTCCTCGATCACCATTTCTGGCGTGACTGGCACTGGTCCCTCGAGGGTATATAGCCTATCTGGAATATTGGGTGCAAGCACTGATATCCAATTGGACGCGGCTTCCAACTTCATTTCAGAGCTGTCTAGGGTATTAGCTCCTGTCAGTAGCGCGCTTCTTGCTCCTTCCCCGTTAGCTTGTATGGCAAATCCAGAATTCACGACTGTGACTTGTCTGATCGATGAGTTAGCCAGGCGTAATTTACTAGCCAGGCTTATTTTTATGAAATGTGGAGACATGCGTCTCCACGGGTGATCCGGTTTGAGCCGTAAGAATACGCGCTCGTCAGCTTTTTCCTGCATCACTGCTGATGCCTTGGGTTTCGATGTGGGCGTGTGGCCAGTGGTTGTTTTTGTGGCAGCTGTGGTTGCTGGCTTAGCCTTTTTACGCACCACCTCTGTCCAGGATCTCTCGGGAGTCTGATTGGTGGTTTGTTCTGTCCCATGGGTAGGGATTGGTGTCGCAGAAGCAGCGGGTGGTGTGGCTGCTCCTAATCTCGTGTTTTCCCGGGCGAGGATCTGTACAGGACGCACGACGCTCGCAATAGTCTTCTTCCTCGACTCTTTAGCTGTCTCGAGGCGAGGTTTGATGATGTGGCCACTAGCAGCTTGAGCTGGTGCTGTGACTTTGGGGGTGGCTGAATTGCCCCGCAGAATTTCTGTGATCCGGTTTTGAAGAGCCAAACCGGTGAGTTCGATGGCTTGTCGGAACTCTTCGTCTGTTGTCGATTCGAGCAGGTTGCAGTACCTGCTGACGATGCGCTTTGCTTCCGCAAAACGTTCCTGGAAAGCCCTCGCTTGTTCGGCGAGAAAGTTGGTCATGTTGACGGCCGTGGAGTTTGGGCTCGGGTTTGGAGAGTGCTGTTGACTCGCGCAGCAGACTGAGTCTGGTGTGGTGTTGTGTGGTGTTGTGTGGTGTTGTGTGGTGTTGTGTGGTGTTGTGTGGTGTTGTGTGGTGTTGTGTGATGTAGGCGGTAGTGTGTATTGTGGATCGTTGAGATCCATTTCGACGTCCTGGCGCGTCGCGTGTTTGGTGGGGAGAGATGGCCAGGAGCCAGCCTCTGCGGAGGACTGGGGCGGCATAGGCGATTGAGAAATGTAAGTGACAGTAAGATGTCGTAAATGGAATGCAATATCGTCACTTTGGATTGCGAATAATTGTGTGGCGGACAGCTGGTCGGACTTTTTTTTTCCTTTGAGCTGAGTTATCTCCGCCTCCGTCAAAGACATGCATCCGATAACTCATGAAACGAGCAAGACGACGATAATGATGCTGGGAATGAGGAAAGATAATGCGGTACCAAACGCTACAACAGTAGTCAGAGAAGCCCTCGTTGTATCACAGCATATGCTATCTACCGGCAGGCAAACAAAAAGCCCACGAAAGCAAAGTATAAGACTCTTCCGCTCTCAAGAAAAGCAGATTTCGACTCATCAAAATAATCGTCCTACTAACCTTAACTTCCGAACCTACTAGTCAGGAGGACATCTGAAATACATGAGTTACCCGACGATCCCACGTCCGTAAGGACTATTAGATGCTGGGCTAGGCTCCTTCACGACTGTCACTCTCGACCAAGACTTTTCTGACATCCTTTGACCACCTTCGGCTTATCCTGCGGCATGAATCAGGGGGAGAATATGGAGAAGGATAGAAAGGTTCAGAGACAATCTGAGGTGTACACAGGTCTACTGCGCCCGGCTGGTCGGCCTCTTCGTAGTAGGAGAACTTCGCACCCAGTGGTTTTTGAGATTTTTCCCTGCAGATACACACCTGCAAACGGTTATCGTTTTGTTGGCTGGAGAGGGGAAAAATGCCGGGAGAATGGCCCCTCCTAGTGTGTACTCGAATAAATACCTGTGGGGGTATTACTGGTGGGGAAGAAATTTTGAAGGAGGCATATGAGGGAGTAAACTACCCGATGCATGGATACTCCCGGCCTGTAGGTAGAAAGGACCTACATGTCCTTACACAGTCATAGGCTTTATAAGGCAATAAACACATATATACATACATATGACTGGCCCCGGCTCCACCAGTCTTGTACCTATAGTGGACCTAGAGCTTTAGCTTAGGACTTTAATATAATAAAAAAAAAATATGACTGGCCTGCAGCCACAAAGGGGTCCCAAGCCTTGATAAAGTTAAACTGTTGAAATGTATAACCCACTACTTAGTTCATGGAATTTTTGCTAGATGGAAGCTTATGCAATATTGAAGGATTAAAGGATGTCAATTCGACTACTCTTCTATACACAGGTACCAGATTCTTTTAAATCTCAACAGATAGACCGTGCGGGATCTCCTATTAACAGCTGTAAACAACGCTAACACAGGGTGTTAAGTGGCTCGGGTTGTGGTAAACAGGTATGGAGTTGGATTAAGATACCTACGGCAGTCTGGCGTTATAGAAGCACTGATGATATCCTTATTCATACTCGCTTAATTCCAATCTCATTATATATGTAACTCATAGGCAGAGCTTTGACCTGTAGCTTTATTATCTTTCAAATATTGAGTTCTTGCTTGCCATAACTAGCGTGTCATAACACAGGGTGTACGCTATCTCCGTTCGCGAAACAACAGTCAGTCGGGGCCGGCAAAGACGAATTCTCCACCTTCCAGTAGTGCCGGTGTAATCGCTCAGTATGCTCTGCATATCTGGGATAGCCAAGAAGAATCGCATCCCAATCGAAGTCGAAAGCAAACACATGCATATCTCCATTTGACGACTTCTCAACCATGCAGCACTCACCATTATCTTCTGATTCCTCAACCACGATCTAAACACATATCATCTCGCCTCGCCGACCTATAAAGGCGTCACCCCAATTGTAAACAGGAGCTTGCCTCATTCATTACCGGCCATCACTCTCTACATATTTACGACGCTATTTATACCCGCAAGGAGGAAATCAAGTCGAAGAATATAAAGTTGGGGTCTTGGTTTATGAGGGACTGCTGCTCTAATGGGGCTATACATCTTGAGGAAGAACAAGCGGCTGAGATGTGGAGCGAGAGGGGAAAGAAGTCTCTGAAGACCATGCTGGGACTGACATTTTCGAGGAGTTTTCAACTTTGGGTCTTTTGCGGGCGCCAAGACCAAGATTTCGGCTAATTAGCCAGGAGGGCTTCTTTTGTCGACGAGTCAACGGCACTCCCCAGCGCCCTGGACGGTATAAAAGAAGCTAGGCTAAGCTACTAAACAGCAATCACGCTCTGTCAAGACTTTTCTGACATTTCACCACGACCTTCGGGAAGGAGTTGGAAGGGGGCTAGAAAGGCAGAGGGTGAATTTCCCGAGGTACCCACAAGTCTGCAGCGCCCAGCTGGCCGGCCTCTTCGAACGCTTCAGAAGGGGCAACATGTCTTCGGATTTATTCCTAATGTCGGTATTAGAAGATCCCCGCACCCAGTGATTTTTGCGAATTTTCCCGGCTGCCATACACCCGCAAATGGCCATCGTTTCGTTGGCTGGAGAGGGGAGATAATGAAGGGTAAAGGGCTCCTCTAAGTGTATGATCGAATGAGGACTTGTGAGGGGTGGTACTGTTTGAGGGGAGCTATATGGGAGGCATAGGAGGGGATATACTACTGGCATAGGTATCCTTGTCCTGTAGGCAGAGAGGACCTGCATGTCCTACATAGTCATAGACTCAGACAGGACAATAAAATGAATTAATAAACTACAGTGGTGCCACGATTTCAAGTTTTCAGTTGATTTATATGGGGTGCATATTCTCTACAGGGGCTGCATCCCTGTTAGCGCCAATTTCGACAGGGTACATAATTCTTGTCCTGGATGTCAGGCCTAAACCGAGGGCACAATCTGATTTCGTGTCACCCTCAGCTTATTGCAAATCCAACCCGTTCTCCAGTTCTTTCCCATTGCTTTGATGAGCGCCGACCGCTAAAAATATTACACAGCTATTCTCACCTTGTGCTTGAGTTACAATAAGAATTAGATTTCTCAAATACAAAGTTATTTGTTCAGAAGACACATGGCTTAACTCGATAATAACCTTATTTTACAGATGAATCCACCTCAAACCCCACCTTCAACACCTCGAATCAAACAATTATCCTGAGATCAAAACATATTAGTAAGTAGAAAATTTAGATATGAACAAATATAAATTAAAAGAATAATTAAGATTTATGGGCTTCATGAATCTGGCAAAAACCAGACGCAGATTGCCGCGCAACTAGGCATTTATCGGGGACAAGATAGTTATTCACTGCGCCGCGGAACTGTCTCCCCCAAAAAGAGAAAAAGAGCACCCTCAAGGCTGAAAGCAGATAATGTTTATCACATTATATCTTACGGGGAGTCTTCACCTGGAAACCCACGCAAAATATTTCTGGAACTCGCCTCTGGCCCCTTTAGACATCTTGGTGTTAGCGAGCGGTTAATACAAAGAGAACTTGAAAAAAAACGATATCAGCGACATGTGGTTCGTCTAAAGCCCCCAGTATCTCAGAAAACTATGAAGACACGCAGAGAATGGGCCGAAGCTCATCTCAATTGGACATATGAAGACTGGACATCAGTTTTATGGACAGACGAAACTTGGGTAGAGGATGGAAGACATTCTAGAGAATGGGTGACAAGAAGTGTTCGTGCATTCCTCAATAAGAAGATGGTAATTTGATGCTCTTACATTATGAGCTAGACCTCCCAAGAATACAACGCTGATTGTGTTGGAGAAAAATCGAAGAATAGGGTCGGATGGATGTTCTAGGGTTGCATCGCAGGGCCAGAAAAAGGCCCTTGTTTGTTTAGGGAGAAGGAATGGGGTTCTATTAACTCCCAAAATATTGCGAGAAGATAGTTCTTATCGATGGCATGGTCTCGATGAGACCTTGGCTTTCCGTAATGCAGAATAATGCTCCTGCAAATACAGCCGCAATTACAATGGAAGATATGAGCCAGAGGCTCATTCAACCGATTCTCTGGTCGGCCAACTCGCTTGATCTTAACCCGATTGAAGCTGTTTGGAATAAGATGAAGGATTACATCCAGCGTCATCATCCGAATCTGGGTTGCGGAAAGCAGCGAACTCAAGATAGTCCTCGCACGATTGTAAAGGAGGCATGGGATTCCGTGTCTTCCGAAGATCTTGTGAGACTCATTCAGAGTATGCCAGCAAGATGTCAGGCTGTGGCAGATGTGGATGGGGGACCGACCAGATATTGAGGCCTGAAAATATTCCAGCCACATGTTCAGATCTAAGGTTAGGATAAGACCATGGCTCTATTTTTTAATTCGGAAACCTTTGAACTCTTGTAAATAAGTTATAAAATCAAGTAGCAAAAATGAACGAATGTTATGCAGCCGATCATTACACCAATTTGGTTTAGCACGAAGGGAAGACC
The DNA here is from genome assembly GCA_905067625.1 of Blumeria graminis f. sp. triticale. Classification (NCBI taxonomy): domain Eukaryota; kingdom Fungi; phylum Ascomycota; class Leotiomycetes; order Helotiales; family Erysiphaceae; genus Blumeria; species Blumeria graminis. The sequence goes on from LR898469.1 coordinate 864,961, forward strand.
CACAGCAAACTATGGTGTCCAGATAAAAACTGCCACACAACTTTTTTCGAAAATTTGCACAAATACGGGGGCTAACTCCAATATGGAAGGTGACTATGCCTAAGGAGTGTTAGTTTGCACGCTAAAACCCTACCAGAGCCCCACTGCAAACTTGATACCGTGACACCACGGTAGATCTGTGCTCAGAACGCATGCATGTACCGCACGAATCAAAGGTCCGGGTGCTATACCACACCACATTACATGTCATGGAACAGGACGTTTATGTTAATCACGTGACATATAACCTAACACTCGCTTCTTAATGTATATAACTTGTCAGAATTAACAGACCCAGAGGAAGGGCGCATTTGGTGTATTTTTAGATAGGGGCAACTGGCAGGAGGGCTAGGGCCCAGGTAGTTTATGCGGGGATCTCAGGAGCGTCGGCACGTCGGGTAGTTTTTCTAGACTGAGCTAACCAGCATGTGGCCTTGGGAAACGTGTTGCGCGCTAGCACGACGTAATATAATGAACAAACAAACAATTTTTTTGAAATTCGAATTTCCGAAAATTCATTTTTTCCCTCTTTCCTCCCTCCTCGACCATGTCGCATCCATCTCTGAATTGTGATCGAGCTCAGGCATTTTCACCATGCCCCCAGTTCGCAAAAAGCGTCCCAACGCCAAGTTGGACAACACGAGAGTCCGCTCGAGGGCTCTCGAAAAATTACCTGACCTTGCCCAGTCTCCGAAATGCGCGGAGATGAGCAAGGTCTAAACTAAAGGGAAGGAAAAAGCCCTCCCCGCCGTCACTGAGCCCGATACTGACATGATCGGGTCAGTCGAAATTGTTGAGGAAATCCCTCAACCATCCTCCGTCCCTCACGGGATTGGAGAATCATCCAAACCTTCTCCGACCACGTCAAAACCGTCGGAAAACGCTGCAGTCAAAGCAGCGCCAAAATCAACGTCGCAGCCAAAAGCTGCCACAAAAGCAGAGTGTTCCCTAGAGCTTCGACCAATAGTCGAAGCTGAACAACGACGCGCCGCCGAAACAGCGGCAAATCTGGCCCTCTGTTCCGCCGCCATCTCTGGCGTCGAAGCCACCCGCCTCCCTTTGACCAACGGGTCAAATAGACAATTCGTAGACTCTATGAGAGTCTACTTACGCGCCGCCATTGCGCAATACATGGCCACGGGCCCGGCCATCACGCCACCCGTCCTCCCTCCTCGCCCTGCGAACCCGACCCCAAGGGCTCCAGAAGCCAGGAGCAATACAACTCCCGCCGTCCCAGTGCTGCCTGTAAAAAGCACCTGGGCCACGGTGGCCAAAAATGGACTGCGACAAAATGTAACTCCTATAGCAAAGGCTGTGCCGCGACCTGCGGCGAGAGCCCAAAAGAAAGAAGCTCCCAAGGCGAAAGTCGATAAGCGACTGTTCCTTCGCCTGGAAAAGGTGCACCCATGGCGGAATCTCTCAAACAACATTGTGAAAAGTAAGGTAGCGGATACGCTTAATCTCTCTTACAATGATATAACCTCGATTCATCGAGTAAAGACTGGCTTTGCTATTATAGCAAAGAACGAAAAAATACGACAAGAGATCCTAGATGTCTCTCCGAAGCTGGAAAGTGAAAACGCCAAACTTGGAGCATCTTCGGATCTTGTCGCCTTACAGATACCGAACGTACCTGTAAGTATCGTTTCACAGTACGGCCCCGTAGCGACCGATGCTGCAAGTGTCACCGCTGAGATCTTCCTTACGACCAGCGCGTATCCAATCCAGGTCCGACCTCATGGGACATGTCGGCCTGGATCGCCTTATCGAAATTGGCATGGCCTTTTTCACCGGGACGAAGCCCCTCGTGCGGGCTTCCGCCTTTTCGACGATTCGGGTATGGCTACCATCCATAAGCCTCGTCGATCAATTGAACAGTGCAAACGCTGTTTGGGCTTCCACGCCACTCGTAGTTGCTCCCACGCTCCAGCTTGCTGGAACTGCGGATCAAATATGCACTCCGAAACAGAGTGCAAGGCCCTCACACGCTGTCGCAACTGTGGGGGGCCGGTGACCAAAGAGCAGCTCGCGTGGATTCGCCACATCGAACAAGGGGAGTTCGCGAAGGTGGCACGAGCCAGGGCTGCAGCAAAAAAGGCCGAAGAGGCGATCATCGCCGCGGCGAAGGATGTCTCGATGGCCGAGGCAACAGGTTTTGGAGCTCTGGGATCTGAAGAAGAAGTTTGAGGACACAGCAACCTCGACGATGTCCCCTTTTGGGGCATCTACTAACCAATAGCAGGATACCGGCTGGATAAAAGGTGCCTGCTAACTCATCTCTTGCTCTCAGCGGAGATTGAATAAATTTTGTCATTTGGAAGGTGTGACGGACGAGGGAATGTGTGAGGAGCGCATTTACTGGGTCCAATATGGAGGAATCTTCTGGTATTCGGAGTTGTTTTGATTTTTGTGACTTTTCGTTCCTGTTCAATCAGCTGCACTTTTGGTAGCGATTCACGAGGTTGGAACGAGTTAGGCTGTAGGAAAATTTACAGGGAACCCTGCCGGATCCGCCGGTCCTTGACCCAATGTGGAAAACATAGCTTTAGCTTAGGACCGAATGTATATAAAAAAAAAATAAAAAAAAAAACCTGTCAGAGTCCAGCCAACACAATAACACCATGACAAAATTTTGCGATGGCAGCAATGGACTTCACCATCAAAAATCATGCCCCTATGACGGAAAGGGGCTCCTGTCCTTTTAGCATCCCATCCAACACTCCACTCATCTCCCTCTCCGCGGCACCTCCTTCTCAACCTATCCTACCTCAACACGACGTGGTAGTGTTTGACAGGCCAGCCCTTCAGCCTGTCTCTCCCTCTAAACGCGCAAATCCCAAATCCTGTCACGAAACAACGGCGGAAAATGTGATCGACGCGAACGAATTTCTCCCAAGAGAACTCGCCCAAATTATTGAAGAACGACAGCGTCGTGAAATTACATGGCACGCTCGCATAATGATGTGTACCTGCACAATTAGCAGTATCGAGAGTGCTCTCTCAGGCTTTATGAAGGATATCGAAAAGGACGAGGCTACGGCAATCCGCGATTACCTCTGCAAGGCCATTTCAAAATACGCAGCCTCAGAGGCTGCCCCCCCTTCTCCTCCCATTCACTCGAAGTCTCGACCAGTTTCTAACAGGGCAAAAGGCAAGGATAAAGATCAAACGAATAAGTTTGGCACTACAGCGCCAACTACAACAATTAGACCCTCTAAGGAACTTCCCCAACTGTTTAGCAAGCCGGTAAACACCACGCTTTCTTGGGCGACAGTTACACGCAACGGCCACAAGAAAGCTCGTGCCACCGCTTCAAGTGAGACACTGCCACTCACGTCGACACTCAAGCAAGTAGCTCCTCAAAAAGAGCTCACTAGACCTTGGCCTACTACTCGCAATCAAGCAACTACTGGAAAGGCTCAACCCCCCATCAGCCCTGATAAAAGGTTATTTATTCGCCTACCACACGATCATGAGTGGCGAAGACTATTACCTGCTGGTATCCGGGAGGTAGTAGTGAAGCGACTCTCGGTATCGCCATCACTTATTGGTAGGATCAAAGCGGTGAACTCAGGGTTTGCTATAACTCTCTGTAGCAACGAGGCGCGAGAAGAACTCATAAAAGCCGAGAATGGGCTCTTATTATCTGGGGCAAAGCTTGAACCAGCGACGAACTGGATACCTATCATTATTCCAACTGTCCCGGCAGCTATTCGAACGCTTGAGGGACGAGTTGAAGTAAATGAGTCCATGCTCACTGTTGAGATTGAGAGGATAACTAATATGAGGCCCTCTGCAGTGAAACTCTTCGGACAGAATAACCCCTCCACGCCCCACAGAACCTGGATGGCCTTCTTCTCCAAATCGCCTCGACCCGGCTTCAGAGTCTTTGATGAATCCGGTCTCGCCAGGCCATTCAAGAAGCAAGAGCCCCTTGAGTTCTGTAAGCGATGCAGCGGCCACCATCCTTCAAGGAACTGCTCCAGGGCACCATCTTGTGGGAACTGTGGCTCAACTATGTATACCGAAGATTCATGTCAGGCTCTGACTAAATGCAGGAACTGTGGGGGCCCCCATAGATCTGATAGCATTAGATGTCTGACTCGTCCAACAAGAACTGGTAGACCATCAAAACAGCAATTGAAAACCTACCGAGATGCAGGAGAGCGAGAATTCCAAGCTCTTGTTAGAGCAAGAGATGCAGAGGCTAAGGCTACCTCCGCTGAGGCATCGATCCATAACTCTACAACTGGTCTAGTCCCAACCCCAGACGCTGGAGTGGCAGCAGCATCACTTCCGGAGAATCCGACAGGTAATGCAAGGCGATTGTGAAGGGCGACCAACAGAGTCGTCATCCCCCCCAACAGATTCTTCGATTTATGTCAATTAATGTTGGAAGAGGGGGAACAACACACGGTATCGCGCTAGACCGTGCCTGCAAGCTTCAACTTGATGTCCTGCTTATACAGGAGCCATGGTGGCGTGGGCATACTAAGGCACATCCCTATTTCAATGTCCACATACCGCACAATGGCATAAGCATTCGTCCTCGTGCAATCACATACACTAGGAAAAATGCCAAGCAAATTCAAGCCATTCAAAAAATTTCCCTCGGCCACTCCAATTAGCGACTATTGCTGGGTTGAGGTAAACAACACAACATTTCTCAATGTATATAAAGCCCCCCACGATCCAAAAGCGGTTCAATCCCTTCTCGAATGGGTTCCATCTGCTCGCACCGTTGTTGCAGGCGACTTCAACTCGGTTCATTGGGCCTGGCAACCAAGCGCAGTACATACATATGGACAAGGCGATGAGGTTGAGAAGTGGGCTGAGACTCACAATCTCTCCTGCCTTATTATTGGCGAGCCAACGCATTGAGCCGGGAATACCCTCGACCTAGCATGGTCAAACATTAATGGAACCTGTACTTGGGTTGATCGACAAGAATGTATCACCAGCGACCACTTTCCAATCTTGGGCTCAGTTCTCAGCCAAAAGCAACCTAAAGCCACGGCAAGAGGCCCACTTCGAGTCCCCAAAGACCAGCTACCTCATTTCGCCCTGCTGGTCTCCCGCTGGGCACCACCATTAGCACCGCTTACCTCGGTAGAAAAAACAGAGGGATTTGCCGAGGAACTTTGCAGGGCATTTAAGGAAGCAATAAAGGCTGTTGGTAGACGATCAAACCAAGGGAGTGGCAGGTCAGGGCCCTGGTGGACTCCGGAATGCAAGGCCGCTCATGTCAAATATAAAGGCTCACTCACAGAATTTGAACGATCTAATAATGCCAAGCACTTTAGAAAAGTTGTAGCAGCTGCGAAAAGAAGCTATTGGAATAGTCGGGTGGAAGGAGTTAAATCTTTACCCGAAACCTCTAATCTTCTACAATGGGGTTCCTCGAAGCACGCAAAAATTCCGCCACCTCTTTTACATGAAGTTCGATTCATCTCTGATCAGGCTAAGCGCGCAGGTATCCTGCGCGATCGCCTTCTTTCACGGCACCAAGTCACCGATGATCTAACCCCTTGTAATCAGCCTGGAGATTCACGGATCACATGGAAGGAAGAAATATCCGAGACTGAAGTTCAAAGCTGTACAATAGGCAAAGGTGGCTCTTGCCCTGGAGCTGATGGAATCTCCACAGAACTCCTTGCAGCCTCCTGGAGCTATGTTAGAGCCCATGTCACGCACCTTTTCCGCGCGTGCATGCATTTCGGACATCACCCTTCCTGCTTCAAGCTAGCAGAAGTTGTTTTCCTTCCCAAATCAGGTAGGGACCCTTCATCCGCGAAAGGGTGGAGGCCTATCGCACTCCTGTCGTGTTTAGGAAAGGGGTTGGAAAGAATCATGGCTAAGAGAATGTCACATTGTGCCGTGGTCTCAAATGTTGTAGGCCCACAACAGTTTGGGGCTCTACCTAAACGTTCGGCAACAGATCTCGTCTCATGTGTAGTGTATGATATAGAAGAGGCCCGGACACAGGGCTGGGCGGCAACCTTTGTCACGTTAGATGTGCAGGGGGCCTTTGATGCTGTCCTACATAATCGGCTCATATGGCGGATGCAAGCTCAAGGCTGGCCCGATTCAGTTCTCCGGTGGACTACATCTTTCCTCAAAAATCGAAGCGTGCAAGTACGCTACCCGGGAGGGATTACAAGCCCTAGGAAACTGATATACGGTGTGCCGCAGGGCTCCCTAATTTCGCCGATTCTATTCTTACTCTATATGGCAGAGCCTATGCACGGTGGAAATCCTAGAGCACGTTTCAGCTACGCCGGTGATATTGGGATTTTAGGAATCGGCCGAACTGTTGCAGAATCAGCTGCTTTGGCACAGCAGGAGGTGAACAAACCAGTAGATTGGGCGGAGAAAAATGCCATATCCTTTGTAACTGTGAAGTCGGAAGTCGTTCAGTTCCCTGGAAGCCACCTTGAGAATTCAGTGGGAATTCATATAAACGACACGTTCATAGAGCCAGCCGAGTACATTCGATGGTTAGGAGTCTATCTCGACAAGAAACTATCATTTAAAAATCATGTGGAAATATGGAGTGGGAAAGCACTTCAGGTGGTTCAACTTCTGCGACGAATAAACTCAGTCAAGCAGGGGGCAGCCCCTGGACTATTAATGACTGCGGTGGAAGCGTGCGTGATTCCAATAGCGACATATGGCGCAGATGTGTGGTGGCCCGGTTTGTCACGACCCCAAAGATGGGGTCTCGTGATTCCCCAGACGACGCATCTATGCAAGCTGATTGACAGGGCCTTAATTCTAGCCTTAAGAGCAGCACTTCCGGTGTGGAAGACTATACCCATCGCTGCGCTTCACAGAGAAGGAGGCGTTTCACCAGCCCGGATCCTCTTAGAATGCAACCGCCTAAGGCTTTCTGTAAGGTTGCAATCCCTCGATGATCGTCATCCCCTACTTATTCGTGCAAGGATGTGCCCAAATGAGGGAACAATTAAAAACAAGAGGCGGAAAAAGCTATCTTCGCGACCCGATACCCAGATGTCCCACGTCCAACGGGCTTATTGCCAACTACCTCAAGCGGAGGATGCTGAACCATTTCCTGGGACAGCATATTGGAGAAATCCTGGATCAAAGTTGGAAGGAGTGGAGGATTATCAAAAATGGATCAGGACGGTCCCTCCTTCTGAAATTTGTGTTTATTCAGATGGGTCCTCAGAAGGTCACGGTCGATCAGCATGGGGCTATGTGCTTCAAAGAGGAGGAATTACCTTCAAGAAGGAACGGGGGTCGCTGCTCGGATGCGAAACTTTCGACGCCGAGATTGTCGGGGCAATAGGCGCGCTGCGAGACAAGGGGAGGAAAAGATAACCGTGCTACTCGACAACCAAGCAGCTGTTAGAGCATCGCAGACTGGAAATTCGTCCTCTACCTGCCGCTTAATTCGCATCTTTCATGATGCTGTGCAAAGATCCAACGCAGAAATCAGATGGGTCCCAGGACACTCAAACATAGAGGGGAACGTGGAGGCTGACAAAGAAGCTCGGGCCGCACTAAAATTACTTCTGGACAGCCAGAAACAACCTAGCTATATCAGTCTTGCTTACCTTCGACGTCTTATGCAAAATCGACGTCAGGAATTGATAGATAAATGGTGGTCAACTGCTTGTCCAGCTCAATACCAAGGCTTGGACCTGCAAATGCGACGACGTAAACCCCCAGAACTATCGTTGCCACGGGGATTACTACACGAACTCATTGCTGCGAGAACAGGGCATGGGGATTTTGCGGCGTATCACCGTCGCTTCAAGCACGAAGATGCAAATCTAGTTTGTAGCTGTGGGCTAGAAAAGACGCCCATTCACTTCACACGCTGTCGGAGATACAATATTCTGACGCGTAAACTTAGAAAAGACTTGAGCTTAGATGCTTTTACCAGGCAACTCCTCGGACATAAAGGGTTAGAGAAGTTTAAAATTTTTGCATGGGTTACAGGCTGCTTCGGTAGGCTGGACGCATCCTAGTTCTGGGCTGAATGCAAGGCGGGTTTTAGGATGAATGCCAGGGCAAATAAGCTGGCGGAGGAGAGCTCAGGATGAGGATTGCTGACTCAAAACCATTGACTATTTATTTTGTTTATTTCTTTTCTTTTTCTTCACTACATTATTAATTTAACGAGCGCATGATTTATTAGCTCTAAAATGGGTGTGAACGAGTAGGGCAAGCCTAAAGGTTAAATCTCGGCCGGCTCTACCGGTCTTACATCTAAATAGATTGAAGGTTACGGCCTGAGTTACGCCCTCAGGGCTCCAAACATGCAATGAGCAAGGCAGTGTAGGTGCTTGAACATAAAACACCTACACGTGACATGAATGCCAATCTAGTCTTGGCATTACTCAGCAAGCACCCACACCTCATGTATATAGAGCTCGCTGTAGTTACTCCTATTTCTCCTTCCATAGCCAATATATCTTACATTCCCAAGGCTGCCTCTCTACCATTTTCATATCTCGTGATTGCCTGGGACTTAAAACCAAAATAAATAAATTGTCAGAGTCCAGCGACAGTTCCTTTTCTCCTTTGTAGACAATCTAACTCACCGGATCTGACATTTTCGATCTAGCATTTATCCCATATAGTGACATTACACACCGCTTATATGTCGCAAGAAGTGGACTAGATGACAAGCTTGTCCAGTCCATTCCTGTACATGCTGCTTGAAGTTAAGCTGAGTGTCAAACCAGACTTTGCCACCGTATATCAGGCGACAGTTCGATCTGGTGACCTTTCACCTAGATAGAAAGGTTAGCCGAGTTGATTTTCATCCTGGGTCCTCCTCCAGTTACTGTAAGGTCTGACTTTGACAGGTCAAATTCGATCCTATGTTCTCTGGCGAGAAGAATAACACTGTCGAGATTTTCTTGGACTGCGCCAATAACTTCCGCCGCAGTTTATAGTCATAGATTCAATAGGGCCTTATATTTAATTCTATTCTATGCCACCCTGGTTTGTTATTAAATATCAGTCACGAGGGTGAGCCCTGGTGAATATGGGATAAGTCTGTTAAAGTTATGAGCTTGAGCGAAGATGGAGGTTGTAGCGAAATCAGCGTCGGCGGTTAGACCGATGCAGTAAGTCTTGCATGAGGTTGTGAGAGGAAGATCCGAGTGGAAACAACTGTATTTAAATGTATGGTTCAGAGTAAAACCGAGATGATAAGAGTGAGATTGCGTGTTTGCATATCTTATCAACTGTGGTTTTTGACCAGGGTGGGTTTCGATCGATCACAATTGAAACAGGATGGTGACAAATATAACTCTTGGCTCTACTACAGCTAGTTCCGCAGAATGCAATAGTTAAGCTTGAGTTCTAATAAATTTGTCTATCTTTCCTCCTAATTCCCAACTCCGAAATCTACACCTTGTGCGTAGCTTACTAATTATAGGCTAACCGCATTTAGTAGTCTATGTTACATAACGTAGCCTGCTACGTTTAGGATCCACACCAGTATTTATCAATCTCCATGGATCGTAAGTTATGATCCCTGTAGATGTAGATCTATGTACATACACGTATATGGGCCAGGAATATAAAGCTAAATACATGTGTATCAGTAATAGATACGAGAAAACAATAACCTGCATTTGAGACATAGTCATCCGCTGGAATTCTAGTATGAAATAAACGCTAATACGCATTTAATTTTCGGTGAAGGATGTATTGATAACAGTGATATAGAATGGGAAATTTGATAGTCAAATTAGCCGGACTTACTAATAAGTTATTCTTGGCATTCCAAGATATATCACATTTCAACAAAGTCGCTGTCGAAAAACGAATCTTTAACAGCCGCCCAGCGCGAATTTTACTGAAAAACACGAGGCTTCATTTATGAATGCACTTCACATTTATTGTTCACAATTATGGGTCCAAAAATGAATATATATTTTATCTAAGGGGAGAATATTTATGACGCGCGCGCAAGATGTTTTGTTCCAATCGAGCGCGTTTTCCCGTGACACTAGCGCGCTTTTGTTCATAGACGGAGCCGGATAGTTCCGGATCCTCATACAAGGCTACAGCCTGTAACATCATTAGTGTCAAAGCAAGTTGGGAGGTTTTCAGGTCGAAGCAAAATTCAAACGTCTAAAGAGATGTTTGTTGATATTATCACTAATGCGTTCCCACACCAGAGATGACATCAATTGCGGAATTTAGATTCTAAGAAGTTCCATCATTCTATTTTCTCAACAGCTACCGTCTACTCCTTGTGGTGAGAGATATATATCAGTTTTGGTCAGGTTTTGTATTACGAAACTACTATTATCTGCTCTTTATCCCGTATTTTATCAACCCTCTAATTTCTTAATGTACAAATTTAGCTTAACTAGGCTGGCTATAAATTTAATCTGATCTAGAACCAGCACTAAAATAAAATGATTTCCAAGGCGATGTAAACCTTCGCTATGGGACGCAAGAAGTTTCGAACAGCATGAAGTTTTGAAGACACACATTTTGCGCAAGAAATGAAGTCGACATATGACCTAAGTTGTTAGACTTTCTAGGAGACCAGCCTCCATGACTAGACTCCGAAATAATCCATCCTTCTTCTCTAAGAGTTTTTTTGGTGTGTCAAATTCTAAGACTCGTCCAGAATCCAACACAATTATACGATCGCTATCTAAGATAGTATTGATTCGATGAGCTATAGTGATGATAGTCCGCTTACTGAACATTGGACTTCGTAAAGTTGCCTGAAGTAGGGCGTCTGTTTCCACATCGACGGCAGCCGTGGCTTCGTCAAGGACGAGTATATTTGATGGCGCTAGCAAAGCGCGAGCCAAGGAGACAAGTTGACGCTGGCCTTGAGAGAGGTTACTTCCCCTAAATGATGCAAATTGCTGTTAGTAATCAAGTATTTATGAGAGACAAAAATCATGCAAGTTTTTGTATAAATTATAATGGATTGCGCGTGCAATCAGTATAATTCATGGACTTATGATTGAATATTGCCATAAGATTTTCAATAGAACGATGGAAAAGAGAACATACCCTTCTTGTATTTTGGCTTCGAGACTACCTTCCAAACTGGCAATGTGATCTTTCAGTCTGGCGTGATCTATTACTGAAGTTAGACAAAATCTTGACTGCAATACTTATTGCAACACTGAAAGGTTCTTCAATTAAAAATATACATACCAAGAACGCTCCACAATTCTGTATCATCGTGAATATGTCCTGGATCAAGGTTATCTCTTACTGTCCCTTCAAAGAGAGCTGCGTCTTGGGGAATAATAGCCAAGCGACGCCTAAGGTCAAGGAGACCAATAGTAGAAGTGTTCAGCTCGTCTAAAGCTATATTTCCTTCACTCGGTTCGATAATGCGGAAAAGAGCTAGGGTTAGCGAGCTTTTCCCAGCTCCAGTGCGGCCAACGACACCAATTTTTTCGTGAGGTTTGATATCAACGTTAATGTCTTTGAGAACAAGGTCTAGGCCCTCACGGTATCTAGTGCTGAAGTTCTTGAATTGTACTGCGCCTGAAGCGGGCCAGCTGACTGGAGGCCGATGGCGGTGAATCACTTCGGGTGCCTCGCTTGGTAATCTTCCGTATTCTAGGATCCTTTCAACAGAAACAATATTTGTTTCAACTTCGACTGTCTGACGTACAATCCAATTAAGCGATTGTGTAATCTGAAGGGCATAAGACATGGCTAGACCGACCATTCCGTCCGTCAATCTATTACCTGAAACAACAGAAAATATAGAGAAACTTGCAGCGCTAAAAATAATTATGGACCCGATTGATTCGAGGCGTACGGCAAGCCATCTATTACTATTAGTGCTAGATTGAAGTCTCCAGAAGCGTTTCGTACCTATTTGCGTTGATTGAGGGATAGTAAGCTCGAAGATTTGCATCGACCCTATATTCATTCTCTTGAGCGAATCGTTCTTGTTGGCGATAGGCCCGAATTGTTGAGATACCACCGAGAGATTCCTGGAAGTGTGCGTAAATCGGGCTTCTACTTACACTGTCGAGTCTTTTTAGCTCTCGAGATGTCCGGAGGTAGTATCGCTGAATCCAATAGTAGACAAATGATAATGGTATAACCAAGGCGACAAAGCCTGGTGTGCTCGATGAAATAACAGCAAGGGTGAATAGGGCCCTCGCGGTATTGACAAATAACATATTAAACGTCCTGGCGAGTACCTGAGTAAATTTAGTTATGTATTAAAAGATTCAAGTTATTGCGATTACCTCGTCTACGCGATAAATATCGCTGTAAAGTACTTTGCGTCAGCAACTGAGTTTGAATAAGTGGTAAGGGAAGTTTAGTAAAGGAAGCAAGCAGCGAATTAAAAACATGGGGGCATAGACCGAATGGGTTGATATGGTTAAACATGATACGAGTAGACGTAAAAATGGAATGGAATATATTGGAGCCACAAGGCACATTATGTTTATTGATTGGACAGTAGTTTTGGTTGAAACTAACCTTGAGAATCGGTTAAGAATACGTCCTGCAGGAGTGCTGTTGAGGCGTGAGTAAAAGTCAATCCGACACAATATTTAGGACTTACGTCTCAAAGAAGCTCATTGGTGACCTAAAAATCGCAAAGGCCATTCTTTCATGAAGTTTTCTTGAAGCCTGTAATTCAAAAATTTTTAGAGCTCATATTAGGATACGGTGAGCTAGCGAACTTACCTCGATGGAGCAGAAGATCCAAAGGATTAGTGTCTGCACAACTACTAACATCGCACCAGTGATTCCGAGCGTAAAATAAACACCAATGTATTTTCCAACGTTCGAATTAGTTCGTTGCTCATCATTAGTTTCAGCCCATTTTTTGAGCCAGAAGTTGCCCGCTGTTCTTGGTTAGTTTCTCCGTTTCAAAGATATAACAGACTTCTCTGTCATGCCCGCATTATATCTTAGGTGCAAGACTTGGAAGAATATTGAGCTTACCGATCTGTGCCGTCTGTCCCCCAATCAACATGAGACCATACGTGCACACTGCATATAAATTACTCGTCTTTGCGTACTCGGTATAGACTTCAAAATACTATCAGCAAAAGATCGTTGGAGGATATATTAAATGTCTCCCTACCATCCCATTTGACCTTCCCTTGCTCCGTAAACTCTCTATTCTGTTTGATTATCTTGTTACTTTCTTCATCCTGAATTTTCCCACGTTGCGCTTTGACGCTTGCGTTACTAGCTTGTCCTAATGTTGATGCACTTCCTTTGCGTCTTTTGAAGTTAGACCGAGTTGCCTGAAGACCTGATTTTTGCCCATAAAATTGACAAGTTTTATCATCATCGTCATTATCATCAGAAACAACGGTTGATGTTATATTAGAGGACTGTTCCGAAGATTGTCTCGAATTCTCGTGGTTCCCAGATGCCTTAATAAGGCTCGATATTTCACCTTTCATGGCCATCAGTTGATCATAAGTACCACGCTCTATCATTCTGCCCTCACGAAGAAGGTAAATAAAGTCTGCTTCCATTAAGACAGGAATTGAATTCGTAGCCAGTATTTTCGTGCGGCCGCTTAGTAGTCCACTTGGTCCGAGAACATTATCTATCAATTGCCTACCAACATGTTGATCAACAGCTGATAAACAATCATCAAGCAAATATATGTCAGCCCTAGCGTAAACAGCCCTGGCCAGAGTGAGACGAGCCTTTTGTCCGCCACTCAGTGAGATACCTCTCTCTCCCACTAGCGTGTCGTCGCCATCAGGTAGTTGGGCAAAATCTTTCACGAGAGCGCATGCATTAATCGTTTTTTCATAAAAGTCTTGATCTAATCGATGACCAAAGAGGATATTTTCTTTCACCGTAGCATTCATAATCCAAGATTGTTGGGCTACGTATGCTGTCTTTCCGTATAAAACAACTTCTCCCTTGACTTTCCACAGATCTCCGAGGAGGGCTTGAAGGAGCGATGATTTTCCTGCTCCAACTCGACCAACAATGCAAGTGAGCTCGCCTTTAGACGCTGTAAAATTGATATCCTCGAGTACATGACGATCAGAATGCCTGTCCCAGGAAAATGAGCCGTCACGAACTGATACTGATTCTTCGCCGTTTTCTTCTATTGCGTCACGGATAATGACTGCATCACTCTGTAGCTCTTCAGTGGTGAGAAATTCAGTAAGTCGGCCAACAGCTACAGACGCTTCGATGATAGAAGTTATGACCATAGGAAGCATCGCCAAGGGAAATGTTAACAAATTAAACAGGGTCAAGGCCGGGAAAACCAAGTCTGTGGTCAAAGGTCTATCAGAAGTGAGTACGAACACAGTAAAGGTTGCGCAAGAAACTAGAAAGGGTGTCGTTGACCAGGTAAAGTTAGCAACTGCCTGAGCAGCACCAATTTTCCTCAAAATCTTAAGTTCCTGATCATTTCGGATAAAGTTTAGTTTCTGCATAAAAGCACTACCCCAAGCGTAAAGCTTTATACTTTTCATATTGTTGATGATCTCTGCTATCAGCCTAGTACGTGAATCCTGATGAGCGTTAGCACCGAATATCCACGCCTATGGGAACACTTACCTTGTTTTTCATTTGTTTCTTCTGCAGAGTCTTCATCATTCTGGAGATGAGCCAATTAATGGGGATCATCATAATCATGGTACTGAGACCAGCAAACATGCTTAGCCCAACTAAATTATATATACTGATACTACAAAGTATAATTTGAAATGGTGCACTCCAGATTTGTTGGCCATACTGTGTAAGATCTTCGAGTCTCTGTGTATCGACAGCCATGTAGTTGACAATATCTCCAGTGTTTTTACTTGCGCGGCCTTCATTTGAGAGCCTTAAGCTTTTGCTGTAAATGGCGGAAGTCAAAGCAGACTTGATCCGCATCCCAGTTCCAAATGCTCTTTGAAAGTACTGGTGTAAAGCAATCGTTTGTCCAATGCTTACAGCAAACATTGCAAAAGCGATTGCTGCACCGCGAACAACAGGCTGTGGCGCTTCTGTATTATCTTCGCGATAGGACTTAACAAAAGCAATTAATAACCTTAATAATTGTGGCTGTATAAACGCCAGGGAATCCGATACTACCTTGAACAAAGCTCCTCTAAGGTATGGTCCACAGAAAGCGCGAATGATAGATCGCCATAGGCTAGGCTTTTTTTTCCTGAGCTCGTGTTTCCAAGCGCGTTGAAATGCATCCCCTGTTGCCCGAGCAGTGTCTCTACGGGCTAGATTCCAAAGATCATCCTCTGTCAGGAATTTGGAATAGCCAGCCCGCATCAAAGGCGTCATCCAGCTGAAGGTAAGAATGCTGAAAACCGTTGCATACTCAACTGGGCATTCGTCTTCGTCTCCGATCTGATGGTATGCACTTTTTTTCTTAGGTACTAGCCATTCCAGCCCGAACTCAATGCAGCTCAATACGTAGCCCACACAGTATGCCGTGAAATAAGAGGTTGAATGTGCGTATACTTTTTGGCTGATCAAGGAACGTAACTTAACGGAATAAGCTATAATGAGCAGGAGCCAGTAGAATAGGACGACGCCATTTGGATTACGTAGTCGCGTATGTTCAAGCCATTGATTTGTGAAAATAACTATTAAGCTTGCTATGGTGAACACACTAGTCCATACCCGAAAATCGCCGAGCCAGATATCAGTGTCTGTAATTGACTGACATACCAGCTGAAATAATATTGAAAATCCTATTGCGATGATAATAATCTAGTAGAAAAATGTCAGTGTACCCAGCGAAATGACCGCTGCAGTTGTCCCGTAATGGATTGAATTCACTCACTTGTTTGGTCCAAAAATGCCAATCCTTTTGGACTTCTTTCGTTTCTTTCCTGTTATAAAGCCAAAATACTGCCAAGGCACCGAATGAGATGCCATAAATTGCGACAATGCCTACCCACACATCCATAAAACATGGAGTAAAATCATATCGATAGGGAGATAATGGGCCCCAGCCTTCCAAGTTCCCACAAAATGAATGTTCAACATTAAAGGTACTAGAAAGATAGTGACTGCCGAGTTCGCCATCTGAAGCACGATAGCCAGTGAGAGAGCCCGTTTCGTAGAGAAGCTGCTGAGCAGACGCGTCCAGAGCCATAGCTATTCAAATTTCGATGAGCCTGACCCTTCTGTTGGACGCGTCAAAGAATTAACAGCAGTGGAACTGTTCGAGGAGATCTGATTCAAAGAATGTGGACAAAATAATGTGTTGTATTTGAAGATTTAGAGTAGGAGAGGATGGCAGGGTCAAACGGAAATTCTAGCACGGGCTTAAGCTGTCCTAAAAATTTTGATATGGAATCTACGATTTAAAATTCTCGCCTCGACTAGCCCCTGCACCATCTTCGATTTTCGTGATATGGACCATGGAGCTTTATGTTTTTTTTTGAATCAGATTTTAATTGCGTATGCAGCTATTTAGCTATGACATAATATCAGAGAATTGTATAATAAATGACTCAATTTAATAGCAGGGAGCTTAATGCTGAAAGGGTCTTTACCCACATGAGATCTAGCGAAAAAATATGGAGAATGCTGGCGCATCAATAGTAATTATTTTAATCTCGTGCCTTCTCGTTGTGCCGGCAATTAATTAGACTTCTACATCGAGGCAAGACTTGAATTTGCCGTGGGCACACCCACAAACATGCATGTCTAGCTGGGCAACCGGTAAATTGAACGGACGATAATTAACCTTATTGTATAAGAGAGACATTGACCCGACTAATCTCCGCATCTGTAACAAGGTATGAGTACGATTATAGAGTGGCTTGCCCAGCGTCACGGCGTGTGAATGAGTATGAACGATTAAAATAAAGCGCGCCCATCTCTCGGGAAGCTGTAATCGCCCACTTAATCTCAGCCTGGAGGCTCTCTACATTGCGCTAAAATCCTTGAGATAATCAACTACTTAATTGGCATGGGAAAGCAAGCCCTATTCCAATCTGAGGAGTGGTTAAAAACGTCCGTGCGTAGTTGTTCCCGACTTAAGAGCTGTTGGTAAACATCATCACTATCGTTTTCTTCGTATTCTAATTGCGGGTCGGCTGGTGCGGTAGTAAATTGCCGCAACTGCCATCCCAATTAGCGTGTAGATAGTCTGCGTACCCATTCCCTCCTGAATAATTAGATCAGTGAGCCGGCTAAGATGAATTCTTCACCTTCCAGTGGACCCGGTGTAGTCGTTCAGTATGCTCTGCTTATCTGGAATAGCCAAGAAGAATCGCATCCCAATCGAAATCGAAAGCAAACACATGCATATCTCTATTTGACGACTTCTCGACAATGCCTCTCCTGTCATTCTCATTCTCATCTGAGTCCTCAACCTCTCTCTAACCACGCATCATCTCGCCTCGACGACCAATAAAGAAGTTGCTCCAATTGTATACAGAAGCTTGCCCCATCAATTTCCAGCAATCTCTCACTACATATTTACGACGATATTTATACCTACAAGGAGGAAATCTAGTCGAAAAATACAAAGCCTGGGTCCTGGCTTATGGGGAACTGTTGCTCTAATGGGACAAACATCTTGACGGAGAACAGACGGCTGAGGTGTGGAGCTAGAGGTGGGGGGAACAGGTCTCTGAAGACTTTGCTGGGACTGATATTTCAAGGAGTTTTCAACTTCGGAATGTTTGTGTGCGCCAAGACCGAGGTTTTAGCAAATTAGCCAGGAGGACTTCAATTGTCGATGAATCATCGGCACTCCCCAGCGTCCCGGACAGCACAAAACAAGACGGGCTAAGCTACCATACAGCAATCACGCTCTGTCAAGACTTTTCTGACATTTCACCACGACCTTCGGGAAGGAGTTGGAAGGGGGCTAGAAAGGCAGAGGGTGAATTTCCCGAGGTACCACAAATCTGCGGTATCCAGCTGGCCGGCCTCTCTGAAAGCTTCAGAAGGGTCATTATGTCTTCGGATTTTGTCCTAATTTTGGTATTAGAAGAGCTCCGCACCCAGTGGTTTTGCGTTTTTTCCCGGCTGCTATACACCCGCAAATGGCCATCGTTTCGTTGGCTGGAGAGGGGAGATAATGAAGGGTAAAGGGCTCCTCTAAGTGTATGATCGAATGAGGACTTGTGAGGGGTGGTACTGTTTGAGGGGAGCAGTATGGGAGGCATAGGAGGGGATATACTACTGGCATAGGTATCCTTGTCCTGTAGGCAGAGAGGACCTGCATGTCCTACATAGTCATAGACAGATATAACAATAAAATAAAAATAAAAAAAACTACCCGACGTGTATCACTTAATTATGTGCATGTAGTTTAGCTGTAACATATTGAAGAGAACATGCGTGGTGTGCCTTGTGCAGTAGTATGCCTGTAATCTAATCCACCAACAAGGTCCCAATCATGAGGGATTGTGTGTATGTGTTTATTGTCCTATAAAGTCTACGAATATGTAAGGACATGTAGGTCCTTTCTGTCTACTGGGCGGAAGTATCCATGCCTCGGGTAGTTTACTCCCTCATATGCCTCCTTCAAAATTTCTTCCCACCAGTAATACCCTCACAGGTCTTCATTCGAGTACACACAAAGAGGAGCCGTTATCCCGTCATTATCTTCCCTCTTTCGCCAACTAAACGATGGCTATTTGCAGGTGTGTAGCTGCTGGGAAAAGTCTCAAAAACCACTAGATGCGGAGCTCTCGTATGACGAAGAGCGTCTCTCAAACTTCCTCTTTCCCTGATTCATGCCGCAGGATAAGCCGAAGGTCGTCAAAGGATGTCAGAAAAGTCTTGGTCGAGAGTGATAGTCGTGAAGGAGCCTAGCCCAGCATCCAATAGTCCTTACGGACGTGGGATCGTCGGGTAACTCATGTATTTCAGATGTCCTCCTGACTAGTAGGTTCGGAAGTTAAGGTTAGTAGGACGATTATTTTGATGAGTCGAAATCTGCTTTTCTTGAGAGCGGAAGAGTCTTATACTTTGCTTTCGTGGGCTTTTTGTTTACCTGCCGGTAGATAGCATATGCTGTGATATAATGAGGGCTTCTTTGACTATCGTTGTAGAGCAGCTTGAGAAGGAAGGCAACTCTCGTAGGCAACTATCGCATTGGTGGTGTAAGTTGACGCTGGGGATCTAAGATTTCGAGACAGTACTATATATATACAGTGGGCAGATACGCACGTGCCAAGTGGCATGTGAGACCGGCGGTCTTGTCTTGTTCATTTACGTGCTAGGTAAAGTGACTACCGCTGCACTCCTGCTGGAGCTTAAGCATGGGTGGGACCGGGCTGGATCAGGTTAACTACCATTAAGTACATCAACCTCGTCCCACCTAAATGACCGGACCACCTTAGAATTCACCCATATGTTGAATCATGTCAAGCCCAACCGTCCAGAGAACCCCCTTTTGGCGCGCCGAAGCACAATTTCCTCCTCAGCCTCGGCCACCACGCGCCCGAGCCCTTGACACCTTCGCCATCTATAACTTTTGTTATAAAAATCTGAGTTCATAACTGCACACATCTTCAGGGGATAAATGTGCACCGGCAAAGTTAACCCCTTAGAGTCTGATAACTATTGCCTCCTGGTCGCTACACACTAACATCAACGTGTTCACTACAATGAGGACACCATTGCAGTTACTCTAGCTATCATAGACAATAACATGTAGAGGAATAAGGGTAGGAACTCCTGTATATAGATAGGGCCTTTTTACTCTCAGTATCTACATCAATCATCCACAAATATAATTCACTATCAATCAGTCATCTTACTCTGTCCAAGTGATCTATTGAATTCTCCCATACCTATCAGTATTCTATTCACAAGGTGACGTCTCCCTATCCATCGCCCTCAGCCTTTCAATAGGTTATGAGCCCGGGTTTGCCGCTCAAACTGCACCACTCATCTCATCAAGGGGTCGTTTTCTTCATTGGAGGGCTCATCCAGTAGCCCACCAAGGCTTCTTCAGTTTGTATTCCCTTTTCGTTCCTTCATACAGTATCCCTCTATCCTTCAGCCGATCTCATCATCCCAGAAACTTTGTTGAATGTCCAGCCCTTCGGCCTTGCCCCGTAGCTACCGTACCCCTAACGGTGGAGGTCGAAAACGCGACTGAGAGCTCAAGACCGAGGCACCGGTGCCCCAGCCTTTGTCAAACGCTCTAGTTGGTGTGCCGGCGAAATTTCGTCTGTGGCGATTCGTCGCAGGTCGAGTTATTGGTGCCCTTGGCCGAGGTGAGGACGCTTCTAAAGCCGGTATTTCGATCGTACCTTCACAGCGACTAGCAGTTGCGGAGGGTCGGGCATCTTCTTGCTTCTTTTTTGGTGATTTGATTTTTGGAGGTATGGGATGGCTTTCGTAAGTGGTGAGATGATTGTTGAGAGGGCCGCGAGGTGAGTTTGGCTGGGAATGATTTTCCAGAGAAAAAGAAAATAAGATCTTGAAGGTGTCGGTTGTTGTGATAAGAACATCAGACAGGTTATAGGCTGTCTGAGGTTCGTATCTGGGGTAAAGATGGTTGATTTCGTTGAGTTGTGCAGTCGTGAAATCTCTGCAAGTCGGATTTTCGACCAAAAATGAGCCAACACCACTCCTCCCGATCGCCAACTCGACGAAAACTCTCATATTCACCCTTCATCGTGACTGCATCTCGGCTCTGAGAAAATATTTCACTCCCAGGTTCGTAGAGGACACCACTGACAGGTGTTCAGCCTTCGTCCTCCTGTGAGACCGGCGGTGAAGCCACGGTCGTAACTTCAACACTCACCAGAATATTAAAAATTTTCTGCGGACACATCCTCGCACATAACTTGAATAGGAGTTAGAAGAATCTTTTCATAAAAATTCATACCTCTAATGCCGCCCGCGAGGCCGAAAACACCCTGCTTATTGCTGCGGGCGTCACCTACGCGCGTGGCAACTCGTGCGTCCTAACGCGCCCAAACTCGCTCCTCTCCCCCGACTATACGCGAAGAAGCGATAACAGCGGCTCTCCAGGAGGACATACCGAGCTACAGTCAGATCCTTGTTAAGACTATGTAATCCGGGCCGTGAAAAATATCGTCATATAGAAGATATCGTTTAAAAGGATGTGATCATCTAATCCAGCTGTCTAGGCTACTTTGTACTTTTGATGCCTCTTTTACACACCGAATTTGGGGGACTATTCTCAACACCTGTCAGCGGTGTCCCCTACGAACCTCCAGCTCTCACTGTAGAGTCTGCAGAGCCGAGATTGAGTAACAAAGTCCTCACTTCGAAGAGGATTCCCAATCGCTTTCGCGGTCTGTATCGTCTTCATCTCTCAACACATTCCCCTATCACCACTATCATGAAGCTAACCACGATCAGATCAGATGGTCGGGTCGGAGCCCTACTCGTCACCCACCCTTGATCATGGAGGAAAAGCCATCCGATGAGTTTCCGGAGCGTACCCAGCACCCGATACGGAGATGGTGGATTGGATCAAGTCGACCTCGAATGTTACAAAGAAGGGAGATATAGATGAATATGCGCACCTCATGTGGTCCCGGTGTCTAGGCCTCGCCTGGCTGGGGCTGCAGGTTTTTTGAGACTTTTTCCCGCGCACGCAGTTTCCATTGCTACCATTTTTATTTTTTTTGGGTAGAAGGTTCCGTGGAAAAGGTGGCTGAATTCCACGGGTAAATACTGAGCTGAATGGCTATTCATCAAGGGGAATATATCAATGATCTTTCAAGTAACAAAAGAGGATAGGAGCACTGTACAAGGTGTGGCCTGGGTCAGAGAGGAGCCCAATGTGCTAGATAGTCATAGACTCAAGTAGTACAATAAAACACACACACACACATACACACCGAATTGCCGTCTTTAATGGCTCTAATACTCCCAAGGTCAGGCCAGTTTCCAGCTTGCGGTCGTAGCGCAGTAGTACTTGTGTTGTTGTTGTTTTATTCAAGTCCTAAGCTAAAGCTCCATATCCACTATGAGTACAGGACCGATGTTCACAGCCAGAACTACATCTAAGACATATCCAGCTTGATTCCACCGCATGAACCGCCACAAAACCAGCAGTAAGTTAAAAATATGTGCCGACGCGAACTCCTTTTCCCAAAATTGACAAAAGAAAAAGATAAATTGCAAATAAGTTAGAATGGGAAGCAATACTCCTCGCCTCGATTCACATTTTGTCAGGTTTAGTTTCCTGACGAGTTATATTCGATCTCCACTGAGAGTAGGAGATGGATGCACAGGAGAATACCCAAAACAACTGGTATCCTGCGCAAATTGTTTGAAGCTCTCGAAGCACTTAGGCCCGAGTAGCTTGTGTAAGAAGGCATTGTGTGACAATGACCCTCTGATTCGACGCGTGATATTTGCGTTGAGTCGACAATGTATGAAGTGGGTAGGGGTGGTTTCCTCCCCACAGATGCACTCTGTAATAGCGTGCGGATTGTTGAAGCGACGATGGTACGCCGCGAAATTGCCGTGGCCCGTACGGGCTGCAATGAGATGTCGTAACTGTAGCCTGGAAAGCCCAAGTTCTGGTGGTTTACGACGGCGCATGAGTAGATCTAGCTCACGATACCGTGACGGGCAAGTTTCATTCCACCAGCTGTCGAGCAAAGTCTGTCGCTGTCGATGCAATTTTTGGTGTAAAAATGCTGTCGTGGTGGTTGCTGGCTCAGTTTCCACGCTGGGAAGCGTTCGTAGGGCGGATTTGGCCGCTGCATCTGCTTCCTCATTTCCATGTATCCCCGAGTGTCCTGCTACCCACGTTATTCTTACCTGAGCTAGCCCAGACAATTCGCGAAACTTTCGTACTTCCTTGTGGCTTGTCGAGGACCTGCCCGTGCTCAGTGCATTTATCGCATGTCGACTATCCATCAACACATTAATACACTGCGTCGTTCCCTTCGCCAGGTACTCCTTTCCTCTTAGGTGACCCAACGCTGCTTTAAGAGCTTCCTGTGCCCCTATAATCTCTACATCTAAAGCCTCTCCACCGTGCTTTATGCCACTTCCTTTTTGAAAAGTTTTCCCATCCAGCTTTAGGACGAGCCCCCAAGCTGAGCGTCCCTTTCCCTCCGATGCTCCGTCCGAGTAAGCACAAATTTCTGACTTTGGCACATTAGTGATCCAAAGTTTATAGGCTTCTATTTGGTCTTTTCTCGAACCAACCTTCGAACCCGGCCGCGATTGGTAAAATAGTGAGGCAAGAGGTTCCGCGGCCTCTGCCTCTGGTAGCTGTCTATTAGCACGCTGAGCCCGTAACATTTGAATTTCAGGACGCGCAGATTTTCGATTGTGCTTTTTATATTTCCGCGTACCAACATTTGGGCAAACTGCAGCACGGATCCTAAGCGGATGGCGATCGTCAAGTGTTTGCATTCTGGCAGAGAGGTGAAGTCGGTTTCCTTCGAGAATGATTTTCCCGGTTGGTATTTCTCCTTCCCTATGTAGTACAGCGTTGGGTGTTGTTCTCATTACCGGTAGGGCTGACCTAAGACCCATTAAGACAGCCTTATCAATCATACTACATAGGCCAGCAGTGGGCGGTGTCACCATCCCTCGTACTGTTGGGCGTCTAAGGCCAGGCCACCAGACATCAGCTCCGTACGTTGCGATTGGGACAATACATGCGTCGATCGCTTTAACCAACGCCCCATGAGCGGCTCCTCGGTAGGCTGTATTGAAGCGACGCATGTGCTGTGAAATTTTCAACGCTTTGCCACACCAGGTTGTGACGTGGTATTTGAAGTTTAGTCGAGGATCGAGGTACACACCAAGCCAGCGGACATTTTGCGACGGTTATATTAGGCTTTTGTTGACACAAATTCCAATCGATGTTTCGCGGTATCGACCGAAGAATTGTACGACTTCGGACTTGTCTGTATCGAAAGCGACAGCATTATTTCAAGCCCAGTCTAGTAGGTTATTGACCTCGTCCTATGCTGCGGCTGCAGACTCTGCAATCGTCCGGCCAAATCCAAGGATACCAATATCGTCGGCGTAGCTAAACCTCAGACCCGGGATTCCACTTCGCATGGGCTCTGCCATATATAAAAGGAAGAGAACTGGCGAGATCGGTGAGCCCTGTGGAACTCCGCACACTAGCTCTCTCTTGGCAGTGACTCCCCCAGAGTATCGCACTTGAACCATCCGATTGGCGAGGAAGGAGCTAGTCCATTTGAGAATAGACTCCGGCCATCCCTGCTCCTGCATCCTCCTTACTAATCTATTATGGAGTACCGCGTCGAATGCTCCTTGAACGTCCAACGTTACAGAAGTAGCTGCCCATCCTTGTGAATTTGCCTCTTCGATGTCGTGGACCACACATGAGACCAGATCCGTTGCTGAGCGCTTCGGCAGTGCACCAAACTGTTGCTGGCCGACTACATCATGGATAACTGCAAGGTGTGCCATCCGCTTAGCCAAGAGCCTTTCTAGCCCTTTTCTCAAGCATGAGAGAAGAGCGATTGGTCTCCAACCTTTGATTGTCGTCGGGTCTCTATCGTTCTTTTGAAGGAGGATAATTTCAGCTAATTTGAAGCACTGTGGATGGGTGCCAAGTAGAATGCAAGCTCGGAACAGTTGGGAAATCCAAGGCCCAATTGTATTCCAACACGCCTCCAGCAGGTTTACGGAGACTCCGTCTGCTCCTGGGGCCGTATTTCCGCAACCAATGGTGCAGGCTTGGACTTCTTCATCTGTTACGTCCTCTTCCCATGGTATCCGACTGCTGCTCGCGACTGTACATGGTGACAAGTCGTCTGATGCCTGAAATCGTGCCAGGAGGGAGTTGCGAAGGATCGTGGCCCGTTTTAATGGACCTGTTATCAACGTCCCATTATGATTCAGTGGCGGAGGGATACTAGCCTGTCTGGGGTTATCCATTCTCATTAGCTTGAATACATCAGTCGGCGTAGTAATTGATTCGACCTGTGGGGTTTTCTTAAAGGACGTATATAGAATGTAATATAAGTTAATTGATGTGTAAGTTACAGGTATAATAATAGCTAGTATACAACGGTAGAAAGTAATGTAAACGCTACAGGATAAAGTCATGTGACATAAAACAGCGTAAGGCTGACACTTCAACACACTCCTTCAGCCCAAGACTGTTTCATTATATTTATCACCCTTTACCCAAATTAACATATGGTCATTTTAACTCAAGAACTCTCATATTGAGCAGCTTTATAAATTCTCCGTGCTTAGCTCTATTCAAAGACTTTGTAAGTCCATCTGCTGCCATCAACTTGGTAGAAATATATCAGGGCAACACTCTACCACTTGTGACGTGGTCACGGATAAAGTGATGCTTGATATCAATATGTTTAGTACACTGGTGTAGCTCTGGATTTTCACTTAAGGCTAGACTGCCCTGATTGTCACCGTAGACCTTTGTGGATAATATATCTGTGCTGGAGTAGCCCATCTGACGCATCAATTGCTGAATCTATAGGAGTTCCCGGATAGTGGCAGTGAGGGCATAATACTCAGCTTCCGTTGAGGAAAGTGCAACGCTGGTTTGTCCCTTCGATGAGGCCGAAATCACTCCTCCAGCAAGAAAGAAGACACTTCCTCCAGTGGATCGTCTGGTGGCTATATTTCCACCCCAATCAGAGTCACTGTGGCAGTGTAGTGTTGTATCAAATGCATTTGCATCGTACATTATCCCGAGACTTACTGTACCCCTCACATAATGAAGTATATGATCGACACCTTTGGTGTGGTTCGAAGATGGATTGGAGAGATACCGAGAAAATACCGAGACCGCATATGAAATATCGGGTCTAGTATGAACCGCAAGGTACAATAAGGAGCCTATTTTTGACTGGTAGTCTCTTATTTCGGCAGCAGTCGCTTGATCTGGATTAGGGACTAGAAACGTTTCATAGCCAGGAGCCATAGGTGTTTCTGCACGGCGACAATTTTCCATACCAAAACGTTCAAGGATTTGACGGCAATAGGCGTCTTGTGTAAGCCATAGGCGCCCTTTTACACGGTCTCGAGTAACACGGACACCAAGGAAATACTGGGCTGGGCCTAAATCCTCTAACTGGAACTTTTTGGCGAGTCGGATCTTCATCTTCGAAATTTTCTCTTTTGATTTCCCAAGCAGAAGGAAATCATCCACGTAGGAAACAACTATGAGACGATCCTCACTGTGAATAAATACACAGTTATCAGATTCAAGAGATGAAAACCCAAGTTCTTCTAGGCATTTGCGTAAGTGCTTTTGCCACAACCTTGGTGACTGTTTGAGACCATACAAAGCCTTAAGTAGCCTACATACGTAGTCACCCCTAGGGTCCATACTTGGTTCCCGCCAATTGGGAGGGAGTTCGGCGTAAATATCGTCGCGATCGGCCGTGCTATTCAAGAATGCAGTGACAGCGTCCAACTGTTCAATTTCTAGATCAAACATGGCCGCAATAGATAAAGCCACTTTCCAAGAGGTATTTCGACACACTCCAGCATAAGTTTGGGTGAAGTCGCGTCCGAATCGTTGCTCAAAACCGCGAATAACCCATCTAACCTTATATTTCAGAATATCACCATTCTTGTCCCTTTTTGTCTTCAGCACAATCTTGCCACTAAGCACCTTTATGCCTGGAGGAACTTCAGAGCGAGGTATAACAACCCAAGTCTTATTTCTGCCAATCGAATCGTATTCTCTCCTAAATCCTTCTTTCCATTGCATCCTGTATTTGCCACTAAGTGCTTCGATCATGATTTTAGGATCATCTTCGTTTCGGTCGATCTCGGTTGAACTTGCTGCCGCAATGAATGCTGCAAACGCTGTGTCCTCGTTGACATTCCTGTTACGATTGGATCTTAGAACACGAGTCGACGGTTCGATTGCCACTTTAAGTCTATTCCTAGACCCTGGTTGTATTTCAGGTGGTTTCTGTGCTTGTGATGAATGTCAAATTTCTTCTGTTTCCTCAAGTCCTCCAACCTCCTTATTCTTTTCGGTTTCACTTTGATCCACTTCATTGTTGAGAGTTCGATGTTTTTCATATCCCAGCTTTTCAAATGGAGCCAACTCAGGCAATTCGGTATCAATTTGAGTTTCCTGACATTGAGAATTTTTGGAAGTTCCTTGGTTTACCTCCCTACTTCCATCAAGCGGAAATGTAAGGCTTGGCTGAGATTGATCGGATGATTCCCAATATTCATCTTGTTGTTGGGGTATGTTAACGGAGCATTTTTCATCGACACGTACATTCGAAGATCGAATAACCTTCCGGTGACTGGGAATATAAACCCGAAAAATATTTTGCCCTTCATAACCAACTAACATGCCTATTTCGGCTCGATCGTCAAGCTTCCTTGATATAACTCGTCTCTCTACTGGGATTTGAACACAAGTTTTACACCCAAGTACACGGAGATGGCTGAGGTCCGGAACATCATTTTTTTTGAGACAGACCCTGTTCAAAAATTGGAATGGTGTTTCTCCGCGAAGAGCTGATGTCGCGCTTCTATTAGCGATCATTATTTGAGTTCGCATTAATTCTGGCCACAAGAACTTCGGGATGTTTTGGTCAATAGAGACAGTTCGTACTCGTGAAACAATTATGCCGATTGAACGCTCCGCTCGTCCATCTTGTTCCGGAGAGTATGGGGTAGTCATTTCAACAATTTGACCTAACTTTGAGGCCATAGTTCCCATACGAGATGGCGAAAACTCCTTTCCACCGTCTAACCTCCATGATTCAACTACCATTCCGAACTGAGTTGAAACCAT
The DNA here is from genome assembly GCA_905067625.1 of Blumeria graminis f. sp. triticale. Lineage (NCBI taxonomy): Eukaryota > Fungi > Ascomycota > Leotiomycetes > Helotiales > Erysiphaceae > Blumeria > Blumeria graminis. Next base: position 892,673 of record LR898469.1, read on the forward strand.
TGCGTTAAAATTTTCGACAGCTTCAAATGAGCCATTTTTGTGGTCATGATAATGGCCCCAACGTGCTGAAGAAGCGGCATCCGTAAAAACTGTACAGTATCTAACATTGATCCAAGAATCATTTAGGAGAATTTTCCCTCTTGGATTTATCATGACAACGTCTACAGAAACAGAGTCAAAGGGTTTGTAATCTTTAGGGCTGACAGTTTTACGTACATGCCGAAGTGGATTCGAAATTTCACAGGCCTCACACAAATTTGAGCTTGGTTCTGCGGGTGTTGCGTCATACTCAATACCAGTGGTAATTTGTTTGGTAGCCTTCACATTTCTGACGCCCAAGTGTCCCAAGCGACGATGCCAGAGATCGAGAGTTGGTCTAGGTTGATGTTCCAAAACCGGAAAGGCATTCATGGACACGTATTCCTTTATCACCATCGAATCATCGAACTCAGCAAATTCTAATCCACGATGGCTGAATAGTAAGTGCTTTTGGGCATAACCTCCAGCTTATAAAGTCTAACGCCACTAAAGAGATTGATTGGACATTCTGGCAAGTAACTAACGTCTTTTAACCTAAATGGGTATATAGCTCCGCTAGAATTTACACACTGTAGAGTGACAGTACCCTTGCCTCGGGGACGAATGGGTCCACTTGCAGTGTTAATAAGACATAGATCATCGATGCTTGTATAGGTGCCTTTGTCAAACTTGTCAAGAGAGTTTGTTATATGGCAGCTAGCTCCTGTATCGTATATCCAAAACTCTGACCTGGCAGCCCGTGAATTATTAGCCATGACCACAGGGTTTAAGTCGGTCAAAACGACGCAGCTTTCGTCGAAGAACGATGTCCTAGCCTCATTGAAGTTTTGACTGGAGCTTGAACTTTTGTAAGGCTTCCAAGTCTTGTTGTGTTTTCTTTCCCAAGCCAGTTTAGCCTCTTTATTCTTAGGATTTTTAAAACATTTGTCCTGAGGGTGTTTCGCCTTCAGATTTCCGCAAGTTTTACAATTGTATATCTTGGGCTTGGCTTTTTCTTTATTTTTTTGGTTAGGGTTTGGATGTTCTTGACTGCGGGGTTGTTGATACATGACCATTTGGGCTCGTTTACTGTTAGAATTCTCCCGTGATTCATCTTTCAAATCGCGTATAAACTCATCAAGTAAAGATATCTTGATGTCTTCAATCTCCTTTAAACTTCTCAGGCGCGTCCTCATATTCATTGCCCACATTGGATAGTCATCTTTAACTTTTTCAACGAAGAATATAACAGCATCAGGATCTCGAACTTTCATCTTAAATTGAGCTAATGTTTCGATAGTCTGTAAATAAGCAAGTATGAAGTCGTCAAACTTGGTGTAATCTGAGCATCTCATTGACGAAAATTTGGCCGCAGCTTGCATGTAGAGGACTATGCCGGATCCCTCGAACTGATTCCGCAAAGCTTTCCACATTGACTTGGCACTCTCGAGATTTTCAACTTGTCTTACCAGAGACATCGACATATTTTCTGTTATTATCAACTTCATCTTTGCATCCTTTTTAGCCCACGCTTTATATTCTTCGATGTCTTCTGCTTTTAGTTTTTCGTCGAATATATTTATTTTGGCAGGCGGTTCTGGAGCTAGAGGGTGAAAATGATCTGACAAATCGTGAATCAAAGCTAGGTTTATGATACTATTCTTCCATGTTGAATAGTTTTCCTCGCCTGTAAGCTTGAGATTTGATGATAGGTAGAGGGATCCGTCTTGTGACATTGCTCCAAAATATTCTTCTCAATTTATTGAGTATTGGGTCGCTGAAAGCTCTTTTAATCTTAAGACTGACGTATATGACGCGTCAATCGACCTGTCCGATGTACCTGATAAAACTGCCTATAACACTTTATTGCTAGAACTTCTTCAGCAAATATAAATTTGAGTGCAACACTGTGGCAGTAGGTATATATAAAATTTTGACTACTGATAACTACACTTAACTTAATGAGCAATTTGGTCTCATAATCTCTTAAAGGACGTATATAGAATGTAATATAAGTTAATTGATGTGTAAGTTACAGGTATATTAATAGCTAGTATACAACGCTAGAAAGTAATGTAAACGCTACAAGATAAAGTCATGTGACATAAAACAGCGTAAGGCTGACACTTCAACAGGTTTGACCTCCTTTTTCGAGGTCTTCACAACTGATCGGAGCTTTTTCGCGCAGAGTGCCCGTTGGCTGAAAGTTATCGCGCTTTTATACTCAGCAAAGGCTGCCTTGCACTCTGGGGTCCACCACGGAGCAGATCTGCCGCAGCGGGCTTTTGGCCGTGTTCCTACTGCATTGATTGCATTAGTGAGATGGCAACAAATTTCCTCGGCATACTCTTCAACCCTCTCGATTGTGTCAAGAACTGGTGGTGGTCGGACCCACTGTGCAATTACCTTGGCGTATCTGGGTAGCTTTTCCTTTGTTACTCGGAGTTTTGCCTTTTCGGGTCTCATCACTGAGTTGCGAACTGGAATTTGTCCTCGGATAGGGAAGTGATCGCTGTTGACACATCCACCACGATCTACCCAAGCACGGGCGCCGTCGATATTACTCCAAACTAGATCTAGCGTGTTCCAAGCTCGGTAAGTGGGCTCCCCAACAATATGGCAGGTTAAATGGTGTTTGTCTGCCCATTTTTCGATCATTTCTCCTTGTCCATGAGGACGTTTCACGCCAGGTTGCCAAGCCCAATATACCGAGTTAAAGTCCCCAGCAGCGACGGAGTTCGGCGGTGGAATCCAGTTGATGAGAGGCTGGATAGCTATCGAGTGATTGGGTGCCTTGTAGACGTTGAGAATAGTAATGCCGTTCACTTCTACCCAGCAGTAGTCTCTTGTAGACACAACATAAGAAAAGGTTTATGTTGCCGATATCTTTTTATCGTCTATCCGGGTATATGTCACAGCCCTCGGCCTAACATTTTCGCCTCCGTTAGACAGATGATAGGTATATCCTGGGTGATCCTTTGTTGTGTTCTTTTGTTTATTCCACAGAAGTTCTTGAACAAGAACCACGTCGATACCCAGCTCAAATGCTCGGGCAAGCGCAATATTTTGCGTTACGCACCCTCTACCTACGCTTATTGACATTAAGCTTAAAGTAGGAGAGAGGCTTGAAGAGACCCATGGGGTGCCCTTCACAAAGATTTTTGCTGATTTGATGCCCCATCGACCTCGGCTACAGTTGCTGTAGCGTCGGACATGAGAACTTCAAAACAGTTGCTCGATTTAGATCCTGGCTGGTTAGTATTTGACGCTTCTTTGGCTGCTGTCATCGCTGCCTCTGCGCGTCTGACAGCTGCTTTGGCCCGAGTAACTGCCGCGAATTCGCGTTGGCTAGCCCGCCTGATGGTCTGTAGGTTTTCCATGGAGGCCGTCCCAGACTTTGTAGGGCGAGCTAGACAGTCCCGACTATCTGATCTGTGTGGACCCCCGCAGTTGCGGCACTTGGTGTGTGCCTTGCACTCCGCGATGGAATGCATAGTTGAAGTACAATTCCAGCAGGCTGGGGCGCGCGAGCAGCCTCTGGTGCCATGGAATTGTAGGCATCTTTTGCACTGGTTGATGCTTTGGCGAGGCTGGTGGCGGACTGCAATCCCAGAGTCGTCGAAAAGTCGGAAACCTGGCCGAGGGATCGATGCTTTTTCAAAAAGGGCTACCCATGACTGGTATGGGTCTCCAAGTCGGCTTTTCCCATGTGGGCGAACTTTTACCGGAACAGCCTTGGTGACCCTGACTATCTCGTCTGTTACCATCTCTTCAGTGACGATAACTCTACCCATTATTGTATTAATGGCAACTGGAACTGTTGCGATTCTAAGTGAGCCCAGGTCCGATGCTTCTTCCAGTATGGCATCTTGCTGGATGAGGGACCCAGCTAGGCTTAATATGATGGCGCGTGCCTCTTGGTTTTCGGCTCTAATTGCGAAGCCAGTTGGAACACGGTATACGTGCTCAATATTGGCTTGAGGAATTTCAAGCACTTTTGCCACAGCCTCTCTAACACTAAACGGTGATAGCTTTCTCCAAAGGTGTTCATTTCCAAGGCGAAGAAACAAGCGTTCATCTTTGGTGCCTGATTGCGTTGGGACAGTCGGGTTTTTTGAAGGTCGCGCCAAGTTTGCCGCCTTTGGCATAGCCTGTGCGACTTTTGAAGCTGCCGGGGGAGTCTTTAGACCGTTCCGGGTGATTGAGGCCCAAGTGGTTTTGGCCTGGGAGACTTTGTCATGAGTCACTTTACTTTGTGGCTCATCTTGCTTTTTGGCGGCACGTTCTATAATCTTGCTGCCAGTAGCCTGGGTTTCAGGGCGCGAGGGAAGTACTGGGAGGACTGTACCCGGTCCCGATATCATGAATTGAGGTATTGCAGCCCTGATGTAGACCTTCATGGAGTCTATAAATTGAACACTCGTCCCTCCGGATAGGGGGGAGAGAGCATTTTCGACACCGTTTATTGCAGCAGTGCAGATCTTAACATTTTCCGCTGTTTTAGCGGTCCGGCGTTCTTCGGCTTCGATTAAGGCCCTAAGTTCGGAGGGATATTCTTCTGTCAGCTTGGGGTTGTTTTCGCTGCGAGAAGCGGTACTCTCCTCTGTAATCCCTGGTGTACCCTCAAAGGGACTTTTGGGACATGCGGCGCCTTTTTCCTTACTTGTTTGCGCGATCGCAGCCCGCCTAACAGCAGGGACAGCAATTTTTCTAGTTGTGCTGGCGGGGATGACTGTGACTTGGCTGTCTTCCGAGTCTTCCACGTTCCACCTAGAGCTACTGAGGCCCTCTTGGATATAAATGTCGATTGTTCTATAGGACATTTCGATGTCTGGATTGCTAGAGCTGGTGTTTTCTTCGAAGGCATTGATCCTCTCGATAAGCTCTATATCCATTTTTCCATAGTCGATGTTTTTTACTGTCGAATTCTTGTCGATCATACGTTTGATCACTTTCTTGTGCGCTCTTCCGAGGGCGTCGATAACACGATCCTCACGCGATATTTTGGGTTGCCCCAGTGCCATTCCGAAGATCGGGGGCTTGTCACCGAGATCACAATTTTTTGATGAATGCGACGAGCGCGAAAGGGAGGGAGAGGTGGAAAATAGGAATATTCGAAAATTCGAAAATTCGAATTTCAAAATAAAATTGTGGGTCTATGTTTGTGTTTATTTTACCACTTGAGTCCATGACTGTCTAGCACATTGGGCTCCTCTCTGACCCAGGCCACACCTTGTACTGTGCTCCTATCCTCTTTTGTTACTTGAAAGATCATTGATATTCTCCCATTGATGAATAGCCTGTTACAGGCTGCGCCTTACATCCATGTACTAATCGCCGATGTTCTGTTATGGGATTATAAGTGATCGCCGATCCGACAAATACGAATCGTCGATAGATCACCTCAAGAATGCGGATGATTACCGATCCGATAGATATTAACCTCCCTGGGGTCAGAGCTACATGTATATATGTCCTACAGCCTAGGTAGATACCATTTCCTAGATAATCAGAAAGTAGACTGTATTACGGTGTTACGGTTTGAATGTGGTTTGGCTTAGGTGGAGACCTAAGCGGAGTTTGGGGGCGTATTAGGGAGAGTGTTACATATTATCTTGTATCAAGCGACTAAGTTTCACTTGGCCACATTACATTGGAGCCAGGAAGGAATGTGAGACGGCGAAGTAGAATTGCCAAGTGAGAGAGTCAGCTAGATGGCAAAGATGACGACGGGCAGTGGCGGAGCAATATGTCATTCTCACCAACAGAGTACGTACTGGATGAGCTAGAAGGATGTACAAATAGTCATTGCCCGTAGTTGTGGTACTTCTCTCTTTATATAGTTTAATCTTTCTAAAAGTACACTACAACCAGCTTGATTTCGTCACATACGGCCAGCTTACTTTATTCTTATTGTTTTGGTGATATCCCATCATGTTACCATTCAGCTCAGTGTTTACCCGTGGAATTCGTCCACTTTTCCACGGAACCTTCAACACAAAAATAAAAATAAAAATAAAATAAAAATAAAAAAAGGTAGCAATGGAAACTGCGTGCGCGGGAAAAGTCTCAAAACCGCCGCAGCCCCAGCCTGGCGAGGCCTTCTCAACGGGACCACATGAGGTGCGCATATTCATCTATATCTCCCTTCTTTGTAACAGTCGAGGCCGACTAGATATAATCCAACATCTCCGTATCGGGTGCTGGATACACTCCGGAAGCTCATCGGATGGCTTTTCCTCCATGATCAAGGGTTGGTCATGAGAAGGGCTCCGACCCTACCATCTGATCTGATCGTGGTTAGCTTCATGATAATGGTGATAGGGGAATGTGTTGAGAGATGAAGACGATACAGACCGCGCAAGCGATTGGGAATCCTCGTCGAAGTGATGACTTTGTTACTCAATCTCGGCTCTGTAGACTCTACAATGAGAGCTGGAGGTTCGTAGGGGACACCACTGACAGGTGTTGAGAATAGTCCCCCTAGGTGAGTAGAAAAATATATAATTGATCTGTTAAGCATGCTCCGATAGACGCTGAGGGTAATTTCCTAAGCCTAGTTTTATAAGAAAACAGTAGATCTCACTCACTTCACGTATCAGGGTCACTCTTGTTTATAGTGCGACGACCATTTTGCCCTACAGGAAGCCCATCTCATGTGATCTCGTGTAATGAGTCTGGAGCTGTCAGGGCAAGCACATCGTGGGCATTTGAAAGATGCAAGAAGTTTCCTCGGAATTGCTGCTAGTCATGCCAGAGCCCATCATCTATTTCTGAATTGACCAAAACTGAAAAACTGTTGGAGCAACTATTTTCAGTGTGTAGAGCCAAAAACATTTCTACTGTTATGACATGGTCGATCTCTGTTATATCACTGGTAATGAGAATGGGTTTGCTACCGTAGAAGTGTTGGCTGGTTGAGATGTTGATACATACGAACACCGCCAAGGCGTCAAAAATATTTGTATCCACCCGTCTGCGGGTTGGCTGGTGTAGTGGAACACCTTTCGGGCCATTCTCCCAAGTAGAATCTGCGTCGCTTAACACCTACCCCATTTGCAACAGGAGAAAGCTGGTTAGAATCCAGTAAGGCCCACACACCAAACTTTCTCGCGGTGAGATTGTACTTGTGGGATGATGAAAGCACACTCGGATAGCCACAGGTCTTTCATGCTTTTTACCGTAGTAGGTATGCACGTAGTAGGTTATACGCCGTAAGGCTTAACCTCGAGCGGTATCTGCAAATGAAATCTGAGTGTGAGTGTTCTAAACGCCAAATTGCGTCATCCCACTGAAAGTACTGTCGGTAAAAGGATCATATTTGGGTAGTGTGAATTGTTCTATGTATTTGCGGTATTCAGGTTGCTGTTAGGACACTGACAGGGATCTGACTTAGCTCATAAGCGAGGCGCTTGGAGTTGAGGAAGAAAGGGCAGAGGGTGAGAAGGAAAGGAGAGACAACGTTTTATGTATATCGAGATACCAGTTAATTGACATTATTCACCGACTTCGCGACGGCACCCAATTTGTATTAATTCGTATTTTACCAACAAGTACATATCTTCCGATAAAACCTGTATGGGCCTCAAGGCGCCAAATCAGGATAATGAATAATTATTATCCACCTGTGTGCCTATGCCATAACCCCAACCTCAGGAGGGCAAGACTGAACATCTGTACGCGGTGTCCTCTACGAACCTGGGAGTGAAATATTCTCCCAGAGCCAAGTTCAGTCAAATTTCGCAATATCAAAGAAGTTGGCCCACGAGGCAAAAATTCAAATTACTCCACCATGTCAATTTTTCACTCCCAAAGAGTCCGATTCTCAACTAAGCTTCATCAAGTCTACAAGTACGACCTAGTACATCCTTATCTCAATGACCACACCTCTCGTCGACTTTCTCTGGCCTCAGCCGGTCACCAAATACACGCCCACGCCGATATTTATACCCGACGGAGGAAGCAAAGCGTGGAGCACAAATCTGGGAGATAGCTCTTTGGGATGGACGTGAGAGGGATCAGGACAAGTTCACAAGATGATGCAGAAGAGGGATACGTTTTCGACGGGCGTGGAATTTTGAATTTTGGCAAGAGTTTTACGAATTGAGCTTTGTGCGCGCCAAGACTTCGCTTGCGAGAGTGCAGCTGACACTATAAAAACAAGCAAACGATGGAAGGTGTTGTGGTCCGCCTCCTGGTGGTGTTCTCTGGTATGGTTTGAGTAGCCTGGGCACCTACTCCACTTGGGAAGGAGACATCTCAGATCATATTTCGCGCGGAGAAAAGTTGATGGATGACGGAGGCATGTCTGGATAACTCAGGGTTTTTGAGACGTTCCCCTGGGTGGGTATTCACGGATGAGGGTTGACTTGGGGTGAAGAAAAAGCCACCATAACTTCGCAGTGGTACTTGCAAATGAAATCCGAGGCATGAGTGCTCCTCTTGTAAATTGAGTCATATTTTCTGTACTTTTCTTTGATATTGTGTCATAGCTAGATAGCTGCATACGCAATTAAAATCTGATGCAAAAAAAAAAAAAAAAAAAAAAACCCCAACCACTGGCCTTCCGCAGCGAGAGCTCCGACAATTTCCAATCCAACTTCGAACAAAAAGGGAAAAGGAGGTTTTACTAAAATAATTGGTTATATCCAAGTTTATGGTAGCACACAAAGGAAATTTAAACATCTATTAGCAGGATTTTACTCATGCAAGGTTCTTTTGTGACTGAATTTATACAATTAAAAATGTGAAATCGCTACGTAGTTAAGTACACCGTGAATTGAAAAGTTAAAAAAAAATTAAAAGGCTAGAGCTCTGGAAATGAACTGGACGCTGTTTTTTATTTACTTTGTAAAGGGCAGCTTAAACTAGCGCAAGATGGGAGAGACTTCCGACGGCTCCAGCGACGCGGACCCCGCATTTTGGGGCTAGTATCGCAGCTTTCAGGTGCGGCCCATTAGGCCCCAGTTCGAAGTAGATCAAATCTCTTGGCGGCCTGCAGGGCTGTTGAATCAGCAAGACCTAGTTTTGGCAACGCGGGAGAAGATCACCGCACTTTACAACGTCAAATATGGGCTGCTGTTTGAACGACTTACACACCTTGCCTGAGCTTCAGTTGTCCACATCTACACACACAGACCGCGCTGCAACGACAAAGCTCCTGATTCGTGGAGTCCATTCCCAGAATTCCGCGAAAATCGGGCTCATGGCCTCTGTTGGCGGCAAGTTCGCGCTCAATAATAATTCTACTCGTCTGCACTAAGATGGTCACAAGGGTTGAATTCATTTTGTATGGCTAAAAATAGTCATAGACGGGGGTTATCGGGGATGCTACGCGCGTGACAAAATGATACGCAACAGTGCATACGCCTGTCAATGCATGCCTGTTTACTTCTTGGATCCAACTCGAGACTGAAGTACTGCCAATCACCAGCGGCTAGATGCCTATCGCCGCTACCTTTTTCTGCGCTGAGGGTGTGCGTTAGCTAATCTCAGCGTAGGTTCGAAGAATGAAACACGAGTGTCGTCTGGATTTGTGTATAGTCTGATACAACACAATGAATACCCCAATGCTTAACATTAGCTTGAATGGGTTAGAGCGGTACTGATGCCCGTCATTTGATGTGTTTCCTTGATGTCAAAAATCTAGTTTATATCGGAACGCAGAAGTTTACATCGTATTTGTCAGCGTACGATAACCACAGAGTTCGTCCATGTGTCCATCGGTGCATACAAGCTCCAACAAACCTGACTGCGGACCAACATCGGCTATTTAAATTAGTAATTACGAGCTGCATAAGTTTTAGCCTAAGGGACATGAAATGGATTTCAGAACCAAGTTTGTCGGAAGGCTTTGTGTAAGGTTCAGTAAGGGAATAGATACATGCTGGCAGTGTTAATCGTAAGTAAAGGTTGTTCGTTAAGTGCTCTGCTACCATTTAAATCTAATTAGAAAGTTTAACCAAGGTTTTACAAAAGTTCTGGTCGTCTTAAGCCGTCTTCCCATGATTTCAGCCATACTGGAAATTAAATAATTCGTGAGTCGTATGTGGGGTATCATCATATCGAAGTTTTCTCCCTCAACATTCCGCAACGTGAAGAAGTAAACCAATTAAAAAAAGAATATCAGTTTTCTACATGTCACAATCCTCCTTCTTCGGTGCTAACCCAGCACTTTGACATGTTTTCTTCCACGTCTCGACCTCCCGCCACGCCCTATCACATTCGGTCTTTAATTTGTCGTTGCTTGCACTTAATTCTGCAATTGCCTGTTCAGTTAGGAGTTTTTCAAGTGTCCATTTTTCAATATTCTGTGTTTCATTTTCCTTCAGCTCAGTGATAAACTGTACGGCGCGTTGGAGAATAGATCCCTTATTTTTTTCGCAGCCAGGAACAATCTTGGCTAATTCATTGATTCCTTCGTTTATAGTCTCTCGACGACGGCGTTCCACTAGTTTTAGTTTAGTGTGAAAGTATTTTTTGCGCGATGAGAGTGACTTACCTTCTTTATGATTGTCTTTTCGTACCTTATGCCATTCTTCTGACCCTACTGCTGGCTTAGATATGCTACCTCGATCGCCAGGCTGATTTTGACTATCCATGAACCCATCTTGCCCTTGCTGGTTTCCATCCATGAAAGATGATTCATGATTTCGGTCATTTTCGGAACCTTGTGCGGCAAAGGATACTTCAGTAGGTTGAGGAACCGTCATCTGGGGGTAAATCCCTGCAAGAGCTGCTGCTGCTGTCGAGACGTGTTCAGATGAACCGTTGTGACTGTCAAGGTGTGCTTGCTGTAATACATTGCTGTAGCTTTGTAGAGAGTGAACACTATCAGAATGATCCTTATTAACTAGTAAGTTGGGCGATACCCGCTTATTCCCACGCCTCACATCATCCATCGAGTCTAATTCACGTTTTCGCTTTTGTGCACTTCCAAGATGTCCATCATCACCACGCATAGCATTCGCTACTTCTTGGAGACCATGGTGTTCAAGATCCATATCTGACATTTTTATAGACATGACACACTAATCGGATTCTGCCGCAATCTATGATATGATCCGACCTGTGCCTTTGAGCTGTTTGGAACGAATAAATTCTTACTTGATTTACAAACTTTATCCAATGTATATCAAGCTTATTCGGGGTGTGTCCTATTTGCAGCTGAAATATTACCTCCTAGTTTCCTAACCGTGCTGTATATGAGGTGACTATATTTCCTATATTTAAATTTTATGGGTCAGCGATTACTATGTTTGGTGACTGGAGACGATGACATTGTAAAGCTAGACTGTAAGCTGTCCTAAGGTAGAAATTAAGTTATTTGTAGAGGCCTTTCATCACTGACGACGCAGCAAAGTTGCTACAGACTAACAATTATAATGCAAGATGATATTATGAAAACTTTCGAAAGTTACTGATTGGAAAGAGGAAATAATTGACAAGTTAGGAGGCTGATGTGGAGTGAGTGATAGCAGATTGGTTTTGGAAATAATGCTAAACGCAGCCACATAGCGACAGGATGATGTAGCCAAGTTTATATGATGTGGGTGGAAGTTGACTATGATGTATTTTATGCGAAAGATAACTTCAAGAAATTGATTTTGAAAAAGAAAAAGTTTGATATTAGTACGCGCAAAGTCGCGATATTCATGATAAGCGCGTATGTTGTGCCGAGTTCATTTAGACCGGCAATCATATAGGTGCTCAAGCGGGTCCGCACATACCTTGTTCTTGCTGTTTCGTGACCTGTGATCCGAGTGGCACGACGGATGTCAAGAAGCACGCCCTTGGCCGATAACCAAACTCTGAGTATTTGCGCCGCACCGAATTTTAGAATGAGGAGATAGAAGTACGCTCAGCAGTACATAAGAGAGTTCGCTGAAGACTGAAGACTCACTTATCGGTTGACAGGATCGAGTGAGCCCCAAGTTGAACCGATGAAGGGTCGTGATCGGAAGATGATCACGAGGAAGACCACCACACAAACGTGACCCGACAAATCACGAGGAAAACGATAAGGGTTTGACTGCCCGTTCGATGGGAAATTGTGGTGGCAGGTACTGAAAGTAACTGCTTGATCTGATCGTTTAAGAAAAGAGTAGGCGAGGTATACTCTTGTGACCTGATGCGGTGGATGAAAACGAGTTGTCAACTTGTCTAGATGGTGGAGGTCGGTTGCACGTGCGAGCACTGAGTATTTTAACAGCTGACCTTGGGACGAGGAGAAGGGGGGTGGGTAGAAGGAAGCTAAATTGTCGTAAAAGCTAATCCTATTCGGGACGGACTCGGAATGTCGGTGCTTAGTACAAAGGTGAGTGTCGTTAGACAGCTCCACAGACTATCCAGCGATGCCTGTCTTATGATTAGAGGATCTCATGGTCACGCGAGCTTAATATGTACCAGACTAAATCTCACGGGACGAGAATTCCTCCAGTCATGCACAAACCAAATACCTGCTCGAAAAATGCCCGAGGAAGATAGAAGAATAGGTGACGTCGGGACCGAGGTTTAGGCGAAGAACGCAATACACCTGCAGTCTTCCTTGGTACTCAAGAGTACAATAACCGTTTGAATGTCATTTGTTCGCTCACCTCGAGCCTTTATTCAAGTAGAGCCATATTCAATCTACTTTTATGGTCAATTACGTTACACTTTTCATGACCAACATAGATCATATCTTGATTAAATAATGGCGAGCCCTAAATCTCAACAATAGACACCATGAGCACCTACAGTAGATTATGAATCATAAAAGGTGAATATAACAGAGGACTCAAGTAAAAATTGTTTAAGAGATGAATGGAAGAATAAATGGAATTAGGAACGGAGGATACAATATCAAAGATGAATCACAAACTTTTTGGCGTACTACCGATATCAAAGATTGGGTTTCGGGATTTAGGTCAACATTACAATCACAAGCAGGGCCAAATAATATTATACTTTCATTCAAAAAAATTGACTAATTTGGTGATCATGCCTAGATTCAAGGCAAAGGACGCCTCCACATATAAGATTTTATGTATACTAATGAGCGGGTGTATTGTAGGAGGAGAAATGATATCCCAGGCACTTATATTCGTGGCCTGCAGTAAGGAGGACTTCTGTTCTCTATCTTGTCTGATATAAATATAGATTAGGACTAATCTGAATCTAAGTTCTGCGCTGAAAGGCATAATTTTGCCGAGTCTGAGCTAACCGCTGGTCTAAGGAATCCCAAATCCCAAAATCAAGATACAAAGCGCCAACAGGATTCCAATTGAAGAACGCCCCATATATTTCAACAGAAAAGCACAGTCAGGATAAAAATGAATCGAGGATTAAGAAGATAATTAAATCAAAATCTGAGTATGGCCCTGAGTAGTATCGATGTAAAGATCAAGAGCAAGCACGTTGTCTTACGCTCCTAGTGGAAAGCAAACAAACCCCGTGGAGTAAAACCTAGTCAGTGGTCTGGATATCTATCGCAAAAGGTTAAGCATATGATGATATTTCAGAGAGTAAATTTTAGGCATATAGTTGAACGATGCTTGGGGGCCATAATAAATTATCTTGATAAAATGGTAAGAATCACGCGGCATATCTAGGACTCAGTGAGTCTTAGAAGTTTTGAGAGGCCGAGGTATTGAATTTTTTTAAAAGTCAGGAAGTATAGCGAGGGGGATCGTAAATACTTACATGACTAAGATGGAATTCGTGCCAAGTTTCTAGTGTCAAAGAATGTATAGAATGTATATTTATTCGCGACGGGCACAAGCCTAGCACTCATAAAGCATAACACGGAGAAGACTAGTCTTTTCCCAACGACTCTGTACGACGAAAACTTAGTTTAAAATTTGGGCCACTCATGTAGTGGGTACATTCGCTGGTACCACTCGAGATCTTTTGCTGGGAACTTTCATCCCCTCAACCGTTAATACCCAACAAAGGGAAAACATGAAAAACCTTTGGCTACCCTAACATACCTTTGTCATCTTGTATATAGCCACCGCGCGAGATATGGCCTCATGGTCCTCACTTTCTCGAGTGAGGTAGGCGTCCAGGTTACCAAGAATTCGACTCGGGGAGATGACGACCAGTAGGCGGACCAAAACACCTTCCATCGTTGTCTGTTTTTAGAATGTCGGTTGCACTATCCGAAATCGTTGCCTCTGTGCCCACAGGCACCCTTAAGTCGAAAATACTCGAAAAATGTGTGTTCCAGAATGCCCATCTGTGACCTCTTCACTCGTTCGCCCCACGTCCCAGCTGCCTGTCCTCCGTCAGGATGTGAAGCCTCATTAGATCAACGGTAGTCCAAAGACCAAGACCAAGACCCGTGCTTTTGTAGAATATTACTTAATTTTCTCCTCGCGGGAATACATAGCATCGTAAGTTTTTAATGAGAGATGGCCGATTTCTGATGAGGCAAATGCCCGATTGCAATTGGAGTAACGCCATTATCGGTATTTGAGGCGAGGTGGTGTGGTAAGAGTGAGGCGAAGGACTCGCGTGAGAATGATAGGTCCGACAATGACGAGAAGTCGTCGATTTTAGATGTGCTTGGGAGTGCTTTCGACTTCGATTTGGATGCGATTCTTCTTAGATATCCGAGATATGCAGAGCATACTTAGCGATTACACCGGCACCACTTGTAGGTGAAGAATTCGTCTTAGTTAATCCAGTTTTTTTCATGCAATCACAGGAAAGATAAGCTATTGTTATTACAATGCCAGATTAAGCACGTGATTGACAAATGGGCTATCTACTCTAAAGATATATGTCAGCTTCGTATTCAGCCTGGGGCGCCCCGCTTGAGTGGGTGGACTGAGAATTGATGTTCCGCTGTCTTAAATAAATATAATAGCTTTGGGCACCTACTACTATTTTAGATCTTATTAGCTCTCTACACAAGCAAGTGCGATAACAGTACCAATACTAGACCTACCTCAAGAGACTCAAAACCTCTCATCTTATGTTTCTAAATCAGGTAGTGCTTCCACGTAACTGCATCCAGCTTTTATCATGGCAGACCATACAACCTCTAAACTAATTCCTGAGTCACAACTTATTCTTGTGAGTGTGCATTAAATAATTGCGTAAAAACTAATATTCGAAGGACCAACCAATGCTCCGGCTGCCATTTGAACAAATTAGGAAGAATTTCAAGGTTGCCCATTTTCACGTTGAGAAAGAGAGCACTGCCGTAAAAAACATGCTGAAAGAGACTACGCATGCATCTATTTCCAATGGAGTATCACCAGAAGTTGTTCTCAAGAATGTTGACTCTATGATTGCACGTATTCAAGGTTTGAAGCGAAAATTAGAAGCCTGTGCTGATGAGGAGAATAAGCTTCATCAACATTCGTTGAATCGAATCAGGCACTTAGGAGAGCTATACAATATGCAAAGTCTAGATGACGTCAAATATGAACATTGGAGTAGGACCCGTCTGGATAGGCTTGTCGTAGACTACTTACTAAGGAGAGGGTTTCAAAACAGTGCGGCGGCTCTCGCAGAAGAAAAGGGTATTAAGGATTTGGTGGATGTAGAAACTTTCGTGCAAATGAATCGAATACGAAGTAGTCTCTTGGGTGGAAGAGTTACAGAAGCTTTAGCATGGTGCACGGAGAACAAAAAGGAGTTGAGAAGAATGGAGGTAGAGTACACATATGATATGTTAGACGCTCATCTGCTAATCCGGTCCAGAGTAACCTTGAATTTATGCTCCGTTATCAGCAATATATTGAACTTGTAAGAACACAAGAGCAAATGAAGCTCCTTGAATCAATAACTCACGCAAAAAAATACCTTCTTCCTTTTCACGAAACCTACCCTAATGAGGTACAACAAGCATGTGCACTACTCGCTTTCCCACCCGGAACAAGAGCTCCAGCTTATGCTGTATTTCTTACTCTCGCTCTTATTTTGGGAAAATCTAACAATTTTACAGAAGTTATACAGCCAGGATCGTTGGGAAACCTTAGCCCAACTATTTTCCCAAACCCATAACACGCTTCTTTCCCTTCCTTCTTCGCCTCTTCTTCAAATTGCACTTTCAGCTGGTCTTTCTGCCCTTAAAACACCATCCTGTCACTCTCAAAACAAGCGCCCCACCATCCATTCTTGTCATATACATGCCTCTTCTTTTACAACGCCGATATGTCCAATTTGCAGTACAGAATTGAATTCTCTTGCTAAAGATGTCCCATACGCGCATCATACGAAAAGTCATGTTGCGAGTGACTTGGTCATGCTACCAAATGGACGCGTATATCGTAAGCCCTGGCTGGAAGAATTCAGCATGAAGGCTGGTCTACAAGAGGACAAAGTAAAGGACGTGATTGACAACAACATTTACAGTAAGGAGGATTTAAAGAAATTATTCATCTCCTAGCATTCCCTAGCTAGTAAGACTGGAAAAAAAGATTAAGTTAACGGTAGGCCTCAAAGTAATGTGTTGCAACCAACAAATCTAATGAGCCATGAATTTTATTAGCCAACTCATCACCTTCACCCCAATTATTTAATACAACATTTTGTAAAACATTTCTTAATAACCAGTACTACAACTCAAGTAATAATTTACTTTGCACAACACATTAAATATATGTCTGAACAGATCAGGTCAGCAAGACCATTGTATAGACCGGAATTACCATGATGGTCGTCTGGCGCAGTGGTATGCAAAGACGGTTAATCTGAGTAAATTTTTCTATTCTACAATTACATCATCTTACGGACAAGACATAATTTAATCGGGTACAACAAAAAACCAAAGCCATCGAATCGTCCATGTAAGGAATGGATAGTGAAAATTCTAATGTAGTCAAGGTTATTGGAATGATTCTTTTAGCTGATACACCTGTTTCAGAATAGAGTGTAAAGCCCTATCGAAAAAAGTTGACAGTGGAGTAATGAGTGGTTCTATCTGTAGCGTTTTTATGGATCTAGCCTCAGTTGTTAAATAGTCACAGGGCTCAATGTTTGTCGCACAAGTCTTTCGTAGGGAACCCAAAAGCCACAGACTTAGCAATCTTCCACAAATAAACCTCGTATTGAACAAGCTATATACGCACATTACGGACATATTGAGTTTATGTTGAAAATATGAGTAAAGAGATAAGTCAGGTGATGCTTAATGGAAGTAATTGATGAAGGGTTTGGTTGTTGAGCTTTTTATTATTTCTGTGTTAGGATACACTTTATCGATGCTACTAGGCTCGATAATTAGTAGTACCGACTGACTGTTTAATTCATTTTATTGTCCTGTCTGAGTCTATGACTATGTAGGACATGCAGGTCCTCTCTGCCTACAGGACAAGGATACCTATCCCAGTAGTATATCCCCTCCTATGCCTCCCATATAGCTCCCCTCAAACAGTACCACCCCTCACAAGTCCTCATTCGATCATACACTTAGAGGAGCCCTTTGCCCTTCATTATCTCCCCTCTCCAGCCAACGAAACGATGGCCATTTGCGGGTGTATGGCAGCCGGGAAAATTCGCAAAAATCACTGGGTGCGGGGATCTTCTAATACCGACATTAGGAATAAATCCGAAGACATGTTGCCCCTTCTGAAGCGTTCGAAGAGGCCGGCCAGCTGGGCGCTGCAGACTTGTGGGTACCTCGGGAAATTCACCCTCTGCCTTTCTAGCCCCCTTCCAACTCCTTCCCGAAGGTCGTGGTGAAATGTCAGAAAAGTCTTGACAGAGCGTGATTGCTGTTTAGTAGCTTAGCCTAGCTTCTTTTATACCGTCCAGGGCGCTGGGGAGTGCCGTTGACTCGTCGACAAAAGAAGCCCTCCTGGCTAATTAGCCGAAATCTTGGTCTTGGCGCCCGCAAAAGACCCAAAGTTGAAAACTCCTCGAAAATGTCAGTCCCAGCATGGTCTTCAGAGACTTCTTTCCCCTCTCGCTCCACATCTCAGCCGCTTGTTCTTCCTCAAGATGTATAGCCCCATTAGAGCAGCAGTCCCTCATAAACCAAGACCCCAACTTTATATTCTTCGACTTGATTTCCTCCTTGCGGGTATAAATAGCGTCGTAAATATGTAGAGAGTGATGGCCGGTAATGAATGAGGCAAGCTCCTGTTTACAATTGGGGTGACGCCTTTATAGGTCGGCGAGGCGAGATGATATGTGTTTAGATCGTGGTTGAGGAATCAGAAGATAATGGTGAGTGCTGCATGGTTGAGAAGTCGTCAAATGGAGATATGCATGTGTTTGCTTTCGACTTCGATTGGGATGCGATTCTTCTTGGCTATCCCAGATATGCAGAGCATACTGAGCGATTACACCGGCACTACTGGAAGGTGGAGAATTCGTCTTTGCCGGCCCCGACTGACTGTTGTTTCGCGAACGGAGATAGCGTACACCCTGTGTTATGACACGCTAGTTATGGCAAGCAAGAACTCAATATTTGAAAGATAATAAAGCTACAGGTCAAAGCTCTGCCTATGAGTTACATATATAATGAGATTGGAATTAAGCGAGTATGAATAAGGATATCATCAGTGCTTCTATAACGCCAGACTGCCGTAGGTATCTTAATCCAACTCCATACCTGTTTACCACAACCCGAGCCACTTAACACCCTGTGTTAGCGTTGTTTACAGCTGTTAATAGGAGATCCCGCACGGTCTATCTGTTGAGATTTAAAAGAATCTGGTACCTGTGTATAGAAGAGTAGTCGAATTGACATCCTTTAATCCTTCAATATTGCATAAGCTTCCATCTAGCAAAAATTCCATGAACTAAGTAGTGGGTTATACATTTCAACAGTTTAACTTTATCAAGGCTTGGGACCCCTTTGTGGCTGCAGGCCAGTCATATTTTTTTTTTATTATATTAAAGTCCTAAGCTAAAGCTCTAGGTCCACTATAGGTACAAGACTGGTGGAGCCGGGGCCAGTCATATGTATGTATATATGTGTTTATTGCCTTATAAAGCCTATGACTGTGTAAGGACATGTAGGTCCTTTCTACCTACAGGCCGGGAGTATCCATGCATCGGGTAGTTTACTCCCTCATATGCCTCCTTCAAAATTTCTTCCCCACCAGTAATACCCCCACAGGTATTTATTCGAGTACACACTAGGAGGGGCCATTCTCCCGGCATTTTTCCCCTCTCCAGCCAACAAAACGATAACCGTTTGCAGGTGTGTATCTGCAGGGAAAAATCTCAAAAACCACTGGGTGCGAAGTTCTCCTACTACGAAGAGGCCGACCAGCCGGGCGCAGTAGACCTGTGTACACCTCAGATTGTCTCTGAACCTTTCTATCCTTCTCCATATTCTCCCCCTGATTCATGCCGCAGGATAAGCCGAAGGTGGTCAAAGGATGTCAGAAAAGTCTTGGTCGAGAGTGACAGTCGTGAAGGAGCCTAGCCCAGCATCTAATAGTCCTTACGGACGTGGGATCGTCGGGTAACTCATGTATTTCAGATGTCCTCCTGACTAGTAGGTTCGGAAGTTAAGGTTAGTAGGACGATTATTTTGATGAGTCGAAATCTGCTTTTCTTGAGAGCGGAAGAGTCTTATACTTTGCTTTCGTGGGCTTTTTGTTTGCCTGCCGGTAGATAGCATATGCTGTGATACAACGAGGGCTTCTCTGACTACTGTTGTAGCGTTTGGTACCGCATTATCTTTCCTCATTCCCAGCATCATTATCGTCGTCTTGCTCGTTTCATGAGTTATCGGATGCATGTCTTTGACGGAGGCGGAGATAACTCAGCTCAAAGGAAAAAAAAAGTCCGACCAGCTGTCCGCCACACAATTATTCGCAATCCAAAGTGACGATATTGCATTCCATTTACGACATCTTACTGTCACTTACATTTCTCAATCGCCTATGCCGCCCCAGTCCTCCGCAGAGGCTGGCTCCTGGCCATCTCTCCCCACCAAACACGCGACGCGCCAGGACGTCGAAATGGATCTCAACGATCCACAATACACACTACCGCCTACATCACACAACACCACACAACACCACACAACACCACACCAGACTCAGTCTGCTGCGCGAGTCAACAGCACTCTCCAAACCCGAGCCCAAACTCCACGGCCGTCAACATGACCAACTTTCTCGCCGAACAAGCGAGGGCTTTCCAGGAACGTTTTGCGGAAGCAAAGCGCATCGTCAGCAGGTACTGCAACCTGCTCGAATCGACAACAGACGAAGAGTTCCGACAAGCCATCGAACTCACCGGTTTGGCTCTTCAAAACCGGATCACAGAAATTCTGCGGGGCAATTCAGCCACCCCCAAAGTCACAGCACCAGCTCAAGCTGCTAGTGGCCACATCATCAAACCTCGCCTCGAGACAGCTAAAGAGTCGAGGAAGAAGACTATTGCGAGCGTCGTGCGTCCTGTACAGATCCTCGCCCGGGAAAACACGAGATTAGGAGCAGCCACACCACCCGCTGCTTCTGCGACACCAATCCCTACCCATGGGACAGAACAAACCACCAATCAGACTCCCGAGAGATCCTGGACAGAGGTGGTGCGTAAAAAGGCTAAGCCAGCAACCACAGCTGCCACAAAAACAACCACTGGCCACACGCCCACATCGAAACCCAAGGCATCAGCAGTGATGCAGGAAAAAGCTGACGAGCGCGTATTCTTACGGCTCAAACCGGATCACCCGTGGAGACGCATGTCTCCACATTTCATAAAAATAAGCCTGGCTAGTAAATTACGCCTGGCTAACTCATCGATCAGACAAGTCACAGTCGTGAATTCTGGATTTGCCATACAAGCTAACGGGGAAGGAGCAAGAAGCGCGCTACTGACAGGAGCTAATACCCTAGACAGCTCTGAAATGAAGTTGGAAGCCGCGTCCAATTGGATATCAGTGCTTGCACCCAATATTCCAGATAGGCTATATACCCTCGAGGGACCAGTGCCAGTCACGCCAGAAATGGTGATCGAGGAAGCCACCCTCAAGACCGGCGTCAGACCAACATCTGCTCGCGCTTTTGTGACTAGCATGGCAAGGCCATCAACAGACTGGGTGCTACATTTTGCGACAGGAAAAACAAAGCCTGGTGAACGACTATTTGAAGAAAGTGGTCGGCTGCACGAACTCCAGCGCAAGCCAAAAATTGCTCAATGCAACCGATGTTGGGGACACCACCCTACAAAGATCTGCTCGAGAGCAGAACTCTGTTCACGATGCGGCTCTGTCGAGCACAAGGCCACCGATTGCAAACAGGCTGTCCCGAGATGCATAAACTGCCATGGACCACACTCTGCCGTCGAGCCTAACTGCATGGCTAGGCCTACGCGGGTTACTGGCAAAACGGTACAGCGCACAAGAGACCAGCTGGCGGTAATTCGCGAACAAGGTCAAAAAGAACGGGACGCTTCGATCAGAGAGATGGAAGCAAAGCAGAAAGCCACCGAGGCTACTGCCGAAAACGAAAATACAAACGTTGCTCAATGCCCGTAAGGCACCACAACCCAACCGAACTTCAAAAAATGGCAACAACAATATCGTTCCTCTGCGCTAATCTGGGCAGAGGAGACCCGGCTACGGACATCATCCTGCAATCCGCTTGGGATTCAGGAACCGATGTCCTACTTATCCAGGAATCCTGGACTCAACACAAGGACGGCTTCTGGCTCACCAAGTCGCATCCCGGATTCGATAGGCATTTGCCTCCCCATGCCGCTGCCAACTCTTCAAGGCCACGCTCCCTCATCTACACACCAAAGGGGATCAACTGCCAACAGCAAGCAATCTGCGAGACATCACCAGATCTCACTGCAGTAAAGGTAGAAGGAGTCACATTTGTCTCCGTATACCGCGCTCCTGGAGCAGACCTTTTGCCGCTGCTATCATGGGATCCATCTGGGCCTACAGTTATTGGCGGAGACTTCAATGCTGTTCACACCGACTGGCAGCCAATGGCTACTAGGCTACACGGTGACGGCCAGGTGCTCACCGAGTGGATGTTCGAGCACGGCATGGACCTATCTTCTACACCGGGCGTCCCGACACACGACTTTGGAAACACACTCGACCTGGTCTGGTCTAACGCTGGTGCCCTTTCAGATATTTCGATAGAGCTTGACTCGACATCGGATTACAGAACTCTTGCGGGAGACGTTCCGCGTCCAAACTCGAAAGCCAGAGCTGTAATCAAAACTGATCAACCGTTCCGAGTGACAGACGACGCCCTCGAAGACTTTGCCGAGGTACTTGGTAGATGGGCTCATGGAATAGGGCTATAGCCAATGGACTCAATAAGCGCGGTAGACAACCTCGCTGATAAGCTGGTCCAAACCATTAGCGATGCAATTAGGGCTACCGGAAGACGCGGGAGTGCGAAGAAGGGTAGGACGGCACCTTGGTGGACGATAGAGTGCGCACAAGCTAAACGCGAATACAGGATATTCAGGGACGAAGAGAGCAGAAAGGATTTCCGTCGCATAGTCAGAAGTGCGAAACGCCAGTACTGGCGGCGGAAGTTCTCTTAAGCCACAACTGACGTCGACATGTATCGGATGGCACGTTGGGCAAAGCCGCAATCTACATCTGCTACTCCACCACTCCAAACTCCGGATGGTTTTGTATCGGATCCAGGAAAGCGTGCACTTCTATTGCGCGATCTCCTTCTCGGCCGGTTCACCAGCCAAAACGACGTGGACATCAAACACCTCGAGCCAGGACGCGGAAACCTTCCATGGGTCTCAAGCGTCACTGATGAAGAAGCCAAGTGGGTCACAACGGCCTGCCAGAATAAAGCCCCTGGAGCAGACGCAATTTCTGTTCGTCTTCTTAGGACAGCCTGGCCGTCAATAGGACAAGCAGTGAGAGTACTCTTTGAGGGCTCACTTCTACTAAACCACTTCCCGAAGGCATTCAAGCTAGCGGAAGTAATTCTTCTCCCCAAACCTGGCCGAAATCTCAGTACAGCTAAAGGATGGAGGCCCATCGCACTGCTATCCTCTCTCGGCAAAGGTCTTGAGAGACAAGTCGCAAGGCGCATGACCTACACCGCCATCTCGTACAAGGCCGTGCCGCAGCAGCTTTTTGGAGCACTCTCCGGCAGATCAGCTAATGACCTTGTCTCATGCGTTATCCACGATGTGGAGCATGCAATGAAGAGGCAGAAGAAAGCAGTTCTTGTCACTCTGGACGTACAGGGTGAATTTGACGCTGTACTCCACTGACGACTGCTGCAATAGATGAATAAAGTTGGGTGGCCGAAACCAGCCACCACTTGGATAAAGTCTTTCCTGAAAGAACGATCTGCCCGTGTCAGACACGAGGATGGAGTAACAGACCCACTTCACCTAGAGTGCGGGCTGCCACAAGGATCGCCTTTATCCCCGATTCTCTTCCTCCTTTACATGGCCGAAGTCGTGGGGGGCAGTAGTTGGAGATTCGGCTATGCAGATGATGTTGCTATCCTCGGCATAGGCTCAACTCCGAACGAAGCCGCAGCAGCTGTCCACAGAGAAGTCGATGCAGTCCTAGGGTAGGCTGCTGAAAATGCCGTCTCTTTCGACCTAGATAAGGCCGAAGTAGTCTACTTCGTCGGCCCCAGATCCAGGGCTCACGATCTTCTGGCTATAAGGGTAGGCACTCGCGATGTACAAGCATCCGACGATATCCGATGGCTCGGAGTACACCTTGATCGCGGTCTGACCTTCAAAAGCCACGTCCCAAAGTGGACCAGTAAAGCAATGCGGCTAGTGCAACACTTCCGACGGCTCACTCAGTGCACCCAGGGACCAAGGCCCGACCTACTAACCACAGTGATCCGCACGGTAGTCCTGCCAATCGCGATGCACGTAGCGGAATCCTGGTACCCAGGGCCAACCAGGGAAACCTATCGGGATGTCGCGTGAAATTTATGTAAGAGACAGTGCAAAGTTATTGACCAAACTTCTGCCTTCGGAATCCGCGTGGCTCTACCAACCTGGCGCACCATGCCCATCGCAGCCCTGAGAAGGGACACTGGCATTCCACCAGCACACATTCCGCTCGAGGAACGCAGGCTCAAGACTGCCGCACGAATCCGGAGACTGGATGAGTACCATCCGCTTCGACTTCGGGCCACGGAAAGCACAGACAGCGCTCGCCACCGACTCGGACTAAAGACATGCAACAAAACCAGACTTGGTCTGGACAGAGTTCATGATTCGAGGGTCCAGAGGATGTATCGACTTCTGCCAGAGGCTGAACTACCTCCACCGCTCCGACCTCCGGTCCCTCCTCAGCCAATTCCCTGCTGGACAAGCAAGAAAGAGGCTGCCAAGTTCATAAGAGAGTGGCTACCGACACTTTCACCCGACTGTCTCTGCGTTTACAGTGATGGTTCTGGGGCTTCAACCGACAGAGTGTCATGGGCCTTTGTGACCTTTATCAGTGGCACAGGTACGACAATCGAGCAAAGCGGCTCAGGCAAAATTACCAATGCGGAGGTCTACGACGCAGAGGTCCATGGAGCTTTGGCTGCTATAGAAGCAATTACTGCCAGCAATCAAGATCGAGGACGCAGCGCTATCTACATCCTTCTCGAAAATTTTGCAGCTGTTCATGCTTTACTGACGGGAACAACGGGCTCATCATCCTGGCGTATCCAAAAGTTCGTGAAACTGGCCGCGGGATCAGCCGCGCCTGTCAAAATAGGATGGATCCCAGGCCACGAAGGGCTAGCAGGAAATGAAATCGCCGATGAACTCGCCCGAAGAGAGCTTAACTCGCCGGAAAACTCTAGGACGACACATGGTGTGATGACCCTCGCCTCATCTGGACGGAAAGCCCGTGAAGTGGCCAGGCAGATGTTGACGGACTGGTGGCACTTGAATCGCCCCAAACACTACGCCGATCTTGAACTCGAGATGCGGCGCAAGAAACCGCCAGAGATAGCGCTACCTAGAGCGGTCTTCGCACGCTTGATCGCTGCCCGAACCGGACATGGAGACTTTGCGGCATGTCATCGCCGCTTCAATCACGCTGACGCTACACTTAACTGCGAGTGTGGGAGGGAAAAATCAATTGGTCACCTTGTACAGTGTCGAAAAGCACTGGCAACATGGCGGATGAAAAGCGGAAAGCGTAGAGCGCCGGCTCTGGAAACAATGCTTGGATCAAGGGGATGGCAGCTGTTCAGGGACTACGTCCAGGAGAGTGGAATATACGCGGAGGCTAGTCGGGGGATGGCAGGGATACCTGTGACTCTGAGAAGATAGATCAAAGGCCTAGGTGGTTTGGCATGGATAGAGAGATTAGAATCGAGGCTCAGGCGCGTGGTGGCTGAGGCGGAACGATGGAAGGGAGATTGTTGAAGTTTTTCTTTTGTAATGCGGGATTTCGCGGGAAAGTTTTTGTTTTGTTTTCAATTCTGGGCTGCCGAATTTGTCATGGTTCAACACAAAGATGCATTTTGGCATGGTTCCGGTCATTTAGGTGGGACGAGGCATTTGTACTGCACGGTAGTTAACCTGATCCGGCCCGACCCCACTCGTGCTCAAGCTCCAGTGGGAGTGCGACGGTAGTTACTTCCCCTAGCACGTTAATGAACAAAAAACGCACAATTCGAGAAATTCGAATTTTCGAAAATTCATTTTTTCCCTCTTTCCTCCCTCCTCGACCTCGTCGCATCCATCTCTGAATTGTGATCGAGCTCAGGCATTTTCACCATGCCCCCAGTTCGCAAAAAGCGTCCCAACGCCAAGTTGGACAACACGAGAGTCCGCTCGAGGGCTCTCGAAAAATTACCTGACCTTGCCCAGTCTCCGAAATGCGCGGAGATGAGCAAGGTCTAAACTAAAGGGAAGGAAAAAGCCCTCCCCGCCGTCACTGAGCCCGATACTGACATGATCGGGTCAGTCGAAATTGCTGAGGAAATCCCTCAACCATCCTCCGTCCCTCACGGGATTGGAGAATCATCCAAACCTTCTCCGACCACGTCAAAACCGTCGGAAAACGCTGCAGTCAAAGCAGCGCCAAAATCAACGTCGCAGCCAAAAGCTGCCACAAAAGCAGAGTGTTCCCTAGAGCTTCGACCAATAGTCGAAGCTGAACAACGACGCGCCGCCGAAACAGCGGCAAATCTGGCCCTCTGTTCCGCCGCCATCTCTGGCGTCGAAGCCACCCGCCTCCCTTTGACCAACGGGTCAAATAGACAATTCGTAGACTCTATGAGAGTCTACTTACGCGCCGCCATTGCGCAATACATGGCCACGGGCCCGGCCATCACGCCACCCGTCCTCCCTCCTCGCCCTGCGAACCCGACCCCAAGGGCTCCAGAAGCCAGGAGCAATACAACTCCCGCCGTCCCAGTGCTGCCTGTAAAAAGCACCTGGGCCACGGTGGCCAAAAATGGACTGCGACAAAATGTAACTCCTATAGCAAAGGCTGTGCCGCGACCTGCGGCGAGAGCCCAAAAGAAAGAAGCTCCCAAGGCGAAAGTCGATAAGCGACTGTTCCTTCGCCTGGAAAAGGTGCACCCATGGCGGAATCTCTCAAACAACATTGTGAAAAGTAAGGTAGCGGATACGCTTAATCTCTCTTACAATGATATAACCTCGATTCATCGAGTAAAGACTGGCTTTGCTATTATAGCAAAGAACGAAAAAATACGACAAGAGATCCTAGATGTCTCTCCGAAGCTGGAAAGTGAAAACGCCAAACTTGGAGCATCTTCGGATCTTGTCGCCTTACAGATACCGAACGTACCTGTAAGTATCGTTTCACAGTACGGCCCCGTAGCGACCGATGCTGCAAGTGTCACCGCTGAGATCTTCCTTACGACCAGCGCGTATCCAATCCAGGTCCGACCTCATGGGACATGTCGGCCTGGATCGCCTTATCGAAATTGGCATGGCCTTTTTCACCGGGACGAAGCCCCTCGTGCGGGCTTCCGCCTTTTCGACGATTCGGGTATGGCTACCATCCATAAGCCTCGTCGATCAATTGAACAGTGCAAACGCTGTTTGGGCTTCCACGCCACTCGTAGTTGCTCCCACGCTCCAGCTTGCTGGAACTGCGGATCAAATATGCACTCCGAAACAGAGTGCAAGGCCCTCACACGCTGTCGCAACTGTGGGGGGCCGGTGACCAAAGAGCAGCTCGCGTGGATTCGCCACATCGAACAAGGGGAGTTCGCGAAGGTGGCACGAGCCAGGGCTGCAGCAAAAAAGGCCGAAGAGGCGATCATCGCCGCGGCGAAGGATGTCTCGATGGCCGAGGCAACAGGTTTTGGAGCTCTGGGATCTGAAGAAGAAGTTTGAGGACACAGCAACCTCGACGATGTCCCCTTTTGGGGCATCTACTAACCAATAGCAGGATACCGGCTGGATAAAAGGTGCCTGCTAACTCATCTCTTGCTCTCAGCGGAGATTGAATAAATTTTGTCATTTGGAAGGTGTGACGGACGAGGGAATGTGTGAGGAGCGCATTTACTGGGTCCAATATGGAGGAATCTTCTGGTATTCGGAGTTGTTTTGATTTTTGTGACTTTTCGTTCCTGTTCAGTCAGCTGCACTTTTGGTAGCGATTCACGAGGTTGGAACAAGTTAGGCTGTAGGAAAAGTTACAGGGAACCCTGCCGGATCCGCCGGTCCTTGACCCAATGTGGAAAACATAGCTTTAGCTCAGGACCGCATGTATATAAAAAAAAAAAAAAACCACTAAAAACGCCAAGGTTTTCCTGAGGCAATCACAAATTATGTCAGGTACCAGCTTGGCATATTATTCTGACAATAATGTTACGATCATGTTAGAAGAATAGAATTTAAATGAATGACGAAACATTAATTCAGGAATACGAATTCCACTGGGTTCTGATACTGGTCTTCCAAATCCTAACACATTCTACCTTTCTAATCTCCTCCCAACCATTTCCTAAAGGTCGTGATGAAATGCCAGAAAAGTCTTCACAGAGCGTAATTGCTATGTCGTAGCTTAGACTTATTCCCCTTGTGACGGCGAGGGTACTGAAAGTACCGTAGATTCATCAAGGATAGAAGCACTTCTGGCTAATTAGCCTCTACTTACTCGTTCATTTGTTAGTTTGAATTAGATATTCGGATGATTTGATCGTAGTATGAGATGAGTTTCTTTGTCCTGTTCTAAAAGAATGTGAGTCCTTCATAGTCAAAGACTTAGCAGGGGCTTCGATTTAATTCTATTCTAAAAGAGTATTTTTTGGAGCGGGGGTTTTGATGAGAAGCCCGAGCCGTTAGGCATCTATTCACTGTCACCTAGAGAAGAGAATAAGAGAACTGAAGGGTCAGAGAACTAATTTGCTGAGCTGTTGATTAAACCGACCATTTACCTGGATGCTACATATTATAACGATATCATCTGAGCGAAGGACACGACATCTAGCTAAATATGGATAATTGAAGGCTGGCCGAAGTATGAGTCAGCATAAGCCTGGCTAATTCAGGGATTGACATTTTCCCATTCCATATCTATGACGGTCTTCATTGGCATCTCGTGGCAATTTCAACACGTATAAACCTCCATAGATCTTGAGAAGCGCCTTGAACAGACCATCACACACCATATAAAATCTTCTTGGAGAACTTTTTTTGCTCTCATACGTTATGCGTCATAAAGTTCATCTCTTCTACCAGCTCCGCCACCGGCACATCCTCCAATCATCCTTTTTCTTTCAATAACCCATATATCAAAAGACCTCTTGATCATTCAACTAAACAGACACATATATTCTTTAGAGTGTCTTTTTTTCCTTTTCATGATGATACAAAAATTTTGTCTACCCTTGCGGTTAATACTGAGACATGCATGTTTTCATATTATGTACTAGTTTATGCTCCACCATAAGGATATTCGGGCCGACATCTAGCTTTTTATTCCTTAACGCCGAATATCCATTCCTGTACTACGCAAAAGAAGCCTGAGATTCTGCTTAGATTTTTCTTGTTCCAGACGAGAATGTGAGTTCTAAACTTCGTATTTGATTATCGTAGGCGGCTTCGCTATCGAGAATATCATTATAGCCGAGACAGCAATTAACTGTCACTTCTTAGCCGTTATATTTCGGCCAGCAACCCTATTTCCCGCCATCCCATGGGCTTGGAAATTTGGTTGAGTTGTGTAGGGCAATATACTGTTGGGGTAAACAATAAAAGTCAAAGGAAAAGTGCCACATTATCCAGACAAACTATTGGGAACTTAGTTTTCGATTTTTTCAATCATATTATACTCGACTATCTGGCTTTGAAAATTTGATTCTATTCTAGGAATTTTGACAAATTAAAACAAGTAACGCTCCTTATTACACCTCAATGCCCTCTCATTTTCACTATTTGTTTGCCTATTTCATCTCCCTAGTATGCTCACATACACTTGAATATATTTCTATATTCTACCGTGCTTCCTTTCCACATTTGGTCCTCAATAAAAGTGAAGTGCTAGTGGTTTTGCATTAACAAATGTTTAGTCTCTATGTTTCCCAAATTTTGTACAAAGAAGTAGTGGATGCTTTATGGTCTGTAATCTTGAGCTGCAGAAATTGCTTTTCTTTGCAGATTCGTTGTCTGGTGGGCTACGGTGCAAATGGCAGAGGTCCGCTTCATCAAACCAGACAGCTAGCCGAGTGGTGGTTGTTCTGTGTCTGGCCAACAAGGCAAAGTAAAGCCACATTTGACTTGTTGGAGACCACAGCGAAGAGGTTAAGCCAAATAATGGAAGTCAAACCTTTTGGGACATCTACCTAGGAAAGCTATTGAATCACATGTGATTGATAAATCTTCACTGAAATTCACTAGAGAAATTATTTCAGACGAAAGAAATTTGCGTCTTCCTGACTAGGGAGACGGTTACGATTCATCAAATATAATTCGTAGCATCGCCATGGGACGAACCTACATATCATGTTGCACTCGGTATGTAAGAGTTGAATGCATCGTCAATCACCAGCAACATTGAACGATTAAGCCTGCGCCCATGCATGTTCAGATCTATCACCTTACAGACAGGAAAAGGAACGAAGGTCCTTGGAATTCTCAAGACGGAACCCAAGCTATTCAACGATTCGCTACGTGAATGAGCATTTCACACATGGCTAACGATGCAACGCTTTCTCCTTGGCGGCTAAGACCGTTGGTCTAATTTATAAATCTACGATATTCATACCAAATATTTATGATAAAGAACTAACCTCTATCTTGAACATCTAACTACAATTTAAGAAAAGCTTACAAATTTGGAGTACTACTGAAATGCCAGGGATTGATCATGGTGAAGCTGACTTTGATGAATATTAAATATCGCATTGATCGATGACTGAATAGCCTTGAACCAGGACAAGCACAGACAGGTCTGAGAAACTTCGGAAGCAAATATCTCGGCATCTGTCGGTAAACAAAAAATATATCTCTCGACGCGGAAATTAAAGCCTTGCATTGCATGTAGCGGCAATTTTTTCGGATGAGTCACTCTGATAAGGCCATGTTTATGCACTCAATGAGTCGGCTGGTGTAGTGGAACACCATTCGGGCCATTCTCCCAAGTAGAATCTGGGTCGCTTGAATACCTACCCCATTTGCAACAGGAGAAAGCTGGTTAGAATCCAGTAAGGCCCACATACCAAACTTTCTCGTGGTGAGATTGTACTTGTGGGATGATGAAAGCACACTCGGATAGCCACAGGGTTTTCACGCTTTTCAATATGGTGGGTATGTACAGAAGAGGTTATACGCCGTAAGGATTAACCTCGAGTGGTATCTGCAAATGAAATCTGAGTGTGAGTGTTCTAAACGCCAAATTGAGTCATCCTACTGAAAGTAAATATCTTCCGATAAAACCAGCATGGGCCTCAAGGCGCTAAATCAGGAAAAGTGATTGATTGATTGATTGATTGATCTACTCAATGACTAAGCGATATGCATGAATATACATGCCTCCAGCATGCTTTTGATATCCAGTTATTCAAATCATGGTGAAATTCTCGAGACAAACGAAGCTTGCTTACTTCTCGGCTGAATACAGTTGGGAAGATGATATCAAATCAATCCTTGTACAGGATAACTAAGTTTATGCTTAACTCGCTTTCTAGATGATAAATTTCGACTTTAAAGCCATACTTGTCAGAACACATATGTAAAATTCTCTGAAAGCCAACCAAGCTATAACGACATAACTAGACGAGATTTAAAATTGCGGTAATAAAAATCAACTAGAATCAATCAGCGACACATGCAATAATTGAGACTTTAGGCAAAAAGATTCCGTCACAAAGATCTTTATGAATGCCAGTACTTCAAAGACTTAGAATTTTTTCAAACATAACCCATATTTGGTATGTTTCAAGGTTCTAACCGCTTTTTATTCAGCTTCAAACGCATGAGATGTCAACGAGTCGCTGGGTAGTCTTTGATGTGGCTGATACTCGCACGAAGAGGATTTCGAACAATTGAGATAATTCATGACTGGATATTGGAGACCGACATAAAAAATAACTTATCTCTTTGATACAGTATTGTTTGAGTGATAATATAAATGATATGGATATAACATATATTCGATGAGCAGTACAACAATCGACGCAAAAATCTACCAAAATTCAGATCTACATTACCTTTATCTTAGAGGAGTGCAAAAATTTAACCATATTGTGTTAATACACTTAATTCGTAATTATTATGGCTATAGAATCATTAATTGATAAATATCTATCAAATGTTGAGCCATGGTACGAATTTCTAGCCTTGCAAGTATTTGGTCAAACATTTTCTCGACGATACATTGCATCAAATATAATTGAGAGTTACATGATTTGCATCGATTTCCCTTGGTCATGCATGCTTATGGCGCTTGAAGAATGATAAGCAAAT
The DNA here is from genome assembly GCA_905067625.1 of Blumeria graminis f. sp. triticale. Classification (NCBI taxonomy): domain Eukaryota; kingdom Fungi; phylum Ascomycota; class Leotiomycetes; order Helotiales; family Erysiphaceae; genus Blumeria; species Blumeria graminis. Next base: position 924,497 of record LR898469.1, read on the forward strand.
CCAGAATAAACTTTCAACTGATAGGATGACCGAGATAGATTGGTAAGCTGGAATATTCATCCAGTCATTTGCCGCTATGTCCAATCAGTGGAACGAAATTTCTATCATTGGTCAGGACTTGCTTCAATTCAGTCAATAAAAGCAGCCATATTTATGGTCATATATTTGTAGGTGTATACCTATGCTGAGCTGCGAGCTCTGAGCTAAGAAACAAGACTGCAACTGTGGGGGGGGGGGGGTAAATGTGGATAAACAACCTTCAGATAATTTTTGAAGGTCTTTAAAGCTCTACACATTGAATAAAATTGAAGGCATAGACCAAAATTAATATCTTCACTATTAGAATTTCCTTCTGTCAGATTCAGAGGATGTATGTCGTAACTTCATCATGATTGAGAACTTACTTTATACATTCAAGCTGGACAATTGATCAAAATCTCTGATATTTTTCCTTTCACAAATGGCCGATAAATAAGATACAGATTTTAATGTGATTCCAATCAAAGGCTGAAGGAGATGAAGAATATGCTCAAGTCTCACGTTTAAGAGTGGCGACGCTGATATCATAACAACCACTTAAATCGGTAGTTGATGTAAAAGATCTGGGAGAAATAAGGCAATTTTCGTGGAGGATGCTTTTGGTAAATCATATACCAGGTGTTAGCAACGCTTATTTCTACTGAAAAGCCACAGCCAATACGAAATTCACCACTCGTGGAACTACCATAGTTATGGATAGAATTAGCTATTCCAAAGTATCATAATGGCTATTTTCAGGTTTAACTTGAAGTGGGTAAATCAGTAAATTGATTTGTTCGGGGCTTCCTTCAAAGGCTAAAATGAGAAGACTAATTGACAACTACAAACCATTTTGTAGAAAATTATCGACCCCGGAAAAAATGTGTTCTCGACTACAATCCAAATTTATAGGCAAATTGATCACTTAATGAGAGCTCCTTTACTTCATGAAAGAGTTATTGGGTGAGAATCCATGTTAACGACGCGATAATTGGGGTCCGTGCTCATCATTTCCATCGCTCCTTCTCTTTTTGGATCACTTCATCTATACGAGCTGGCTACAGCTATGGCTCAAATATCATGTACCTGTGCGGTCTAGAATGAAGGAGATTCGATCAAGGAATAGCGCAGCTTACAAAGAAGTAAATTATCTCTAACAACCTATAGGTGCTGGTCACGTTTTTCAAATACTGGCACATAGTGACTTACCTAAACACGTATGACGCAAAGGACGTTATAGCAAAACGTGGGAAGTGTATGGGTGCACGAGGAGAATATTCCTAGAAGTCACTTAGGTATAGACAATAACTGTGTGAAATTAAGGGACCTAAAGATTTGTTCGACCTCTTATCGATCCTATTCATGTATAGGTATCGCTATAGATAATGAACTACTTTGATTGACATCCGAATGGAGGGAAGTCTTCGGACCTCTCGGCTTTTGACGCTCGGTCCTCGAATCAAAGAAAGCTATATACCGCCTCTACTCAATTCATTCCTGCCGTAGTCACCTAATCTTACCGAGCCGTCCGAGTCAAAAGGCATATGTCAATTGGCTAGGATCAAAGTGTATAGGTAGTAACGGATACGGTTGGTTGTATTGAATATCATCCTGGTCGACTCGAGATATGTCGTCAAGGGGTCGAATTGGACCATAGCTATCATCAGAATGTACGGATGTGCAACTATATTGATTATTATTATTCTTCATCAGACAAAACACGGCCATGTCAACGGGTAGCTTGCTCATAAAATTTCCCTTTCTCTCGCACCTGATGGGACCATCTAGCGGAAAGCCCACGTCCAGATGAGAATCTGAGTTATTGATATCTTACGTTCTCTACAAACTTGTCTCAAGGATATGGAGGATAGAATTGCAGGTGATCGGAGCCAGGAACGTATCCAGACAACTAACCCTGTCCAAGATCAATTACTTGCTCATTTCTCGTCTTAGCTAAGCTTCGGGAAGTCCGGAATACGAAAATCGGCTCAATCAGCGCGGGAAACATCAAGATTCACACGTACTACATATTTTTCCGTCGTCACGGCGTTCAAAGGGTCAAAGCACGGATGGAATATTGCAGTTGTTTACTGTGTTGTTGCGACGGGAGACGATTCCGCTCAATCATACGACTGCTCATTCGTCAGTTTCGTGGGCCCAGATGATTTGGTAGAGTGGGGTATTGTGAAGATGTGAGCTTGTATGTAATCTGAAATGGGAAGATAGTTGTGGTGAATGAATTTTTTCTGTACCACTTCATACAACTTTATATCTTCACAAAATCATAACCACACAACAACACAACAATCTGATACCACACTTCACCACTCCTCACCATACTCCACCACACTTCATCACACTTCACCACATCTCACTGGAAAGGTTACTCTCCTCTTCGAATTCTTATTTACTACCAAAATCTCCCATAACATTATGGATTCAGCAACTATTTTTGTAAATGACTTTGCTCTAGGGGAGACCCAAATAAACCCAACACAGACCCAAAGCGGTAGCTCTCCAAGAGCAAGACTTACCTCACAGCCTTCGACTCAACCATCGAAAAGGCGGCGGATTTCCCGCGCCTGTGATGAATGTCGCAAGAGAAAAATCAAATGCGATGGTAAGAGTTTCTGTGATAATTGTGTCTATTACAAATTGGGTAGGCAACAGTAGATATCAAATGAAGTTATCTTTCTAAACTAACGTATAAGATTGCACATATTGTAAGCCCTCGAACAGACAAAAAAGGCCGAGTCGAAAAGAGTGTGACAATCTACGGAGACAATACCGAGAAGCTTTGGATAAGCTAAGAGTCTTGGCCCCTGAGATGGATCTCTCTAGGTTCACTGACGGCATATTGGTCCCAGAATATGGGATCGATATTCATTCCTCGGATGATTTGCGGACCTGCCTATCCTACGAAAGCGATGATGAGGTTTCACCGAATACTAATTATTCGATGACACCTGATCATCAAGTAGAGATGGTTGGGACCCAAAATCACAGCGAGACCGTCAGCTGGGAGATTTGTGGGGACTTATCCGGTGTTGATGTACTCCAGCATATCCGGGAATACGTGAATGACGTTCTGAGTGTGTATAACATCACGATAAGTTCGGATGCATGTCCCGATATGTCCTCATCAGACTCTTCATCAATATTATTTGCTCGGCCTGGAGATAATCTATCTTGCCTGGGAGATTTACCGCCCTTTGAGACGGCAAAAGAAGTTTGTGAAGCCGCTTTTGGTGAAACAAGCATATTATACCGTTTCATAGATACGCCTGCTTTTTACCTGATGCTAGCAGAGCTATACACACTTCCTGGCGATAACCCAATGGGCAGGAACAACGAATTCATAAATCTTCTCTTTTCTATTCTTGCTCTCGGCATTTATGTCCAAAATAAACGTCACAGCAAACGCAATAGGTTAGGAGATGGGATGAGTGAAACAAGAATTGACCAAGGGTAACATTAGCTTTAATTTTTTTCATCCAATCTTCAAGATGAACCATGCAACTAACTTTTGCTAAGTCGAAAATATTTTACTTGCGCAAGATGCGCCATAGATATTTCCGACTGTGGAACCATTCCGCAGCTCCAAACAATTTTATTCTTGATCCTTTACCTCCAATCCACTGCTGACCTGGATGTATGCTATTCATACATTAAACTGGCACAGCAATCGGCTTTTCGAATGGGGTTGCATCTGAAGCATAATAATCAATGTAATCCCATCGAGAGCGAGGTAAGATTGAGGATCTTTTGGACGATTCAAAAGATGGATATCTCTATGTCGGCAATTCTTGGATATCCCAAGATTCTTGATCTGGATACTATTGACCAAGAAATGCCGACAGAGGTATTCGAATTGAATATAACTGAGTCTGGTGTGAATGGTTACCCAGGAGCGAAATGGTCAGCATTACTGCAAGCATCTAACGCTCATATGCGGTTAACGTTGATACTTGATAAAGTAATTAAGTACATCTATGCCAACAATAGAGTTGGAAGATCCGTTAATGAAGCTTCGGACACTGGGCATATTGTTGATCACGCCATCTTACGGGAAATCGAAAATGATCTTCAGCGATGGCGTCAAGGGTTACCAACTGGTATCTTTTCTGGCAGATGTGAAAATAATCAAGATTACTGGTAAGCATGTTGCAAAGGAAAAGATCACCGGCATCAATATCTCTAACAAACTTTACAACAGCACGCAACAATTTCTAAGCCTCGTCTATGCTCACGTGCAGATGATGCTTTATAGACCATTCTTGTCTTACATCTCCGAGAAAGCTTTTGTCGACATAAACAAAAACAAAAAGTCACAGGCTTGCGCTTCGGCCTACTTTGGAGTCTGTCAGAATGTGATTCAAATTATGAAGGAATTGCAAGAACGTGGATTAGTCATTGGACCGAGATGGTCTACGGTAAGTCGCCCATAATCCTGGTATAATCATTGGGAGACTCTCGTATAAATCGAACCATCTGATTTGGCATATCTTATTTGTCAAGGAAAAGGTGACTGACATTCCAGTTACAGATAAATATCACATCATTTGCCACTCTGTCCTTGGTTTATTTCAACTGTCAGCGGACTAATTTGTCTCGACCATCGGACCTTCATTCCGACGCTCAAGTGGGACATGAGGCGACAAAGGTCATAGCGCAAAGAAAACGGGATGCATGCAGCTTTTTATCAGCCTTTAAGGTTTTTGGCTTACCAGCATGGGGTAAAGGGTGCTAACATTTTTGAGACTCTATCGAAACAAATATCGCCAAAGACCATGTCTAGAATCAGAGGTACAGAAGCATCAACTCACAGTAAGGAGACATTACCTATCTCAGCAACTTTATTGGTGGAAGAAGAGCAAATCCAGACTAGGTCTGACTCACGATCATGTCTTCCGGAGGAGCTCCCTAATTGTGAGCTTACAAACCAAAGGTTAGAATTGGATGAAGAAAATGATGCCGAAATCTCAAATCTTTCTAGCAATACTAGACAAGATTCAGTATCGATTCCTTATGAGAGGTCAGATGACGAGATTTTCGAGTTTATAAATTTTGATGGCGATGAGGGTTTGGAGGGGTTGGAGGTGCAAAATGAGAGTGTGGCGGGAACTTGCTGTCTCAACATGGAATTAGATCAGGATATACCTACTAAACCTACGGATCTGGCCGTCGAAAGCATGTCGATGGACAGCTTCCTTCAGTCATGGAAATATGATAATGGGGTTCCTGATTTAGATGAAATGATTGAGAGTGGGATATGTTTGGCAGAGAGCAGAAATGGAGCGAGTTTTGGTCCTCGGAACCAAAAGGATAATACAAATGGGACTAAAGTTTCGAATTAAAATTCAAGAATAAACGGAATCGGTGTTTGGTAAGGGCTTTGGAATATGAAAGCGAAAGGTATAGATTAGCGGGAGTCTAAAAGTCGTTTTAGGCTATTTGAATTACTGGAAGATAAATGTTGTGGTAGTCATGTAATACCATACATGAATAGATTTCTTTAATTATTGATGATGCTTCATGAAACGTTTACATGTCTTAAGTTTGGGGATATAAGATTAGAAGAGAGGTGATATAAAGTTTCGCAAACTATTAGTTTTTTTTCAATTTAATCAGAAATGTGAATGTAATCGAATCTGTGAAGAGTTGCTCGTTGAGAAAAACCCTGAAAAGTATACCGCGGACTCAATGTACAACTATTACGGCTTGTTACTTTGATTAACTTCGTGTACATTCTGAATCACGTATTATACTTGGGTCAAATACTGTTGTGATCTAGGAATAGCACAGAATGGTTTATGCATATCTGAATAAACGTTATGCTTTGGTGCTTAATAAGGATGTTCATTCATTGTTCTAGTTTAACGTTCTATTTGGCTTCTATATACAGATTCATGAAGATGGTAAGCCGCTTTGGTAAGGGAAAAAGCTTTCAACAGAACAAAACTCGATGTCCTGCCACTTTGAACCGACCCGGCTTAATGCTGAGGAAGCTCCTTTCAGCCATAAATTTATTAACTCTCCCCGGGATTTGTTAACATCCCCTTCAATCAGACTAACGGTATGAAAAATTAAATAAAGGAGGCGCCTCCTCATTCGGCGTTGGTCAGCGAAGTGTTCGAAGAGTTGGCCCCTATGGTACTGTTGTCGTCGGGATAGTTGGTGCCACTGGGGCTTCGACTACCTTGAGTGGTCGTCCCGGCCTTCTTTTGAGACCTTCAGTCTTTTTACTGATGACTAAAGTAAATCCCTGATCATCAGTTGGTCTGACTGTTTGTGTTGGCGCCACCGTGGGTTTTTCGTTCCATATTTCCGCCGTTCTTGATAACAGCTCCATCCGAGTCTTCTCCATACTTCCCTTGTAGACCTGGTAGCTCCGACACGCTGCTTTCTGCCACGAACGATGCTCCTTGCCGCAGTTCGCCCAAGAAACACTTTTCCTCGGACAGTCTTGAGTTTGGTGAGCGCCAGCGCACTCACCGCACCTAGCTGCCTTTCCACACGACGCCTGCGTGTGTCCCCACTGACTGCAGTTGTAACACTGCTTTGGCTGGGACCTTATTGACCACTTCTGCGCGATGTAGAGCATGGCGTTAATAACAAGGCCGTTTCGGACCACTTCTGTCTGCATTTCCTCCGATGGGAGGCTTACCACGATTGATTCACGAGTGCGGCCGTTTTTCTTTGACCGCTGGTGTTCCTTTCCGTCGTATAACCAACTTATACGACTTATGACTAAGCGTGGAATCCGTGCCTTTGTAGCCGTCTCTATCTCCCTGATGATGGCAAAATTGTTGGCATCTCTGCCCCCTTCAATTTGTGTCCATAATGGGACACCGTCAATCTCGACTGGAAAATCTTGCCGCAGAATTTTGAATTCCGTTGATTGTCGCATATTTAGCGCCACGTCTCTCTGGGACGCCGACTGTACGAATACCTCGATATCATTGCTCCGCATTTGACGAATTGCCTATGCACCTTGTATGTGCTCTTCTGCCTTTGAAAGCAGCTCTTGTGGCTGCAAGTTTTGGGCGCCGTCGATTCTTCTTCGTACCGCTGTTTTTGTCATTTGGGGAGCCACGCCCGACGCGTAACTCCTTACTGTCGGCGCGCCCGAAACCGCTGCTGGAGCAGCTTTCCGAGCGGGATTCGCGAGGCTTTTCTTTACGACTTCTTCTAAAGCCATCATCCTCTCCTCGGTAGGAGACTTCTTCTGTGACATTTCCGTCCAGGCCCTTTGGTGCGCGTTGAAGGCCTTTACGGCCTCGTTCACGACCTCCATTGAGGGTAGGTCCTCCTCATCTATCTCTCCCATCACGATTAGTCTAACCTGTTTTAGTCGTTTCCCCAGGATCTCGAGGTTCTATCCTTTGAAGCTGTCTGCGCTCCGCTGCCGTTGATGGTTAAGGCCGTTGTCACATTTTCCTACGCGTCAAAACCACTGGATTTACCCAAACCGGCACCCACACTCGCCATGTTAGAGCACGGAAAGCGAAAGTAAAGACGGAGGGTAATGAAGATAAAATAATGATGATTACGATGACAAATTGAAGGTACTGGCAGCGCGGAAGGCTGCGCAGCTTTCTGGCAAATACGATTACAAGTGTCAGCAGACTTATGCAAGCATAATTTTGGATCCAGTCCAAAAGCGAAAGCACGATCTGCGTGCAGGCATGTCAGACTAGAATGATGATCAGGAGCGTTAGTAGGGTAGAATTAGATATGATGGTGCTATGATGGACTCGTAGCACGGAGAACATTAATCAATTTATTGGTGTATTCGCTTTTACCTTTTGACGATTCACGTGACGTTCACACGAAGATCTCTCTAAGTTTTACAAAAAGTGTAAGCAGACTTATGCAAGCATAAGTCTGAACCCAGCCCATAAGCGAAAGTACGATCTACACAAGCACACATCGGTCTAGTAGTGATGATCAGGGGCGTTATTAGGGTAGAATTAGATGTGTTGTTGTTGTTGTTTTATTCAAGTCCTAAGCTAAAGCTCCAAATCCACTATGAATACAGGACCAATGTTCACAGCCAGAACTACATCTAAGACATATCCAGCTTGATTCCACCGCATGAACCACCACAAAACCAGCAGTAAGTTAAAAATATGCGCCGACGCGAACTCCTTTTCCCAAAATTAACAAAAGAAAAAGATAAATTGCAAATAATTTAGAATGGGAAGCAATACTCCTCGCCTCGATTCCCATTTTGTCAGGTTTAGTTATCTGACGAGTTATATTCGATCTCCACTGAGAGTAGGAGATGGATGCACAGGAGAATACCCAAAACAATTGGTATCCTGCGCAAATTGTTTGAAGCTCTCGAAGCACTTAGGCCCGAGTAGCTTGTGTAAGAAGGCATTGTGTGACAATGACCCTCTGATTCGACGCGTGATATTTGCGTTGAGTCGACAATGTATGAAGTGGGTAGGGGTGGTTTCCTCCCCACAGATGCACTCTGTAATAGCGTGCGGATTGTTGAAGCGACGATGGTACGCCGCGAAATTGCCGTGGCCCGTACGGGCTGCAATGAGATGTCGTAACTGTAGCCTGGAAAGCCCAAGTTCTGGTGGTTTACGACGGCGCATGAGTAGATCTAGCTCACGATACCGTGACGGGCAAGTTTCATTCCACCAGCTGTCGAGCAAAGTCTGTCGCTGTCGATGCAATTTTTGGTGTAAAAATGCTGTCGTGGTGGTTGCTGGCTCAGTTTCCACGCTGGGAAGCGTTCGTAGGGCGGATTTGGCCGCTGCATCTGCTTCCTCATTTCCATGTATCCCCGAGTGTCCTGCTACCCACGTTATTCTTACCTGAGCTAGCCCAGACAATTCGCGAAACTTTCGTACTTCCTTGTGGCTTGTCGAGGACCTGCCCGTGCTCAGTGCATTTATCGCATATCGACTATCCATCAACACATTAATGCACTGCGTCGTTCCCTTCGCCAGGTACTCCTTTCCTCTTAGGTGACCCAACGCTGCTTTAAGAGCTTCCTGTGCCCCTATAATCTCTACATCTAAAGCCTCTCCACCGTGCTTTATGCCACTTCCTTTTTGAAAAGTTTTCCCATCCAGCTTTAGGACGAGCCCCCAAGCTGAGCGTCCCTTTCCCTCCGATGCTCCGTCCGAGTAAGCACAGATTTCTGACTTTGGCACATTATTGATCCAAAGTTTACAGGCTTCTACTTGGTCTTTTCTCGGACGAACCTTCGAACCCGGCCGCGATTGATAAAATGGTGGGGCAAGAGGTTCCGCGGCCTCTGCCTCTGGTAGCTGTCTATAAGCACGCTGAGCCCGTGACATTTGAATTTCAGGACGCGCAGATTTTCGATTGTGCTTTTTATATTTCCGCGTACCAACATTTGGGCAAACTGCAGCACGGATCCTAAGCGGATGGCAATCGTCAAGTGTTTGCATTCTGGCAGAGAGGCGAAGTCGGTTTCCTTCGAGAATTATTTTCCCGGTTGGTATTCCTCCTTCCCTATGTAGTACGGCGTTGGGTGTTGTTCTCATTACCGGTAGTGCTGACCTAAGACCCATTAAGACAGCCTTATCAATCATACTACATAGGCCAGCAGTGGGCGGTGTCACCATCCCTCGTATTGTTGGGCGTCTAAGGCCAGGCCACCAGACGTCAGCTCCGTACGTTGCGATTGGGACAATACATGCGTCGATCGCTTTAACCAACGCCCCAGGAGCGGCTCCTCGGTAGGCTGTATTGAAGCGACGCATGTGCTGTGCAATTTTCAACGCTTTGCCACACCAGGTTGTGACGTGGTGTTTAAAGTTTAGTCGAGGATCGAGGTACACACCAAGCCAGCGGACATTTTGCGACGGCTCTATGAGAATTTCGTTGACATAAATTCCAACAGATGTTTCGCGGTATCGTCCGGGAAATTGTACGACTTCGGACTTGTCTGTATCGAAAGCGACAGCATTATTTCGAGCCCAATCTAGTAGGTTATTGACCTCGTCCTATGCTGCGGCTGTAGACTCTGCAATCGTCCGGCCAAATCCAAGGATACCAATATCGTCGGCGTAGCTAAACCTCAGACCCGAGGTTCCACTTCGCATGGGCTCTGCCATATATAGAAGGAAGAGAAGTGGCGAGATCGGTGAGCCCTGTGGAACTCCGCACACTAGCTCTCTCTTGGCAGTGACTCCCCCAGAGTATCGCACTTGAACCATCCGATTGGCGAGGAAGGAGCTTGTCCATTTGAGAATAGACTCCGGCCATCTGTCATGGCGAGTCATTCTGGAACTAGAGTCTAAGCAGAATGCCTGAGGATAAAATTCACGGAACAGGTTTTTTGACTCACCCTCAACACTTGCACTTATATGGTGAGACTAGATAATGCGCCAACTGGAATTGATATGGTTAAGGTCACAGTTTGAGTCATGATGGGAAATTACAACAGTCTTAGTTGAATTATGTTAGATAGTTATTTGTACTTAAGGAAGCTGGAGCTACAACAAAGTAGTTCTCCAGCTTCACAATCTTATAATATTATTACAGTATTCCTTTCGCAAACCCGCTTCCTTCTAGCCATAGTACTTCGTCGACTTCCCACCTCTATAGTATTCACCACTTGACCTTTTCGTACCCTCGGCGAACGGCGATCTCGATCTCCCCTATAGCACGCCGTAACACCATCCCTGCTCCTGCATCCTCCTTACTAATCGATTATGAAGTACCGCGTCGAATGCTCCTTGAACGTCCAACGTTACAAAAGTAGCTGCCCATCCTTGTGAATTTGCCTCTTCGATGTCGTGGACCACACATGAGACCAGATCCGTTGCTGAGCGCTTCGGCAGTGCACCAAACTGTTGCTGGCCGACTACATTATGGATAACTGCAAGGTGTGCCATCCGCTTAGCTAAGAGCCTTTCTAACCCTTTTCCCAAGTATGAGAGAAGAGCGATTGGTCTCCAACCTTTGATTGTCGTTGGGTCTCTATCGTTCTTTTGAAGGAGGACCACCTCGGCTAATTTGAAGCACTTTGGATGGGTGCCAAGCAGAATGCAAGCTCGGAACAGTTGGGAAATCCAAGGCCCAATTGTATTCCAACACGCCTCCAGCAGGTTTACGGAGACTCCGTCTGCTCCTGGGGCCGTATTTTCGCAACCAATGGTGCAGGCTCGGACTTCTTCATCTGTTACGTCCTCTTCCCATGGTATCCGACTGCTGCTCGCGACTGTACATGGTGACAAGTCGTCTGATGCCTGAAATCGTGCCAGGAGGGAGTCGCGAAGGATCGTGGCCCGTTTTAATGGATCTGTTATCAACGTCCCATTATGGTTCAGTGGCGGAGGTATACTAGCCTGTCTGGGGTTATCCATTCTCATTAGCTTGAATACATCAGTCGGCGTAGTAATTGATTCGGCCTGTTGGGTTTTGAACTCCTTTTTCGAGGTCTTCACAACTGATCGGAGCTTTTTCGCGCTGAGTGCCCGTTGACTGGGAGTTATCGCGCTTTTATACTCAGCGAAAGCTGCCTTGCACTCTGGGGTCCACCACGGAGCAGATCTGCCGCAGCGAGCTTTTGATCGTGTTCCTACTGCATTGATTGCATTAGTGAGATGGAAACAAATTTCCTCGGCATACTCTTCAACCCTCTCGATTGTGTCAAGAACTGGTGGTGGTCGGACCCACTGTGCAATTACCTTGGCGTATCTGGGTAGCTTATCCTTGGTTACTCGGAGTTTTGCCTTTTCGGGTCTCATCACTGAGTTGCGAACTGGAATTTGTCTTCGGATAGGGAAGTGATCGCTGGTGACACATCCACCACGATCTACCCAAGCACGGGCGCCATCGACATTACTCCAAACTAGATCTAGCGTGTTTCCAGCTCGGTGAGTGGGCTCCCCAATAATATGACAGATCAAATGGTGTTTGTCTGCCCATTTCTCGATCATTTCTCCTTGTCCATGAGGACGTTCCACGCCAGGTTGCCAAGCCCAATATACCGAGTTAAAGTCCCCAGCAGCGACGGAGTTTGGCGGTGGAGTCCAGTTGATTAGTGGCTGGATAGCTGTCGAGTCATTGGGTGCCTTGTAGACATTGAGAAAAGTAATGCCGTTCACTTCTACCCAGCAATAGTCTCCTGTGGACACAACATAAGGAAAGATCTGTGTTGCCGATATCTTTTTATCGTCTATCCGGGTATATGTCACAGCCCTCGGCCTAACATTTTCGCCGCCGTTAGGCAGATGATAGGTATATCCTGGGTGATCCTTTGTTGTGCTCTTTTGTTTATTCCACAGAGGTTCTGGAACAAGAACCACGTCGATACCCAGCTCAAATGCTCGGGCAAGCGCAATGTTTTGCGTTGAGCCCCCTCTACCTACGTTTATTGACATAAAGCTTAGAGTAGGAGAGAGGCTCGAAGAGACCCGTGGGGTGCCCTTCACAAAGATTTTTGCTGATTTGATGCCTCATCGACCTCGGCTACAGTCGCTGTAGCGTCGGACATGAGAACTTCAAAACAGTTGGTCGATTTGAAACCTGGCTGGTTAGTGTTTGACGCTTCTGCGGCTGCTGTCATCGCTGCCTCTGCGCGTTTGACAGCTGCTTTGGCCCGAGTGACTGCTGCGAATTCGCGTTGGCTAGCCTGCCTTATGGTCTGAAGGTTTTCCCTGGAGGCCATTCCAGACTTTGTTGGACGAGCTAGACAGTCCCGATTATCTGACCTGTGTGAACCTCCACAGTTGCGGCACTTGGTGTGTGCCTTGCACTCCGCGATGGAATGCATAGTTGAAGTACAATTCCAGCAGGCTGGGGCGCGCGAGCAGCCTCTGGTGCCATGGAATTGTAGGCATCTTTTGCACTGGTTGATGCTTTGACGAGGCTGGTGGCGGACTGCAATCCCAGAGTCGTCGAAAAGTCGGAAACCTGGCCTAGGGATCGATGATTTTTCGAAAAGGGCTACCCATGACTGGTATGGGGATCCAAGTCGGCTTTTCCCATGTGGGCGAACTTTTACCGGAACAGCCTTGGTGACCCTGACTATCTCGTCTGTTACCATCTCTTCAGTGACGATTACTCTACCCATTATTGTATTAATGGCAACTGGGACTGTTGCGATTCTAAGTGAGCCCAGGTCCGATGCTTCTTCCAGTATGGCATCTTGCTGGATGAGGGACCCAGCTAGGCTTAATATGATGGCGCGTGCCCCTTGGTTTTCGGCTCTAATTGCGAAGCCAGTTGGAACACGGTATACGTGCTCAATATTGGCTTGAGGAATTTCAAGCACTTTTGCCACAGCCTCTCTAACACTAAACGGTGATAGCTTTCTCCAAAGGTGTTCATTTCCAAGGCGAAGAAACAAGCGTTCATCTTTCATGGCTGATTGCGTTGGGGTGGTCGGGTTTTTTGACGGCCGCGTCGAGGTTGCCGCCTTTGGCATAGCCTGTGCGACTTTTGAAGCTGCCGGGGGAGTCTTTATACCGGTGCGGGTGATTGACGCCCAAGTGGTTTTGGCCTGGGAGACTTTGTCATGAGTCACTTTATTTTGTGGCTCATCCTGCTTTTTGGCAGCACGTTCTATAATCTTGCTGCCAGTAGCCTGGCTTTCGGGGCGTGGGGGAAGTGATGGGAGGACTATACCTGGTCCCGCGATTATAAATTGAGCTATTGCAGCTCTAATGTAGACTTTCATAGAGTCTATAAATTGAACACTCGACCCTTTGGATTGGGGGGATAGAGCATTCTCGACACCATTTATTGCAGCGGTGCAAATTTTTACATTTTCCGCAGTTTTTGCGGCCCGGTGTTCCTCAGCCTCAATCAAGGCTCTGAGTTCGGGGGGGCATTCCTCCGTCTGCCTGCCTTTATTTCCACTGTGAGGAGAAGGATTCTCTTCTGTGGTTCCTGGTGTATGTTCCAGGGGGTTTGGGGTAGATGCTGCACCTTTTGACTTGTTAGCATCTGCAATCGCAGCTCGTGTCATAGCTGGCACAGCGACTTCAATGAGAGGAAGTATATGCTGTCCGGTAGTCGCTGTCCCTAAATTGTTGCGACTCGTCGCTGCATTTTCAGCTCCGGTCGCATCTGGCTTGGAGTGAATTGAGTTTGGTAGTCTTTTCAGATTCTTAAGAATCTTGTCAATGTCAAAGTTGCCAACATCTATCATATCGCAATCTGTGGTACTTTCGTCGATTAATTGGTCGATGTTCATCTCTTGAACGGCAGTCAGTGGGCCCAACTTGACGCTTGCTTTCTGTCGAGCAACGTGTTTGAGGTGCTTGCGGTTATCTACGGTGTCTTTCGCCCGCGATGGCTTACTGCGAACTGGGGGCATATTGGTAGCCTGCCAGTCGCTCACAAATTTTGAATTAAGGGCGTACGATATCGAGAGAGGGAGGGAGAGGGGGAGAAGGGGAATATTCGAAATTTCGAATTTCAAAAAATTGTGTGTGTGTGTGTTTTATTGTACTACTTGAGTCTATGACTATCTAGCACATTGGGCTCCTCTCTGACCCAGGCCACACCTTGTACAGTGCTCCTATCCTCTTTTGTTACTTGAAAGATCATTGATAGATTCCCCTTGATGAATAGCCATTCAGCTCAGTATTTACCCGTGGAATCCGGCCACCTTTTCCACGGAACCTTCTACCTAAAAAAAATAAAAATGGTAGCAATGGAAACTGCGTGCGCGGGAAAAAGTCTCACAAAACCTGCAGTCCCAGCCAGGCGAGGCCTAGACACCAGGACCACATGAGGTGCGCATATTCATCTATATCTCCCTTCTTTGTAACAGTCGAGGTCGACTTGATCCAATCCACCATCTCTGTATCGGGTGCTGGGTACGCTCCGGAAACTCATCGGATGGCTTTTCCTCCATGATCAAGGGTGGGTGACGAGTAGGGCTCCGACCCTACCATCTGATCTGATCGTGGTTAGCTTCATGATAGTGGTGATTGGGGAATGTGTTGAGAGATGAAGACGATACAGACCGCGAAAGCGATCGGGAATCCTCGTCGAAGTGAGGACTTTGTTACTCAATCTCGGCTCTGCAGACTCTACACTGAGAGCTGGAGGTTCGTAGGGGACACCAATGATAGATGATGAGAATAGTCCCCATTGCCTCTCCTTGTAGAATGGTTAAAAAGCAATTTATTTATCAGTATTCCAACGTCAGATGTATTTGTCTGATGCAACATCATACTCCTATCAGGTGGTTTAGACGTCCATATAACACACAATCTTGTGCATGTTTGAATATTTAAATTTAATGAAAATGCCATTTGAGTTCTCTTTTTCTTGTTCAGTATTAGTTGCGTATGTAGCTCTCTAGCTACGACACAATATCAAAGGTCAAGTACACAATAAATGACTCGGTTGAAAATACAGCACTATAGCCTCGGATTTCATTTGTAAGTACCACTCCAAAGTTGTGATGGCTTTTCCTTCACCCCAAGTTAGCCCTCATCCATGAACATCCACCCAGGGAGTCTCAAAAATCCCGAGTTATGTAGACATACCTCCATCATCCATTGACAATTCTCCGTGCAAAATGTGATTTGAGGCCTCTCCTTTCCAAGTGGAATAGGTGCCCTGATCACTTAAACTGTTCTGGAGATAATCGTTTGGAAGCAGACAGCGGCACCCTCCATCGTTGGATTGTCTTGATATTGTCGCCTACACTCTCGCAATCGAAGGCTTGAAGCACACAGTGCTCTTGAATATGTAAATCCCTTTATCATGATTCAACATTTCATACCCGTCAAGATTGTTCGCATCATCTTGTAAGCTTGTCCTGACTTCTACTGTTACGGTTTGACCGTTGCTTAAGCTTAGGAGGAAACCTAAGTGTCTAGTTAGGAATAATTACGATAAGACTGAAAAAGGAAGGATGGGCAAATATAGATGAAATGGCACTACTAGCCCGGAGGTCGAAGCAACATCTAGCCTAATGACTCCTGATAATACTTGGCTCGGTAGCAAGTATTAGACCTAGGGCAAAGTTATCAGTCAGTAGATTTACGAAGTGGACTAAATGTTATAAGTACCTGTTAGTAGTAGCCAGAGATTTCTTTTCTCTTCATATAGTTTAATAAATCGGTTTATTCATCACCAACTTGGTTTCCGTCACATCTATACTCATGCCAAAGAGCTGTTTCCTAAGTTTGTGCGCCACAATTAGTTTCCTCCGGTGGGTATTAGTATGCTTGTGGGCGTGTATTTGTAGTCTATATGAGGCTAGATACTTATTTGAATGAACATACCTTCTTTCAAATAAGGATATACTAGGTCTTGCAGACGTGGTGAGTGTTTGGTGGGAATCGACCTCCTGGGCAGGGAGAGATTGATTTGGTAGGAGGTCTTGAAACATTGCTTCGTGGGCCAACTTCTCTGTTATTGCGAAGCTAGACTGACTTGTCTTGTATCTGTTTATTGTCCTGTAAAGTCTATGACTGTGTAAGGAGATGTAGGTCCTCTCTACCTACAGGCTGGGAGTATCTATGCCTCGGGTAATGTACTCCCTCTTATGCCACCCTCACGACTTCTTTCCAGCAGTAATACCCCCACAGGTCTTCATTCGAGTACACACTAGGAGGGGCCATTATCCCGTCATTATCTTCCCTCTTTAGCCAACTAAACGATGGCCATTTGCGGGTGTGTAGCTGCAGGGAAATATCTCAAAAACCACTGGGTGCGAAGTTCTCCTACTACGAAGAGGCCGATCAGCCGGGCGCAGTAGATCTGTGTATACCTAAAAGCGTCTCTCTGTTGTAATCTAACGCTTTTCATCCTCGGACTTCATATCGCAAGACCCTGAGTCTCCGAAATGGCGACGGGTCCTACGGAAATCACTCGCCCCGCGCGCCAGCACAAAGCCATGGCGAAAATTAAAATCAGGTTGCAACACCGCCTAGATGCAAGAAATCTATCGATCGATACGATAGATCAAGACAAGATGGAGTCAGAGATGACCGAAAGATTGAGAGTCTTCCAGGAAGACTTAAACTCAACAAACCCAGACGTGGAAATGGGCGATATGGTCATCGACCAATACATAATAGAGGGTCTCGACAAGTCCAGATGGAATGTCACCCAGAAAATTGATGATGTGGTCCCTGTGACCTCCGTCATTTCAACATCAAAGAAGATTGCTGCTCCTGCTGTCAAGAAGGCAGCAATTCCAGAGGTGAATAAGGCTAATCAAGCCACACCTGCTCAGATCGCCAGCAAACCCTCATCAGTGGCGACTGAAAAACAACAACCTTCCTGCAGCGAAAGCAGGAAACAAAAAATCAATGGCTGCCCCCCGGAACTACAAGCCATGATTGAAGCTGAAGAGCGCAGGGCAGCTCAAGCAGCAAAAAATATAATGATCTGCACTGCTGCGATCAATGCTGTCGAGACCGCGGTCTCCCTATACTCAGAAGAGTCGAGCGATCCGTTCATCGACTCGATGAAAATATATCTTCGAGCAGCCATTGCTCAATTCATGAAGTCGGGACCCAGTGCGGCCCCCCCAATCCTTCCACAGCGCCCAAGCTGCCAGGAAAACATGAGCTGTCCTATAACCAAGGCCAAAGAAAGAACTCCGATGAACAGTCAGGAGCCACAACGCCAAGTCACCCAGGCCAAATCGACCTGGGCAACAGTCGCCCGGGGCTCTCCCCAAATGTCAATTGCTCAAGCGAAGACTGTTCTAGTCGCCCCAAACCCAGCAGTACAGGTCAAGAAACAAGCTAGACCTGTGACTGCAAAGCCAAAAGATGTTCGTCTGTTTCTTCGCCTCGGAGAGGAGCATGCATGGCGCGCTCTTTCGCCAGCTGGCGTGAGAGATGCCGTGACTAAATTGGTGGAGGTTCCATCCTCCAATATTGAACATGTGTATCGTGTTCCCACCGACTTCGCTATGAAAGCCAAAAATGAAGAAGCACGCCAGCTCCTCTTAAACGCTGCAGAATAATTCAGCAGGGTTGAGGCTAAGTTAGAGACAGCCTCGGATCTGGCTGCCCTTCGAATCGCAACGGTTCCAGTGGCCCTATACACACTTATGGGCAAGGTTACAGTCACTGAGGAGATGGTGGCAGAAGAAATAACTCGAACCACCAAGGCGGTTCCTGTACGTGTCCGTCCACTCGGAAAGGGGCGAGTAGGAGCTCCTTACCAAACTTGGATAGCTCACTTCGAGAGAGCGTCTGCCCCTCGGCCGGGCTTCCGACTTTTTGACGACTCTGGAATTGCAGTTCGTCACCAGCCTAAACAGGCAATAAGCCAGTGCAAACGATGCCTGCAATTCCACGGCACTCGAGGCTGCTCACGTGCCCCAGCTTGCTGGAACTGCACGTCAACGATGCACTCCTCCGCAGACTGTAAGGCACATACAAAGTGCCGCAACTGTGGGGGCCCCCACCGATCGGACAGTCGTGACTGTCTAGCTCGTCCTACAAAGTCTGGACCAGCATCCAAAGAGAACCTCGAGGCAATCAGGCAGGCGAGTCAACGGGAATTTGCTGCAGTTGTACGAGCAAAATCAGCTGTCAGACGCGCTGAAGCCGCAGTTTCAGCAGCCTCTGAAAAGGCAAAAATAGCTCAGACGAGCTTCAAGTCCAGCAACTGCTTCGAAGTGCTGGTGACCGATTCATCGCCTTCTGTAACCAAGGTTACAGAGGACGTGAATCGTGAAGAAAGCTTATAAAGGGCGCCCCACGGGCCCCTTTTCGCCTCCCTCCTACCTTAAATTTCATGTCGATAAATGTAGGAAGGGGAGGCCTCACACAGGACATCGCGCTCGCCCGAGCTTTTGAGCTGGGAGTCGATGTATTGCTTGTTCAGGAACCTCTGTGGAAAAAACAGAGCAAGTCAACAAAGACTCATCCGGGATATGATTGTCATATTCCCCATGGTGAGGATCAGTCAAGGCCGAGGGCGGTGACCTACACTCGGAAAAACGACAGTGAAATTAAGGCAACGCAGATCTTTCCCTGTGCCATGCCTACGGCGGACTATTGCTGGGTCGTGGTCAATGGAATCACGTTCCTCAACGTCTACAAAGCGCCCAACAACCCACAGGCTGTTCAGCCTCTAATCAACTGGAATCCACCGCCAAATTCTGTTGCGGCGGGGGATTTCAACGCAGTGTACTGGGCCTGGCAACCGAGCACCACCCGAATCCACGGACAAGGAGAGGAAATCGATAGATGGGCGCAACATCACCATCTATCCTGTCTCATTATTGGGGAGCCCACGCACAAAGCTGGCAACACCTTGGATCTAGTTTGGACTAACATCAATGGCGCGCGAGCATGGGTGGATCGAAGTGAATGCGTAACCAGCGATCATCTCCCTATCCGAGGACAAATTCCGATTCGAGCTGCAAGTATGAAGCCTGGGATCTCCAAGCTCCGAGTGACAAAGAAAAATCTTCCAAAATTTGCTGCCTTCACTGCCAGATGGATCAAGCCGCCCTTAGCCCTAGACACTATCGAAAAAGTTGAAGAATACGCACATGAACTCTGCTTCCAAATTAAAGTCGCTATTAATGCGACAGGAACCCGAGCTAGAGCAAGCAGTGGAAAATCAGCACCTTGGTGGACCCCGGCATGCAGGGTAGCACGCGCCGAATATCAAGCGACCTCATCCTCTCCCCAACGGGGTATCTGCGCGAAAAAGCTTCGATCAGTTCTCCGAGCTGCGAAAAAAGAATACCAGAAGCAACAGGTCGAAGCCATGAAGTCGCCGAGCGATGTGTTCAAGCTACTGAGAAAGGCCAGTCCACGACAGGCTAGCATCCCACCACCACTCAATCATAATGGAACCCTCATCTCGGACCCTTTAGAGCGAGCCACAATACTTCGCGATGAGCTTCTTGCCCGACATCAGGCGTCAGACGACTTTCCACCGTGCACAGCGACAAGCAGCAACCGAATCCAGTGGAATGAAGATATCTCCGAGGAAGAAGTTAGACACTGCACAATCGGCTGTGGTAACACAGCCCCTGGAGCAGACGGAATCTCAGTTGAGCTGCTAGCGGCTTGCTGGAACACAATCGGACCGTACGTCGCTCAACTATTCCGGGCCTGCGTGATGATCGGCACTCATCCATCCTGTTTCAAGCTGGCTGAGGTCGTTCTAGTTCCGAAGCCTAATCGAGACCCAACAACAGTCAAGGGATGGAGGCCCATCGCTCTTCTTTCTTGCTTAGGTAAAGGACTAGAAAGACTCTTGGCTAAGCGTATGGCACACCTTGCTGTCATCTTTGATGTAACGGGACAACAGCAACTCGGCGCGCTCCCGAGGCGCTCAGCAATGGACCTTGTCACAGTTCGAATATAGAAAGCGAATGGGCATTTGTATGATTGAAAGGTAAAGCTATAATTCATCTATGTAGAAGCAAACTACCTACAAGTCTCCTCTACTACTTATACACATCCAGAGGTATCTAAATCTAGCCTACGTTTACAGTGGCAATGAAACTGACGTAAGGTTTGTTCTGCCACACGGGTAATGCTTCCGATACTCTTGGCACTATCCTTTACGTAGCCTCAGTGGCGATCTCATATCAGTTTTCGTCTGCTGATAATCCTCGGAGTGATAGATAATATAGGTTGCCTTCGATAGCCATCGAAGGCTACAGGGCTTATCGGCTCACAAGCCGTCACAGACCTTGTCTCTTGTGTGGTACACGACATTGAAGAGGCAAGCTCCCAAAAATGGACGGCTACATTCGTCACCCTGGACGTTCAAGGTGCCTTCGACGCAGTTCTCCATAACCGTCTGGTGAGAAGGATGCAGGAGCAAGGTTGGCCAGACTCGATACTCAAGTGGACGACCTCGTTCCTAGCACAACGAATGGTTCAAGTGCGTTACTCTGGAGGAGTCACCGCTCAGCGACAGCTAAGCTGTGGAGTCCCCCAGGGCTCACCGATATCCCCACTCTTATTTCTTCTTTACATGGCAGAGCCTATGCGAAGCGGGAATCCAGGTATGAGGTTCAGCTACGCCGACGACTTCGGAATAATTGGATTTGGCCGCACGATTACGGAATCTGCTGCTGCAGC
Organism: Blumeria graminis f. sp. triticale; assembly: GCA_905067625.1. Lineage (NCBI taxonomy): Eukaryota > Fungi > Ascomycota > Leotiomycetes > Helotiales > Erysiphaceae > Blumeria > Blumeria graminis. The sequence goes on from LR898469.1 coordinate 945,553, forward strand.
CCAGAGTGAAGTCGATCATCTCCGAGAATGGGCGGGAAAAAATGCGGTTGCTTTCGACACAAGTAAGTCTGAAGTAATTCAATTTCCCGCACGGTGCCGCGAGCCTGCGAAAGGAATCTATGTCAATGGAACCCTTATCGAGCCGGCTGAATATGTTCGCTGGCTGGGTGTCTACCTAGATCCCCGTCTGACCTTTAAGCACCATGTAACAACATGGTGCGGTAAAGCCTTGAAAGTTGCACAGAGCCTGCGCCGCTTCAACACTGCTCTCCGAGGAGCCGCTCCAGGAGCACTTATTCGAGCAGTCGACATGTGTGTGGTTCCTATTGCGACATTCGGTGCGGAAATCTGGTGGCCTGGTCTCAGACGCCCTACGAGAAAAAGCATAACAACCCCACCAACGGCACATCTATGTGGCATGATTGACAAGGCTGTCTTGATGGGTCTACGAGCTGCTCTCCCGGTAATGAAGACGACAGCGAAAGTGTTACTGCATAGAGAAGGTGGAATTCCACCGGGCAAAATCATTCTGGAGGGTAATCGACTTCGACTCTCAGTCAGGCTCAAAACTCTGGATGACCGCCATCCGCTGAAGATTCGTGCGGCTGTGTGCCCAAATATAGGCACGCTGAAATACAAGATTAGAAATCGAGGGACTTCGGTTCCTGAAGTAATAATGTCACGAGTACAGCGAGCGTACCGACAATTACCAGAGGCTGAGGGTGCGGAAACACTACCACCTACATCCTACTTACCGAAAGCAGGATCTAAAGAAGAGCAAATTGAGAAATGTAAACAATGGATCAACCAGGTGCCGAAGTCGGAAATTTGTGCCTACTCGGATGGCTCATCGGAAGGGAATGGACGCTCTGCGTGGGGTTTCGTTCTGAAGAGAGACGGGCAGACTTTGCTCACAGGAAGTGGTATCAGGCATGGGGGGAGGCCTTAGATGCGGAAATCACCGGGGCAAGGAAGGCTCTTGAAGCAGCATTGGGATTCCAGAGCGCGAGACAATGAGTCTACCCACTAATGGATAGTCAACAGGCGATCAACGCACTTGAGACAGGCAAGTCCACAACAAGCCACGAGGAAGTACGGAAATTTCGTGAGTTGTCTAAATCAGCTCGCGTGATAATTAAATTGTTACCTGGACATTCAAGAATTCAGGGTAACCTAGAAGCTGACTCGGCCGCCCGGTATGGCCTACGAAAGCTGCCTAGCTCTGAAATACGGCCAGAATCCATAACTCTGGCATTTCTGCATGGCCAAATGAATCGTTTGCGGCAAGCATTGCTCGACAAATGGTGGAACGAAGCTTGCCCGCCCCGATATCGCAAGCTCGACCTGCTCATGCGACGACGAAAACCACCTGAGCGGGGACTTTCGAGGTTCCTACTCCGAAATCTGATTGCAGCTCGTACTGGCCATTGCAATTTCGCGGCGTATCATCGCCGTTTCAACAATATGGACGCTCCCATGGAGTGCACCTGCGGGAAGGACACCACTCCAACCCATTTCATTCACTGTCAACTATATTCACACGTCACGCGTCGACTCAGAGGGAGATTGTCACATAGTGACTTTATCCAAAAGCTTCTCGGGCCAAAGTGTCCCGAAATTTTCAAAAACTTTGTTAAAGAAACCTGCTGTTTTGGGTTGCCATCTACAAATTCGTCCTCTGATCTCATCGAGGAGCATATAAATTAGTCATACAGATGATATGACAGGAAGGAATACAAGGCGAGAAGATTTGTTTTCTGACCGGAAATTGGGAAATCTGCAGGGCTGTATAGTTTTGTGGGTTGGAGTTTGGTTTCAAAGGTCGAATTCATGTACGGTCGCGAATTTTTAACTAGCTACTTATTGTTTAGTGGTTTATGCCGTGGGATCAAGTTGGGCTTATCAGAGATAGGATCTTGGCTGTGAAAACCGGTCCTTGACTCTTCGGGGATAACGGGTTAGACCTAGGACCTAAATGAATAAACAAACAAACAGTGCTTTAAAGCCCCATGCCGGTTAGCTCAGCCTATAAAGGGCTACCCGACGCACCGGCATTCCCATAACAAAAACCCGATAAAGACCCCACTGCTCCCGGTCCGCATAGTCGCCAGATCAGTGAGACTCTTCTTAAATTGATATAAATTATATAATTAAAAGCGGAACTTAAACTACATATGGATATTCGTATTTAGATAGCGTTGATGTCTAAGTAATCAGGGCTGTCCTACAAATGTAGGTGCAAACAGAGCTTCCCCCATTAATGGTACCTTTGAAACTCTTCGGAAAAATATAGTGGACTTAAGCCAGTCTCGGAACAAGATAGCTCCTTCTGGTGAGCTTAAAATCCAGCGAGCGTCTGAGGGACGGGGGCGATTGGCTCCACGAAGCCGCGCCTGTAGTAGGCCATGTTGACAGGTCATGAAATGCTCCGGCGATTTATCATGTCCACAGGAGCATGTTAATGGTGCGCTATCGTGTGCGAAACGACGGTGGTATGCTGCAAAATCACCATGGCAGTGAGTAGTAGTTGTGTAGCAAGTGATGCCATGCGGGGGAGAAGGAACAGGATGGCGAAAGCCGCTAGCCGGATCTAAGCGATCTGGCGCACTTGTAGATGGAGAAATCCCTCTTGTATATAGACAATACAACCCTAACAGCCGGCAAAGATGAATTCTTCACCTTCCAGTGGTGCCGGTGTAATCGCTCAGTATGCTCTGCATATCTGGGATAGCCAAAAAGAATCGCATCCGAACCGAAGTCGAAAGCAAACACATGTATATCTCCATTTGACGACTTCTCAATCATGTAGCACTCACCATTATCCTCTAAGTCCTCAACCTCTTTCTAACCACACATCATCTCGCCAAGACGACCAATAAAGAAGCTGCTCCAATTGCATACAGGAGCTTGCCTCATTTATTACCGGCCATCACTCACCACAAATTTACGACGCTACGTATACCCGCAAAGAGGAAATCAAGTCATAATATAAAAAGTTGGGGTCTTGGCTTATGGGGGACTGATGCTCTAATGGGGTTGTACATCTTGAGGAAGGACAGGCGGCTGAGATGTGGAACGAGAGGGGGAACAGGTCTTTGAAGACCATGCTTGAACTGACATTTTCGAGGAATTTTTGAACTTGGGATTTTTTGTGGGCGCCAAGACTAAGATTCGGCTAATTAGCCAGGAGGGCTTCTTTTGTCGATGAGTTAACGGCACTCCCCAGCGCCCTGGACGGTATAAAAGAAGCTAGGCTAAGCTATTATACAGCAATCACGCTCTGTCAAGACTTTTCTGACATTTCACCACGACCTTCGGGAAGGAGTTGGAAGGGGGCTAGAAAGGCAGAGGGTGAATTTCCCGAGGTACCCACAAGTCTGCAGCGCCCAGCTGGCCGGCCTCTTCGAACGCTTCAGAAGGGGCAACATGTCTTCGGATTTATTCCTAATGTCGGTATTAGAAGATCCCCGCACCCAGTGATTTTTGCGAATTTTCCCGGCTGCCATACACCCGCAAATGGCCATCGTTTCGTTGGCTGGAGAGGGGAGATAATGAAGGGCAAAGGGCTCCTCTAAGTGTATGATCGAATGAGGACTTGTGAGGGGTGGTACTGTTTGAGGGGAGCTATATGGGAGGCATAGGAGGGGATATACTACTGGGATAGGTATCCTTGTCCTGTAGGCAGAGAGGACCTGCATGTCCTACATAGTCATAGACTCAGACAGGACAATAAAATGATTAAAAAATTAAAATAAAAAAAATACAACCCTAACTAGTATAACAACAATAGTAAGGAACTCATACATCCGCACCTCAGTTATCTCATACATCGTGACCCATAAACCTCACTCTCATATCTATCACTCCACGACAAAGCTTCAACACTCTCAACTTCCTAGCCTCCCCATACTCTTTTCCTGGTTCATGCCGCAGGACAAACCGAAGGTCGTGAAAGGATGTCAGAAAGTCTTGGTCGAGAGTGACAGTCGTGAAAGAGCCTAGCCCAGCATCCAAAGGTTGTTATGGACGTGGGGTCTTCGGGTAACTCATGTATTTCAGATGCCCTCCTGACTAGTAGATTCGGAAGTGTAGATAAGAAGGGACGATATTATAGACGAGTCGAAATCTGCTTTTCTTGAGGGCGGAAGGGTCTTTTACTTTGCTTTCGTGGGCATTTTGTTCGCCCGCCGGTGGATAGTGCATGCTGTGATATAACGAGGGCTTCTCTGACTACCGTTGTAGCGTTTGGTACCGCATTATCTTTCCTCATTCCCGGCATCATTACAGTCGTCTTGCTCGTCTTATGAGTTATCGGAAGCATATATTTGACGGAGGCGGAGATAACTCAGCTAAAAGTTGAAAAGTTGTTACTCAACCTCGGCTCTGTAGGCTCTACAGTGAGAGCTGGAGGATCGTAGAGGACACCACTGACAGGTGTTGAGAATAGTCCCCCTGAAGTTAGACCGAACTTGGCCCTGGGTGAACATTTCAATCTCAGGTTCGCTGAGAGCATCGCGGACAGTTAATTCTTACACTCCGCGAATAAGGTGCACATTTCGCGCGAAGGAAAGTTGAAATTTGATGGAGGCATGTCTGGATAACTCAGGGTTTTAGAGACGTTCCCCTGAGTGGGTATTCACGGATGAGGGCTAACTTGGGGTGAAGAAAAAGCTACCATAACTTCGCAGTGGTACCTGCAAATGAAATCCGAGGCATGAGTGCTCTTCTTTTACGTGGAATCATCTATTATGTGCTTTTCTTTGATATTGTGTCATAGCTAGATAGCTGCATACGCAATTAAAATCTGATGCAAAAAAAAATAAGGTGCAGGAAGAAGCAAACTAATTAGGGCATAGAAACTTCCGACCTTCAAGCAGAAGAATTTACATGTCCTTGCAAGTCATACACTTGAAGGATAATAAACATAAAAGACAGCTACAGAATTTGTCTTGGGATAGTCCATGACTTGGGTGAATTTGAGCGCCAATAACTACTATCTCACCCCTTACCTACTTTATGCTACACTGTAGTCAACTTATTCTTTAGCAGCTCTCAATTATAGTAAAACTAAGATATTTCTCTGCTCATCGTGAACTCTTATACTAGGGTATAGAATCAGAAAAGAACCTTTGCCAAGGTGCTCTTGGCTTTCCTAGCTAAGTCTCCTGGAAGCCCATTTTATGAGGTTGCGTCGGAATGTAAGAAGGTAGATTTAGGTATTGAGCTGATCAAAACAGCTTAGGTGGAGAACTAAATTTCACGGGGCATAGGTGTTGCACCGCACGCTAACGGGGACTGGCATCCACACACGGGTCATCCATCTGGGCCATGGTCGGTCTGGGTGATGAAGGCCTCAAAGGACAGATAACCGCCTCGCTTGCTGACCAAGAAATTCTTTAAAAGTTTCTCTGCAGCATTCCGATCGACCAGCACGAAGTACCGGGCCAGGAAAGCACTGCCTCGCCGGTGGATTCCTCGATGAAGGAACAAAGATTTCATGCGTCGTCCGTGCGAAAATCCATCACTCTGGAAGATGAGCCAATCTATCTTAGTAGGGATAGGCTATGGTACATAGAAAAGGTACTCGAGCGCGGAATGAAAGGTTGCATCCAGTCGACTAGACCAAACCAGATGTCTGCAGGAAGAAGCGGGGAAGGCTGCGGCGTTTCAAGGGTGGGCGAAATCCTCGTCCAGCAGTAGACAAAGTCCACAATCTCGACCACTGCCCTCCGCATATCCTGATGCTTGAAGAGCGGCAAAATTTGCGTCGTCGGAGTACGAGGGCTAAGTATTTATTCGAAGTATCTTGAACAAAACTGGGAGCTAGATGTTGGCCTAGAACCGAGATTCAGTCGCGATAAAGGGTGGATTTGGGAGTTTTGAAGATAGCACTGGATAGCAGCGACGTGGACAAGTCTGGTCGAAATTCCGACCTGCAGAGATTTCATGACTATACAAACCAACAAAATCATTCACCCATGCCCTAAATCGGAACGGCAGACATACTCAAGCCTGACTGAAGCTCGTTCTATCAGCAAGCGACATTCGACAACATGTCGACCTCTCCTGCAAGGCCTTACCCAGCTAAACTCGCTCACAGATAACCCCAAAAATCTCAGCCGCCATTTAAGAAACATCAGGAAGTTAATCCTCCACAACTACGGCACGATATTAAAGTACGCTCGAGGTACTAGCCTTTAAAGCGTCTATAACTCAGCCATAGGTGTCACAAACCTGGCCTGCAACCAATTATTACCGAACAAACAGGTACGAGACTCCGCCGGCTTATCAGCTGAAAATTTTGACAAGAACTGAGACATCGACGCCTCAGTCCTGAACACTTTGACGCATGCTCAGTCTCCACGGCTAGGGCCACGGGAGCAAAGGGAAATGGGCAGTTAGAAAGGTTTCTGAGATAGCAAGAGTCACGAACTGGTAGACGAGAGGCAATAGCGTGGGATCAGTAGAGAAGCAAGATGGATGAGACCTCGATGGTCGGCTGTATGAAGGCTCCAGTGAAAAACGACTGTGATTTGAGATGAGGGGATAGTGGGACAAAGCAAAGCTGTAACGCAACAGAAGAGAAAAGACAAACATCAGAAAGGCATTGAGGGCTGAGGCACATGGTGGCCGAGACCTAAAAGAATTTTGCGCTTTAGAGCTTGAAAATCGAGTTCTCTAAGCGGTCAGACTTGTCATGATTCAACACTTAGGTGGAGTATGACGTGGCCCAGTCATTTGGGCGGGACAAGGCTCTTGACTAAATGGTGGCTGACTTAATCCAGCCAAGACCCACTCAAGCTCAAGCTCACATAGGAGTTTGGAGGCTGATAGTTGCTTAGCAAGCTAATCTAGCAAAAATATGAATCTTGTTGTCTTACAATTCTCTCCATGCAGAAATCTGACAAAGGCTATTGGTAGTCTGACCATAGAATCTTGAACTGACCTCCTGGGTCCCACCTCGCATTTTTCCAGATTAAAAGTACAGGAATTCATGTGGATACTAACCACAGAATCCCAAACACACACCACTTATTACCTTTGATGTTCCAGTGGTAGAGCAGAGGTATGGACAAAGGCCTGGGATCGCTCTTTCGAAGCCATGACGAATAGCTTTGATATCAAAAGAGCACGCGCTAAATCTTGTACGAGGATTGGATAGCAGAGTTGAGTTATAAGGTAGTCGAAATGATGCCAGGGAAAAGGCTTGAAACAAACGAAAAGAATGTTTCTGGTGATCATGAGTGGCACTATAGCGCAACTGCGGTTCTGGAGGGATACTTACGACAAAATATGAGAGATAGCCAGGGGCAGGGTTAGGGGAATCTCCGTCTTTAAGGATGAGCTCCACAGAAATCTGCGTGGGCTCGTAGGGTGCCGAGCGGGCCAGGAGACACGAAAAAAAGAGATATCATACCGCCCGTATAGTCTCCTCAGTCGAAAGACTACGAAACTCCAGCTCTCACAATAGAGTCTGCCGAGGTGGGTTTGAGTAGCACCTTGGCCCTCACTTTGATGAAGATTCCCAACCACTCTCGCCACAACTCCATAACACCATTAGATGGTAGGGCCAAGTCCCACATATCATCACTCACTTACCTTGGTCATGGAGAAGAAGCCATCCAACGAGTTTCCAGAGCGTACCTACTTCCCGATACGGTGGTGGTGGATTGGATCGAGTTGGCCTCTTTCGTTACGCGGGAGATGCTTACGTGCCTCGTGTAGCTGGGCCTCTAATATTTTGACAAGTTTCCCGCCTACGCGGTTTTCACTGCTAAAGGTTCGGGAGAAGAGGAGGCAAATATGCTAGATAGTCATGAACTCAAGTAGCACCACGAACACTAAATCGAGACTCCCCTCAGCCCCGAAAAATTGGGTGCAAGCAAAGCTATGACAAGTGTCCGAATAGGGCCCGGCTGATGCTCACTGCAGTAATCACATCTCCCAACTAGGTCCGCGGCCACGATCATGTGCGCAGGCGCGTGAAGCCGATGCCGAAGACGGGTAAATGACACAATCTGTGAAATTCCAATTTCTATGAAGTCTTCTGCATAGAAGGACGCTATGCGCGAGAGTGCAGGCGACACTAGAAACACCGCCATGGTTGCATGGTGCCGTGGTGTGCCGTCCGAGCTGGAATCTAGGCAGAGGGCAGATAGGCTGGACGCCTGTGCGACCTGAGACGGGAGATGGGAGATGGGAGATGGGCGCCGGGTTTGGAAAGGTCCCCTTGTTGGGAAGTCGTGGACGGGGCTCGTTGGTCGGAGCGAGGGACCTCGGAGTGGTATTTGCACATGGAATGCCGCGGTTGGGCGCCTCAAGTCAACAGAATCATCCATTAGTCAAAGCTAGGTAGCCGCGCGTGCACCTAAAATGCCCGGAAATCTAGGCACGCACTGATGGTATCGGACCGGTGAGGTTTTATGCGGCAGGGGAGGTCGGCGTGTAGATGGCCATGGAACAATTCTCTCATAACTCAACCTACGGGTTATGCTGCAGCTGCTCAAAACAGACCTCGCACACGCAGCAGATGCAGCGAAATCTTAGCGGCCATGGGGTTACGCGTAATAGGCTATGGAAGGCGAGGGGCAGGGGTGGGCCCGCACAGAGGGGCTTCTCTTTTTATTCTCTCTCGTGCCCGACAGGTGACTGGAGCGCGTGTCCGGTCGTTTTGCCGGGCCTACCTGACAAAGGACCCCGAGGGAGCAGCCGTGGCCTGCACAAACCTCCAAACCCAACATCATCTCACATAGCCCGTGCACGGACCTACCCTCCAAGGATTTAGGCGTGCGATGAAAGGGCTATAGAGACGAGGGGGATTAGGAAGGGAGATGCGAAAGGGCTAAAGGTTTCTCGAAGCGCTGCATCGAGGGCGGCAGTCTGAGAAGGGGTCGTTGAGTAGACGTCCCAGACAGTCTTAGGCCAGAGAGAACAAGCCCCTACAGATGCCATCCTTGGCTAGCACAATCGTGAAGGCGTGCGCGCGAATCGAGTCTATCAAAGTAGAGTAGCGGATGACAGTTGGACCATGCGAGCAGTACCGCCTCGCCTCCGAGCTCCTTCAATCAACGCAAACGGAGTTTTGATGATGCAGGAAGATCAAGCTCAATTTGACCTCCATCAAAGCAACGCAGGCGACGCCTTATCCACGCGCCGAGGCCCAGAGATGCCCCGGACCCTGTACTATACGCTCGCTGACAAGAGTCTTCCACCACTCCAAACGGCCTCCCACGTATCCCAATGCGCCAAAGAGCTGATGGTAATGGGGAATGACGAATATTCTGTCCTTTGGCACCCTCAGGTCTCTGGCGCACGGCTGGCCGACATCTTCAAACGTCCCTCAAGGGAATAGTGTCTGAATTTAGTCATATTTTGATCAATAGCGGAGCCTCGCACACAGAGATCTTATGGCTCTACCCAACTGCCATGGACCTTCAAGTAGCCTTTGCTTCACCGTCCATAAAAGCCAGACTTTGAGTCCTAAACCATGTACACGCGCGAACACCGGCGACGCTCTTATCGCTCAACTGAGGCGTAAACAAGGCATTAGGGGCTATCAATTCTCCCCGGACATACACCCCGATCCGAAGTCAGAAAGGATCAACTCCCACTACTTAATCTTAGCCGGTGGCTTGCCGTAGTCTTGAAGCCAACACTGAATGCTCATAGTCTTTTGACTCTGGTAGCGCATATGTGATGTTGCGTGCGTCCTGTCACGTTCGTTATATTAAGCCTTGGACCGTGCGAGCATAGTATTGAAAATCACGGTCTCCGACTTGGAGTCATTTAATGTTTGGTCACGTGCTTGTCATTTACATTCCACAATTTAGGCTCAAAGAGCAGTAATATGGCCAGTGCATAGATGCTTGAAATTGAAGTTTGCTCCCGGACGCCAACCGCTCGAAAAAGTAGCGTCCCCCATGATCACGGCATCATCGATGCACTTTCCTCTGTTTGCCTCAACATTGGCTTCTCTACTCATGTTGGCATCAATAGATTCTGGTCTCATCGTTACCCGTCATTCAGTAGACGAAGACGACTTGTCTATAATTCCTCGCAGCATTATAATCATCTCGTGTCTCACAGGTGGTAAATATTGTTACTTGACAGAGCCTGCACGAGAAATTGGAATAGGGCTTGAGCCATTACTTCGATTCCCAAAATACTTGTCCGACAACCCTTTTGGCCGTCAATTCTCCCCGCCAAACATTCAAAGGTCCTCCCAACTGCGGTGTCGAAAGCTACCTCCCATCAGGTCATCAAAGATTTGCCTCCGGGGACGAGCGGAGCAATGCGTCGCCATCCAGGCTAGCCACTCGAGTTAGGTTTGGATAGCTTTTTAATCTATCCCATAGAAGACAGAAGCTTATCGGAGCCATTCGAGTATCATTTTACTAACCTCCGTGCGGTCATCAAATACCAGATGACAAAGGTTTGCTGGGAACACCAAAGGGTCTGTAAACTTCCCGTTAAGGGATACACACGGACGAAGGCCTACTGTATCGTGCAAGCTTAAACCCCTTGTACCGGGATTTGCAAGTGAAAGTTGTCGTGGTTAGCGCCCATGACGAGAGAGTCTTGAAATGTCCACAAGTCTCTGGTCATGTGCCGCGTGGCTAGACGGCTGAACTCAGTCGATGTAAAAAATTGATCAGCGTCTGGGAAATTTCGCTGGTCTTTATACCGCCCTGAAACTTGTCGGACTGAAACGCACAGCCCTTGATGATCCAGGTTCGCAACGTGCACTCCTGAGACGCATACTTCCGAGAATTGGGCTTCGGAACTCGATATTCCTGCATCCATAAATCCCGCGAGATTTACAGCTAACTTTTTCCACTGGAATTCGAGAAGCTGTATCCACCTTTTCATCCAAATCGTATCGACACCTCCGGCGTCTACCCTTAATTTCCTTGACCTAACTTCAATCTAATGTATTGCAGTTATCTCATGGACACTTCGGGCCTTATTCCGCTTTTAGTGGCTAGTTCCTACATAATTTTGTCTGGCAAGAGATCTGCCCATATGCTTAATGGAACTCTTGGACAGAAAGTATCACTACCACAGGATTTATTGTACATCGACTTTCGGCCCAGATAAGAGCGCCTTGACGCAGCTGACTCTGAACAGCGCTGTGAGTTCGTGAGGAGAAGGGAGGGAGAAGCTAATCTATTTTGGATACGAGTTGTAATGTGCATTTAGTGGCAAACATTCTCTTGTGATAACTCGGGATTGATCGCGTGTGAAGTGTTATGTCAAATTCTCCAAAGAGAGACCCATCTCGAATGCAAGCTCTTGTGGACCCAACTACGCAGTGCGTAGTCGTGACTTATTGTCACACCCATCATAGTAAAGAGCGGTGTTTCACTTGGGAATTTGGCGCGCTTGTAGACGATCTAGGGATGATCATCTATTGTAAGTCAGTTTCAGTAGAACCCCAGCTCGGTAACGGTATTACTAGCATTTGCGGAGTAGATGAGGAAAGAATGATTGTCTCTTACCTGAGTTGTGTCGCCCTTGAGGATGAAACGTGTGTTTGTCAGCCGGCAAGCCTAAGCATTGTAAGTTTATACATTGGCTAAGTAGGCTGGTCTAATTTAATGTTAGGAATGGAATTCCCATGCCTGATTGTTTGATGCATCATGGCTTGAAGTAAATTTGAGATACTGTAGCTGTCGCTAGGGCTGGCGTCTTCCTATCTTGTGGCAAGACAGAATAGCGAAGATGTTGTACGTATGCAGATGACCAACGACGCACCATATCCCCAGGCTGATTCCAATGATCAACATGCTTGCCCTGTCTTGAAGTTAAGATATGATGCCTCGATGTAAACAATCATGGACCTCACATATTTACCGTGAGAGCGGCTCATTACTAGAAATCTAGCCACCCTTAAGGCTAGTCGCTTGAACGTTGGTCCTCATGACTTGGTGTTTAGGCTCCTTGCAAGTTGTGCCTGGCATTTTTCATTTATAAATCGAGTCAACTCCTACTAGTCGGTAGCTAGATTGATTTCCGCACAAAAATCCAGCGCGTCTCAAGCAGTATACCGCAAATCCCATCATCGGCCTTGTGCGATGCAACCCCTCCGGAGAATTTACTGATAACTCAGCCTCGATGATAATAAATCGATAAATCTCTCTGCTTGTATTTGAAGCCTAGAGTAGAAACTCGGATAATTGTCTTTTCAAGCTAAAGGCTGCATCGACTCCTTGAATTTTTAAAGTGATTACGTGTGGGGGCTGATGTTTGCAGAGGGCGCCGATCGAGTCCAATCGATGCAGCTTGAGGGAAAAGTGGGCATAATCGAGCGGCAGTTTATCCTTATGGAAGTTAGTACATGTTTGTCGACTAGGATATTGTTCCGATGTAAATATTTCCTTGACTTACCCAGTCAAAGTGGGAAAGGCTTACCTCAAACTCACGTCAAATAGGTTGTCACTCATTATCCTGCACTTTCATTTGGGTTAATCCATACATGCCCGACCCTCTAGCCAAAGTTTAACATCTTATCTGCCGCTCAAATAGTCATGAGGTAACGTATTTTGCGACCCACCTTCATTTCCCGCCAAGTAGGACGTCCATTGTTAGCAAACAGTGCTAGATGTCATCGACAACTCGCCACACCAATTCAGTCAAGACATGGGGAAAAAAGGCGTACATGGCACGAAATAGCTATTCTTATTTTGTCGACCAGGGAAGAATGCCAGCGACGGCTTCTAATAGGGGGATCAGTAACAGCCCCTATCCCAGCTAGCACCAGTAGTCCGGGGAATATAGCGTCAGGCGCCCGAGATTGAAAAAAGAAAGCAACGAAGAAATCATTAGGAAGAAGCAACTTTTCAGTCAAGCCTAGGTGCGGGTCATCAAGGCCGCCACCATCTCAACCACAGCAACCACGAGACTCAAATGGTGTCAAGTGGCTCCCTGGCTTAACTACGTATTTCGTCAAGTGTACTTACGCGACTCGTGCAACGCGTGTAACCTGGACATGCCCAGGCGCCTCGATGAGCAGACATGCGGCCAGCTCGACATGCAAAGCCAATATCCTTCAGCCCTCCATCCCCTCGTGGGCAATTGATCATGATCAGAGTGGAAGGTCGACGGTCGCGGGCCATCGCGCGCGTGCATATTGTTAGTAGTGCTCCCTTGCTGACAGAATCTTAGCCATATGCCCACCCTAGCAAGTTCAACTTGAAAATATGACTTGAGCTGTATTTACCCCTGGTTGTCAGGAACACGCAAACGAATAAGATCACCCATTATTATGTTTGATCGGTCGCCCGGCACATGTGGGAGCTGGGATTCAGTTGAATTTACCGGATGAAAATGTTTTTATTGGGTAGAGGGGCTGGGGTTTCGGGTTCTGGAATGTCCGGATGCTCCTTGGGCCAGACTACGAACGGCGCTGACACACTGGGAGGAAGCGATACAACGCAGAACAAAGGGTCTTTGGCAGAGGGATGATTCCGCCAGGTCAATGTTCAGCCCTTCTTTCCCTCGCACGGAAGCCATACTGTGTTCAAGCCAGACACGACCCCCCATGGCAGCTGCAAGACGCTGCAGCATTGAGGTGCTGCTGAACTGTAGAGCGCAGCATAGACTCATGCAAACACATTTATTCATCCCCAATTCTCTTCCGCCCAGACCGGCCCTCTATCCCAACCCCCCGCAACCCACATGGGCAAGACGTAGTAAGTGTTCACAATTCTAACAGCTGCTGGCGATGGGTTTGAGCCACAGATCATTATATTGGACTCCCAATTCCCCTGCGCACAGCCACAGCTACATTCGCACAGAAAAGGACGCGCAACCTGCAAGTCAATTCACAGACTAAGCTGGGAAAGCTTCCCGCTCACACCTGGTCGGAGCCCGCGTTGTACCCCGGCTAACGTCTAGCCGAGTTCAGCAGTTGGCGGTGACGGATCAAGCCGTAAGGCAGAGCTGATTGGTCTAGACCGGCTGGCAGGACCCTTATGGGGCCGGGAAGGGTCTTGGAACGCCGGGCCTAAGGGCGGGAGCGGAGAATGAACTAGAGTGGCTATGCTATCTGTTTTTCCGGACAATGAATGGATAGAGTGCGGGTGTAGGTCTCGAGGCCTGGAAAGTAGCCTGTGATGCATCCTGGCTGTGGCCTCTCCAAAGCCCTCGTAACCGTTCGCGCTATCGTCCTCACACTGCGTCAGTACAAGGTCTTCTGATTGGCGCTCCTTGCCCAAGCTGCTAAACGAGCCGGATTAGCGATAGCAACTAGGTGTAGCAGTCCGTAGGAGCTAGTTCAGCGGCAACTGTGAGCGGTCGCTGCTCATCGATGAACCTTAGCTGAACTGCTGCTACCACGACTACTACTGCTGCACAACCGTCAACCCTACTAATCTACCCAGTACCCCCCTCCCTCCTCCTCCTCCTTCATCAGCTTCATGCCTGTGGCTTGCGTCATCCATTCGACCGGTATGACTTCGAGGGAGGAGATGGCCATGACGGCTGTGATACAGCCTCTGCCACCCTTATTACTAAAGCTGCTGCTAGGTTTACTCACCGGAGACTCCCTCGCTCCAGCTAGACTACACTTCCTTTCGACGAGTGTCCAGGCCATTCCTAGACGCATGAGATACGACTCCCTGTGCAGTGGCTCGCCCTCACCACTAATACTACCACCACCACCATCACCACCACCACTACTTAGGCTTTGCAAACGGTAATTTGCTGCCCGTTAGTCCGCCTAACCTCCGCTACCGACCTTGCTCTGATCTCATTCTACCTGTCGTCGCTTTGTTGAATCGATCCCGCAAATCCACGTCGATCAACTGCCGCTTCCCGTCACTCTTCTCCCTTGACATCGCCCTGGTCTCGCATCTCCTTCCCTACCCGCGCTCCTGGGATTCTGGGCGAAGGGGGAGAGCAAATCAAAGGAGGATCTGGCTGGCATTCAGTCGTTACCGCAGCCTGGCGGGGTTATCTCGGGAAGTTTGTCGTCGGCTGTCTGTTGTTGCGGTTGCTGTCGTAGCAGGACGCGCCGCCTTACCTCCCATCCCTCGCCCCGACCCTCATCAGCCCTCTCACCAGACGGAGCACGGGACGCTTCATCTCAGCCACTGAACAAGTCGAGCCGCGCATCCAGCCCTCAGCCTACCTCCATACTGGTCAGCGAGGCCGCCAGAACCTCAGCGTGTCTGACGATTTCGACACGACATATGCCGTGTAACATTCTACAAACGCCACCCACTCACAGCCAAAATTGCTCCTAAAGGGCAGATATTCCCTCAACTCAACCCACGGGGCCGTCGGATGGTAAACCCCTCTGACGGAACTGGGGTCACTCATACAACCGCCGGCAACACATTCAAGCTGGTTCGCTTGCCCCCCTCTCCCCCCAACGCCCTAATCTCATCTGCTTGCGTTGCTGAATCCATCGCCTACCTCTAACGTGGCTGTTGGTACTTTGTGTCTTGGTGGTTATGATGCGGATGCGGATGTGAATCAAACGAAAAAAAGATTTATTTATACCAAATTACCTACATACATGCCCCTCTTGCCGTTGATAGGCCGGCATCATTTTTCTGATTTACCCTTTGATCCGATACATCTATCTTCCCTTTCCCTCCCTACCATCAAAATTATCTTCGGCAACTCGTCTCAATACGACAGCTCAACTAATCTATTCGATCGCCAACCAGTCTATTCATCCATCACCTGCTGCCGCTGCACTCCTGTGGGGACTCAACCAACTTCATACCAAACACCCTTGTCGCCGAGCCGATCATGGTCCAGAACGTATCGATGCCTCTCGACGAAACTCGAGAAAATTGCTGGAGTAGGAGCGAAAAGGGCTTCGCGGACATTCCACACGATGCCATCTCCCAGCCCAGCATATCTAACCTCAACAAATTTCAGGTTTGCCCCCGGCCCGTGCGAACCTTCGAGCCACTTATTGACTCCATCAAACAGCCACCCACGCCAATCCAAGCGGCTCTCATGAGCTGTGGACTAGATGTCGCCGATTTTGTCCTTATCTACTCGAGCCCTGACGGGGCCGAGAATCCTGTAGTACTCTCTAGTACAGGCTTGAGGAATTATGCGAACCGAATCATCAATGAGCAGGTCTGTTCAACATACACACGTAGTGTATTGCACTACAGAAATGAGATGGTAGTGCACCCGTTAGGTAAGAATCTTTGACATTTTTCATAGCCATGCGCATCATTGATAGAAAGTTGCTCAGGTACTGCGCAGTTTGACGCTGTCGCTGAGACTAGACACGATGATTTATGGGAGAGCCAAATGCTCTCACCCTCCGAGTATCCCCTGCAGCGATTGAGTGATGCAAAGTCAGAAGAATCAGACGACGGACAGTCGCCTAGATCTCGGAAGCGAGCTCGAGTTCAAATGCGTCGCCAGTACCTCGGATCAGTTGAGAGCTCGGCGACAGCTCCAGCACCCAAGACACAACCGCTAACCATTGGAAATGACGCCGATGTTGAAAGCTTTTATTTCATTCGGTTCAAGGATATGCAACAATCGTCGTGCAAGGTAATGGGAAAGGCTTTTGTTAAGTTGGTGGAGCCAAAGAAACAAACTCACCATCCGTATACTGGTGGGAATGACAAGGCGCCGTCGTGGTGGCCTGCGACGAAGGGTGATAACGCCGTGAGGCACAAGGAGCCGGACCATCTTTTGAAACCAGGTGACTATGGCTCTAAGACGGCTCGTAGCCGCTGAGGGAATTGCGCTAACTCATTGTAGAACGGATTAACTTGTTGGTCCATATTCTCAAGATGATTATCGAGCCTAGCGAGAGGCAAAACCCGACTGTCCGAAAGCTGGGCTTAAATGTTCGGAAGTTGGAGGAGACGACGATGGAGGTCATGTCAAATTGGTTCAATGATAAGGATCATCCCGAAAATCTTCAGAAGAAAAAGTATTTGCGGGAAATTTTCCGTGTTGCAAAGATCCAGGAGCGCCACAAGCGTGGTGAAGTCGGTAAGAGAGAGTCCGCAGACTATGTCCATATAAATGTGTGAGGAAGATGGTTAACTTTTGCTGGACAGATGGCTCGACCACGATCCCAGTCATGTGTGGATCCGAGGGTCGAACGCTTGAAGGCTCCGATGATGAAGGGGACGAGATCGCCTACACGGATGGGGAACCGGAGCCTGAGGAGGCGCTATACACCGCTGTTGCCGGGGTTACCTCGCCGGAAAGAATTGTTTCACCGTCTCTCCTGCATCCTTCACACCAAGCCGAAACAGAGATACGGCTTCCAACGCGGAGCATCCGACCGCACACTCCCCGAGTAGCAGTTTCCGGGCCGGCAACGGCTTATGATGCCCATATCTACCGGCTAGATTCGAACCCATATCCGTCTGCGCCACAGACCATTCCCAATCTTCAAGACGCGTGTCGGAGGACTTATTCTCAGTGGCAATCTCCCATTATTAACGCGTCGACTTCTAATAATATGTACTATGGCCCACCACCGCCGAACACGATGGCATACCTACCACCGTTACAACAACAACAACAACAGCAGCAACCAATGCATTCACCTCAGCATAGCTTTGACGGACTTCATAGTATTCAGCCACTTGCGCCCAGTGGCGTGATGAATAGTCGGGTATTTGAAGGTAGCCAAGCACTGGCGGGACAGCAATGTCTCCGACCCAGCAGCCATCCACCATCCATGCCATACACAGCTCCATCTTCGTATACTTTTGATCCGGTCAGCGGTACATACGGATCGTCGGAGCATATCGTCAAGCAGGAGCAACACCAGCATCGATAATAAATATGAGCAAGTGAATCATGTAAAGTATGAGGTTAGGATAGTTTGGCCGACATGATCGTGATCTTGCGAAGGGGCCCCGATCTACTGGAGTAGGTTGGTTACGACAATAAGCTTTCATCTGAAGCCTATACGTGTTTCTAGATGTAGTGATTTCCATGTAGATGAAGGCAGTCAGAGACTCCCGTCTCCACGGAGCGGGGGAGACACAGGCCGAGCTTCTTGATGTTGTGCCTCGTACTTTTTGTCATTTGGCGGACGGGTGGTTCAAGTCAGCGTTTGTTTTGCGGGCGATTGGAGTTTGAAATATGCAGAGGCGGAGGGGATCTGTGGGTGAGGCCCTAGTTTATAGATGGAGGGTTAGAGGAGATACCAAGTGGCACTTATTTAAAAAAAATTATACGCACACAGCTCTAATTTCGCAAAATTATATCACATGCGCGGTCCAGATGTATTGATGTGGACGGGACAGAGATTGCGAGTGACCCGTGTCTGGATGTTGGAGAAGCAATGATGGCGAAGGCCAGTTGGCGTGTTGACGTGGCGGGCGAGAGGACAAGGGACGACGAGGCTACGGTGTTAAGGTGGCCAGGTCGGGTGACTTGGGGGAAGGAGCGTGGATGGCGGCGCCTACGTAAACGGTTAGCGATCTCCCGATCTTGTAGAAACTTGGGAGCGGCACGGCATGCGGCGCGGATGCGGGTGCCGGTGGATAGCCGCTTAGACGCCGACAGGGACGAAGAAAGCGACGGCTTAGCGATGGAGGGTCGGAGCGGATCGAAAAAATTGGCAGATTGAATTTCGGTGGTCATGATAGAGTTGCGGGCGACGTGACGGGCCCCGAGCGCTGGAAGACTAAATGCGGCGAGGACAGTTACCCTTTCAGCGCGTCGGCCGTCGCGCGAGTCGTGGCAGCCGGCGGGGCCCGGGCGTCGGGAAGAAGGTTGAAGATGTGTCACTGTGACTCGACTGGGGCTGCGCTGGCTCGTGGCCAACTCTAGTTGACTTAGGGGTGCGGTTTGATCGACGGCGGCGGCTGGCTGAAACCCGATGTTCTAGCAAGAGGGGATTTGGGGCCTGCGAGGTAGGCACACTCTATACAGCCGGGTTGAGGCCAACGGCGGCGGAGACGACGAGTCATGGCGAAGGACAGCAGCGATGCAGGAAGGGTCGAGAGGCCGACGGGAATAGGGGCGCACCATTCGAGAGCATCGGATGGCGCGCAGTGCTGCCAGTCATGACGGACCAGCTCGTCTTTGCCGCCGTTTCACGGAGACGGACAAGCTGGCCGTCGTCCATGAGGTCATGGACAGCGAATGCCATCGTCGACCCTCCGACGAATCGCCATTCCTCGCCATCATGGCGCGCCCGGGAAAGACATTTGTTGCGCATCCTCTGATCTCGATCGCCCGATCTTATGGCCGTCCTCAGACACAGCTCCTATACCATCGGGCCCCTTGACCGCGTCACATGCGGCGACGAAGAGGACACGAAGGGCAATTGGGTCAGCGTAGGTGGCAGCAGCAGCATTGCTCACGACAAGAATTGGTCAAGGCCGGCGTCGGCGCCGTATTGGAGATTCGCGGCGGCTGATGGCGACAAAATGCACCAAAGGGCCTCTGACGGCGAGTCATTCATCGGGGGCAGTGGACCCTTTCATCGGGCCCGTCTTCCCCTGCCAGCGGACGCTTTGACGGGCCCTTTTCTCGATGCCATCAAGAGCAGAGGGGGGAAGACCGACGCCGCCCTTCTGAAGCGCCGATAACCACGGCGTGAGCTGAGTGAGTCAGGCCTCACAATGGAGCAGATCGGGCCAGGAATCGAGGTAGAGGACGAGGATGTAGGCTTCAGAGCTGCTGCTCTCGCTCTAGCTGTCCGTCTGCTTCTAGCCCCGCACCTCCTCGAGTTTGAGCGGCGTTTGAGGTCCGGATGACGGGCAACGCGCGCCCATGGAAATCTGCCTGGCTCACTATGGCATTGTACTCCAGGTCGCTGGACGCCGGCTCGTTTCAGGAGGTTGCGGCGGCGGCTCGGCCTGCATGCACGGCGGGAATAAGCCCCGCCGCCATGCAGCTGGCTCACGACGGGCCCTGCAGGCGCTTCGCCGACCACTTGGCTGCTTTTGTCACCTCGTCGGCACCGGCGCGACGTGTGTGATGAGTCTCTGCCGGCCGCAGTCTGCAGTGTGCTCGATCTCGGCACGTCACGTGTTTCCGTCGTGGTCACCCTGATCGGCGCCGACTAAGCGCTCGAGAGGCGCCGGCTATAGGTGCCGCGGCTATGGCGGCTCGGTGGGGGAAAGACGAGCTGCGCCTGCGCCTGGCGTGGCGGGGAAACTGGCGAGCCCGCCGTATCGTCGCCGCGCTCTGCGACTCGCGTCGCGCGCGTGTTGGCCACATCGCGTCATGTCGAGCATGACGCTGTAAATCCTCCTCCTCGGCGCCTCGAGCCGATCGCTCGTCGAGAACTGATCCTCTGTCCATCGCGGCACGTCGTCGTCGTCGTCGTCCTCCTCGCGCGCCTCTCCTCACCAGCAACCCTTATTCCCGAACCCGACGCCCCGAGCGCTGCAAAAGTCCCTGAACTCCCTCGCCCGTCGTCGCCCCCTGCCCGCACCGCCCGACCGGGCCCCCCAACAGCGGACCCAGCGCCTGTCCGTCTGGCCAGCGCACGCGCCCCCCCCTGCTGGCCGGCGTCCAGCTCCCCTTTTCTGAGCTGCTTGGGCTTTTTTCCGTCGTCGCCTCTCTGACCTTTTGCCTGACTTGCTCCCCCCCCATCAAACATCAAAGCCCTGGCGTCCTCGGCCTTCTCATAAAGCGCTTGCCTCCCCAAACCGCCGCCACTTGCCATTCGCCATTCCCAGTTCAAATCCCCTAATTCTCTTCTGCCGCTGGCTGTCCCTGTCACACCGCCTGCCTGCCCGTCCGCCTTTCCTGTCTCTGCTTGCTCCACGCTGTCGTGTTCCCTTACTGGCCACCGCAACCTCCACCATTCATCATCGCCACCTCCACTATCCATCTCGCCACCTCTCATCTTCATCTTCACCATCCCCACAATCATCCTCAACATCAACACCTCCTCGTCGGCTTGCCGCGGCCACGGCGATGATTAATATTCTCATCAATTTCCATTCCTCGACTATCTCCTAACTCGTGGCGTTCCCGCTCCCTCTCCCGGCCCCTCTGTGGCAATTATTCGTCAGCTCCGTCTCATCAAACCTCAACTCCAACTCCATCTCGCTCGTCGCCTCGAACTCGCGCATCTCACCACTCCGGGAATCCTTGAAGCAGGCTCTTCACTTACCCCCTCGGCAATCCTCTTCATCGTTCCCGCCCTTCTCCCCGGACCCAAGAGTCCGTCGCCTAAAACTCCCTTTCCCGTCGGTCCATCCCATCTGAGCAGTTCCATCTCGCCTGTCCGCGACTAATGGCGCATCTGATGTATCCTCAACACCACACGCCCATGGCTGCGCCTCCTCAAAAACCTGAGACCTTTATGCTGAGCAGCGAAGCTCAACAATCACTGCCCCAGGACGCCCAGGTCGCCCTGCAGCAGGTGGACAATCGTACGTCCCCCTCCCTCCTCCCACTTTCCTACTGACAGCGCTCTTAGTAAAATACTTTTTAATCTCTGCTCCCGTCGATTGGACTCCCGACCAGTACATTCGTCGCTTCCTCTTGCCCACCGGCGAGTACGTGTCTTGTGTACTCTGGTATGCATGACATCCATTTATCCTCTAACGTAGCATCTACTAACACGTCATGCCCCAGGAATAATCTATTTCATATATCCGGCACCGACATTGTCCGCTGTCTGTCTTTTCGCTTTCAAGCCTTTGGCCGGCCCGTTAAGAACTCCAAGAAATTCGAAGAAGGCATCTTTTCCGACCTGCGCAACCTCAAATCCGGCACCGATGCCTCTCTTGAGGAACCCAAGAGCGGTTTCCTCGACTTCCTCTACAAAAACAACTGTATACGCACCCAAAAGAAGCAAAAGGTCTTCTACTGGTACAGCGTGCCTCATGATCGTCTCTTCCTTGATGCTCTCGAGCGTGATCTCAAGCGCGAGAAAATGGGCCAAGAGGCTACGACCGTAGCCGTCAATGAGCCGGCCCTCTCCTTTGAGTTTGACTCGTCCCAGTCCCTCTTTGAACAATTGACCAAGGCACAGCAAGCCAATTCCTCGTCCTTCTCGGCCCAACAGCCAACCTACCCTCCACCGCAGAGCAAGTCGCCGGGTATGCGCGCCATGGATGCCATGCCACCGCCGCCCATCATGCCCATGTCTCTCAACGACGACCTCAACTCCATGTCGCCCTACCATACCATGGTCATGCCTAATATGGCCCAGCAAGTCGTCAAGCGAGAGTCCGAGTTTGCTCGTAACCAGTACGGTCAGAACGGTCTTCCCATCCCACAATCACAGCAGCGTCATACATCCATTCCTCCCTATGCCATGGAGTACTCTCCCACTCCCTCCTTCGTCTCCTCCCACTACGAGGACTACGGTAACCGTGCCATCTCCTTCGAGCCCATAACGCCGCCCCAGCAAGCCCTCGGCATGGGCTCAGAGCCGGCCTACATTGCTCACGAGGAGACGGGCCTCTATTCTGCCATCCCTGACCATATGGCCAATAGCATGAGCAACTTAATGCAGATTCCTCCCTCCCACCTTTCTGGATCTCAATACTCACATCCATCGAGAGGCTTTGCCAGCAATAACGCCTACTCGGTCATCGAGGGTTCGCCAACCTATAAGCAACGCCGTCGTCGTTCTTCCATACCTCCTGGTGCTGCCAATCTTGCCGCCGTCACAGCTCAGGCCCGCACGAATCACCGGCCCTCGGACCTCCGACGCTCCATATCCACCTCGGTCGGCCCGACCGTCGATGGTGACGATTCCGAGAACAACTCCCCTCCTGGCCTCGCCTATAGTCGTGGAATGTCTGTCGGCATGCCTCAGCACAAAAACTTGATGGATATGTCGCGTCACGGCACGCCCATGTCGAGCATTGAGAATAGTCCCGCCATCAATCCCATGGCCCTCCAACACAACGATTACACTTCTATGTCGACCGAGGATATGAATGGCGATGGTACCTCTTCTTTGCATGCCTCGCCCCGCTCGCACCTCCAAGGCTCTGCGGCCGCCATTCGCCGTGCCCGCAGTGCCACCATGGACCTCGGCCCCTATCCACACAAATCCCACTCCTGCCCTATCCCCACCTGCGGCCGTCTCTTCAAGCGTCTCGAACACCTCAAAAGGTATGGTCTTTCCCCTTGTTGCCCTGTACTGCCCGTATGCGGCCAGCCCCTCTATTCCAGCTCTCTATCCTGTAACCCCACGGCTTGTCATGAAAGGCCGCTGACATGTGCCCCTTCAGACACGTTAGAACTCACACCCAAGAAAGACCCTATGTCTGCCCTCATTGTAACAAGGCTTTCTCCCGTTCCGACAACTTAGCACAGTATGTAGATGAATGGCGTGCTCGTGCCATGATCTCACCTTGTCCATCTAGCTAATATTTCTCTGCAGGCATAGACGTACACACGATCGTGCCGACGGTTCCGACGGCCCCTTTGGTCACTACAGTGGCGAAGAAGAAGATTACGAGGCCGACGAGCATCTCGCTTCACTTGAAGAGACGTCACCCATGTCGGAAAATGGTTATCTTCCGTCCAATCTCAGTCAGTCTTGCATGGGTCTTAGTAGCTTGGGCATGAGCATGTCCACATCGGGTCTCGCCAACCCAAGTGAACTTATGAACGGACACCAGCTGCTCCAACAGCCCATATGAGTCGAAGCTTGCTTCTCTCGCCTTCTTTTAGTCTTTCGTTGACCTTTTTTTATTTTTATTTTCTCTCCTTTCTCAAACTTATCTCTCCTACTTTACCTTTTAAACCCTGCCAAAGCCGCGCGAACCTATCACCGCGCTTAAGGCTTGGCTGATGATAGATCTTTGTCAAAATAACTGGTGTGCATGTCGTGTGTTTGTGTCGACTTTGTAATCATGAGTATGAGTTGAAATGTATGGAAAATAGATGCTAATCCCGGCCGGCGGAGTGTGGGACATTTCTTGAATTATCTGGCTGGTATGCTGCGGACGGGGCTGGTGTACTGGGACGGGGGAATGAAGCGCGCGTGTACTAAGAGACGATGAATGGTGAAAACCACTAATGGCATGATGGCCGGACGTGCACGGGTAGTCATAATAACCATAAGAGTCACGAAATAATATAACATTCCACTTTGCTGTCTAGATTCGTGACCCTGCTATGCACCTCGTCTGCATTGATGGACCACAGTCCTACTACGTCCTTGAAGCTTTCGTACAACGATCAAGATTCAACCGGCCGTCTCGTCATGGCTCCTGATGAGCGTCGTCTGCTCATCTGACCTGCTTTGTGATGGGGGAAAGATGGGCGTAATTGTGCGCAACGATGACGATTGTCAGCATCGTTCCATCACAGCAACTGAGGCCGACTCGGCGCTCACGTACGAGGGATAATTACCTGATGCCAACCCAACTACTTCAAAATGCCACTTACGAACGAAATACAAAAGGTGAGGGCCTAAAGTCGAGAGTCTTCAAAAACACTCACAGTATGCTGGTCATGTGCCATAGATGTACAGCTAATTTCGCATCAAGGGATCTAAAAGCCTCCATTGCATCTAGCTTCCGACCGCAAGCTGCGCGTGGGAGGGCGTCATGATTCATCGGGACGTTTGACCGACCAGAATTACATGCTTCCCCGCCCTCCTGACCCTGTAGTCACAGACTCACACACTTTTCAGACTTCAGCAGCAAATGTTAGGCCGACGTCGCGTGCATCATTGAGCCCACCCGGCGCACCACTGCACCATCCGACCATTCGAGCCGGTGGCCATGGCCGTCTGTAATACCCGCCCACAGCTACGCAGCGATGCTTGCAGTCGAAGATATCTGCAGGACCTAGTTACTCTCATCTTGACGCATCACTCACCCATCTCATGATAACTCGTCTCTCCGGCAGTATCTGGTCAGCACCTACGGCGAAGAGGCTAGGAATATTGCAGGCGCAGTCAACCTTTGAAAGGAAGAGTGCAGTCCGGATTGCCTCTTGTGGGCACAAAATCGCTCTCTCAGGACGATTGAGAGTCAAGGTGCAGTGCCGATGTTGCGAGTAATGCGATATATATCTGATTTAGTAGTTGATAGAACTGGACGTTAAAGTATTCCAGCTCTAGAGGCATGCTCGTGACGGAGAAAACTGACGCTATGCCTTGGCCATATCTATGTGTTGAGATATCACTCCCTTATACTCGTGTCCCTTGCGCTAACCTTCATACTATATAACTACATCACTCTTCCTACAGCTCTGGTCGCGACTCGTTGGTTCCTCTGCGACGCCCGTCACCAGCATATCACTCCAACTTTGGCCCTCAGCCGTGATGGTTTACTTTCAATCCTCAATGAATCCTGGTAGCGACTCTTTGATTCGACTACGTCGCCCAGCGCATGTGTATTTGCCTTATGGTTGTCAGTGCGCTTCGACGGACTATCCCGACGAGGGGAAGCACGAGCGTCCAGTGTCTGCCACGAATCAAATCTTTCGAAATTGGCTCATGATGCTCACAACAAAGGCCGTCAAGTGACTCTGGAGTAGAGTCACGCAGGTCGCGCTCCCCCGCCGTACCTCCACATCCTACCCTCAACCCAGCCCTGTTCGGGGAATGCGGAATATCGAGTCCTACCTCTCGCCTCGACCCCTCCGAGCGCTGCTGCGGGCGAGTAGCAGGGGCGACAGAGGTCGACTCCCGCTCGGAGGAGACCAAGATCAAAGGTACCGAATTTCATTACGAACCAAAATCCAAGTAGGTTGATCAGGGTCTGAAATGTTAAGGGCCCGAATGTAACGGAATAACTCACTTGAACTGTCGGCCAAACCCAAATACCATGACTGACCAGATCTACGTTCCATTGACACTAGCTCTAACCGTATTAGGCAAATGGCCCGAGCGCAAACGCTTCTAGATTACCTCTAGCAAATTCATAACTGTCAGCCGGTCCAGACTTGGCTCTGGCTGCATCACTGAGGGTCTTCAAAGGTCAGCTGTCCATGAGGAGTGACTAGCCCTGCCCACGCATCTCGGACCGAGGGCCTTGGAATATTACCCGGAGCAGCTCACCCTCATGGCCCCGAGACGTATATCGAGACGACGCGTGGTTCAAGGCCAAGGCTAGGTCACCTGTTAGAGGATTTTGAGTCTAAGAAGGGAGTTCGCAGAGTTATCTTCGGGCCCATACCGTCGCAAGCTCTCGGAAACAAGTGATGCGAGGTGAGGAATGCATGCTAGCAGCCAAAGAACGGCCTCGTGGTTGTCTGGGCATTCAAATACATTGTGTGTGTGCAGGGCGGCAGTGAGTCCTACTGTCGACGAAGTAAAACCCTTCGCACCCTTGCTACTTGACATCAACATTCCATTGTGCATTACCGCACCATCTTGCTTGTATTCTGTATACCACATCCTAGCTTACGTCAAGCACCACCCCTGTTCAGTAACTACCCTTACGGCACGTGACATTATATGAATATGTTTTTGACTCCGGGACGAAGTTTACGCCGCCTCATGCGCTTTCGCCCTCGGGAAGGGGTCAAGCGTGGAAAAGTTTACGACGAGGTCTAACGCATGCACCAAAAGCTTGTCTCTAAAAGCACCATTATTGTGCGGTATTAACGTTCGAGGGACCTGGGTATTCTCTCAATGGCAAAGATGTTGTCAACCGTGCGGGTGATTTCGATTACGTAAGAGCCGGACATGGAGTTCCTGTTGTGGTTGAGAGTTGTGAGGTATATAGCAATTATATAACTCTACTGTCCTTCGGTAGAGTGGCACGGGCTCATGTGCAATAGTGAGTCGCGGAGATGGCGCGCTTCCGCTGGGTTGATGGCACAATGGATGCTGCGTACGTATCACTGTGGCCAATGGGTGTCAGAAAATATCAAGTGTGAACTCTTACTGTCAGTGGTGATCTATAAAGGAGATACTCGATGCGCATTCCAACCAATGATAATATATCTAATGGATGAGGTGAGGTGTGATATTCTTAAGACAGAGACTTCAGTAAACTCGGCAGATGAAGAGATTGTATTGTACATGGACAGTGTCTGTGCACCAGCCTGTATTTTCCGCCTTTTCCTAATAGAGCAGCCCATCTTCCTTTCTCCTGTCCCCAATCAATCCAATCGAATCAGCACAACAGTTCTCCATCGAGGGAAACTTGCCACGCCGGGGGACTATTCTCAACACCTGTCAGCGGTATCCCCTACGAACCTCCGGATCTCACTGTAGAATCTGTAGAGCCGAGATTGAGTAACAAAGTCCTCACTTCGAAGAGGATTCCCAATCGCTTTTGCGGTCTGTATCGTCTTCATCTCTCAACACATTCCCCTATCACCATTATCATGAAGCTAACCACGATCAGATCAGATGGTAGGGTCGGAGCTCTACTCATCGCCAAACCTTGATCACGGAGGAAGAGCCATCCGATGAGTTCCCGGAGCGTACCCAGCACCCGATACGGAGATGGTGGATTGGATCAAGTCGGCCTCGGCTGTTACAAAGAAGGGAGATATAGATGAATATGCGCACCTCATGTGGTCCCGGTGTCTAGGCCTCGCCTGGCTGGGGCTGCAGGTTTTGTGAGACTTTTTCCCGCGCATGCAGTTTCCATTGCTACCATTTTTATTTTTTTTGGGTAGAAGGTTCCGTGGAAAAGGTGGCTGAATTCCACGGGTAAATACTGAGCTGAATGGCTATTCATCAAGGGGAATATATCAATGATCTTTCAAGTAACAAAAGAGGATAGGAGCACTGTACAAGGTGTGGCCTGGGTCAGAGAGGAGCCCAATGTGCTAGATAGTCATAGACTCAAGTAGCACAATAAACACAAACACACTTGCCACGCCTACACTGGCCATTCGAGTGGTAGACGGTCGTCGAAGTGCAGGGTAAATGACGGCCATCCCAGTCCCTTGGCGCTTGAACTCGACTGCCAATCAGGACTTGACCCTCGTCCCGCTTGATTGACCGCCTCACCTCGGACTTCACCCATGCGTCGGGTCAGGATAAGTCTGAACGGCAATACAAAGCGCCTCTCCAGCCCCGCGAAGTGCAATTCCCCAGCCTCGCCCAAGCGCGCGCCTACGCAATGGCGCACCGATGTGGATCCGGAAAAGACTTACAGGGTTATGGGAAGTCGCACAATAACATTACATAATCATAATGATAGATCACTTCAGCATTGAGGGGTAAGGAGGGATTTTTTTTATTTATCTTTATTTAACGTCTGGCGGATCACGCGTCAAGCGAGTAACCCTATTAAGTCCCTACTGAGACAAAAGACGCTGTGAGGAGGGATTGATGTATATAGGCGGGTGTAAGATTGGGGTGATATCACGTGGTGTCCCGTGGCTCCTAACTACAACGGATTTTGTGTAGAGCTTGAGAATCACATCAATAAGATACGGAACGTCTGTCTACTTATTATGGATATGAGCTAGAGGATGATATTTTAGGATTCACGTGAGAGCGGATGTTGAGCCGTTGATGAGGTCTGGAAGTGACGAGAGAGCTGTTTGTAGTTTATTATATTTATCTTCTCCAACTGTATCCACACCGTCACAATTTATCCATTGTTGAATATTTATACCAGAAATAAAGCTCCGCCTAGTCAGCATACGCTAACATTAACCCAGTTTCTTTCCCAACTAAATCTTCATTCTGCCAAGACGATTACAACACAACACTATTACATCACAGCATGATTACATCACAACACTACTCCTATCCGGCTATTCCCTCCAATTCGATCCCTAATAAGTGCATCTGAGTTTGGTCATCGCGCCCATGATGGCTAAATCACAACAACCACCTCCTCTGGCCCAGCACGTTGCAAAGGGTCGAGCTACCTGGGTTCAAACCTTCGATAACAAGTTTTGGTCAGCCGTTTAAGAGGCTGATCCTCCAGTCTAGTCCTTCGTACGCGAGCAAATGGACGCGTTTCTCCTTGCGGTTGCTTCCGGGCACCATATGCAACACAACAGCCAAAGAAAACACAAGCCGTCGGGCCCCTTACCCAAGCCCAGCCAAAGCATACCAGCACGACCCCCTATTCCCACAACAAAGCAACCATAGATTTGGGCATCGACCATCGAAGGTCTTTCTGCCACTGTCCCTTCGGCTTCGTCTTCGTCTCGACCCAACACAACCTCCCTCCCTCTTGTACGCCCATACCGAAAAAAAGCAGCAATTACCAAGGGCCCAAAAGCTATCTTCTGTCTCTCTGGGGAAGCTCCACTCCTCAGAGAAGATGCAGCCGCAGTCAAGTCCGCTTTCATTCAAATTGTTCCCAGACTTAAGGATGGAGTTGCCTCCGCTTCTCGCTGCTCACATGGTTTCTCCGTCGCTTTCTCGTCTAAGTCATCGCTGAAAATTGCAATGGAAAGTGCCGATTCCATAAAGGCGTCTCTTTCCGGTACCTTAATTCAACTTGAGGACCGCATTGGGTACGTTGTTAAGCGTATCCCACGCACTATCTGGAATCTGGTCTCCAATCTGGCTCCCATCACGTTTGATGACGTTTAGAACTCTCACAGGCACAGACAGGTGTCTCTCCGTCTGGCACCCAATGGTCTTTACATGAAGATCGCCATGATTCTCTGCACACGGCGGTTATTTTCTTCCCAAAAGAGGTGTCCATTTTTACAATCGTTGACAGCGCCCCTTCACGACGCTATATCCCTAACCCGAAGGTCATCTAGTGTGATGCCTGCTTTGGGTTTCATCAATCCTCTCGCTGTCGCACTCAAGCGTTGTGCGCTCGTTGCAGTACTTTTCGCCACCAAGGAGAATGTCGCCACATTTTTCGGTGCATTAACTGCCTGGGGCCACATCCTGCAGATGACTCTAACTGTCTTCTCCGCCCTCGCCCTTTCAAGGGCAAGCTTATTCATCCTTTAGTGAAAGCAATTACGGAACTCCGTTTACGTAACCGTAATAATCTCAGTAAAGACCGTTGCGCAGAGGCTGCCGCAGCCGCCGCAGCCTCCAACTCTCCTGGTAGACTCGGTGCACCGAATATCTCGACGGAAGCCCCCTCTGTTCCTCCTCAACGCACGCCTTCTACTAGCCAGAACAGGCTTACTCCTCTTGCTTCTGCTTTGGATGGGTCCATGGAAGTAGACCTAGACCAGCAAGTCTCCAATAACCCTCCAACAGTACTTCCCATGACCGATAGAGTCTATTTCAGGAGCACCCCCCGCCTCGCCTCCGTTTCCTCCAAGAGCCCTGGAAAAGAACAATAAACCAAAAGAACGTAACCAAGTCCCATTCGACCTGCGTTATTTTCACTCCCCCTAATCGTGACTGGAAAAATTCGCGCCCGCGCGTTCTCACCTATGTCTGAAAGAAATCTAACCTCCAACCTATCCAACTGGATTGTGGTCTCTCGGCTGATATCATCGCCCTCCATTTCCAGTGCTCTCCTTCTCTAGAGATCATAAATATAAACCTACAACCTCAAGCTCGAATTCCTGAGAGCCTCGGGGCACTCTTAAGTTGGCCGGTTAAACCGAATACCATAATTGTGGAAGATTTTAACCTTCACCATGAATCACGGGAGCCCAACGTCTCCCAGTCGTCTAGCGTCAGCAGCTTTGTTGAATGGATTGACAACTATTCTTTGAGGTCGGCATTACTTTACGGAGCTCCCACTTATCGCGCCGGCCATATCCTCGACCTAGTACTTACGAACATGGAAGGACTTCTAGCCTGTGTAGATCCAGAGACACATTCAACCTCCGACCACGAGATCATACCCGGCTTCGTCTAGCTCTCGTCATCACAAAGGCGATACCCAACGCTAAAGCTGCCCAGGTTTAACGACGAGAACGCTGAGACATTTCGTCTAGCCCTCTCAGCTACCGCACCTCCTACTCTTCTCATTGAGGACCCAACCCCCCAGCGCCTAGACGCGATTACCTCATCAGGCATCGCTGCTCCCTCAGAAATTCTGCTTGCAGCTAACCCGCCGTGGCCTGCATGCATCCCTTGCAAAGATTATTAGAATCGCGAATGCTCTGACCAACGCCGTCAGTATTTCGAAGCTCGCAATAGCGGCGATCAAGGTCTCACTAGCGAGTTACACAAGAATTTTCGAAAATCTATTAGACGAGCCAAAAGCGAACACAAGCGCTTCAAGTTGGATAATGTATATTCGATCTTGGTGCTCCATAAAGTTGTTGGATAGCGGAAGTCATCTATTTGCTTTGGCAATCTTCCCATTCAATTTCAAGCTGTTACGTATAGCACCCCGACCGAGCGGGCAGATATATTCTTTCGAACTAAGCTTTCCCGCGCATTCGTCAACCGGGCAAAACTAGAAATACACCCACCTGCTCACTGCGTGCGGTCCCCGCACCTCTCTCTGTGGATGAAGATGAAGTGTGCCACTATCTTCTAGAAGTTTCGTCAACTACTCTGGGACATGACCACCTCTCTATCTCAGCTCTCTGCCTGTTATGAGGAGTAGATAAATGACGCTCGTGGATCGTTCACCTTTACAGCCTCTGCCTGGAAAATGGTCACCACCCCAGCATCATTCGCCGCGCCGAAGTGGTGGTCATTCCTAAACCGCGCAAGGACAATCTCACTAATCCTACCAGTTGACGACCGATTTCGCTTCTCCCAGTTCTCGGGAAAGGGCTGGAACGTCTCCTTGCGAGACGCTTTGCCTTCTGGGCCTTGTCAAATCGCATTATCTCCCCGATGCATTTCGGAGCGCTGCCCGGAAGGTCTGCCATGAATTTCGTAGAATGTTTGGTTCACTATGTCGAAAAAGTGTGGGAGACAAAGCAGGTGTGCACTCTCGCCACCCTCGATATCCAAAGTGCTTTTGATAATATTCAGCCTGACCGTCTCCGTGCTCGTCTTTACGAACAGAGATGACCTTAAACATATGTGAATTGGGCTGCTTCCTTTGTTTTTTGCAGGAAAGTTCGTCTCAGAGTGGATGATTTTGTCGGTAATTTCTTGGATATTCCGCATGGCTTGCCCCAAGGATCCCCTGCTTCACCTATACTGTATCTTCCCTTTCTTGAGCCGTTATTTAAACTCGGGTTTCCTACATTCGGATACGTAGACGACGTAGCAATCCTCTCGGCCGCAAATGTATTTCAGATATTCATGTTCGGGGTTGAAACGTCGATGGTAGTCGGCGTAGTCCCCGTGGCCTGTTCTTGCCGCAATAAGATAATGGTACGCCCATCTTGGTAAAGCTAGTTCCGGTGGTCTTTTGCAGCGCATGAATAGGTCCAGATCTTTGTATCGTTTCGGTCGATACTTCTGCCACTACTCTTCCACGAGCTCTTGGCTGCGCTGTTTAACCCACCTCCCTGGAGGACAAGACTGAACACCTGTACGCGGTGTCCCCTACGAACCTAGGAGTGAAATATTCTCCCAGAGCCAAGTTCAGTCAAATTTCGCAATATCAAAGAAGTTGGCCCACGAGGCAAAAATTCGAATTACTCCACCATGTCAATCTTTCACTCCGAAAGAGTCCGATTCTCAACTAAGCTTCATCAAGTCTACAAGTACGACCTAGTACATCCTTATTCCAATGATCACACCTCTTGTCGACTTTCTCTGGCCTCAGCCGGTCACCAAATACACGCCCACGCCGATATTTATACCCGACGGAGGACACAAAGCGTGGCGCACAAATCTGGGAGACAGTTCTTTGGGAATTGCGTGAGAGGATTCGGGACAAGTTAACAAGATGATGCGAAGGATGGATTCAGTCTCGACGGGCGTGAGATTTCGAATTTCGGCAAGGAGTTTTTAAGAATTAAGCTTTGTGCACGCGAAGGCTTCGCTTGCGAGAGTGCAGCTCACACTATAAAAACAAGCAGACGATGGAAGTTGTAGTGATCCGCCTCCTGGAGGTGTTCTCTGGTATAGTTTGAGTAGCATGGGCACCTACTCCACTTGAGAAGGAGACAACTCAGATCACATATCGCGCGGAGAAAAGTTGAAAGATGGAGGCATGTCTGGATAACTCAGGGTTTTTTAGACGTTCCCCTGGGTGGGTATTCACGGATGAGGGTTGACTTGGGGTGAATAAAAAGCCACCATAACTTCGCAGTGGTACTTGCAAATGAAATCTGAGGCATGAGTGCTCTTCCTTTACGTTGAATCATCTATTCTGTACTTTTCTTTGATATTGTGTCATAGCTAGATAGCTGCATACGCAATTAAAGTCTGATGCAAAAAAAAAACCCCCCACTTCCCTAATGCCGCAAATGTTAGATTATAAGGATTCTGGATAGATGCCTCAGGCAGGATTTATGGGTTCCTTCTTTGGCACCACTAGGCTTTTTTTTTTTTAAAATCATTTGATGTGTATTCACCTATCTAGCTATGACACATGACCGGTACTGTGTATACACGCTGGATGACTCTTTTGACGTTAGAGACACTCATACTCTAGATTTCATTCGCAAATACCACTGCGAGGTATGCTTGCTTACACAAACAGTCGACCCTCCGTTAGTAACCACCAGAGGGACGTTTCAAAACCTTTGCTTATCCAAGCATGCCCACGTCATCCATGCATAACAGCGCCGCGAGAAATGTGGTTGTGTTTTGCTGGATTTGAACCAGCGATCTACTGCCTCAAGTGGGATATGTGTCCAAGCTATCCAGACTCTACTTGGCAGACTGGCCAAGACGATTTACCACTGCACCACCCAACCATGGCGGTATTATTAGTGTCGCTGTACTCTCGCAGCCGAAGACTTGGCACGCACAAAGCTCAATTTGTAAAACTCCTTGCCAAAATTCGAAATCTCACGCCCGTCGAGACTGAATCCATCCTTCGCATCATCTTGTTAACTTGTCCCGAATCCTCTCACGCAATTCCCAAAGAACTGTCTCCCAGATTTGTCCGCCACGCTTTGCTTCCTCCGCCGGGTGTAAATATCGGCGTGAGCGTGTATTTAGTGACCGGCTGAGGCCAGAGAAAATCGACAAGAGGTGTGATCATTGGAATAAGGATGTACTAGGTCGTACTTGTAGACTTGATGAAGCTTAGTTGAGAATCGGACTCTTTCGGAGTGAAAGATTGACATGGTGGAGTAATTCGAATTTTTGCCTCGTGGGCCAACTTCTTTGATATTGCGAAATTTGACTGAACTTGGCTCTGGGAGAATATTTCACTCCTAGGTTCGTAGGGGACACCGCGTACAGGTGTTCAGTCTTGTCCTCCAGGGAGGTGGGTTAAACAGCGCAGCCAAGAGCTCGTGGAAGAGTAGTGGCAGAAGTATCGACCGAAACGATACAAAGATCTGGACCTATTCATGCGCTGCAAAAGACCACCGGAACTAGCTTTACCAAGATGGGCGTACCATTATCTTATTGCGGCAAGAACAGGCCACGGGGACTACGCCGACTACCATCGACGTTTCATCCCCGAACATGATGATCTGAAATGCGTTTGCGGCCGAGAGAAAAGGCCCAGGCATTTTTCAGAATGCCGACCTGCTTTGCTACATTGGAGAATCTATGAGAAAATGGACCCACCTGGGGCCAGGGAAATGATAGGGGAGAAGGGATGGCAGAAGTTCATTCAATTCTTAACAACAAGCAGATGTTACAGTCTGCCGAAAAATGAACAGGGTGGGAGGTGACCACACTGAGATTGTTTCTGACCCGAGAGGAGATGAATGTGGAAGATAGGGATGCGGCGCGGGGCACCGTAACTCAGACATATACTGTTCATTTTTTTTCTTTTCTTTTGTCGCTTCTGGCTTCACTGCCGGTCATGTAGGTAGCAATGAGCTTTCAGAGCCCATCTACCCATGTCACGTCTACATAGATGTTAGGTTCTTTCTGTCACGTAAATGATTTCATATTCATATTCAAATTCAATTGATATTCTCTAAAAATATTCATCTATTTCAAGGATAATTGCTCTGTATTACAAAAGTATACACCGAAGCCCTCAGTATGGCTCACAACTAAAATGAAAGCGTACAACATGTTTTGAATTAGTCTGCTCCATCCTAATACTTTGTGTATCCTCCATTTTCCTTTATCACTGCTAGACATCTTTCGTCCATGTTAACCTCACTGTCACGGTTCGAGAGTCGATGCGGGAGCAATCAGATATACGAAGGTAGTTTATTATTTTCTCTATGCCTATCTATACAAGTCCTACCTCAACTATTTATACACTTACTATACTATCTGGAATATTCTTCTCGCCTGTAACCAGTTTCTAGTACGTTCCCCTGAGGCTGGTTCGCAGTCCTACTACTAGTTACTAGAGATTTCTAGTGACGTCCGGATTGGTCTATCAAAGAGTATTGAATTTCGAACATTTGTACAGCACGTGATTTCTGTCATGTGACACTGAATAATTACCGGCTCACTAGCCGTTACACTCACTTAACAGAGGCTTCTTCCGGGCAATGCGTCTGTGGTAACCTCTTTTTTTGAGTGCATTAAAAATTAAACATTCTCTGCATCCCCAGTGGCTGAAAGGCCCCATGGCTAGTTCCAAATAGCACATCTGTCGATTTTCAGGAGATTCCCGGACGAAAGCCTCAAGCTCATCAGCTTGTTCCGCGCTTGATTTTGGTGGGGGGCCTTTGCAAGGCATAGGATTCTCAGTCTCTCGAGCACACGCAAGTTGCACTTGCCTTCTTGTAAAGCCAAGTTCATCGGATATATGTTGTAATGTCAAGCCAAGTCTTCTTAATATTCTTCTTTCAATACATTGATCGCGAGTTAGATGCTTGCGAATTTTGGTTTCTGAAGCATATTTTTCGAGAGAAATTGTTTGCTAGGATAGATGATGAATTGATAGTGATGTTTAGAATTAAAGGCTATGTTGGTTGGGCAGTCAAGAGTGTCGTTGAAACTGTGTTTTTCTAAGCGATTGTTGGAGTAAGACGATTGGACCATACTTCATGGCGAGCGGGGTAATGAAGAGAGACAGTCTAACCTATTGCGAGCTAGCCCTACTTCGCCTATAGGGCTAATCCCCTAACCATACCAGTTCCAAGCTTAACATTTTGGAATCTAGATGCACTGTAGAGCTTCATCGTCCTCGTCAGCTGATATGCAAGAGGACTTGTTCCCTGGCTTGATCACGTTTTCGCATACATGTGACTATAAAGTCAGATGATGATATAAAAGGTTGTGGATCCGGAGAAAACTGGACGAGCAGGTTGCCAGCAAGTGTGGCACATTAGTTCAAACCCGAGATGATCAATCCATGGTCACATGTTGGGTACGGGCGCTGGTTCTCATGGCTCATGAATGAAATAAGCAGGGTTCAGAGGTCAGGCGCAAGTTGTGAAAAAGTGGAAGGGGGTTAAGTGTTCTTAATTACAGACCAAATTTGGAATAAATCAAGTATCCCATTTAGTCTCGAGCTCTTCGACATTTAGGTTTTGGTCAGAAGCCACTGGTCACCGCGTAGTCACTATACCATTAGACCACTGTACATAAAATTTTCGTCAGAACTTCGCCAATTTCATTTGCACAAAATAACCTCAAGACGGCTCCTAGCAGCCGTGGGGGTATTTACGGCGGAAAGAGTAGCTGCTCTTGCCTTTGTACTTCGCAGGTAATCTCAAACATCACAAGACCCACTGCTATCGCTCTACTTTTCACGCCATTTCCAACACTGTCTCCGCTGCGCCCACGCACTATGATGCTCTCATGCCCCTCCGCTGCCGCTCATGCGAGGCTGAAGACTGAGGTAGCGGTTCCCTCACGCTCGTCCCGTAGTCATTTCGGTCTAAATTCAACAACATGGCGAAGACTCGCCGGCCAGCGCGCCATCGCCCTGCTCGCCATCAGGCACAGCTGCGATGCCATCGTCCGCCAGCGCGTTCTTCGCGCCGACCACCGCCACAGCCTTTGCGCCGTCCAACCATCCCTTTTGCTAGTACCGAGCGGATCCTGCTTGTGAGTGATGGTGACCTCTCCTTCGCCTGCTCTCTACTTCAACACCATGGATGCACGCGCCTTATGGTCACCGTCTTTGAAAATGAGGACGAGCTAGCTATTAAGTACCCGGAAACGGCACCGGCCAACGTACAGGCTCTCACTACCGCCGCTGTACCGCTACGCTTCGGCCTTGACATAACTCAGGCCAAGCCGTGGTCGTGGGCTTGTGAAGGCCCGCACCGCCTTGGCACCATGGATCGAATAATCTGCAACTTTCCCCATGTCGGCGGCAAAACAACCGATGTCAATCGCCAGGTTCGGTATAATCAAGGTACGTTGCCCTCTCCCCATTGCATCGGTACCTCGCTCATCACCGCGCATGCGCGCGCTAGAGCTTCTCGTTGCCTTATTTGCCCGCGCTTTGCCCTGCTTAGCCCCAACACATGGCGCCTCTATTATTGTCACACTCTTCGACGGAGAGCCCTATACCCTCTGGAATATTCGCGATCTTGCCCGTCACTCAGGCCTTGAGGTTGCGCGAAGTTTCCCTTTCAATGCTAGCGAATATCCCGGTTATCAGCACGTCCGAACTCTTGGGATCGTCAAAGGCAGAAATGGCGAGATAGGCGGCGGATGGAAGGGAGAAGAAAGACCTGCGCGGAGTTATGAGTTCGTAAGAAATGGCGAGGGACCCGCAAGGGCTGCTAGCATGAAGAAGAAGAAGAAGAAGAAAGAGGAGGAGGAGGATAGCAGCAGTGAATTGGAAAATTAATAGTCGTGATAGTGGCGCTTGAAATTATAAATCAAGACCTGACCTAAATCTAGTGCTAGACAAGCCCCGCTTATAGATTAATGAGAAAGCTACTTCTAATACCATAAGATAATTCCATGCTTTCCCCCTCGCCGTTTAATCCGACCGAAGCAACTCCATTTAATGTTTACTGTGCATCCGCCTGTATGCCATTGCATGGGGCATGAGATTCCCCAGCGGCCACGGGGCTCTTGTCCACCATGGTCGAAATAGGAAGCAGAGCCTCACCAAGCATACCTTCAGGGTGAAGTGAAAACACGGGCGCTTCTATGGAATAGCCATCAAAGATAACTATGTTTTGGATTGGCTGCTGGCGAGCACCGAGAACATTAATGACATCTTGCGCAAGCTGGCCACCCAGTATGGCAGTGACGGGAACGATCTCTGTACCAATATTTTGGAGGAATTTTCGAAGAATTTCGGATCGCAATGTCTCATCAGGAAGGCCGAGGGCTTTATGCTTTTGGGTGGCGAGGCGCGTGAAGAGCTTCAAATCGTCGGCAGTTCGGGGGTAATGGTCCTGGACTTGAATAAAATTCCATAGAGCTCGGAAGCAGGAAAGAATGGGCGTGACGGCTTTCAATCGATTTCTTCTCTTGAGAAATTCATCCGGCAGGCCAGCAACGTCGCTGGCTAGGAACCATGTAGAGAAAAGTTCGCGTTTGCTAACTAGCTCGAAGGTCTTACTATTTTCTTTCTTTTCCTTCACCTCCACAACACTTCTAGTCCTAGTTTCAGTTGTAACGGATGTGTTTCGATTGCCCCTTTCTCGCTCCACCACGAAATCATGCTGGATAAGGTCGGAAAAGAGAAACCCATAGAGACCATGTACCCCAGCGGCATAGAAAGGCTTATGATTCAATCTAGTAGCGGTATTGATTATATTCAGGGTGTTAGGATGGAGATCTAAAGCAATCACAATGTCAAAGGCGCCAAAGTATTCCGCCCGCTTTTCTCGTATGTCTGACTGATCTACGATCACTTGGACTCTTGGATTCAACTTTCGGACTTGGACTGCTGCAGCCTCGGCTCTATTTTTTCCAATATCTGATTCTGATACAAAGAATTGTGCGCCTAAATCACTTTCGCTTACGAGTTCATGATCCACGATTGTAAGTGAATATACCCCGGCAAGGACTAGGTTCTTTGCGACTTCATTGGCAAGTGCCTTCATTCGGATGAGGACAACTTTGGCATTTCGGATTTTTTCTTGTGCTTGAACGCCCCAGAGGCGGATCTGACGGTCGTAGAGAGCGATCTCATCTAAATTATTTAGCTTCTAAATCTATTTTCAAAATAAATAGCTATGGCATGTACCAGCGCTTATTCCTTCATCAGCGACCCTTGGATTGTCAGCTTTTTGGCGGTTCAAAGATATATTTGGACTCAGAGGGACTGAGGTTGCCTCCATCTGAGAGTTGACTAATTATCTTTGTGATAGAAGTATTCGTAGAAAAGGGCTGAGGATAAGGCGATCATGTCGTGTTATTCACAATTTTAATCAAAAAAACGTTCTTGAGCCTGGAAATATTGCAAGTGGTCTGTCTGACTTAAGACGCAGTCGGCGACTACCTGACCCGGGAAACTCAAAGGCCCCTCCACAGTAGAACTGCCGCTTCTTTAGCGAAAGGATACCTTACAGGTGTGACCAAATCTCAGTCCAATTAAATCCACTTTATATTCAGCAAAAGTCCATGAATATCTAAATCTTGACGCAGGAAACACTGAAGCTGTTCTTTTCTAAATTTAAATCAGGGACAAAAGAAAGAGATTAACGAAATCTTGCTGATTCTACAGACGCAAGCTACTACACTTATGGTCAATAAGTCACCGTTTCTTTAGACATTCCCTCCTATATCTCTACTTCTTAACAGACTTTAACTAATTTCTACAGTCTGAAAATACTGAAGGCCCTTTTAATTCCGACTCTGATCGTGAAACAGCAGCCAGAATTGTGAGAGCGCTTGTTGATAGCATAAATTCCTCGAATGAAATAAGCACCTCTGGTGAACTTTATAGGGCTATAGGGCGCTATCATCGAATCCCAAGAACTGCACTTTACCGCTCTGGAATCTTATCGCTACCATTTACCCAAGCCATGACAACTCGCACAGATTCAGGGGAGAACCTATCTCAACCCAATGAAAATGAGAATGATAGCTCTCCACTTTTCCTCTTCCCTGTGTCGCTAGGGAGTGTAGGTCAGGCTATTACAGGCAGGACTGAATTATTAGCACTAGCTAGGCAACAAATTAGGTCTACAAGGCCATCTATTCAAAGAGACATGGAACAAGATGTAAACTTAACAGACAACATGAATGATGACTACCATGACTCTCAACGATCTAATAGACAGTTTGAACAAACAAATCTAGAGAGAACAGATATAACAGAAAATGCTGCTCCTGATGTCTCAATGACCTTACCAGAGTCTCGGCCTATTGTCGAATCCATCCATCCAAGAGTTAAACGAAGAAAATATAGCCCTGAAACGAGATCTAATACGAGATTCACAGGTTTTAACTACGGTAGATATGGTCAAGTTGAGCCTGGGAAGCTAAAAATGGAGATAGTTAGCTGCGATGGCGGAATCTTTGAAGGCACCGATACGCATCATCCAGCTGAAAACATACTTCAAAATGACAATTCAGTCTACTGTACAAAATCTAACCGGTGCAATTTAATTCTCCAACACCAAGGAGCCACAGTTTTTTGTTTAAAGGAGCTAAGTATTAAGGCGCCCCACTCCGGCTATACTGCGCCGTGAGTTGGCCATTAAACTCAAAAAATAGGAATTAGCCGCTAACAAGTCTAGTGTCCAAGAAGGCATGGTTTTTATATCAATGACTTCGGACGATCTCCTGACCAGAACAGCTCAATATCAAATACAGTATTCTCCAGCGCGTTCACGGATAGACCCAATGGACGAGTTGTTTCCTGTCTTTGATACAAGCTTAGCCCCTGACGACGGAAACATGACACCTGCTCAACTAAGAGTTCGACGCTTGTTGGATATTGGGCTCCGCGATGAAGATTGTGACTATCGCACGGCACAAATACCCATAGAATTTATTCCCGAAAACGCACCACTGTTCAGTGTAACGACTGAGTGTAGCGATTCTGATAGCGAGATTACAACTCCAGCGATGTCTCGCCGTGCAATTTCACGCAATCTCTGGCGCACACGATTACCCGACGATAGCGAAAGCAATGAAGAAGCAGCGTCGCTGTGGCAAGAGGACTATGCGCGTCGAACGGGTCAAGATAATAGAGGACAGCGCTTAAGACGGCGTGAAACGGCGAGAAGTATAACTCTCTCCGAGGCTTCAGAATCATTACCAGTAGAGATACAGAAATCAGCCAAAACTGTTGATGGCGGCCTAATGGCTCCTCACGCGAGATTCTTTATCGAAAGAGATAAGTCGAAATGTACAGTCAAATTTGATCCTCCTGTCAGTGGACGCTTTATCCTATTAAAAATGTGGAGTCCTCATCATGACTCAACCGGAAATATCGACATCCAAAGTGTAGTGGCGACAGGTTTTGCGGGGCCACGATATTTCCCAGCAATCAAATGGAGATGAGCATCTGAATACCGTAAGACATGTGGAACTTAACAACTATCAAAGGTACTAAGTCATGTGATTCTCTTTACTCATCTAAATTATAACTTGACAAGTATATTTTTGTATGATTTGGGCCATGCTCTGATTCTTCACTCGTTATCATAATTCTGGCATATTTCATAAATCTGGCTTAAAATACGCCACCATTCTACAACTGGAATGAAAATTGGTCCCTCTCACGAGTATATCTTACCTAGCGGGGACTATTTATACACAGAGTTAATGTCAAAACTCTTGACACCCACGCTATGGAGCGGCGTCAATCTTCAGACCATTAAGAAAGGACATCTCCGAATACTCATTCTCCCGACTAATCTGATTTATTAGTCTCCATATATATATACTATGTCGTTTTCAGAAAATCACGAGTCTACCAATCAGAAGAGTTCCAAATTCCAACTGGTGCTGTGATGGGAAGACTCCGCAAATCTGAGTGGAAAAATATCTGACTCAGTCCAAGTAGAGCGTGTGCCACATGCTTGGTTAGATTTCTTATAGGAATAGCCAGCCGGACTTCCCGCCTGGCTCTAGAAAGCTATCTCAAGCGCGTCCAACACTGATGGGACACTATCGCTCTTGAGGACCTAGCTACGGAAGAAGTTGAGCGGCTCTATGCGTCGCTAAAGTTCTAAGCTAGTACCAATCAATTCACGTTAGCACCAAAACGGAAAACTAGCCTGTAATAGACCATGATTCAACTCGTCATTGAGATTCACAGCCATTTACTAACAGATTTTTTAAGGGAATATAGTCGATGACCTCCAAAGTATGACGAAAAAATTCCCAGTAATCTTCAAATTTTGAGGAAGAATCTATGAACAGCGTATCATCAAGATGTATTTTTAATAATCAAAATATAAATAGACCTTCAACCAATCAAGCTTTTACCTGCAATAATTATTTAACATATTTTAATACGAAATATAATGGGGAGAGAGGACCCTGGCGGGTATTAACGGTTTATTCTAATCTTTAATGGGGAAAGCTATTTGTTGACTCATGCTCAATTGAGAAGACTAAACATGCAGACCGACTAACTAACACAATCGCGGGGAATACCACATTATCACAGCTAAAGAAAGGTGTAAATCTATAAATTTTCGATCGTTCACACCTTTTGTCCCGCAATACAGAGTCATGTGTCCCCCCCAGTACTTTTCGCTGAAGAATTGCTTACAATACTTCCATGTCTACCACCGTATTCGGAAATTTCTTCGGTGTCTTTTGGTCAAGACTAAGCGATTGTAGGCAGTAAATCAGCATGGAAGGCATGGTTTATATTTTGGTTGCGATTGTACTTCACGGACACTCACCCCTGACTACTATCAAGAGCTACTCTGGTAGCTCGCGCTGTAAAAGCTCGCGGCTGGGGGTGGAATAGATCAGTACGGGCTTCTCATCTCATCTTCAATCTACCATCTGAGAGTGGAACGATGTATAGTTCCTGGAACCCTTCATCTGATGCGGGGCATGAGGGAGCCCAAAAGTCTTGAGTAGCATGAAAGATCGACTCAATGTTACTAGTTTATGCGAGCGAAAAGGCATTAACGGATACCATCTCAGCACAAGTATGGTATGAGATTTCGAGCCATCGCCCGCAGACAAACCAGGGCGTATCCACGGCAGACTACGTGCTACAGCGTGGACGAGGAAGGCACGAGCCTAGTCAGCCAAGAAGGCGGTCAAAGGGTTCTGCATACAATATAATAAGCCAAGACTTCCGGAGAATGAAGTGACTTTTTTAAAGTTGTTGAATTTTTAAAGTCCTGAGCTGAAGTAAAAAGCTCTACATCCTGCTATTGGTACAGGACCGGCGGAGCCGGTAAGGATCACTGTATACAGCCCTAACTCATTCCAACCGCGCGAACTTCCACATAAATAATGGTGTTAACAGTAAAACTAAAATCAAATTCAGAAGAAACCCTAATTAGGTCCGGATTCCGCGCTTCTCGCCCGCTCCCTTTACTGTCACATCTTCCAAGTGATATTTTCTGACCTTCGCTGAGAGCAGAAGATGAGCTGACATTTTAAAGTGAAGTGCTTGCGGTACATTTATTGGCTCAAGGTCTTGGGATAATTGATAACAAATTGTGAGCAGACTTGTGCTTGCATAAGTCTGGATCCAGTCCAAAAGCGAAAGCACGATCTGCGTGCAGGCATGTCAGACTAGTAATGATGATCAGGGGCATCAATAGGGTAGAACTAGATATTATAGTGCTACGATGGACTCGTAGCACGGAGACAATTAATCAATTCATTCTTGTATTCGCTTTCATCTTTTGACGATTCATATGACACTCACACGAAGACCTCTCTAAGTTTTACACAAATCAACGTGAAATGCTTATCACGGGTAGGTCTCGTTGGAACGGAGTCACGAGTAGATCGAAGGTACGAGAGGACGAAGTACGGGTAGGAATCTATTAATAAGACGTTGCACAATCTATTCTAGAGTGCAACTACTTAGATACTTATACTCCATTCCTGTGCTAGCATCAATCATACAAATAAGTAAGATAATTGTGCGTCATGTGACTTATAGGTCAGGTCATAAGCGAAAACCATAGGTACCATGACAATGCTGATAATTTGAGCTTTAGAACTAAATAGAGCTGAGGGGTAGAAATGGCAGCTAGAATACACATGTGAGTTTATAAGACTCTCGCTTTATTGTGTCATGGAGGTGCCATAGATAAATTTAGTATCATCCAACTGGTAGTGTGATCTATAATCAATTTCCGGGTGATACCATGTTGCTCACCAACTTAATATGGAATTATGTGGAAAAATATCCTCCACTTCCAGTAATTATTTCTCTCGTGTTTTGTAATCGTGACCATCACCAGCACAGAATTTTAGTCTCTGTGGGTCCTCTAGAGTGAGGCCGCTTAAGCAAACAGCTGCCGTGACCTTGACGGTGCAGCTCGAAACTCGCTGGGTGTAGTGGATGATATGACGAGTTCTGCTGACGGGGTGTTTTGGTGGTATAAATACTTGAGGAAGATATACGCTGTGTGAAACGAACGCCGCGTTTCTATCTCTTGACTGGCCAATTTATAAGGCTAGTGGAGATAATGCGGATCGAAGGCATGCCTAGGATGTCTCTAGGGCGCTTCTCTCTGTGCCTTAAGAGCCTTTAGATCTCAAGTGCTTCGGTTGAGCCTCTCGTTACTGCGCCCTTGGAGCGAGGGCATTAGCTTTAACTACATTTCTGAGTTATTCCATATGCCGTCGTGCTCTAGCCAGTGCAAGCGTCATTTCGGTATTGGAGCCGCCTCAGCATAAATAGGGCGCTCTAATGCTCAGTGTGGCCTAGGTCCTGAGTGTTATATATATATAATTCTATTTCCTGATTCGGCGCCTTGAGACCCATGCATGTGTTTTATCGGAAGATATGTGCTTTAAGTAGGGAGACTCAATTTGACATTTAGAACACTCACACTCAGATTACATTTGCAGATACTACTCGAGGTTGACCCTTGCGGCGTATAGCTTCTTCCGTACATACCCACCATATGGAAAGGCATGAAAAACCTGTGGCTATCCGGGTGTGCTTTCATCATCACACAAGTGCAATATCACCGCGCGAGTGTGTGGTGAGAGAGTTTTACTGGATTTAAAAAGGCTTCCACCTGTCTCGAGTGGAGTAGGTGTTCAAGCTACCCAGTATCTACTTGGGACAAC
Source organism: Blumeria graminis f. sp. triticale (assembly GCA_905067625.1). Classification (NCBI taxonomy): domain Eukaryota; kingdom Fungi; phylum Ascomycota; class Leotiomycetes; order Helotiales; family Erysiphaceae; genus Blumeria; species Blumeria graminis. The sequence continues at coordinate 990,452 of LR898469.1, forward strand.
GGCGTGAATGGTGTATCACTGCACCATCCAGCCCCCTGAGTATTGTAATTAAGGGAGTGAGTTGACAGCATTATAATAAACTGATCTCGCTAGAATAATGTGCACATGCGCCATGGGATATGATTGACCTACCGTGGTGCCACGTTGTCAAGTTTGCAGTGGGGCTCTGGTAGGGTTTTAGCCTGCAAACTAACACTCCTTAGGCATAGTCACCTTCCATATTGGAGTCAGCCCCCGAATTTGTGCAAATTTTTGAAAAATTTTGGACGGCAGTTTTTATCTGGACACCATAGTCTGCAGTGGGTCTTTCCTTCGTACTAACCCTAATTTGTATGATGATCGGCTGCATAACATTTGTGCATTTTTGCTACTTGACTTTATAACTTATTTACAGGAGTTCATAGGTTTTCAAATTACAAAGTAGGGCCAGTCTTATCCTAACCTTAGATCTGAACATGTGGCTGGAATATTTTCAGGCCTTAATATCTGGTCGGTCCCCCATCCACATCTACCATAGCCTGACATCTTGCTGACATACTCTGAATGAGTCTAACAAGATCTTCGGAAGACACGGAATCCCATGCTTCCTTTACAATGTTGCGAAGACTATCTCGAGTTCGCTGCTTTCCGCAACCCAGATTCGGATGATGACGCTGGATGTAATCCTTCATCTTATTCCAAACAGCTTCAATCGGGTTAAGATCAAGCGAGTTGGCCGACCAGAGAATCGGTTGAATGAGCCTCTGGCTCATATCTTCCATTGTAATTGCGGCTGTGTTTGCAGGAGCATTATTCTGCATTACGGAAAGCCAAGATCTCATCGAGACCATGCCATCGATAAGAGGAACTATCTTCTCGCAATATTTTTGGGAGTTAATAGAACCCCATTCCTTCTCCCTAAACAAACAAGGGCCTTTTTCTGGCCCTGCGATGCAACCCCAGAACATCCATCCGACCCTCTTCTTCGATTTTTCTCCAAAACAATCAGAATTGTGTTCTTGGGAAGTCTAGCTCATAATGTTAGAGCATCAAATTACCATCTTCTTATTGAGGAATGTACGAACACTTCTTGTCACCCACTCTCTAGAATGTCTTCCATCCTCTACCCAAGTTTCGTCTGTCCATAAAATTGACGTCCAGTCTTCATATGTCCAATTGAGATGAGCTTCGGCCCATTCTCTGCGTGTCTTCATAGTTTTCTGAGATACTGGGGGCTTTAGGCGAGCCACATGTTCAGATCTAAGGTTAGGATAAGAATGGCTCCACTTTGTAATTTGAAAACCTATGAACTATTAAAATGTATAACCCACTACTTAGTTCGTGGACTTTATTGGTAAAGGGAAGCTTATGCAATAATGAAGGATAAAAGGATGTCAATTCGACTACTCTATTAAACACAGGTACCAGACTCCTTTTAACCCCAATAGATAGCCCGTGCGGGATCTCCTATTAACAGCAGTAAACAACGCTAGCACAGGGTATACGCAATCTCCATTCGCCAAACACCAGTCGGTCGGGACTACTGATTATCGAGCCTAGTAGGATCGACAAAGTGTATCCCAACACAAAAATAATAGAAAACTCAACAACCAAACCCTTCATCAATTACTTCCATTAACCATCACCTGACTTATCTCTGCACTCCATAATTTCAACATGAACTCCTGTAAATAAGTTATAAAGTCAAGTAGCAAAAATGCACAAATGTTATGCAGCCGATCATCATACAAATTAGGGTTAGTACGAAGGAAAGACCCACTTCAGACTATGGTGTCCAGATAAAAACTGCCGTCCAAAATTTTTCAAAAATTTGCACAAATTCGGGGGCTGACTCCAATATGGAAGGTGACTATGCCTAAGGAGTGTTAGTTTGCAGGCTAAAACCCTACCAGAGCCCCACTGCAAACTTGACAACGTGGCACCACGGTAGAATAAGGTCCTATCACGTAGATAACTTAGCCAATTCATATAATAGGAAATTCAAATAATCTCCCTATTATTTACGCACTTGAGAATACCAGGGAATATCCTCAAGTTCGTCCATTGATCCAAGTCCTAAGAGTAAAACTCACCAACTTTACTTCTCTTAAAGCCATAGCTACCTCCTCCTATACCTTCATACTAACGGTACGTCATTCCAGCTCAGCATCGCCTTTCAATACTGAGATCGAGCAATGGCACAGAGAATCTTTACTCAAATGCCTCTGGCGACCCTTTTGCTAGCTTGTGCCTGAATTCCTCGCGGGGAATCAGGTATTAAGGTACGGTACGTCAGCTTCTCGCAAACATGTATCGAAAATTATATTTGTTTTCTATCTAGAGGGCGAATAATGTACACGGAATTTACTAGAGTTTAAAGACTACGCGTTGCCGGTCCGCCACACACAACCATTACAATTTTTCTCAATCCAAAGTGACTATATTGCATTCCATTTACGACATCTTACTGTCACTTACATTTCTCAATCACCTATGCCGCCCCAGTCCTCCGCAGAGGCTGGCTCCTGGCCACCTCTCCCCACCCAACACGCGACGCGCCAGGACGTCGAAATGGATCTCAACGATCCACAATACACACTACCGCCTACACCACACAACACCACACCAGACTCAGTCTGCTGCGCGAGTCAACAGCACTCTCCAAACCCGAGCCCAAACTCCACGGCCGTCAACATGACCAACTTTCTCGCCGAACAAGCGAGGGCTTTCCAGGAACGTTTTGCGGAAGCAGAGCGCATAGTCAGCAGGTACTGCAACCTGCTCGAATCGACAACAGACGAAGAGTTCCGACAAGCCATCGAACTCACCGGTTTGGCTCTTCAAAACCGGATCGCAGAAATTCTGCGGGGCAATTCAGCCACCCCCAAAGCCACAGCACCAGCTCAAGCTGCTAGTGGCCACATCATGAAACCTCGCCTCGAGACAGCTAAAGAGTCGAGGAAGAAGACTATTGCGAGCGTCGTGCGTCCTGTACAGATCCTCGCCAGGGAAAACACGAGATTAGGAGCAGCCATACCACCCGCTGCTTCTGCGACACCAATCCCTACCCATGGGACAGAACAAACCACCAACCAGACTCCCGAGAGATCCTGGACAGAGGTGGTGCGCAAAAAGGCTAAGCCAGCAACCACAGCTGCCACAAAAACAACCACTGGCCACACGCCCACATCGAAACCCAAGGCATCAGCAGTGATGTAGGAAAAAGCTGACGAGCGCGTATTCTTACGGCTCAAACCGGATCACCTGTGGAGACGCATGTCTCTACATTTCATAAAAATAAGCCTGGCTAGTAAATTACGCCTGGCTAACTCATCGATCAGACAAGTCACAGTCGTGAATTCTGGATTTGCCATACAAGCTGACGGGGAAGGAGCAAGAAGCGCGCTACTGACAGGAGCGAATACCCTAGACAGCTCTGAAATGAAGTTGGAAGCCGCGTCCAATTGGATATCAGTGCTTGCATCCAATATTCCAGATAGGCTATATACCCTCGAGGGACCAGTGCCAGTTACGCCAGAAATGGTGATCGAAGAAGCCACCCTCAAGACCGGCGTCAGACCAACATCTGCTCGCGCTTTTGTGACTAGCATGGCAAGGCCATCAATAGACTGGATGCTACATTTTGCGATAGGAAAACCAAAGCTTGGTGAACGACTATTTGAAGAAAGTGGTCGGCTGCACGAACTCCAGCGCAAACCAAAAATTGCTCAATGCAACCGATGTTGGGGACACCACCCTACAAAGATCTGCTCGCGAGCAGAACGCTGTTCACGATGCGGCTCTGTCGAGCCTAACTGCATGGCTAGGCCGACGCGGGTTACTGGCAAAACGGTACAGCGCACAAGAGACCAGCCGGCGGTAATTCGCGAACAAGGTCAAAAAGAACGGAACGCTTCGATTAGAGAGACGGAATCAAAGCAGAAAGCCACCGAGGCTACTGCCGAAAACGAAAATACAAACGTTGCTCAATGCCCGTAAGGCACCACAACCGAACTGAGCTTCAAAAAATGGCAACAACAATATCGTTCCTCTGCGCTAATCTGGGCAGAGGAGACCCGGCTACGGACATCATCCTGCAATCCGCTTGGGATTCAGGAACCGATGTCCTACTTATCCAGGAATCCTGGACTCAACACAAGGACGGCTTCTGGCTCACCAAGTCGCATCCCGGATTCGATAGGCATTTGCCTCCCCATGCCGCTGCCAACTCTTCAAGGCCACGCTCCCTCATCTACACGCGAAAGGGGATCAACCGCCAACAGCAAGCAATCTACGAGACATCACCAGATCTCACTGCAGTAAAGGTAGAAGGAGTCACATTTGTCTCCGTATACCGCGCTCCTGGAGCAGACCTTTTGCCGCTGCTATCATGGGCTCCATCTGGGCCTACAGTTATTGGCGGAGACTTCAGTGCTTTTCACACCGACTGGCAGCCAATGGCTACTAGGCTACACGGTGACGGCCAGGTGCTCACCGAGTGGATGTTCGAGCACGGCATGGACCTATCTTCCACACCGGGCGTCCCGACACACGACTTTGGAAACACACTCGACCTGGTCTGGTCTAACGCTGGTGCCCTTGCAGATATTTCGAAAGAGCTTGACTCGACATCGGATCACAGAACTCTTGCGGGAGACGTTCCGCGTCCAAACTCGAAAGCCAGAGCTGTAATCAAAACTGGTCAACCGTTCCGAGTGACAGACGACGCCCTCGAAGACTTTGCCGAGGTACTTGGTAGATGGGCTCATGGAATAGGGCTACAGCCAATGGACTCAATAAGCGCGGTAGACAACCTCGCTGATAAGCTGGTCCAAACAATTAGCGATGCAATTAGGGCTACCGGAAGACGCGGGAGTGCGAAGAAGGGTAGGACGGCACCTTGGTGGACGATAGAGTGCGCAAAAGCCAAACGCGAATACAGGATATTCAGGGACGAAGAGAGCAGAAAGGATTTCCGTCGCATAGTCAGAAGTGCGAAACGCCAGTACTGGCGGCGGAAGTTCTCCGAAGCCACAACTGACGTCGACATGTATCGGATGGCACGTTGGGCAAAGCAGCAATCTACATCTGCTACTCCACCACTCCAAACTCCGGATGGTTTTGTGTCGGATCCGGGAAAGCGTGCACTTCTATTGCGCGATCTCCTTCTCGGCCGTGTCGAACCTTTTGAGCTGGTTCGGAAGCTGTAATGATTGAGACTAGAGGTATCTGGAAGAATAGCTCGCACAGGAGCTTTCAATTGAAGTAAATAAAAAGATGTAATTGTCTGTCTGTCTGTCTTCCTTTCTCTTTCTCTCAGCTTATATATCTACACATATCTACTACCTGACGTAAGATGATAATATCTAGAAATAGCTTACTTACATCACAGGATACAATCCAAACATGTTGTAGCCAAGATGTAATCCTAAACCGACTCAATACCAGTCCACCACGTCTGTTACACGGACGCCAAGCATTTTCTAGCTGAAAATTACCCAAAACGCCAAGGTTTTCCTGAGGCAATCACAAATTATGTCAGGTACCAGCTTGGTATATTATTCTGACAATAATGTTACGATCATGTTAGAAGAATGGAATTTACATGAATCACGAAACATTAGTTCAGGAATACGAATTCCACCGGGTTCTGATACTGGTCTGACAGGCCGGTTCACCAGCCAAAACGACGTGGACATCAAACACCTCGAGCCAGGACGCGGAAACCTTCCATGGGTCTCAAGCGTCACTGATGAAGAAGCCAAGTGGGTTACAACGGCCTGCCAGAATAAAGCCCCTGGAGCAGACGCAATTTCTGTTCGTCTTCTAAGGACAGCCTGGCCGTCAATAAGACAAACAGTGAGAGTACTCTTTGAGGGCTCACTTCGACTAAACCACTTCCCGAAGGCATTCAAGCTAGCGGAAGTAATTCTCCTCCCCAAGCCTGGCCGTAATCTCAGTACAGCTAAAGGATGGAGGCCCATCGCACTGCTATCCTCTCTCGGCAAAGGTCTTAAGAGACTAGTCGCAAGGCGCATGGCCTACACCGCCATCTCGTACAAGGCCGTGCCGCAGCAGCTTTTTGGAGCACTCTCCGGCAGATCAGCTAATGACCTTGTCTCATGCGTTATCCACGATGTGGAGCATGCAATGAAGAGGCAGAAGAAAGCAGTTCTTGTCACTCTGGACGTACAGGGTGCATTTGACGCTGTACTCCACGGATGACTGCTGCAATAGATGAATAAAGTTGGGTGGCCGAAACCAGCCACCACTTGGATAAAGTCTTTCCTGAAAGAACGATCTGCCCGTGTCAGACACGAGGATGGAGTAACAGACCCACTTCACCTAGAGTGCGGGCTGCCACAAGGATCGCCTTTATCCCCGATTCTCTTCCTCCTTTACATGGCCGAAGTCGTGGGGGGCAGTAGTTGGAGATTCGGCTATGCAGATGATGTTGCTATCCTCGGCATAGGCTCAACTTCGAACGAAGCCGCAGCAGCTGTACAGAGAGAAGTCGATGCAGTCCTAGGGTGGGCTACTGATAATGCCATCTCTTTCGACCCAGATAAGGCCGAAGTAGTCTACTTCGTCGGCCCCAGATCCAGGGCTCACGATCTTCCGGCTATAAGGGTAGGCACTCGCGATGTACAAGCATCCGACGATATCCGATGGCTCGGAGTACACCTTGATCGCGGTCTGACCTTCAAAAGCCTCGTCGTAAAGTGGACCAGTAAAGCAATGCGGCTAGTGCAACACTTCCGACGGCTCACTTAGTGCACCCAGGGACCAAGGCCCGACCTACTAACCACAGTGATCCGCACGGTAGTCCTGCCAATCGCGATGCACGTAGCGGAATCCTGGTACCCGGGGCCAACCAGGGAAACCTATCGGGGTGTCGCGTGAAATTGATGTAAGAGACAGTGCAAAGTTATTGACCAAACTTCTGCCTTCGGAATCTGCGTGGCTCTACCAACCTGGCGCACCATGCCCATCGCAGCCCTGAGAAGGGAGACTGGCATTCCACTAGCACACATTCCGCTCGAGGAACGCAGGCTCAAGACTGCCGCACGAATCCGGGGACTGGATGAGTACCATCCGCTTCGACTTCGGGCCACGGAAAGCACAGACAGCGCTCGCCACCGACTCGGACTAAAGACATGCAACAAAACCAGACTTGGTCTGGACAGAGTTCATGATTCGAGGGTCCAGAGGATGTATCGACTTCTGCCAGAGGCTGAACTACCTCCACCGCTCCGACCTCCGGTCCCCCCTCAGCCAATTCCCTGCTGGACAAGCAAGAAAGAGGCTGCCAAGTTTATAAGAGAGTGGCTACCGACACTTTCACCCGACTGTCTCTGCGTTTACAGTGATGGTTCTGGGGCTTCAACCGACAGAGTGTCATGGGCCTTTGTGACCTTTATCAGTGGCACAGGTACGACAATCGAGCAAAGTGGCTCAGGCAAAATTACCAATGCGGAGGTCTACGACGCAGAGGTCCATGGAGCTTTGGCTGCTATAGAAGCAATTACTGCCAGTAATCAAGATCGAGGACGCAGCGCTATCTACATCCTTCTCGACAATTCTGCGGCTGTTCAGGCTTTTCTGACGGGAACAACGGGCTCATCATCCTGGCGTATCCAAAAGTTCGTGAAACTGGCCGCGGGATCAGCCGCGCCTGTCAAAATAGGATGGATTCCGGGCCACGAAGGGCTGGCAGGAAATGAAATCGCCGATGAACTCGCCCGAAGAGAGCTTAACTCGCCGGACAACTCTAGGACGACACATGGTGTGATGACCCTCGCCTCATCTGGACGGAAAGCCCGTGAAGTGGCCAGGCAGATGTTGACGGACTGGTGGCACTTGAATCGCCCCAAACACTACGCCGATCTTGAACTCGAGATGCGGCGCAAGAAACCGCCAGAGCTAGCGCTACCTAGAGCGGTCTACGCCCGCTTAATCGCTGCTCGAACTGGACATGGGGACTTTGCGGCATATCATCGCCGCTTCAACCACACTGACGCTACACTTATATGCGAGTGTGGGAGGGAAAAATCAATTGGTCACCTTGTACAATGTCGAAAAGCACTGGCAACAAGGCGGCTGAAAAGCGGAAAGCGTAGGGCGCAGGCTCTGGAAACAATGCTTGGATCAAGGGGATGGCAGCCATTCAGGGACTACGTCCAGGAGAGTGGAATATACGCGGAGGCTAGTCGGGGGATGGCAGGGATACCTGTGACTCTGAGGTGATAGATCAAAGGCCTAGGTGGTTAGGCATGGACAGAGAGATTGGAATCGAGGCTCAGGCGCGTAGTGGCTGAGGCGGAACGATGGAAGGGAGATTGTTGAAGTTTTTCTTTTGTAATGCGGGATTTCGCGGGAAAGTTTTTGTTTTGTTTTCAATTCTGGGCTGCCGAATTTGTCATGGTTCAACACATAGATGCATTTTGGCATGGTTCTGGTCATTTAGGTGGGACGAGGCATTTGTACTGCACGGTAGTTAACCTGATCCGGCCCGACCCCATTCGTGCTCAAGCTCCAGTAGGAGTGCGACGGTAGTTACTTCCCCTAGCACGTTAATGAACAAACATGTTAAATGACAAGGTGTGTCTGGTTGGTGTAGGAACTTGCCGAGCCAGTCATGGTCAAGCTTAGGAGTCGCGTCAACAACGCTACTAATGCAGATCAGTCGCGTGGAGGAAATTTGTACTTAGTAGTTATTGTCTGTCACTATTATGTAAATAGCATATTATCGCTTCTCATTCTTTTTTTTTTTTTTTTTGCATCAGATTTTAATTGCGTATGCAGCTATCTAGCTATGACACAATATCAAAGAAAAGTACAGAATAGATGATTCAACGTAAAGGAAAAGCACTCATGCCTCAGATTTCATTTGCAAGTACCACTGCGAAGTTATGGTGGCTTTTTCTTCACCCCAAGTCAACCCTCATCCGTGAATACCCACCCAGGGGAACGTCTCAAAAACCCTGAGTTATCCAGACATGCCTCCATCATCCATCAACTTTTCTCCGCGCGAAATATGGTCTGAGATATCTCCTTCCCAAGTGGAGTAGGTGCCCAGGCTACTCAAACTATACCGGAGAACACCACCAGGAGGCGGACCACGACACCTTCCATCGTTGGCTTGTTTTTTTAGTGTCAGCTGCACTCTCGCAAGCGAAGTTTTGGCGCGCACAAAGCTCAATTCGTAAAATTCTTGCCAAAATTCGGAATCTCATGCCCTTCGAAGTTACATCCCTCTTCTGCATCATCTCGTGAACTTGTCCTGATCCCTCTCACGTCCATCCCAAAGAGCTATCTCCCAGATTTGTGCGCCACGCTTTGCTTCCTCCGTCGGGTATAAATATCGGCGTGGGCTTGTATTTGGTGACCAGCTGAGGCCAGAGAAGGTCGAAGAGTGGTGTGGTCATTGGAATGAGGATGTACTTGGTCGTACTTGTAGACTCGATGAGACGAAGATAGGAGTCAAACTCGTTGGGAGCGAAATAACGACGTGGATGAGTAATTTTGATTTTTGCCTCGTGGGCCAACTTCTTTGATATTGCGAAATTTGACTGAACTTGGCTCTGGGAGAATATTTCACTCCCAGGTTCGTAGAGGACACCGCGTACAGGTGTTCAGTCTTGCCCTCCGCTTCTCATTCTATCTGACCTCCTTCCACTGTGATAATTCTATTGTCTTCTCTACAGCTATACAGCTATAGAAGGCCTCCTAATTTAATAAAACAAACAATTTTTTGAAATTCGAATTTTCGAATCTTCACCCTTTCCTCATCTCCATCCCTCTCGCGCTCGTCGCATTGCTTCAGTAAATTGTTATCGAGTCGCTGGCACCTTAACCATTCCACCTGTTCGTAAAAAGCGTCCCAACGCCAAGTTGGACAACACGAGAGTCCGCCCGAGGGCTCTCGAAAAATTACCTGACCTTGCCCGGTCTCCGAAATGCGCGGAGATGAGCAAGGTCTCAATCAAAGGGAAGGAAAAAGCCTTCCCCGCCGTCACTAAACCCGATACTGACATGATCGGGTCAGTCGAAATTGTTGAGGAAATCCCTCAACCATCCTCCGTCCCTCACGGGATTGGAGAATCATCCAAACCTTCTCCGACCACGTCAAAACCGTCGGAAAACGCTGCAGTCAAAGCAGCGCCAAAATCAACGTCGCAGCCAAAAGCTGCCACAAAAGCAGGGTGTTCCCTAGAGCTTCAACCAATAGTCGAAGCTGAACAACGACGCGCCGCCGAAACAGTGGCAAATCTGGCCCTCTGTTCCGCCGCCATCTCTGGCGTCGAAGCCACCCTCCTCCCTTTGACCAACGGGTCAAATAGACAATTCGTAGACTCGATGAGAGTCTACCTACGCGCCGCCATTGCGCAATACGTGGCCACGGGCCCGGCCATCACGCCACCCGTCCTCCCTCCTCGCCCTACGAACCCGATCCCAAGGGCTCCAGAAGCCAGGAGCAATACAACTCCCGCCGTCCCAGTGCTGCCTGTAAAAAGCACCTGGGCCACGGTGGCCAAAAATGGACTGCGACAAAATGCAGCTCCTATAGCAAAGGCTGTGCCGCGACCTGCGGCGAGAGCCCAAAAGAAAGAAGCTCCCAAGGCGAAAGTCGATAAGCGACTGTTCCTTCGCCTGGAAAAGGAGCACCCATGGCGGAATCTTTCAAACAACATTATGAAAAGTAAGGTAGCGGATACGCTTAATCTCTCTTACAATGATATAACCTCGATTCATCGAGTAAAGACTGGCTTTGCTAATATAGCAAAGAACGAAAAAATACGACAAGAGATCCTAGATGTCTCTCCGAAGCTGGCAAGTGAAAACGCCAAACTCGAAGTATCTTCGGATCTTGTCGCCTTACAGATACCGAACGTACCTGTAAGTATAGTTTCACAGTACGGCCCCGTAGCGACCGATGCTGCAAGTATCACCGCTGAGATCTTCCTTACGACCAGCGCGTATCCAATCCAGGTCCTACCTCATGGGACATGTCGACCTGGATCGCCTTATCGAAATTGGCATGCCCTTTTTCACTGGGAATAAGCCCCTCGTGCGGGCTTCCGCCTTTTCGACGATTCGGGTATGGCAACCATTCACAAGCCTCGTCGATCAATTGAACAGTGCAAACGCTGTTTGGGCTTCCACGCCACTCGTGGTTGCTCCCGCGCTCCAGATTGCTGGAACTGCGGATCAAATATGCACTCCGAAACAGAGTGCAAGGCCCTCACACGTTGCCGCAACTGTGGGGGACCTCACCGATCGGATTCTCGGGCCTGCCAAGTCAGACCAAAACAATCCGGATCGGTGACCAAAGAGCAGCTCGCGTGGATTCGCCACATCGAACAAGGGGAGTTCGCGAAGGTGGCACGAGCCAGGGCTGCAGCAAAAAAGGCCGAAGAGGCGATCATCGCCGCGGCGAAGGATGTCTCGATGGCCGAGGCAACAGGTTTTGGAGCTCTGGGATCTGAAGAAGAAGTTTGAGGACACAGCAACCTCGACGATGTCCCCTCTGGGGCATCCACTAACCAATAGCAGGATACCGGCTGGATAAAAGGTGCCTGCTAACTCATCTCTTGCTCTCAGCGGAGATTGAATAAATTTTATCATTTAGATGGTGTGACGGACGAGAGAATGTGTGAGGAGCGCATTTACTGGGTCCAATATGGAGGAATCTTCTGGTATTCGGGGTTGTTTTGATTTTTGTGATTTTTCGTTCTTGTTCAATCAGCTGCACTTTTGGTAGCGATTCACGAGGTTGGAACGAGTTAGGCTGTAAGAAAAGTTACAGGGAACCCTGCCGGATCCGCCGGTCCTTGACCTAATGTGGAAAACATAGCTTTAGCTTAGGACCGAATGTAATAAAAAAAAAAACAAACTACGCGTTGCCTGGAGGGCGAAGGCTGAAAACCTGTCAGTGGTGCCCTCTACGAACCTGGGAGTGAAATATTCTCTCAGAATCGAGATTCAGTCACGGCAAGGGGTAAATTTGATAGTTTTCGTCGAGTTGGCGATCCGGAGGAGCGGTGTTGGCTCATTTTTGGTCGAAAATCCGACTTGCAGAGATTTCACGACTGCACAACTCAACGAAATCAACCATCTACACCCCAGATACGAAACGCAGACAGGCTACAACCTATCTGATGTTCGTATCATAAAAACTGACACCTTCATGATCTTTTTTACTTTTTCTCCGGAAAATCAATCCCAGCCAAACTCATCTCGCGGCCCTCTCCCCAATCATCCCATCACCTTCCAAAGCAATCCTATAACCCCAAAAGTCAAATCGCCAACTAAGAAGCAAGAGGATGTCCGACCCTCCGTAACTGCCAGTCGCTGTGAAGGTGCGTCCTCATCTCGGCCAAGGGCACCAACAACTCGACCTGCGACGAATCGCCACCGACGAAATACGTACGACATTTCGCCGGCACACCAACTAGAGCATTCGACAAAGGCTGGGGCACCGGTGCCTCGGTCTTGAGCTCTCAGTCGCATTTTCGACCTCCACGGTTTGGGGTACGGTAGCGACGGAGCAAGGCCGGAGAGGTGGATATGCTACGAAGTTTCTGGGATGACGAGATCGGCTGAAGGACAGAGGGATGCTACATGAAGGAACCAAAAGGGAACACAAACTGAGGAGGCTTTGGTGGGCGACTAGATGAGGCCTCCAGTGAAGAAAACAACTCCTGGATGAGATGAGGATATGCTGAGATGAGCCAAAGCTGGGATAGAATCGAAGGGATAAGTTACAGATCGCGGAGGTGTCAAGGGCTCGGGCGCATAGTGGCCGAGGCTGAGGAGGAATTTGCGCTCCGGCGCGTCAGAAGAGGGTTCTCTGAACGGTTGGGCTTGACATGATTCAACACATGGGTGAAGTCTGAGGTGGTCCGGTTATATAGGTGGGACGAGGTTGATGTACTTAATGGTAGTTAACCTGATCCAGCCCGGCCCCATCCGTGCTTAAGCTCCAGTAGGAGTGTAACGGTAGTCACTTAACCTAGCACGTAAATGAACAAAACAAAACAAAAACTACGCGTTGCCTCGCCTGTTGGACTTTACATAGGAAATTACATGATCCAAACTAAATTAGGAATTACGCCTGTAGGGAGTCGAATAAACTCCGGTCCCCTATTCTCATAGAGCTAAGTTCAGTCAAATTTCGCAATACCGACCAAGTTGGCCCACGAGGCAATAATTCAAAATACTCCGTCATATCAATTTTTCACTCTCAACGAAATCGATTCCTGTCTAAGCCTCATCAAGTCTACAAGTACGACCTAGTATATCCTCATTCCAATGACCTCACCTCTCGTCGACTATTTGATGGCCTCAGCTGGTCACCAAATACACGCCCACGCCGATATTTACACCCGACGGAGGACACAAAGCGTGGCGCACAAATCTGGGAGACAGTTCTTTCGAATTGGCGTGAGAGGATTCGGGATAAGTTAACAAGATGATGCGAAGGATGGATTCAGTCTCGACGGGCGTGAGATTTCGAATTTTGGCAAGGAGTTTTACAAATTGAGCTTTGTGCGTGCCAAGTCTTCGGCTGCGAGAGTGCAGGCGACACTATAAACACTGCTATGGTTGGATGGTGCGGTGGTACATTGTCTTGGCCGGTCTGCCAAGTAGAGTTTGCATTGCTTGGACACATATCCTACTCAAGACAGGAGATCGCTGGTTCATATCAGGCAAAACACGACCATATTTTTCGCGGCGCTGCTATACATAGATGATGAATGCATGCTTGGATTATCAAAGGGTTTAATTTTCCCTATGATGGGTACTTACGGAGGAGGGTCGACTGTTTGTGTAAGCATGCATACCTCAGTGGTACTTGCGAATGAAATCCAGAGTATGAGTGTCTCTAACGTCAAAAGATTCATGATACATGTATACATAGCACCGGTCATGTGTCATAGCTCTATAGCTGAATATACTTAAATGATTTAAAAAAAGGAAACTCCGATTCCAGGTAAATAAGGCAACAGCCTGTAACATCGGGGGACTATTCAACACCTGCCAGGGGTGTCCCCTACGAACCTCCAGCTCTCACTATAGAGTCTGCAGAGCCGAGATTGAGTAATAAAGTCATCACTTCGACGAGAATTCCCAATCGCTTTCGCGGTCTGTATCGTCTTCATATCTCAACACATTCCCCTATCACCACTATCATGAAGCTAACCTCGATCAGATCAGATGGTAGGGTCGGAGCCCTACTCGTCACCCACCCTTGATCATGGAGGAAAAGCCATCCGATGAGTTTCCGGAGCGTACCCAGCACCCGATACGGAGATGACGGATTGGATCAAGTCGACCTCGACTGTTACAAAGAAGGGAGATATAGATGAATATGCGCACCTCATGTGGTCCCGGTGTCTAGGCCTCGCCTGGCTGGGACTGCAGGTTTTTTGAGACTTTTTACCGCGCACGCAGTTTCCATCGCCACCATTTTTTTTGTGTAGAAGGTTCCGTGGAAAATGTGGCCGATTTCCACGGGTAAAAACTGAGCTGAATGGCTATTCATCACGGACACATATTAATGATCTGTCAAGGAACATAATAGGCAAGGAGCACTGTACAAGATGTAACCTGGATCCGAGAGGAGCCCAATCTACTAAACAATCATGGATTTAAGTAGTACTAGAAGCATATCTCTCTCTCTGTAACCACCAGTGATCCAGGTTCCCAATACGTATTCCTTCACTACTAAGTGATCTGTTTCCCAGCCTCAGCAAAATTAACCGAGTTTGTTTGTTGTTTATATGATTTTTATTTAAATAATTAACCCAATGGTTCTTTGGAACGCAGCAAATCTTTAAACAAATGAAATGACGGGAAAAATGACAATGACCTCTAGAGGAACACTTATCAGTATCCATAAAAGCCGTAACAGTACCCAAAGTAGCATAGCCATGCAGTTCAGAAGTGAGCATGTTGTGTTCAACTCTTACCTGCACAGAAGACATGTTCCCGGAGTAGACAGCCCACGATACCAATGTAGATATCCGTCCCAGAACGTCAAGCACATGATTATGGCCTGTCCCGACTGGGTTACAGGGAGAGAGGAGATACTGAGAAAGGCAGAGTCTCGGTCATTCGAAGCGATGATGAGTAGCCCGAAAGATGTGGCAAGAATTACAAAGTGGATTCAAAACGATGGGAGATTGGAGCAGTTTCGACTAACGCTCGAAATCGATGCCACGATGAGGAAGAGAGAGGAGAGCAGGGGAGAGATAATCTCCTGCCAGTAGCGATGAAGTGGACGGTATCTGCACTGGACATAACAGTGTTAGTGCACTTCTTGAAGGTAATACAACTTAAAAGTGTATATAAATTGAATAGTTGAGGGGGGTTTTGCCATAAAGGTTTCCTCTTATATAAATATTAGAGTTTGTAGACACCTACAAGAGCCTTAAGGCGCCAAATCGGGCTAAATGAAATCAAATTTAATCCCCAGTAATTCGAGTCATGAAAAGTTGTTCTCCGGTATAGTTTGAGTAGCCTGGGCACCTACTCCACTTTGGAAGGAGACATCTCAGATTACATTTCGCGCGGAGAAAATTTGAAAGATGACGGAGGCATGTCTGGATAACTCAGGGTTTTTGAGATGTTCCCCTTAGTGGGTATTCACAGATGAGGGTTGACTTGGGGTGAAGAAAAAGCCACCATAACTTCGCAGTGGTACTTGCAAATGAAATCCGAGATATGAGTGCTCTTCTTTTATATTTAGTCATCTATTATGTGCTTTTCTTTGAAATTGTGTCATAGCTAGATAGCTGTATACGCAATTGAAATATGATGCAACAAAAAAGAGTCATGAAAAACGACCATATTCAGGATCACATGATGAACATCATTGAAAGAGGCTAGGCCTGAAAGATAGCCCAGCCTAACCGAACCAGGCACAGCCCGTGACAGCTGATTTAGTTCCTAGCTCTCGGTATCGAGACGGAGAGTTTTTAGCCCATAAGGGTGCGGCAGAGGCCTTATATCGGGCCTTGGTTTCCCTGCTTGCTCTGGTAACGGAGATTACCTGCCTGTAATGTTAACAAACCAAACTAAATCAAGCCACGCCGCGCATAACGTGGACTATCAACATTTGGAAATTAATTATCCCGATCCCTTGATCTACACCCCAGAATATTCATTCATTTCTCTAGTTTAACGTCCTGTATGGTATCTGCATACAAGACCTTGAAGACGGGAAGCCGCGTTGCTTAGGGAAAATGCTTTTGACAAACAAAAACAATTGTCCTCCCACTTTGAACCGATCAGGCTTAACGCTGAGGACGTTTCTTTCAACCACAGTTTTATAAACTTTTCCCGAATCTCGTTAGATCCCCCTTTGATCAGACTATAGCTATGAGAAATTAAAGAGAGAAATTACCTCCTCAGTTGGCGTTAATTGTCTAAGTTATCGGAGAGTTGACCCTAATGGTGGTGCTGCTGTTGCGAACTTGATTGGTGCCGCTGGGGCCCTGACAACCTTTTGCCGCCATCCTGAACCTCTTCTGAGTCCTTCTATATTCTCATTGGTGATCAAAGTGAAACCCTAATCATCAGTCGTTCCAACTCTTCACTTTGGCGATATTTAAGGGATTTCATTCCAAATTTCCACAGTTCTAGATAGCAACTCTATCCGAGCCTTCTCTACACCTCCTCTGTAGATTTAATAAGTCCGAACCGCTGCTTTCTACCTCGAGCATTCTCCCCTCCTGCAATTCGCGCGAGAAACCCTTTTCCTGAGACATTCCCGAGTTTGGTGAGCACCAGCGCACTGACTGCACCAAGCTGCCATTCTACACTGGCTACAGTTGTAGTACTGCTTTGGTGGGACCCGCGGTGATCACACTTGCGCGGCGAATAACATGGCTTTGATGAAATGACCATGTCGAGCCACCTTCGCTTGCATTACCTACGATGGGAGGCTGACCACTATTTATCCGCGAATGCGGCCGTTTTTCTTCGACCGTCCATGTTCCTTTCTATCGTGTAGCCATCTAATTCTGTTCATGGGGGGGGGGGGGGGGGTCGACAACCCGAGCCTAGGTCGCCGTCTCTATCTCGCTGATTATAGCGTGGTTTTTGGCATCTCTACCGCCCTAAATTCTTATCTGCAGTGGGACTCCGCAAGCCTCAACAGGAAAATCATGCCGCAAATTCTTTATATCGCTTTGTTGACGCATGTTAAGCACTGCGTCTCTCTGGGACGCCGACTGGATATACATCTTGGCAGACCAGGATCAGAACCCGATATATTCTGTATTCCTGGCTCATTGTTTCGTGGTTCATGTAAATTCCATTCTTCTAACATGGTCGTAACATTATTGTCAGAATAACATGCCAAGCTGGTACCTGACATAGTTTGTGATTGCCTCAGGAAAACCTTGGCGTTTTGGGTAATTTTTAGCTAGAAAATACTTGGCGTCCGTGTAATAGACGTGGTGGACTAGTATTGAGTTGTTTTAGGATTATATCTTGGCTACAACATGTTTGGGTTGTGTCTTGTGATGTAAGAAAGCTATTTCTAGACATTATCATCACATGTAAGGTAGAAGATATATGTAGATGTATAAGCTGAGAGGAAGAGGAAGGAAGACAGACAGACAGACAATTACATCTTTTTATTGACTTCAATTGAAAGCTCCTATGCGAGCTATACTTCCCGATACCTCAAGTCTCAATCACAAAAGCTTTCGAACCAGCTCAAAAGGTTCGACACACCTCGATGTCGTTGATCCGCATTTTTCGTATCGCGTATGCACCTTGAATATGCTCTTTTGCCTTTCGTAGCAGCTCTTCCGGCTGTAATTCGTCTAATCTATCGATTCTAATGCGTACTGCTGTTTTGGCCATTTGTGGAACTACAACCGACGCGTAGGTCTTTGTTGGCGGCATCACCGATGCTACTCCTGGAGTGGCATTGTAAACAGGATCCGTGAGGCTCTTCTTAACAACCTCATCGAGCGTCATCATCCTCTCCTCGATTGAAGACATCTTCTGGAACATTGCTGTCCAGTCTTTCTTATGACAATTAAAAGACTTCACAGCTTCGTTGACATTCTCCATCGTTGGTAGGTCTTCTTCCTCCATCTCATCCATCATGAGTAGTCTGAATTTTCTCAGTAATTTCCCTGTAGTTTTAAGGTTCTACTCCTTTGGAGCTATGTGCGCTCCGCTACCTTCATTTGAAGTGGCCATTGTCGCTTTTTGCGACGCGTCGAAATCGCTAAATTTACCAACACCAGCACCCACATTCGCCATGTTGAAACATAGAAGGCGAATATTTGGGAGGAGGGTGAAGAAGATCAAAAATCTTGATTCAGGTCGTCAAATTGATAGTAATGGCTGCGCGGCTTTCTGGCAAAAAAGAAAATTTTTCCACTCGAGGATGTAATTAAATCATATGATGTGTTTTCAGCCGAAATGCCATGGCACATGGAAAATCTCTCCAGAAAATATGACACGACTCTTTTTGCTAAGGTAACACTGGTACTTCGGATTTCACTTGTAAATACCACTATGAGGTATGTTTGCTTACACAAATAGTCGACGCTCCTCCATGTGTACCCACCAGAGGAAATTCCTAAACCTTTTAACAAGTATACCTTCGGCATCCATGTACACCAGCTCAGCGAAAAATTTAGCATAGTATAACTGGATTCAGACCAGCAATCTCTCGTCTAAAGTGGGTATTGTGTACAAGCTACTCAGATTTTTCTTTGGATACCAGCCTAGACGATATAACACCGTACCATCTAATAATGACGATATTTATAGTGCCACCTGTACTATCTCAATTAATTTCGTGTAGCGCACAATGCTCATTTGAAAAACTCTTTTCCAAAAATGAAAATATTATCTCGTCTGATAAAATTATGGAGTACAGAGATAAGTCAGGTGATGGTTAATGTCAGTTATTGATGAATGGTTTGGTTGTTGAGTTTTCTTTTGTTTCTGAGTTGAGATATACTTTGTCGATCCCACTAGGCTCGATAATAAGCCGTCCCGACTTACTGGTGTTTGGCGAACGGAGATTGCGTACACCCTTTTTTTTTAATTCATTTAATGTGTATTCAGCTATCTAGCTATGACACATGACCGGTACTGTGTATACACGCTGGATGACTCTTTTGACGTTAGAGACGCTCATACTCTGGATTTTATTCGCAAATACCACTACGAGGTATGCTTGCTTACACAAACAGTCGACCCTCCGTTAGTAACCACCAAAGGGACGTTTCAAAACCTTTGGTTATCCAAGCATGCCTTCGTCATCCATGCATACCAGCGCCGCGAGAAATGTGGTTATGTTTTGCTGGATTTGAACAAGCGATCTACTGTCTCGAGTGGGATATGTGTCCAAGCTATCCAGACTCTACTTGGCAGACCGGCTTAGCGCTGTTTACTGCTGTTGATAGGAGATCCCGCACGAGCTATCTATTGGGATTAAAAAGAATCAGGTATCTGTGTTTAGATGAGTAGTCGAATTGACATCCTATTGTCCTTCATTATTGCATAATCTTCCCTCTACCAAGAATTCCACGAAATAAGTAGTGGGTTATACATTTCAATATCGTCCAAGATTGTATACATTTTTAGCATCATCTTTTCCATCTGTCATGATCTCTTTCACGTTCATCCCGAAGATCTACCACCGAAATTTGCGAACCCCTTTTTTTTTCTGCTGTGGGTATTGCAATTGTCACGGGTGTGGATTTGGCAGTCATCTGAGGCTAGAGACTGAGTCGACAAGAGATGTGTTAGGTCGTACTTGTAGACTTGTTGAGGCTTTAGTGGGAGTCGATCTCATTCAGAGTGAAAAATTGATGTGGTAGAGAATCATGAATCATTGCCTCGTGATCCAACTTCTTCGATATTGCAAAAAGCAAATTAATTCATATCAGTCACCCTCAATAGCTATTTCGACTTCATGACTGTATATCTGAGTGTCGTTATCGCTCAAGTCAGAGGTAATAAAATTTCGGAACTTGCTCTTTTGTCTTTCCTAGTATAAGACTGCATGTGAGGAGTATATCATCTTCTGCGCTTTCCATACACCTCCCATCAAACAGTACACCCCCCACAAGTCCTCATTCAATCATACATTTAGAGAAGCCCTCTGCCCTTCATTATCTCTCTTCAGCCATCTAGACGAAGGCCAATCGCGGGTTTATGGCTGCCGGGGAAAATAGCAAAAATACTACTAGATTCGGAGCCCTCCTAATACCTACATCAGGGCTAAATCCGAGGATATAGTGACCCTTCTGAAGCATTTAAAGAGGCCAACTAGTTAGGTGCTACAGACTTATGTATGCATAGGAAAGTCACTCTGCCTTTCTAGCTTCTTATCAACTTTTCCCATAATCCCTATCTTGGGACAAATCAAAGGCGTGCTCGATAGTCATAGACTCAAGATGCACAATAGACAAATACACACAAAAATCGAAGGCCGTGTTGAAACTTCAGAAAAGTCTTGACAGAACGCAATCGCTATATAGTAGCTTTGCCCAATTTTTTTGTGTCGACTTAGGTACTGGGGAATTCTATAGACTCATTGAAATTAGAAAACCTCCTGGCTAGTCACCCAACAATATAGGCTTGGCGATGAAAAACACCATAAAGTCGAAACCCCCCCACAAATACAGCTTCTGGATGGATCGTTGATGCGAGGCGGTAGGTAGTGATATTTAGTTGGAGGAATCGCGTGAGAATGATAAGACCGATGTATATGAGAAGTCATCGATTATGAATATGCTCAAGTTTGTTTTAAACTTCGATTTATATAGGAATCTCTTTGGCGTTCCCAAACATGTGCAGCTCACCGAGCCTTTAAACCATCACCACGAGAAGGTGAAGAATTCGTCTTTACCGGTAGGGCATGTTGTTTTTATTGTCTCTGGGCGTACCATATATCGCGTCTTATTTTACGAGATCACGAAGTACCCTATAATTAAACCAGCCACCCAGGAATGAGTTGGACTCCACCTCGAAGTAGCCGACTTGACTTTGACCATTAATGATATAAACTCATCTAAGGCAGGATAATGGCTTGATGTTAGGGATTAGACCCTGATCTATACCTATATTTTCATATCGTAGGATTTGGGGAAGAAATCAATATCTTCTCAGTCGCCGCCTTCAGCTACTCAATGCAGGATGGCCATTTCCTGAGACCCTCTAAGTAGCAAGGAGATAACACTCAATCGAAGTTGCAATTTGACATTAATATACGCAAAGTAATGGACTGGACTAGATCTGTAGGCAGGTAACTTGTGGAGGCCTATCCGGGAGTTAAGATGATGATTTCATACTACCTACGTTGGGGGATATCGCTAATTTTTATACATGCCTCACCTCACTCTGCAACCAAAATAGCCACGCCAATACTTCTTAGACTCTAGTGCACATTCGACGACTCAGCCATGTCGACCAGTCCCAAGAATATTGTATTCTATCGCTTCTCGTCCTCGAACTTTATTCTGATCTGTAGTTGTATAGCACGTGATGCCATGCAGCGAGGGAAAAAAGTTGCGAAAGCCGCCAACCAAACCTAAGCGATCTAGCTCATTTGTAGATAAGTGCATCTTTTGTATTATTGGGAATAATGCATTCGAGATAGTATAACAACAACAGCAAGGAACTTACAAATATATGTCTCAGCTGTCTCACACGTCGTGACCCATAGTCCTCTACCTCATTTCTCTCAATCTCCAACAAATTGTAAGTGCCATTCATCATAGGGCTTGACCCTCACTGTCCATGAGAACATAGTTAAAATTTGCAAAATTGGAAAGGGAAAAATGTAGCTAGTATCTTATATATAGATTCTAGGAGTCCTCTACATTCATTGACTCACTTTGGACTATAATATAAATCTAATCTAATCTGATGTAAGTGCCATTCCATGAAGTACGCCTGCGCCCTTCAAGGGCGCCTAGTTGCTACTAAGTCGCTACACTGAAGTTATTTCGTGCACGTGAGGTTGGCGGAGCTCTGACGAGTAATTACCATAGCGTGGTCTGATAGTGTAGTGGTCACGCGGTAACCCGTTGCTCTTGACTACTACGGAAGAGTAGTAGAGCTTCAGATGAAATGCATGACATGTTTAATCCAAGGACGTTTATCGTATGTGGCGGCAATCAGATGGTAGTTGACGTCGAATAAGATTAAGCGATAGATGGGCCTCCATATATCTTCATGTAGCTAGATAGCCTTTTCTCATCTCATCGCAAAATTTATTTCTAAAACTACACCACACACCTTGCGCCTTACCCCTGAATCTTGTCTACTTCATCCATGCAGCATGGATAGCTGTGCCCATACCATGTTAGTGAGAAGCTGACCGGGGCTATACGGATCCACAACGCGACGTTGGCTGATGTTGACGCGCTCGTTTAGCTGCAAAATATTGCCGCCGCAATTAAGGCGATCCGTGTCCATCTCCAATTCGCACTTTGACCTCACATCGGGCAGAAGTCCTTTCCCTACTTCGCGCACACCATCCGTAGTCTCTGCAACATGAACCAGCCAGAATTACTCAGATTCTGAAGCACTTATCAACGTGAGCTTCACATTCGATTTATTGGTGATGGCCGTGGGATTTGTCGTTCGCACGGTATGAATTGAATGACAACCAAGGCTGGCACGGATAGGAAGGACTGAGTGAGGTAGAAGAGGGATATCCTACTGATTGTAAGCCGATGATGTTTCCTCAGTGCACACGAGGCAGCTAGATCGGCTCCAACACTAATCGAGCCACTCCACTGCCGCTCGACTGTACCGGACTGCGGGTGGCACGATCCATAGATTTCCAGGCTAACCCTAGCTGCAGGAGGAGGGTGGCATCGGAGTTCCAGTTCCATGCAGCTGTTGGCTTCAGCGCTAGCCTACAATGAGAGCAGGTCTCACAAGTAAGGTCTGGACAGCTTGGACACACATCCCACTTGAGACAGGAGACAGTTCGCTCGACTTCGGCAAAACTTACCTACATTTCTCGCGGTGCAAGTTCACATAGATGACGAAGGTATGTTTGGTTAATCAAAGGATTCGAAACGTCCTTTTCGTGGGTATTCTCGGAGGAGGATAGACTGTTTGTATATGCAAACGTACCTCATACTATTATTTGCGAATGAAATACAGAATATGGTTATCTTTTAAGTCAAAAGAGTCGTTGGACCTGTAAACATAGCACTGATAATGTACCACAGCTGGATAGCTGAAAACACGTTAAATGATTTGGAAAAATAACCTGCAACGACTAGGGCCAAACGTATTGGTCGGGGATTGGAAGACGGTCTCTCTATCCAGTCCCTAACCACCCCTGCATTTCCCGTTCCATGTCCCGATCTAACCACCTCACCAGCCTGGCACTCTTCTGCCTCATTCTAGCGGTGACGAGCTCTCCCTGCGCTTTAGGATGCTATCTATGTCTACAGATTTTGACAGAAGTTGGGGCCGAGAGAGCGCAGCAGCTGGTGTTTATTTTCTTTTCGTCCTACCTATCAACTACCCACAAACACATTCGTGTCGTAGGCTAAAAGGGGTTACAGTAATAGGCAAACAGCCTTTCGAAATGTTAATTGAATGAAGACTTGCGAGGGGTCATATTGTTATAGAGGAGCTGAATTGCAGATAGGGGAAGGGAAATACTCTCTGACTCATAAGTCTCATTAACTCAAGGCAGGGAGGACCGACATTTCTTACATGGTCATAGCTAGAAAGGACAAAGATATTAAAACTGTGATGTCCTGTTTTAAAATTACTTCTCCTACTTCGACCTAGCATCTGCATGGAGACTAGGTAGTTGATTGTATGCCTAGAGTATAATTTAGCAAGAAAACCGAGGCTGCGACACCATGCTATAAACGCAATGTGAAAACTTCTTTGGTTAGAGCCCGGGATCCAAGGTTCTTACCATGTAGAGCAGCGTATTCGACGTCGTAACCCTTGTTCGCCAGCAATAAACAGACTCAAACCTCCGCCAGCATACCTCATCTTTGCTTCCAGGTACGCTGGTGAGGTTGTGGTAAACAGCTAACATGGGCTAGCCTTGCTACAGATGGGGCGAGGTCTGCTGTAAGTTTGTTAAGCACTTATCTGATGTCCACTGATAGTCCAGGCCAAGTCTGCCACGACTTAGCTTACTCACCCAGAGACTACTAACGCTGTGCATGTCTAGATAGTTGACAAGATGAGCCTTTTGTCATAGTATCCTCCATAGCTTGACCTACTTACTACTGCGACAGGTGTGGTTATTGTGGCATTTATCTGTATCTTTTTGATACCTATCACTGTGCCTTCTAATAGCATGCTTGGTGAAGTTCACTCGAACAAATACAAGCCGCTTCCCGGTTAGGCTTATTCATCTAGCAGGAAGTGTTATTAGGCCTCTATTTGCCCGTTGAACCAGCTGTTGACACTGAAGGCTACTTTTCATGGAAAACTTATGGGAAATCATTCCCATTGGATGACTTGGGAACGATAGACTGCCGTCAATTTATCTCATGCTTATTGAAGGCCGATTATTTTTCGTGCACTACCAACATCGGCGTCGATAGTGGATTTGTACCGCATCAATTATTAGTTACTACAACGATCTATTTCTCTCACTAATTCCAACCAACGCACTTTTCTACTGGCTCGTTTGAAGAAACAAGAAAACCGAGATAATCGCTAGTTTTAAAATGCATTCAATCACCTAACATTCAGATGAAGTTGTACTTTTGTCGTTTGTCGAACTAACTTTGGGTATAAATGTTAATATTAAGAAACTTCACAATCTATTCTCTGTTGGAAAATCAATCTAAAAGACCAAGTTTCTAGAGGTCCGAAACGTGGCGATCAATCAATCGTCTTTAATTCAAAGGACTAGAGACTGTGGATTCAGGTGATAATTGCTTGTAATTATCTCAGGGTCGATTAAGGAAGTTTGGTCCTGGCGCAATCTGAACTTGAGTAAAATTGTCGCTAGACTCGTCCGACTAATCTGTGACCGTTGACACGTGACAAAATTGGTTTAACAGCCTTATTAAACGCTAGACGTTAAACCAATGTCTACCACTACCACCCTTGTGAAGTAGCGCTAGTGTCCATGACGTGAAGCTGTCGTGAATCCAAGAAATTATCGTAGCTTCGATGGATGTAGTGAACGGTCACTTCCTGAGTTTTTGCATACAAAAGGCAGCAAGTTGACAATCTTTATTTCATTTATCAATTGCCATCATTTTGAATTTCATACTTGGTTTCAATAGCGCTCATGATGGTTTGGTTAACTCCCGAGGAAAAGCTTGAGTTAATACAGGGTCGGTTTTCTGGATTTCAGAATTCAAAGGACCAGATCGAGAATTAATGCCTGATGCTGGGCTTCCAGTAGCACGAGCTTGCCCTGTCAGTGGACTAGCTGATCCATGTAGAAGCAGTTTTTCATTATCGAATTGAGCTGAACGAGTAAACTTGTTCATTTTGTTAACCTTTTGTACTTCATGAGCCTTTATTCACTACTTACTGGAGTAGTCAAAGAACCAGACCCAGCCACTTGTGGCCGAGTTAAGGCAACTTCTGGTGAGTTCTGGGCCATATAGCTGCTATCGTAGGGTCCTAGACTGTGCGTACTAGCAGGTGCAGGCGCAATAAGTGTATAACCAGCAGTAGTACTAAGACCTTCACTCGTAGCTTGTGAAATTGAATAAAAACTAGAATTTGTGGGTGCAATTAATTCCCTGCGTGCCATTAATTCACTTTGCCGGCGCTCATTTTCAGCTTTTGACGGTCTACCACGCTTCTTCGCCAATAGCTGAGTTGAAGGTAGATTGGTTGTAGATATTGAGATCTCTTTTGAGGGTGGCTTTGGAAGAATGTGCTGCTGACTGCTTTTCTCTAGATTTCGAATTCCTGAAGATCGTCTTTTATGATCCTTTGGCACTAAAGCCTGGGGACCTACAGCTTCAGTTTCCGGTTTACGTTTTTGATAGCAGTACTTGGTAGACGTATGGTTACTAGTCCCTGGATAGGGCGAGAAATGAGATGATATCAATGCTTCAAACGCATCTTTACACTCTTGAAGAGTTCGCCCTGTAATTTACTCAATTAGAATAGCTTTGAGAGAATATTTCTTTTGATGATGTAATGTGAAAACTTATTGATAAAGCTGTGTTTGCTTTAATTTGATGAAATAATTTGCTCACCTGGGGGAAGATAGATATGTTCCCAATGAGGTTCCTGATGACAGTCGCTCAAGAGTAATACTAGTCGCTCGAGGGGTATAGAGCTCGCCTTGAGTATTTGTGTCACAACAAAACGCTATCAAAAATATGGTGATTAGTGATCAGGGCCAAGGTTTAAATCACTCTTTAACCAGCTGGAACCTGATTCATTTATATGGCAGCTTTTTGATCACGTATGCAGAATGAATCCAAGTTAGAACAACGCACCTTTTCTGACTCAGAGAATGGCTCTTTCTCCATTGTATTAGAATTCAAGGAACAGCACCCAAGTAAGGTTTATAGCAGATAATTCAAACGTAGATTGATGATGAAATCTCTTGAAAGAAAGATCGAAGGCTAGATTAAATATCATTAAAGAGATATAAATAAGATCAAGCTAATCCAAGGCTTTAATGTGATGAAATGAATGTGATGAAAAAGTAGAAACACGCCAACAAGGAGGCTCGAACAGGATGAGATTTGAGACCAGCTGAACGAGCGCCTGGAGGAGATTCGAAGCAGTAGAAACCTGTGGCAGATAGTGATAAGCAAAGCCAAACCGCCAACGTGGAGATCTGGAGGACTGCATAAGGAGATTTTATCCAGCCGCATGTTGATTGCATGTTCATTTCATGCTAGAGTGGTAGAGGGCGAAGTCAGAATCTGCATGTTCTAGGATTGTCCTGAACGAGAATATCGAGAACGGGGCCCACTAAGCAAACATATTTGCCAGTGCATCCCATCTTGTGCAAACCTTGAAACGGAAAGAAGAATTAGATAACTAGGAGGCTGCTGAATATTGGGAGGTGGTGAACGAATGAATTTGTGTATAATTATAGCTTTCAGAGCCGATTGTGCTTTCGGTAAGTCGCAACGAACCATATTGTCGTCTCTTGCATACACTAAGTTCGCTCTAAAAATTCATCCTTGTCGGCCTTGATATTTGAAATCTGTGACCTCATGCTCAAAACCCCGCGCGAAGAATATTTAGCCGCGCGGTTCAATATATGTGAAGTGCATTTTATTCAAATCGTTTATGCTATCGAGGCCAATAACTTTAAGGTTTTATTAATGCTGGACGTGTGTGTAGCTAGCTGCCGCTTCTCTTCCCAATAGTTGAATATGACGGTTGCTTGATTAATTGCTAACAGCCAACGCATCTTGATCAGTACAATTACTTTCTAGCGAGGATGACAACAACGCCTTCACCATCAGCTGGAACCAAACCTTGCGAAGACCAACAAATAATGGCGTACTGCATCAGACACAAATTAAGACATCCATTTAGGCACTGCTAATGCTAAACAGGAACCTTGAATATATTACATCTTAGTGTTCACATACGCTGGTTTATTTTCATTTCGCAAGGAAATATTTATTCCATTTAAGACAAGCTATATTAATTCTCAAGGCATTGTCAAGGCAAAATATTGAATACTTTAATCAGACATCGCTAAGCTTAATATCCATTACAAGCCCTCAGTTCTCACAGGGCCCTTTGAATATATTATGGGACTTAAGATCCGACCACGGATTCTAGAATTTTCGGCTTGTTAAATGATTTTTTTTGTATGATTATTAAGTCTTTATTACATTAGGCTATTTGGCCATCTAATACCATGATTTATGTATTGACTTGCTAGAAATCACAACTCAATCTTTTCATCAGGTACTAATACTTATGAATAAAATGATAGAGGAAATTAGGATGTTTCTGGCGATCCATTGGATTTTGAAGATGCACATCATCCTTGATTACGCCCGGAACGATATGCCCATGCCTCAAAAGTCAAGTTGGTTTTAAAACAGCCACACGATCACAAACGAGCTATGATCGAGGGACCTCACCTAATTCTCTCTCAGAAATTAGGTTGAGGGAGAAGAACAATGTACGGCTATTACAACAAAAATGAGCAACGATACTTGTGGTCAATCATGAGCTGCGCTTAATATGTGAGTCTGGATGAAGGATTTGAATACAGAACTTAGTGAAATGGCATGATCTTCGTCAGACGAGCAATCTTGACCGAGGGTATATTACCAGGCTTCGATGCTGAGAAATTTATCGATGCATCAGGCCTTATAAAATAAACTGTATTTACACTCGGCCTATTAGATTACTGAACATCTCAGGGCCACAATTTTCCAGTGACACTGATAATTTGCAGCGCGGAGTCTCCAATTAGTCTGTGAAGTAGGCACAGAGCTGTCGAGTGAGCAGCTTGGGCTTTGAATATAAGTTGATATTTAACTCTGCTCGCGGTTTGCTTGAACCGAGATTTTCTCTTTGCATCCTCCCTCTTAAACAAACGTCAAGTATCAATCAACCACCCATTTCACGCCGCGCTTGATTACACAACTGCGAGTGATTTTTCTCTCAAGTATTATCTTTGCTACTATCAGAGCCTCGTCCTCTTTGGATGTCAATCAATACATTCCACGAGTGACTAGAGATACCTACAAAACTTGACCGTGAATCTTTTGCCATACTTCCTAATTTAAGAATCGTCACAACTATCTCTTTTTAGAAAATAACAGCACGCCACAGCAGGCCTGGCCTCGGCATCTAGAAACGCCTATTCCACACCGAGCTACTCCCTCCGCGACTCAGCAACTCACAACGTACAGCACCATATCTGAAGTATTTCTACGGCTCAGCACGCAGAATTTTGCTTCAGGAAGATTGGAAGTGTTAAGAGCTTAGTTCAGAAGTCGTAGATCCCACACTGGGTGATATGAAGCTCGAAAAAGATGATGAAAGGGAAAATAAACCCCATCAATCTGAATTGCAACATTACACCCAATCTCGAAATGTAAAGCAATTCAGCTCAAGTTCACCCTATGAAAGTGCCTTTCAACACTTAAGGTGCCAATCTCCAGGTAAAATTTCAAACGTTAGCCAGGACTCCAGTTCTGAAGACAAAAATATTACAGTAGAGAGTAATCCGACAACCGCTGTTACGAAGATTGCACCAACATCATCACAGAAGTTCGCACAAAAGATTACCCAGTCAGAAGTAACTCTTCTTAATGACCTGCCAGACGTTTTCGATGAAGCTGTCTCAGTATTTCAAGTTATCAAGGAATGTATCTACGGCTCCAAATACATGGGGTCATCGGGAGATCATGATACTCTAGACTGTGATTGCTCTGAGCAATGGAGTGAGTCTTTTCCTCCCTTATTTTTTTAGAGTTGCTAATTCATTACAGGGGATGGCAAGAATCATGCCTGCGGAGAGGATTCAGATTGTATAAACCGTGCAACAAAAATGGAATGTGTCGATGGTGATTGTAACTGTGGTATCAAATGTCAAAATACGCGTTTCCAGCGACGAAAATATGCCAATGTTTCGGTGATCAAGACCGATAAAAAAGGTTATGGTCTACGAGCAAATACTGATTTAGCCCCCAACGATTTCATATTCGAATACATAGGAGAAGTTATAAACGAGCCAACTTTTCGTCGCCGAACTATACAGTATGACAGTGAAGGCATTAAACATTTTTACTTTATGTCGCTCACGAAAAACGAATTTATTGATGCCACAAAGAAGGGAAACCTCGGTCGATTTTGTAATCATTCCTGCAATCCCAACTGCTATGTAGACAAATGGGTAGTGGGAGAAAAGTTGCGTATGGGTGTCTTTGCCGAAAGGTATATACAAGCAGGCGAGGAACTAGTATTTAATTACAATGTGGATCGGTATGGTGCTGATCCTCAGCCATGTTATTGTGACCAGCCAAATTGTACCGGATACATAGGAGGAAAAACCCAGACAGAGCGTGCCACAAAACTACCTCATGCTACGATTGAAGCACTTGGAATTGAAGATGATGATGGCTGGGATACAGCAGTTGCAAAGAAGCCCCGGAAAAAGAAATCTGGCGAGGATGATGAAGAATATGTCAATAGTGTTCAAGCCAAAAGCCTAGATGAGGAGGGCGTGCGTAAAGTTATGGCTACGCTCATGCAGTGCAAGGAGAAGTGGATCGCTGTCAAACTACTAAGCCGTCTACAAAGATGCGATGATGAGAAAGTGCGAAATCGAGTTATTCAGATGCATGGCTACCAAATTCTTCGCACCACCTTGATGACATGGAGAGATGATAACAACATAATTCTCCAGGTCCTCAATATTCTTTACAAATTTCCTCGCTTGACGCGAAACAAAATTAATGATTCTAAAATCGAGACTGCGATTGAAACACTTGTTGATTCTGAACACGAAGATATAGCATTCGAATCTAAAAGACTACTAGAATTATGGAGCAAACTTGAAGTAGCATATCGAATTCCTCGAAAGAAATTCGATCCAAATGCCTCCATACTTTTTGAGCGAAGGGATACGGACCGGTCTGAAGAAACATCTAAACCCGCTACACCCACTGCAACAGTAGCACAATCTATTCCTCGGAGCTTGAAGCTTCAACGGCCGGGATCTTTCACCACTCGACCACCAGTACGAAGACATTTCAAATCTTTGCCATCTGGCTGGTTTACTGCTATGGATGATAATGGTAACCCGTACTACTACAGTAAATCTGGTCAAACAACATGGAACAAGCCAAAATATGCAGCACCAGAGCCACCCCCACCACCAAAAGCGCCACTTAAGAGTGTGCAGACTGCCAAAGCACTACAGGATATTATAGATAGTATTACCAACAACGACTTGAGTGCAAGCTCCCATGATCGGTCTACATCGCTAGTAGATAGTAAAGCATCAAAAGAAAAGAAGAGATCATCAGAGAAGTGGCGTAGTCTTCCCCAGGAAAAACAGATGAAGCTCTATGAGAATACTGTATGTTTGCTTACTTCTTCCTAAGAGTTTTGACTCCTGACCGAAAGTTAATAGCTCTTTCCACATATAAAAAATGTCATGCAAAAATTTCACCACAAACTTCCAAAAGAAGATTTGAAAAAGTTCGCAAAGGAAGTAGGCAAGAAGCTTGTAGCCTCTGATTTTAAGAATAACCGTGTCGAAGATCCGACGAAGATATCGGAGAGACAAGAGAAAAAAGTAAAAAGTTATGTGCGCGCCTACTTTGAAAAAGCTGTCGCAAAGAAGGTTGAAAACGACCGTCGAAAGCAAGAGAAGAAAGAACGTGCTTCGAAAGTTACTTCAAATGGAAAATCTGGGGATAAAGTTAAGCCAATCAGCCCTGATCCGAAGGAGGAAGAAGAGGATGAGGAGGTAATAGTTGATATGAGTCCATCGAGCCCACAGGAAACCTCACCAGGAACGCCAGTAGTAAAGCGGAAGCGAGATGATAATTGTACAACACCAAATATCTCTTTGGATAACTTTAAACGGCTCAAGGAAGAAGTAGTAGATATAGTTTTAACTCCTCCTCCTCCTCCGCCACCACCATCCGAAGAAATGCACTTTGCATACGATGAAAACTGTATGAACGTGGATGAAAATACCGGGATCTTGGAACATGAATCGGAAGAAGATATTGAATTCCGGCTCCAGGAAGAAGACCTAATGCGTGAGAATGAGGAAGCGGAGCGTATGGAGAAAGAGAAAAATGGAATAATTCCGATAAATCTAGTCATTGACGAAACCATCTAACCCGAAGCCAGCGAGATGGAACGATGAGATCCAGCGATAGAAATTAGCGACGCAAACGATACAGAATTTACTCTTCATTGGTATTCACATCATTGATAGCTAAGTACTTATCTTTTTAGTTCGCTGGCTATCAAAATTAGATTATTAAGAAAAGATTGTGCGAAAATAGAGCTTATAAACTCTATGTTAAGAGCGTCTTTGTGAAGTACTCTGTAATATACAAAAATAGAATTGAGCAATCAGCCAATAGGAAATTGATTATTATCTTGGATTCTGCATCATATATGCGCCCAAAAATATCGCCAGATAGGCTGGTTTTCAATGCTGAGGGTCTGCCTTTTACAGGATATCTTCATGACCTAGATTTGTACTACATCAGATGCCAATCGCCCCTGCCACAGGATTTTTAGCATTATTTGGTTCAGCAGGGAATTGATAAAGTTATTTGATGCTGGAGGGGTATTTCGTTAGGTTAAGTCAGGGATACCTACTCTTATTCGTCATAGAAGAAAGTGAGATAAAACTTAATAGAAAAACTTCACAAATATTTCGATGAAGCAGCATCACCGACGACGCCATAGATATTTTGATCGAAATCAAGAGGGCCAAATATCTGTCGATATCAATTTACATCGGAATTTCTTCATGAAAAATTAAAGCTTATATCTATGAGATGAATTTCAACGAAGAGGAGTGACTACCAGATTATGAAAGGCCGCATCTTTGAGGCTACTCTACAGGTATTTTAAGAAGACAGACCGTAAAATTGAAGCTCGCTCATTTCCCTGAAATCAAAAAGTATCTCGGGCGACTCTATTAAACCTACTACCGCCGATACGACTCGGAATCGGCCAAGTAATTGCTCTAGCAATGAATATTTGCAGTCATAGAACACTGGGTCACAGGGATATGATTTTGGGGGAGATTATTTGTGACCTAACAATTTGTGGTCCAGATTTCAGCGCCGTTGATATTTCTGGAGTTTTTCGTATATTCTGTCAAAGTGATATTTTTTATCGTTTCCCATACTTTGGCTCGCCATGATTCCTGGCTCAATTCTGATTGGTCTTCGTACGATGCAGAAATATTGATGAGCAATTATGGTCAAGGTCTTCTAACATTTCACCTGTCACCTCAATTGAACGGTAGATATGCTCCAAAGCAATTGGGTCTCTTGATGATTGAAGTGCATCAGCTGGAGTATGGAAGGTAATCGATAGATAGTACTTTGGACCAAGTTTTCTCTATCACCTCCCTCAACGTAAAAATTACACGTTGACCTATACGAGCGGCGTACGTATCCCAATAATCTATTAAGAAGGACCAAAGTGCCATAAGGACTTATTTTGTTGGCTTCAAAATCATATCAAGCAGTTTTACGATGCTGCCTAACTAGTTTTACCGATCTACGCTAGAAAGTGAGTGTAGGAGCCTTGGCAAGCTATATAAATTAGGCTAGTATTCTAGCCCTGGAATGCATGGGCATTATTATCAAAAATTTAGAGCCAAAATGATTATCTCGTCGTTTCTTTCCATTTAAGTGGATTGTCGACTGAATCGTTCGGGAAACTAGGAAGGTTAAAGTACTGTTCGGAGCTTCTCACTATCCCTACTCATATATCTTTGGAGACTTTGAATTAGAGACATTTTCGGCCACTCAGCAGCTAGCCAATATAGAGTTTATATAGAATTATCTCATACAGTTTATCTAGCTTTCCATCATATCTATTGGTGCTAAGATGGCCAGTCTGTGTACACTCGAGGTAGATCTTCCACTATTCTTTCTATCATGGCCTCATACTGTAGAAGAAGCCTAGAATTAGTTTACCTGGCCTTCCTTCCACATTCAGAAATGGCGATCTGGTTAATTATCATTCAATCAAAAGCCCCGTGTTATAATCTGCCAAGAGTTCCTAGATCTGTGCAGATTTATGCATGCCAGTATTTCATACAAGTCCAAGGACATGGACTTGAGGGCAACCTATAACTGGGGTATCATAGATTTGTAATGGAATGGAATGAGATGTACTGGATAGTGTAGGAACTGTGATATGGCTATCCAGGACATGGAAATTATGAGATGTATCTCCTAACAGTAGGAACAAGTAAAAAGTCATCTAAATACAAGTGTTCTTGAATTAACACAAGTCATTTCGATATCTACGTTGGTGTTCTACGAACACATATAGCATCCTTCCAAGGTAGAGATTCAACCCGCATGTCCTCATAATCTTAACAACCCGAACCTAATCTGTGATAACTACAAGGGAGTTTTCATACGGCTAATACAAGTCGAAATGCGTCGTATCCGGCATCCGACGGTTGCCAAGCCCATGTGTAGTTTATGACATATGGAATAGACCTACTACTAGTCCTAAATAAATTCATATTACCAAAGTCTCATCCAAGTCTATCAAAGGTAGCTTTATCTCGATCTTCTAAGAGCTGCAACCTTCTCGAGTTGATGTGCCAAGTCCCGTTATGGGATTCCCTGGTTAATAAGTTTTTATTGCCGTAGGAATTTTGTCCTTTATCTCGGATAGCGAGTCAGGTAAAAAGCGTAGTTCAAACTGACTGCGAAGCCCGAATCACATTCCAACAGCGTCTAAACAGGAAAGATCTCGTGAAGGGAGTGATAAGAATACGAGCGAGATGGATATACTAGAATGTAAACAGGTTAGTATGACAAACTGCTTTGGGAATATACTTTTTTGAACTAGATTTTAAATATCTGTGCAACTATTTAGCCATTACATATTGTCAGAGGTAACGAATAGAATAAATGACTCAAGTTGAACTAGAATATTCATGCCTGGGGGAGGACAATTCTCAACACCTGTCAGTGGTGTCACCTACGAGCCTTCAGTTCTTACTGTAGAGCCTACAGAGTCGAGATTGAGTAACAACTTTTCAAGTTTAAGTTGAGTTATCTCCCCTTCCGTCAAAGATTCACTTCTGATAACACACAAGACGACCAAGACGACTATAGTGATGCTGGAAATGAGGAAAGATAATGCGGTACCAAACGCTACAAGAGTGGTCAGAGAAGCCCTCGTCATATCACAACATGTGCTACACAACGGCGGGCAACCCAAAAGCCCACGAAAGCAAAGTATAAGACCCTTCCGCCCTCAAGATAAGCAGATTCCGACTCGACTATAATATCGTCCCCACTAATCTTAACTTCCGAATCTACTAGTCAGGAGGGTATCTAAAATGCATGAGTTACTTGACAATCTCATGTCAGTAACGAGTTTTGGGTGCTAGGCTAGGCTCCTTTACGGCAGTCACTCTCGACCAAGACTTTTCTGACATCCTTTCACGACCTTCGGTTTGTCCTGCGGCATGAATCAGGGAAAGAAGGAAGAGGAGCCCAGGAGGTTTGAGAGACAATCTTAGGTATACACAGGTCTACTGCGCCCGGCTGGCCGGCCTCTTCGTCATAGGAGAGCCCGCGCTCAGTGGTTTTTGAGATTTTTTCCCTGCAGCTATACACCCGCAAACAGCCATCGTTTCGTTGGCTGGAGAGGAAAGATAACGAAGGTTAATGGGCTCCTTTAAGTGTATGAACGCATGAGGACTTGTGAGGGGCGGTACTGTTTGAGGGGAGCTGTATGGAAGGCATAGGAGAAGATATACTACTGGTATAGGTATCCTTGGCCTGTAGGCAGAGAGGATCTGCATGTTCTACATAGTCATAGACTCAGACAGGACAATAAAATGAATAAATAATTAATAAACCTATTAAGTCATCGAAGGGTAACATGTGAAATGAAAAACAAAAGAACAAGTTAACAATTTCAGACAAAAATTTATTATAAGTTGTACAGGATATCGAACTGGCTTCTCAATATAAAGTAATAATTTATAATGTTCCGATAACTTATTTTTGTCTTTTAAATAATTTAATATACATTCAGCTACTTTGTTTTAACACATGATAGGTGATGTGTATACATGTTGGACGACTCTTTTGACGTTAGGGACACTCATATTCGAGGTTTCACTCCAAAATACCAATGAGGTATGCTTGCTTACACAGACAGACGACCCTCCTTCAGTAACAACCAAAGGGACGTTTCAAAACCTTTGGTTATCCAAGCATGCCTACGTCATCCATGCATAACAGCGCCGCGAGAAATGTGATTGTGTTTTGCTGGATTTGAACCAGCGATCTACTGCCTCAAGTGGGATATGTGTCCAAGCTATCCAGACTCTACTTGGCAGTCCGGCCAGGACGATGTACCACCCAACCACCCAACCAAGGCGGTGTTTATAGTGTCGCCTACACTTCTTACCTAGCTTAGTTTAATAAATGCAGATGAGTCTATTATTAATTACAGATTCTAAAGGCTTTGATGATCCTGAACTCCTACTTATCTAGCAACAACCAGCCACTCAATTATCGCGGGTTAGCATTTCCTTGCCTTTGCATTTCAGATATCACTGAACCTCTTGCAGCCTAGCTGAGCTTAATCATATTCAATCGGATAAATTCAATTGATCTTGATGATCATACATAGAAATCTAAACATTCATAAATATTGAGTCTAGATTTCGAATAAGAAGGGAAAAAAATATGAATATGCGCACCTCATGTGGTCCCGGTGACAAGGCATCGCCTGGCTGGGGCTGCAGGTTGTTTAAGTCTTTTTCCCGCGCACGCCGCTTTGATTGGTAGCACTTTCATTTTTTTTGGGTACAAGGATCTGTGGATAAGGTGGCTGAATTCCACGGGTAATTACTGAACTGATTGACCATTCATCACGAGCAATTTACCAATGATCTTTAAAGTAACATAAGAGGCAAGGGGCATTGTATAAGGTACGGCCTGGGTTAGAGAGGAGTCAGGTGGACTAGTTTAAGACTCATGTAGTACTATAGACATACCCCTATCTCCTTCTTTCCGCAAATCAGGGAGAGATTCAACCGATGTAAACTTAACACGGATTCAAGATATTACAGTCAAGTGACTTGAAAGAAAATGAAGCGCTTGACCTGAGATCCTGAGTGGAATCCATGGCCAAAGCCCGCAGTGTCAATGGAAAATTAATTAAATTTCAATACATAGAAAAATAAGTAAATTTTGGTGGCATTTTGTCACTTTTCAGCAGTCCTTAATTGCCATCGACTCGGTATGTATTTTAGTGTGATTCTATTCCATTCAGAGAGGATTGTTGACGAATTCCAATCATATGTAACATTTGTTAGTTCCATTGAATTTGCTAGCCGTTATGTGAATAACTCAGATAACATGCAAGTGCAATAAATTTAATGACGTGAGTAAATTTTCTAAAAAGAGCGCTGCCAGGTATGTCTATAGCTAATTGTCCTACTTGTGTCAGATACTATGCAGCTCCTGGAACCTCTCTATCCCAGACCATACCCTATATCATACTCTTTGCCTCTTATGTTACTTGTATGATCATTGACATATTGCCCTTAATGAGTAGCCATTTAGCTCAGTATTTACCCGTGCATTTTAGGTAACTTATCCACGGATCCTTCTACCCAAAAAATTAATAAGTGCTAACTATCAAAACAGCATGCGCGGAAAGGAATCTCCAAAAGCCTGCAGCCCCAGCCAGGCGAGGTCTAGTCACCGGAACCACATAAGGTGCACATATTCATCTATATCTCCCTTCTTTGTAACTGTTGGTAAAACACGAAGTAATACAAATTGGGTGTCTTCACGAAGTCAGCTGTCCGTCACGAAGTCGGTGAATAATCTCAATTTACTGGTATCTCGAAATACATAAAACGTTGTCTCTTTTTCTTCCTCTCTATCTTCCCTTCCTTCCTCTACTCCAAGCGCCTCGCTAATGAGCTAAATCAGACCCCTGTCAGTGTCCTAACGACAACCTGAATACTGCAAATACATAGAACAATTTACACTACCAAAATATGATCCTTTTACCGACAGTAACAGTCGAGGCCGACTTGATGTAATTCACCATTTCCGTATCGGGTACTGGATACGCTGCAGAAACTCATTGGATGGGTTTTCCTCCATGATCAAGGGTTGGTCATGAAAAGGGGTCCAACCCCACCATCTGATCTGATCGTGTTTAGCCTCATGATAATGGTGATAGGGGATGTGTTGAGACGTGAATACGATACCGACGGCATAATCTATTGGGGATTCTCATCGAAGTGATGACTTTGTTACTCAATCTCGGATCTGCAGACTGTACAGTGAGAGCTGGAGATTCGTAGTGGACACCACTGTCAGGTCTTGAGAATATTCCCCCCACTGATTTGCGGTGCTATGTGCAATAAGACTTTATATAATAAGTTCTTGAGCACATCGAGAATGCCGGGCCGCCATGAGCGTCGGCACGTACATTAGCTTTCATATCGGCAGAACTAGCCGGCATGTCGCATAACATTTCAAAATTTGATTCCCAGATTCCGCCTTACTGGCGCCGAGACGGGACCGACATGACAGGTGAATAACATAATCTTGTCATCCTAGAGTTATTGAATAAATTAGATACGAATCTCGGCTCTTCTATGTACATCGCGAGACACAGTTGATATTAAAGGAAAAAGTAGGTTTTGTAAATTTGAGATTCTCTCGTACTTATTCCGCAATAGCATGCCAATCAGGCATTTCGTTTAGTCTTCCCAAAAAGATGTGGCTCCAATACCACTACGAATTACGTGAACTGTCTCCAATCAAGCAAGAGCCCAAGATATGCTGTGAATACTATTCTGTGTCGCATGAGTCCGAGATAGGTGCTAATCGAATTGGCAAATCATTTAAAGATTGAGGGATATCTCTTTCCCACGTATGAAAGTTAGGACGGCATTTTCGTGATTAAAGTGCCGGTAATATTCTACAATGTCGCCATACTCAGACATTGTAGCTAGTAGGTATCTTAAAGACCTCTGTCCCATATAGGCGAGCTCAATAGTTATATTAATACTCGGGCCAATGCCTAGCTCTTTATTCCTTAATACTAAGTTTTCAGCCAGTTAATGTATTTGGGAAGCGTCGCTTTGAGCTTAGATTTCCAGCCTTGCCAACGTAATGAAGATTTCTAAGAGAATGATTAGAGCCGCGATACCGAATCACAACTGATTTTACCCGCACGTCCTAGATACCAATGATTGCCGACCTTCTAGGCATCATATTATTGCAATTTGAACTTCGTTTCAGCCTACCATGAACTTGCAAAAGAAAGTAATTTTTGCCGAGTAAGATGCTGCTGGTATGTACAGAAGTAGACGTATGGAAGCCTCCTGATTATCATGACAAATTGTGACATTCGAGTAATAAAAATCTAGTGGTTACGAAGTGGGTGGCAAATAACTTAAAAAAGAGAAAGAGCGGATGATAAAAGTGAGGTTCCTAGTGAATTAGAACATGTGGAATGTGAGATATGTTTAG
The DNA here is from genome assembly GCA_905067625.1 of Blumeria graminis f. sp. triticale. Classification (NCBI taxonomy): domain Eukaryota; kingdom Fungi; phylum Ascomycota; class Leotiomycetes; order Helotiales; family Erysiphaceae; genus Blumeria; species Blumeria graminis. The sequence goes on from LR898469.1 coordinate 1,029,628, forward strand.
CTCTACGATTGTGTTGGGGTTGGTTACGGGTGTCTCGTGGCTCAAAAATACTAGCATGTACAGTAGAGCTTAAGACTAAATGTAACTTGATTTCCGAGCAATTTTGGATATAATAAAACGATCTGGAAGGGGAGAGGACGGAATCCACACTGGCTGAACAGTGTACATTGCACTTCTTGAAGGTAAACTAAATAAATTGAGGGGAATATTAACAGACAGGATCAGGAGTGTTTCACCAAATTGGTTTCCTCCTTTGAAAATGATAAAGGTAGTCACCAGCATGGACCCGTAGGGTGCCTAATCGGGTTAAATGAAATCAAATTCAAAACTTGATATCCTACGGATACATGGTTTCGTTTACTTGAATATAGTGATTCTTTTCATGCGCCCTGACTCTATTGAGAGGAGACTAGAAGATAAGTACAGGAAATGGGGGTTAAATATTTGTATTTGGATATAAAATAATCAGATGTGTCATAGCTAGATAGCTGAATACACTATGAATTAAAAAAAAAGACTCTATTGTGGATACCATTACATAAGCATCGCAAAAAAGGAGAGCTTCGTACTAACTACACATCTATGAATCTGAGATCTCCAGAAGTCTCCTACAACAATCCCGACAGTTAGCCGAGTGGTAATTATTTTGGGATTGGCCGGCAAGGCAAATAAACCCTGCATATAATTTGCGGAAGATCGCATCAAAAAGGTCAAGCCAATTAATAGAAAAAAAATACCACCATGAGCCATCTATGAAGACGTGCGATTGAATCACATGTGATCTAAAATTCAACACTGTAATTCACTCTTGGATTTGTTTCACATGAATGAAGTCAATGTCTTCCTGACTGGGCAGAAGATTATCTCCCGTCAGATATAATTCAAGGCATGATCATTTGACCACCCGAAAAATCATACTACATTCCGTATCTGAGATTTGAATGCATCATCTGTCGCTGGCAGCAACGATCAATCGAGTTTGCGCCAATGAATACTCATCCCGACCTCCTCATGGACAGGTTAGTAATCATAAAAAACCGGTATTCTTGACACAAAATCTATTATATCAATGTCTCGCCATAAAGATGAGCACTTTTCACATAGCTAACGATTCATCACTTACTCCTCAGCGGCTAAAGACCTTCAATCTAATGTAGAAATCTACGATATTCATATAGAACGTTTCCGATAAACAATTTAACTCTACCTTGCATACCTAAGTGTACAAATTAAGAATCAGTGGCAAAGTTGAAGGACGATTGAAGTGTCGATGATCGATTATAGTAATACTTACTTTGATGAATATGAAATATCGGATTGATAATGACTGAATAGTCTTGAAGAAAATCAAACTCAAACAGGCTAGATAAACTTTTAGAAAAAGATATCTCGGCATATCTCGCATTTTTGGCATTTTTCGGAAGTGAAATCTTTATCTCTAGACATGGATGTTAAAGTTGTGCATTGTATATAGCGGTAATACTTCAGATAAATCACACTTGGGACGTCTCGTAACTTGTCAATGCCTAAGGGCTAGGTATGAGCAGTCCGTCAACATGAATATATACGACTCCAGCTTGCCATTGATATGCAGTTGTACAACTGATGGTGTTAGTTTCAATAGGATGCGAACTTGGTTAATTCGAAGCCGATTACTTGAGACGAGATGATATCTAATCAATATTTATGCAAACAAAGTAATTATATGCCCAGCTAGATTTTCGATAACAAATCTCCAAATATAGAGGCATATTTGTACGAATACCGATGCACACATCTCTGAAAGCCAATTCTAAATATCTCGACTCAAATAGAAGCGATAAAAAATTGCAGCGATATTAATCAATTTGGCCCAATCAACTCCACGTGCAAAAAATCTTTTCCTGGGCAAAAAGAAGAAAAGAAAAAGATCCCATCATCAAGAACTTTATGAATACCAGTTTGTTAAAGACTCTGATCTTATCAACGTTTCATTCGCTTTTTTATGGCCATATTATTCAACTCTTTGATGTACAGTTTTAAGGACGAGTGATGCCAGTATGTCTTCAAGTAAGCTTGAATTCATCTTATAAATGTACGAAAATAATTTAAATAATGCGACAAAAACCATGACTGCACATATGAGAGTAACTGGAAAAAATTCATACCATAGATGCAGAATTATTTCAGTCGGTCAACAAAGAACATCGGAAAAATCTAATTTTTTGATGAATAGGTCCATGAACTGGGTCATCAATCCTCCCAAGCTCAGTTGAGCCTTACAATTATCCAAGGAGTGATAAGTAGACAAAATTAGTCAGTTCGACATTATTATCTCATAGTTAACATGGCTACCCCATTCTGGATTGAAAAACTTTATCAAATTTTGAGTCTTGGATCAAATTTCTTTTTTAACTACCTTCCCAGCCGTATTTTTTCTCGACGGTTTATGGCATTTAATCGACTGCATGAATAGATAATCGATGTTGAATTTCTTTGTACATGCTTCGAAATGATGCATAAACAATTAAAATCTATTCCAAAGCAAGATTTCATCTGATACAATTGCTGAAATGAATGAATAAACTTGAGGTAATATCTTATGGCATGGAGTATATCAGCAAGGTCAATACGGAAACTTTAGCCAAAAAATGAAGCTACAGCAATAGTAATGGACATCGGTAAAATTATTATGAAACAAATATTAAAGTCTTAATAGCTTATTCAGATAGGTGACGCAGAAGTTGAGGTTTAAAGTTTTTCTCCTGATTATTAACATTATCTTCAGCACCGTTTTCTGGATGCATGTCGTGACAAAGTCAGAGTGGAAAACTTATAAGAAACTTCTAATCCCGATAATCAACCAACGACAATCTGAGGGTCCTAGAAAGTCGACGGAAATATATGATATTCCATCCAGCCGCATATGGTCGCTATATGCCATGCGAATTTCAATATGATTCTCGCTAAAATCTGAAAGAGATGTTGTATGTTCTCAGACATCGCATCGACGAATTATGATGCCAAAACTACCGTAATAATGCCTAGCTATAGCTGAATAAAATGATTTGCAGGAACGACTATAATTTTTCATGTCAGATACTTTTTTGGTGAATCCTACACTTGGTTAACGCCACTTTGAATGCTATTCGAATGCCAAGATACAGTCTTGACTCACCAGTCTCGGAACTGCCGTACTTATTGGTACAAGAAGCTTATCCAAATGGTCATGACGTCTAATTTCAGACTTATCTTGGAGTGGTAAAACCGGATGTTTAATGGTTCTGAGCTTACTTCAGAGACTAGAATAAGAAGACAAATTTCTACTTACAAGCCGCTTTTTAGGAAATGCCCGACCCTGGCAAAAAATGACTTTTTGACTACAATCTAAATCTACAGACGTACAGGACAAAAAGATGGGAGCTATCGTGCTTCGCGAAACAGATATTGAACAAGGAACCACGTATGCCAGGCGACAACTGGGGCCCGAGCTCATCATTTCCATCGCTCCTTCTCTTTTTGGATCACTTCATCTATACGAGCTGGCTACAGCTATTGGCTCGAAAATCATGTACCTGAGAGGTCTAGTACGAAAGAGATTCAATCAAGGACTAGCGCAGCTTACAAAGAAGTAAATTATCTCTAACAACATACACGTGATGGTCACGTTATTCAAAGACCGGCACATAGTGATTTACCTAAACACGTATGACGCAAAAGACATTATAGCGAAACGTGGGAAGTGTATGGGTGTATAAGGAGAATATTCCAACAAGTCACTTAGGTATAGACAATAACTGTGTGAAATTAAGGAACTTAAAGATGTGTTCGACCTCTTGTTGATCCTATTCATCTATAGGTATGACTACAAATAATGAACTTCTTTGATTGACACCCGAATGGAGGGAAGTCTTCGGACCTCTCGGCTTTCGGTGCTTGGTCCTCGAATCTAAGAAAGCTTTACACCGCCCCTACTCAATTCATTCCTGCCGTAGTCCCTAATCTTACCGAGCCTTCCGACTCAAAAGGCATGTGTTACTTGCCTAGGATCATAGTATATAGGTTGTTACGGATGCGGCGAGTAGTATTGACCATAATCCTGGCCGACTCGAGATAATATGCCAAGGGGTCGAACTGGATCATAGCTATCATCAGAATGAACGGAAGTGCAATTATATGGGTTATTATTCTTCATCAGACAAAACACGGCCATATCTACGGGTAGCTCGCTCATAAGATTTTCCTCTCTCTCACACCTGATGGGACAATCTAGCGGAAAGCTCACGTCCAGACGAGAATCTGAGTTACTGATACCTTATGCTCTCCACAGACTCGTCTCGAGGATATGGGGATAGAATTGCAGGTGATCTGAGCCAGGAACGTATCCAGACAATTAACCCTGTCCAAGATCAATTACTTGCTCATTTCTCGTGTTAGTTAAGCTCCGGGAAGTCCGGAATACGAAAATCGGCTCAATCAGCGCGGGAAACATCAAGATTCACACGTGCTACATATTTTTCCGTCGTCACGGCGTCCAAAGGGTCAAAGCACGGATAGAATATTGCCGCTGTTTACTGTGTTGTTGCGACGGGAAACGATTCCGCTCAATCACTCGACTGCTCATTCGTCGGTTTCGTGAGCCCAGATGATTTGGTAGAGTGGGGTGTCATGAAAATGAGAGCAGATATGTAATCTGAAATGAGAAGAAAGTAAACAATGTTTTGCCTTAAAAAGCGCTGATGGTTGTGGTGAATGAATTCTTTCTGTACCACTTCATACAACTTTATATCTTCACAAAATCATAACCACACAACAACACAACAATCCGGCACCACACTCCACCACACTTCACCACACTTCATCACACTTCACCACATCTCACGGGAAAGCTTACTCTTCTCTTCGAATTCTAATTTACTACCAGAATCTCCCATAACATCATGGATTCAGCAACTATTTTTGTAAATGACTTTGCTCTAGGGGGGACACATATAAACCCAACACAGACCCAAAGCGGTAGCTCTCCAAGAGCAAGACTTACCTCCCAACCTTCGACTCAACCATCGAAGAGGCGGCGGATTTCACGCGCCTGTGATGAATGTCGCAAGAGAAAAATAAAATGCGATGGTAAGAGTTTCTGTGATAATTGCGTCTATTACAAATTGGGTAGGGAACAGTAGACATCAAGTGAAGGTATCCTACTAAATTAATGTATTAGATTGCACATATTGTAAGCCCTCAAACAGACAAAAAAGGCCGAGTCGAAAAGAGAGTGACAATCTACGAAGACAATACCGAGAAGCTTTGGATAAGCTAACAGTCTTGGCCCCTGACATGGATCTCTCTAGGTTCACTGACGGCATGTTGGTCCCAGAATATGGGATCGATATTCATTCCTCGGATGATTTGCGGTCCTGCCTATCCTACGAAAGCGATGATGAGGTTTCACCGAATACCAATTATTCGATGACACCTGATCATCAAGTAGAGATGGTCGGGAACCCAAATCACAGCGAGACCGTCAGCTGGGACATTCGTGGGGACTTATCCGGCGTTGACGTACTCCAGCATATCCGGGAATACGTGAATGACGTTCTGAGTGAGTATCATACTACGATACGTTCAGATTCATGTCCCGACATGTGGTCATCAGACCTTTCGTCAATCTTATTCGCTCGGCCTGGAGGTAATCCATCTAACCTGGGAGATTTACCGCCTTTTGAGACGGCAAAAGAAGTTTGTGAAGCCGCTTTTGGCGAAACAAACATATTATATTGTTTCATAGATACGCCTGCTTTTTACCTGATGCTAGCAGAGCTATACAAACTTCCTGACGATTATTTCATGGACAAGAACAACGATTTCCTCAATCTTCTTTTTTCTATTCTTGCTCTCGGCTTTTACGTCCAAAATAAACGTCACAGCAAACGCAATATGTCAAGAAATTTAATGAGTGAAACAAGAATTGACCAAGGGTAACATTAGCTTTAATTTTTTTCATCCAATCTTCAAGATGAACCATGCAACTAACTTTTGCTAAGTCGAAAATATTTTACTTGCGCAAGATGCGCCATAGATATTTCCGACTGTGGAACCATTCCGCAGCTCCAAACAATTTTATTCTTGATCCTTTACCTCCAATCCACTGCTGACCTGGATGTATGCTATTCATACATTAAACTGGCACAGCAATCGGCTTTTCGAATGGGGTTGCATCTGAAGCATAATAATCAATGTAATCCCATCGAGAGCGAGGTAAGATTGAGGATCTTTTGGACGATTCAAAAGATGGATATCTCTATGTCGGCAATTCTTGGATATCCCAAGATTCTTGATCTGGATACTATTGACCAAGAAATGCCGACAGAGGTATTCGACTTGAATATAACTGAGTCTGGTGTGAATGGTTACCCAGGAGCGAAATTGTCAGCATTACTGCAAGTATCTAATGCTCATATGCGGTTAATCTTGATACTTGATAAAGTAATCAAGTACATCTATGCCAATAATAGAGTTGGAAGATCCGTTAATGAAGATTCGGATACTGAGCATATTGTTGATCACGCCGTCGTGCTGGAAATCGAAGATGATCTTCAGCAATGGCGTCAAGGGTTACCAACTGGTATCTTTCCTGGCAGATGTGAAAATAATCAAAACTACTGGTAAGCATGTTGCACAGGAAAAGATCATTGACATCAATATCTCTAACAAACTTTACGACAGCATACAACAACTTCTGAGCCTAGTCTATGCTCACGTGCAGATGATGCTTTATAGACCATTCTTATCTTACATCTCCGGAAAAGCTTTTGTTGACAAAAATAAAAACAAAAAGTCACAGGCTTGCGCTTCGGCCTACTTTGGAGTCTGTCAGAATGTAATTCAAATCATGAAGGAATTACAAAAACGTGGATTAGTCATTGGACCGAGATGGTTTACGGCAAGTCGCCCATAATCCTGGTATAATCATTGGGAAGCTCTCGAATAAATCGAACCATTTGATTTGGCATATCTTATTTGTCGAAGAAAAGGTGACTGACATTCTAATTATAGATAAATATCACCTCATTTGCCACTCTATCCTTGGTTTATTTAAATTGTCAGCGGACTAATTTGTCTCGACCATCGGACCTTCATTCCGACGCTCAAGTGGGACATGAGGCGACAAAGGTCATAGCGCAAAGAAAACGGGATGCATGCAGCTTTTCATCAGCCTTTAAGGTTTGTGGCTTACCAGCATGGGGTGTAGCGTGCTAACATTTTCGAGACTCTATCGAACCAGATATCACCAAAGACCATTTCTAGAATCAGAGGTACAGTAGCATCAAATCACAGTAAGGAGACATTACCTATCTCAGCAACCTTATCGGTGGAAAAAGAGCAAATCCAGACAAGTTCTGACTCTCGCTCATATCTTCCGGAGGAGCTCCCTAATTGTGAGCTTACAAACCAAAGGTTAGAATTGGATAATGAAAATGTAGCCGAAATCTTAAATCTTGCTAGCAATACTAGACAAGATTCAGTATCGACTCCATGTGAGAGGTCGGATGACGAGATTTTCGAGTTTATAAACTTTGATGGCGATGAGGGTTTGGAGGGGTTGGAGGGGTTGGAGGCGCAAAATGAGAGTGTGGCTGGAACTTGCTCTCTCAACATGGAATTTGATCAGGATATACCTACTAAACCCACGGATCTGGTCGTCGAAAGCATGTCGATGGACAGCTTCCTTCAGTCATGGAAATATGATAATGGGGTTCCTGATTTAGATGAAATGATTGAGAGTGGGATATGTTTGGCAGAGAGCAGAAATGGAGCGAGTTTTGGTCCTCGGAACCAAAAGGATAATACAAATGGGGCTAAAGTTTCGAATTAAAATTCAAGAATAAACGAGATCGGTGTTGATTAGGGGTTTAGGCTATGGCTTTGGAATATGAAAGCGAATGGTATAGATTAGCGGGAGTTTAAAAGTGATTCTAGGCTATTGAAATTACCGGAGGATAAATGTTGTGGTGGGCACAGAATACCAAACATGAATAGTTTTCTTTAATTATTGATAATATTTCGTGAAACGTTTACATGCCTTAGTTTTGGTGATATAAGGTTACAAGAGAGGTGATATAAAGGTGTGCAAAATCTGAATTTCTTTTTCAAGATAATCAGAAATATGAATGAAATCGAATCGAATCTGTGATGAATTGCTCGTTGAGAAAAAACCCTACAAGGTAGAGCGGGGACTCAATGTACAACTATTACGGCTTGTTACTTTGATTAACTTCTTGTACATTCTGAATTAGGTCAAATACTTGGGTCAAATACTGTTGTGATCGAGGAATAGCACAGAATTGTTTATGCATACCTGCATAAACGTTATGCTATAGTGCTTAATAAGAATGTTATTGTAGACTTCTGAACAAACAGGAATAGCCGCGCTATGATTGATGGGATGAGTTTGTTGTGAACCTGCAAGGGTCATGGGAAAGTAATTTAGGTGTGGTCCGCTGGATAATGAGTCGAGTGCACACAACTATCTTCTATCTGTACATCTTTCTATCTTCTAGCACATAATAAAGTGTGAAGCATCTTCACTAGTATCTATAATCAATTATCTACAAGCGCAGTTTTTATAGACAATACTCCATTTACATACGAGTAGCGGAGTCAGTATTAAACCTCTAGGTGACCTCATTTGATAAGAAATATTTCTCACTGAGTTACACATCATCTAGGATCACGCAGTCTTCACAGCAGTCCGGCTTCTTCATGAGTGTAGTTGTGATGTTCATCTTGCAATATCCCCCTCAATTCTGTTTTATCGCAAAAATTCTTAATATTACGCTTGGATATTCAGACAAGCTGAGAAACGATCCAACCGTGACAGATTGCAACTTTACATCTTACAGAGCTCTTTAGTCCATGGCCAAATTATAATCTGAACCTGAGATGTGTCTAAATGCAGTGATAGTCTTTCACTAGACGTATCATAGGAAGATCACGATCTGGTTCAGTCAGGTCTAATAACTGTGACGAATGATGAGAATATTAATCTAATAATGTACATGAATGTCTCTTACTCCCAAGTTCGATAAGTCATCCTGTCGTATAGGCCCCGTGGCATTTTCTTTGCGATTTACAACACCTTTCGTGGAACAACATTTTTGTCAGAAAGCTGCGCAATGTTCCACGCTGCATTTGTCAATGAATTGACATTTTGAATCTTATTTTCAGCCCTTTTTTACCTCCTTTCCATCACTTCGCTTACCGAGCTTGGACATGACAAGTATAGGCGTCGGTGTTGGTAAATCTTGCGGTTTTGACACGTCTATTGAAATGTATAACCCACTACTTAGTTCGTGGACTTATTGGTAGAGGGAAGCTTATGCAATAATGAAGGATAAAAGGATGTCAATTCGACTACTCTTCTAAACACAGGTACCAGATTCCTTTTAATCTCAATAGATAGTTCGTGCTGGATCTCCTAGTAACAGCAGTAAACAACTCTAACACAGGGTGTACGCCATCTCCGTTCGCCAAACCTCAGTCAGTCGGGACTACTTATTTTCGAGCCTAAGAGGATCGACAAAGTGTATCTCAACACAAAAACAATAGAAAACTCAATAACCAAATCCTTCATCAATAACTACCATGCACCTTCCAGTGGTGCCGTTCTAATCGCTCAGTGTGCTCTGCATATCTGGAATAGCCAAGAAGAATCGCATCCGTATCGATGTGGAAAGCAGACACATGCATGTCTCCATTTGACGACCTCTCAAACATGTAGCACTTATCATTTTCTTCTGAGTCCCTAACCTATTTCTAACCACACATCATCCTGCCTCAAAGACTGAAAAAGGTGTCACCAGAATTTCACGCAGAAGCCTGCCTCATTGATTACCGGCAATCACTCACTACGAAATGTTTATTTTATTTTTATTTTTGGATCAGATTTTAATTGCGTACGCAGCTATCTAGATATGACACAATATCAGAGAAAAGTACAGAATAGATACTACAAATTTATGATGCTACGTAAATCCGCGAGGAAATTAAGTTACAACATACAAAGTCTGGGTATTGGTTCATGGGGGACTGATGCTCTAATGGTGTTATACATCTTGAGGAGGGACAGGCAGCTGATATGTGGAACGAGAGGGGAACAGGCCTCTGAAGACTATGTTGGGACTTACATTTTCGAGGAGTTTTCAAATTTGGAACGTTTGTGGGCGCCAAGACCAAGATTTCGGCTAATTAGCTAGGAGGGCTTCTATTGTCGATGAATTAGCAGCGCTCCCCAGCGCCCTGGGCGGCACGAATGAAGTTGGGCTAAGCTACCATATAGAAATCACGCTCTGTCAAGACTTTTCCAACATTTCAGCACGACCTTCGGGAAGGAGTTGGAAGGAGGCTAGAAAGGCAAAGGGTGAATTTCCCGAGGTACCCACAAGTCTGCAGCGCCCAGCTGACCGGCCTATTCGAACGCTTCGGAAGGGTCACTATGTCTTCAGATCTAGTCCTAATGTCGTTATTAGGAGAGCCCCCCACCTAGTGGTTTTTGCGATTTTGCCCGGCTGCCATATACCCGCAAATGGCCATCGTTTCGTTGGCTGGAGAGTGGAGATAATGAAGGTCAAAGGGCTCCTTTAATTGAATTGAATAATTTAACGTATCAGGCGAAAGCCCTACACCCAGGAGGCTTGACACGGGTGCGTGTTCCCGGGGTGACCCACAAACACCACTGATTCTGGCTTTATGTGGCCAGAAATTTACATTATCTAATAAAGACAAAAATTTCATCAAAAACCTTTGCTGCCCTGACTTAACGCCCTGCGCCTAGCCAGCTATCTCATAGCAGTTTCCTGTACTATATGTATCCCAGAATCCCTCGGTCATTCAAGTCCTACTTTGCACCCCGTAGCATCCTGTTACGGTAAGGAATCTATAAAAAGCTATCCATCCCTTTTCTCCCAACATTGTCCATGTACTTGGTCCTATTTCCTTTGTTGTTTTCCGCCATTCATTTAGCGCTGTCCGGCATTCAGAGAAATGCCACGTCACAATTCAGGATATTACTAATTTGGCATAATGATAGACTATGAAGTAGAGCTGGGTTAAATATATCAATCTTTTAATATGTCACATTAGAACATGATTCCTTTAGACAACTGATACAGTAATACTGAAAGTAGGTTTGATAAAGTGTGAGGTTAAAATGGAACGTGGATTTCGACTATGACCTCAGCACTCTCTCACAATGCTACGACCTAGCTACCATTTACATACAGCTCCTAGTCTCACTATAGGCTTATATGGAACTACTAATACAGGGCATTCATGGCCTCCAACCGTCTTGCTCTTTTTATCCCTAATTAAACAATAATCACAACCATAACTTCTGTGGTGTTCTCTGGTAAGGTTTGAGTAGCCTGGGCACCTACACCACTTGTGAAGGAGACGCCTCAGATCATATTTCGTGCGGACACAAGTTAATGGATAGTGGAGGCATATCTGGATAAGTCAGGGTTTCGAGACGTTTCCCTGAGTGAATATTTACGGACGAGGGCTGACATGAGGTGAAGAAAAAGCTGCCATAATTTTGCAGTGATACTTAAGAATGGCATCCAAGACATGATTGCTTTGTTTTTAAATCGAGTCATAAACTGTGTAGTTTTTCTCTGAAATTGTGTCATGACTACCTAGCTGCATGCGCAATTAAAATCCTATCCAAAAATAATACTGTAAATCCATCAAACTAGGGTGCATGGATGGGCTCCTTTAAGTATATGATCGAATGAGGACTTGTGAGGGGCGGTACTGTTTGAGGGGAGCTGTATGGGAGGCATAGGAGGGGATATACTACTGGTATAGGTATCCTTGGCCTGTAGGCAAAGACCTGCACGTCCGACATAGTCTTAGACTCAGACAGGATAATAAAATGAAATAATAATAATTGTTGGAATTTAGAATAATTGGGGCTATCAAGTAGGCTAGGTTGTTGATAAACATGTGACTACAAATTTGTACTTAGTTTCACTTCGGTAGTCACTTTAATCAATGCGCTCTACAACCTCAATGACTGAGGGGTCATTATTTCCTTAATAACAATAAAATGTCAAGCTGATACCTAACACACTAAGTAGTTTTCTTAGGGAAACCTAGGCGTTCAGGGTCATTTTCAGCTAAAGAGAAAAAGATTTTTGTTTCTTTCACCACCTGAGTTATTTATAATATTTAACGTCGTGCCCGGCTACCTGAGTTATGTTACGGGGCGAGAGAGTATACAAGACAGAAGTCACGGGACAAGATATAAACAAGATACGTAAGATGGAATGTAGACAAGATAGGATGCGAACAAGATATGGAAATCTAACAAAACGTCGCACGCCTTTTACAGACGTGAACGAGGACTACTTAAGGGTCTCCTCGGACTAGCTCGACGCTAGTGTCAATAATAACACCAGTCCTCTCTATTCCTGTACAATTGTGTTACTATGACAACTAGACCCCCCACCACTGCTTAGACATGCTTTCACCCTTTTATGGAGAGTCATGATATGAACCATGACAAGTAATAGACTATCTAGCAGATTTACCTTGAACAGTGCTTCAGTCCTCTTTAGTTACCTCAAATATGATTGATATATTGCCCATGATGAATGGTCATCTAGCTCAGAATTGCCCCTTCGAGTTTAGCTACCTTTTCCACGGATTTTTCTTCCCAAAAAAATGTATAAATGGTAGCAATCGAAACTGCGTATCTGGAAAAAAGTCTCAAACAATCTGCTGACACAGCCAGGCGAGGCCTAGACACCGGGACCACATAAGGTCCTCAGATCGATCTATATCTCCATTTTTTAAAACATTACAGGCCGAATTGATCCAATCCTCTATCGCCGTATCGGATACTGGGCATGCTCCGGAAACTATCAGGAATTATCAAGGATTTCTAGGAGGAAATATCTCGAAGAACAAGTGTACAATCTTGGACAAGAATTTATTGATATTTGTATAGGATAACGAACTCTCTTCTCAATATGAATTAATAATATAGAAGCCTAGGGCTAGACCCTCAGTGTCTATTGGCAAAAAAATTGAAAATAAGCCTTGTATTTAAACAAGAAAATTTGGTAGCATATTATCTGGTTTCAGCAGTCCTTCAAAGTCATAGATGAGGATGATGATTTATTTATCGTGCCAGGCTTACACCCTCCATCCAATGGACGTGACACGTATGGAGGACATGTAGAATACAAGTTCCTCCATTCTCCAGCAAAGCCCATCCGGTGCCTGACTTTTCCAAATACGTGCCTCACGCTAGTTACATCGGGTCGAATAGGTAGGAACGCATTCACCATGATCCTAAGACCATGTATTGAGGGAAAATCTTCGTGGGAAAACCTCAATAATTCCTCCTGTACTCTTTCACGACGAGCAGCCGTAATCCCCCCTTACACAGGCCGTGTAGGAATCCAACCTACCACTTCTAGAAAGCACATTCAGCACTCGACCAACTGTGCCAATAGCCTGTTGAAAATCATATATCGTTCTTTCCAAATTCTCCCCTGCATTGCGCTCAACCCCCATTTGAGAGGGCTGAAATTCCGAAATCGAGAGCTCAAAAACGAGGCATCGGTGCCCCAACTTTTGTCGTACATTGTTCGTTGTCCGAGTGAGGCTTCTTCATTCGCGCCGTCTTTGGAATGTGTCGAAAAGTTGAGAATATTGATGTCGCGGTCACGGTGGAGGTGCTTGTCTAAAATGATGCCGAGCTATTGCCCAGTCCTGCTCACAATGTTAGTAACGGTAAAAGGATCACATCTGGGTAGTGTGAATTGTTCTATGTATTTACAGTATTCAGGTTGTCGTTAGGACACTGACAGAGGTCTGATTTAGCTCATTAGCGAGGCGCATGGAGTAGAGGAGGGAAGGGAAGATGGAGAGGAAGAAAAAGAGACAACGTTTTATGTATTTCGAGATACCAGTTAATTGAGATTATTCACCGACTTCGTGACGGACAGCTGACTTCGTGACGGCACCCAATTTGTATTACTTCGTGTTTTACCAACAGTTAGTAAGGTTGAAAGCGAAAGGAATTTTACCTTTGATTTTGGAGGGTTGTTAGTGAGTCGTTAAGTACTCCCAGTCAAACTCATTCGGGAAGTTGTTAGAAGACTGAATAGAAGAGACCCTTATCGACTTTAAACTTGTTCGTCAACATTGTAAATTTATGTCTGTTATCGCAGACATTGTAAATAATTCATGAGATTGCTTAATGAGGGGCTAGTATTGATTCCGATATAATATTGTAGAAGACTTGTCCCAACTATCAGAGGGCTACAACGTCTTCATCTATCTACAGATAAATTCCACATATTCCAACCACGCTAGCCACATAGGACGTAGCATGTGAAACCTGATTCGTATCATCAATTTGGGGCTGAGGTTTACCGTGCATATGCTAATCGAGTCGTATATATGACTACTATGCGACACGCTCATGTATCAATCTACCAACCCACACCAAACCGAAACTATTCACAACCCTGATGATGACCCAATAAATTATTGTAATAGTAGCCTGCAACTCAACACAATTAAGCTAGAAATCGTTGACCAGGACCTAATCCGAACAGACCCGAACTTACACTTTTGATTTATCGTGCCGGGAACGGGACCTAGCCCATATGTCGATCGAAATTGACTAGGCCACGCTCAGCAAGCTGCCATTGCGAAGGATGACATTCTTCTTGGCTATTCCAGATATGCAGAGCACACTGAGCGATTAGAACGGCACCACTGGAAGGTGCATGGTAGTTATTGATGAAGGATTTGGTTATTGAGTTTTCTATTGTTTTTGTGTTGAGATACACTTTGTCGATCCTCTTAGGCTCGAAAATAAGTAGTCCCGACTGACTGAGGTTTGGCGAACGGAGATGGCGTACACCCTGTGTTAGAGTTGTTTACTGCTGTTACTAGGAGATCCAGCACGAACTATCTATTGAGATTAAAAGGAATCTGGTACCTGTGTTTAGAAGAGTAGTCGAATTGACATCCTTTTATCCTTCATTATTGCATAAGCTTCCCTCTACCAATAAGTCCACGAACTAAGTAGTGGGTTATACATTTCAATAGACGTGTCAAAACCGCAAGATTTACCAACACCGACGCCTATACTTGTCATGTCCAAGCTCGGTAAGCGAAGTGATGGAAAGGAGGTAAAAAAGGGCTGAAAATAAGATTCAAAATGTCAATTCATTGACAAATGCAGCGTGGAACATTGCGCAGCTTTCTGACAAAAATGTTGTTCCACGAAAGGTGTTGTAAATCGCAAAGAAAATGCCACGGGGCCTATACGACAGGATGACTTATCGAACTTGGGAGTAAGAGACATTCATGTACATTATTAGATTAATATTCTCATCATTCGTCACAGTTATTAGACCTGACTGAACCAGATCGTGATCTTCCTATGATACGTCTAGTGAAAGACTATCACTGCATTTAGACACATCTCAGGTTCAGATTATAATTTGGCCATGGACTAAAGAGCTCTGTAAGATGTAAAGTTGCAATCTGTCACGGTTGGATCGTTTCTCAGCTTGTCTGAATATCCAAGCGTAATATTAAGAATTTTTGCGATAAAACAGAATTGAGGGGGATATTGCAAGATGAACATCACAACTACACTCATGAAGAAGCCGGACTGCTGTGAAGACTGCGTGATCCTAGATGATGTGTAACTCAGTGAGAAATATTTCTTATCAAATGAGGTCACCTAGAGGTTTAATACTGACTCCGCTACTCGTATGTAAATGGAGTATTGTCTATAAAAACTGCGCTTGTAGATAATTGATTATAGATACTAGTGAAGATGCTTCACACTTTATTATGTGCTAGAAGATAGAAAGATGTACAGATAGAAGATAGTTGTGTGCACTCGACTCATTATCCAGCGGACCACACCTAAATTACTTTCCCATGACCCTTGCAGGTTCACAACAAACTCATCCCATCAATCATAGCGCGGCTATTCCTGTTTGTTCAGAAGTCTACAATAACATTCTTATTAAGCACTATAGCATAACGTTTATGCAGGTATGCATAAACAATTCTGTGCTATTCCTCGATCACAACAGTATTTGACCCAAGTATTTGACCTAATTCAGAATGTACAAGAAGTTAATCAAAGTAACAAGCCGTAATAGTTGTACATTGAGTCCCCGCTCTACCTTGTAGGGTTTTTTCTCAACGAGCAATTCATCACAGATTCGATTCGATTTCATTCATATTTCTGATTATCTTGAAAAAGAAATTCAGATTTTGCACACCTTTATATCACCTCTCTTGTAACCTTATATCACCAAAACTAAGGCATGTAAACGTTTCACGAAATATTATCAATAATTAAAGAAAACTATTCATGTTTGGTATTCTGTGCCCACCACAACATTTATCCTCCGGTAATTTCAATAGCCTAGAATCACTTTTAAACTCCCGCTAATCTATACCATTCGCTTTCATATTCCAAAGCCATAGCCTAAACCCCTAATCAACACCGATCTCGTTTATTCTTGAATTTTAATTCGAAACTTTAGCCCCATTTGTATTATCCTTTTGGTTCCGAGGACCAAAACTCGCTCCATTTCTGCTCTCTGCCAAACATATCCCACTCTCAATCATTTCATCTAAATCAGGAACCCCATTATCATATTTCCATGACTGAAGGAAGCTGTCCATCGACATGCTTTCGACGACCAGATCCGTGGGTTTAGTAGGTATATCCTGATCAAATTCCATGTTGAGAGAGCAAGTTCCAGCCACACTCTCATTTTGCGCCTCCAACCCCTCCAACCCCTCCAAACCCTCATCGCCATCAAAGTTTATAAACTCGAAAATCTCGTCATCCGACCTCTCACATGGAGTCGATACTGAATCTTGTCTAGTATTGCTAGCAAGATTTAAGATTTCGGCTACATTTTCATTATCCAATTCTAACCTTTGGTTTGTAAGCTCACAATTAGGGAGCTCCTCCGGAAGATATGAGCGAGAGTCAGAACTTGTCTGGATTTGCTCTTTTTCCACCGATAAGGTTGCTGAGATAGGTAATGTCTCCTTACTGTGATTTGATGCTACTGTACCTCTGATTCTAGAAATGGTCTTTGGTGATATCTGGTTCGATAGAGTCTCGAAAATGTTAGCACGCTACACCCCATGCTGGTAAGCCACAAACCTTAAAGGCTGATGAAAAGCTGCATGCATCCCGTTTTCTTTGCGCTATGACCTTTGTCGCCTCATGTCCCACTTGAGCGTCGGAATGAAGGTCCGATGGTCGAGACAAATTAGTCCGCTGACAATTTAAATAAACCAAGGATAGAGTGGCAAATGAGGTGATATTTATCTATAATTAGAATGTCAGTCACCTTTTCTTCGACAAATAAGATATGCCAAATCAAATGGTTCGATTTATTCGAGAGCTTCCCAATGATTATACCAGGATTATGGGCGACTTGCCGTAAACCATCTCGGTCCAATGACTAATCCACGTTTTTGTAATTCCTTCATGATTTGAATTACATTCTGACAGACTCCAAAGTAGGCCGAAGCGCAAGCCTGTGACTTTTTGTTTTTATTTTTGTCAACAAAAGCTTTTCCGGAGATGTAAGATAAGAATGGTCTATAAAGCATCATCTGCACGTGAGCATAGACTAGGCTCAGAAGTTGTTGTATGCTGTCGTAAAGTTTGTTAGAGATATTGATGTCAATGATCTTTTCCTGTGCAACATGCTTACCAGTAGTTTTGATTATTTTCACATCTGCCAGGAAAGATACCAGTTGGTAACCCTTGACGCCATTGCTGAAGATCATCTTCGATTTCCAGCACGACGGCGTGATCAACAATATGCTCAGTATCCGAATCTTCATTAACGGATCTTCCAACTCTATTATTGGCATAGATGTACTTGATTACTTTATCAAGTATCAAGATTAACCGCATATGAGCATTAGATACTTGCAGTAATGCTGACAATTTCGCTCCTGGGTAACCATTCACACCAGACTCAGTTATATTCAAGTCGAATACCTCTGTCGGCATTTCTTGGTCAATAGTATCCAGATCAAGAATCTTGGGATATCCAAGAATTGCCGACATAGAGATATCCATCTTTTGAATCGTCCAAAAGATCCTCAATCTTACCTCGCTCTCGATGGGATTACATTGATTATTATGCTTCAGATGCAACCCCATTCGAAAAGCCGATTGCTGTGCCAGTTTAATGTATGAATAGCATACATCCAGGTCAGCAGTGGATTGGAGGTAAAGGATCAAGAATAAAATTGTTTGGAGCTGCGGAATGGTTCCACAGTCGGAAATATCTATGGCGCATCTTGCGCAAGTAAAATATTTTCGACTTAGCAAAAGTTAGTTGCATGGTTCATCTTGAAGATTGGATGAAAAAAATTAAAGCTAATGTTACCCTTGGTCAATTCTTGTTTCACTCATTAAATTTCTTGACATATTGCGTTTGCTGTGACGTTTATTTTGGACGTAAAAGCCGAGAGCAAGAATAGAAAAAAGAAGATTGAGGAAATCGTTGTTCTTGTCCATGAAATAATCGTCAGGAAGTTTGTATAGCTCTGCTAGCATCAGGTAAAAAGCAGGCGTATCTATGAAACAATATAATATGTTTGTTTCGCCAAAAGCGGCTTCACAAACTTCTTTTGCCGTCTCAAAAGGCGGTAAATCTCCCAGGTTAGATGGATTACCTCCAGGCCGAGCGAATAAGATTGACGAAAGGTCTGATGACCACATGTCGGGACATGAATCTGAACGTATCGTAGTATGATACTCACTCAGAACGTCATTCACGTATTCCCGGATATGCTGGAGTACGTCAACGCCGGATAAGTCCCCACGAATGTCCCAGCTGACGGTCTCGCTGTGATTTGGGTTCCCGACCATCTCTACTTGATGATCAGGTGTCATCGAATAATTGGTATTCGGTGAAACCTCATCATCGCTTTCGTAGGATAGGCAGGACCGCAAATCATCCGAGGAATGAATATCGATCCCATATTCTGGGACCAACATGCCGTCAGTGAACCTAGAGAGATCCATGTCAGGGGCCAAGACTGTTAGCTTATCCAAAGCTTCTCGGTATTGTCTTCGTAGATTGTCACTCTCTTTTCGACTCGGCCTTTTTTGTCTGTTTGAGGGCTTACAATATGTGCAATCTAATACATTAATTTAGTAGGATACCTTCACTTGATGTCTACTGTTCCCTACCCAATTTGTAATAGACGCAATTATCACAGAAACTCTTACCATCGCATTTTATTTTTCTCTTGCGACATTCATCACAGGCGCGTGAAATCCGCCGCCTCTTCGATGGTTGAGTCGAAGGTTGGGAGGTAAGTCTTGCTCTTGGAGAGCTACCGCTTTGGGTCTGTGTTGGGTTTATATGTGTCCCCCCTAGAGCAAAGTCATTTACAAAAATAGTTGCTGAATCCATGATGTTATGGGAGATTCTGGTAGTAAATTAGAATTCGAAGAGAAGAGTAAGCTTTCCCGTGAGATGTGGTGAAGTGTGATGAAGTGTGGTGAAGTGTGGTGGAGTGTGGTGCCGGATTGTTGTGTTGTTGTGTGGTTATGATTTTGTGAAGATATAAAGTTGTATGAAGTGGTACAGAAAGAATTCATTCACCACAACCATCAGCGCTTTTTAAGGCAAAACATTGTTTACTTTCTTCTCATTTCAGATTACATATCTGCTCTCATTTTCATGACACCCCACTCTACCAAATCATCTGGGCTCACGAAACCGACGAATGAGCAGTCGAGTGATTGAGCGGAATCGTTTCCCGTCGCAACAACACAGTAAACAGCGGCAATATTCTATCCGTGCTTTGACCCTTTGGACGCCGTGACGACGGAAAAATATGTAGCACGTGTGAATCTTGATGTTTCCCGCGCTGATTGAGCCGATTTTCGTATTCCGGACTTCCCGGAGCTTAACTAACACGAGAAATGAGCAAGTAATTGATCTTGGACAGGGTTAATTGTCTGGATACGTTCCTGGCTCAGATCACCTGCAATTCTATCCCCATATCCTCGAGACGAGTCTGTGGAGAGCATAAGGTATCAGTAACTCAGATTCTCGTCTGGACGTGAGCTTTCCGCTAGATTGTCCCATCAGGTGTGAGAGAGAGGAAAATCTTATGAGCGAGCTACCCGTAGATATGGCCGTGTTTTGTCTGATGAAGAATAATAACCCATATAATTGCACTTCCGTTCATTCTGATGATAGCTATGATCCAGTTCGACCCCTTGGCATATTATCTCGAGTCGGCCAGGATTATGGTCAATACTACTCGCCGCATCCGTAACAACCTATATACTATGATCCTAGGCAAGTAACACATGCCTTTTGAGTCGGAAGGCTCGGTAAGATTAGGGACTACGGCAGGAATGAATTGAGTAGGGGCGGTGTAAAGCTTTCTTAGATTCGAGGACCAAGCACCGAAAGCCGAGAGGTCCGAAGACTTCCCTCCATTCGGGTGTCAATCAAAGAAGTTCATTATTTGTAGTCATACCTATAGATGAATAGGATCAACAAGAGGTCGAACACATCTTTAAGTTCCTTAATTTCACACAGTTATTGTCTATACCTAAGTGACTTGTTGGAATATTCTCCTTATACACCCATACACTTCCCACGTTTCGCTATAATGTCTTTTGCGTCATACGTGTTTAGGTAAATCACTATGTGCCGGTCTTTGAATAACGTGACCATCACGTGTATGTTGTTAGAGATAATTTACTTCTTTGTAAGCTGCGCTAGTCCTTGATTGAATCTCTTTCGTACTAGACCTCTCAGGTACATGATTTTCGAGCCAATAGCTGTAGCCAGCTCGTATAGATGAAGTGATCCAAAAAGAGAAGGAGCGATGGAAATGATGAGCTCGGGCCCCAGTTGTCGCCTGGCATACGTGGTTCCTTGTTCAATATCTGTTTCGCGAAGCACGATAGCTCCCATCTTTTTGTCCTGTACGTCTGTAGATTTAGATTGTAGTCAAAAAGTCATTTTTTGCCAGGGTCGGGCATTTCCTAAAAAGCGGCTTGTAAGTAGAAATTTGTCTTCTTATTCTAGTCTCTGAAGTAAGCTCAGAACCATTAAACATCCGGTTTTACCACTCCAAGATAAGTCTGAAATTAGACGTCATGACCATTTGGATAAGCTTCTTGTACCAATAAGTACGGCAGTTCCGAGACTGGTGAGTCAAGACTGTATCTTGGCATTCGAATAGCATTCAAAGTGGCGTTAACCAAGTGTAGGATTCACCAAAAAAGTATCTGACATGAAAAATTATAGTCGTTCCTGCAAATCATTTTATTCAGCTATAGCTAGGCATTATTACGGTAGTTTTGGCATCATAATTCGTCGATGCGATGTCTGAGAACATACAACATCTCTTTCAGATTTTAGCGAGAATCATATTGAAATTCGCATGGCATATAGCGACCATATGCGGCTGGATGGAATATCATATATTTCCGTCGACTTTCTAGGACCCTCAGATTGTCGTTGGTTGATTATCGGGATTAGAAGTTTCTTATAAGTTTTCCACTCTGACTTTGTCACGACATGCATCCAGAAAACGGTGCTGAAGATAATGTTAATAATCAGGAGAAAAACTTTAAACCTCAACTTCTGCGTCACCTATCTGAATAAGCTATTAAGACTTTAATATTTGTTTCATAATAATTTTACCGATGTCCATTACTATTGCTGTAGCTTCATTTTTTGGCTAAAGTTTCCGTATTGACCTTGCTGATATACTCCATGCCATAAGATATTACCTCAAGTTTATTCATTCATTTCAGCAATTGTATCAGATGAAATCTTGCTTTGGAATAGATTTTAATTGTTTATGCATCATTTCGAAGCATGTACAAAGAAATTCAACATCGATTATCTATTCATGCAGTCGATTAAATGCCATAAACCGTCGAGAAAAAATACGGCTGGGAAGGTAGTTAAAAAAGAAATTTGATCCAAGACTCAAAATTTGATAAAGTTTTTCAATCCAGAATGGGGTAGCCATGTTAACTATGAGATAATAATGTCGAACTGACTAATTTTGTCTACTTATCACTCCTTGGATAATTGTAAGGCTCAACTGAGCTTGGGAGGATTGATGACCCAGTTCATGGACCTATTCATCAAAAAATTAGATTTTTCCGATGTTCTTTGTTGACCGACTGAAATAATTCTGCATCTATGGTATGAATTTTTTCCAGTTACTCTCATATGTGCAGTCATGGTTTTTGTCGCATTATTTAAATTATTTTCGTACATTTATAAGATGAATTCAAGCTTACTTGAAGACATACTGGCATCACTCGTCCTTAAAACTGTACATCAAAGAGTTGAATAATATGGCCATAAAAAAGCGAATGAAACGTTGATAAGATCAGAGTCTTTAACAAACTGGTATTCATAAAGTTCTTGATGATGGGATCTTTTTCTTTTCTTCTTTTTGCCCAGGAAAAGATTTTTTGCACGTGGAGTTGATTGGGCCAAATTGATTAATATCGCTGCAATTTTTTATCGCTTCTATTTGAGTCGAGATATTTAGAATTGGCTTTCAGAGATGTGTGCATCGGTATTCGTACAAATATGCCTCTATATTTGGAGATTTGTTATCGAAAATCTAGCTGGGCATATAATTACTTTGTTTGCATAAATATTGATTAGATATCATCTCGTCTCAAGTAATCGGCTTCGAATTAACCAAGTTCGCATCCTATTGAAACTAACACCATCAGTTGTACAACTGCATATCAATGGCAAGCTGGAGTCGTATATATTCATGTTGACGGACTGCTCATACCTAGCCCTTAGGCATTGACAAGTTACGAGACGTCCCAAGTGTGATTTATCTGAAGTATTACCGCTATATACAATGCACAACTTTAACATCCATGTCTAGAGATAAAGATTTCACTTCCGAAAAATGCCAAAAATGCGAGATATGCCGAGATATCTTTTTCTAAAAGTTTATCTAGCCTGTTTGAGTTTGATTTTCTTCAAGACTATTCAGTCATTATCAATCCGATATTTCATATTCATCAAAGTAAGTATTACTATAATCGATCATCGACACTTCAATCGTCCTTCAACTTTGCCACTGATTCTTAATTTGTACACTTAGGTATGCAAGGTAGAGTTAAATTGTTTATCGGAAACGTTCTATATGAATATCGTAGATTTCTACATTAGATTGAAGGTCTTTAGCCGCTGAGGAGTAAGTGATGAATCGTTAGCTATGTGAAAAGTGCTCATCTTTATGGCGAGACATTGATATAATAGATTTTGTGTCAAGAATACCGGTTTTTTATGATTACTAACCTGTCCATGAGGAGGTCGGGATGAGTATTCATTGGCGCAAACTCGATTGATCGTTGCTGCCAGCGACAGATGATGCATTCAAATCTCAGATACGGAATGTAGTATGATTTTTCGGGTGGTCAAATGATCATGCCTTGAATTATATCTGACGGGAGATAATCTTCTGCCCAGTCAGGAAGACATTGACTTCATTCATGTGAAACAAATCCAAGAGTGAATTACAGTGTTGAATTTTAGATCACATGTGATTCAATCGCACGTCTTCATAGATGGCTCATGGTGGTATTTTTTTTCTATTAATTGGCTTGACCTTTTTGATGCGATCTTCCGCAAATTATATGCAGGGTTTATTTGCCTTGCCGGCCAATCCCAAAATAATTACCACTCGGCTAACTGTCGGGATTGTTGTAGGAGACTTCTGGAGATCTCAGATTCATAGATGTGTAGTTAGTACGAAGCTCTCCTTTTTTGCGATGCTTATGTAATGGTATCCACAATAGAGTCTTTTTTTTTAATTCATAGTGTATTCAGCTATCTAGCTATGACACATCTGATTATTTTATATCCAAATACAAATATTTAACCCCCATTTCCTGTACTTATCTTCTAGTCTCCTCTCAATAGAGTCAGGGCGCATGAAAAGAATCACTATATTCAAGTAAACGAAACCATGTATCCGTAGGATATCAAGTTTTGAATTTGATTTCATTTAACCCGATTAGGCACCCTACGGGTCCATGCTGGTGACTACCTTTATCATTTTCAAAGGAGGAAACCAATTTGGTGAAACACTCCTGATCCTGTCTGTTAATATTCCCCTCAATTTATTTAGTTTACCTTCAAGAAGTGCAATGTACACTGTTCAGCCAGTGTGGATTCCGTCCTCTCCCCTTCCAGATCGTTTTATTATATCCAAAATTGCTCGGAAATCAAGTTACATTTAGTCTTAAGCTCTACTGTACATGCTAGTATTTTTGAGCCACGAGACACCCGTAACCAACCCCAACACAATCGTAGAGCTAAACATATCTCACATTCCACATGTTCTAATTCACTAGGAACCTCACTTTTATCATCCGCTCTTTCTCTTTTTTAAGTTATTTGCCACCCACTTCGTAACCACTAGATTTTTATTACTCGAATGTCACAATTTGTCATGATAATCAGGAGGCTTCCATACGTCTACTTCTGTACATACCAGCAGCATCTTACTCGGCAAAAATTACTTTCTTTTGCAAGTTCATGGTAGGCTGAAACGAAGTTCAAATTGCAATAATATGATGCCTAGAAGGTCGGCAATCATTGGTATCTAGGACGTGCGGGTAAAATCAGTTGTGATTCGGTATCGCGGCTCTAATCATTCTCTTAGAAATCTTCATTACGTTGGCAAGGCTGGAAATCTAAGCTCAAAGCGACGCTTCCCAAATACATTAACTGGCTGAAAACTTAGTATTAAGGAATAAAGAGCTAGGCATTGGCCCGAGTATTAATATAACTATTGAGCTCGCCTATATGGGACAGAGGTCTTTAAGATACCTACTAGCTACAATGTCTGAGTATGGCGACATTGTAGAATATTACCGGCACTTTAATCACGAAAATGCCGTCCTAACTTTCATACGTGGGAAAGAGATATCCCTCAATCTTTAAATGATTTGCCAATTCGATTAGCACCTATCTCGGACTCATGCGACACAGAATAGTATTCACAGCATATCTTGGGCTCTTGCTTGATTGGAGACAGTTCACGTAATTCGTAGTGGTATTGGAGCCACATCTTTTTGGGAAGACTAAACGAAATGCCTGATTGGCATGCTATTGCGGAATAAGTACGAGAGAATCTCAAATTTACAAAACCTACTTTTTCCTTTAATATCAACTGTGTCTCGCGATGTACATAGAAGAGCCGAGATTCGTATCTAATTTATTCAATAACTCTAGGATGACAAGATTATGTTATTCACCTGTCATGTCGGTCCCGTCTCGGCGCCAGTAAGGCGGAATCTGGGAATCAAATTTTGAAATGTTATGCGACATGCCGGCTAGTTCTGCCGATATGAAAGCTAATGTACGTGCCGACGCTCATGGCGGCCCGGCATTCTCGATGTGCTCAAGAACTTATTATATAAAGTCTTATTGCACATAGCACCGCAAATCAGTGGGGGGAATATTCTCAAGACCTGACAGTGGTGTCCACTACGAATCTCCAGCTCTCACTGTACAGTCTGCAGATCCGAGATTGAGTAACAAAGTCATCACTTCGATGAGAATCCCCAATAGATTATGCCGTCGGTATCGTATTCACGTCTCAACACATCCCCTATCACCATTATCATGAGGCTAAACACGATCAGATCAGATGGTGGGGTTGGACCCCTTTTCATGACCAACCCTTGATCATGGAGGAAAACCCATCCAATGAGTTTCTGCAGCGTATCCAGTACCCGATACGGAAATGGTGAATTACATCAAGTCGGCCTCGACTGTTACTGTCGGTAAAAGGATCATATTTTGGTAGTGTAAATTGTTCTATGTATTTGCAGTATTCAGGTTGTCGTTAGGACACTGACAGGGGTCTGATTTAGCTCATTAGCGAGGCGCTTGGAGTAGAGGAAGGAAGGGAAGATAGAGAGGAAGAAAAAGAGACAACGTTTTATGTATTTCGAGATACCAGTAAATTGAGATTATTCACCGACTTCGTGACGGACAGCTGACTTCGTGAAGACACCCAATTTGTATTACTTCGTGTTTTACCAACAGTTACAAAGAAGGGAGATATAGATGAATATGTGCACCTTATGTGGTTCCGGTGACTAGACCTCGCCTGGCTGGGGCTGCAGGCTTTTGGAGATTCCTTTCCGCGCATGCTGTTTTGATAGTTAGCACTTATTAATTTTTTGGGTAGAAGGATCCGTGGATAAGTTACCTAAAATGCACGGGTAAATACTGAGCTAAATGGCTACTCATTAAGGGCAATATATCAACGATCTTTCAAGTAACAAAAGAGGCAAGGAGCACTGTAAAGTTGAGACCTCGGTCAGAGAGGAGCCCAATGTTCTTAATAGTCTTTGACTCAATTAGTACAACAATAACATCACATCATCATTTAGGGATATGCCTTCTGGCACGTGACAGTAGTCACGAGCTGTAGACAGGCACGGCATTTAATTTAATCAAAATCTCAGCAAATACCTGCAAAGAAGATAATGCCCGTATTCAACGCAGGATAAACGATGTAGCCCGTGCAGCACTGCCAGTATACAAAATCACTCCAGTGGCCGCCCTTCTGCGGGAAACTGGATGGTCATCAGCTCAGGGGTGGCTCGAACGTATCCACAACCGGCTTGCAGTGCGAGTTGCCTCGGCAGACCCCCAACATCCCTTGCGACTGCGCTGGAAATCTCCGAGAATGGCTTAGACTCGGCGCAGAATTGCCCTAGAACTATCAGTAAACACGACTTCCCCTCCCTGGACACCAAAAAGAGACGAAATACTCGCAGCAATTGGAGCAGTTGGTCGTGAAGCAGGGCTCCAAGTCTTCACCCAATGGCATTCCTCAGCACCGCCCCTGGAGCTCTGATGGAAGGCTCAGCAGGGGCAGGTTACTGCATTTATCGCGGCGCAAAACATGTGATTGATTAAGGCTCTGTTCCTCTAGGTCAATCAGCAGAAGTATATGTACAGAAGTCGTCGGGGCCATGGAAGGCCTCGCAGCTGCAATTAGAAACTCAATGGCATACTACGCCACCAATATCACTGTCTGTCTCGACAACCAAGAGGCAGCGTCTCGCTTACTCCTTGGACCGCAGACCCCATCCAGCTCGACTCGGATCGCGAAATTTCGGGATCTCGCAAGATCCTGGCCTTCAAGGAACCGTGCCAGATACACTGAGCCAGGAAGGGTCTCTGTACGCTGGTGCCCAGCGCATTCAGGAATCCCTGGTAATGAAAAGGCAGATGCTCTCGCCAAAGCGGCCTGTACTATAACCGCCCCCAACCTGGCCCCTTCCATTGCCAGAGCAAGGAGAATTGTCATTCTTCGCTACGAGGCCTCTGCGTCGGAATACTGGTCACGAAATGCCCCTGACCGGTATAGAGCGCTCAGAATTGGGCCAAGCTCCCGCATCACCCCAGAGCTCGCTAGTATGGATCGTCGGTCCCTCGGCCTTCTTCTCGCTGCGCGGTCGGGCCATGGTGATTTTGCAGCATATCACCGTCGTTTCGCACACAATAGCGCACCTTTAACATGCTCCTGTGGACATGATAAATCGCCGGAGCATTTCATGACCTGTCAACATGGCCTACTACAGGCGCGGCTTCGTGGAGCCAATCGCCCCCGTCCCCCAGATGCTCGCTGGATTTTAAGCTCACCAGAAGGAGCTATCTTGTTCCGAGACTGGCTTAAGTCCACTCTATTTTTCCGAAGAGTTTCAAAGGTACCATTAATGGGGGAAGCTCTGTTTGCACCTACATTTGTAGGACAGCCCTGATTACTTAGACATCAACGCTATCTAAATACGAATATCCACATGTAGTTTAAGTTCCGCTTTTAATTATATAATTTATATCAATTTAAGAAGAGTCTCACTGATCTGGCGACTATGCGGACCGGGAGCAGTGGGGTCTTTATCGGGTTTTTGTTATGGGAATGCCGGTGCGTCGGGTAGCCCTTTATAGGCTGAGCTAACCGGCATGGGGCTTTAAAGCACTGTTTGTTTGTTTATTCATTTAGGTCCTAGGTCTAACCCGTTATCCCCGAAGAGTCAAGGACCGGTTTTCACAGCCAAGATCCTATCTCTGATAAGCCCAACTTGATCCCACGGCATAAACC
The DNA here is from genome assembly GCA_905067625.1 of Blumeria graminis f. sp. triticale. NCBI lineage: Eukaryota > Fungi > Ascomycota > Leotiomycetes > Helotiales > Erysiphaceae > Blumeria > Blumeria graminis. Next base: position 1,057,843 of record LR898469.1, read on the forward strand.
ACTAAACAATAAGTAGCTAGTTAAAAATTCGCGACCGTACATGAATTCGACCTTTGAAACCAAACTCCAACCCACAAAACTATACAGCCCTGCAGATTTCCCAATTTCCGGTCAGAAAACAAATCTTCTCGCCTTGTATTCCTTCCTGTCATATCATCTGTATGACTAATTTATATGCTCCTCGATGAGATCAGAGGACGAATTTGTAGATGGCAACCCAAAACAGCAGGTTTCTTTAACAAAGTTTTTGAAAATTTCGGGACACTTTGGCCCGAGAAGCTTTTGGATGAAGTCACTATGTGACAATCTCCCTCTGAGTCGACGCGTGACGTGTGAATATAGTTGACAGTGAATGAAATGGGTTGGAGTGGTCTCCTTCCCGCAGGTGCACTCCATGAGAGCGTCCATATTGTTGAAACGGCGATGATACGCCGCGAAATTGCCATGGCCAGTACGAGCTGCAATCAGATTTCGGAGTAGGAACCTCGAAAGTCCCCGCTCAGGTGGTTTTCGTCGTCGCATGAGCAGGTCGAGCTTGCGATATCGGGGCGGGCAAGCTTCGTTCCACCATTTGTCGAGCAATGCTTGCCGCAAACGATTCATTTGGCCATGCAGAAATGCCAGAGTTATAGATTCTGGCCGTATTTCAGAGCTAGGCAGCTTTCGTAGGCCATACCGGGCGGCCGAGTCAGCTTCTAGGTTACCCTGAATTCTTGAATGTACAGGTACCAATTTAATTATCACGCGAGCTGATTTGGACAACTCACGAAATTTCCGTACTTCGTCGTGGCTTGTGGTGGACTTGCCTGTCTCGAGTGCGTTGATTGCCTGCTGACTATCCATTAGTAGGTAGACTCGTTGTCTCGCGTTCTGGAATCCCAATGCTGCTTCAAGAGCCTTCCTTGCCCCGGTGATTTCCGCATCTAAGGCCTCCCCCCCATGCCTGATACCACTTCCTGTGAGCAAAGTCTGCCCGTCTCTCTTCAGAACGAAATCCCACGCAGAGCGTCCATTCCCTTCCGATGAGCCATCCGAGTAGGCACAAATTTCCGACTTCGACACCTGGTTGATCCATTGTCTACATTTCTCAATTTGCTCTTCTTTAGATCCTGCTTTCGGTAAGTAGGATGTGGGTGGTAGTGCTTCCGCACCCTCAGCCTCTGGTAATTGTCGGTACGCTCGCTGTACTCGTGACATTATTACTTCAGGAACCGAAGTCCCTCGATTTCTAATCTTGTATTTCAGCGTGCCTATATTTGGGCACACAGCCGCACGAATCTTCAGCGGATGGCGGTCATCCAGAGTTTTGAGCCTGACTGAGAGTCGAAGTCGATTACCCTCCAGAATGATTTTGCCCGGTGGAATTCCACCTTCTCTATGCAGTACCACGTTCGCTATCGTCTTCATTACCGGGAGAGCAGCTCGTAGACCCATCAAGACAGCCTTGTCAATCATGCCACATAGATGTGCCGTTGGTGGGGTTGTCATGCTTTTTCTCGTAGGGCGTTTGAGACCTGGCCACCAGATCTCTGCACCAAATGTCGCAATAGGAACAACACACATGTCGACTGCTCTGATAAGCGCTCCTGGGCCGGCTCCTCGGAGAGCTGTGTTGAAGCGGCGCAGGTTCTGTGCAACTTTCAAGGCTTTACCGCACCATGTTGTTACATGGTGATTAAAGGTCAGACGGGGATCTAGGTAGACACCCAGCCAGCGAACATATTCAGCCGGCTCGATAAGGGTTCCATTGACGTAGATTCCTTTCGCAGGCTCGCGGCATCGTGCGGGAAATTGAATTACTTCAGACTTACTTGTGTCGAAAGCAACCGCATTTTTTCCCGCCCATTCTAGGAGATGATCGACTTCACTCTGGGCTGCAGCAGCAGATTCCGTAATCGTGCGGCCAAATCCAATTATTCCGAAGTCGTCGGCGTAGCTGAACCTCATACCTGGATTCCCGCTTCGCATAGGCTCTGCCATGTAAAAAAGAAATAAGAGTGGGGATATCGGTGAGCCCTGGGGGACTCCACAGCTTAGCTGTCGCTGAGCGGTGACTCCTCCAGAGTAACGCACTTGGACCATTCGTTGTGCTAGGAACGAGGTCGTCCACTTGAGTATCGTGTCTGGCCAACCTTGCTCCTGCATCCTTCTCACCAGACGGTTATGGAGAACTGCGTCGAAGGCACCTTGAACGTCCAGGGTTACAAATGTAGCCGTCCATTTTTGGGAGCTTGCCTCTTCAATGTCGTGTACCACACAAGAGACAAGGTCCATTGCTGAGCGCCTCGGGAGCGTGCCAAATTGCTGTTGTCCCGTTACATCAAAGATGACAGCAAGGTGTGCCATACGCTTAGCCAAGAGTCTTTCTAGTTCTTTACCTAGGCAAGAAAGAAGAGCGATGGGCCTCCATCCCTTGACTGTTGTTGGGTCTCGATTAGGCTTCGGAACTAGAACGACCTCAGCCAGATTGAAACAGGATGGATGAGTGCCGATCATCACGCAGGCCCGGAATAGTTGAGCGACGTATGGTCCTATAGTGTTCCAACAAGCTGCTAGAAGATCAGTTGATATTCCATCTGCTCCTGGAGCCGTGTTACCACTGCCAATTGTGCAGCACCTGATTTCTTCATCGGTGATATCGTTATTCCACGGGATTCGGTTGCTGCTTTTCGCTGTGCATGGTGGCAGGTCGTCTGATGCCTGATGTCGGGCAAGAAGCGCATCGTGGAGTACTGTCGCTCGCTCTGATGGGTCTGAGATGAGAATTCCATTGTGATTAAGTGGCGGTGGAATGCTAGCCTGTCGTGGATTGGCCATTCTCAGCAGCTTGAACACATCGCTCGGCGACTTCATGGCTTCGACCTGTTGCTTCTGGTATTCTTTTTTCGCAGCTCGGAGAACAGATCGAAGATTTTTCGCGCAGACGCCCCGCTGGGGAGAGGATAAGGTCGCTTGATATTCAGCGCGTGCTACCCTGCATGCCGGGGTCCACTAAGGTGCTGATTTTCCGCTTCTTGCTCTGGCTCTGGTTCCAGTCGCGTTAATAGCGGCATTAACCTGGAAACAGAGTTCTTGGGCGTATCCTTCAACTTTTTCGACTGTGTCTAAGGCTGGAGGCGGCTTGATCCATCTGGCAGTGAAGTCAGCAAATTTGGGAAGATTTTTCTTTGTCACTCGGAGCTTGGAGATCCCAGGCTTCATTCTTGCAGCTCGAATCGGGATTTGTCCCCGGATAGGAAGATGATCGCTGGTTATGCATTCATTTCGATCCACCCATGCTCGAGCGCCATTGATGTTGGTCCAGGCTAGGTCCAAGGTGTTACCAGCCTTATGCGTGGGCTCCCCAATAATGAGACAGGATAGATCGTGTTGTTGCGCCCATCTGTCAATTTCCTCTCCTTGTCCGTAGGTTCGAGTGGTGCTCGGTTGCCAGGCCCAGTATACTGAGTTGAAATCTCCTGCTGCAACAGAGTTTGGCGGTGGATTCCAATTAATGAGGGGCTCCACAGCCTGTAGGTTTTTGTGAGCCTTATAGACGTTGAGGAACGTGATTCCATTGACCACGACCCAGCAATAATCCGCCGTAGGCTTGGCACAGGGAAAGACCTGTTCTGCAATTATTTCACTGCCATTCTTCCGAGTGTAAGTCACCGCCCTCGGCCTAGACTGATCCTCATCATGGGGAATATGACAATCATATCCCGGATGAGTTTTCGTTGATTTGTTCTGTTTTTTCCACAGAGGTTCCTGTACAAGCAATACATCGACTCCCAGCTCAAAAGCTCGGGCGAGCGCGATGTCCTGTGTCGGGCCTCCCCTTCCTACATTTATCGACATGAAATTTAAGGTAGGAGGGAGACGGAAAGGGGCCCGTGGGGCGCCCTTTACAAATTTTCTTCGCGATTTATCTCCTCTGTAACCACGGTTACAGATGGTAATACATCGGTCATCAGCACTTCGAAGCTGTTGCTGGAATTGAAGCTCGTCTGAGCAATTTTGGCCTTTTCTGACGCTGCTGAAATTGCGGCTTCAGCGCGTCTAACGGCTGCTTTTGCTCTGACAACTGCTGCAAATCCCGTTGAATCGCCTGCCTGATAATCTCAAGGTTCTCTTTGGATGCCGATCCAGACTTTGTAGGACGAGCTAGGCAGTCGCGACTGTCTGATCGGTGGGGGCCCCACAGTTGCGACACTTTGTATGTGCCTTACACTCTGCGGAGGAGTGCATTGTTGACGTGCAGTACCAGCAGGCTGGGGCACGTGAGCATCCTCGAGTGCCGTGGAATTGCAGACATCGTTTGCACTGGCTTATTGCCTGTTTAGGCTGGTGGCGAACTGCAATTCTAGAGTCGTCAAAGAGTCGGAAGCCCGGCCGAGGGGCAGACGCTCTCTCGAAGTGAGCTATCCAAGTTTGGTAGGGAGCTCCTACTCGCCCCTTTCCTAGTGGACGGACGCGTACCGGAACCGCTTTGGTGATTCGAGTGATTTCTTCTGCTACCATCTCCTCAGTGACTGTGACCTTGCCCATAAGTGTGTATAGGGCCACTGGAACCGTTGCGATTCGAAGTACAGCCAGGTCCGAGGCTGTCTCCAATTTAGCTTCAACCCTGCTGAATGATTCAGCAGCGTTTAAGAGAAGCTGGCGTGCTTCTTCGTTTTTGGCTTTCATTGCAAAGCCGGTGGGAACACGATACACATGTTCAATATTAGAGGATGAAACCTCCACCAATTTGGTCACGGCATCTCTCACGCCAGCTGGCGAAAGAGCGCGCCATGCATGTTCCTCTCCGAGTCGAAGAAACAGACGAACATCTCTTGGCTTTGCAGTCGCAGGTCTAGCTTGTGTCTTGACCTGTACTGCTGGGTTTGGGGCGACTCGAACAGTCTTCGCTGGAGCGATTGACATTTGGGGAGAGCCCCGGGCGACTGTTGCCCAGGTCGTTTTGGCCTGGGTCGCTTGGCGTTGTGGCTCCTGACTGTTCACCGGAGTTCTTTCTTTGGCCTTGGTTGTAGGACAACTTATATTTTCCTGGCAGCTTGGGCGCTGTGGAAGGATTGGGGGGGCCGCACTGGGTCCCGACTTCATGAGTTGAGCAATAGCTGCTCGGAGATATATTTTCATCGAGTCGATGAACGGATCGCTCGACTCTTCTGAGCATAGAGAGACCGCGGTCTCGACAGCATTGATCGCAGCAGTGCAGATCATTATATTTTTTGCTGCTTGAGCTGCCCTGCCCTCTTCAGCTTCAATCATGGCTTGTAGTTCGGGGGGGGGCAGCCATTGATTTTTTGTTTCCTGCTTTCGCTGCAGGAAAGTTGTTGAATTTCAGTCGCCACTGATGAGGGTTTGCTGGCGATCGGAGCAGGTGTGGCTTGATTAGCCTTATTCATCTCTGGGATTGCTGCCTTCTTGACAGCAGGAGCAGCAATCTTCTTTGATGTTGTAATGACGGAGGTCACAGGGACCACATCATCAATTTTCTGGGCGACATTCCATCTGGACTTGTCGAGACCCTCTATTATGTATTGGTCGATGACCATATCGCCCATTTCCACGTCTGGGTTTGTTGAGTTTAAGTCTTCCTGGAAGACTCTCAATCTTTCGGTCATCTCTGACTCCATCTTGTCTTGATCTATCGTATCGATCGATAGATTTCTTGCATCTAGGCGCTGTTTCAGCCTGATTATAATTTTCGCCATGGCTTTGTGCTGGCGCGCGGGGCGAGTGATTTTCGGAGGACCCGTCGCCATTTCGGAGACTCACGGTCTTGCGACTATGATAGAGATGAATTTAGCTTATGAAACTGTGAATTGAAGGGTTGAGGGGATGGGTAGGTGAATTTTTCATCGATTTCAAAAGATTGGTTGTGTTGTGCGCAGGCACGACGTTGATATAAATAAATAAATCAAAATCAAAAATAACATCATAGCCTAACCTACTGTGGTAAATATGCGATATTACCCTATAATCCTAGCATTTACATTTTGTTTTTCATGTGGCCCAGGTTAGTACAACCGAAGAGAAAATTAAGGCGACGGCTATGTTGATTTAAATCAGAAGCTATTGTGATTAGATTAGATTAGATTAGATTTATATTATAGTCCTAACTGAGTCAATGACTATAGAGGACTCCTACAAGCTATATATAAGATACTAGCTACATTATTTCCTTTCCAATTTTACAATTTTTAACTATTTTCTCGTGGACAGTGAGGGTCAAGCCCTTCTATTGTGATTAAGATGTGAGAAGGTATGGAATATTGAATAGGCTGGGGATAGCAGAGAACAGTGGATAACGATTATCGGAGCTTAATGATATGATGAATAGATTGCTTGCAATCCATCTGCATATCACCGTGGTAGGTAGGACTTATATAGTCATATTTGGTACCCACCATACAAGATATCACCGTATATGCAGAAAGTACTACGAACTTAGTTCCATACCATACTATTATGGATTACTCTATGCCAGACTGTAGAAATGTGAACCAATATTCGATCGTAAACACGGCCATGTAGGGCTGTGCAGTATTCACATAGATGTACTGTATCCCTGGCACTTGGCAGAGATATTTTTATTTTTCAATTTGAATTCATTATCCTGGTTTGGCGCCCTATGGGTCCATGCAGGTGTCTACAGTCTATAATATTTACCCGGGAGGAAAACTTTATGGTGACAACCTCCTACACCTTTCTACTTGTTGTTTATAGTTCTAACATATTTTCTTCAGGAAGCGCAGTTACACTATAGTGCCATCCATGTAAACTAACCAGATCATACCTATCCGCCTCAAGCATTATTTGGCCTTTTCCTTTCCCTCAGCAGTATTTCGACCGCTTTTGTCATCTGGAATTGCTCTATCAAACCATGGTTTAGGATCCACTAGGTTATCCTTTTTATATCTCCAGGATTGTTTATCATCGCTTCGTAGGATCGATCTTTGGCTTGTCTCCAGATCTCAGCTCTACCATTTGACCATCGGGGGCAGGGCATAATCATGTGCTTAGGGTAGTGTGATTGGTAGCCGCATGGACAACCTGGACTTAATACTCCGGTCACGCTTCTTCTGTGTAAATACGAGTTAAGCCCCATGTGCCCACTTCGTATTTGCATTGCCAAACTGCTTTGGGTCCTTGTCAGGTTACGATGTAGGAAGAATGGTGAGCTTTGAAAACTCAAATTTTGCCATCCAGACTCTCTACTTTAGTAAAATTTGGCTGCTCTCCAAGTTTCAAAATTAGCAGTTGCTAACTGCCGAGGCTTCTGAGTTTGTATCTGCTTGGTCCAGGATTTAGCCCACTCTTGGTATGCCATAACTTTCACTAACTCTGTATGTGTCTTCTTGGTTTGTTGTTCACCGCATATTCCCGTCCAGTTGGCAAGATCTATCCTCCTGTTAACTGTTCGTCTATATTCTCTCCCCTTTCTGGGCAGCTTTATTTTACTACAGGCGGACTGGATTGTCTTCTGGACAGGTAAGTCCTTTGTGCGACCTAAATATTGAAGCCTTTGTTGCTTCAAGAATATTTCGATCGAGAGGGTGGCTGTTTCATGTTCCAACACTCTCGTGCTCGTAGACTTGTATGCCCCGATGACAATTTTGAGACAATTCCTCTGTATGCTTCTTAGAGGTCTTACTATCCTGATATTTTTATTTTATTTATCCACTTATGTCCTATTTGAGTTTCAAACTATATAGGACAGACTATTTAAAGACAAATTTTCTTTTTATTCCAATTGGCGGTTTTCTTCATTTGATGGTGGGATCCCCATTGCTGGTTCACTAGTTGGCAGCGATATATTTAGTGTAAATACAATAATTATACCACAATAGTACCTCGCCTTGCTAGACAACCTATGTGAACCATTAAATTACTTTATCTTATTCATATTTTTAATATTTATTTCACGGTTATCAATGATAGAGTCAGATGTTTGTTCCACGACGGAGCGACATTCCCATATTTTAGCTGACCTAGTTTGTTGGGTGCAAGCAGTATTAAAAAGAAACATCTGAGTGTTTAACTCATTTTATATTGGTGACAAGTAACCATTCGACGAAGGTATTGTAGATTGTAAAGATACTCATAGCATTCAGACACTGTCTACTTTCAAATTATAATATGGCCATGGACTGAAAAGCTCTTATGATATGAAAATTTACAGTGTTTCGGTTTGATCGAGTTTTCAGCTTATGTGGAGACCTAAGCATGAAATTGGAAATATTTCCAACAAAATTAAATGGTGATAGGAATTCGAAGATTAACGACATAGATATATTGATAAAGAAATTGTAGTGTTGGTATGACAAAGGTCATACATTAAAAGTCTATTAGTTCACTTAAAGTTATGAGAGTACTTGTGTAAGTATTTCGAACTATCGTTCAGAAGAAATGCGCATCCATAGTTGATTCGTTGTCTTAGTTTACAATGATGTTACAAGATATTAACTAAGTTGCGTTCGGATAAAGTACTATCCGAATGATGAAATCCACAACGAAGGAAATCGTTTGCATGTAAACCAAGAACCACCAACTCCAAGTAAACCAAGCTAAAGATGCTATTCCAACAATGTGACAATTCAATGGATAATTATGGTATGATAAGCTCAATCTCTGTGATAACACGGGTAGTGAAGATGGAGTTGCTACTGCAGAAGTGGTGGTTGATTAGGATGTTTTCAAAATTAATTGAATTTGATTTCATTATCCTGATTTGGCGCCCTATGGGCCCACGCAGGTGTCTACAGTCTATAATATGTATCCGGGAGGTAACCTTTGTGGTGAAAACCTCCCACACCTTTCTATTTATTGTCTATAGTTCTCACATATTTTCTTCAGGAAGCGCAGTTACACTATAGTGCCATCCATGTAAACTAACCAGATCATACCTATCCGCCTCAAGCATTATTTGGCCTTTTCCTTTCCCTCAGCAGTATTTCGACCGCTTTTGTCATCTGGAATTGCTCTATCAAACCATGGTTTAGGATCCACTAGGTTATCCTTTTTATATCTCCAGGATTGTTTATCATCGCTTCGTAGGATCGATCTTTGGCTTGTCTCCAGATCTCAGCTCTACCATTTGACCATCGGGGGCAGGGCATAATCATGTGCTTAGGGTAGTGTGATTGGTAGCCGCATGGACAACCTGGACTTAATACTCCGGTCACGCTTCTTCTGTGTAAATACGAGTTCAGCCCCATGTGCCTTCAAAATTATTTATTAATTCGCTTAATTGTCCTTTTGAGTCTTTTTTTTTTAAATCATTTAGGTGTATTCAGCTATCTAGCTATGACACATGACCGGTGCTATGTAAACATGTACGATGACTCTTTTGACGTTAGAGACACTCATACTCTGGATTTCATTCGCAAATACCACTATGAGGTAAGCTTGCTTACACAAACAGTCGAACCTCCTCCGTAAGTACCCACCAAAGGGACGTTTCAAAACCTCTGGTTATCCAAGCATGCCTTCGTCATCCATGCACACCAGCGCCGCGAGAAATGTGGTTGTTTTTTGCCGGATTTGAACCAGCGATCTACTGTCTCAAGTGGGATATGTGTCCAAGCTATCCAGACTCTACTTGGCAGACCGGCCAAGACGATGTACCACCGCACCACCCAACCATGGCAGCTTTGATAGTGTCGCCTGCACTCTCGCAACTGAAGACTTGGCACGCACAAAGCTCAGTTTGTAAAAACTCCTTGCCAAATTTCAAAATTCCACACCCGTGGAGACAGTATCCATCCTACGCATCAGCTTGTTAACTTGTCCTGAATCCTCTCACGTTCATCCCAAAGAACTGTCTCCCAGATTTGTCCGCCACGCTTTGCTTCCTCCGCCGGGTGTAAATATCGGCGTGGGCGTGTATTTGGCGACCAGCTAAGGCCAGAGAAAGTCGACAAGAGGTGTTTTCATTAGAATAAGGATGTACTATGTCGTACTTGTAGACTCGATGAGGCTTAGGTAGGAATCAGACTCTTTGGAAGTGAATATTTGATATGGTGGAGTATTTGGAATTATTGCCTCGAGGGCCAACTTCTTTGATATAGCGAAATTTGACTGAACTTGGCTCTGGGAGAATATTTCACTCCCAGGTTCGTAGAGGACACCGCGTACAGGTGTTGAGTCTTGCCTTCCTGGATGAGGGTTGACTTGGGGTGAAGAAAAAGCCACCATAACTTCGCAGTGGTACTTGCAAATGAAATCTGAGGCATGAGTGTTCTTCCCTCACGTTGAATCATCTATTCTGTACTTTTTTTTGATATTGTGTCATAGCTAGATAGCTGCATACGCAATTAAAATCTGATGCAAAAAAACCATCTCCCTTCTATCCTTCTGCCTCAACCACTAGTAGTAGTTATTGTTGTTGTTGGTAAAACACGAAGTAATACAAATTGGGTGTCGTCACGAAGTCAGCTGTCCGTCACGAAGTCGGTGGATAAACTCAATTAACTGGAATCTCGAAATACATCTAATGTTGTCCCTTCTCTCTCCCCTTTCTTCCTCTACTCCATGCGCCTCGCTCATGAGCCAAGTCAGTTCCCTCTCAGAGTCCCAACGACATTCTGAGCGCCGCAATGACATTGAACAATTTATACCGCCCAAATATGATTCTTTTACCGACAGTTGCTGAATATAGAATAAAGAATCTGGCCAGTGAAGGTGTTCAAGTATCCGAGAAAGAATGGATATGTAAACATGAATGCATAGTCGACGCAAAGCGTATACGCACCTGATCATGTACATTTCCAATTTACACTACAGCCTTGCCCAACAAGTGTCTGCGATAATCACGTAATGCGTAGTGATATTATTTGATCCTTCAGCTTGTGAGGCAAACCGGGCTGGTGATGATGTCGATTTACTAAACTATATCAGGAGGAAAGGGAACCCTCACTACAACTAACAGGTAATCATGCAAATTGATCCACTTCGTGAATCCATCAAATAATGGCTCTCTTGGCATTATTTTCGCTATCTAGCCACGTATTGTTAAGTGTCACTTGGTTGTGACAGCGATACACTCTTGAATAGTATTACCGTTACGTCCGGTTCCTTCTTTCCCTCCACCTGTTGCCATATCTTCAACATTCCACGTATTAAGCTTGCATAAATTTTGCCATGTAATTGAGTTACTTAGTCTTATCTAGGAAGCCCTTGCTCCCTTGTATAGACCCATAACATGATGCTTCCATTTTTTAGGTAGAAGGTTCCGTGGAAAAGGTGGCTAAATGCTACGGATTTACACCGAGATAAATAGATATTGATAATGGGCAATATATCAATGATCTTCCAAGGAACAAAAGAGGCAAGGGGCAATGTATAAGGTGTAAGCAGGGTCAGAGATGAGCCCAATATGCTATATATTCTATAACCCAAATAGTACAATGAACTAAATATGACGCTTTCGAGTCAAGTTTATTTTCTAGCTTTTAATCGGCCAAGAAATACGTGGGCTTTGCGAGAATCATACAGGCAACGAGGCGTACACAGCGATTCCCGACACATTTATACTTTTCCATCAAAACTTACACCAGATATATGGCTAAAATTTTTATCGAAAATATGTTCATGAATTGGTTGCATTTCAATCTAAAAGAAACTATCACTAAAGCAAAATCATTTAAAACCCTATTCTCTCGTTTCATCACCGTCATGTGTTACCCGCCAAACGCCATGTGTGAACTCCTCCCTGGCCTTGAAACCATCCAAATTAAAAGAGCAAATTAATCGTAAAGTTCCATAGCCTGACTCTCGTCAGTCTCTTCCAAATCATCGATTTCCATTTCTTCCTCAGTAGCACTATCTCCCAGACACTCATGATTCGGTAGTATCTTGATAGCTCCCTTATCTAAAGTTACGCGAGCCGTCTCACCGTCTAGAATACTGCCGCGGAGGAGCATTACGGCAAGCTTATTAAGGACTTCACTTTCAATGAGTCTCGATAGCGGTCTTGCACCGTAATTAGGGCTATAACCAGCAGCTCCTAGCCACTCCTTGACTTCCGGCTCACATTCAATCTTAACTGTTCGGCCGTTGAGATCCATGCGCTTCTGGATTTCTTCCAATCGCACTTCAACAATCTTACGGATTTCGCCCTTTGAAAGCCGGTTGAAGATGATAGTTGCACTAATTCTATTGAGGAATTCAGGAAGAAAGTAGTTTTCCAAAGCTGACTTTACCAAACTCTTGGTGGTATCGTCTATCTTCCCACTTTTGGTAGTTGGTCGTTGTAAAAATTCAGCTCCAATATTTGACGTCATTATAACAATGCAATTGCGGGCATCAATGACCCGACCTTGCCCATCTGTGATACGACCATCATCCATAAGCTGAAGAAGAATTGTCAAAACTTCTTTAGCAGCCTTTTCAACTTCGTCAAACAGTAATATGGAGAATGGCTTGCGGCGCAGTGCTTCAGTAAGTTGACCACCGGCATCGTGTCCAACATAACCAGGAGGTGCGCCAATCATACGACTGACCGTGTGTCGTTCCTGGTATTCTGACATGTCAAGACGTATCATCGATTTAGGGTCATCGAAGAGAAATTCAGCCAAAGCCTTGGTGAGTAGTGTTTTACCAGTTCCAGATGGACCACAGAAGAGGAAACTAGGTGGTTGGTTCGGGTTGCTCAGCCCTGACCTTTGTAGACGGATTTTATCGGAAACAGCTTGCACGGCCTCTTTCTGACCAACTACAACTTTGCCAAGAACTTTTTCCATTTGTAGCAACTTTTCTTTTTCAGTAGTTCTTAGTCGTGTGATTGGAATACCCGTCGCCCTAGAAACAATCTCATTGATCTGATCAGGGCCAACTACATCAGTAATAAGTGAGCCGCCAGAATCAGGATTGTTTGATGCAGACAATGCTGCATCTGCTGCTGCCTTTTCTTTTTCTAGTGACTTGATGAACTTTTCTTGCTCGGGAATGGCATAGTATTGTAAATCTGCCGCCCGTTCATCATCCCCTAGTCGTGTCGCATCATCTTTTTTCACCTTAAGCTGTTCAAGCTTTATCTTTGCTTCCTGAATAGCTCTACCCCTGGCCCTTTCTTGATCATATTTTTCCTTTAGAGGTCTAAGTTCTTCCTCAACATTACTCGCATCCTGCCTAGCTTGTTGTAGTCTTGCTTTGGATGCATCGTCTTTTTCTCGACTCAATGCATGTATTTCAATATTAAGTTGTTGTAGTGTTCTATTAAGTTTGTCAAGTGCTTCTGGAAGTGATTCCCGCTCAGTTCTAACAGCTGCGGCCGCTTCGTCAATCAAATCAACTGCAGAATCAGGCAATCGACGCTGTGTGAGATATCGGGCTGCTAGAGTGGCCGCGGCGACAATGGCGCCATCGGAAATTGTTATACCGTGGTATACTTCGTATTTATCTTTAAGTCCTCGCAGGATAGACACCGTCTCGGCAACAGATGGTTCCTTTACCATTACTTGTTGAAATCTCCGCTCAAATGCCGCATCTTTCTCGATGTATTTCCGGTATTCTGCTAAAGTCGTTGCTCCAATACAGTGAAGTTGACCTCTTGCTAGCATTGGTTTCAGAAGATTGGCTGCGTCCATACCACCTTCTCCACTTGATCCTGCTCCCATCAAAAGGTGCATTTCGTCAACAAAAAGAACAATAAATTCTTTAGAATCCTCTATCTCTTTCAAAAGCCCTTTCATCCTCTCTTCAAACTCTCCCCTGTACTTGCTACCAGCTACTAGAGATCCAACGTCCAAAGAGAGCAATTTACAAGCAGCGAGATTGTCTGGGACGTCATTGTTAACAATTCGTTGAGCTAAACCCTCCACAACTGTAGTCTTCCCTACTCCAGGCTCGCCAATAAGTACTGGATTATTTTTAGTTCTTCTGGATAAAATTCGGATAACTCGTCTTATTTCTCCGTCTCGGCCTATGACAGGGTCGATCTTTCCTTCTCGAGCCATGGCCGTCATATCAATTGTGAATTTTTTTAGATTCTCGAAATCTTCTTCAGAATCGGCTGTTGTAGAGTCGACCCTCTTTGTACCTCTGATCTGTTGGACAGCATCTTGTATTACTTTTGTACTAACTATATTTCCGTCTTTCAAAGCTTGCTGTACGGTTGAGTCTTCGACTAATGCCAATATTAAATGATCAACAGCTATAAAAGAATCTTTCTGTGTCTTCTGACGCTCATGAGCCCCTCGAAGTAGTTTAGTGAAAGCTGGAGACGCAGAAACCTGATCCGGGGGTGGTGTTTGGCTAGGTAGCCGGACGATTGCTTTATTCAACGCACGCTGAAACGCCTGGACATCACCATGTGCGCGTTCAATTATTTGTCGGAAGAGAGATTGTGATGCTGTACCTCGTGAGTTATTAGATGTTTGCTGGTCCTTGGATTCATCTGGGGTCGGATCGAGAAGACTAGAAGCGAGATGTAAGGGTAATAGTTGTGGATGGTCGTTAGTCTGTGCTATAGCTAAGGCGTCGGCTAGGGCCTTGCTTGCTCTGTCTGTGAAGTTCATATTTGCAGAAGCCATCTTGCGTACTAAAATCTGAGGTTTGAGTTTAATCTGATTTTATTGGTGGTTGATAGTAAATGAGTATGAGTCTGAGCAGTTTAATTAATTTGATCTGAATGAATCGTAATTGTGATTGTGATTGTGGACTGTGGAAACGATGGGAAAGGGCATTATATGTAAGATCACTAAAGTATCTAGAAATTACTAGAGGATTTTAGATAACTCTATACCCTTAAAGTATATTCTGGTTACTTCCGCTCGATTACAGTACTTTCTCGATGCTTCCCTGAGATTGTGGTGGCCTCTAGAAGACTGTCTCTATTTCTAGAACTCATTCTTGGCGGACGGCCGATTGATTGGCCGATATCAATCTAGCCAAGCATCGCTCCGACAATACGCCGACATCGATTCGTAATTTCATGGTCATCATCGCGACCGCAACAAGTGACACATGCAATGCGACTCTTGAAGGCCTCGGAAATAGCTCGACGTGCTGCACAAGCACTGAAAGACGCGAAACAGACGGTCACCGTGAAGAAGAAAAATCGATCGAAGAAAACTCCATTTGAAGGCGGCCAACAGATATTCATCTTCTCGCACATCCAAAGAAATTTGGTCGCCTACTCTCTCTCTAGAGCTTTAAATGCATGTCGCCGCGTCTAGAACATATATTTTCAGCTGCTAACATACCCTCAAAGAACAATGAAACCCTTCGCTTTATCCCTTACAACGGGAAAAAAACTGTTCCGTCAGCGCTCCGGAAAGATCTATGGTCTCCATTTGCCACGATAAGTTTTCCAAAGGGATGTGGCAATATCGGTCGCTCAGTCTTTCAAAAGCTACGTGAATATCGACGACGGCATGAGCATGAATGGGGCGAGGAAATCACCAAAAATCCGGAGAATGGGTACTTTATTGCAAAAAAGAAGCGGGCCCGAAAGCTATGTGATCAAGTTGCAAACTCTGTAGCTGATATGGCATATGTATTGGGAAGATTGGACGTCCGAGGACCCGACAACAGCGGTGAAAAAAAAGACACATCAGCCCTCAGCACCACGACACCAAGCACTCAGAATATATCGGAACAAACAAGCATAGTTTCTTCTGATAACAAGTCAACATACGAAAATATTGGTCTTGTCGGTGAAGGTACCGGAAAGCTCGTCCAGATCCATTGGCGAGACATTAGAATGGCTGAATTTGCCCAGAGTTGGTCCAACAATGTTGAACACGGCATACTACCATGGCAGAAGAATTATCGAGACAATGATATTGCAAACGCTAAAAAGAAACTACGTAATGAAGGAAGTTTAATGAAACGAGGGCAAGGGAAAGAGAAAAAACGAGAAAGATCGTATGCAAAGCAGGTGACTAGGCAGCAAGAAGACGGTCGTACAGAAAAGGTACTGGCTTAGCCTACGTTATCATAATAATTTCAGTATAAGCAGTTTACAACGACGCTATCTTCACGAAAAAAATAATTCGGTCGTTATGCAGGTCTTGCGATGCGGATAATTCTGAGAGCACAAGGCTCGATCTTGATAGTAGTACAAAAAATGTTAGGCTTCAAATCATCAATTCTTGGCATTAAGTTCAGCTATCCTGCAAAAATATATTTTATACGGCCAATCTACTATTTTTTTAATCTAATACCCATCAGAGCTGAAGAGCTTCGGATTCAAACTGAAATTGTGGTGGATTCCGCTTTTCGTGATAAGCAAATACAGCTTTCAAACCACTTCTGCAGGGATTCTGACATTTATTTAGGCCTCACGATTTATAACGACGTATTTCCGCGTTAAAAGGTACGAAAGGTAAATAATTGGGCTATTTGGCTAGTGTGGGTAACCCATAGATCAACATCTCCTGTAGATCAAATTGATTATCCACTAGTTCGTCATCGACCAACCATCGATCTCTGTTGTGGGAATATTTTCTCGTCATGCAGTCATAGATATGAAGCTTATAGACATAAGATCAGAAGTTAATGTTAGGTACTAGACGGTTGTAACTATCTGGATATTAGAGATTGTAGATGGGCAATTTCTTATTGTTTCATCTCAGCAATTACACCAAATTGCTGATACGTAATAATTACTGGTATTACAGAGGCCAGATATTATCCGCGTAACCCACAGATGATGGTTGGTTGATTGATTGCCGGAGGTAAATTTCTACCTATGATATGAGAATCTTTTTGTCCGTTGCCCTTGCTGCAATGGATGCAAGTTTCCCCCTATTCTAGAAATGCACGAAAATCTTATTCTGAGGCTCCTTGAGTAAAGTTTACTTTTTTTAGGAAGCAAGCACTCATTCATTTCTAAACTTTGGAATGCAAGGACCCAAATTTGGGCCTGAGTGAAGGCTGATGATGCCGAGTGAAATGTTTGACGAATGAGAAACAAAATTCGATGGATTTTCCATTGACTTTATCAAGCCAGTGACGGACTTTATTTAAAATTACATCCTATTTGGGTCTTTGACTATTAAATTGTGACAGATTTAGAATGATGACGCTAGGAATCCGAAAGTGCAAAAGTTGCGCATTGGATGTCTTGATAACTTATAAGTCAGAATTCACCGTCCTTTGAATTCTCCGATTATCAGGGCGAAGCTTCAGGCGTTGCCAAGGCTCGTGAGTTGGGCAGCCTTTTCTTTTCGATTTAGGGCCCAGCTGCCCTTGGCTAGTGCTTCCTGTGGTAGGGGGCGTACGTGAGGCTGTAAGATCCACCAGGGCCTTTTACACTCCCTCACTATTTTGACTGAACTTTCACCTACAGATTGGTTATTTCCTGATCCATTTTGCTCTAGACTGTCTGGAATGGATTTTAACCGTTCATCCAATTCGAATTCATCTTTCCAGCTTCTTCCTTTGGTCACGTGATACTGTTCTAATCCAACGCGTACGACTTCTTCGACCATCTGCAGGACTGCCTCGTACGATTTCAAATCCCCTGCTCGACATTTGGCCAAAGCGTCTCTCACATTGTGATGCTTAGCAACTAAAGGCCGTAATATATGAAAAAGATGAGGTTGCATAGCTAACAAATTGGGGTTAGTCGTTTTTTCGACTTTCCCTGTCTTCTGTTTCTTTTTTATCGGCCCTTCCTCATCGTGTAATTCTTTTTTTTCCGTATTTTCTTCCGTGGGAAACAAAGGTAGATACAGAGGATTCCTTATTGGGGGAGAGACCTCCAATACATATTTATAGATAATATCAATGTACCTCCTAAATACGGCATCCACTCTCCACCCTGCACTTCCATCTATTCCCCTCCAGTATTCACGGCAGTACTCGTGAGGCTGTGGGGCTTGAGCAAAAATAGTGGGGTCATAGAGATTTCCTTCAGCAGACATCACGGCATCCGCCCCAGTTTCTTGGAGGCACTGCAGGATGTCTTCATGTCTTAATATATTTCCATTGGCAAAGAGAACCGTCTCTTTTGGAAGATTGTCTCGGAGGAAACGTATTGTTTGCCAGTCAGCAAGCCCAGTTTTGTGCCCTTTCATATCTCTAGTTCTACCATGGATTGTGAGAATGCTAGCACCAGCTTTGAGTAAATTCAGTGCATATTCGAGAGTCTTTTCTCGAGTCTCAAGTATCCGTATTTTTGCTGTAACAGGCACATCTAAATTTCTATGCAATTTGTTGATAAGTGAGTATATCAGCTGTTGATCCTCTTGTAGAAAAGCTCCATATCGTCCCTTTTTGGCAATTCCCTGCGGGCAACCTAAATTCAAATCAACCGCATCACAGAATGGCGTGACATACTTAGCCGCTGCAAGGAATTCATCAGCATTATTGGCGCAGAACTGAACAAATAGGGGCCGATCGTATTTGGGATTCCCATCGAGAAAATACTCCGTACCGAGAGAGGGTGGATCGGAGGTGAGCGGGTTTCGAAGAGGCTGGAAATGCGAATCACGATACTTTGGTATGGTACCAAACATTCGAGCATGAAACATAGGTGAATATGCCAGGAGTTTGCGACAAGAGGGTGTCATGTAAGAGCGCGTCAACATTCGCCACGCCTAGTAGCAGTATTAGAATCAAATTCAATGCCTTACTTTGGAGTATAAGTTAACGCGTACAAATTCTGATTGGTCTACCATGGGAGCGAGAACAAATTTTGGGGATCCTAGGCTTTCATAGAATGCCCGACCGTGCAGTTTGTGGGTTTGAGAAAATTCATCAACTATGTGTTCGGGTGAAGGAGTGACCGATGGCGGAGGGTTGGGAGTACTCGATACGGCGCCTTCGCATGAAGGTACCATGGCCTTTATTGATTGAGTTGGGAACAGCCACCGGCTGCTTACCCACGGCTTGAGAATGTTCAAAGGAATCGCCAGCGTGAAAAAAAATTGCCTAATACAATACACGGGATAAGCTCATTTACATGTGCCGTGTTCTTGCACAAGGCTAGCCAGCCCTGTCATTCGTGATGGGCTCCTTCAAGCCAGGTGGTTGGAGGAAAACGGCTGATTACCTATCGGTGGTGTCCTCTATGCACCCGAGAATGCTACATTTTCTCCAAGTCATGATTCGTTCATCTTTAAACGGTCATATCAATATTGTTCCAGACCAATACTTTTGTCTACAGGAGCAGTGCTTGGCAGTTTTTGGTCGGAACTCCCGGTTTTCAAAAGTTTCTCTACAGCAAGAAACATTAAGGAAATAATCAAGACTGTTCAATCTCATGTTCAAACTGAATACCGCACTCCCCCTCGAGAAACCTGACAATTTCCGAATTCCCTATTTAATGCTGAATGAAGTCACAGCACAACCCGCGACCCTTTGTTCCAACACTATTTTCGATAGGAAATTATCAGAGGAGGCCAAGCTTGGGTTACTGATTATGAATATTCTATGACCAAATGAAAGTCTACGAGTGAAGATGGAAGAGATTTCATGCCGTAGAAGCTATTGAAGTGGATTAGAATAGAAGTCTTAAGGTTGAAAGGGTATCACTTAGGAGGTCGGCAGAGGCGTTCAATCCTTCAAATCCCTTATAAATTTTTGAGGCGCTGAGCATTGGCTGGGACTCACTTTTTAAGTTGCCGTGCTCTTTTAGGGCGCTGGCACGTCGTGTAGTGTTTGCAGACTGAGCTAACTGGCACTTGGCCCGCGGTCTATATTTTTTACCTTACACATTGACCTATTTATTTTCCGAAAGACCTTTTGTCCAGGGGAAAGGGAGGACTCTTTGCTGGTCAAGGTTAGAAAACAGACTTTAAGGCATTTCTTCGCTACTGTTTCTCCTAAGCTTCCACGACCTCACGTAGTTCATCAGGGTATGAACCGACCTTAGTCATAATATAGGATAAAGATTAAATAATAGATGGCTACTCATAAAAAAAGAGCACTCAAGCCTCGGATTTCATTTGCGAGTAGCACTACAAAGTCCTGGCGGCTTTTTCTTCACCCCAATTCAACCCTCATCAGTGAATACCCACCCAGGGAAACATCTCAAAAACCGTGAGATATGCAGGCATGCCTCCACTGTTTACTGAAAAGTCACAGAGCGAATCTATTCTGAGGCGTCCCCATTATAAGTGAAGTGGGTACCCAGGCTGCTGAAATTAAACCGGAGAACACCAACAGGAGGCGAACCACGGCGCTTTCCCTGATTGCTTTTTTCTATAACATTTAATGTGTATTCAGCTATCTAGCTATGACACATGACCGGTGCTATGTAAACATGTACGATGACTCTTTTGACGTTAGAGACACTCATACTCTGGATTTCATTCGCAAATACCACTATGAGGTAAGCTTGCTTACACAAACAGTCGAACCTCCTCCGTAAGTACCCACCAAAGGGACGTTTCAAAACCTCTGGTTATCCAAGCATGCCTTCGTCATCCATGCACACCAGCGCCGCGAGAAATGTGGTTGTTTTTTGCCGGATTTGAACCAGCGATCTACTGTCTCAAGTGGGATATGTGTCCAAGCTATCCAGACTCTACTTGGCAGACCGGCCAAGACGATGTACCACCGCACCACCCAACCATGGCAGCTTTGATAGTGTCGCCTGCACTCTCGCAACTGAAGACTTGGCACGCACAAAGCTCAGTTTGTAAAAACTCCTTGCCAAATTTCAAAATTCCACACCCGTGGAGACAGTATCCATCCTACGCATCAGCTTGTTAACTTGTCCTGAATCCTCTCACGTTCATCCCAAAGAACTGTCTCCCAGATTTGTCCGCCACGCTTTGCTTCCTCCGCCGGGTGTAAATATCGGCGTGGGCGTGTATTTGGCGACCAGCTAAGGCCAGAGAAAGTCGACAAGAGGTGTTTTCATTAGAATAAGGATGTACTATGTCGTACTTGTAGACTCGATGAGGCTTAGGTAGGAATCAGACTCTTTGGAAGTGAATATTTGATATGGTGGAGTATTTGGAATTATTGCCTCGAGGGCCAACTTCTTTGATATAGCGAAATTTGACTGAACTTGGCTCTGGGAGAATATTTCACTCCCAGGTTCGTAGAGGACACCGCGTACAGGTGTTGAGTCTTGCGCTCCGCCTGAACGCCTTGATTCCTTGACAATAATCTGAGTCATGACACGAGCCGTGCTACATCATATTTCATTATTTCCGTTCCCAGCAGCTTCCTAATCGAGCTAAGGCCGACTATCTTACTGATTGCAGTCGCTAGAGCTTCCCTTATTATGCTGCAATAATCTCTTAGCTTAGAAGTAACGAGTTGGGTCATGTCATGGTTAACCACAAATGATCCTTCTTGGAGTAGTATGTACTTACATATGGATCATGGAGTTAAGAGAGTTAGAGAAGTAGGAATGGTACATGCAAAAGTTAGGGGCTGTGCCCGGATTGGGACTGGTCACTAGGACCAACCCGGCTAGATCTTTAAGCGCCAACGAAGCAGCGCTTACAGAGACGCGAAAGGTTGCATGGGAAAGAATGCAAGTACAGTCTCTTACGGGTGACAAAGGTAAAATTGTCAAAATGACTGGGGTTAGATCCCTATACATTGTGCCTTATTTGGTATGATCTTCATGCAGGCCCATGTCTAGTTACTCGACTAGTTATGCAAGCAAGGGGCACTATCCAATGACATTCCGTGAAAGTCTAAATTATGGGGATGGTTTTGAACTCAATGGGAAAGGTACAATAGTCCTCAGTTGAAATTCAAAATTGAAAAACGTCAGTTGATAGTCTCTAAAAATGCACATCTATTTCAAAAATTATTGCTCTGTATTACAAAAGTCTACATCGAAGCCCTCAGTATGGCTCGCAACTAAAATGAAAGCGTACTACATGTTTTGTGTGTCTTCTCCATCCTAATACTTTGTGTACCCTCCATTTGCCTTTATCACTGCTACACATCTTTCGTGCATGCTGCCAACTAGTGACAATAGCTCCTCTGAAGATATAGAGTCCCATGCATCCTGAAGCAATGTCTTCGCCGTGGCAGAGCGCACAAGCCTGACCCCATTTTTCTCTGGACTATTTACCTGAATGTGGTTTTTTATGATATTCCACAATGACTCAATTGGGTTCAGGTCCGGAGATTAAAGTGGCCATCTCATAGGCGTTATTCCAACCTCACGTAGCGCCTTAGTTGTTGAGTACGCTTTGTGACATGGTGCGTTGTCGTGCATGTATAAAATTTCTGGATTTTCCGAGTGAAATTGATTCAAAATTGGCAAAATCCTTTCACAAAAGGATGAGGCCCTCATTGATCCCCAATCCTTCTCCCAGACTAGGAATGAGCCTTTTTGTGATCCATAAAATGATCCCCAAAACATCCAGCTGTTCCCATGAGCATGGCGGGCCACAATACAAGTCTCATCAAACTCATCATCAGGCTAAACTCTGCTGTTAGTAAAAGGAAGATTTAGATAGAATTTAAACGTACTTTTCTTGTGACACGAGATTTCATATAACAATCACCCGAAACCCAGGTTTCATCAGTCCACAGTATGCGACTCCATTGTTCATCGCTCCAAT
Source organism: Blumeria graminis f. sp. triticale (assembly GCA_905067625.1). Classification (NCBI taxonomy): domain Eukaryota; kingdom Fungi; phylum Ascomycota; class Leotiomycetes; order Helotiales; family Erysiphaceae; genus Blumeria; species Blumeria graminis. Next base: position 1,080,321 of record LR898469.1, read on the forward strand.
CTAGATGTAATTGGGCGAACTCCAATCTTTTCTGTTTGTTCACTGCGCTTAACGGAGGCTTCTTCCGAGCAATGCATCTGCTGTAGCCTCTTTTTTTGAGTGCGTTAGAAATTAGACGTTCACTGCATCCCCAGTGGCTGAAGGGCCCCATGGCTAGTTCCAAAAAGCACATCTGCCGATTTTCAGGTGACTCCCGGACGAATGCTTCAAGGTCATCAACTTGTTCTGCGCTTAATTTTGGTAAGGGTCCTTTGCGAGACATAGGATTCTCAGTCTCTCGAGCACACGCAAGTTGTACTTGTCTTATTGTGAAGCCAAGTTTGTCGGATATATTTTGAAGCGTCAAGCCAAGTCTTCTTATTGCTCTTATTTCTATACATTGATCGCGAGTTAGATGCTTGCGAACTTTAGTTTCTGAAGCAAACTTTTCGAGAGACATTGTTTGCTAGAATAGAGGATGAATTAATAGTAGTGAGAAGTTTCAGTGATTGTGTAGGCTTGGCAGCCAAAAATGTCGTCGAAAATGTGTTTCTCTAAGCGATTATTAGAAGAAGACGATTGGACCATACTTCATGGCGAGCGGGGTAAGGAGGAGAGACATACTAACCTATTACGAGCTAGCCCAACTGCACCTACAGGGCTAATCCCTTCAACGACCCAGTTTGAAGTTTTACCTTTTGGAACCTAGAGGCACTGTATTCGCAGAAAGAGGGATCTAAGTGTCGCATAAGGATAATTGCAAGGTTGCGCATGAGGAAGGATCCAAGGGAGTACGTACTAAGGGGGGGAGGATGTCACAGGAAAGAGGGTAGCCGGGGAGAATGGAGGATTCTCAGGTAGGTTGGGAGGGGAGCTTAAACGCGACGCTGAGGAGGACATAAAGGACAGGAGCCGTCGTAGGCGAATTAGCCTCCTAAGGAAAAATTATCAATTCCCATTGAGTTAACGTCTTTCAAGTACTTCTGAATTCTTTAAACCTTTTACAGCAAATTTGAGTAGGAATATTAGAGCATAGAGATGTATTAAAGGAACTCGGTGGACATTGATGTTCAGTAGCTTCTTGTATTATTCATGTTCTAGAGATATATTGAACTATGTCTTGAATCATGTCTTGAACCTCGCTCACATTAAGCCTGAGATTCTCGTAGAATAGCGCGAGCGTGAAATGAGCAATATTAGCCGAGAAGTCGGGCTATTGAGCTAAGGAGCTAAGTAAAGTTTCTGTATCACAAGCACTAAAGGCTGCTAATTGAACGCCTCCGTGGAGGGAGGGTTGTGTGCTTAGTGATAATGGGGATGTGTGTAAAAATGAACTTTATCACGTGGTGTCTAGTGGCTCCTAACTACAACGGATCTTTTGTAGAACTTGACACTAATACGTGAATTATATATACTCTGCAAAACTTAGAGAGGTCTTCGTGTGAATGTTACGTGTATCGTCAGAAGATGAAAGCGAATACAAGAATGAATTGATTAATTATCTCCGTGCTACGAGTCCATCGTAGCACTATAACATCTAGTTCTACCCTATTGATGCCCCTGATCATCATTACTAGTCTGACATGCCTGCACGCAGATCGTGCTTTCGCTTTTGGACTGGATCCAGACTTATGCAAGCACAAGTCTGCTTACATCCTCCAATATGTACCGTGGTGCCACGATTTCAAGTTTTCAGTAGATTTGTATGGGGCGCATATTCGCTACAGGGGTTGCACCCCTATTAGCGCCAATTTCGACAGGGTACATAATTCTTGTCCTGGATTTCCAGGCCTAAACCAAGGGCACAATTTGATTTCATGTCACCCTCAGTTTTATGCAAATCCAACCCGCTCTCTAGTTCTTTCCCATTACTATGATGAGCGCCGACCTCTAAAAAATTACACAGCTCCTCTCACCTTGTGCTTGGGTTACAATAAGAATAAGACTTCTCAAATACAAAGTTATTTATTCCGAATACACATGGCTTTACTCGATAACAACCTTATTTTACAGATGAATCCACCTCAAACCCCACCTTCAACCCCTCGAATCAAACAATTATCCAGAGATCAAAACATTTTAGTGAGTAGAAAAATTAGATATGAACAAATATAAATTAAAAGAAAAATTAAGATTTATGGGATTTATGAATCTGGCAAAAAGCAGACGCAGATTGCCGCGCAACTAGGCATTTCTCGGGGACAAGTTAGTTATTCACTGCGCCGCGGAGCTGTCTCCCCCAAAAAGAGAAAATGAACATCCTTATTAAAACCTTAGTCCTTGTATTGTGTAATGATCACTTTAAGAAGTTCTAATATAAAACATGGAAGGTAGACTTGTCTATGAAATCAACTCGTTGCAGGTATGACATAATTATCCATAAAAACGGATCCAACACTCGAGATTTACATCTTGAGTGTGGGTCCGTGCACGCTAACAAAACAACCCAATAACCACGTGATAAACAAGCTAACTGTACAGGGTATCTTGCTCTCCGGTTCTCCTAACTCCTGGCTAATGATGACAACTCAGACCCATAATAAGGGTCATGAGGATCCTGGAATTGCAATGCATTAGACTTATTTCTCAACAATCCTCAAGGCTGAAAGTAGATGAAGTTGATCAGATTATATCTTGCATTGAGTCTTCACCTGGAAACCGCCGCAAAACATTTCTGGAACTCGCCTCTGGCCTCTTTAGACACCTTGGTGTTAGCGAGCGTGTAATGCAAAGTGACCTTAAAAAAAAGGATATCAGCGATATGTGGCTCGTCTATAGCCTTCAGTATCTCAGAAAACTATGAAGACACGCAGAGAATGGGCCGAAGCTCATCTCAATTGGACATATGAAGACTGGACGTGAGTTTTTGGACAGACGAAACCTGGGTAGAGAATGGGTGACAAGAAGTGTTCTTACATTCCTCAATAAGAAGATGGTAATTTGATGCTCTAACATTATGAGCCAGACTTCCCAAGAATACAAGGCTGATTGTGTTGGAGAAAAATCGAAGAAGAGGGTCGGATGGATGTTCTGGGGTTGCTTTGCAGGGCCAGAAAAAGGCCCTTGTTTGTTTTGGGAGAAGGAATGGGGTTCCATTAACTCCCAAAATATTGCGAGAAGATAGTTCTTATCGATGGCATGGTCTCGATGAGATCTTGGCTTTCCGTAATGCAGAATAATGCTCCTGCAAACACAGCCGCAATTACAATGGAAGATATGAGCCAGAGGCTCGTTCAACCGATTCTCTGGTCGGCCAACTCGCTTGATCTTAACCCGATTGAAGCTGTTTGGAATAAGATGAAGGATTACATCCAGCGTCATCATCCGAATCTGGGTTGCGGAAAGCAGCGAACTCAAGATAGTCTTCGCAACATTGTAAAGGAGGCATGGGATTCCGTGTCTTCCGAAGATCTTGTGAGACTCATTCAGAGTATGCCAGCAAGATGTCAAGCTGTGGTAGATGTGGATGGGGGACCGACCAGATATTAAGGCCTTAAAATATTCCAGCCACATGTTCAGATCTAAGGTTAGGATAAGACTGGCTCTATTTTGTAATTTGAAAACCTTTGAACTCTTGTAAATAAGTTAAATTGTCAAGTGGCAAAAATGCACAAATGTTGTACAGCCGGTCATTATACAAATTAGGTTTAGTACGAAGCAAAGACCCACTTCAAACTATGGTGTCCAGATTAAAACTGCCATACAAAATTTTTCAAAAACTTGCACAAATACGGGGGCTAACTCCAATATGGAATGTGACTATGCCCAAGGCGTTTTAGTTTAGACGCTAAAACCCCTGCCAAAGCTCCACTACAAACTTGACACCGTGGCACCACGGTAGTCGGATGATTTGATTTGATTTGAATTCATTTCGTATCAGGCTTACGCCCTACACCCAGTAGGCGTGATACGGGTCTATGCTCCCTCGGGACACACTACAACCTAAGTACATGGTTTGCTTGTCAAATCTATACGCAAAACATAAATAAAGAAATTAGTTCCAAGAAAATTGAGTGCCCTGTGCCTTTCCTCCTTCCTCACGACTCTTTGTCCTGAAAAACTTCTATTTCGGCAGGACTTAATCCTCCCGGTGTAGTGTTTGCCTCTCGTAACACTTAGTTACTGTTAAGAACTGGAGAAATCTTTCCCAACACTTTTCTGCCAGCATCTCCCGTCCTCTCGGTGGTGGTTCATGCTTCAAGTTTCTCCATTGCTGTAGAGAAATTCGGCATTTGGCAAAATGCCAAGGGCGTTTCTCTCTTCCGCACACGCATTCGCAGTTTTCAAATTCGTGGCCAAATCTTTCATGATATTTTATGAAATCACCATGTCCCGTCCTTGCTGCAATAAGGCGGTGATGCGCCCACCTTGGAAGTGCTAGTTCCGGCGGATGTTTTCGTTTCATCTGGAGATCCGATTCCTCGTAGCGGCTCGATCTGTGATATCGCCACCAGGATTCCACTTCTTCATCACTTCTTTGCATGACAAACCGAGTGAGGGCAGCGAAAGTCTATTTAGGTCTGTCCCTCATTTCTGAGAGGGATGTGTCCGTTTCATCCGGTAGATTCCTGAGGGCTTCCTTAGCCAGTCTGTCTGCATCTTCGTTCCCTATGATCCCAGCGTGGGCTGGTATCCATCGGATCTGAACTGATCTAGCTTGTCGTGCCAGTCTCGTAAATGGTAGTCGGATAATGATGATGATCTTTATTTTACGTCCAGCGAGCCACACGCTTGACGCGTGGCCCTATTAAGTCCCTACTGAGACAAAAGACGCCAGGGTCTAATCCCTGGGCTTCTACATATTTGAAAGGAAAGGAAAAAAAACCAATACGAGACTTTATATACATAGATAGTGCATTTACATAGCTACTTCCCGCAGATTGCTAAGTTCTTATGTGGTTATGTAATGAATGCTCGGCGCCATCCCCTGCGTAGGTCAGTCCACATTCCCTGTTGACCTCCACTGCCGAAAAAATAAAATTTGTTGCTCCATTGAGTTACTTGTCTTTCTTCTTTAGCTAGCTCGCTTTAGGCATCCATTGAATCTCCAAGGTGTTTTATGGGTATATCTCTGTAAAGAATCGAGTTTCTTGTAGCCATTCCCCGAATTTTCGCCCCCCTTCATGTGTGCCAAGAATGAACGGGATCATCTTTGAAGGTGGACTTTGCATAAGACGTGATCTTCTTTTCACTATGTGGCAGAAGAAAAAATGTAGTGGGGCCTTTCTACGGCCACATCGGCAGTATTTTGGTGCATTCTCGTGGTTGAAGTGCTCGTGGTAGTTGGCAAAATTGCCATGTCTAGATCTAGCCGCTAGGATACGGCCTGGAGTGGCACGCGAGAGGGTGAGTTCTTTAGGCCTAGAGGGGGCTGATATAATTCCTAGTTTCTCATAGCTTATGTGCTGGGGGAGAAGATTTCTCTATAGCCTGCCAGTAGCTTGCGTTGTGGACTCATTTGCCCAGCGCTTCAGACCAGCATATGAGAAAAATAGGTCATCTGAAGTTGGTAAATGGCAGCCATTTTTCGCGGCTCTATTAGCGGCTTCATTTCCAATTATGGATGTATGGCTCGGAACCCATCGAACCCGTATTTGGCCCCGTCTAGTGTGGGCAATCCGAGGGCGTTCTTGCCACTTGGGTGTCAAGGTGAGGAACTCATCAAATTGCGCTTGTGAGGACCCTGAAAAGTGAGACAAGAGTCAAGTGGCAACCTCTAAGTTATCTAGACAAATCCAGAGGTCTGTAGCGAATTTAGCAGTTGGGAGTGCTAGTGCAGATCTTGCTCCTTCTAGGGCGCCTTTCGCTTCCGCATCAAAAACTTCGACGCCCTTTTCAAGAGCGATACTCCTATGTAGAACTTGTACACCACCTTGGGAGCCGATGAAGCCAGCGCCTCCAAGGCCATTTAGTTGCTTCGAGCCGTCTGAGTAGATAATTATGTCTCCAAAGGGGATAGTATGGAGGAAATCAAGGAAGATTTGTCTGTTTTCATCTGCAGAGCCACTGTTCGGTCCAGCCACCCGGGTGTGTGCGGCTTCTCGGCACTCACGTGGATTCCAGGGAGGAATGGCAATTGAATTGATTTGCTCTGATTTTGGAAGAGACAGTACACGCCGAGCAAAACGAGAGGTAGAACGCTATAAACTGAGAACTCTGTTAGCTCGGCGTAAGAGCGGATGTCGAGGATCTAGACGGCGTAGTCGGACTGTAGCTGTAAGCACACGGCCATCGAGAGCTATTTCCGGTTGCTATAACCCCGATTCACGGTGTAGGATCGCTATTGGTGTGGTGCAATACACTGGAAGTGTTGCACGGGCGGAAGTGAGTACGACCTTTGAAAGCTGCTGTAGTAGAGAGTCTACACGGTTTGATATGCGAGCTTTGGGACCTTGTCTAGATCTACCTGTCCACCAAGTTTCTGAGGCGTAATACGCAATGTGGAGGACACATGCATCAACTGCATGACGCAGTAAATGAGGTGGAACCTCTCTTGTCGTATTTCCAAGGGATAAAAGAGCATTGCTAACCTTGAGGGCCTTTGAGGCAAGGGTTCGGGCATGCCACTTAAAGGAGAGCTTTTTATCAAAGAGTACTCCGAGCCAGCGAGTGTATGGGCGTGCAGTATTTTCAGAGACAGTGATAGGGCCAGCTCTTACCATGGGAGTATTTCCCGGCTGTTGGTCACATCGGCGGCGAGAGAAGTGTTAGAGCTCGTACTTGTCTGCGTCAAATTTTAAGCCTTGCTCTAAGCCCCATTGAATTGCTTCTTGGAGGTTCCGTGAAAGATTTTCTACATTTTCTTGGAGGGATTGGGAGGTTTGAAGGAAGGCTATATCATCTGCATATCCAAATCTTCTTTTAGGGGTTCCCATGTGGAGAAGAGGGGCAAGGTATAGCATGAATAAAATAGGAGATACTGGAGAGCCTTGAGGTAGGCCACAGGAGATATTGAATTCGGGACCGGTTGAACCATCTAGGCGTATCTTGGCAGCACGTTTGGAGGTAAAGGAAGCGACCCATCTAACCAGGTTATCAGGCCACCCTTGGTCTCTAAGTCGGAGGACTAGTCGACTGGGGAGTACGCCATCAAATACACCCTTCACATCAAGCGTCAGAAGGGAGGCGGTAAGCTTATTGTTCAATGCTGTTTCGATGTCATGTACTAGGCAGATCGTCAAGTCTATGGCCGAGCGAAGAGGCACGGCTCCAAAGTGTTGTGAAGCCACTATCTTGTCCCTAATAGCTATCCAAGAGAGGCGGCGGGCGATCAACCGTTCAAGGCCTTTCCCTAGGGTCGAGAGGAGAGCGATGGGTTGATATGAGCGTGGACTGGATCGATCTGGCTTATTAGGCTTGTTCAACATGACCAGTACAGCAGTCTTGAAGCAAGCAGGATGGTGACCAGCCTCAAGGCAGCCTCTAAAAAGACTGCTGACCCGAGTTTCAATTAATGGCCAGCCTATCTTCAGGATTGCCGTTGGAATTTCGTCCTCACCGAGTGCTGTGTTGCCTGCTCTGATGACCGAGTCCTTGATTTCAGCCGGCGTTGGGTCGGGAAGCGTAAGGCTGGCAATGCCGACTGACGGCACATCTAATGCAATGTCTGCTACTTCAGAGGCATTTTGCAGTAGGTTCCGAGCTAGGACGTCGAGCTTCTCTTAAAGTATGTTTGCTGGTGGGGCTCCGGGGCTAGTTGGATCCTTGAGAGGCGGGGTACGAAATGATCCTACCGTTCGGTGCCAGTTGACCATCCCAAACACATCTTTTGCTGTATTGGCTTGATCTATTTTGTCCTGAAAAAACTTTCGCTTTGCCCTGCGGACAGCTGCACGCAATAGCTTTTTCCCGGCGGTGATAGCGTTTTGGTCAGTTGAGCTTCTTCTAGTTGTCCGGTAGGCCTGCGCAGCGTTTCTGCAGTCGTTGTTCCACCAAGGTTGTCCAGTCCCTTTTCCAAGAGCTCGCCGTGCAGATGCTCTATAGGCGTTCTGAAGGGCCGTGCAGATGCTTTGAGCGAAGAGATCTAGAGAGTTAGGCTGTAGATTTGCAGGAAGGTCTATGAGTCTTGCTATCTCTAGTTCAAGGAGAGAGAGGAAAAGTCTTTCGTCAAGTGTGCTGAGTTTGAGGCGGGACATTGGCTCCTGAAAGCGGCTATCCCACGGGATTAACGACGCAATAGGGAGATGGTTAGATGTGACGTCTAGCTCCGGGATTATTGAAGACTCTGCTCCCGCAAGTATCAGTGGACTAGGGGCGAATGCAAGGTCTAACACGCTACCACGAGTGTGGGTTGGCATGCCTGATTCAGAGATTAAAGTGATGTTGAGTCTGTCCGTCCACTCAATAAACGGTTCTGCTAGGGGACTGGTAGTTTGGGATGATGCCTGCCACCGCGTATGCCTGAGGTTTAGGTCTCCGGCGAGGAAGATTCGGTTTTAATGACCTGGAAAGGTGAGATTGAGGAGGGCTCTGACGGCCTCACCGCCATTGTTTGAGCCAGCCGGAGCATTGTACACGTTCACTACTTAGAGGCTTGCCCTAGATGACGCGGTAACCTCCAAGAAAAGGAGATCTCTCGCGGAAGTACTTATTAGGGGGAGGGGCCGTTGTTGACATACTTGTAGTCCAGCTACTTTGCGTATATATGTGAGTACTCGAGGCCGGGATGACCAGTCATCCGTGGGGGTAAAGCACTCATAGTTAGAATTGAATTTAGTGATCTAGCGTTGTCGACCAGTGTAGATGTAGGGTTCTTGAATGAGAACGATGTCGAATCTTTCTTCATTCGCAAAGGTAAGTGCAAGCTCATGTGAAGAGGCTCCCCTACAGACGTTGATCTGCAAGAGACGCAGTGGCCCTATAGACCTGTGCCATCTAGACTTCATCTTCAACGTCTAGAATAGCGTAGCGATTCCCAAGGAAGACTGTGGGACGCGGGGATGAAGGTGAGGTGGTCCGAATAAGCTGGGTCGAGCTTGGGAGACCTTCCAGCATTAATGGACCGGGATTAGTGTCAGAATGGTTACTGGCTTGCGTGTAGATGGGGGCTTGGCCCGAAGGGATGCAAGTCATTTCTTCATCTACTGAAGTGTTCGTGGTATTTCCACGGATGCAGCTTATAGTGGTGTATAGGCCTATTCTTGCAGCAGCAGATGTGCTGCGGATTTGAGCTACTTGCCCCTTTGTCAGCTTTATACCATTTAGTCGGGGTCTGAGTGGGCACTCTAGGGCATCAGCTGGATGTGGACCATGACAGTGGATACATCTAGATGGGCAGGGATGTTGGTGTGGCCCACATCGCTTATGGGTTTCCTCTGTATGCTCGACTGAGCAGCAGAGACGGCAGCGTGGAGCACGGGCGCAGATACGCTGATTATGCCATTGAAAACATCTACAGCATTGAGCGATATTGACTTTCTTTGATAGTTTACGGCAGTTGATGCCCATCCCGAAAAGACGGAACCTTCTTGGGAGATGAGAGCCCGTGGGGAAGCGAGCGATAAATCTGGCGGATGGATCGTAGGGAGATGCAATACTTCCCTTAGTCTCGACTACAACAGTAGGATTAAACCCATTTTCTTCTTTAAGTTCCCTTAGAAGGAGCTCTGGGGTGATTGGCTCTTTGACAAGACGGTTATTTTTATCTTAAGTTGTGAATGTGCGAGGTACAGATGTGATTATGTAACTATCCAGGTTTTGAGCTTTTTCAATGCCCTGTACACCTAGGAATCTCCCTTCTCCAATTCCCTGGACGAAAAGGTCTTCTAATCTTGTTAAGGCTGCTTCTGAAGATGGACGGAGGGCTAGGCTAGATGGGACATGTTGCACTTCCTTCAGCTTAGTAGAATTCTCTCCAAGGAAATTTCGGAGTTGAAGGAGGAGTGAGTACGTTGATATGAGGCGTTCTGTCGCGTTTTCATCAAGGCGTAGAAACAATCGATCATCCAAAGGCAGAGGTTTGGCCTGTTTTTGGAGATTGGAAGGTCTCTGAGGGGTGCTAACTCCAGCATTGCCCTTCGGTTTTCGCAACGTTCGCGTATGAGGGCTTCGCATCGGAATCTAGCTTCAGCTGGGTTGTCAGAAGGTGGGTAGTTGTTGCGGGGATTGGTACACCTCGCACATGGTTTTCGAAAAATTCTTGTGCAACAGCTTGCATACAGGTCAAGAACTCGTTATATGTTTTCTGCAAATGGAGGGGGATTATAGAGGCAGCTGTACCGGATGTGACATTATCCAATGCTGCGGCGACGCTGCCAAACAAAAGAGTTACCCCCTGCGTTCTTGTGTTAGCGGCGGAAGTCGCTTGGTTCAGCGTTTCTGTCAGTGTTGTTGGTGCCCCTACTACTAACGGAGGAATAGGTGGAGGAGGGGGGTCAGGCATTGTTCGCGGTCGTAGATATAAGTATGAAATTGAAACCAAAGGGCGATTTGAAAGGAGTTGATGACCTGACAATATTGCCTCCTTGGTTGGAACTTAAAGGTAAATGATTGTAACTGTGCCACGGTAGTCGGAAGCATCATCATATTAAAGAGGAGTCAAGTGCGCGATATATATATACACATGTCATATCCCTGTCACTAATTACCAGACCCCGCACTGCCATAAACACCGTCAATATCTGCTATCCATCGCAATCCCGAGTATCAATATGAGTTACTATTATACGGTATGTTTGTACGGGTCGATATCAAGATAGAAATGTTCACAATTATAAATAAATTAAAGCTTAACAAGGCCCAAAGTAGCATGGCCATGCAGATAAGAAGTGAGCAAATTGGGTAAAACTCTCATCGGCACAGACGACATGTTCCTGGAGTAGAAAACCCACGATGCCAATGTGGATATCCGTCTCAGAACGTAAAGCATATGTGTTGTAATCAAAGCATGAAGTTTTATTATAAACTATAAAGGCTATAAATAATTACAAGATTGTCACATGACCAAGTCATGTGAGACTTAAATACCATCACACCCCCCCAGAAACTGAATGCTTTAAATCAATTCTTACTTGATCGCAAAATTTATTATGTTTGAGGCGTTTTAGTGCTTTTGTAAGACCATCAGCTTTGCAGAGATCTGTGGGAGTATATTTTAATTTGATGGGGTTGGTTTTAATCGCGTCTCGAACAGTCCCATGCCGCATTAAGAAATGATGATTTCTTGCCGAAACTTTGTTAGAGTTGGCTGTTATCATTGCTGCAGTATTATCTATTTGAGTTATGATTGGCTTTGGAGGGGTTCGAAAGAGTTCTTCATAAAGAGGCTTTAGCCATTGTGCAGCGACAGCTAGCGTGGTAAGCGCAGCATACTCAGATTCACATGTACTCTGGGCCGTTACTGTTTGTTTCTTCGACCGCCATGCGATTGGTGAGTCATTAATCATAAAAAGGATTCTAGATGTACCTTTGGAGGAGGTAATATTTCCCCAACTACTATCAGAAGAAGCAGTTAGATTCAAATGACCTTTCTTTGGAGAGAATAAAGATGCTGATTTTGTTCATGGAATATAACGAGCGAGGTGTTTAAGTGACGCTAAGGCATTTTAAGAGGGGTTTCTCATGTGGCGACAGAGTCGATTAACTGCGTATTGTATATCAGGCCTCGTCATATTCGCAATATGTAGTAGCGTTCCTACGGCCGATCAAAACGATGAGGCATCATCTTTTCAGCATAAGTTATCTGTTTCACGATCTAACAGATTATCATCAGCGATCGGTGTACTTGCACCTTTAATATGTACCATGCCCATTTCTTCGCACAGAGATTCAATTTTATCTTGCTGGTTGATTCTTATACCATCAGATTTCCTATCAATATTGATACCAAGAAATTTAGTCATTTTGCCAAGGTCTCTAAGTTGGAATGATTCAGCTAAGGTTTCAACAATCTGATCAATATGAGAATCAGTTTCAGATATGATCATAAAGTCATTGACAAATGTTGAAATGATTGTGTTTTTATGTCTAAATATGTTATTATTGGTATTTAGCGATTGGAATTTCATTTCATTTAACACTTGTCGAAGTTTCAATTGCCATCGTCGTGGTGCCGTCTTCAGACCATAGATTGCCTTATGCAGCTTACAGACTAGATCTCCAGGTAATTCTTGACCATGTGGTTGCTCAATATAGATTGGGCGATCAATTTCTGCATGAAGAAACGCTGCTGTAATATCAACATGGCGAATATAAAGGTTGTGCCCAGCGGCTAGTGCCAAGAGCATGCGCATTGACGTTGGAGGAAGGACACCAGCGTAGGCGTCATCCGCAAATGGTTCTGAAAATCCACGAGCACACCATCTTGCTTTTAGTTGCCCATTTGGCTTTTCTTTAAGAGCCCATTTTCCTGTCATTATTTTGCCCATTGCTTCAATTCGAGGGACGAGAGTCCAGACCTTATTTCGTATCATATTATTTATTTCTTCATTCATAGCGTTATTCCAATCATTTGCTCTAGGTCCAGATAAAGCTGTCTTGATAACTTGTCGAGTTGAATGAAGAGCATGAACTTGAAGTCTGAGAGGAAGAGAGTTTTCTTGCAAGCGGACATCACGGCTTACAACTGTTCGTTGAGTGTTGGGACTCAAAATAATATGGCCACCGGAGAATTCGCAGCCAACATAAATACCTTCTCTGGCTTTGGATTTCAATTTGTTGCTGTCTGGCTCAAGCCAAAAAGCACGACAGCCAAAAGGGTGAAGATTATGAATTTTAGGCATTGTATGAAAAACTGAGTAATACGGCGAATTTGGAGAGACAGAGTTAGGAGTGACGTTGAGGATATAAATGGAAGCTGCAAGAATGAGAGGCCACAAACGTAATTGTAAGCCAGATTGTAAATGAAGAGCACGCATTTTTTCTGTAACAGTGCGGAGATTTCTCTCCACTATTCCATTTTGTTCTGAAGCGTGTGAGGAGGACCTATGCCACTCGATTCCGCGGGATGAGAGATTTTGTTGGAGATCCGAGTTAGAGAATTCAGTGCCACTATTGGTATGTATAATTTTAGGAGTTTTGCCAAATTTTGTCATTAAATGTTCCAGTAGTTGAACAATTTGGCTAGGCACAGTTTTCTTCGAGTGAACTGGCCATGCCCACTTCCAGGGAGTGAACTCATCAACGGCAAGGAGAAACCAGCTTGCATTAGGAATCGATTTATCAGTCGTGGGAGGGAACAATGACTTTTGACCTCCGACTTGGTCCATATGGATGACCTCTCCAAACGAAGATGCACTACGTAAAGAGCTATATCCTTTGGACTTGGTGATTTTGGTTTTGATGCAAGTCTCACAGTTGTATGGAAATTTGTAACCTTTAATACCTGCAGTTTTTAAGGCTATGTCTTGTGCTTTCTGTCCAGAGTGACCAAGTATACCATGCCAGTCGCGTTGCACGGGATAGACTTCAGGGTTTACTAAGTTCAAAGGGGGCTTATATATTAACCTGCCAGAAGTACGACGAAAAATTGCACAAACTGTACTATCAGGACGAAGAAGTTCGACATAACGATATTCTGATGGCCAACGTATTGAGAATCCTTGGCTTTCTAGTTGTGCTGATGAGAGAATTTGATTTCTTTGACCTGGCATGTGAATAGCTCCATTTAAGATGTCGGTTTTGCCGTCAACGGTGGGAAAATTTAGGTCACCATGGCCAGAAGTTAGCACTTTACCTCCTCCGGCTACATAAATAATCTGCAATGCAAGGGAATAAGAAGAAAAGTCTGATTTATTTCCAGTTACGTGAAAATCCGCAGCAGTATCCAACTGATGACTAGAATCTTCTAAACATTTATCAACAGAAAGAATATTCTTGTTCCCTTGATTTAGACCCGATCGAGGTTGTTCTTGAGCTTTGCCCTTGTGAACGTTCATTTTCTTCCTACATTTGTCTTCACTGTGTCCAACAATATGACAAAAATTGCAAGCCTTTGGCTTGCCTGAGGATCTAAACAAACTACTACAGGTCCATTTTAGACACTCAGAGATTGTATTTTCATATGATAGATCACGGCACCGATTTGCCAGATCAGACTGGAGCTTTCTAACGTGAAAGAGTAAGAGATGGTGCATCTGAAAGTGAATTTCTGTCGTAATCTGAAAATGTTCTCTTAAATCCTGATACCGCTTTTGATACTCTTTCATAAATCTTTGTAAATTGGTGTTCTTTTCAGGTTGATAAGTCCAAAATCGAGAAACAATGGAGTTTACGTTTGAAAATGAAGCAGCTTGAGAAGATGTAACGATTTCATTCAGGATAGCTCGAGGGTTATCACGAGGTGCTGTTCTAATGTGAGGGGCCGTCTCACGAAGTTTAGCGACCCACCACATTGACCATATTTGAATGGCTTTATTTCAAGGTAGTTGAGGAAGGAATGCCTTAGAGGTTTGGGATAAAAAATCAGATTTTTGACGGATTCAAACTATTGAAACCAATTGTTTTTCTTAAGACAAGGAAGTGGTGTCATCTTGTCAATGCTTTGTAATCGGTAAGTGTCAGGCTCGTTGGCTAGTTCGGAGGTCAAGGGTCGGAACAGGACGGAGTCGGGACGGATGTAGTCGGGACGGAATGTGATCGGAACAGGATGTGATCGGAACAGGATGTGATCGGAACAGGATGTGATCGGAACGGGACGAGGGCGAGACAAGACGGAGACGGAACGTGACGGAGGCGGAACGGGACGGAGGCGGAACGGGACGGAGGCGGAACGGGACAGAGTCGGGGTATAAGGTAAAGCTTATAATAATCGGATCAATCTAAAGTCTAGAATAATTACAAGACAAAAAGCTACAGAACAAATCCAGTCCTAGACCTTCCTTAAGTACTCAAGAGCGGCTACTACAATCAGGGGTATGGTAGTCTACAGCTATAACACAGCAACTGATTGCTTATGTTGATTAGTAACTGTTGCTATCATAACATTGTAACCATCGCAACGCATTGACTATGTTACTAGGGAAGCTCCTGACTTGGTTGACCAGACTAAGCGCAGCATCTCAGCATTAGCCCATGGCACAATGGTAGTGACAAGCAGGCCGTTTTCCTCGTGGGGAAAGCCGGTCTGTGACAGTAAGTTAGCGTCCAGATTTCTGTCTTTCTCTGAGACTCTTTGATCAATTCTTTCAAGTCATCCGCAGTAGCGAATGTGAGACCACCATTGATAATTTCATTTAATTCATCGGAAGGGGAATTATCATCTTTGAGGGGATGTTTTCCCTCAGTAGTCGGGGCCTTAAAGGAGTCAGACATCGTGAAGATGTGCGAGAGTTGCTATTGGATAATATATTTAGATGAATACGAGAGCACCTTAATCGATGGCGTTGATTAAGAAACGGAAGCTGAGAACGAAGTGGAAGCGACTAAAGGGCCATAACCTGTTGTGATCATAGCATGAAGCTTTATTATAAACTATGAAGGCTATAAATAATTACAAGATTGTCACATGACCAAGTCATGTGAGACTTAAAATACCATCACAATATGATCATGGCTTGCTCCAACTGGGCCAAAGGGAGAGGGGAGATACTGAGGAAGGCAGAGTCTCGATCGTTCGAAGCGATACTGAATAACCCGAGAGATGTGGCAAGAATTACAAAGTGGACTCAACATAAAGGGTGATTTGAGTAGTTTCGACTAACACTTGAAGTCGAAGCCACAATGAGGGAGTGTCTGAGCAGCATGTAGACAGCAGGGCGGAGACAAAGGTCAAGGAGGTGGTGTTCAGGCTAAAGGGCGCCATCCTGCATTATGCATGAGATAGGTGCATAACCACTCGGCCAAAAGGCCAGACCAGAATCATAGAACACTAGATTCTGCTTATCTCCACATATATAGATTATGCAGAAGGCAATCCTGACAGGGAGAGATAGGAGAGTGGGGGAAATTTGATCTCCTGCCAGTAACAGGGAAGTGGACGGTGTCCGCACCGGACATGACAGTGTT
The DNA here is from genome assembly GCA_905067625.1 of Blumeria graminis f. sp. triticale. NCBI lineage: Eukaryota > Fungi > Ascomycota > Leotiomycetes > Helotiales > Erysiphaceae > Blumeria > Blumeria graminis. The sequence continues at coordinate 1,096,242 of LR898469.1, forward strand.
AGTGCACTACTTGAAGGTAACACAATATCAAAGTGTAAAGAAATTGAAAGATTGTCGGGGTTTTTACCAAAATAATGGTTTCCTCCTATGTAAGCATCAGAGTTTGTAGACACCTACATAAGCCCACAGGGCATTAAATCGGGCTAAATGAAATAAAATTTAAAATCTAATTATTTACGAATGAATAAAAGATACATCCAAAATCTGATTAGCCCGTGACTATGTTCATCTTTTCAGGATCCACGTAGGGACTTCAGCGTTTCGCTGGGATACGAAGTTCAGGATCCTTTTGTTGTAAAGGTAAGAGCTTACGGAGGTTAATTGGCAGAAGGTTTACGGATGATTATCGATGAATCAATGTGAACTGCTGATATATTTTATATTCAGAACTATGAGGATTTAGGAGGTTTAAAGCGCTAATTATATACACATCTGAGGTGGCTTGACTCTCGCCTCATTTACCCAAAATAGTATCACGGAATATTCTAGTCTCCTCCATCTGGCAGTACAATCTAGAAACACTTTCTATACAGTGCTCCATTGTTCCTCTACTCATCATGGAGCCACCTGGAAAGTTCTTCCTTCACCCTCAGTGACCATTACCCTTGTGCATCGCAATCCTAGCCATCACCAGCACAACACCTTTTTATGTTCGAAGTTGAGGATTCGGCACACTGCACCATAAATCGGATACTCACTGTAGCTCTTTCTCTTCTTTTGTCGCTTCTGGGTTCATTTCTGGTCATGGAGGTAACCATGAGCTTTAAGTGCCTATCTACCAGAGTCACCTCGAGGTATATACAAATCTGCAGCGCCCAGATGTCCAGCTTCTTCGAAGATTTCTTGAGGTTCATAATGCCTTCAAAATTAGTACTAATATCGATATTAGAAGATCTCCACAACAAGTGGTGTTTGCGATCTTTCCTGGTAGCCATGTACCCGCAAATAGCCATCGTTTCATTGGCTGGATAGGGGAGTTGGTGAAGAGCAAAAGACTCCTCTAAGTGTGTGATCAAATGAGGACTTGTGAGTAGTGGGGCTAGTCAAGAGGAGCTGGACGAGATACATAAGAGGAAATATACTACTGGCATAGGTATCCTTGGCCTCTGGCAAAATAATCTGCGTATCCTATGAAGAATAAGACGGAGTACGGATAGAAACAACAATCATGCACAGCATGGCGCGACTAACACAAAATGTACACACAATTAATTTGAATAGCCTATTGGGTGACTATTCTCATCACCTGTCAGTGGTGACTCCTACGAATCCCCAACTCTCACTGTAGAGTCTGCAGAGCCTAGATTGAGTGATAAAGTCCTCACTTCGATGAGGATTCCCAGTCGCTTTCGCCGTCTATATCGTCTTCATCCCTCCATCACCACCATCAGATTAGATGGTAGGGTCGAAGCCCTGCTCATCACTAACCATTGACCATGGAGGAAAAGCCATCCGATGAGTTTCCGGAGCGTATCCAACACCCGATACGGCGATGGTGGATTGGATCAAGTTGGCCTTCAATGGTACAAATGAGGGAGATGTAGATGAATATGCGCACCTCATGTAGTCCCGGTGTCTAGGCCTCGCCTGGCTGGGCCTGCAGGTTTTTTGAGACTTTTTCCCGTGCACGCAGTTTCCATTGCTACCATTTTGTTTCTTTTTACGGTAGAAGATTCCGTAGAAAAATTACCTTAATGCCGTAGGTAGATACTGAGCTGAATGGCTATTCATCACGTGCAATATATCAATGATCTTTCCGGTGACAAAAGAGGCAAGGAGCACTATACAAGGTGTGATCTGGGCCAGAGCGGGACACAATTTGCAAGATCGTCATAGACCTTGGTAGTACCATATAAAGATCACATTACATCACCCACTTGGGAATGCAAGACGGTCACGGGCCCCGGCATGTCGGTTAGCTTTGACATTGGCAGAGCTAGCCGGCACGACGCAAAATATTTCAAAAATTGAATCCAGTACACTGACTTATTGGCGCTTACACGCAAAACACATGGCAAGTGAAAAACCAGAATCTCGTGATCTTAGACATGTTAGATGAATTACAAGTGACTCTCGGCCTTTCCGTGGACACCACGAGTTATAAGTGATACTAAAGAGGAAGAAAAGAAGAAAAGAAGAAAAATAGATTTTATCAATTTGAGATTCTCAAGTAGTTTACTCTACAATCCTGTACAATTCACAGAGAGAACTACCCTTTCAAATAAATTTGTGGTACGCAGTAAGCCATTAAACAAATGACTTTTCTCCATTCAGGCAAGTCCCCGAGATAAACTGCGAGTGAAATCCTTTATAGTCCAAGCTCCAGCCTAGTACTGACCCAGATGGCAAAAGAATAAAGGGATTCGAAAAGTCTCCTATACACTTCGATAGATTAGTATGACGTTTTGGGATTGAAACTAGCAGTGTTATTTCTCCAAAACTGACATACCCACACTGTACACCTATTAGGTATCCGAGAGATCACTGTCCCGGATGGATGAGCTCAATGGTGAAATTAGTATTCAGAACAATGAATAGCTCTTTAATCCTTGGCGCCGAGGTTTCATGAGGGAAAAATGCAAGGCAAGCCTCGCGATGTGCTTAAATTTTGTTTGTTACCAACTTAATGAAGTGTTCTTAGAAAAGGACAGGAGGCGTGATACCGAAGAACAACCATTAAATTAAGCGAGAAATTTGGGATCCGTCAGCTTTCCCCATTTCCTTCAATCTTAGACATGTAAGATATTTTGAATGTTCAAAAAATCGTTGGCCTAACGGAACGTAGACGTAGGACAGCCTTCGAATTACCTTGAAAAACTGTGTTATTCTAGTATTAAACAGTATGGAAGATTGAGTGGGAAGCGGCTCAAATATGCCACATTAATTGGGGCTGGTAGCCGAGTGGTAGTTTTTAGGGATTGGCTCACAGGGCAAATTAACCCTGCATGTACTTTGCGCGGCACGGCATCAAAAAGGTTAAGCCAATTAACAGAACAGAGACCACTGGGAGCAATCCATAAAGAGACTCGTTTGAATCACATGTGAATGAAAATTCTTCTTTGATAAACTTGAGGAAAGTTTAAGATCAGTGTTATCTACATCTTCATGACCAGTGTGATGATTACTTGCCAATGGAAATAGATCATAGCATGACCTTAGACCAACTTACACGTCATACTACACTCGGTATATGAGATTTCAATTCACCATCAATCACCAGCAACAACGATTAGACGAGTCTGCGCCGATGCAATCCAAACCAAGTCGACTTATAGGCAGACTGAAGAATGAATAGAATTTAGGATTCTTGAGACGGAACCTATGTTGTACAATGTCTCGCAATGAGGTTGGGCACTTTTCACGGGGCTAATAACTCATCACTTAATCCTCAACGGCTAAAGCCTTCAATCTGTTGTAGAAAGCTACGATATTCAAACAGAGTGTTTAAGGTAAAGAGTTAACCTCTACCCGGAATATCTAACTATACAAATAAAGGATAGCTAGCGGAGTTGAAGGACAAGTGTAGTGCTGGAGATCGATCGTAGTGATACTGAGTTTGATTCATAAAAATCATCGGATTAATCGCTGATTGTATAGCGGTGAGCCACAATAAATTAAAAAGGGGATAAGAAAATTTAAGAAAAGATATCTCGGCATCATTCAAAAGTGAGGTCATTAGTTCTGGACTCGGATATTAAAGCCATGCAATAATACAGCGGCACTTTTCTTGGATCAATCGCTCTGGTGAGGTCACGTACCTTGCTAATGACTGAGGTCCAGGAATTAGGATTACCTCAACATGAATATAAATAGCTCCAGTACGCCGTTAATACCCAGCTGTACAACCTACGGTGACAGTTTCGATTGGACTCAAGCTTGTTTATATCTGAGCTAAATGTCAAAAAATAACTCGACAATCAATCCATCATATGAAGATATGGATATTGTGCTCCTAAATTTGTTTCATTGATACAAAAGTAAACCTTCTCGGGAATTTATTCTTTCGAATATTTGTTTGTATATCTCGTAAGATAAATTAAGCTTTAAAGACTCCCAAGGATGTGACACGAAATCATGATGATATTACTCGATATGATCAAATGAATTACACATGCAATAATTCAGATTGTGGGCAAAAAGAAGAAGAAAAAGACAAAAAAAGACATGGTCACCACGGTCTCTATGAATACTTTTATGCCAACGAATCGGTTCGTATCAAAAATTTATCCATTTTTGGTACGATTGTATGATTCAACTTCTTCGTGTAAAAGTTTTCAGACAAGCTTGTATTTGTCTTACAAAGGGATGGAAAGATTTAAAAAAAAAGCAACAAGAATGATTACTGGACATAGGAGAGTGACGAAAAATATACTTTATTCGATATTTGAAGTATAACCTCAGTCGGGCGAGCAATAACATGGGGAAGATGGATTTTTTGATGAATAAAATAATGAACTGGGTCATAAATTTTCCAAAGTTTCAGTCGAAGCTTACAATTATCCGAAAAGAGATATATAGACAAAATGATTCTGGTCGGTATAGTTATCACGTTGTCAACGGAGCTCTTCATTCCCAATCGAGGAATATTTATTAAATGATGAAACCTTCTTGGCATATCAGTTTCGACTAAAGTACCAGCCACATTTTTGTCTCGACGCCGAATTGCGTTCAATAAGCTGCAAGAATAAATAATCGATATTGATTTTATTTGGTCATTTTTAGAAAAGACGCATAAGGATGGAATTTCTATTCCATAACAAGCTTTAACTGATGAATTTTCTGACATGAATGAGTAAGCTTGAGGTATAATCAACGTATTTTGGACGAAATAGGTCGATTTCATGGAATAGTCTGTCAGAAGTCCAGAACACATACGGCAGTATTTTATCGGATGGCAATAGTTGTTAAGAACAGATACTACCAGCACAAACTAGAGCAACTGACTTGTACTCAATGAAAACAGGCCACTCTTCTTGTATCTAGATGTGAGATGAAAATGGGACTGAATCATGAGAGGTGATCATTGGTAAGATTATGATCAAATAAGTTTTGAGGTCCTAATTGCTTGGAATAATGGATGAAATAAAACCTTTAAGATTCAAATCAACATCCCAATTATCAACATTCTTTTTAGCACAATGATCCTGAAGCATGCTGCGACTAAGACATGGGGGAAAACGTTTAAGGGATTCTCATTGCGGACAATCGGCCAAAGACAATATGAAAAACCTGGAAACTTGTTGGAAATCAGTGATATTTGATTAGGACGCATATTGTCGCAATTTGAAATGCCATTTTCAGTATGATGCTAACCGTAAGCTGAGAGAGATAGAGTGTGCGCTCAAACCTTGTGTCAAAGAATCTTGATGCCAAATTTAGCGCAATAATGCCTACCAGTAGATGAATAGAATAACCTGAAAGAACGAATGGAAATTTTGAGACGCGAACTTTTGAGTCAATCCTAGAATATGTTAACGGAATTCCGAATGTACTCCTTACCACAATATAGCCGGAACCTATCTTTTTTCAGAATGCCAAACTGATGGGCAGGATAAGCCTTCTTTAAGGATCACGATTTATTTAGCTAGACCTTTCTTCAAATGAGTAAACAAGTAGCTGGAGAGTATCTGGGCTTACTTCAAAGGCTGTGACGAGAAGAAATTATTACTATTCTCAAGTCGCTCTTCAGACTTCACGCAACCCCAATATCAAATCTACTCTTAACTTTTATTCTCATTCGTAGACAGGTACGAGCGAAAAATGAAGGCTCCTACGCTTTACCAAAGGAATATTGAATGGGTGCCCACGTTAACGACACAAAAAGAGGGGCTCGAGCTCATTATTTCCATCGCTCCTTCTCTTTTTTAATCACTTTATCAGTACGAGCTGGTTACGACTATTGATGACAAGGCCATGTACGTTGAGCATTGTGAATTCAAGGGTGTTCGATGAAGGAAAAGCGCAGCCTAACAAGGAAGTTATTTCCCTCTTACTAGATTCACGTGTTGGTCACGATACTCAAATACTGCCTCATTGTGGCTTGTCTTAACACGTATGACGCAAAGGACGATAAAGAGAATACTGGAAGAGATGAATGTGTGAGGAGAGGAAATCAACTAGCCACTGATGGGAAGATGAATATCTGTAGGAAATTAAGGAACTCAAAGATGTGTTCGACCACTTGTTTATTCTATCCTTCCCTAGGTAAGCGTTACGAACTATGAGGAAGTTAGTTTGTGACCCAAATAGAGGGAAGTCTTCGGAATCACCGAATCTCGGTGCTCGGCGCTCGGTCCTCGATGCTCAAATCGCTTTTCACTGCATCTACCGATCTCTTCGCTATCGCAGTTACCCAATATTAGCGGTCGCGCTGACTCAAAAGACATGTGCTAAATGCCTAGGATCAAAGTGTACAGCTAGTGATGGATAGGGCGAGTTGTAATAATCATCATTCTAGGAGACTCGGGATAGTCTCCAAACGAGACGAATAGAATCACAGTACAGTCAAAATGTACGGCTACACAATTTCTTCTGGATCAACTTCTTGTGAGATGAACTATGGCCATGTCTACGGATAGTTTGCTCACACTATCTCGTACTCTCCTACACCAGTTAGGACGATATAGCGAAAAGCTCATGTCTGGAGGAGACAAGACGCTAGTGATTTGTTCCTTCCGTCGCAAGCTTGTCCCTAGGATATAGGGGACAGAATTTCAGATGATGCGAGCGAGGGCCTCATCTAGACATCTAATCCTGAGTGAAATCAATTCCTTGCTCTTTCAATATCTTAGTTCATCTTCCGAAAATGTCCGAAATAAAACAACCAACCCAATCACCTCGTGACACTACTAGCTTTACACGGTCTAGATGCCATTCTATCCTTAACTTGCTCAAGCGGTCAAAGCACGGATAGAATATTGCCGTCGTTTACAATGTTTGTGGTTACGAGAAACTTATCGGCTAACGAACCGAACTTATCATTGGTCAGTTTCATGGGCCTAGATGAATAGTAGAGTGGGGTATTATGAAAGAGTGAGCTTGTTTACAATCTGAGACGGAAAAATAGTAAACAATACTTGGGTTTAAAAGGGGCCGAAGGCTGTAGTGGTTGAATTCTTTCTGTATCACTTCCAACAATTTTGCAACAACTCTTCTAATTTTCACAACATTAAACCGTCATTAACTGACAACCCAACCAATCAAACTCTTAAAGCAATTAATACCCCATTTACTTCAACATGGACTATGTTACAACAACAGCAATTAAGTACGAGAATGAATATCATATATTCAGTGCTCCGCTAACATACATAACAGCACATCAACTACTACCCAGCCCTCGAACACTTCGACATCACCACCAAAAAGACGGAGAATCTCCCGCGCTTGTGATGTCTGTCGAAAGAGGAAGGTGAAGTGTGATGGGAAACAACCATGTGCACATTGTATGTCAAATAATTTAGGTATGGTACTAAAGACACGGAATGAATTTACTCCACTAAATTGAAACCACAGTTTGTACTTATAATCGGCCTTCAAATAGACAAAAGAGGCTTAGTCTAAAAGAGTTCGAAGTGATGAAGAGGCGTCTACGTGAAGTCGAGACCTTGATCGACACTTTTACCGAAGAAAGGGATGGTGATAGTTTGTACCCAGATACCCCCATTTCACGATTCGACTCTAATTAAAATACATTAGATAATTCGCCACCCAGTACACTTCACGATAGCGATCATCAGGTACAAATGAACAATAGCTATCGTGAAGCGAATGAGCACCTAGAGGAGATAGTTCGCTGTCTAGCTCCTGAAGTTGGAACTCATTTTCAAAATGAGAACGCCAACGAGGAGCTCATTGGCGACCTGTCTTGTGGCTATTTGCTACAGAATAGCACGGACCACGTGGAAGAAAGGCTAAGTTGTTGGAACAGTACTCATACATACTTTAATTATGATAATCATTATTAATTCATTCATGTCCCATTCGAGTTTGTTATACTTTGATAACATTCCGTGAAATTTGTCTTAACCAATTGTAACGTCAGTCCAACATAATATATTGACGGCATTCTTACGTGACTCCAAAAAAAGTTGGCCCAGATAGAAATATGAATGTAAATATATACTATAGCTAATGCATCGTTATTTTAAATCTATATTTCTACTATTGAGTCTATGCGTTGTCATAGGACACTAGTCACGTGCTATATGGACGCTAGGACTAATATTGATCTACTTTTATGTATATACATTGTTTAGTGAACCGACCTATCCTTCTCTCTCTATAGATTACAATCGTATTATTGTTTTGCCTTTAGTCAGAGCCTTTCCTGAACCTTATGCTATCATATGCGTGTATACCGTATTGTTCCAACATAAGTAATTATCAGACTGAATCATGTTGAGATTCCATTTCAGATATATCCTCGTCCTATTTCACACTGATAATATCCGCTCATATCTGCTCAAACTCCTTAGAGATACATCTTCGAAAACCTACAAACTTTGGGGAGAGCATCAATATTGTCGGTAAATATGCTTTATTTGTGTGATGTTTATGTAACATGCTGGTCATTGCGCCCTTGTAGTATCATTATATGGTAGATTTCCTACTAGAAGAGGGAGAGATAGATAGAATCATTTGTTATCCACTAGTTATAACGTGAATCTTTTCCAACAAGTATTGTATGAAGTCGCTATAGCGGGACACACTCCCTATATTGTTTTACTTATTTGCCCACCTTTTAGGAGAAGCTAAGCACGACTTAAATACTCATGAGTGATAATTCTATAGATGGAGAGAGTCGATTTCTGCCTCCTCTTTTCTCAATATTCTTCTAGGGTTGTAATTTACAAAATTAAAGTCCAATTAAATGTCATAGATGAGGAGATTGGATAAGTGGAACAAGAGATGATAAAGAGTGATATTTGCATCATTTTATGGTTCATCCGATGTTTAAGATGAGCCATGCAACTAACCTTGGATTGGGGATGATTATTTTCCATTTTCAAGAAGCACCATAGACGTTTCCAATGGTGAAACTGTTCCATCATTGCAACAGTTTCATTCATGATTCTTTATCTCTAATCGACTACCGACCTGAGAGTGTGATTACCTACATTCAAATGGTATAGAGATCGGCTTTTCGAATGGGGTGGCATCGTAATCTAACTAATCAATGTAAGCCAATTGAACGCAAAGTACGACGGAGAGTCTTTTGGATGATTCAAAAGATAGATATCTCAATGTAAGCAGTGTTGGATACTCCAAGATCATAGATATGGATATTACTGACCAAGAAACGTCCATAGAAGAAGAATACATGAAGATCACTGAGACTTGTGTCAATGATTTGCCAGAAACTAGTCAGTCAGCATCACATCAAGCAGCCAACGCATATATGCGATTGATTATTATTCTTGATAAAGTAATAAAGTCTATTTACCCCAGCAAAGTATGCGGGAGATCTGCCAGTCAAGCCTCGACAGTGGCAAATGTTATTGATCATACCACGAGGCGCGAAATTGAAGTTGATTTTTGTTGATGGCATCAAGAGTTTCTAACGAGTGACTTTTCTGACAGGAGTGAAGAAATGCAGATTTACTAGGAAGCATACGACGTGGACCAAAGTTATTGGAATAAATGTCTCAACTAAATTTTACGATAGCTCTCAATAATTCCTGCACCTCGCTCATGCTCACGTACAGATAATGCTTGTCGGACCGTCCTCGTCATTTATCTCCAAAAAACCTTTTTTGGATGAACATGAAAACAAAAAATCACAGGCTTGTGCTTCTGCTTACATCGAACTCTGTCCAGATGGTATTCTGTTGGAAAATGTACTCTGTACGATATTATATGGATAAATATGATGAAGTAAAGAAGACTTGATATTTTACAACTATGGGAACATTGGACTTATATATACATCTAAGGGAGAAATTCCCGCTAGCCTCGTGTGCCTGTCAAACCTAGTGATGACTAGCCACCTCTCATCTACCATGATGAGCCAAGGTACACTGTAGTACGTAAATATCCAAACGTATAGGCGACAGTAGGCGCGATTAGCGCACTCGGGACATGTGTAGAGAGAGTCGATCTTGTCGGGAACCTGAGACGAAACAGGTAATGATTGAGTCCTAAATTCGAGAGTCAGAATTTCCAACATATTCAAATTATAAAAGACTTGTAAAAACGTGGATTAGTGCCTGGACCGAGTAGTTTTATGGTTAGTCGGAAATAATTTTACCGTAGAAATTGCTCGACTCTCGAACTCGCTGGATCATTTGATCTGGCCCTCCATGCAAGTTGAAAAAAGATTGCTAATTCTCGAGTTATGGATAAATGTAACCTCATTTCGACTTTATGCTTAGTTCATTTCAACCGTCAGCGGACTGTTTTACCTGAAATAGTCAGCATTGGTATCGGCACTTGTGTAGGACCTGAAATAAGCGATTTGAAAGTACGAAGAAAACGGGATTCATGCAGTTATCTCTCAGCCCTCAACATTTGCGTCTTACTTGTATAGGAAAGCTCGTGCTTATATTTTAAGGCTTTATCTAAACAGCTATCGTCAATGAGTGAGTCCACCGTTAGTGCTACCGTAATGCCAAACTAGTGTATGGATACATTGCTTGCCCCAGCTACATTATCGGATGAAAGATTGCAAAGTCAGCAAAGATCTGACTTACGCCCGTGCCTTTCGGTGAAAGATGCTTATGGTGAATTTGCAAATCAAATATTACAACCTGATGATGAAAATGGAACCGAATATTCAATACTTGCTAGTAATACTGGGCAAGAGTCAGTATTAGTTCCATGCGCTACCCCGGATGAAGATATTTTCAATTTCTATAGATTTTGGGGGTCTTGAGGAGCTTCAGGCGCGTGATGATAGTGTTGTGGGTCATCCTCTTCGGATATGGGATTAGTCCAAAATGGTTCAAGTGACCCTACAGATTTCGACGTCGAAAGCATATCAATGAACGATTTTGTCGAAATACGGGAGTATGATTAAGGCGCACGCAATAAATCGGAGATGATTGAGATGGCATTTTGTTTCCAGAGTCAAGGAGATAAAACAGATTGAACTGAACTTTTGGATTAAAATCGAGGCATAAGCGTTAATTGATGTTTGGTTTGGGCTTTGGTATTCGTAACTGAGTCTAGGAATCTCAGACAAAGTTCTAGTAGCACTGGTGCAGTCATGTAGAGTGAAGACTAGTATGGAAGACGTGTACATTGCAGAAAGGTATCGCTATTTTTGGGTGGCAATTATTTCCAAGTATCATTTTTATCATACAAATTATTTAGAGCCATCTTTTAATCGATTATATTCCAACAGTTTTCCCAAACTAAAGGGTTTTGTTCGGATGTTGACTTGAGTAGAGCCCCGCACTCAGTGGTTTTTGCGATTTTTCTCGGCTGCCGTACACCAGCTAGTGGCCATCGCTTCGTTTGCTAGAGATGGGAGATGATTAAAGGCAAAGGGCTCCTCTTAGTGTATGATCGAATAAGGACTTGTCAGAGGTGGTGCTCTTTGAGAGGAGCTGTAAAGTAAGCATAGGAGGGGGTATACTACTGGCATAGGTTTCTTTGGCTTGTAGGCAAAGAAGACCTACATATCCTGTTGGAAATTCTGATATTCGAATTTAGGCCTCAAATTTTATCTGTTTCGGCTGAGGTTCCCGACAAGATTGAACTTCTCTACCCATGTCCCGAGTGCACTGATTTTTACTTTTTTTAAATCATTTGATATGTATTCAGCCATCTAGCTATGACACATGACCGGTGCTATGTATACATGTGGAATGACTCTTTTGACGTTAGAGACACTCATACTCTGGATTTCATTTCCCCTTGACAGCATTTAGACACTATCTACATTCATATTATAATTTAGCCATGAACCGAAAAGTTCCGTATGATCTGAAATTGCACCCTGTTTCGGATTGATCGGGGTTTAAGCTTTTTTGGAGACCTATTCATAACATTGAGAATATGTCCCACAAAATAGAATAGGGATGGGTATGCGGTGAAGAACATTACAGAAATCATAGTCAAGAAACCTACGTGATCCCAGTTTATTCGTGGCTCAGTGGGATGTATTTGTCCTTAATAAAAGATCTAAATTAAGATGTATACCAACCAAGTGTATCATTCATATATGTCACTATTATTGCATCGCTAATCCCCGTCTATATTATAAAGTTTTTTAATGCAGAGCAATTCATCACATATTCAAATTTCTTCAAATATCTAATTATCTTGAACAAATTCTAATAGAACTCTAGCATTTACATCACCTTTCTTGTATGCAAATATGACCAAAAGTATGGCATATAAATTTTGATGTTGCAATATTAGAAGTTCGATGAATCATTCATTTTTGCATCAGATTTTAATTGCGTATGCAGCTATCTAGCTATAACACAATATCAAAGAAAAGTACAGAATAGATGATTCAACGTAAGGGAAGAGCACTCATGCCTCAGATTTCATTTGCAAGTACCACTGCGAAGTTATGGCAGCTTTTTCTTCACCCCAAGTCAACCCTCATCCGTGAATACTCACCCAGGGAAACGTCTCAAAAACTCCGAGTTTTCCAGACATGCCTCCATCATCCGTTCACATTTCTCTGCGCGAAATATGGTCTTTGGTGTCTCCTTCCCAAGTGGAGTATGTACCCAGGCTACTCAAACCATACCAGAGAACACCACCAGAAGGCGGACCACGGCACCTTCCATCGTTTGCTTGTTTTTATGGTGTCAGCAGCACTCTCGCAAGCGGAGTCTTGGCGCGCACAAAGCTCAATTTTTAAAAACTCTTGGCCAAAATTCGAAATTTCACGCCCTTCGAGGTTATATCCTTCCTTTGTATCATCTTGTGAGCTTGTCCTGATCCCTCTCACATCCATCCCAAAGAACTGTCTCCCAGATTTGTGCGCCACGCTTTGCTTCCTCCGCCGGGTGTAAATATCGGCGTGGGCGTGTATTTGGTGACCAGCTGAGGCCAGAGAAGGTCGATGAGAGGTGTTGTCATTGGGATGAGGATGTACTTAGTCGTACTTATAGACTTTATGAGACTTAGTTGGGAGTGAAACTCGTCGGGAGCGAAAAAACGAGGAGTACTTTGAATCATTGCCTCGTGGGCCAACTTCTTTGATATAGCGAAATTTGACTGAACTTGGCTCTGGGAGAATATTTCACTCCTAGGTTCTTAAAAGGCACCACGTACAAGTATTCAGTCTCGCTCTCCGCTATGTTGGGTCTTTGTAGGTGCCAACACGTCGGAGAGTTTTATTTATTTATATTAACGTCGTGCCAGCTCATAACAATACCACAATTTTTTGAAATTCGAATTTTCGAATCTTCACCTTTTCCCCTCTCCCTCCCTCTCGCGCTCGTGGTATTCTACCAAATAATTGTGATCGAGTCACTGGCACTTTCACCATGCCACCTGTTTGAAAAAAGTGACCCAACGCCAAGTTTGACAACACGAGAGTCCACCCGAGCGCTCTCGAACAAGTACCTGGCCTTGCCCAGTCTCCGAAATGCGCGGAGATGAGCAAGATCTCAATCAAAGGGGAGGAAAATCGCCTCACCCGCCGTTACTGAACCCGATACTGACATGATCGGGTCAGTTGAAATTGTTGAGCAAATTCCTCAACGAGCCTCCGTCCCCCACGGGATTGGAGAATCGTCCTAACCTCCTCCGACCACCTCAAAGCCGTCGGAAAACGCTGCACCCATAGTAGCGTCAACATCAACGTCGCAGCCAAAAGCTGCCACGAAAGCAGAGTGTCCCCTCGAGCTCCGACCAATAGTCGAAGCTGAACAACGACGCGCCGCCGAAACAGCGGCAAACCTAGCCCTCTGCTCCGCCGCCATCTCTGGCGTCGAAGCCACGCTTCTCCCTTTGACCAACGGGTCAAATAGACAATTCGTAGACTCGATGAGAGTCTACCTACATGCCGCCATTGCGCAATACATGGCCACGGGCCCAGCCAGTACGCCACCCGTTCTCCCTCCTCACCCGACGAACCCCCTCTCAAGGGCTCCCGACGCCAGGAGCCAAGCAATACCCACCGTCCCAGCTCTGTCCGTCAAAAGCATCTGGGCTACGGTGGCCAGACACGGACTGTGACAAAAAGCAGTACTTACTGCAAAGGCTAGGCCGCGACCTGCGGCCAAAGCCCAACAAAAAGAAAACCCTAAGGCGAAAGTCGACAAGCGACTGTTCCTTCAACTTGGAAAGGACCACCTCTGGCGAAAACTGTCCATAAGCTGCGTGAGAACTAGATTGCAGAAAAAATTCGACTACTTTGACAATAAAATAACTTCGCTCCATCGGGTGAGAACGGGCTTTGCTATGATAGCAAAGAGCGAAAAAATACGACAAGAGTTGTTAGATGGCTCTTCGTAGCTGACGAACGGAAACGCCAAACTCGAGGCATCTTCGAATCTTGTCGCCTTACAAATACCGAACGTACCTGTAAGTATAGTTACAGTACGCGGCCCCAGGGCGGTCGATGATAAGTTGGTCTCCGCCAAGATTCTCAGTACGACCGGCGTGCTTCCAATCCAGGCTCGACCTCATGGGACGTGTCGACCTGAGGTACCATATCGAAACTAGCATGCCCTTTTTCTCCGATACGACGCCCCTCGTGCGGGCTTCCGCCTCTTCGACGAGTCTGGTATGGCAACCATTCACAAGCCTCGTCGCCAAATTGAACAGTGTAAACGCTGTTTGGGCTTCCACGCCACTCGTGGTTGCTCCCGCGCTCCAGCCTGCTGGAACTGCGGCTCCAACATGCATTCGGAAGCCGAGTGCAAGGCCCTCACTAAGTGTCGCAACTGTGGGGGACCCCACCGATCGGTTTCTCGGGACTGCAAAGTCAGACCCAGAAAGTCTGGGCCGGTCACAAAAGAGCAGCTCGCGTGGATACGCCACCTCGAGCAAGGGAAGTTCGCGGAGGCGGCTCGAGCTAGGGCCGCAGCCAAAAAGGCCGAAGAGGCGATCGTCGCCGCGGCGAAGGATGTCACAATGGCCGAGGCAACAGGTTTCGGAGTGCACGGATCTAAAGAAGAAGTTTGTTGACACAGCAACATCGACGGTGTCTCCTTCTGGGGCATCTACGAACAATTAGCAAGATATCGGCTGGATCAAAGGTGCCTAACTCATCGACTGCTCTCAGCGGAGATTGAGCAACTTTGTCATCTGGAAGGTGTGACGGACGAGTGAATGTGTGAGGAGCGCATTGGCTGGGTCCAATATGGAGGAATCTTGTGTTTTTTTCGGAGTTGTTTTGATTTTCTTGATTTTTCGTTTCAGTTTAATCAGCTGAACTTTTGGTAGCAATTCACGAGGTTGGACCGAGTTAGGCTGTAGGGAAGATTACGGGGAACCCTGCCGGCTCCACCCGTCCTAGACCTAATGTGGAAAACATAGCTTTAGCTTAGGACAAAATAAACAAAACAAAAAACAAAAACAGTGCTTTAAAGCCCCATGCCGGTTAGCTCAGCCTATAAAGGGCTACCCGACGCACCGGCATTCCCATAACAAAAACCCGATAAAGACCCACTGCTCCCGGTCCGCATAGTCGCCAGATCAGTGAGACTCTTCTTAAATTGATATAAATTATATAATTAAAAGCGGAACTTAAACTACATGTGGATATTCGTATTTAGATAGCGTTGATGTCTAAGTAATCAGGGCTGTCCTACAAATGTAGGTGCAAACAGAGCTTCCCCCATTAATGGTACCTTTGAAACTCTGCGAAAAAATAGAGTGGAGATAAGCCAGTCTCGGAGCAAGATGGCTCCTTCTGGTGAGCTTAAAATCCAGCGAGTGTCTGGGGGACGGGGCGATTGGCTCCACGAAGCCGTGCCTGTAGTAGGCCATGTTGACAGGTCATGAAAAGCTCCGGCGATTTATCATGTCCATAGGAGCATGTTAAAGGTGCGCTGTTGTGTGCGAAATGACGGTGGTATGTGTTGAAATCTAGACATGCCAGACCGAACTGCACGCAGTGCGGAGTAGACGAAGACAACCCATCTTCGATCGCTACCAGCTTTGGTGAGGTCTCGGTTGGTGATGATCTCGGTGGTGTGAATGTTATTCCATCACGTAATCAGAACACAATGTTTCTACCTAAGCGAGGTAGAACATAGATAGACAATTAGATGTAGATTAAACACTAACACTTTTAATTACCGAAATATAAATTCAGTAAAACCAAAACCTCACTAATCCTAACCTTTTATCCTCTGATCCTTAAATCCCCAATATCTTACGATTCGCACAGTATTGACTTGACGGTCAACGTTCACTTCTATCATTCCAGATACCCCCTAGAACTTTAATAGTATGCTGCAAATTTACCATGAACAGACCGCGCAGCGAGAAGAAAGCCGAGGGACCGACGATCCATGCTAGCGAGCTCTGGGATGATGTGGGAGCTTGGCCCGATTCTGAGCGCTCTATACCGGTCAGGGGCATTTCGCGACCAATACTCCGACGCAGAAGCCTCGTAGCTCTCAAGGAGCCATGTTATCAGTATTCCGTAGGGTACGATTTCGGTACAAGTAGGTTACAGGTGTGGAGTATGGTGGTGATTCCTAAGAGTAGGAGGTATAAAGTCAGCGTTAGGTATAGGGTTTACGGAAGAGGTAAAGGTAAAATAAGTAGTAGGTAAGAAGGGTACAATAACGGCGGTCTTCTTTAGAGAAGAGATAAGTACGTGAACAATAGGTATGAGTATAAACAGAAGACGTTGTGTGAAGAAGAATACTCCTTCACGCTGGGTATATATTTATATCAGATAATAGGACAGCCCTAAGCTCTGTCTCGAACAGTATTACTACGCAATCCCTATGAAACGACCGTATGTTCCTGAGCCTGTCCTAATTGTTTGAGAACTTGATCTAACCCCGAGTTGTGTTTTAGAATGGAACTCCCCATGAGACACCATCCTAGTTTCCGCCACATTTATCCATGAAAGAAGCGAAGATTGACAATTCTCCTTGCTCTGGCAATGGAAAGGGCCAGGATGGGGTCGGCGGTCCAAGGAGTAAACGAGACGCTGCCTCTTGGTTGTCGAGACAGACAGTGATGTTGGTGGCGTACTATGCCATTTGGTTTCTAATTATAGCTGCGAGGCCTTCCATAGCCCCGACGACTTCTGTACATATACTTCTGCTGATTTACCTAGAGGAACAGAGCCTTGATCAATCACATGTTTTGCGCCGCGATAAATGCAGTAACCTGCCCCTGATGAGCCTTCCATCAGAGCTCCGTCCGAGAAAACGAAGAGGTCCAGGGGCGGTGCTGAGGAATGCCATTGGGTGAAGACTTGGAGCTCTTCTTCACGACCAACTGCTCCAATTGCTGCGAGTATTTCGTCTCTTTTTGGTGTCCAGGGAGGTGAAGTCGTGTTTACTGATAGTTCTAGGGAAATTCTGCGCCGAGTCCAAGCCATTCTCGGAGATTTCCAGCGCAGTCGCAAGGGACGTTGGGGGTCTGCCGAGGCAACTCGCACTGCAATCCAGTTGTGGATACGTTCGAGCCACCCCTGAGCTGATGACCATCCAGTTTCCCGCAGAAGGGCAGCCACTGGAGTGGTTTTTCATACTGGCAGTACTGCACGGGCTGCATCGTTTATTCTGCGCTGAACACGGGCAATATCTTCTCTGCAGGTATTTGCTAAGAACCAGGTTTCGGCTCCGTAGAAAAGGGTTGTAAACACTGCCCCTTATAAAGCCTGTCTGGCTAGAGCTGGTCAGATACCTCGAGCGGCATTGCAGAGGCTTTTTATGTGCGCTGTGACGGCCGTAACTCTGCCGCACGCTTGCTTAATGTGGTGGCGAAATTTCAAACAGCGATCAAAGTGGACTCCCAGCCAACGAGTTTGGTCATTAGGCCTGATCTCGACGCTGTCTACCCGGAGGCTTACCTCAAAGGGTTTCCCCTTTTTCCGGTGGAAATATTGGAGCTCAGTCTTTGATATCTCTAGCTCGATTCCGTTAAGACTTCCCCAAGCAAGTACGTTGTCCAGCTTTTCTTGGAGGTGAGCTGCGTACTCAGGTAGAGATGGTGTGGAAGCAAAAATTGCCTCATCGTTAGCATAGCCGAAGCACCCTAGTGAGAGGCGCAGCATGCCCTTAATAGCCAGGAGGAACAAAATAGGTGAGACCGGTGATCCCTGTGGGAGGCCGCATTTTATGGCGAAGGGTTGAGTTGTTGTCCTGTCCAATGCGACTACGCCCTCGCGATCTTCCATGAATGATGCAACCCACTTGATAAGATTGCGGGGCCAGCCTTGAGTACGGAGATTATGGCAGAGACGTCTTCGCTGAATGCCATCAAATGCACCTTTAACATCTACCGTTACTATACCTACAACCTTCTTCTCTAACCAGGCGGACTGGATGTCAGAGGCGAGGGCTGTGGTTAGATCCGTTGCTGACCGGTGAGAAACAGCGCTGCGCTGGTTCTTTCCAAGGATATTTTGTGAGAGGGCAAGGAAAGAGAGACGTCGGGCCATCAGGCGTTCCAGCCCCTTCCCAGGGCACGACAGCAAAGCAATTGGTCGGTAAGACTTGGGAGGAGCTTTGTTTCGGTTGCCTGCCTTCAGGAGGATAAATATGCTGGCCTTTTTAAAGGCATTTGGTTGTAGTCCTTACAGGTCGCAAAGACGGAAAAAATCGGTCACTCGGGGCCCTAAAACTGGCCACGCTTGTCTTAGCGCTTCTGCAGTTATCTCGTCTAGTCCGGGGGACGATGAGGAGACTACGCAGCACGATCTGAAGATTTCCTGGTTAGTTAGTGCAGGCCAGGGGAGGCTTCTTCTTGCAACATTTGGAATTCCCATGACTATATCCTCATGCTCCATGTGTCTACTCAGTAGAGCCCCCTGTAGTAGTTATGCCTCGGCCATGGGAGTGAAGACGAGTCCGTCTGGGCCATTGAGTGGAGGGGTATGAAACCGGGGTGTTTTCTTATGCCAGCTTGTAACCCTATACGCTTCTGTGAGACAAGAGACCTGATCTAATTTATCGTGCCATATTTCTCGCTTTGCTTTTTTCACCGCCTTGGCAAAGGCGCGGCGTTCAGCAGTGGCCACTGATCCCGAGCGCTTGGCTTGGCATAGTGCGTTGTGCGCGTTTGTACAGTCCCTGGTCCACCATCAATTTCGCGGTCCTTGTGTACGTTTTCTGGAACAGGTAGCGTTGAGAGCACCTTGGAGAACATCTACCAGGAAAGAAGCTTCTCTCTCTGGGTCTGAAGAGGGTGCGGCCACTAGTCTGTCAGAGATAATTTTATGGAAGGTGACTCAGTCGCAAGCAGAATATCTGAGTTTTCCAGAGGTATCTGTTTTAGGACCTGTGGTTGACAGTTGAGTTAGTAGAGTTCTGTGGTCTGACCCAACTTCCAGGTCGTTTCGGATAGCACAAGATGCGTTGAGACTGTGTCGTGCGAAGCAAAGATCGATAGTAGCGCCAGCATCATGAGTGGGGGCATAATGCAAATTCAACAACGTTATTCCCCTTGCAGTTGTCCATTCGAGTAATGAGTCGCCTTCCGAATTTTCGTTATACGCTGCTGGATCCCAGGCCGAGTGGTGGATATTGAAGTCACCAGCTAAAACGTCTGGGGTATCAGAAAGGTTGAGAAGAAGCTGAAGGCCATCCCCAGCGCCAACCGCGCCTACTGGAGTATTTTATATATTCCAGCAGTCAATGGTACGCTTGCCGCGTCGAGAGACGCAAATCCGAACAAGGTCGCGTGAGTGAATACTGGGTTGGAAAAGGAGGGCAAGACTGAACACCTGTACGCGGTGTCCTACGAAACTGGGAGTGAAATATTCTCCCAGAGCCAAGTTTAGTCAAATTTCACAAAACTGGACAAGTTGGCCCACGAGGCAATGATTCAAATAACTCCACCACGTCAATTTTTCACTCCAAACGAAATCGATTCCTAACTAAGCTTCATCAAGTCTACAAGTACGACCTAGTACATCCTTATTCCAATGAACACACCTCTCGTCGACTTTCTCTGGCCTCAGCCGGTCACTAAATACACGCTCACGCCGATATTTACACCCGGCGGAGGAAGCAAAGCGTGGCGGACAAATCTGGGAGACAGTTCTTTGGGATGAACGTGAGAGGATTCAGGACAAGTTAACAAGCTGATGCGTAGGATAGATACTGTCTCAACGGGCGTGGAATTCTGAAATTTGGCAAAGAGTTTTTAAAAGTTGAGCTTTGTGCGTGCCAAGCCTTCGGTTGCGAGAGTGCAGGCGACACTATAAACATCGCTATGGTTGGATGGTGCGGTGGTACATCGTCTTGGCCGGTCTGCCAAGTAGAGTCTGGATAGCTTGGACACATATCCCACTCGAGACAGTAGATTGCTGGTTCAAATCCGGCAAAACACAACCACATTTCTCGCGGCGCTGGTATGCATGGATGACGAAGGCATGCTTGGATAACCAAAGGTTTCGAAATTTCCTTTGGTGGGTACTTACGGAGGAGGTTCGACTGTTTGTGTAAGCAAGCATACCTCACAGTGGTATTTGCGAATGAAATCCAGAGTATGAGTGTGTCTAAAGTCAAAAGAGTCATCCCACATGTATATATAGCACCGGTCATGTGTCATAGCTCTATAGCTGCATACACACTAAATGATTAAAAAAAATGGGTTGTAAAGGTGAAGGGCCGCACCCCTTGCGAGTGTAGGTCATTACGCAAGGCCGGCTGGTCCAGATTGGAAGGGGAGAGAAAGAAATGTATTCTGAGTGATTTTTAGTTAACTTGCGCGAGAGATCAGTACTTATCCAGGGTTCTTGAATTAGTACTAGATCTGCTCAGCTTTTAGAGGCAAGTTCGACGGCGGAGTCGTGAGCCGGGCTCCGCTTACCCACATTTACCTGGAATATGCACAAACCGTTGATTGATTGGGATTTGTGCGTCCGGCCCCGAGTCATCATAATGATTCCTCTATGGTCATCAGGGAGGAGTATCGGGACTCTTGTCCAATTTGTGGAGGAGAGGGGCAGGCAATTCTTGTGGATTGGGTAGGAACCTGATAGTTCCCGGAGCTCGCAGCGACCTGGGGGGAGATTGGAGGGTGTAGTGCGGTCCAGGCCTTTAGGCTCTCACTTCGGATAGCTCGGAGTCTAGTTTCATCGGGGCGGGCGAAGCTTCCGTTGGCGCGGACGGTTCGCGCGGGGCAGCCTAAAGGACATGATGGATGAGGTTCGTCACAGTTAAGGCATTTTTCTGGTCTGGTTCAGGACCCGAAACGTCGGATAGTTTAATTTAGACTGGGCTTACTGGTACGTGAAAAGCTCACGTGCTTTGCGCGGACACGACATTAAATATTATAACTATTAAATTGGGAGACCTTCTATAGCTGTATGACTTTAGAGAAGACAAGGGAATTAACACAGTGGAAGGAGGTCAGATAGAATGAGAAGCGATAGCAATATATTCACGAGAGTGAGATGGACTAAAACTACCTGTTAGGATTATTGAGAGAGTGGAGTCACAGTAGCGAGAATAGATAGAGGGTAAGATAAGGTATGTGGAGAATATGTATAGTAATACAGTAACATATGTGAAAAATGTGTATGCTAATAAAGAGGGTGCGGGGGTTTAACCGAATCACCCAGCTGAGTAAGCATCATTTTCCAACACCACCAAGTACAAACTTTCTCCACGTGACTGATCTGCATGAGTAGCGTTATTGACGCGACTCCTAAGTTTGACCTTGACTATCTCGGCTAGCTCTTTCACCAACCAGACACACCTTATCATTTAACAATCACTAAATTAACATCCTTCAATGGGAGGACGAAGGCTGAACACCTGTCAGTGATGTCCTCTACAAACCTGGGAGTGAAATATTATCCCAGAGCCGAGATTCAGTCACGAAAAAGGGTGGGATGAAATTTAATTGATGGATTTTCGACTTGAAGGAGTTGCACTCGATATTTTGGTCGAAAAATCAGTCGACAGAGATTTCACAGCCGGAACAACGTCGAACAAAAAGTCATCACCACCAATATACGATTCACGAATGGGCCTAGGTCTATCTGGGGGTCGTACTCAAACTTCCGACATCTCTTAAACTCCTTTTATACTTGCGACGAAGCATTTCTCAATCGACCCTACACCTGCGACCTACCTCCATACTCGTCCGATCACCTACCTACACACGTGCTAATGAGGAAAGTCCTGATGGAAACGGGACGTGTACAAAGGAGGAAGAAGAGGGAAGATACACCGAGGGGATTACACAAATCCCAATGACGAAAACAACCCAACGGTACGATATGAAGGTGCAAGGCTAGAGCAACGATGAGATCTTGGACGGCATTTATATTTCGGAGTCAATGAGGATGTCAAGGGCTCGGGCGCGTGATGGCCGAGGCTGAGGAGGAAATCGCGCTACGGCTGGTATAAAGCGGGTTTCTGGACGGTTAGGCTTGGTGTAAGGATTCTTGAGAAATGACTCAGGCAGGATTTATGGGTTCCTTGTTTAATCCCACTAGTCTTTATTAATTCATTATTAATTCATTTTATTGTCCTGTCTGAGTCTATGACTATGTAGGACATGCAGGTCCTCTCTAACTACAGGCCAAGAATACCTATACCAGTAGTATATCCCCTCCTACGCCTCCCATACAGCTCCCCTCAAACAGTACCACCCCTCAAAAGTCCTCATTCGATCATACACCTAGAGGAGCCCTTAGTCCTTCATTATCTCCCCTCTCCAGCCAACGAAACGATGGCCATTTGCGGGTGTATGGCAGCCGGGAAAAATGGCAAAAACCACTGGGTGCGGGGCTCCTCTAATACCGACATTAGGAATAAATCCGAACACATAGTGACCCTTCCGAAGCGTTCGAAGAAGCCGGCCAGCTGTGCGCTGCAGACTTGTGGGTACTTCGGGAAATTTACCCTCTGCCTTTCTAGCCTCCTTCCAACTCCTTCCCGTAGGTCGTGCTGAAATGTCAGAAAAGCCTTGACAGAGCGTGATTACTGTATAGTAGCTTAGCCCGACTTCTTTTGTACCGTCCAGGGCGCTGGGGAGTGCCGTTGACTCATCGACAAAAGAAGCCCTCCTGGCTAATTAGTCGAAATCTTAGTCTTGGCGCCCACACAGAATCCAAAGTTGAAAACTCCTCGAAAATGTCAGTCCCGGCGTGGTCTTCAAAGACCTGTTCCCCTCTCGTTCCACACCTCAGCCGCCTGTTCTTCCTCAAGTTGTTTGTCCCATTAGAGCAACAGTCCCCCATAAACCATGACCCCAACTTTGTGTTTTTCGACTCGATTTTCTCCTTGCGGGTATACGTAGCGTCGTAAATATGTAGTGAGAGATGGCTGGAGATTAATGGGGTAAGCTCCTGTATGAAATTGGAGCAACTTCTTTATTGGTCGTTGAGGCGAGATGATGCATGGTTAGAGAAGGGTTGAGGACTCAGATGATAATGATGAGAGAGGTATTGTCGAGAAGTCGTCAAATGGAGATATGCATGTGTTTGCTTTCGACTTCGATTCGGATGCGATTCTTCTTGGCTATCCCAGATATGCAGAGCATACTGAGCGATTACACCGGCACCACTGGAAGGTGAAGAATTAGTCTTTGCCGGTGGGGTTGCGTAACAAAACGCCTTCCTTTCCGATTCTGGCAGCGACTTGTCTTTGCCATCCTAGCCGCAGTATGACTGGGCTGGCTGAGACGGGTAAGACTTTGAGCTAGTAGCAAGCTTAGCTTTGAGAAATAACACTAAACTTACTTCTATGTTCTTGGTCGCATACTCATCAGCAAACTACTAGGAAGCTGATGGTCTCGTGTTCCTGAGTACTAATCTTTTTTTTTTTTTGCATCATACGTACTAATCGTACTATGCTGTTCATGAGCAAGCTAATTTCCACCCTTCCTCAAACAGCTAAGCTCGGGCGAAATGACTAGCTGTGGTAGATTACGTCACTTTAGAGGCTCAAAAGCGGGAAGCGTAGGGCACCAGCTCTGGAAACGATGCTCGGATCAAATGGATGGCTGCTCTTTAGGGACTACGTCCAGGAGAGTGGGATTTACGCGGAGGCTAGTCGGGGGATGGCAGGGATACCTGTGACTCGGAGGTGATAGAACGGAATAGAATAGAATAGAATAGAATTCAATTTAAGTCCCTACTGAGTCTATGACTATGAAGGACTGCTAAAGAAAACAAAATAACTTTAAAATTTAATAGTCTTTTTGACAATTGATTTACTTAATATGTACCAATAGATACTGAGGGTCTTGCCCTAATTATTTAGTCCCTCCATCCCTGATAGAACGGAAGCCTAGGTGGTTTGGCATGGAAAGAGGGATAGGAATCGAGGCTCAGGCGCGTGGTGGCTGAGGCTGAACGATGGAAGGGAGATTGTTTAAGTTTTTCTTTTTTAATGCGGGATTTGGCGTGGAAGTTTTTGGTTTGTTTTCAATTCTGGGCTGCTGAATTCGTCATGACTCAACACATAAGTGCGTTTTGGCATGGTTCAGGTCATTTGGGTGGGACGAGGCATTTGTACTGCACGGCAGTTAACATGATCCGGCCCGACCCCACTCGTGCTCAAGCTCCAGTAGGAGTGCAACGGGAATCACTATACCGAGCACATTAATGAACAAACAAAACGCACATTTCAAGAAATTCGAAAATTAATTTTTTGTTAGGGAAACAGATTATGTCCTAGTAGATAGAACGTGGAACATCCAGTATCGGATTACACGACTCGCTTGGTTACGAGCCGTGCACTGTCCGGACAATAGACGCGTCAGTTAGTACTCACCGAGTAATGTACGCGACGAGTCGTAGAGACGATCTGTCAAGTGAAGGAGTAGTCATTCTTTGATGACACAAGTCATTGACAGAGTGCTTCTCAATTATACGAGGGAATGAGACACGTTTAGAATAGAGTAGATAATTGGAACACAGTTTGGTGGATGGGGATTTCTGTAAGACCCAACTCATATCACTACTGTGGGATATCAATTCAATACTGATTCATCTACGCCTTACGTCTGCTGTGCAGGGTCTCTTATCAAGTTATACAAGTGATCTGAGTGCGTATATTTTAATAGTAATAGCATTTGATGATGGCAGTATCTTCATGCGGTTGGAATGAGTTGGGCCTGTACACAGTGATCCTTGACGGCTCCGCCGGTTCTTGACCCAATGTGGAAAAGATAGCGTTAGCTTAGGACCAAATGTAAAAAAAAAAAAAAACAAAAACAAAAACATTACGTTACGTTACTTCTTTTTTTTTTTTTTTTAAATCATTTAATGTGTATTCAGCTATCTAGCTATGACAAATGACCGGCGCTATGTATACATGTGGGATGACTCTTTTGACGTTAGAGACACTCATTCTCTGGATTTCATTTGCAAATACCACTATGAGGTATGCTTGCTTACACAAACAGTCGACCCTCCTCCGTTAGTACCCACCAAAGGAAATTTCGAAACCTTTGGTTATCCAAGCATGCCTTTGTCATCCATGCATACCAGCGCCGCGAGAAGTGTGGTTGTGTTTTGCCGGATTTGAACCAGCAATCTACTGTCTCGAGTGGGATATGTGTCCAAGCTATCCAGACTCTACTTGGCAGACCGGCCAAGACGATGTACCACCGCACCATCCAACCATGGCGATGTTTATAGTGTCGCCTGCACTCTCGCAGCCGAAGTCTTGGCACGCACAAAGCTCAATTTGTAAAAACTCCTTTCCAAAACTCAAAATTCCACGCCCGTCGAGACTGTATCCAATCCTCTGCATCATCTTATTAACTTGTCCTGATCCCTCTCATATCCATCCCAAGGAATTGTCTTCCAGATTTGTGCGCCACGCTTTGCTTCCTCCGTCGGGTGTAAATATCGGCGTGGGCGTGTATCTGGCGACCAGCTAAGGCCAGAGAAAGTCGACAAGAGGTGTGGTCATTGGGATGAGGATGTACTAGGTCGTACTTGTAAACTTGATGAGGCTTAGGTAGGAATCGATTTCGTTGGGAGAGAAAGATTGATATGGTGGAGTAATTTGAATCATTGCCTCGTGGGCCAACTTGTTCGGTATTGCGAAGTTTGACTGAACTTGGCTCTGGGAGAATATTTCACTCCCAGGTCCGAAGAGGACACCGCGTACAGGTGTTCAGTCTTGCCCTCCTCGTTACTTCATAGTTTCAGTCAACTTCACTCCAGACTTCGAACCTTTGTTCCACTTAATGCATCGTCCAATCTGTGATATTATTATTATCAATTTTTAGCTCAGTCATTGTATCCACGCTTATAATATTTTAAGACTTGTCGATATTATTGACACTTCTATCTTAAGGCCAAGGATACCAACTCCTCCTTCATAGCTACCTTCCAGAAATACCAAACCCTGCAAGTCTTAATTCGGTTTTACACTGTAAAACCTGTTCACTTTGCATCATTAACTATCCAAAAATTAATTTAAAGCTATTCTCACGGGTTCAGCTGCAAGAAAACATCAAAAATCACTTGGTGCAGTACTAGTATGGTAATGACATCACGATTCAATCCAAGGATATAGCTGCCCTTCAGATGTGCGCGAGAGCAGCCAACAGGGCGCTGCTGACTTTTATGTACCTCCGGATTTCACTCTCTACCTTTCAAGCCCCATTTTATCGCTCGTGATATGCAAAAATTCGAGCTCGTTGTGACAAAATAGAAGTCTTAACAAAGAGTGTGCTGTAATGTAGCCTATATTGAATATTTTATGTCATCTAGAGCAATAGAATATGTTGTCAACATTGGAAATATAAGTTGTTTCCGCCAGTGGCAGACTCATTCTCAGCTCTACAGGCTTGAAAACGAAAGCTAGAGCTTTGTATGGAAATCCAGCGATAAGGGTTTATTGTTAGTAGCCTTACTAGGCTTCATTATCTGGACGTCACGCGGGCAGCTCAAACTACTTTCATCAGACTCAGCGAAGATTCTCTCATGTTTTCGGTCGGCGGCTTAATTTGAGCCTCTCCTTACATGTGTGGCTATTAGTTCAAGGCTTCAGGCTTGATTCTTAGTCATGGGCATGAGCTGTCCCACCCATCTAAGTCCATATAGATACTATGATACAAATGCTATTGTATTGTTCTCTTAGGTTGAGATTAAGTCATGAACAGGCAATGAGGTTGCTGGGATTTTGTGATAAATCAACCTAATAAAATACTTTCTCAATTCTCTTTTTTGACGACTCAGGTCCTGAACAAGTTTGTTGAACACAGGTTCGTGTCAACCACTGCACCATGACTTTAATCCACGTTTTCCATGGCTGATATTTTTTCAAAACTTAGCATTAGTGAAGACGTCGACAGTGTTCGGGATGTATCGTCAGTCCGAACAGTATAAAAATAATGAAAAGGCTGATGATACATAAAATTGAACCTTTTCTCTATTCATTGAATAGGGATTCATGTCTATTTTGGTTTTATTTCAATATTTTATCGGAAAGGAAGTATATCATCAATCTTTTCTATCTGCAAATACTAGACTCAGCATCAAATGTCCCTCGGTTCACTGTCATGCACTAGGGTTTGCTCGACATGCGGGAATGATATCTGAGGCAAACTTCGAGAATTGTTATTTGGCATGTTGTCAAGAGTTAATCATTAAAACTTTTGCCCTCACCTTCCATTAAATGGCTAGATCTACTAAAAGATTTTTTAACATTCATTCCTTTCGTTATTTTTTCAACTGGTTTCTCTTGCTGCGGCATCATATATTTTCCTACTTGGGTTGAGCTGATCATAAACTTTCCTGGTAGCCTGACCAGACTATTGAATGCTTGAAACGGAAAAATTAAAGTCGTTGCGGCCCATTTGATAATTGCAGTAGTTAACTGATGGGTATGTATCCGCTGACTTGTAGTAGCTTTTGCAGCAATAGCAGCAATAGAAATGGTATCTTGCAGTCGAGATTCAAGTTCTTGAAGCCTTGACTCAGTTTGTATCGTTTGTATGGAAGCCCGTTTTTCGTATCGACGGACGGCACGATTAAGGGTATCAATCTCGGAGTGTAGACTTTTTCTAATCTCACTACTGATTAAATTTAATTGTTTCTCAATAACGGTAAATTCAGAACTCGTTTTGTGAAGAGTGAGGTTTCGTGCTTCAACTTCCTCAAGTCTTCGGGAAATTTCCTTGATTGTCTTCAATGTAACATCTTTTCTGTAAGGTTTTGACGACACAACACGCTGGAGATGAAGTGTTCGGGCCTGAATAAGTTTCATGACATGCACAATTGGCCTTAATTCCGATGCTAGCAAGAATATGGTTAAGTTATAGTCAGAAATCAAACCTTCCTTTGGCCGATTTAATTGCGACCTTAATGCATGAAGTAAATAGGTGCCAATGAGAGGAAATAGGAAGCAAGATAGTAGGGCTAATGATTCGCGCCTAGAAAGTTCACTTGCTGCATATTCATAGGCATCATTTCGTTTTAGTTGCTTGTTATCTGTCGCCTGTGGCTTCTCCGGTTCCTCTCCGTGTACGTGCCCCATAGAAGTTGCTGATTGAGATATTTCTTTATTCTTGTCGTCTTCTGGTATTGGTAATACTCCAATTGAGTCATCATCAGAGTACTGAATATAGCGAGCAGCATGATACCAGTCCCTATGAACAAGTTAGACCTCTTCTCAAAAAAGAATGGTAAAGATGGAGACAAACCAGGGTAGTCTAACCGACCAATTTAGAAAGATGGCAGCCAGCCCGAGGAGCAAGATATCAGTAACAAAGCCGCTTCCGTTGGTAAAGAAGATACCTCCCAATGCAGGCAAAAGCGCAAATGCCAATGGTGCAGAGTGCCATGCAGATGAACGTTGAATATGCTCAATTTTTGTGGAATCGAGCTTTGGGAGTAATAATTCGTCGGTTGATGTTTGAATTACGTTTCGGACATCTTTCATTGAGTAATCAGAGAGAGTAGAACTTCTTCGCTTATTGAACTGGCTCGCATCATCACCATCATTTTCATGAATTCCAACGGAGCGATGGTGTAACGACGATAGTTCATAAGGGGTATTGTTTTTGCGATGGGTAGCCGTCGATGACCACTTTATACCAGGGTGGTTCTCCTCCATTTCTAGGAACTTTTAGAATTACTTCCTTTGACAGGTTGTGCTTTCAGTTTTCTTGTATGATACGAGGTAACAGGGGTTCCTACAAAGTTGTTTTAGTCGTGCTGTAGAGATTGTTTTGATGAATGACTTCCTATAAAAAAAGAGCAGTCACGGCAATCGAAGTGCAAAGCCCGCCTCGTGCTATGGAACTGGAATCACAGCGATATAGAATAGACAAGAAAGAAAGAGCTGTATGAAAGAGACTTTACGAAGAAGGTAAGCTCAACATATCAAGTAATCAAATTCCATGTTGAGGGGCAAGAGTAACTACAGCGTCGTCATGTCCTACAATGACCCGAAGCCTCAACCAGTTTTATAGAAGGGGGACAACTTAAAGGGTCGTGACTCACACTCTAGCACCATTCTAGCTGCATGATATTTACTCTGACCCGCCTGCTTTCGCTGTCTGGGTAGGTAGGATACGTAAGTTCGTTTCCGAGATCGGGTACGGGTAGTGGTCGTCCCAGACAGTCAAACGGCCCAAGAGGTACCAGCTTTGACAGGGGTTTACCCCGAAGACCGATTATAGTGCGGATCCAGAGCTGAGCAAAATTTGGACATTGAACCACTATTTCCCCATAAGAACTAGATGAAACAGCCGCGTTATCCGATCCCAACTAAAAGACCGTGCGGTCTGCTTCACCATTTTAGTCAAACGTAGTCCGAAGATGGAAGATGATGACATGAAAGTTGCCCGGAAAACATGATCTATTCTATGCTGGGGAGCCTCGATTATATTTATGGGTTAGAGGAATATTCATCCTCTCTTCCCAAGCAGGCTAGCACTTCAGGCAATCTTTGTTTGTAAACAGGTGATCCTATAAATTTGGCTGCTGTTACGGCGTGCGCTAAGAGTACTCGAGATCGCCATCTGCCGAAGGTAAGGTATTAATAACTTG
Source organism: Blumeria graminis f. sp. triticale (assembly GCA_905067625.1). NCBI lineage: Eukaryota > Fungi > Ascomycota > Leotiomycetes > Helotiales > Erysiphaceae > Blumeria > Blumeria graminis. Next base: position 1,126,321 of record LR898469.1, read on the forward strand.
TAGGATTATAGCTGCTAACGAAGGATACTCAGATATTACTCAGCTGGCGAGGTGCCAGGTGGTTAAGGGTCGGAGAACTACAAGATAGTCGAGAGATACGAAGTCAAGAAGTCGAGTTGCTTAGCAAGCGATCAAGTCTGATAACTCAGGGTCAATAAAAGTACGAAGAACGTAACGAATAATGAGAGACTGAGAATATCGGACTGTGAGAATATAAGATTATAAAATTATATAAATGCTAGATTGCGAGATCAAAGATCAAAAGATTGAGAAGCTGAAGAGCTACTATGTGGCAGCTCCAGCTTCCTTAAGTCTAACTCGAGACAGTACTAGAACTCAACTAAGGCTATGGTAGTTGTAGTCATGACGCCAGCCCCTCTATCTCTGACAGTCAGAGTTTTCTCGGAAACCTTCTCAGTAAACCTATTGCCGAAAACTTCCTCAAAACCTTCTTCTTTCACCTTTTCCTGAGAAAATTCTCCTTGAAACCTCATCAAGGATGCCTGGTCATAGCAGCTGCGGTGTTCACTCTCCTCACATTATTGAATAGCGGCGATGTAATTGCTATATCGAGACCTACTGTTCATCCAAAAAATTGGTTGAAAATCCGATTAAAGCTTCACGTGAGAGAACTCCGTTGTGTTTTGTTACGGAAACTGTATTTCACTTTTTAAATCTGCTACATCTCTAGCAAGGCATATACTTGAGATAGGTGAGATGTGAAAAATAGCGGTTATTTTGGAATATCTAATGCTGAATTATGTGTAGCACAAACTATGAGAGCTGTATTTCGCTGATCAAGGGTCAATCTTATTTATCCATTTATGTCCTATCTGGGTTTTCAACTATGTGGGAAAGACTATTTAGATATAACTTTTCTTTTTCATTCTACTTGGGGTTTCCTTTATTTGATGGTGGGATCCCCGTTACTGGTTCACCAGGGGGTGATCAAGAGTCAAGAAGCAGAGGAAAAAGGTTTAAGCTACATCAAATCACTCTTACTACCGATATAGTTCCACACCAATGTGGGTAAATCTACCCTACTGAGATACTTTTTTTCAACTGGCAGATTCCTAGGGAGGAAGGATGGAGAAGATTGAAATTTAATGAACCTTGAAATAAACACTTTATTATATCAATAATTGTGAGCGGTTGCATAGGAGGGCAAGACTGAACACCTGTACGCGGTGTCCTCTACGGACCTGGGAGTGAAATATTCTCCCAGAGCCAAGTTCAGTCAAATTTCGCAATATCAAAGAAGTTGGCCCACGAGGCAAAAATCCAAATTACTCATCCACGTCGTTATTTCACTCCCAACGAGTTTGACTCCTATCTTCGTCTCATCGAGTCTACAAGTACGATCTAGTACATCCTCGTTTCAATGACCACACCTCTCTTCGACTTTCTCTGGCCTCAGCCGGTCACCAAATACACGCCCACGCAGATATTTATACCCTAAGGAGGAAGCAAAGCGTGGAGCACAAATCTGGGAGGCAGTTCTATGGGATGGACGTGAGAGGGATCAGGACAAGTTTACAAGATGATGCAGAGGATTGGATACAGTCTCGACGGGAGTGGAATTTTGAGTTTTGGAAAGGAGTTTTTACAAATTGAGCTTTGTGCGTGCCAAGACTTCGCTTGCGAGAGTGCAGCTGACAATATAAAAACAAGCCAACGATGGAAGGTGACGTGGTCCGCCTCCTGGTGGTGTTCTCTGGTATGGTTTGAGTAGCCTGAGCACCTACTCCACTTGGGAAAGAGACGTCTCAGATTACATTTCGCGCGGAAAAAAGTTGATGGATGACGGAGGCATGTCTGGATAACTCGGGGTATTTGAGACGTTCCCCTGGGTGGGTATTCACGGATGAGGGTTGACTTGGGGTGAAGAAAAAGCTGCCATAACTTCGCAGTGGTACTTGCAAATGAAATCCGAGGCATGAGTGCTCTTCCTTTACGTTGAATCATCAGTTCTGTACTTTTCTTTGATATTGTGTTATAGCTAGATAGCTGCATACGCAATTAAAATCTGATGCAAAAAAAAAAAACAGCCACCGGAACTGACTCTACCAAGATGGGCGTACCATCGTCTGATTGCGGCAAGAACGGGCCACGGGGACTACGCCGGCTACCATCGATGTTTCGACCCAGAACATGAAGATCTAAAATGCGTTTGCGGCCGAGAGCAAAGGCCCTGGCATTTTTCAGAGTGATGACCCACTTTTCAACGTTGGAGAAGCTGTGCGAAAATGGCTCCACCTGGGGCTAGAGAAATGATAGTAGAGAAGAGATGGCAGAAGTTCATTCAATTCTTAACTACAAGCAGATGTTACAGTCTGCCCAAGAATGAACAGGATGGGAGGTTACCACGCTGAGATTGTTTCTGACTCAAGAGGAAATGGGTGTGGAAGATAGGGATGCGGCCCAGGGCACCGTAACTCAGACATCTGCTATAACTTTTATTTCCTTCTTTTCTTCTGTCGCTTCTGGCTTCACTACCGGTCGTGTAAGTAGCAATGGGCTCTCAGAGCTCATTGCTACCCGTGTCATGTCTACAGTCCCTCTGGCATAGAAAACGTTAAACTTGAAACTTGGTCGTTTAAGGGATTCGCCCTGCAGGCCCAGTTAGGCTAGCTCGTAATAGGTTAGACTATATCTCCTCTCTACCCCGCTCGCTATGAGTGAGAGTGACTGTTTATTGTCCAAAAGAGTCTATAACTATGTAAGGACATGTAGGTCCTTTCTGCCTACAGGCCGGGAGTATCTATGCCTCGGGTAGTGTACTCCCTCCTACGCCTGCTTCACGACTTTTTTCCAGCAGTAATACACCCACAGGTATTCATTCGAGTTCACACTCAGAGGAGTCGTTTTCTCTTCATTATTCCCCCTCTCCAGCTAACGAAGCGATGGCCATTTGCGGTTATATAGCAGCCGGGAAAAATCGCAAAAACCACTGGGTGCGGGGCTCTCCTACGACGAAGAGGCCAGCCAGCCGGGCATAGCAGACCTGTGTATACCTAAGAGTTTCTCTCAACCTTCCTAGCCTCCTCCTCTCCTGATTCATACCGCAGGACAAACCGAAGGTCGTGAAAGGATGTCAGAAAAGTCTTGGTCGAGAGTGACTGTTATGAAGGAGCCTAGCCTAGCATCCAAAAGTCGTTACGGACGTGGGATTGTCGAGTAACTCGTGTATTTCAGATGCCCTCCTGGCTAGTAGATTCGGAAGTTAAGATTAGTAGGGAAGATGATGTAGACGAGTCGAAATCTGCTTTTCTTGAGGGCGGAAGGGTCTTTTACTTTGCTTTCTTGGGCGTTTTGTTTTCCCGCCGGTGGGTAGTACATGTTGTGATATAACGAGGGCTTCTCTGACTACCGTTGTAGCTTTTGGTAGCGCATTATCTTTCCCCATTCCCAGCATCATTATCATCGTCTTATGTGTTATCGGAAGCGTATCTTTGACGGAGGGGGAGATAACTCAGCTCAAGGTTGAAAAGGTGTTAGTCAAACTCGTCTCTACATTGAGAGCTGGAGGTTCGTAGGGGACACCACTGGCAGGTGTTGACAATAGTCCCCCTACGCCGGCTTGACATGGATTCATATCAAGAGAAAATCATCGCTCGTGTTCTGATACAGTAATACAATCAATATGGTACGAATATTACTTGGCCGTGAATTTATCGGTTCCAATGTTTTGCCACAAGATCTTTCTATGGTGTGGCAGATTTTTAGAACAAAAAATCCTGGAGAAAAAACTCTGAGTATACTTCTCCCCAATAATCTTCCCACAAACTGCCTTAGTTTCTAGACATGGAGTATATTTATTTCATGATCTCTGCGCGTAGCGCTAATCAAACTTCCTACATCATTATTATTGTATGAATTGGGTTATTCTATTTTAACATTCTATGCGGTACTTATTTACAGAACAATGTTGACAGCACGCCGCTCTAGTTTGGGAAAAGACTTTAGCAAACAAATACTACTGTCCTATCACTCTGAACCGACCTGGCTTGGTGCTGACGACGTTCCTCTCAACCATTATTTCATAAACTTTCCGTATATTTCGTCAAATCCCCCTTCGATCAGGCTAGTGCCTTGAGAAATTGAATAGAGAAGGTGCCTGCTCATTCGGTATTATTTGTCCAAATTTTCGAAGAGTCAGCCCCGAGGATGGCTGGTGCCGTTGCGGCTTCTTCTACCTTGTCCGGTCGTCCTGCCCCTTTTCAGCCTTCTTACTTGCGACCAAAGTTAATCCCTGATCATCCGTCTTTTTTTTTTTTTTTTTTTTAAAAAAATCATTTAATGTGTATGCAGCTATCTAGCTATGACACATGACCGGTGCTATGTATACATGTTGGATGACCCTTTTGACGTTAGACACACTCATACTCTGGATTTCATTCGCAAATACCACTATGAGGTATGCTTGCTTACACAAACAGTCGAACCTCCTCCATAAGTACCCACCAAAGGGAATTTCGAAACCTTTGGTTATCCAAGCATGCCTTCGTCATCCATGCACACCAGCGCCGCGAGAAATGTGGTTGTGTTTTGCCGGATTTGAACCAGCGATCTACTGTCTCGAGTGGGATATGTGTCCAAGCTATCCAGACTCTACTTAGCAGACCGGCCAAGACGATGTACCACCGCACCATCCAACCATAGCGATGTTTATAGTGTCGCCTGCACTCTCGCAACCGAAGGCTTGGCACGCACAAAGCTCAACTTTTAAAAACTCTTTGCCAAAATTCAGAATTCCACGCCCGTTGAGATAGTATCCATCCTACGCATCAGCTTGTTAACTTGTCCTGAATCCTCTCACGTTCATCCCAAAGAACTGTCTCCCAGATTTGTCCGCCACGCTTCGCTTCCTCCGCCGGGTGTAAATATCGTCGTGAGCGTGTAATTGGTGACCGGCTGAGGCCAGAGAAAGTCGACGAGAGGTGTGATCATTGGAATGAGGATGTACTAGGTCGTACTTGTAGACTTGATGAAGCTTAGGTAGGATTCGATCTTTTTTGGAATGAAAATTTGACGTGGTGGAGTTATTTGAATCATTGCCTCGTGGGCCAACTTGTTCGGTATTGCGAAATTCGACTGAACTTGGCTCTGGGAGAATATTTCACTTCCAGGTTCGTAGAGAGCACCACTGATAGGTGTTCAGTCTTGCCCTCCGAATTTGATTTCATTTAGCCCGATTTGGCGCCCTATGGGCCCATGTAGGTGTCTACGAACTCTAATATTTATTTAGGAGGAAACCTTTATGGTAAAAAACCCCCTCAACTTTTCAATTTATTTACACTTTGAAGTTGTGCTACCTTTAGGAAGTGCACTATCACTGTCATGTCCAGTGTGGATATCATTCCCTTCCTTGCTACTGGAAGAAGTCTGTCAACCTTCTTCCCTCTTCTCTCTCCCTCATCGTAGCCTCGACTTCAGCAGTCAGTAAAAACTGTTCAAGCCATCCTTCCTGCTGGATCCATTTTGTTATCCTTGCAATATCTGTGGGATTGTTCATCATGGCCTCAAATGACCGGTTCTCTGCCTTTCTCAGTATTTCTCCTCTTCCTTTGGCCCAGCTGGTGCAGGCCATTACCATATGCTTCACATTTTGGGACGGATATCCACACTCGCATCGTGGACTGTCTACTCCCGGAACTTTTCTTCTGTGCAGATAGGAATTGAAACCAATGTGTTCGCTTCTTATCTGTATAGCTATGCTGCTCTGGGCCCTGTTCAGGTGTTTATGGATACTAATCGGCGTTCCTCTTAGGTTTATTCTTGTTCTTCCAGTCTTTTTATCTTGAAAGATAATTGCTGCCATCTAGAATTTTTTATTTATTTATTTTGAATTTGATTTCATTGTCCTGATTTGGCGCCTTAAGGCCCATGCAGGTGACTATAAACCTAAACTATTTATTTACATGAGGAGGAAACCTTGCGGTAAAAACCCCCTCCCCCTATCAATTTTTATATATCTGTAGTCCTTCGTTACCTACAGTAAGTGCAAATGGCCTTCAGTCAGAGACAAGCCTAGGTGAAATTAAAGTTTCCATCGCCATCCTTTCCCTGCCCTCGCGTGCTGAAAAGAGTTGACTGTGGTCTTGAACTTGACCCCGATGGCGCAAATAGGTATTCTTGTGTGACTGGGGCCAGGGGCTGTTTGCGCGGGCGTCCTGGCCCTCTCTTGCCGCCCTCAGGCTTTTGATGGGACATGAGTGTGAACCCTTGGTCGATTGCTGTATTAGCCGTAGATTGATTTAATGCCGTTGGTCTTGATTCCTCCCTTCTTATATCTGCCGTTCGTTCCAAAAGTTCCCACCTTGCCCTTTGAACACTAGCCTTGTATAACGCGAAGTTTTGACACGACTTTTTCTGCCACGACATATGCGCCTTGCCACAGTTGCAGCAAAGCACCGATTTCTTCGGGCAGTCTCTGGTCTGGTGAGTGCCCGCACACTCCCCACATCTCCTTGCCATGTTGCAGGAAGCTTGAGTATGCCCCCATTTGCTGCAGTTGAAGCACTGCTTGACTTGTGCTCGGGGTGACCAGAGCTGGGCCGTGTAGAGCATTGAATCCATCACAATGCCGTTTCGAACTACTTCGCGTTGAAGAGCCTCGGTCGGAAGGCTTGCGATAACTGACCCTCGAGAATGGCCGTTTGTCTTCATCCATTGGTGCTCTTTGCCGTCGTTAAGCCACCTCACCCTGTTGATTTGGATTCCAGGAATCCGGGCTTTTGTCTCCGTTGTCATTTTTAAAATTGCCGCGCTGTTGTTGGCGTTTTTTCCTCCGTGTATGATTATCCCAAGTGGGACTCCCAAAATTTCGACAGGGTAATCTTGCTTTATGACGCAGAACTCCTTTGGTTGTGCCATTCTCAAGGCAGCGTCTCGCTGGGAGACCGACTACACAAACACCTCAGTGTCATTACTCCTCAGCTGCCTTACGGCATATGCCCCCTCGATATGTTTTTTCGCCTTGTTAAGCAGCTCCGTTGGCTGCATCTTTTCTGATCCTTCCATTCGTATTCTTACGGCTGCTTTTGTTGCCGGAGGTGCAACGACTGAGGCGTATGTTGGTCGGCCTCCCATTCCTAATGTCGACTGAGGAGCCGTCTTGCGCACAGGCTCCTCGAGACTCTTCGTTACTGCCTTTTCTAAGGCTAGCATTCGTTCTTCCATGGGGTTAGCCGTCAGCTTCGATCGTAACATCTTGGCGTGGGCTATGAAGGCGTTAAGAGCCTCATCTATCTCGACCATCGGTGTCGCAGATCCGTCAGTTCCTGCAATCACCAGTCTGTCTCTAACCTTATTTAAGTAGTAAGCAATTGTTTTAAGTTTATCCAGTTTCATGCCTGTAGAGGTCGCGAGAGATTCTACAAGCATTATTGCGGCTGTTCCGCTATCCGTTGGTGGTGGTGGTGGTGCCGTGAAAATTTTTCCAGCCGTGAAATCCACCTTTCCTGTCCCCCAACTCGCCATGCCGAAGCGCAACGAAAAAAATTCGAGGAATAAGGTAAGAGGGATTGATTGAGATGAATGCAATAATTAAAACGATGATATAACGTTCGTGGAACGTGGTGCCGCTTTTGACCAAATGATGATGTTTTTTATTATTATTTTTATTATTTATTATTTATTATTTATTATTTATTATTTATTATTTATTATTTATTATTTATTATTTATTATTTATTATTTATTATTTATTATTTATTATTTATTATTTATTATTTATTATTTATTATTTATTATTTATTATTTATTATTTATTATTTATTATTTATTATTTATTATTTATTATTTATTATTTATTATTTATTATTTATTATTTATTATTTATTATTTATTATTTATTATTTATTATTTGATTTGATTTCATTTAGCCCGTTCAGGTACCCTATGGGCCCATGCAGGAATATCTAGCTATAATATTTACACAGGAGGAAACCATATTTGGTAAAAACCCCCCACAACTGTCTGTCTCGTGTCTATATGATTTCCGATGTTTCCTACAGGAAGTGCGCTTACACTGTGCGTCCAGTGTGAATATCGTCCTATCCTTTTCCCGATCGCTCAATCCTTTCGCTGACTGCTGTCTCAACTTCTTCTGCAAGCCGGAACTGTTCAAGCCAGCCGTTTGTAAGTATCCAATCTGTAATTCTCTTCATGTCTTCCGGGCTGTTCATCATAGCTTTGAAAGACCTATCTTTTGCCCGTTGCAGCACCTCTCCTCTTCCCTTAGCCCACTGAGGACAAGCCATGACCATATGTTTAACGTTTTGTGACGGATATCCACACTGGCACTTTGGATTTGCCACTCCAGGGACCTTTCTTCTATAAAGATAAGAGTTGAGGCCGATATGCTCACTTCTTATTTGTATTGCAATACTACTTTGGGCCCTGCTCAGGTTTCGGTGAATGTTAGAGGGTGTGTTTCTGTAGGTGATTCTTTTTCTACCTGTTTTCTTGTCGGTGCTTATACTTGCTGCTGTCCAAAGTTCTGGGTCTGCTGACGCCTGATGAGAAGATAGTCGTTCTTCCTTAAAAGTATTCCATGCGGTTTCCCAGTCCTGGAACGCTCCTATCTTGCCCGCTTCTTTTTGTCTACGCCTCACTTTTTCGTTCCCGCAGATTTTATTCCACTCGCTAGTGTCTCGGCTTCGATTTTTTGCGTGGCTATTTTCGCTCAGGCTATAAGCCTGTGATATTTTACTACATGCGGATAGAACCGTCTGCTTGATGGGTTGTCTTTCCGAAAGTCCGATATGTTGAACTCTCATTTGTTTGAGGTAGATGTCAAGTGGAAGGATTGAGCATTCGTGGTCTAGAGCCCTACTGCTGGTGGAATTATATGCCCCTGTGACTAGCTTCAAGCATTTTCGTTGGATACTTCGCAATGGTTTGACTATCCTTTCTGGTATTCTACCTGTTGGCCCAGCCGCAGCCCATATTGGACACCCGTAAGTCAGAGCTGGTCTCACAATTGCGCTGTACAAAAGCTTTGATTTCTTGAATGTTGCACCCCAAGTTGATTGCGTTAATCTACTTATCGCCTGTACTTGGGTGTGTGACTTTTGTACAATATGCTTTATGTGGGAGCCCCATTGAAGCTTGGGGTCGAAGTAGATTCCAAGGACTCTGAGGGAGGACTGTGGAGACGTCAGATGTCCTCGTATGTTGACAGTTGCTTCTAAATTGTGTCGCTTCCTTGCTCTTGTGAAGTGCATGAGCTGGTACTTCTCTGGCGCAAACTTCACACCGTTCTTTTCTGCCCACGCCTCGCATATCCCGTGCTGTTCTTCTAACTTTCTGCAGTTCTCTTCGGTGGTACTTGACCATGTTAGTATGTTAGTATCGTCTACAAACCCCACAGCAGAAGAAGACGGGGTTTGTAGTATTGGAAGGAGTGTGCTAACAAAGAACAGGAAAAGAATCGGTGATAAAGAAGACCCTTGAGGTATTCCTGTGCTGGTGGGGATCTGATTTCCTCTGTAAGTACCGAGGACTACCGAGGTGGTTCTCTCTTCTAGGAATGATTGTACAAATCTACTGATCCACCCTGGAATACCTTTCACTCTCAGATTGTGAATTAGCCTTTCGTGGGAGACATTGTCAAAGGCTCCTGATATATCAAGGCTGAGAAGGGAAGCGACCTGGCTTTTATTTCTTCCCCAAATAGTATGTATCTGCTCCGTGATAAGTTCAACTGCTGATATCGTAGATCTTTTGGGTCGAGCTCCCATCTGCTCATCAATTTTTCGAGAAGCTTACCCATTGTGTTGAGAAGCGCTATCGGTCGATATGACTTCGGTGAGTCGTATCTAGGCTTCTGTGGTTTTCGAAGGATAATCGTCTTCGATTCTTTGAATCCCTTTGGATGATATCCGATAGAAAGACAAGCATTGAATAGCTCCGCGAGATATTTACTCAGAGTTGCCCTACATTCCTTGAGTAGTCGATTTGGAATCCCGTCTGGACCAGGAGCCTTATCGCTAGGCAGTTTTCCTAGGATTTCTTCTACTTCGGCACTGGTAATGGTGTCGGAGATATTTTCCAGCTCTTTGGGGTAGATGGTTGCTGCGATTTCCGATGTGTTTGCTACCACGGGTTTGGGGAAGAAATGTTCTGCCATGACTCGGGCTATTTCCGGCGCTTCAGAATGAACTCTTCCGTCAGTATCTTTGATATCCACTATCTGAGGTAGCCTCTGTTTCTCCTCGGGATCTTTTCTCGCCCATTTGGCAAGTTTCCAGATTTTTCCAGGGTCTCTCGTCGCCTCTACCACCGCTGCTCTCCATCCTATGGTCTTCGCTCTTTTTATTTGGGCCTTTTTCCTACTAGTGGACTTCTGGTATTCTATCCAGCTTTCTTCGGTGCCCAATTTTTTCCACTTTCTCCTTGCCTTTCGAGTTTCCTTTACTGCCTCGGAGCATTGGTTGGTCCAGTACGGCTTGGCATATCTTGATGGGTTGGCGTTGGGTATAGTGTCCCTTATTACCTTCTGGATAATTGAGGTGACCAAAGTCACCCTATGATCGATGGATTGGCGAGAGTTAAGGTCACTATGTTTTCCTATCAGTGTTAGTAGTTCGGCATTGAGTTTCTTGTTGACTTCATCCCAGTTTGCTTTTTTCCATTGACGACACGGAACCATCGCTTCTTTAAGGCTCGACTGAATTGACAGCTGCGTATGGATCGGAATGTGGTCAGAGGACGCCTCCAGCTCGACGGCAGGTTGGCAGCATGTAACTGTGTCTTCTAGCTCTTTAGATAGGAAGACAAGATCGAGAGTACTTTCGCTTCCCCTTTTGCTCCAAGTTACTGTCCCCTCGGGAAGCACTAGCTCCATATCTTTACTTCCTAGCATTTCGATTAAGTCGTCTGCAAGTTTATGGTGGCTGAGTACCGTTTGACCTCCCCATCTAGGATGGTGTAGGTTGAAGTCTCCTACGAGGATATGTTGACCGTTCTTCGACAGAATTTCTGGGAGATGCTTTAGGGTTCCTAGATTTTTGCTGCTATGAGAGAGGGGAGGAGGGTTGTATATATTAGTAATGTACACCAGACCTCCGTTGGTTTGGATACTGATGGTACTTATATCTCCCTCGGCTTCCTCGGGACTCTTTTCCATCCTCCACTTGCTAACTGCGAGGTGTTTGCTTACGTATATGCATGATCTGCATTTGTTTCCTCTTGGAAACACTAGGTGGTAAGCTGGATGTTTGACTGTGGTATTTTCTGTTGGGTGACGCCATGGTTCTTGTAATGCCACCACATGGTGCTTCGTTGGATCTAACGCTTGGAGAAAGTGATGTTGTACTATATTTTTGCTTCTGTTGACGTTATACTGTATTATATTTAGCGTATTTGTGCCCTTCATTGGCTCATTGTGCACTGCGGTGCTTCGCTGATCTCTACTACATTTTCCCGTGTCACAGGCCGGGGATTCTCTTGAATTGTCGAAGGCGACATATTCCTGAGGCTTGAAGCGTTTGCTGCTGTAGCGGTCAGGTTTACTTGGGCGATGACCTTTCGTGGCCTTCCTGGCCCTCGGCGTTCGATGACTTCCCCATCGGCTCCGACGACTTGTGTCCCTAGTCCTCCTGCTCTTCTTTTTCTGCTTCCTACAAACTGCCAGCCTATATCTTGACTTTCTGGCTGTTTCTCATGTGCAGTGAATCTACCTGGGTCTTGTGTCCTGTTGAGGACCGCTTTAGCTTTGGCTGAGATTCTAACTGGACAGCTAGAGTCCCATGAGTGGTGGTGCCTTGCACAGTTGCCACATCTTATCTCTGGTTTACCGGAGCATTCTCTAGTATTGTGGGCGCCGGCACACTGGCCGCATTTGGAGGCGGCGATGCAGACCTTTGCAATATGGCCGTATCTCTGACAGTTAAAGCACTGCATGGCACGGAATCCTGAACGAAAGATCTCTGTTGCTTTCAGTTCATACTTCCACATTAGCCCTTTCGCAATTGCCTTATCTGCTGTTTCTGCCTGTTCGAACCAGACGATAAGAGAGCCTGCAGCTTTCTCTGGCTGCGAATATTTTTTCAGCCATGTGGCCCTCTGTACCCGTATGCCTTGTATATATACTGCGTTTGATTTTTCTAGTTCTCTAAGGTGTTCCGAATTCCCTGGGTCGAATGACCGAGGCATATCGTGTACTAGTGTTTGATATGAAGGATAGGCTATTTGTGCTGTAGCTGCCAGCTTCGTCGTCCACTCTTTTCTCCTCTCCATCATTTCTTTGGCTTCTTGGCCCGCGTAGTACACCTTCACCTGTCCATTTGACATCTGTCTAGCTCCGACAATTTCGTTGCTACCAATCTTCTTTACTAACTCTTCGCTGGAGAGCTTTGCGACTTCTCTCTTCTCATTTTCATCTAATATTCTTATCGTGGTACCTGCAACTTCAGGCCTGCTTGCTATCTTTGCCCACGATTGTTCTCGTCCTTGGATCGAGCCTTGGGGCTGCGCGATTGATGCTTTAATTGACTTTATTTCCTGTAAGATCTTAGCTATCTCTGTGTGTTCATTGTTAGCCTTTGGGGCTGTGTGAGTGGTCGCGTCGCGAAGTCCTTCAATTACGCGTATTGCTTCATTAATAATCTTCTTGTATGCTCTGGTTGAGAGCTCATCTCCTTCAACTGCTTTCTTGAACCTCTTTAAGGCTGTATCAGTATCTGTGGCATTGTTCGACGCGTCGTGTCCGGCTTTCGGGGCCGTATGAGACTTTCTACTGTGAGAATCCTTGATAGGATTACTCTCCATCACTGTTAGGGTATGGCTGCAACTTTACGGGATTAAAATCGATGGGGGCAGATTTTTCAAAATGATGATGTTTTTTCTATTTATTATTTATTATTTATTATTTATTATTTATTATTTATTATTTATTATTTATTATTTATTATTTATTATTTATTATTTATTATTTATTATTTATTATTTATTATTTATTATTTATTATTTATTATTTATTATTTATTATTTATTATTTATTATTTATTATTTATTATTTATTATTTATTATTTATTATTTATTATTTATTATTTATTATTTATTATTTATTATTTATTATTTATTATTTATTATTTATTATTTATTTTTTTTTGAATTTGATTTCATTGTCCTGATTTGGCGCCTTAAGGCCCATGCAGGTGACTATAAACCTAAAACTATATATTTACATGAGGGGGAAACCATTACGATAAAAACCCCCTCCCCCTTTAAAATTTTATACCTGTAGTTCTTCGTTACCTACAGTAAGTGCAAATGGCCATTAGTCCGAAATAGAACTAGCTAAAGTATACCTCACCATCTTTTCCCTGCCCTCGCGTGCCGAAAAGTGATGGCTGTGGTCTTGATTTCGACCCCGATGGTGCAAATAGATGTTGTGATGGGGCTGGGACCTGAACTTGTTTGCGCGGGCGTCCCGGCCCTCTCTTGAAGCCTTCTGGCTTTTGGTTGGTCACTAGCGTGAACCCATGGTCGTCTGGTATGTTAGCAGTATTTGATTGAGGTAACTCCGTTAGTGTTTCGCTCTCCCTTCTTAATTCGGCCGTTCTCTCCATGAGTCCGTACCGTGCCCGCTGAACATTGGCCTTGTATGCCGCGAAGCTTGGACACGCCCCCTTCTGCCACGATAAGTGGGCCTTGCCACAGTTGCAGCAAAGAACCGACTTCTTCGGACAGTCCCTGGTCTGATGGGTGCCCGCGCACCCTCCACATTTCCTTGCCTTGTTGCAGGATGCTTGGGTGTGCCCCCATTGGCTGCAGTTGAAGCACTGCTTGACTTGTGCCCGGGGTGACCAGAGCTGGGCCGTGTAGAGCATTGAGTCCATTACAATGCCATTTCGAATCACTTCGCGTTGTAGAGCCTCGGTCGGTAAGCTCGCAATGACTGACCCTCGAGTATGACCATTTTCCTTCACCCAGGTGTGCTCCTTCCCGTCATAGAGCCATCTCACCCTGTTGATTTGTATCCCTGGAATCCGTGCTTTTGTCTCCGTTGTCATTTTAAATATTGCCACGCTGTTGTTGGCATTCTTTCCTCCATGAATTATTGTCCCCAGTGGGACTCCTAAGATTTCAACAGGGTAATCCTGCTTTAGGACGCAGAACTCCTTGGGCTGCGCCATCCTCAAGGCAGCGTCTCTCTGAGAGACCGACTGCACGAACACCTCAGTATCATTGCTCCTTAATTGCCTTACGGCGTATGCCCCATTTATATGTAATTTTGCCTTGTTAAGCAGCTCTGCCGGCTGCATCTTGTTCGCTCCTTCTACTCGAATCCGTACTGCCGCTTTGGTGGCTGGCGGCGCGACGATCGAGGCGTACGTGGGTCGTCCTCCCATTAATGGCGCTGGTTGTGGTGCAGTCTTGCAGACCGGCTTTTCGAGACTCTCCTTTACGACCTTCTCTAAGGCCAACATTCGATCTTCCATTGGGTTAGCCGTCAGCTTCGATCGGAACATCTTGGCGTGGGCTACGAAGGCATCAAGTACCTCATCTATTTCGACCATTGGTGTCGCAGATTTTTCAGTTCCTGCAATCGCCAGTCTATCTCGGACCCTGTTTAGATAATAAGCCACTGTTTTTAGTTTCTCCAATTTCATGCCTGTAGAAGTCGCGAGAGATTCTACAAGCATTATTGCGGCTGTTCCGCTATCCGTTGGTGGTGGTGGTGGTGCCGTGAAAATTTTTCCAGCCGTGAAATCCACCTTTCCTGTCCCCCAACTCGCCATGCCGAAGCGCAACGAAAAAAATTCGAGGAATCAAGTAAGAGTGATTGATTGAGATGAATGCAATAATTAAAACGATGATATAACGTTCGTGGAACGTGGTGCCGCTTTTGACCAAATGATGATGTTTTTGTTTTATTATTTATTATTTATTATTTATTATTTATTATTTATTATTTATTATTTATTATTTATTATTTATTATTTATTATTTATTATTTATTATTTATTATTTATTATTTATTATTTATTATTTATTATTTATTATTTATTATTTATTATTTATTATTTATTATTTATTATTTATTATTTATTATTATTATTTATTATTTATTATTTATTATTTATTATTTATTATTTATTATTTATTATTTATTATTTATTATTTATTATTTATTATTTATTATTTATTATTTATTATTTATTATTTATTATTTATTATTTATTATTTATTATTTATTATTTATTATTTATTATTTATTATTTATTATTTATTATTTATTATTTATTATTTATTATTTATTATTTATTATTTATTATTTATTATTTATTATTATTATTATTATTTATTATTTATTATTTATTATTTATTATTTATTATTTATTATTTATTATTTATTATTTATTATTTATTATTTATTATTTATTATTTATTATTTATTATTTATTTATTCATTGATCTAGTTTAACGTCCTATGCGGTATCTATATACAGAACCATGAAGACGGTAAGCCGCTTTGGTAAGGGAAAAAGCTTTCAACAAACAAAACCCGATGTCCTGCCACTTTGAACCGACCCGGCTTTATGCTGAGGACGTTCCTTTCAACCGCAATTATGTAAACTTTCCTCGAAATTCGTTAACTCCCCCTTCGATCAGACTATCGTTATGAAAAATTAAAAAGAGAAGGCACCTCCTCACTCGGCGTTGGTCTTCGAAGTGTTCGAAGAGTTGGCCCCGATAGTGGTGCTGTTGTGGCGGGGATTGTTGGTGCCACTGGGGCTTCGACTACCTTGCGTGGTCGTCCCGGCCCTCTTTTGAGTACTTCAGCCTTTTTACTGGTGACCAAAGTGAATCCTTGATCATCAGTCGTTTCGACTGTTCGCATTGGCGCCACCGTAGGTTTCTCGTTCCATATTTCTGCCGTCCTCGATAATAGCTCCATCCGAGCCTTCTTCACACTTCCCTTGTAGACCTGGTAGGTCCGACACGCTGCTTTCTGCCACGAACGGTGCTCCTTGCCGCAGTTCGCACAAGAAACCCTTTTCCTCGGACAGTCCCGAGTTTGGTGAGCGCCAGCGCACTCACCGCACCTGGCTGCCTTTCCACACGACGCCTGCGTGTGTCCCCACTGGCTGCAGTTGTAACACTGCTTTGGCTGTGACCGTGGTGACCACACCTGCGCGGTGTAGAGCATGGCGTTCATCACAAGGCCGTTTCGAACTACTTCCGTCTGCATTGCCTCCGATGGGAGGCTTACCACTATTGATCCACGAGTGCGGCCAAATTTCTTTGACCGCTGGTGTTCCTTTCCGTCGTGTAACCACCTTATACGACTTATCACTAAGCCTGGAATCCGTGCCTTTGTTGCCGTCTCTATCTCCCTGATGATAGCAAAATTATTGGCATCTCTGCCCCCTTCAATTCGTGTCCGCAATGGGACACCGTCTACCTTGACTGGAAAATCTTGCCGTAGAATTTTGAAGTCCGTTGGTTGTTGCATATTGAGCGCCACGTCTCTCTGGGACGCCGAATGGACGAACACCTCAGTGTCGTTGCTTCGCATTTGGCGAATCGCGTATGCGCCTTTAATGTGTTGTTGTGCCTTTGTAAGCAGCTCTTGTGGCTGCAGGTTTTGTGCGCCGTCAATTCTTATTCTGACCGCCGTTTTCGCCATTTGCGGAGCTACGACCGACGCGTAACTCCCTTGTGTCGGCGCGCCCGAAACAACTGCTGGTGCAGCTTTTCGAGCAGGATCCGCGAGGCTCTTTTTGACAACCTCCTCGAGCGCCATCATCCTCTCCTCGATAGGAGACTTCTTCTGGGTCATTTCTGTCCAGGCCCTTTTGTGCGCGTTGAAGGCCTTGACGGCCTCGTTCACGTCCTCCATTGAGGGTAGGTCCTCCTCATCCCCCTCTCCCATCACGATTAGTCTAACCTTTTTCAATAGTTTCCCTAAAATTTCAAGGTTCTTATCCTTTGGAGCTGTTTGCGCTCCGCTGCCGTTGTTTGTTGGGGCCATTGTCGCATTTTGCGACGCGTCGAATCCGCTGGATTTACCCACACCAGCACCCACACTCGCCATGTTGGAGCACGGAAAGCGAAAAGATGGGAGGAGGGTAATAAAGATGTAAAAATAAGAATCACGATGTCAAATTGATGATACGGGCAGCGTGGAAGGCTGCGCAGCTTTCTGGCAAAAATGATGTTTTTTGTTATTTTTTATTTATTTTTTTATATTTATTTTATTTTATTTATTTTATTTTATTTTATTTTATTTTATTTTATTTTATTTTATTTTATTTTATTTTACTTTATTTTATTTTATTTTATTTTATTTTATTTTATTTTATTTTATTTTATTTTATTTTATTTTATTTTATTTTATTTTATTTTATTTTATTTTATTTTATTTTATTTTATTTTATTTTATTTTATTTTATTTTATTTTATTTTATTTTATTTTATTTTATTTTATATTTTTTATTTTTTATTTTTTATTTTTTATTTTTTATTTTTTATTTTTTATTTTTTATTTTTTATTTTTTATTTTTTATTTTTTATTTTTTATTTTTTTATTTTTTTATTTTTTTATTTTTTTATTTTTTTATTTTTTTATTTTTTTATTTTTTTATTTTTTTATTTTTTTTTTTTATTTTTTTTTTTTTTATTTTTTTATAATACTTAACGTCGTGCCGGCGCACAGCGCTTGAGCTCCTCACGTGCCTGTTAGCTCAGTCTGAATAAAACTACCCGACGTGTTGGCGCCTGAACAAACCCAACAAAGCAAATGAAAGCCAGGATCTCATCATCCTGCACTTGAAGATTAAATTATTCATGGTTACCGGTCTCCCTTAAACTCTCATGTATTCAGATGGTATTGAATGAAGAATAGATTAAATAAACAATATGGAGGGGGGAACTTAGTTGAATCACATGATTCCCTTTCGGTCAGACTTGTTGTGCTTTTCCAAAGAAATTTGTGACACGCACCCAGCTATTAAATGCGTGAACTCCCTCCGCGGAAGCGAGAGCCCAAGATATGCTGGGACTAGGATTCTGTGCTCTATGGAGCTGTGCCTGGTATTGCCCGAGGTGGCAATAGTAAAAGTGGTTGGGGGACTTTTCTTCTCCGCATGAGCAGGTTAGAATGGCGTTTTTGTGCTGAAACCGTCGGTGGTAGTCTGCGAAATCGCCATGCCCAGGCCGTGCAGCTAATAGATATCCTAGTGTGCGTCGCCCTAGATAGGCGAGCCCGGCAGTAATCTTAGTATTGGGACCAATTCCTAATTCTTTATATGTAGATGGAGAATTTTCTGCCCAGTAAAGTGCAACAGAAGCCTCGTACTGGGCTTTGACTACCCTTCTTGCCCTCGCAATAGAGAATACCAAGTGTAGAGCTGGAGCCACATAAGCGGATGAAGATTTCATTAAGTGGACTAACTAAATATGTATGTAGGGGGACTATTCTCAACATCTGTCAGTGGTGTCCCCTACGAACCTCCAGCTCTCACTGTAGAGTCTGCAGAGCCAAGATTGAGTAACAAAGTCCTCACTTCGACGAGGATTCCCAATCGCTTTCGCGGTCTCTATCGTCTTCATCTCTCAACACATTCCCCAATCACCGTTATAATGAAGCTAACCACGATCAGATCAGATGCTAGGGTCGGAGCTCTACTCATCACCAAACCTTGATCACGGAGGAAAAGCCATCCGATGAGTTTCCGGAGCGTACCCAGCACCCGATAGGGAATTGGTGGATTGGATCAAGTCGGCCTCGACTGTTACAAAGAAGGGAGACATAGATGAATATGCGCACCTCATGTGGTCCCGGTGTCTAGGCCTCGCCTGGCTGGGGCTGCAGGTTTTTTGAGACTTTTTCCCGCGCACGCAGTTTCCATTGCTACCATTTTTTTTTTTGGGTAGAAGGTTCCGTGGAAAAGGTGGCTGAATTCCACGGGTAAATACTGAGCTGAATGGCTATTCATCAAGGGGAATATATCAATGATCTTTCAAGTAACAAAAGAGGATAGGAGCACTGTATAAGGTGTGGCCTGGGTCAGAGAGGAGCCCAATGTGCTAGATAGTCATAGACTCAAGTAGCACAATAAACACAAACACACAAATATGTATGTACAGATTATCACGTGATCCGGTATTCTCCACTACACCCCCCCAGGAATCGAATGCTTTAGATCTATTCTTATTTGAGCACAGAAAGTAATGTGTTTTATACGCTGTAGTGCTTTAATAAGCCAATCTGCTTTATAAAGGTCCGTTGGTGTATACTCCAGCTTAATAGTACCGTCTTACATGGCCTCACGAACGGTTGATTCTCGCATTAGGAAGTGACTATTTCTTGCAGAGATTTTATTCGATTTAGCTGTAATCAAGGCTGCAGTGTTATCTATTTGTATGACAATTGGTGTAGGTACTGTTTCAAAGATTTCTTCGTATAATGGCCGAATCCATCGTACATCAATGACCAATGCTGTTAGAGCAGCATATTCAGCTTCACAAGTGCTTTGCGCTGTAACAGTTTGTTTCTTTGACCACCATGCAATTTGAGAGCAACCAATGAGAAAAAGATTTCCAGAAGTTCCTTTGGAAGATGTTGTACTTCCCCAGCTACTATCTGTTGATGCTGTAAGGGTTGAAATCATAGTTTTAGGGTAAAAAAAGGTAGCAGATTTTGTACGGGAAATGTATCGGATTAAATGCTTAAGAGTGAGCATGGAGTTTTGGGAAGGATTGTGAACCATTCGAGAAAGTTTGTTCACGGCATATTGAATGTCAGGGCGGGTCATCCTAGCTATGTGTAATAACGCTCCAAAAACCGAGCGATATTTGACAGAGTCAATGTCTGTGCGTAATTTGTTTGTATTAAGGTTGATAAGGTTATCATCGGCTATTGGAGTATTTGCACCGTTGCATAATAGCATGCCCATATCATCGCATATAGATTCTATTTTATCTATTTGATCAATATGTATACCATCTGGTTACTGCCGAATATTAATGCCGAGAAACTTCTTCATGGGGCCTAGATCTTTGACTTGGAACGCATTTGATAACGCGATTACTGTTTCCTGAATACTTATTCTTGATGTTGCTAAAATCATGAAGTCATCTACATATGTAGAAATAATTGTATCAGCTCGACGGAACACGTTACCATCGTATTTAAGAGATCGAAATCCTTTCTCATGGAGAACCTTCCGAAGTTTTTGTTGCCATCTTCTTGGGGCTGTTTTCGATCCATAGATAGCTTTTTGGAGCTTACAGACAAAGTTCCCTGGGATCTCTTTATTGTGAAGTTATTCAATATATATAGGATTATCGAGATCTGCATGTAGAAAGGCTGCTGTGATATCAACGTGGCTAACGTGAAGATTTCTCAAAGCTGCCAAGGCGAGTAAAATTCGCACAATGGTTGGTGGAAGAACATCGGCATATGTATCGTCCGCGTAGGGCTCTGAGAAGCCTCTTGCGCACCATCTAGCTTTCAATTGTTCGTCTGACTTTTATTTAAGGGACCAGATACCTGTCATCAATTTTCCTCTAGCTTCAGATCGAGATACTAGAATCTAGACATTATTTCGTCTCATATTCTCAATTTCAGTGTCCATAGCTTTAGACCAGTCTTTTGCTCGCGGGCCTAAGAGAGCTTCGCTGATTAGATTTCGGTTGTTTAACTTACAGGAAAGAATTTGTTTTGTAAGAGGAAAAACATTTTCGTGAACTCGGATATCTCGGCTAATAATTGTTCTACCGGTTTGTGGGTTAAGAATAATGTACCCTCCGGAAAACTCAGTCCCAGCATAAATACCTTCTATGGCTTTAGAATTGAGCTCATTTTGATCCGGATCAAGCCAGAACACTTGACATCCATAAGGATAAAGGTTATTTATTTTTGGAAATTTTTGATATACAGCGTAGTACGGAGACTGTGGTGCGATTTTATTGGGAGTCATATTTAGAATATTGATAGCAGCTACCAGAATTACAGGCCATAGACGGAGTGGAAGTCCTGACTGTATATGAAGAGCACGCATTTTTTCAGTCACAGTACGGACATTTCTTTCGGCTATTCCATTTTGTTCAGGGGCGTGTGATGAAGATCTATGCCATTCAATTCCACGATGGAGAAGCTCTCCTTGAAATGCTGAGTTTGAAAATTCGGTACCACTATCGCTATGAATTCGTATTGGAGTCTTACCAAATTTTGTTTTTAGGTGCTCGAGAAGAAATTGTATTTGGTTTGGTACGGTTTTCTTTGTGTAGACAGGCCATGCCCACTTCTAAGACGTATATTCATCGATGGCAAGAAGGAACTAAGTTGCAGTTGGGACTGATTTGTCGGTAGTAGTCGAAGAGAGGGACTTTTGCCCACCGACAAGATCCATAAATATAGCCTCAGCAAAGTGAGATGCAGATCGTAGTGTTCCGTGGCCTTTTGAGTTGGTAATTTTTGTTTTAGCACATGTTTCACAGTGTGTTGGAGGCTTATAGCCTTTGATTCCGGCTAGTCTTAGAGTGACGTCTTGTGCTTTCTGACCTGGATGACCGAGTACAGCGTGCCAGTCGCGTTGGACTGAACCTTTGTATGGTTCATGATTACTATTTTTACGGGGATTCCAAATTAGTCTACCTGATTTATGGCTGAAAGTAGCACAAATTATTCCATCAGAGCGTATAAGTTGAACATCCCGATAATTATCGGGCCAATGGATGGAGTAGCCTTGGTTTTCAATTGAGCAGAGGATAGAATTTTAAGGGTTTCACCAGGAATGCAGATGGCACCACATAAAACATCGGTCTTACCATCAGAAGTAGGAAACAAAAGGTCACCACGTCCAATAGTTTTCACTTGACCACCTCCGACTACACGAATAATTTGGGAAGAGCTTGAGTAGGAGGAAAAACCACCTTTTGTACCTGAGACTTGGAAGTCTGCGGCGGTATCTAACTGATATTCTGATACATCATTAACTTTATCTAAGGACAATATTTTCTTTTGACTTGAGCCTTTTGATTGATTTGTGTATGCCGTCTTTTTCTTGCGACAATCCTCTTCTTTGTGACCAGCAATTTTACAATAATTACATTTGAAGTTATTTTTAAAATTTCCATGAGAATTAGACTTTTCAGTAGTTGTCCATATAAGGCATTCGGAGATTATGTCTTCGAAGGAGTACAAGCGACAGCAATTCGAAAGTTCAGGAGATATGATAGAGAGACGTTGTAAAAGTACATTTTTCATTTGAAATTTGACCTCAGCAGTGATTACAGAAAAATCTCTAAGATTTTGATACCTTCGCTGGTATTCTTTGATAAATCCTTGTAGAGTCGAATGTTTTTCTGGCTTGTAATCCCAAAACTGAGTTACAATGTTCATCGCATTTGAAAAAGATTTTGCGTGGCATGTTTGAATAATTTCAGCTAGAATTATTCGGGGAGGGTCGCAAGGTGCAGTGTAGACACTCGGAGCTGTTTGTTTGAGTTTCGCAACCCACCAATTTGACCACATTCGAACAGCCTCATTTTGTGGAGGATCGGAGAGAAAAGCAGATGATGTAGATGAAAAAGACATAAGATCTTGGATTGATTGTTGCCAATGTTGCCAGTTTGTCCTCTTAAGTATAGGGACAGGTGTCATCTTGTCGATGCTGTCAAGAGTGCGGTGAGCGTCCAGATCTCTGTTTTTTTATTTGACTCTTTGATTGAGTATTCTAAATCATCAGAAGTCGCAAACTGGATATTACCAATAACTATGCCGTCTTCGGGGCATATGGATGATGTGTCAGAAGCATCCTTCAAATTAACCTTTGCCTCTGAAGAGGGCTTTGAGATAGATTTCGGCGGCATTATAGCGTATGCAAAATTTGCTGCGGTAATTGCAAATTGCAGTTAAGAAGAGAGCATAGAATCAATATCGTGTGATTACAGAACGGACGCTGTGTGCACAGTGGAAGTTATGCGGGTTATTACCTGATGTGCGAAGAAGCATGAAGATTTCTGTCACGGGAATGGGAGGTTGATCGACGATGTCAGATCTGGTGGATTAGATTGTCTACGAAGAGAGAAAGAATCCTTATAGATACAAAACTAAAACATATATAAAGCAGTACACTTGTCCAAATAGACGATCTCACGTGATATTATCTAAGCTTCTTTCCTTGACATATGGTACCGCCTTACTCCCTATTCTTTCGCATTACTCGACAACATCTTTGTGGAATATCTTGCTTTCTTCTTTGCTGTTTCAATCTCGCGCTTTGTTGGTTTCAATTTGTTAGGGAACCGTCTCTCGAACTCCTGGATGGAGGATGTAGCGTTGACAACGTTTTCAAGAGGCTCCCATGTTTGGTCATCAGGGTCATGTCCACGCCATAAGATTAAGTAATAAAATTTTTTCTTATTTTTTCTTCGCTTGGAGTCAACGATCGCCTCGATAGCAAACAATTTCTTGCCAGACACGTCAAGCGCGATAGGTGATGGTGGGGGATTAGTTTGTCCCGGGAGAGGATTTGTTGGCGCCGGTCGAAGTAAGCTCGTATGGAATACATTGTGTAAATTCTCATGTTCGAAGGGAAGTTCCAGTTGGTATGCGTGGGAATTGACTATTTTTATCACTCGGAATGGTCCAATAAATTTACAATCTAATTTTTTGATTGGTCGCGAGGTCGTAATATTTCGAGTATCTAGAAATACTTCATCACCCACTCTGTAGGCTGGTGCTGGCGAGCGATTTGCACTTGAAGCTTTTTCCTGTCTTTCTCTAGCCCGCGCGAGGTTTGAGCGTAGTACGTCCAATACTCCGGCCATTTTGGATGCAAAATTGTTACCTCCAGCAATTTGTTCCCTTACATGTTTCGAATCTGTTCTTGAGATTGGCCGTGGAGGTCCAAAACTCATGCGTGGATGGAAACCCTTATTAGCAAAGAATGGAGATATTTGGGTTGAAGCGTTGACTGCATTATTAGCCGCAAATTCGGCCATTGGTAACCACTCATAGACACCTTCTTGGGAGTAATCAATATACTGCCTAAGATACTGTTCCATGAATGCATTAGCATTCTCTGTTTGGCCGTCAGTTTCGGGATGGTAGGATGTGGAGAGTGAAACATTTACTTGTAGGTGGTGGCAAACTGCTTTCCAGAATTCTGCAACGAAAAGTGGTCCGCGGTCGGAAACAATAGAGTCGCATAGTCCGTGTAGTCGCCAGACATCGCGGACAAAGTTTTAGCTAAATCTTTTGCTTTCATTTTTGTGTGACAGGGTATATAATGACGTTCTTTGGTTAAGCGGTCGATAACCACCATGATGCAATTAAAATTATTAAATTCGGTCAAGGGACCGACAAAGTCCACTGAAATATCACGCCAGCGCTGGTCGGGAAGAGGTAGGGGTTTGAGAGTTCCTTGGTATCTCAGTCGAGAGACTTTATTCCGTATACAATTATGGCAGTTTCTAACAAATTGGTCGGTTTGTTGGGATAGATTTGGCCACCAGTAATAGTCTGAAACAGCTTGGTACAATGCATTTTTTCCGGGGTGACCCTTCTCACAGCTGTCGTGGGTTTTTTGTATGAGTAGTAGTCTCAATTCATTATCAGGGACGTAGAGTCTATCACGAAAGTAAAGGCGACCTTCACGAAATTCACATTCTGATAAGGAAATCTCTTTTGAGTGTGGAACACCTTCAGGTTTGGTTAACTCTGTAACTACTTCAGCCAGCCACTTGTCTTTCTTATCTGTATATCCTTCCTCAAGTAGTCGGGCGATCTTACAGTCCAGAGGCTCCTCCTTGGGTCTATGAACAATTTCTGAGGAGAGATATGAGGCGTTGCAGATGGGGTTTCGCGGATTATCAGTTTTTTCCTGAAGATCTTGGATAACAGATTGATGAAGCTTATGAGATTGAAGGAGAACTTGTTTTTGATGAAGTAATCGTGGGTCAGAGTTATTTTTTGGAAGGTCCTGTGACCGTCGAGTAAGAGAGTCGGCTTTGGCGTTGTCCTTTCCTGGTCGAGACTTTATGACGAAATCGAATTGAGACAGAAACTCACTCCAGCGGACCTGCCGGCGTGAGAGTTCTTTTGTGGTCATGAAGTATTCGAGATTACGGTGGTCGGTGGTGACAGTGAATGGATAGTATGAGCCTTGGAGCTCGGCTCTCCATCCCTCAAAGCATCGGACGATAGCCAACAGTTCTTTGTCGTAGATTTCGTAGTTGCACTCCGAGTTCTCAAATTTTTTGGACATAAACGCAACTGGGTGGAGCTCGCCGTTGTCGTCCTTTTGGGATAAGATGCTTGCTGAAACAAAATCGGATGAGTCCGTTTCAACAAAGATTTCTTTTGAGGCGTCGAAGTGGCGTAGAGCTGGGGCTGATATAAATGAATTTCTGAGGAGCTGAAAAGCGTTTTGGCATGCTTTCGACCAGACGAACTTGGCGTCTTTGCAAGTAAGGGCGACAAGAGGCCTTACAATTTTTGAAAAGTCTTTGATGAACCTTCGGTAAAAATTTGAGAATCCTAGAAAGCCTTGAACGTCTTTTAGGCAAGAGGGGGACTCCCAGTCTACTATGCATTGAATCTTTTTTGGGTCCATCTTAACGCCAGTGGTGGAGATAATCATGCCGAGGTATGTGACCTCCTGGATTTCGAATTCGCATTTTTTTATATCACAGTGTAACCCTGCATCTTGTAGCGCTTGTAATACTGTATTGACGTGGGTGCGATGTGTAAGAAGGTCATCGGAGTAGATCAAAATATCGTCGATACAAGCGGTACAGAAAATGTCTAGATAAGGTCGTAGGATCTCGTTGATGCGGGCTTGGAAAGTGGCCGGTGCATTTGACAGTCCAAATGGCATGACAAGAGTCTCGAAAAGACCATATCTTGTGTTGAACGCTGTCATCCATTCTTGACCTTCTGCGATTCGAATATGGTTAAAAGCCGCGATAATGTCTAGTTTGGAGTAGAATTTTGCATTGCTGAGTCTAGCTAGTGTTTCTTGTAGCAGGGGGGGGAATACCGGTTTTTGATTGTAATGGCGTTCAAGCCGCGGTAGTCAACACAGAAACGGAGACCACCTCCTGGTTTTTTGGCAAAGAGTACTGGCGCTGCTGCTGGGGATCTGCTGGCGCGTATGAAGCCTTTATCCAGTTTTTCATTAAGGTATTTCCGCAGTACTTTGAGTTCTTCAATGGACATGTTGTATAAGGGGCCATGAGGTGGTGTTGTGCCAGGTTTGAGTTCGATTTTGTGGTCACAGGACCGGTGTGGTGGGAGTGTGTCTGCACCCTTGTGATCGAAAACTGCTAGGTGTTGATGGTAATGAAGAGGGAGTTTTTTGGATGGGTCGGGATGATCTTTAGTTTGGAGAGCGATTTGAGTGTCTTCTAGGGAGAAGCCAGATAAGTGCATGTCGGAGGCTGTTTTTTGCCTTTGCGAATTGTTAGGGAAGTCTTCCATTTTGGCAGCACAGCTCTTGTTGCATTTTTTGGATAGAAGTGAGATTTGTTGGTGTTTGAAATGGCGGTTGAATTGTTGGCGAGGGGGTAGAGGTAGCTCCCACTTCTTTGAGTCTTGTATCAACCTCGTACAGGGATAATGAAAATATCTCAACACCTTTTTGTTTTGACAGTGTCTGGAAAGCTGCAGCTCCAATCTTCCTTGGTCGTCCGTTGCCTTGCTCTTTACTGGTTATAGTTATGTGGTCGAGTTGGGCAGGGAGGCAATTTTCTTTACAATAGTACGAATTAAGATTTACGACGTCCTTTGACCAGTCAATAGCAGGGTTGTGCTTTCTGAGCCATTTACGTCCAAGAATAAGGTCATATTTGCCAATATTTGTGAGGAATAATGTGATGGTTTCTTTGTGGCCAAAGATGTCAAGATGAATAGTTGTTGAATGAGTAATTTGGGTAGCTAGTTTTCCATCCGCTAGATAGAGTTGACGGGGCTGTGATAGGGGAATTATGGGGTGGCCTTTTTTTTGCGCAGAGTTTAAGTCATAGAATTCGTCAGTAGCACCGCAGTCTAAAAACGCTAGGGTCTGGAAGCTTATTTTATTTGATGCTATAGTACAGGATAGTAGCAGGTGATCGTTGTGTGGAGTTGAAAGTGACAATAATTGTGATGTTTTCTCCTCGTTGATACACTTGACTTCTATATTTGGTACGTTTGGATTCTTCTGTGACTTACTTTCTTCGGGTCCCTGATAGCGACTGTTATCAAGGACTAGGCTTTTCCCTCTTCTATCACAGTTTTTTTATCCGCGTTCCTTGGCTTATCTTTATTCCAGCGTGCTTCGGCGCATACTCTAGCTCTGTGGCCAGGGTCGTAGTACCAGCTACACAGCTTGTTTTCGAAACAGTATGATCTCTTAGCACATTTTTCTGCTTCAGTCTGAGGGATGCGGTGGGTGGCGGCGTCGACAGCGGTCCAAGTGGTTTTTGGGATGGTTGTAGCTGAGCTGAGATCCATAGGCTCCCCAATTGGAGTGGATGTTATTGCTGAGAATGGAAGAGTGGATGGAAAATAGGTTCCGGAGACTGGCTTAGACTTAGTGTAATTCGGGTCTGAGGATCGCAGAACCGCGTCGATGTGTCGGACCTCGACAAGGTATGAGGTGAGGTCTGTTGGCATGACCTGACGAAGCATGACTCGATTTCTGATTTGAGTTGTTATCTCTGGGTGCAATGAATCATAAAGGTGATTTATTAGAGCGTTGTCAGAGAGGCCTGTTTTTTGTGCGATTTCAAACCAGTCGATGATGTGTGTCGCCGTGTCTTTGTGACCCTGTTTGATTAATAAGATTTCTCGTCTGGCAGTATTTATCTCGTCTACATCCGAGAAAGATTGTTCCAACAAAGTTAAAATGGCATCGGTGGATGGGAACTGAACAGTGCCATCCCTTTTAATTCTATATGCAATTGTCGAGTATGCTTTTCCTCTTAGCCGGGAGATAACATAGACCATCTTACTCTGCTCCGATGGGTACCAGTCAGCGTTGGTATTGAGCTTCATATTTACTTTCCGGATAAATAGTGGGAGGTCTTTTCGTTGCTTAGGATCATCGGCGGAGAAGAGTTCAGGATCCGGATGCTCGGCTGATCGATGAATAGAGTGCGCATTCGGAGGAGGATTAGATGAGGGCTGGTTTAGAGCTTGGTTCTGCTGTTGGAGGTTTGTAACGTTTTGCTGCAAGGAGCTGACCTGCTGCTGTAAGGTGCTAGCCTGCTGCTGCAGGTTGGCATTTTGTTGCTGCAGCTGCGAGCTGCTTGAACCCGCAGCTCTCTTTTGTCTATCAAGCTTTGAGTTGGCGTCCTTTAGCTCTTGGAATTTCTCGATCAGCGTATCGTATTCGTTCTTACTCTGAAAAAGCTCTGTGTCCAGCTGCACGTATGAGGTTGCCAGAGTCATGATCTCTTCACTGAGGTGAACTGCGTTGTTACCCGGGATGCCGCTTTGCATAGCTTGAATCAACAATTCCTGGCTGGGAACGGAGCAAAGGAGAGGATATCTTTTTACAAATTCTGCGTCACGATCCTTAAACCTTTCTACCACAGATGCTTTTTGTTGGTATCGTGGAATACCAGTGCTTTCAAGATCCCAAGGATTATTTTCCATCTTGGCAACTGGGAGTGTATAAAGAAATTTTTTAATTTTTTAAATCTTTTTTTTTTTGTGTGTCGATGTGAGGGGTTAGAGTCACTGTACAATGTACCACGAGGAGGGATATTGATAGATCGATGATGTCAGATCTAGCTGATGGGATAGATGTGTAGGGTAGACAATATGTCACGGGAATGGGAGGTTGATCGACGATGTCAGATCTGGTGGATTAGATTGTCTACGAAGAGAGAAGGAATCCTTATAGATACAAAACTAAAACATATATAAAGCAGTACACTTGTCCAAATAGACGATCTCACGTGATATTATCTAAGCTTCTCTCCTTGACAATTTCATTAAGAGAACTAACCAAATATATATGTATAGATTATCACGTGATTTGGTTTTCCCCACTACAATAATGCTAGATTGAAATTTTGCGCTATTTGGTCAGCGATTTACATTCGTATGTTGCTGATAACCCTGAAATCATAGCAGCCCAATACCGGAATAAATGCTAAAAGGCTAATTTTTATCATCCCGAGAATATAAATTAAGCTTTAAGAGTATGAATGATTTAGTGAAGTGGCTCGAATATTCTTCTTGCTTATTCACACCTGCTACTCGAGCTGAAGGTATTATTACAGGGTAACAGCCGTGGCTAGAGGAGGGCAAGACTGAACACCTGTGCGTGGCGTCCTCTACGAACCTGGGAGTGAAATATTCTCCCAGAGCCAAGTTTAGTCAAATTTCGCAATACCGAATAAGATGGCCCATGAGGCAATGATTCAAAATACTCCACCATGTTAACCTTTCACTCCCAACGAAATCGATTCCTACCTAAGCCTCATCAAGTCTACAAGTACGACCTAGTACATCCTCATTCCAATGACCACACCTCTCGTCGACTTTCTCTGGCCTCAGTCGGTCACTAAATACACGCCCACGCCGATATTTATACCCGAAGAAGGAAGCGAAGCGTGGCGGACAAATCTGGGAGACAGTTCTTTGGGATGAACGTGAGAGGATTCAGGACAAGTTAACAAGCTGATGCGTAGGATGGATACTATCTCAACAGGCGTGGAATTCTGAATTTTGGCTAAGGGTTTTTACAAGTTGAGCTTTGTGCGTGCCAAGCCTTCGGTTGCGAGAGTGCAGGCGACACTATAAACATCGCTATGGTTGGATGGTGCGGTGGTACATCGTCTTGGCCGGTCTGCTAAGTAGAGTCTGGATAGCTTGGACACATATCCCACTCGAGACAGTAGATCGCTGGTTCAAATCCGGCAAAACACAACCACATTTCTCGCGGCGCTGGTGTGCATGGATGACGAAGGCATGCTTGGATAACCAAAGGTTTCGAAATTCCCTTTGGTGGGTACTTATGGAGGAGGTTCGACTGTTTGTGTAAGCAAGCATACCTCATAGTGGTATTTGCGAATGAAATCCAGAGTATGAGTGTGTCTAACGTCAAAAGGGTCATCCAACATGTATACATAGCACCGGTCATGTGTCATAGATGGATAGCTGAATACACATTAAATGATTTAAAAAAAAAAGTCGTGGCTGGAAGAAATTTCTCTTTTCTTCGTGTATGTTTTTAATATTAAGCTAGCTGGCTACAGCTCGGAATTTGCATTCTGCGTACGCTTCAAGTAACTGTTTTAGCCTAAAATTTATCCATACTTTGTAGGATGTTCCTCGTTTTGCGGTTGAGGTTGGTGAGCTCATACCAGGATTACATTGATAGTCTCTCACTTGGGGAGGTCCCCGACTTTTGCCGTGTTCGCTGCCTAATATCAACCCGCTTTGGACACTGGTTATGCAGGACAGCTAAGTAAAAGGAAGATATGCGCCATGAAACATCAGGCGCAGGTTAGTAGGCTCGTGGTCTAGAGCTGGTCAGCCTAGGGTGCATGAGCACGTCGCGTCCAGACCTTGGATATCATTGGGAGGAGGACTCCGTAGATACTGGTCACACGTGAACAAAATGGATAATGTGTATCAAGTGGCTACTATAATTTGCTTCCAAGCTGAGCTGTTGTAATTCTCGATCTTGAGAGGTTTGGAAGAAGATTATAGTGGAGTATTATACCTGCCCCGGAAGACTGGTTTGCATTGTGCCTAGTTGTGCAACTGGAACCCCATTGATCAAGCCCCATAGTCCGAGACAATAGTTTTCCGAGTGGCCGGCGATTAAGGACCGTGCGAGCCCAAGCCAGACTCTTGTGGTCGCTTCTTCCCTCCAACCACTTGTCGTTATTACACGGCAAACCCTTGACCAAACCGTTGTCGTTTCACCTTTCAAGAACCCATTGGATTCTTAAGCCTTCGCCATCTGGAGTCACAAATTCGAGCCTATCAGATGTCTCAACCATAAGTAGTCGCATAGTCTCAAACACGCACACACACATGGGATCTTCACCCGGGAAGTCCAATAGTTGGTCTAGCTTTCTATCAATCAGGTCTTGCAAGGAAACACCTGGGCAGCCTAGTAGGTCAAACTTATAATTTAGACTCAAGATCGTCAGTTCAGGCCCTCGATATCTTACCTCGACCTCAAAATATTGTGCGTAAGCGCGGCCTAGATAGTAGGGAAACTGAAAAAAAAAATTAGTTTTGTTCAGTAGGTGATCGCTATACATGGAAGAGTCACTCTTAGAATGGGCTACAATGTGAGCGCAATCGCCTGGCTTTTCCACATGATGATAGAAAAGTCTCAAGTAATCAAAGGCTTGGTAGTTTCAAGGCGATGAAAGAAGTTCTACTTTATTTTAGTCATAGACTGATCGCATATCTATCAATAGTCCGGTCTATTTGCTATTCGCTTTCCGGAAAGAGACCTGCTGTGGTCTTCCTTTTCCAGAGCCAGGCGGTCTCTTGTAGACCACAATTGTGAGTCTACAGTAGCTACTGAAAGAATTCTGAATGGTCAATCTAACCATACTTGCGTAGAGCGCTTGCATAAAAACGAAGTTGAAAGCTTGTCGGTTCCGGCTCGCTATGTTTGGAGTAAGTTCGGCAATTCATACTCAACCAGTAGGCTTAAAGGGCTATTCGGCCAGTTTGATTTTGGAAGCGTCAATCTGATGGCTATCCTTCACTCAGACATCTATTTTCAAGTGCCGTGTTCCTCCATATATTTTTTCAACGTGTCAATGCCTTCAAAATCGGAATACATATTGGCCCAAGGTCTCGACCCGGGCATGAGGTAAAAGATGCATACTTTCATCATTGCTGCAGGGCCTACGACCCCATTTAAGGAGTGTCTTACATTCCATGTCAGTGAGTCCTGGGCTCTCATCAAGCTGTCATTCATTCGGAAGCGACAGGAGGCCTCCCCTCTCCTGCGTGCAGCGAAGTAAAAAAAGTTAGCGTGGCTCAAGAGTGGAGTGCCTGGTATCGGGTATTTACAGACCCAAGGCAATGGCAAAAACCAAGCACCCGTGCATAGATAGAAGGGTTGTGAGTACATCATAGCAGGATAATAAGCTAATATTAGTGACAAACGAGACTTGCTACTCCATGTGTCAAAAAGAAGTCATTTATCGTGTTCCAACGAAGAAAACATACACAGACTTGGACTTTGAAAACTTCTCAATAGACGCCTTTTGTGCTAGCTTCTCCAGTCCTGCACAGCTCCCCTCTCGGATTAACTCTTCGCCTCCCCGACTACATAGTAATGAAAGTCCTCGATCAATCGCAGGGCGTTTACTCCGAGATTTACGGGTTGGAGCGTCCACAGACATTAAAGGCGAGCATACTGACCGAGCTTTGAGAAATTTCTTAGAAAGAGAACAGCGAGATACAACTTGACTGGGGTTCATCACTACTAGCAGAAATTAAAGTATTCCTTGGAAGTGCATCCTTCACATCCTGAGTAAAGATCCCATGGACTGTTGTGTTTGTGTGCCTGATCTCGGCGGGCTGCGTCAGTACGCAAAATTTTCTACAGTTCAGCCGACCCTGTGCGATTTAGATGATAGTGTCGTTCATACTACTAAATCGTTGGTGTGATAATTTCTAGGTATAGCACCCAATCCTCTGGCGTACAGAGATCTAGACACGGACTATCAACACCATGAATATACAACCTTCAAGATATCAAGGTGAGGTTGATAGAGCATCCCTTGTCCGTGATATCCAATCACTGATTGCGAACAGATTGCATTAAGCGCTAGGCGGCACATCCGGTCTGCAACATCACATGGGCCAGTAAATGCGCCTTTGTCAGCAGCAGCTCAGTCTGCATGCCCCTAAGCCTAATTTGTTGGTTTAAAAGTCAATAATATGCAGCGCCATCATTACTCAATGCCCGTGATCAGCTTGCCGTACACAAAGTGGCTGGGGGCAGGAGAAGGTGAGCAAAACGTATATCAAATAAACCGAGAGGAGAGCAAGCGGGCTTTTTACCTCAAATATGCCACCTTCTTGCCTATTTCGAGACTCCCGAATGGACTCAGGGTCATTTACACTTTCGGGATCCTCTACAGCTCCGTATCGAGCATGAGCACGATTAGAAGTGTAGTCTTTCGGGTCTGTAGGATTCGTGTTGTGCCCTAAAATCCCAGTAGGCCCCCGCCCACTGTCTCGGTGAGTAAGGAGAGTGTGCCTAGGTCGTAATCAACGGCCTTCAGGAATCTGTATTTATTTACAGTAGAGCCCGAGTTTGATCACTTCAACACAACCCGGGCTACCCGTTTGATCTGAGTATTTTTTGTAGAGTTGCCGGAGTCTTTGCACATGATGTTAAAAAACCCTTATGCCGCTGCCACAGCTTATTATTAAGCCGATATTAGATGTATAAATGAGCCGAAAGAGATAGTTATTGGGATCAAGCCCTTGCTAGCTTCTTCCTGAAATAGATACATGATTTGTCTGTTAGTAGGTGTGCGCCCCTATACCGATACAGGGGACAGGGGCCACACTAGACCTTAGGTCGATGAGCAGGGGGTAATAGCGGTGGTCATTGCTCCCATAATTTTGCCGGTATGGTATTGCTGCTTGAATCGCTCGCTTACAGTGGTAAGTCCACATCCGAGATAAGATTTCTCCCAATTATTCTAGTCTTTGTTTCAGAGGTACGTGAATACCAGAACCAAATATTCAATTTGTCTCAATAACTTGAATTCTCTCTATCGAAGTCAGAATCATTCTCTTGAAATCAAAATTCAACTTATATCCGCCCAAGTCAGTGGGAAGAATCATCAAGCTCGTCCTGGAAATAAGTTTTTTTGAAGCAACAAACCATACACAAAATTTCCCGGAGCTTTTCCAAATCCAAGGATAGTGGACCACTATTTAAATTGACTTAACGGGCGTCGTAAATTATTTGATCTGATTCTCCGAAGCATAAGTCATTGCGATTTAGCTCTACGCCCACAGACCATCCTGTCTCACTGTTGGTGTCGACGCTTGTGGATTAATAACAATAGGAGAGCAACACACATTCTAGAAATGTTTGATCTTAGTATGCAGTTCAAAGAATTGCCCACCATAAGTCCATGCTGACTGTCACCACATTGAGTCTGATGACGTAGATTGTTCGGAAATTTCTGGTATTGACCAATATCGGCTTGTCCCAATTCCATACATTGGGACAAGTAACCAATTTAACATATTCAGACAATTCTCGATTTGTTTGAGCGGATTTTGTACTGCCCGTTTGGGCGAGTGGTGAAGCTCAAATGTGTTGAAGGCGTTGAAGAATTTCCATGCGAAACTCCCGGCGGTAAAGTCTGCCCATCGAACACCCCCATGTGCCTTGGGCCTTCCTGAGTTTGAGCAGCAGGATACCGGTACATCGGCATCAAAC
This sequence comes from Blumeria graminis f. sp. triticale, assembly GCA_905067625.1. Lineage (NCBI taxonomy): Eukaryota > Fungi > Ascomycota > Leotiomycetes > Helotiales > Erysiphaceae > Blumeria > Blumeria graminis. The sequence continues at coordinate 1,160,731 of LR898469.1, forward strand.
CAACGTCGTCCTCTAATCCTGGGACGACCGGGGTTATTGAGAGCACTTTTGCGATGCATGGTCTAGAAGCCCGTGCGCTCTGCGGCCAACCGCGATGACGATTGTCTGAGCCCGTCTGATCTGGCCGCAGTTTCCCGGCGCATGACGTGCGGGGAAATGTAAACTTTAGACAGATACACCCATCCATTTTTTTACTCATATTTGCCCCCATAGGCATCCTGATCAGTCACCTAGACAACTCCCTTGCTTTGCTTCATCTGTGATCCCGGGTACCATTGCGCAATTCCTCTCAACTACATGCAAGTACGTATTGCTTGCAAGAGCACATTTGTCACTAGCTTCCTGAGTGTGAAGTGTGGTCTTGTGCCATATATTTGGGGGTTTATATTACTTTGCACGGCAATCCTGTGCCCGGCACATTTGTCAGTCGCAGGAAGGTGCGATAAACCCAATTCCGAGACAGCGCGGAGAGATTACCAATAGACGAATATGGTTCAACTCTCCGGTTGCATCGATTACGACAGCTGTTCATTGTTAACGGGGAAAAATTCCGTGCATCTGAAGGGGAGGAGAGCTGCGGACAGCATTCCCACGACTCATTAAATAATGTGACTTCAAACGATCAGAACGTGTTCCAACATTGCACTAAATTTGTAATCTTCTTTATCCTGTTATCGACAAAAAGATTGCTACAATCTCGGCGATTTGTTCCTTGACATAATCTAGTAAGCCATTGTACGGTTTAATCAAATTCATACCCAAAGCGTACGATTTAAAGTTCGCGCGTTTGGCCAAGCCGATCAAGTTTCAAAGTAAATCACCCAGGCCCCTTGATTCGCACTAATATATACAATGTCACTTCGATCGGAGTGTTTACCCTAATGTTTAGTAACTGATCTGCCAGATCATAGCTCTCTTTACTGTCTCATATTCGTCTTCTCTGAAAACTGTGCCTCACAACAGTCAACACCAGTCCAAGACAATCACCTTTAGAGCTGCTAGTCCTTTTTTCACGGCTCCTGATTTTTTTCTTCTTTTGTGTAGGAGAGAAAACACGTAGGATGGGTATGAAACAGGACTCATGGACGCCATGATATCATTAACATGTCCCCAGGTTTTCCCTAATGGTACCTTGGCCGTCGCAAATCCACCGTTATTTTTAATGCTGAGCAAAAATCCTAGTGTATAATCTTGTAAAAGTTAATTTGTAAATTTTAGGGTTTATTAGGATTTTTCTGTAGGCAGAGAAAAGACGTGTCCCTTAATTAGCGCTCGGAATAGCTCACAGCTGATGGATGTTAATTTAGAGGCAAACGGTGCGACGAGAATTTAAATCCACAACCCTTAAGATCATGAAAGCTCTGTGTGAGAAATCTCAGTCAATGCTTGTGAAAATCAATAGTGCGGAGGAAATCTCGCCCCTTTGATTTCTTTGTTTCTTGTGCGTCATATACTTGTTTAAAATATCGACAAAATCCAAACATATCCACTGGCCCCTTTCCTGAAATAGCCTAGTAACATGTACTCCTCGTTCCGCCGGACCCCCCTGCTTTGTTGTTCCTCCAATCTTTCCCTCACCCCGTCCGTCCCATTCCCGAACTAATTTTGATGTTGAGGGAGCATCAACAAGTGCTTCAACCTGTTCCGACATTCACTTCATCATTTCTTTATAGTTTAATCATTCGCCCGCCCCATTTGCCTTCAAGATTTTGCTCTCAATCTTGCCAACCTGTCGCTTCATCTAATCATTGACGAAAGTCTGACTTACAACTCAAGGCATACATCGTGTCAAGAATACATCAAATTATCAGACGATCCAGGGCTTTTTGCTTTGCACAAGCCGCTAATTCATCTTGTGGCTGGTCCGGTATTTTAGCAGGAAAATAACATTTGCTTCCATCGTCAGCCTTGTAATAATCACCAATTCCAGCTCTGAAGCTGCCAGGATCTTCCAAAACCTCTAGGTTAACAACTATAAGTAACAAAAGGTTAGTGCAATCATCTCTTCAATATATATTATGTTTTGAATTGAGTTCTCTTAGCAAATTTCACTCCAAGGTAAAAGCTAACTGCAATTTTGACAGGCTACACCGGTCATTATTCCTACAAAAACTTATCTGTATCTTCGGTATGCTTTGAATTGTACAGAATATTCGCATGTATAATCGACTTTAATAGCCTTAGACTTGTGTCACATATACCATGGCTGCACTTCTTCAAACGTTCCCTAGTCAATCTACCACTATAACTATGCTCCAGGCACAGAGCTCATCTTCAAGCATATTACAAACTTCGTCCCAAAACAAGTCAAACCAGCACGCGAACAATCAAACACACGCCCAAAGGAATAGTTTTCATGGAATGAATACTGGAATTGCGTTTTCCAACTACCGTGGCTCATCTTCAGTTGCTACAATTGCTCCCTATGCCTTCACCAGTACGCCAGATCTAAAAATGCCGGGAAAGAGTATTACAAATAACTTCCTTCCGCGACACGATAAAGACTCCGTAACTCAGATGCCAAATAATATAGGAGATACTGGAAACAGAACACGATATCCTGCTGAAGTATCTTTATCTACGATCTCAAACTCGGGCCCTTTCGTAGCAAATTCTCCAAAACAAGTGAATGAAATCGCCTTAACCAAAAATATGGGGGAATCAAATCCATCTGGCTCATCACCTCAGAGTATGAAACCTACGCCAGGTCGCTATCGTCGTGGACAGAATCAACGCACCGAATCCGTGAATTCTCAAAGCTCTTCAGTAATTCAATTCAATACAAATGATTCCAACCTACAGCCGACGGTATCATTCACAGAATTCAATCTACAGATGCCAAATCTCCCGGAGTTTATCACAAACACTGCAAACGAGGAAAAACGTCCAATGCGTGCCAAAGATGTCTACGATGTAAAAGGAAATCGTCGCCGTAGCACTTCTAATATATTTTTTGGCGAGTCCTCATCAGTAATCTCAACTGGAAGGCCGCATTCTAATTGTCGGCAATCTACGTCTGGTAGACCGGCATCTTCGCACTCCCCAAATCATTCAACTAGCTCTAGCAGTGCTACGGGCCGCCCAGAACAGACGCACGAACGCCTCAGAAGTGAAGAGAGCCTACTCTCAATGCGAAGCAACAGGCTAAGATCTGGTTCGGTATGTGAGAGAATTTCCACAAGGCTAATCAGTTTCTAACAGCTGAAACCTTCGGCACAAATATTGTTTCTGTTGCTAACATTTTTGTTAATGTGCTAGGCTAAGCGATACGAGCCCCCAAATGTGGCAAAGTCTCCAACACTCTTTTCAAGCTCACCCGAAAAATTAAGAGATGGAATGTCCGCCCCAGGACAGCCCAGCATTCCTCCCCGAGCCTCGTCCACGGACGCTGCGAAGCGAGCTTTAAATCCATCTCCCTTGTCAAAACCTACCGCTGCTAGTCATGAATCATCTGCGACAAAAGATTCATTTGCATCTACTGTGAACGCCGCACTCCAAAGACCTTCAAATCCTACCTATGCACAAGTCGCAAATAGTACCTCTGATAGCCCTGCCGCTGCTCAACTAGAGGCTCTGAATGAACGAGACGGGAAAAAGGGTAAAGCTTTTCGTCTACGTCGGGCGTTTTCTTTCAGTAGTGCTGCAGAACTATTGAAATCTTCTGTCGAAACTCAAACCAATGGAGGCACTGTTGATAGCCTCAAAGTTAAAGATGAGACTCATATTGAAGCCATGGATGCAGAACAGGTTAAGATAGCTCAACAACAAGAGGCGGGGGGAATAGGGTCTGGGATATATTCTGGACAGGGTAGTATGTTTAGCGGCTCTACTGATAACATTTCTATATCGTCTACCGCTTCTTCGGCATCCATCATGATTAGGAAAATGGGAAAAGGGATGAAAAGATCAACCAGATCACTAGCAGGACTCTTTCGCCCTAAATCAGTATGTGGGGTGCCAGTGTCCAACACAGCATTAAACGCAAGCGAGGCTCAAGTCTCGATGGTTCAGGTGGAGGCCGAACGCGAAACAGTTAAGAAAAGTATGGATCTACAAAAGATCGAAAATTTAGAATATTAAGTGTTGACACTAATTCTTCTAGGCATCACGACTCTACATCCAGATTGTACTACTGGTACAGAATACGCAAATTCGAGGAAAAGTATAGTAGGAAGCGAGAGAGAACGTGCTGAGGTCTTATCTGCAGTAAAGAAGGGTATTTTAAAGAGTACGCGGATCATCAGTAACTTAATCTGTCCTACAGCTTACAAGCACAGGATCCAGTATAGGCTACAACAAATCATCAACATTATCGTCACTTCCATGTCCATCTGGAGGTGCTCAATTATCTGCTATAAAGCCAAATAATGAATCTCCAAGCTCAACTGCACCTAGCACACCCTCAGATGAACGAGTAGGCCATCGCTCTGCTGGCTCATTACCCTTCGTTACCAGTGATTACTTTACAACTCCGCTTAGATTCCAGGGTCTCTCGAAAAGCCACCCTGGCACTCCTCAAAGCTCTGCCGCCAAACGAAATGCGACATTCAGTCCACGGATTCAATTTCACGATACATGGCCAAGCGGTGAATATGATCGACGTGGCGAAATAGCAACCTGTAACCGCTTGACACCGATTCTTGCTCAGCAAATAAAGGAGGAACTGAATACTTTCAAAATGGTATGAATGCTTACCACGTAAGGTGCATACAACATTAATTCAAATCTAGGAGATGGAAGTTCATGAAACTTCCAAGATCTATACGCATTTCTTTTAATTGAATAATCAATTGTGTCACGTCTGTGAATTATCTATTCTTACGGATGAACGCTAGGTTATTTGTCAGGTCAATACCCACAAATTAGTTGTTCTAGGAGTTATGTGAGACTGCATTGCGCGGTGTTAGGAGTTTTTATTTCTGAGCGATTTTAACGGATAACCAAATGAAGACATGGAAATATCAACCTAGATTCCTCCCCCTTTATAGCAGAACTTGGCTTTGTTTCGGAAAAACAAATACGACAGTCCTGAAATATCTAGCGACCGACTTGTACTTATGGCTCTAATGAAGTTTATGTTATCACGTACCAGAGCTAAACTTGATTTCCATATATTATTAAGATTCACTGTTCGAGACGATGAAACCTAGACAGATAACACTCGTCTAGAATAAACATTCCAGTCGTTGGCCAGGATATACAGTAATAAGATCTGAGCTAATACTTCTCATCTAAGGTGCTCAGTTCAAATAATATTACATTCTCGATGCCTTGCATTTTCATCAAACAAGAAAAGGCTTGTAAGGCCCTATGAAAACCATGAACACGACAAGAGACTTCATTCTTTTGTTAAAGAAACTCCTCTTGTATACTGAGGAATAAACCGATGAGAATTGCCTTTTTCTAGATTGATTATCTAGTATTATTCCAAGCCTCAGAGTTTGGATATTGAACCTCATACTCTTGCACAACAGGATTAGTTTTTCTTTGGTGCATATCATATATTTGGACAACTCATCCTCTTACAAGTGGTTTTATAATTTATTTTGCATCAACGACACCTAAACAACACAATCATACACATTCCTGCATAGTCAAAATAAGTCTTGGAAATATTTGTGACAGATGGACCTTATTTTTAGTTGAATTAGAGCAGGCGACTGGATATCTCCCCAACAATGTAAAATAACGCACAACCAGAAAAAAGTCGTAATCTTGGACGATCAAGCTGTGAATTATCTTGCGAGGGAACATTACAGGGAAGGACCCCCTCTCTATTCAAGGACTAACGAAGTGATGCCTTACTCTTTTGATACTCATCGTAATGATAGATTTTCAGTTATGTCCAGGCTTCAAGTCACCTGATAAGCTTAAAATTTTGAAATATACAATTTCACATCTCGTTAGATGGGCAGGGTATAACTGAAGTAATATGGCTTGTAAATTTGATTGAATTTCTCCCTACTCAGATTCAATGTGGATTCATTCTAATAATACTGACGCCCTTAACGCTAGATTAACTGAAAATTTGTATACTCAATGATGATTAAACGAATTAATCACTCGTGAACCCTCGGTCCAGTACCGTCACCTCATCACTGCATACCGGAGAAAATATCTAAGCCTGAGTATTGCTGAAGTTATGGTCCCTTGTAATCAATGCCATAGCCTTACTAAGCGAAGTTCTAATCCCAGTTAAAAGTGTCTTGTCTTGTCTTGTTCATTTACGTGCTAGGTAAAGTGATTCCCGTTGCACTCCTGCTCGAGCCTAAGCACGTGTGGGGCCGGGCTGGATCAGGTTAACTACCGTGCAGTACAAATGCCTCGTCCCACCCAAATGACCTGAACCATGCCAAAACGCACTTATGTGTTGAGTCATGTCAAGCCTAACCGTCCAGAGAACCCCCTTTTGGCGCGCCGAAGCGCAATTTCCTCCTCAGCCTCGGCCACCACGCGCCCGAGCCCTTGACACCTTCGCCGTCTGTAACTTTTCCCTTCGATTCATTCGCAGCTTTGGCTCATCTCAGCATCTCCTCATCTCATCCAGGGGTCGTTTTCTTCACTGAAGGCCTCCTCATTTTGTGTTCCCTTTTGGTTCCTTCATGTAGCATCCCTCTATCCTTCTGCCGATATCATCATCCAAGGAACTTTGTAGAATGTCCACCCCTCCGGCCTTGCCCCGTCGCTGCCGTACCCCTAACCGTGGAGATCGAAAACGCAACTGAGAGCTCAAGACCGAAGCACCGGTGCCCCAGCCTTTGTCGAATGCTCTGGTTGGTGTGCCGGCGAAATGTCGTACGTATTTCGTCGGTGGCGATTCGTCGCAGGTCGAGTTGGTGCCCTTGGCCGAGGTGAGGACGCATCTAAGGCCGGTATTTCGACCGTACCTTGACAGCGACTGGCAGTTGCGGAGAGTCGGACATACTCTTGCTTCTTTGTTGGCGATTTGGCTTTTGGAGGTATGGGATTGCTTCTGTGGGTGATGAGATGATTGTGGAAAGGGCCTCAAGATGAGTTTGGCTGAGAATGAATTTCCAGAGAAAGAAAATAAGATCTTGAAGGAGTCGGTTGTTGTGATACGAACATCAGATAGGTTATAGGCTGTCTGCGGTTCGTATCTGGGGTGTAGATGGTTGATTTCATTGAGCTGTGCAGTCGTGGAATCTCTGCAGGTCGGATTTTCGACCAAAAATGAGCCAACACCACTCCTCTCGATCGCATACTCGACGGAAACTCTCAAGTTCACCCTTTGTCGTGACTGAATCTCGGCTCTGGGAGAAAATTTCACTCCCAGGTCCGTAGAGGACACCACTGACAGGTGTTCAGCCTTCGTCCTCCCAGCTGAAAGTGTCAGGGCTACTCTGCTAAAGGTTATATAATATCGCTAAGCCCATTCCCGATGGTACATTATCAGGGAAACCCCTGCCACTAGAAACTTAACTCACCATCAGAGCTCCTGGAAAAGAGAAGTTCTGCTTTTAGAGCGGCTCAAATAACAAGATCAATGGCTGTCAAGATCCTTTGCGCAAAGCGTTTAGCGAGCCCAACTTTTACGTTTAAATTATGTATTATCTTCCATTTCTTGCTGAATCGTGATCTGTGGTGGTAAGCAACTGGGAATACGCCAAAGAAATTTCGGGCACAAGAGCCACCATCAGCACACCTGGATCTTTTTGTTTTCCCTTGTGAAGATTGCTGTCTTCTAAGATAGGCTGTGTAGATTTGCAAAAGTGATGAGTGTCAACTCAGATATGGTGTTAGGAGATATTATTGTGTCTCACTAATTCTAAAATAGGAGGACAAAAATTGGATGTGAATTAGTACGTGGGTTTATCGCGCTACTAAAGTCTATGACTATCTTGCAAATTGTGTCCCTCTCTGACCCAGATTACACCCTGTACAGTGCTCCTTGCCTCTCATGTTTCTTGAAAGATCATTGATATATTCCCCTTGATGAATAGCCATTCAGCTCAGTATTTACCCGTGGAATTCAGCCACCTTCTCCATGAAACCTTCTGCCCCCCCTCCCCCCAAAAAAAAATGGTAGCAATGGAAACTGCGTGCGCGGGAAAAAGTCTCAAAAAACCTGCAGCCCCAGCCAGGCGAGGCCTAGACACCGGGACCACATGAGGTGCGCATATTCATCTATGTCTCCCTTCTTTGTAACAGTCGAGGCCGACTTGATCCAATCCACCAATTCCCTATCGGGTGCTGGGTACGCTCCGGAAACTCATCGGATGGCTTTTCCTCCGTGATCAAGGTTTGGTGATGAGTAGAGCTCCGACCCTAGCATCTGATCTGATCGTGGTTAGCTTCATTATAACGGTGATTGGGGAATGTGTTGAGAGATGAAGACGATAGAGACCGCGAAAGCGATTGGGAATCCTCGTCGAAGTGAGGACTTTGTTACTCAATCTTGGCTCTGCAGACTCTACAGTGAGAGCTGGAGGTTCGTAGGGGACACCGCTGACAGGTGTTGAGAATAGTCCCCCCATTCGAGACAGTAGATTGCTGGTTCAAATCCAGCAAAACACAATCACATTTCTCGCGGCGCTGGTATGCATGGATGACGAAGGCATGCTTGGATAACCAAAGGTTTTGAAATTCCCTTTGGTGGGTACTTACGGAGGAGGGTTGACTGTTTGTGTAAGCAAGCATACCTCATAGTGGTACTTGCGAATGAAATCCAGAGTATGAGTGTCTAACGTCAAAAGAGTCATCCAACATGTATACATAGCACCGGTCATGTGTCATAGCTAGATAGCCGAATACACATTAAATGATTCAAAAAAAAAAAAAAACTCCAACATACTTCCTAATCTAGTCTAAATGGGAAGGTTGTTGGAGATCCTGAGGCCAATGTATGCCGTTTGGCATCTATTGGCTAATTACTATTCGTGCCAGTGAATTTGAATTTGAAATCTTTTACGTGACAGGAAGAACCTAACATCTATTTAGACGTGACACGGGTAGATGGGCTCTGAAAGCTCATTGCTACCTACATGACCGGCAGTGGAGCCAGAAGCGACAAAAGAAAAGAGTGAAAAAAAAAAAGAATAGTATGTGTCTGAGTTACGGTGCCATGCGCCGCATCCCTATCTTCCACACCCATCTACTCTCGGGTCAGAAACAATCTCAGCGTGGTCACCTCCCACCCTGTTCATTCTTCGGCAGACTGTAACATCGGCTTGTAGTTAAGAATTGAATGAACTTCTGCCATCCCTTCTCCCCTATCATTTCCCTGGCCCCAGGTGGGGCCATTTTCTCATAGATTCTCCAACGTAGCAAAGCAGGTCGGCTCTCTGAAAAATGCCAGGGCCTTTGCTCTCGGCCGCAAACGCATTTCAGATATTCATGTTCGGGGTTGAAACGTCGATGGTAGTCGGCGCAGTTCCCGTGGCCTATTCTTGCCGCAATAAGACGATGGTACGCCCATCTTGGTAAAGCTAGTTCCGGTGGACTTTTGCAACGCATGAATAGGTCCAGATCTTTGTATCGTTTCGGTCGATACTTCTACCACCACTCTTCCACGAGCTCTTGGCTACGCTGTTTAACCCACCTCCCTAATGCCGCAAATTTTAGATCTTGATCTTCTAGAATGGGCGCAGCTGAGGTTAGTGACCGGTTATTGGAAGCTCCCAAGGCTGATTTGGCCAGCTTATCGGCCTCATCATTGCCTTGAATCCCCACATGCCCGGGTATCCAGCGGATTTCCACACGCTTATTGTGTCTTAGCGATGAAAACTTGTCCACCACCGACTGCGAGGATTTAGATCTTCCTCTTTCGAGCGCCTGGGTGGCCTCTTGGTTGTCCAGAAGAATGCAGATCAGTAAGTCTTTTCCTACCTCTATTGCAGCCGTCAAGGCTTTCATGGCACCTACAACTTCTGCATCGAATTCCTCTGCTCCAGGAAGTGGACCGGAGCCACTTGCAACTAGCTTGCCTCCTTGGTATACTACATTCATGCCATTGAGTGATAATATGGGTTAATCATATCTCATGGCGCCAGTGCATACTATTCTAATATGTACTTATTTATCTACTGCAGTCATGTCGCTGCCTTAATTACAACATGCTCTACATATCTGGGATAGCCAAGAGTAATTGCAACCAAATCGAAATTGAAATCAAAATCAATCTCACGCATATCTCTCTTTGATGACTTGTCGATAACTTCTCTGTTACCATTCTCATCTGAGCCCTTAATCCATTTCTAACCATACATTATCCCGTCTAACCGACAATAAAGATGTTGCTCCAATTGCAAACGGGAGCTGGCCCCATTGATGACCAGCAATCTCCTACTACATATTTACGACGCTGTATATAACAGCTAGGAGGTAATCAAGTCGTAAAATACAAAGCCTGGGTCCTGGCTTACAGGGGAATGTTGCTACAATGGGACAAACAACTTGAATGAGAACAGATCTCTCAAGACTATGCTAGTACCGATATTTTCGAGTAGTTTCTAACTTTCGAACGTTTGTGGACGATAATACCGAGGTTTTCACTAATTTACTAGGAGGGCTTCTTTTGTCGATGAGACAACGGCACTCCTCAGAGCCATGGACGGCGTAAAAGAAATTGGGCTAAGCTAACAAATAGCAATCACGCTCTATCAACACATTTTTGACATTTTTGACATTTAAGTATGATCTTCGGGAAGGTGGCTAGAAAGGCAAGGGATAAATTTCCCGAGGTAGCCACAAGTCTGCAGCGCTGAGCTGGCCGGTCCCTTAAAACGCTTCAGAAGAGTCACGATGTCTTTGGATTTAGTCCTGATGCCAGTATTAGAATAGCCCCGTACCTAGTAGCTTTTGCGATTTTTCCCGGCTACCATAGACCCATAAATGGTCATCGTTTCGCTGGCTGGAGATGGGGAACAATGAAGGGCAAAGTGCACCTTTAAATGTATGATCGAATGAGGACTTGTGAGGGGCAGTACTGTTTGAGGGGAGCTATATGGGAGGCAGCTAAGGGGATATACTACTAACATATGTATCCTCGGCCCGTAGTCAGAGAGGGCCTGCATGTCCTACATAGTCATAGACTCAGAAAGGACAACAAAATGAATTAATAACATGCGCAACAGTGATTCCACTGTGATAAAATTGTACGCGGCTAACTTTTCAGCCTTGTACCCTTAAATTGTGCAAAGACCTTACTACAAAGTCACTTCATCTCGGTATACCAAATCTTCTTATTGGATGAGGGTCAAAATATTAATTGATAAACTATATCGCCTCATTATACAACCTGGAGGGCAAGACTGAACACCTGTACGCGGTGTCCTCTACGAACCTGGGAGTGAAATATTCTCCCAGAGCCAAGTTCAGTCAAATTTCGCAATATGAAAGAAGTTGGCCAACGAGACAAATTTTAAAATTACTCCACCACGTCGTCTTTCCGCTCCCAATGAGTTTGACGCCTACATAAGTCTCATCAAGTCTACAAGTACGACCTAGTACATCCTCATCCCAATGACCACACCTTTCTTCGACCTTCTCTGGTCTCAGTTGACCACCAAATACACGCCCACGCCGATATTTATACCCGACGGAGGAAGCAAAGCGTGGCGCACAAATCTGGGAAACAGTTCTTCGGGATGGACGTGAGAGGGATATGGACAAGTTGAAAAGTTGATGCGACGGATGGATTTAGCCTCAGATGGAGTGAAATTCCGAATTTTGGCAAGCAGTTTTACGAATTGAGCTTTGTGCGCGCCAAGACTTCGCTTGCGAGAGTGCAGCTGACACTATAAAAACAAGCCGACGATGGAAGGTGTTGTGATCCGCCTCCTGGTGATGTTCTCCGGTATAGTCTGAGTAGCCTGGGAACCTACTCCACTTGGGAAGGAGACATCTCAGATTACATTTCGCGCGGAGAGAAGTTGAATGATGATGGAGGCATGTCTGGATAACTCAGGGTTTTTGAGACGTTCCCCTGGGTGGGTACTCACGGATGAGGGTTGACTTGGGGTGAAGAAAAAGCCACCATAACTTCGCAGTGGTACTTGCAAATGAAATCTGAGGCATGAGTGCTCTTCCTTTACGTTGAATCATCTATTCTGTACTTTTCTTTGATATTGTGTCATAGCTAGATAGCTGCATACACAATTAAAATCTGATGCAAAAAAAAAATTAAAAAATTATACAATCTATGTGAACCGCTAGAATGCATTGTCTCATTCCTCTCCTCCAATGTTTATTTGAAAGTCGCCAACCATAAAGTCGGATATTTGTTTCTTGACGAATCAACATTCTATTGAGTTAATTATGGTGGACTTAGAAGCTTTTCTTTTCGAGAAATATTATTTAATTTATATTCAGTTATCCAGCTGCGACACATGACCGGTGCTTTGTGTACATGAAGGATGACTCTTTTGACGTTAGAGACACTCATACTCTGGATTACATTCGGAAATACCACTATAAGGTATGGTCGCTTACACAAACAGTCTGCCCTCCTTCGTAAGTACGCACCTAAGGGACGTTACAAACCCTTTGGTTATCCAAGCAGTCCTTCGTCATCGATGTATAACAGCGCCGCAAGATAGTGGTTGTATCTTGCCGGATATGATGCAGCGACCTACTGTCTCAAGTGGGAGATGTGTTCAAGCTATCCAGACTTTATTTGGCAGAGCGGCCAGTGAGGTGTACCACCGCACCTTACAACTGTGCGTACGGTTTCACTGTGGTTTACGGTTCACGAGGGACTAAAATCACGTCTGTAATAAGTATCACAGAATGCCTTGTAAGTCGTTAAGTCAGATGTGAGTTATTCGTTTCTTTCTAATCTAAAGGGCTTGACCCTCAATATCTATAAGAACAAATTTTGGCATATTTCAAATTTCATATTAAAATTTTCAAATATAATTAGAATCTTTAGTTAGATTCGCAAAGTCCTCCAAAGTCTTAGACTCAGTAGGGAGTTTAATAAAAATTTAACCTAACTTATGACATAAAACTCCCTATGAATATAAGTTCGCTAAAGAGATTACGTAATATAAATAGAAGTCAATTGCAGATCTCCATCACTGCACGAGCCGCCCAATGAGGACCGAGCGTTTTGGATACACATCGGTTAGGGGAATAGGAAGTTCTCGGAAGCCCGTCATGTTCTGCTGGTAGTAGTCCGGAATTCGTATCTAAATTAAAAGCTGCGCGCATCTGTTTGAGATCGTGCGACATTCTTGTAAATGTAGTTTAACCTGCACTCTGATGTTTTCTTTCTATCCGTCTTCTTACAAAAACTGGCAGTTTCTCCGACATGAAATAGGCAAAATTAGTACCAGAGATATGAGAGGACGGCCAATCCTCCACAACGACTGGGAAAAGTGAAGGTAACTTTGAAATACAGGTCATAAAAGGTCTACATCAATGAAGGACACTGAAAATTCGAGCTTCGAAGCATCGCCAACGGAATAGGTCAATAATTCCTCCGGCAAATTTTTAAGTGCATTTAATAGAGGCTTGATCATCGTTTCCCTAACCTGAAGCCCTTAACAGTAGATTTGGCCACCGCGATGAGGAAAAAGACCGGAGAGTCTCACAGATTTTTGTCCTTGTAGGTAGAGAGATCGGCGCATCTAGCCATGAAATTTCTCCATTAAAAGCAAGCAACATGAATAAGATTTGAATGAGCGACCAGACTGGTCCTCAAATTTCGTAATTTCTCTCGATTAAGAACTTGTATGAGATAATCGGTAACCTTTTCAGCTATAGATTAGTATATGTTTTGCTTAGGCCCAAGTAATTTGTCCTAGAATGACCATTTCATACCTGACATATCCTTACTACTCGCTCCGATTTAATTATGGGAAGCATGGGTCTTGGAAGCTTCCAAACACGACATTTCCGGAGCTATACTACCGTTATCTAACTTATTGATACATTAATTTATCTTGATAATATTAAAATGAACAGGGAGGAAGAAATTCACATAGACATTATCTTTTTCAATTAACTGAACATAAGTCAATCATATATTCCTTCTCAAGTCATGTTGTTTCTGATTGTGCACGCAACCGAACATGAAGATAGGCCCCTGGATGATATGAGGAAATGTTGACACGATTCAAAGTTGGATCTGAATAGAAGAGAAAAATTTACGGGCTTAAGGTTTCAGAGGCTCGGGCGCGTCGACATCGAGTATTCTAGACGATTGGACTTGACATTTTCAAGGCATTGGTGAAGTTTGAAGTGGCCAACCCTTTAAGTTGGGACGAGTTTGTGTACTGAGTAGTAGTCGAAATGGTCTGGCCCGAGCTTAATGTTGCTGAAGCTAGCAAAGAAATACGGAGGGCACCATTCGCCTGACAAGTTTTAATTCAAGGAAATAACCAAAAAACTCCCCTATCTTTCTCAGACCCAAATGCGTGTGTAGATTGTTGACCTTTGCACAGGATAGCGACCACACCAAAAGCAAACTTCGGCCCTTGTTCATAGCTCTCAGCGTCGACCGAAGTAGGAACCTACGATAAGAATGATGAAAAGGAAGGGAAGGGGCAAGGAGCACCGGGACTACATCGCAATTTGGGGATTCTGATATCTTCATTAGATTTGGCGAAGATTAAAGGCGTCTTAAGCACCGATAGCGGCTTTTCGATGTGCGAATAAGATTGTCCTGTGCGTAGTGATACCCACCGGTCCTACCCGTCCATGGCTGGAGTGTGCGCGGCTACTGATGGTAATAGACATGTCACCGGCAGATATCTACGGGAATAAAGACTGAATACTGGAACTGGCCCCAGCTGTGCCACTTGGTCATAGAGAAAACAGGGTGTGAATATCAGCGACTCTAACAGCAGATACGCGCATGAAGAGGCCTTGGATCAGACAGAATCCACAAGTATGGGATGGAAATGTCTTTATGGCTCCTTCCGGAAGCAAAACCATCGCCATCTTTCCAGCTCCTGCCGCCACCGCCTGAGTCATAAGCTGATTGGACAAATAAGGAAAATACGGCCAAAGCCAGCCATCAGCGGCTAGATAGCTAGCCATGTGGATCCCGGATAGATCTACAGGGCACGAATTAGCTAGATGTAGGAAACACGGCACACACACGTAATCGTAATTATCCTATGACCTCACGCACAGCAAATCGCATTGTCAGAGCCCGCGGTCACAGCCCGCGACCACAGCAGTAGATCTACTAGCGTTGAGGAGTAAGGAGTAATCAATGTTTATAGACACATAGACATCCGACATTTGAAGGATATAGAATTCACGTATTAGTCTCAAGCTATACACAAGATCCGTTGTAGTTAGGAGCCATGAGACACCACGTGATACCTTTTCATTCTTACGCCCACCACACCATTTACTAAGTATACAACGCGCGCTCGGGAACCTCAGCCATATGATTCTCTAAGCGCCTACACAAGAAATCCCAGTGCACCTGCTGATAGAGCACGATGTGTGGCGGAAACCGAGTTGTTGATGAATAAATTGGTTTAATAAACTATATGAAGAGAAAAGAGAACTCAAGTTACTACTAACAGGTATATATAAGAGTTGATCTTCCTCGTGAATGTGCAGACTAGTGACTTGTCCTTAGGCACGATAATTCTTACCCAGCTACGTATTTCCAGGTGCCATTAAGTCAAAATAACGCTTCAGCCTTTTGTCTAGTAGTGCCGTTTCCTTCAGCTTCATCTTCCCCTCATACAGCCTCATCGTAAGAATTCTCAATATCAGGCTTAGGTATCCGTCTAAGCTCAAACAACGGTCAAACCGTAACACGATAGACCCCTGCAACTTCTGCTAGTGGCAGAGGCACAACAATTGAACACGGGAGTTCATAGAGCCATAGCTGCTCCTGAAGAAATTGCAACTAACAACTGCGACCAAGAACTTAGCGCAATACATTTAATGCTCGACAATTGTACGACATTACAGTCGCAATTTCAGGAGGAGCAGTATCACAGCCTTGACGGCTCTACAGTTCAAGAGATGGCCGCTAAAGCAGAATTGTCAGTAAGGGTTGGATAAATGACGGGGCAGGAATGAGACATAGGAAACAAAAAACCAGATAGGCTTGTTCGAAGAGAGCTCGAATTGGCTGATACTTCCACAAGGACGCAAGTATCAAAATCTCAGTGTGCCCAAAATGATATGTAAGCCTTGAGCTCTAGATACTGTTGAAGATTCGCCAGGATATGCGTTGTCAAGAGCTGGCTACGACTGTCTTACTGTAGCTCAAAGCGAAAATAGCAATCTTGCAGCACAGAACTGTCACTTTAATCATACGTTAGTCTTTCTTTATGACGAGCTTGGTCGGCAACACTCGATGACCTATCTTGTCCATTATATAAAAGATCTGGTCAGACAGAGATCGAAAAAGGAAGGCGGATGCTGTTTATGCTGGAAACTTTTGTCGGTTTAGGCGGCTAGAAACTGTTTATAAATTTTTCCAGGCTATCGGAATTATCACGGGGGTAAGTTGAGATACGGCGGGTATATTAGTGGCATGAAAGACTTGATGAATCAGCCATTCTTTCGTGAAAACGAAAACGGATAGTTATTTAAGCAAAGTCTCGGGCACGTCGTGGTCGAGGCAGGAAACTTTAGTGGGGTATTGACTTTTCTTCTAGCGTAAAGAGGATTAATGGGAGTCTTCTGTTGTAATTCTAGGCTGCTTTATTTGTCATGGATCAAAGAATGAGCGTTAGGGCACCATATCCGTCATTCAGGTAGGACGAGGCGCAATTTGTCTTTTACGGTAGTCAACCCGATCTAACCGGGGGACTATTCTCAACACCTGTCAGTGGTGTCCCCTACGAACCTCCAGCTCTCACTGTAGAGTCTGCAGATCCGAGATTTAGTAATACCTTATCAACCTTGAGCTGAGTTATCTCCCCCTCCGTCAAAGATACGCTTCCGATAACACATAAGACGATGATAATGATGCTGGGAATGGGGAAAGATAATGCGCTACCAAAAGCTACAACGGTAGTCAGAGAAGCCCTCGTTATATCACAACATGTACTACCCACCGGCGGGAAAACAAAACGCCCAAGAAAGCAAAGTAAAAGACCCTTCCGCCCTCAAGAAAAGCAGATTTCGACTCGTCTACATCATCTTCCCTACTAATCTTAACTTCCGAATCTACTAGCCAGGAGGGCATCTGAAATAAATGAGTTACTCGACAACCCCACGTCCGTAACGACTTTTGGATGCTAGGCCAGGCTCCTTCACAACAGTCACTCTCGACCAAGACTTTTCTGACATCCTTTCACGACCTTCGGTCTGTCCTGCGGCATGAATCAGGAGAGGAGGAGGCTAGGAAGGTTGAGAGAAACTCTTAGGTATACACAGGTCTGCTATGCCTGGCTGGCCGGCCTCTTCGTCGTAGGAGAGCCCCGCACCCAGTGGTTTTTGAGACTTTTCCCTGCAGCTAAACACCCGCAAATGGCTATCGTTTCGTTGGCTGGAGAGGGGGAATAATGAAGAGAAAACGACTCCTCTGAGTGTGAACTCGAATGAATACCTGTGGGTGTATTACTGCTGGAAAAAAGTCGTGAAGCAGGCGTAGGAGGGAGTACACTACCCGAGGCATAGATACTCCCAGCCTGTGGGCAGAAAGTACCTACATGTCCTTACATAGCCATAGACTTCATAGGACAATGAACAAATACACATACAAACACACAAAACCCGATCTAACCCGGCTATACTTGTGCATTGGCCCCACCACAAGTTAGATGAGTGTGGTCTATGAGTACGTTGGAATACAAAAAATCATCAAACAATTCCGTCAGAGACTGGTCAATTTACTCTCAAATTTGTTAATTTAAGGCTCTGCCAACTTTTGAATCACGTTCCCGGTTGAAGCAGGGAGCCATCCCCGGAAATACGTGCATTTTAATCATCTGTAAAATGATTCGATAACCTACCAATTCCTAAGCGAGATATGGTCATGCTAGGTTGAGCCTACCGTCGAGTCGCAGCCGGACATGCATTTTATGAACATTGTAATTTAATACAGCTCTCCGAAGCAATTGAGGATCGATGAATTTGATTTCTTTCCTCGAGTGCTTTTAACGTATGCGTATTAGCCCTTGGAATATCATCCCGTAAAGTGCCAAGAATTGTCACATGATAGGAGTAGTCCATTGAACTGAGAAGTTTGTCTACTGCTCCACCGTAGCCATTTGAAATTTTATAGCCCTGAATAGCCTCCACAAATACAGTTCGTGATAGCTATTTTATTTCATATCCTCAAAGGTTTTAACTAGGAATAGACATAGGGTCTGTTTGCAACAATCTTTCCGTGCGTTTAAAGGACTATAACAACCCACCACAGCAAAATACAGAGGTTAGTATAATCTAAAGTTACTGAAAGAGTCATTTACAATCCAGTATACCCCAGCCATCACTTCGCCATGGACTTTATAGACTTTAGTGGCTTTATGTGTCAACAAATTACCGGGCTAGCATGGATAAGCGGAATAAATTTTGGATACGCGACTCATGAGATGAATACGAAAGCCCATCTTCTCTATTGATTCTTCTAGAATCAACTGGGTAGTGTATCGACAAGCTTCAAAATGCGCAAATACAACGGGGTCAACACCTTCTACGCTCATCTTCGCGTAATCCCTGCCCAGCTCTAGGCGCGTGGCTGAGGCGAAATTTAAATGCAGCGACAAAATCATCCCATCAGCCTCTAAGTTTCCTCTATGGATCAAGCAGTTCCTATTATGAGGCTCTTATCTGACCAGCATCTACAAGGAGGCACGTTATCCAGCACCCTGCCTCTTAATTATGTCAAATCTCACTTTTCTTTCGTATCATTGCGTGGGATACTGACAAGAACGATATTATCAACTCGCTGCCTTATGGTGATACTAAGCCAGTATGATGAGCGTATCCAGTAATTCCATTGCAAATATATGGACAAGGGTCTAAATTGTACCGGGGAACTCGTTATCCTCCCAAATTACCGCTAGGCTCACTTTCACTTAATTATGGTCCTGAAATAGCCTCTTATATTAAATGAGTCTGAAAAAAGTGTTTATAGTCACCGGCTTGGTCGTCATTATTGATCATCCGGAACTCATCTTCTCGTCAATCTCAAACGATGTTTATCAGCAGCCCTCTGTCTCTCGCAGCTCTCCTCTCCGGTTCATATATTGCTCATGCCTCTATCATAAATCAGTTTGATCCGCTGAAGCATCTATCTGGAGTTAGTCCACCATTTGACCACGAAGAAGCCAGCTCTCCTCTAGACCCTGTTCCACCTCTAGGCTGCAATGTCACTCGTGCAGCATACCTGGTACGCCATGCTGCGATTCATTCGAATAGTTATGACTACGTAGCCTTTATCGAACCATTCCTCGAAAAACTTAGCCGCACGACCGTCAGATGGGCCGAAATCCCTAGCTTATCCTTTCTAGCTACCTGGAGAAACCCAATTCTAAAGGGAGAGAAGGAAAAATTAAGTCGATCCGGTCAGCTACAAGCCATGACATTTGGTGTTGAAGTTGGACATAGATACTTTAATTTGAGGACACCCCAGAAAATATGGGCAGCATCTTCGGATCGAACGATGAAAAGCGCTCAATTCTTCGCAAAAGGAATTGCTCTAGACGCATCAAAGATAGCTATTGAGCGAGTGTATGAGGGCAAGAAAGATGGTGCAAACTCACTGAATCCATATGATAGCTGTCCAGCCTTCAGTCGAGTAACTGGCAGCGATGAAGCTTCAGTATGTTTAGTTTAGTCCTTTTCTGATTATCTTGGGTCATAGGTGCCCTAGCTAACATATGTATAGGTGTTTCGCGAGATCTACACAAAACCGGTTATGCAACGCTTCAACTCTCTGGCACCTTCTTTTAATTTCACTTCTACGGACATTTATGCCTTTTCGCTGATTTGCGGCTACGAAACAGTCTTGCGAGGTTCCTCTCCATTTTGTGGATTGTCGGTATTGAGCTCAAATGAATGGCTCGGCTTTGAGTATGCGAATGATATCAAATATTTTTATAACAGTGGGTATGGCTTACCCTCAGCTGGTGCTACTGGATTTCCATGGGTAAATGCAAGCTTTAATGCGCTCATGTCAAATCATGATACGAACAGTAACGAGGTTAAAGATCAAGATCTGTTCGTATCTTTTACACATCGTGGTATGCCTCCAATGGCACTAGTTGCCATGGGTCTCTTTAATAACTCAGCATACTCGGGAGCAAATAATATAAACGATACCATGCCTCTCGATACTATTAACTACCAACGAGTCTGGAAATCAAGTCAGATTATTCCGTTTATGACTGACATTGGTATTGAAAAACTAGAATGTGATAGTTTCGGCTTTGACGAAGGGATCTACTATCGCGTCTTAGTAAATGATAGACCACAGAGTCTGATTGGATGTCACGATGGACCGGCAGACAGCTGTAAAGAGGAATCCATTCGCAAATGGCTAAATGAACGGGCCAAAGTCGTCGGTGATTTTGATACTATGTGCCGAGTAGATTACGCTAATAGCACGAACATATTGAGCATTTACGATTCCTAATGATCCTCCGCCCAACTTTTTGTATATATGATATAGAGAACCTAAGATTAAGTATTCAGGGCAGCATTATTTCCATCGAAGATAGGCGTTAATGTAACTTGGACGGGCATGTCTTCTTCGATTATCCCTTAACTCTTTATATTCTACTTTCTATGTATTTATTTTTTTTAGAAATGATACAAGACTAACTCCTCATGTATGGGTTAAACGACTTTGTCGAGGTTGATGACACTACTAAATACCTGTGAAGTATCTTTGCTTGATTGACATAGTCACGCCTAGTCTTATGGTAATCACTAAGAACAGGCCTGCAGCCCTGGATTTCCAAGCGTGGCTCTAGGGTCCCATAATTTTTCTTGTAGTTATTATTGCTCCTCAGTCTATGACTGTGTAGGGTATGTAATTACTTTCTGCCTAGAGGCAGGGAATATCTATGCCTCGAGCAAAAAACTTTCTTCTACACCCTTTTTAGATCCCTTCCAAACGTACATTACACAAAAGTATTCACTCGATCTTAACCCTCGAGGAGCAGCTGCCCTTCATTATTTCCTCTCTCCAACCAATAAAATCAAGGCCGTATGTGGCCGTCCGGCAAGGGAAAAGTTTGTGAAGCCATGAGTTGTGGAGTCGGCCTGAATGGAAAGCCAAGGCTTGAATAGTAGACAGAGCTACGTATGTAAGCAATCAAATATACCCATCTTCTGGGCGCCATAGATGAGTTTGCAGCCAAGGGCGGCATTTCCTGACTCTCCAGCCTTCTCTCCACTCCTTTCCCGGTCCGCGCCTTAGCGCTCCCCGGTGAGTGGCATACTATGAGAAGGGCCTTGGCAGATTGGATGACGTCTTTTTATTTTTTGTATCAGATATGAATTGCGTATGCAGCTATCTAGCTATAACACAATATCAAAGAAAAGTACAGAATAGATGATTCATCGTTAAGGAAGAGCACTCATGCCTCGGATTTCATTTGCAAGTACCACTGCGAAGTTATGGTGGCTTTTTCTTCACCCCAATTCAACCCTCATCCGTGATTACCCACCCAGGGGAACGTCTCAAAACCCCTGGGTTATTGGATAACGTCATGTAGCTAGGCCTGACTACTGTGCTATCTAGGGTATTAAAATAAATAAATTATTCAATTGTCCTGATTTGGCGCCTTGAGGCCCATGCAGGTCTTTATCGGAAGATACGTACTTCAAGTAGTATGACTCAATTTGACATTTAGAACACTCACACTCAGATTTCATTTGCAGATACCACTCGAAGTTAACCTTTCCGGCGTATAACCTCTTCCGTGCATACCCACCACAGGGAAAAGATGAAAAACCTGTGGCTGTTCGAGTGTGCTTTCATCATCCCACAAGTACAAGAACACCGCGAGAGAGAGTAGTGGGTGGGTAGTGCTGGATTCGAGCCAGCTTGCACCCCTATCAAATAGGGTAGGTGTTCAAGCGCCTCAGATTCTACTCGGGAGAACGGCCCGAATGGTGTACCACTGCACCATCTAACCTAACTATCTAGGGTTTTCTGTTTGTCGTGGATTTCCTGACAAATGTAACTCACTTGGCTCATGTGCGCCTAATTCTTGACCCCGTAGACTCCAAGACTTGAGCTGCAAGCCCAAGTAGCAGTTTTTGTTTGGTGTCATCGTTGATTTCCAATGTCTTTGCGCTAGGGATAATTCACTTCCCAAATGGGGGGATTACGATATGGGCAAGGCTAAGGGAAAAGTTTGAGCACACTTGACTGTCTTAAAATCATTAATCCCTAAGTAGGGCCCAAAGCAGTATTGCAGTTCAGATAAGAAGTGAGCACATTGGTCTTAATTCTTATCTGTGTCGAAGGAAAGTTCCCGGAGTGATTAATCCAAAATGTCAGTGTGGATATCCGTCTCAAAATGTCAAACATATGGTCTTGGCGTGTCCTCAGTGGGCCATGGGAAGAGGAGAGGTGCTTCAAAAGGCAAAAGACAGGTCATTTGCGGCAATGATGAACAGCCCGGATGACATAGAGAGAATAACAAAATGGATCCTGACAAAAGGCTGGTTTGAACAATTCCGGCTTGCAGGAGAAGTAGAAATAGCATTGGAAGGAAGGATGAGACGATGTGGACAAGGATAAGACGCATTTCACACTGTATAAACAGTGTAATCGCACTTCCTGTAGGAAACCTTAGAAACAAAATAGACACGAGACAGACAGTTGTAGGGGATTTTTACCGAATATGGTTTCCTCCTGTGTAAATATTATAGCTAGTTATACCTGCATGGGCTAAAGAAATCAAATCAAATCAAAATCATTAATTAAAAATTAAGAATAAAATTCTAATATTTCCCGTTATCAGACAAGGTCTTATGGTCTAGAGGTATGATTCTCGCTTAGGGTCACACCACAAGCTTCTTGCGAGAGGCCCCGCGTTCGAATCGCGGTAAGACCCTTCCGTTTTGTTCCATGCAGCGCAAGCCGCCATAACATATCTGCTTCCCGTACAGTTGTCACAGCGTTAATCATCACAGCCACGCAAACACGACACATGCAAATTTAGTTCAAATCCTCGGGTCCACCAACCCAACTTTCCACATTTGGAGGTACCCTTTCTTATTAACGAAACATTATTCCATCAGGACATTTAATTTATTCCCCTTTCTCTGGCGAGATATCTTGCCACATCGGAGGGTAAGACTGAACACCTGTACGCGGTGTCCTCTACGAACCTGGGAGTGAAATGTTCTCCCAGAGCCAAGTTCAGTCAAACTTCGCAGTACCGAACATATTGGCCCACGAGGCAAAATTTCAAAATACTCCACCATGTCAATCGTTCACTCCCAAAGAGTTAGATTCTCAACTAAGCTTCATCAAGTCTACAAGTACGACCTAATACATCCTCGTTTCAACGACCACACCACTCTTTAACTTTCTCTGGCCTCAGCCGGTCACCAGATACACGCCCACGCCGATATTTATACCCGACGGAGGAAGGAAAGCGTGGCGCACAAATCTGGGAGACAGTTCTTTGGGATGGATGTGAGAGGGATCTGGACAAGATGATATAGAGGATGAATACATTCTCGACGGGCGTGAAATTTCAAATTTTGGCATGGAGTTTTACGAATTGAGCTTTGTGCGCGCCAAGACTTCGCTTGCGAGAGTGCAGCTGACACTATAAACACAAGCCAACGATGAAATTTGTCGTGATCCGCCTCATGGTTGTGACGGCTGTCGAGCCTAATGATTCCTGTAGCCTACGCTAGACAGCGTTGGCAATTACAGCAAGGGAACCTCCTGGGTAGAACTTGGATAGTAGGGAACTTAGAAGATTCTCAGTAAACCTTTTGGATATATAACGAAGGTTCATGAGGGTGACAGGAGTATCATGAATCTTTTGGGTAGTTGTTGAAGAGTCCGAGTCCATCAAAGCACAGAGAGAACCTTCTCGATGTGTTACGGCGCGCGCTAAGGATACTAGAGATCGCCTTCTGCCGAAGTAAATATGTTAATAACTTTTAGGATTACAGCTGCTAACGAAGGATACTCAGATATAACTCAGCTGGCGAGGCGCCGGGTGGTCAAGGTTCGGAGAGCTATAGGATAGTCGAGAGATACGAAGTCAAGAAGTCGAGTTTCTGAGCAAGCGATCAAGTCTGATAAATCAAGGTCAACAGAAGTACAAAGAATACTGGACTGTGAGAATGCAAGATTATAATATTTTGTAAATGCTAGATTGCGAGATCAAAGAATGAAAAATGGAGAAGCTGAAGAGCTACTATGGGGTAGCTCCAGCTTCCTCAAGTCTAACTCGAGACCGCACTAGAACTCAACTAAAGCTATAGTAGATGTAGTCATGACGCCAGCCCCTCTATCTCTAACTGTCAGAGTTTTCTCGGAAACCTTCCCAATAAACCTTTTCCCGAAAACTCTCTCAAAACCTTTTATCACCTTTTCCTGGGAACCTTCTCCTTGAAACCTCTTCAATGATGCCTAGCCAAAACATGGAGGGAGATATTTCAGATTGTACATATAGATAGTATTTAGCTACAGGAATTATTTCTTCAGACAATAACAATCAATAAACTCTACCTATCAAGTTTCCCATGCATAGTGTACTGAAACTGTGACACGGGTAATCTTTGGTATAGTTTGAGTAACCTGGGTACATACTCTACCTGTGGAGTAGACACCTAAGATCACATTTCACGCGGACAAAAGTAAATGGATGATGGAGGCATATCGACATAACTCAGGTTTTTGAGACATTTCCCTGGTCGGTTACTCACTGATGAGTGTTGACTTGGTGTGAAGAAAAAGATTTCGGATCTCCGCTGCGGTACTTGTATAACAAACCCGAGGGATAAGAGCTCTTCTCGTATATTGAGTCATCTTTGCTGTACCTTTTTTCCCATATTATTTCACGGCTAGATAGCTGCAAACGCAATTAAAGTCTGATACAAAAAACTAAGAGCCCATCTTGACCTAATCTACCATTTGCGTATCGGGTGCTAGGCACGCTCCTCACACTCATTAGATAGCTTTTCCTCCATGATCTTGGGTGAGTGATGAGGAGGGCCTCCGACCCTAACATCTGATCTGATCGTGGTTAGCTTAATGATTATGGTGATAGGTGTTTCTGCTGAGGAATGAAGACGGTACAGACCGCGAAAGCGATTAGAAATCCTCATCAAAGTGAGGTCAAACGTATTACACGACCTAAGCTAAGCAGCATTTATGATGAGAATTGGGTGTTTGTAGGGTACATCGCTGACAGATGTTGAGTTTCATTCCCCTACGTTAAGATATGCACGACGTAAAAAATATGATACAAGTTGCCATAGTTGGCAGAGAGGTAGAATTGAAATAAATGTATGATGACTAAGCAGGGATATATCAGGTAGGATTTTTTTCTCACTAGATTTTATTTGCGTATGCAGCTATCTAGCTGTAACACAATATCAAAGAAAAGTACAGAATAGATGATTCAACGTAAGGGAAGAGCACTTATGTCTCAGATTTCATTTGCAAGTACCACTGCGAAATTATGGTGGATTTTTCTTCACCCCAACTCAACACTCATCCGTGAATACCCACACAGGGGATATCCGGTAGGGTTAATTGTGGGTATTCATTGTGCTACTTGAGTCTATGACTATCTAGCCCGGTAGGATTATTTAACTAGGCAAATTTTGACCTTGGTCAGACATAGATAACATAACGCAACAAACTCTAAACAGCTCCATTCTCTCTTCCAGACCTAATCTACGGATTAATATTCGCTCTCACATGCATTGGCAATACCATCCTCTAGTTCACAACCATAATATCCTTGCTTATCTCAAAGCCCCATCCAAATACCTACCCTGCTTGGACTTCAAATTTAGTCCTAGATTCTAGTGAAATTTGTGTTCTCTTAACTTATTTAATCTAAAAACCAAAACTCGGTACCTTTCTGCTTTCTGGTAAATACAAACTGTTGGAAAATCTGACTCAAATTTAGGACTCACTCAGTACCTGCTTCATCTGAGGTTTCCCACAAGGTCGACTCTATCTACACGTGTCCCGAGTACACTAATCACGCCTACTGTTGTATATGCTTTTGAGTATGTGCGTGATACAGTGTTCCTTGGTTTGATTTGTTCATTAACGTGCTAGGTAAAGTGACTACCATTGCACTCCTCCTGAAGCTTAAGCACGGATTGGGCCCGGCTGGATCAGGTTAACTGCCATTGAGTACATCTACCTCGTCCCACCTAAATGACCGGACCACCTCAGACTTCACCCATGTGTAGAATCATGTCAAGCCTAACCGTCCAGAGAACCCCCTTTTGGCGCGCCGAAGCGCAATTTCCTCCTCAGCCTCGGCCACCACGCGCCCGAGCGATTGACACCTTCACCATCTGTAGCTTTACCTTCGATTCATTCGCAGCTTTGGCTCATCTCAGCATCTCCTCATCTCATCCAGGGGTCGTTTTCTTCACTGAAGGCCTCGTCCAGTCGCCCATCAAGGCCTCCTCATTTTGTGTTCCCTTTTGGTTCCTTCATGTAGCATCCCTCTATCCTTCTGCCGATATCATCATCCAAGGAACTTTGTAGAATGTCCACCCCTCCGGCCTTGCCCCGTCGCTGCCGTACCCCTAACCGTGGAGATCGAAAACGCAAGTGAGAGCTCAAGACCGAGGTACCAGTGCCCCAGCCTTTGTTGAACGCTCTAGATGGTAAGCCGGCAAAACGTCGTACGTATTTTGTCAGTGGCGATTCGTCGCAGGATGAGTTGTTGGTTCATTTGGCCAAGGTGAGGACGCATTGAAGGCTGATATTTCAACCGTACCTTCACAGCGACTGGCAGTTGTAGAGGGTCAAGTATATCTTGGCTCATCATGGTAGGTGTGAGGTGGCTGATCATTACTAGATTTGACGGGCATATGAGACTGGTGAAAATTTCTCCCTTGGATGTATATATAATTCCATTCGTCTCTGGTTGTAAAATATTTAGTGTTCTTTATTTCATCATGTATATCCATATAATATCGTACATAGCATATTTTCCAACAAAAACCCATCTCAATTATTTCCTCTACATCTGGAACCCCATTGTCGTACTTCCATGTCTCAAGGAAGTAATCTATTGTCATGTTTTGGACCGGAAAATTTGTGTCTTCATTAGAGACATTCTGGACTAATCCAATATCCTGAGAAGAAGATCCCACTATCTTTTCATTTTCCGCCGGAAGCCCCTCGTCACCATCAAAATTTATGAACTCGAAAATATCGTCATCTGACGTATCACACGGCATAGACTCTGAATCTTGCGTTAAACTGCAACCAAGATTTGAATTTTCGGTGCCACTTTCATCGTCAAATTGTGACAATTGATTTGTAGGCTCACTATTAGGGGCCCCTTTCGAATGGCATGGGCGTAAGTCAGAACAGGTTTCACCTTTCTCTTTTTCATCCAGTAGAATTGCCGACACAGAGAATATGTCCTTACAATGAGTTGGTGGCACTGCAGCACTATTGGTAGAGCTTGTCTTTGGCGATAATTGTTTAGACTAAGCCTTAAGAATGTTAGCACCAGATATCGTATACTAGTAAGATACAAACCTTTATGGCTGACAGATAACTGCATCCATCCCGCTTTCTTTGCGATATGAGTGTTGAATGACCTGATGACTTAATGACCTTTCATGTATTATATTATAAATGATGGCTTATTATAATGATTAGTTATGGGTTACCTGTTTAGGAATGGCGTCAGGAGAGAGGGACAAATGATGTATGTATGTGTTTCATTTAGTTAGGATGGAAGAGAGAGAAGATATATGTTAACCACCAATTGTTATTACTGCTATAGAAAGCTTGTGATATAAATACAACCCGAGTATTTAGACAATGAGCTTGGATACTTCATGTCCTACTCGAGCGCCGATATCAATTTTAAGTGGTTCAGACGATTTAGTCCGCTGACAGTTTAAATAAACCAAGGAGAGAGTGGCAAATGAGGTTATATTTATCTATATCCCCAGAGTTAGCAATACTTTTCTCATCTATAAGAGTGAGCCAGATCAAATAACTCGATGAATTCGAGAGCAGAGCTTCGTAAAAATGATACTGTGTTGTGCTGGTGATGGCTAGGATTGCGATGCACAAGGGTAATGGTCACTGAGGGTGAAGGAAGAACTTTCCAGGTGGCTCCATGATGAGTAGAGGAACAATGGAGCACTGTATAGAAAGTATTTCTAGATTGTACTGCCAGATGGAGGAGACTAGAATATTCCGTGATACTATTTTGGGTAAATGAGGCGAGAGTCAAGCCACCTCAGATGTGTATATAATTAGCGCTTTAAACCTCCTTAATCCTCATAGTTCTGAATATCAAATATATCAGCAGTTCAGATTGATTCATCGACGATCACCCGAAAACCTTCTGCCAATTAACCTCCGTAAGCTCTTACCTTTACAACATACTGAAATTATGGGGAACATACCATAAACCAACTCAGTCCGATGACTATCCCACGTTTTTGTATGTCTTTCACATTTTGAACCACATTTTGACAGACTTTGAAGTAGGCCGAAGCGCAAGCCTGTGACGTTTTATTTTTACTTTCGTCCACAAAAGCGTTTCCGGAGACAAAATGCAAAAACGGTCTGTACAGCATCATCTGCATGTGAGCATAGGCTAGGCTCAGAAATTGTCGAGTGCTGTTCAAATTTGTTAGAGTCATTTATGCCA
Source organism: Blumeria graminis f. sp. triticale (assembly GCA_905067625.1). Classification (NCBI taxonomy): domain Eukaryota; kingdom Fungi; phylum Ascomycota; class Leotiomycetes; order Helotiales; family Erysiphaceae; genus Blumeria; species Blumeria graminis. Next base: position 1,189,479 of record LR898469.1, read on the forward strand.
GTGATCTTTCTCCACGTAACATGCTTACCGGTAATTATGCACTTCTTCACTTCTGCTGGAATGAGTACTAACAGGTAACTCTTGACACCATAGCCAAAGATCATTTTCGATTTCCCGCACTTTGCCGTGATCAACAACATGCACAGCAGCCATAGCTTCATTAGCGGAAGTCCCAACTCTATTGTTGGGATAAATGAAGTTGATTACTTTATCAAGTGTCAAGATCAATCGCATATGAGCGTTGGCTGCTTGCAATGATGCGGACGGTTTCGTTCCTGGAAAATCTTTCACTCCGGTCTCAGTGAAATTCACGTCTTCTACCTCAATCAGCATTTCCTGGTCAATGCTATCAAGATCATGAATCTTGGCATATCCAAGTATAGCTGATAATGAGGTGTCCATCTTTTAAATAGTCCAAAAGATCCTCCGTTTAACTTCGCACTCTATGGGATTACGCTCACAAGCATGCTTATGATTTAATCCCATTCGAACAGCCGATTTGCGTGCCAATCTAAGATAAGAATAGCAGGCGTTCAAGTCGGCAGTTGCTTGGAGGTAGAGAATTATGAATATAACTGTTTGCAACTGTGGGATAGTTTCACAGTCGGCAACATCTATGGCGCTTTTTGCGCATTTAAAATATTTTTGGCTTGGCAAAAGTTAGTTTCATGGTTCATCTTAAATATTGGATGAAAGAAATGATGGGGCTAATATTACCCATTATCGGCTCTTGTTTCACTTATTAAACCCCCTGACCTATTACGTTTATTGTAACCTTTTCTTTCAGAATTATAACCTAGGGCGAGGACAGAAAAGAGAAGATTAAGATATTGACTTTTTCCGTCCATTAAGTTATCGCTAGGAAGTGTGTATACTTCGCTTAGCATCTGGTAGAAAGTAGGAAAGTGAATAAAACAATAATAGGCCTTCATCTCGCTAAAAGCGGCCTCACAAACTGCCTTTGCCGTCTCAAATAAAGGTAGGTCTCCTAAGCTACATGACTTATTTGGAGATTGATCGAATAAAATCGGCGAAAAGTTCGATGAGGACATATCAGGAGTGGAATCTGTACTGATTGATGTGTTATAATCGCTCAGAACATCAACCACGTGGTCCCGGATATGCTGGAGTAAGTCTGCGCCAGATGAATCCCCACGGAATTCCCACTTCACAACCTCGCTGTGATTTGCAGTGCCGTTGCTTTCATCTGCAGACCTGTCCATCCTTGATGCTCAGGTATCATCGAATAATTAGTATTCGGTGACACCTGACCATCACTTTTGTAAGATGGGCAGGTCCACAAATAATCCGCGAAATGAATATCAATCCCGTATTCCGGGATTGATAGACTGTCAGTGAACCTAGAAAGATCCATTCTAGGGGCCAAAACTGAAAACTTATCCAAAACTTCTCGGTACTGATGCTGAAGATCCTGACTTTCTTTCCGACTCGGCCTCTTCTGTCTAGTCGAGGGCTTCCAATCCGTGCAATCTATTACTTCAATTTAGTAGGGTATATTTATATGGTGTCTGTAGTTGCATACCCAAATTATTGTTAGCGCAATTTGCACAGGGCTTTTTACCGTTGCATTTTATTTTCTTCTTCCGACATTCATCACAGGCGCGGGAAAGCCGCCGCCTTTTCGATGGTTGGGTCGAAGATTGCGAGACAATAATTGCTCCTTGAGAGTCACCGCTTTGGATCTGGATAGGGTATGTACATGTCCCCCCTGGAGCATACTCATTTGTAAAAAAAGGTGCTGAATCTATGATGTTGTGGTAGGTGATAGTAATAAACCAGATTTCGAAGAAAAAAGGTTATGTTTAGGGTGAAATGTGATGAAGTGTGAGGAAAAGAAATAACTAGATTAACTATGCCCAACGTGCCTTTCTGGCTGATGCATTATTTGCCAAAAATTTTGATGGTTGGAAAAATTATGGTTAGGACGACTAACATCTAAAACGAAAATTTATTCGTCAATCGAAGCGTAATCTCTTGATGAATGTTATCATTCCTAAGTTTGTAGGATATCTCCGCTTTTAGGAGAGCAGTTGGCTTAGGTAATTATCTGAAAAGATCTGTAAAATCTATGTTTCGGATATGAACTCTAAAGACGTCCCAAGAGATAGATAATAGATCTTGAGCCCACCAGAGCAGATTTGGTATAGATATAGTGATCTAATAGTTCGTGAGAGGAAACTGTAAGAGGTAACATTCAGATTTCCAAAAAAAAGTTGTAGTGTTCAGGAAGGTTTAGTAAATGATGGTTAAAGCCGCTGAATAGAACGGATCACACGTAGATTCGTTAAAATGAGTTGACATACAAGACTTTAAGGCCCAGATATTTCAGTGTAATTTAGTTATATATTAGCAAAGAATCCCCAATTCGGGGCTGCTGTAGGTCTTTCAATTTTGAAAGCTCTATGGAATTGTCATTTCGGAATCGGTAAAGAAATGTGGCAGTCTTGAGGTTGAAGAGAAATGGGTTCGATTTCCAAAACATTGATATTTTAATTTATAAGGGGTTGAAATTTTTACTGTGATATTTTTGAAGTCGCTTTTGCAATGATTACCAAAGCATCTAATGCTTGCCATGAAATACATAACATTGGATGTATCATTAACAGTTTTTCTAGTGCTCGATAGACGAAATATTCACAACACAAAAAGTGTGGAGAAAGCCACTTGAAAAATTCCTGGGAAGCGTTAGTATATTTTATTTTCCAGTAGTTTTTAGATTAAAGCATGATGAAAATAGATCAGTTACATGTCTGCTTTAGATTTCTACTGACAAGTATAGAGCTACTTTGCATAAAGGGCCGTGAAATTTATGTAGGTGTTTTGCTCCACCAAATTCTCCTGATGTGAATGATAAATGAGTCCTAATGATAGGGCCTTTCATGGCCTGGCCCTGGTTTTGCGATAGTGTTTAGTCATTAATCTTAGTTGGATTGGAGTTTTGGGGTAATTGTGGAATTATAGTGTTTTAACTGTCATATACCGGATGATGTGATGGATGTTTCATTCAGCGTGGCAGGAAAGTAAGTTATTTAAGGGAAAACTGTTCCCTTGAAGGAACTCGGATAATGTTATTAAAAAGGAAATGGCGATTACCGAAGCTGTTTACTCGTTCGTTTTCAAATAATTCACTATGATTCTTGACAGCAAACAGATGTTTTTTCAGGTCGCGAGAATGATAGTAATTTATGGTCCTTCCCGATTTGGATTATACATGTAGAAGATAGTGATGTGTACGAAAAGTTGTTCTTATCATATCATATTCAAATAGCCTAAATAAACCCCAGTCCGAGTATCTGGGAATAAATGAAAATGAAATATGGCAGATCACATCTTTGAAACTATCTGTCACGTAAAGATCTTGAGAATGTAGAAGGTGATTCACTACTTCGGTTTTTGTTTGTGTGAACTCTTTGTGTGTTGACTCTACAGCGTTGTAAGTCTGTTTGGGCTTGTTGATAAACGAAGCAGTGCTATAAAAATTCCGCCAACAGAAGGTGGGGATGGGAATGAAGGAAATTCCTGGATTCGCCATGCTATTTTCTTTTTTGGATGACCTGATCCAGTCTGCTTCTACAAAGAGGAACGAAAACCAATCACAGGTTTAGGCTTATGAAGTTGTGATGATTCAAACCTGGAAAAAGCAAACACAGGCAACTAGTGTGATCCTCCACTTATTGCGGGGTAATCAAATGCCTCTGTCTGGATAACTCAGGGTTTTTGAGATGTTCCCCTGGGTGGGTATTCACGGATGAGGGTTGACTTGGGGTGAAGAAAAAGCTGCCATAACTTCGCAGTGGTACTTGCAAATGAGATCCGAGGCATGAGTGCTCTTCCTTTACGTTGAATCATCTATTCTGTACTTTTCTTTGATATTGTGTCATAGCTAGATAGCTGCATACGCAATTAAAATCTGATGCAAAAAAAAATCAAAAAAATCAAATGCCTCTATCTAACAGATTACTCGTGAACAATTACAGCGATAATGACGGAGCCCCACAATTCGAGAATTTCGAAATTTCGAAATTGGTTTTTTACCCTCTTTCCTCCCTTCTCGACCTCGTCGCATCCATCTCTGAATTGTGATCGAGCTCAGGCATTTTCACCATGCCTCCAGTTCACAAAAAGCGTCCCAACGTCAAGTTGGACAACACGAGAGTCCACCCGAGGGCTCTCCAACAATTACCTGGCCTTGCCCAGTCTCCGAAATGCACGGAGATGAGCAAGGTCTCTACTAAAGGGAAGGAAAAAGCCCTCCCCACCGTCACTAAGCCTGATACTGACATGATCTGGTCAGTCGAAATTGTTGAGGAAAATCCTCAGCCACCCTCCGTCCCCCATGGGGTTGGAGAATCGTCAATATCTCCCCCGACCGCGCCAAAACCAACGTCGCAGGCACAAGCAACTACGAAAGCAGAGTGTCCCCTCAATCTGACCAATTGTCGAAGCTGAACAACGACGCGCCGCCGAAACAGCGGAAAATCTGGCCCTCTGCTCCGCCGCCATCTCTGGCGTTGAAGCCACCCTTCTTCCTTTGACCAACGGGTCAAACAGACCATTTGTAGACCCGATGAGAGTCTACCTACGCGCCGCCATTGCGCAATACATGGCCACAGGCCCGGCCTCCACGCCACCCGTCCTCCCTCCTCGCCCGGCGAACCCCATCCCAAGGGCTCCCGACGCCAGGAGCACAGCGATTCCCGCCGTCTCAGTGCCGCCTGTCAAAAGCACCTGGGCCACGGTGGCCAGAAACGGACTGCAACAAAAAGCAGTCCCAACTGTAAAGGCTATGCCGCAACCTGCAGCAAAAGCCCGACAAAAAGAAACTTCCAAGGCGAAAGTCTACAAGCGACTGTTCCTTCGCCTTGAAAAGGCTACCCGTGGAGAAATCTGTCCAAAAGTTCCGTGAGAAGTAAATTGGAGTCCATATTCCATTACTTTCCCCATAAAATACCCTTGCTTCATCGAGTGAGGACCGTGTTGGAAATTCTGACTCTCGAATTTAGGGCTCAATCATTACCTGTTTCGTCTCAGGTTCCCGACAAGATCGACTCTCTCTACAAATGTCCTGAGTACGCTAATCGCGCCTACTGTCGCCTATGCGTTTGGATATTTACGTACTACAGTGTACCTTGGCTCATCATGGTAGATGAGAGGTGGTTAGTCATCACTAGGTTTGACAGGCACACGAGGCTAGCGGGAATTTCTCCCTTAGATGTATATATAAGTCCAATGTGCCCATAGTTGTAAAATATTAAGTCTTCTTTACTTCATCATATTTATCCATATAATATCGTACAGAGTATATTTTCCAACAGACCGGCTTTGCTTTGATAGTAAAGAACGACGAAATACGACAAGAGATGCTAGATGGCTCTTCGAAGCTGGCGAGTCAAAACGTCAAACTAGAGGCATCTTCAGATTTTGTCGCCTTACAGATACCGAACGTGCCTGTAAGCATAGTTACAGTGTGCGGCCCCAGGGCGGTCGATGCTAGGTGTGTCTCTGCCAAGATTCTCGGTACGACCGGCGCGATTCCAATCCAGGCTCGAACTCATGGGACGTGTCGACCTGGGGCGCCGTATCGAAACTGGCATGCCCTTATCGACCGGGACTCCGCCTCTTCGACGAGTCTGGTAAGGCTACCCTTCACAAGCCTCGTCGACCAATTAAACGGTGCAAACGCTGTTTGGGCTTCCACGCCACCCGTAGTTGCTCCCGCGCTCCAGCCTGCTGGAACTACGGATCAAATATGCACTCGGAAGCCGAGTGCAAGGCCCTCACAAAGCGTCGTAACTATGGTGGACCGGTGACCAAAGAGCAGCTCGCGTGGACTCGTCACATCTAGCAAGGGAGGTTCGCGTATGTGGTACGAGCTCGGGCTGCAATCAAGAGGGCCGAAGAGTCGATCATCGCCGCGGCGACGGATATCTCGATGGCCGAGGCAACAGAATTCGGAGCTCTGGGATCTGAAGAAGAGGTTTGAAGACACGGCATTCTCGACGATGTCCCCTTCTGGGGCATCCACTAACCAATAGCAGGATACCGGCTGGATAAAAGGTGCCTGCTAACTCATCTCTTGCTCTCAGCGGAGATTGAATAAATTTTGTCATTTGGAAGGTGTGACGGACGAGAGAATGTGTGAGGAGCGCATTTACTGGGTCCAATATGGAGGAATCTTCTGGTATTCGGGGTTGTTTTGATTTTTGTGATTTTTCGTTCTTGTTCAACCAGCTGCACTTTTGGTAGCGATTCACGAGGTTGGAACGAGTTAGGCTGTAGGAAAAGTTATAAGGAACCCTGCCGGCTCCACCGGTCCTTAACCCAATGTGGAAAATTTAGCTTTAGCTTCAGACCAAGAAGTAAATAAAAAAAAACAAATGACGGAGCTTCCATTTCCCACACCAATCAGACTGTAATCAAGGAAAAGAAAGAATAATATTGTGGCTGAAAAGTGAAATCAGACGTTTCCAACCCCAAAGATCCCAGCTAGCCTGAAATGATTGAGGTGTCAACTCAAACGCTCGAATGGTTTCTTTTTTTTTTTTTTTTTGCATCAGATTTCAATTGCATATGCAGCTATCTAGCTATGACACAATATCAAAGAAAAGTACAGAATAGATGATTCATCGTTAAGGAAGAGCACTCATGCCTCAGATTTCATTTGCAAGTACCACTGCGAAGTTATGGTGGCTTTTTCTTCACCCCAAGTCAACCCTCATCCGTGAGTACCCACCCAGGGGAACGTCTCAAAAACCCTAAGTTATCCAGACATGCCTCCATCATCTTTCAACTTTTCTCCGCGCAAAATATGATCTAAGATATCTCCTTCCCAAGTGGAGTAGGTGCCCAGGCTACTCAAACCATACCGGAGAACACCACCAGGAGGCGGACCACGGCAGCTTCCATCGTCGGCTTGTTTTTATAGTGTCAGCTGCACTCTCGCAAGCGAAGTCTTGGCGCGCACAAAGCCCAATTCGAAAAACTCCTTGCCGAAATTCGAAATTTCACGCCCGTCGAGAATGTATTGATCCTCTATATCATCTTATCAACTTGTCCAGATCCCTCTCACATCCATCCCAAAGAACTGTCTCCCAGATTTGTGCGCCACGCTTTCCTTCCTCCGTCGGGTATAAATATCAGCGTGGGCGTGTATTTGGTGACCAGCTGAGGCCAGAGAAGGTCGAAGAGTGGTCTGGTCATTGGAATGAGGATGTACTTGGTCGTACTTGTAGACTCGATGAGACGAAGATAGGAGTCAAACTCGTTGGGAGTGAAATAACGACGTGGATGAGTAATTTGGATTTTTGCCTCGTGGGCCAACTTCTTTGATATTGCGAAATTTGACTGAACTTGGCTCTGGGAGAATATTTAACTCCCAGGTTCGTAGAGGACACCGCGTACAGGTGTTCAGTCTTGCCCTTCGCTCGAATGGTTTCTTGGCAGCGAAGATTTGACGTTTTAAAATAGCCTGCTCATTCCACTCCTTTTGCAGCTTGAAAGTTTCCAAGCGCCCGAACATGCGAATCTATCATGCTAATACATCTTTGAGTATTCTACTTTTAGAATACGGTAATATGTGGAAGGAACTTGGTCATTTTGTGTGTAGAGAAACAAAAAGGCGCGAGGGAAGGAAACAAGTGTCAACGTTGATGATTGTTACAAGATGCAGTATTAAGCATATCGTGGATTAATTTGGAAATTAATTGATCTACTATTGGATGAAAGAATGAGGCTGATAAAGATAGATCTTGCTTTAAACTGTGTCAGAGAGTGATTAATGTACAGAGCGCCTTTGAAGACATATATCAGTCACCTGGAATTTTCTGGTAGACATAGTTGTGAGAATATCGAGATTCATACTCATTATTAAGGAAAGAATGACCCCATAGTCATTGTTGTTGTAGAGCGCATTAATTCAAGTAACTATCAAAGTGAAAGTAAGTACAGAATTTGCAATTACGTGTGCATCAACTACGTGGCCTACATGATAGCCTTCATTACTCTAAATTCTACCATTCATCAATATAATGTATAATAATGTGTCATGATTTTGAAGACTAGTGTAAGCAGGATGTGTACATAGTTGGGTACAGTCCGTAGGCGAGATTGTGATCGGCGACAAGCGTACAAGTGTTATTGTATCGTGATTGGATAGCCTAGTAGGCACCAGAACTTGAGGTAATGTTCTGGTGTAGTGTTGAAAATGCTATAGCGGAGGCTGTGCAGTCTGATGTTAAATAATTCATGTATGGTACAGGGTCACAGAAGGATATTTAGGGCCAGCCCAGATAGCCCTTGTAGAAAGATAACTAAAACGCTCTTAATAATCTTTACAATTGACTTGTTCACTCTATTTTACTCGTTCTATCACGTGACACTTAACGTTTTGCGCAACTCGCGTTTACAAATAGAAAAGAATCCTCGGTATACCTGTTTCGTTTTACAATTTTTCGGTGAGCTTTAATAATTTGCTGTTCAGGGTATGTGGTTCATCAGCAGATATTGTTGCCATAATACTTACTCCTTTGCTAACCAGCTTCATGGTGAACTATGCATCTCATTTGCATCAGATTTTAATTGCGTATGTAACTCTCTAGCTATGATACAATATCAAAGAAAAGTACAGAAAAGATTACTCAATTTATAAGAGAGCCCTCATGCCTTAGATTTCATTTGCATGTACCGCAGTGAAGTTCCGGAGGCTTTTTCTTTGTTCCATATCTACTCTCATCAGTAAATAACCGACCAGAGTAACGTCTCAAAAACTCTGAGTTATGCCGATATGCCTCCATCATCGATTGTCGAGTCACCTTCATAAGTGAAGTAGGTGCCCTGGCTACTCAAATTATCTCGGAGAACAACACCAGAAATGGATTATGACACCCTCCATTCTTGGCTTGTATTAGTAGTTCAGATGCTTTCTCGGAAACTCAATTGAGGTATTTTATTTCTCCTTCGATCAATTAACTGTGATCTCTTCCAGTAAGGTATAAGGTATCCTAGTAAAAGAGTGAGTTTACTCGATACCTGTCTATGGTGTTCACTACAAACTTCCATCCCCCACAGTAAAGTGGGTAGGGTCAAGATTGAGTAACAACATTTTCAAGTCGATGAGGATTCCCAATCTATTTCGCTGTCTACATCGTCTTCATCTCTCAACCAAACCCCATGTCACTATTATCATGAAGCTAACCATAATCGGGTCAGATGGAAAATTCGATGCCCTTCGGACTACCAAACCTTGATCATGAAAGAATAGCCCTTCAATGAGTTTCCTGAGCTTACCCAGCACCCGATACGTAAATGGTGTATTGCATCAAGTAGGCCTCGAACATTACTAAAAAGGGAGATATAGATAGACAAGTGTACCTCAAGTGGTCCTGGTATTTAGTCCTCGCCTGGCTGGGGCTGCACAATTTTTGAATCTTTTTCCCGATCACGAAGTTTTCATTGCTATCATTTTTGGATTTATTTTTATTTTTTGATGGGCAAGAGGTAAAATAGAAAAGGGAGCTGAATTCGATGGGCAAATACTGAGCTGAGTGGTCATTCATTACGGGCATGGATTACTTCATTTTGTTGTCCATTCTGAGTCTATGACTATGTAGGACATGCAGGCCCTCTCTGACTACGGGCCGAGGATACATATGTTAGTAGTATACCCCCTTAGTTGCCTCCCATATAGCTCCCCTCAAACAGTACTGCCCCTCACAAGTCCTCATTCGATCATACATTTAAAGGTGCACTTTGCCCTTCATTGTTCCCCATCTCCAGCCAGCGAAACGATGACCATTTATGGGTCTATGGTAGCCGGGAAAAATCGCAAAAGCTACTAGGTACGGGGCTATTCTAATACTGGCATCAGGACTAAATCCAAAGACATCGTGACTCTTCTGAAGCGTTTTAAGAGACCGGCCAGCTCAGCGCTGCAGACTTGTGGCTACCTCGGGAAATTTATCCCTTGCCTTTCTAGCCACCTTCCCGAAGATCATACTTAAATGTCAAAAATGTCAAAAATGTGTTGATAGAGCGTGATTGCTATTTGTTAGCTTAGCCCAATTTCTTTTACGCCGTCCATGGCTCTGAGGAGTGCCGTTGTCTCATCGACAAAAGAAGCCCTCCTAGTAAATTAGTGAAAACCTCGGTATTATCGTCCACAAACGTTCGAAAGTTAGAAACTACTCGAAAATATCGGTACTAGCATAGTCTTGAGAGATCTGTTCTCATTCAAGTTGTTTGTCCCATTGTAGCAACATTCCCCTGTAAGCCAGGACCCAGGCTTTGTATTTTACGACTTGATTACCTCCTAGCTGTTATATACAGCGTCGTAAATATGTAGTAGGAGATTGCTGGTCATCAATGGGGCCAGCTCCCGTTTGCAATTGGAGCAACATCTTTATTGTCGGTTAGACGGGATAATGTATGGTTAGAAATGGATTAAGGGCTCAGATGAGAATGGTAACAGAGAAGTTATCGACAAGTCATCAAAGAGAGATATGCGTGAGATTGATTTTGATTTCAATTTCGATTTGGTTGCAATTACTCTTGGCTATCCCAGATATGTAGAGCATACCGAGCGATCACAACTAGAAGGTGAAGAATTTGTCTTTGCCAGCATCGCGGAAAATAAATGGATGATCTTTCAATGAACGTAAGAGGCAATGAGCATTGTACATGATGCGTCCTGGTTCCGAGAGAAGTCCAATGTGCTAGATATTGTTCGGATTAGGTCCTGGTCAACGATGTCTAGCCTAATTGTGCTATGTTGCAGGCTACTGTTACAATTATTCATGGGGTCATCATCAGGGTTGTGAGTAGTTTCGGTTTTGGTGTGGGTTGTTAGATTGATACCTAAGCGTGTCGCATAGTAGTCAGACATGCGACTCGAGTGGCATATGCACGGTAAACTTCAACTCCGAAATGATGGTACGAATCCAGTTTTATATGCTACGTCATTTATGACTAGCGTGGTTGGAATATGGGGAATTTGCCTGTAGATAGATAAAGACGTTGTAGCCCTATGATAGTTGGGACAAGTCTTCTACAATATTATATCGGAATCAAATCTAGCCTCTCATTAAGCAATCTCATGAATTATTTCCAATGTCTGTGATAACAGACATACATATAAAATATTGACAACAAGTTTTAATGTCGATAAGTTATGAGCCCGGAAACTGTGGACAACAACTTTAATGTCGATAAGATATCCATAGACCCAGGTAGTACAATAACCACATCACAACACAAGAACACCTCTCTATATCCCGGTAGAATAGCCCACTGATTTAAAGTTATATTACTAATTCTTAAGAAAGATACGTGGGACACGGTATTATGTTGTAAATGTTGACTGGAGAACCCTACTGCTACAGATGAAGTCTATGTACTGATAGTCGGGTCATGTGACCTGAATATATTAGTTTACATGAGTAGGTGAGATGGTTCCAGAAATATGTTCGGGGTTCGAAGCTGTGGGAGGTCGCAAGTACTCAATTATTTTGTCTCTGCGACGCGTAAATACACGACCACCGCACTACTAGTTCTAGTGTCATAACCACATTACGTAACCCGCTACATCTCTGTTCCCCATGACAATAGTTGAATTCTGGATATAAACGTCTGGACTACATCGGGAATAGCAGGCCGTCACCAGCGCTGACACATCGCTAAGCATTAGTTATAGCAGAGTTTGGCGGCACACAGCAAGATATTTCAAAAATCGAGTTCGGTATTCTGACTTTTATGTGCTTTGATGTTACCAACGTGGTAAGTGAAAACCAGAATCTTAGTATTCTGGAATCAGTAAATAAATTATCAATGACTCTCAGTTTTTCCATGGACATGGCGAGTTATAGGGGGTAATAATGGAAAAAAGTTTTGTCATTTTGAAATTCTCTAGTATCTTACTCCAAACCTGTGACATTCAGAAGTAAACTTATCCATTTGAATAAATTCGTAGCATGCAGTAAGCTTTTAAACATATAAAATTTTCTATTCAGTCAGGCCCCTATCAGATTGAAGCGAAGGCATATCTGAAGCGTAATTGAAGTGTAATTGTAGTGGAAGAGAGGTTGGTTGGGCTGCAAAAGATAATTGAAGTTCTATCTGAGATCACTTAGAGGAACTAAGGGTTTGAATAATTGGTAATATAAATATCTAGAGAGACTGAAGGTCTGAGTGAGAACTAGTGGTGGCTGAAGGTACTGAAGGCGACTAGAGATGATGTTAACGATTTAGGTATGACAGAAAACTGAACTAAAAAACTCCGCATACAAAGACAAGCCATCATACATTTACCATGTGCCAGCAACTGTACTGATGTCACAGCACCATCAGGAGAAGGGTAAAATTATAGACTAAAATTTGGATGAGAAAGGAAATCCTAACAGTCCCCAAAATATACTGCGAGGGAAATTCTTTGTCGTTAAAGCTTCAGCCTAGTTGTGACCCAAACGGCAAAAGAAAAAAAGGATTAATCAAGTCTTCTAATCACATCAATATCCTAATGTGACCTTTTCGAGTTAAAACTATCAATGGTTATTCTTGAAATCCGTCATACCGAGACTGTGCAGCTAGAAGATATCCGAGAGACAAATTTCCCAGATGAATGAGCTCATTAGTGATATTAGTACTTGGACCAATGCCAAGCTCTTTATTCCTTGACGCTGAGTTTTCAACTGGGAAATATACGACGGAGGCCTGGCATTGAGCTTAGATTTCATTCCTTGCCATTTTTTTGAAGTATTCTGAGAGAAGGACTCGAACCGCGATGTCGGCTCATATTGAGAGTAACCGCAAGCCCTAGATACTAATGAACAGCTACTTTATTAAGCAGAACCTTTGGGTCCATCAGATTTCCCCATTTCTTCCAGACTTTCGAAGGTAACAGGTTTTGGCTGTTCAAAGTTTTTGTTAGCGTAACGGAAAGCTGACGTAGGACAGCTTCCGTATTATACCGACAAACTGTGACATGCTTGTCCTAAAAGTTTGGTGGATGGAGGAGAGAGTGGCACAGATGTTCCACAGTAATCGGGGTTGCTAGCCGAGTGGTAGCTTTTCGGGACTGGCCTATAGGGCAAATTATCCCTGCAAATGGTGTGCGGGACATGACATCAAAAAGGTCAAGACAAATAAAAGGAATAGGGCCGCTTGGGGCTATCTACCAAGACGCGCGATTGAATCACAAGTGAATGAAAACTCTTCACGGCTTAACTTCTAGGATAGTTTAAGATCGATGATATCTACGTCTTCATAGACAGCGTGATGACTATTATCCAATAAAAATGATCACAGTATGACCATAAAACGAATCTTCACATAATACTACAATCGCTAGCAACAACGACCAAACTAATCTGCGCCGGTGCAGACCAAACCCGATCGGCTCTCAAGTGGGTTACTGAACGAAGACCATGTTGAATTCTTGAGACGCAATCTACAATATATAATATGCATTGTCTTGCAACGAGGATGAACACTTTTCACATGGCTAACGACTTGTTGCTTAATTCTCAACGGCTAAAACCTTTAATCTGTTGTAGATATCTATGATACTCAAATCGAAGTTTTACGAAAAAGAGATGACATCTACCTCGGATATCCAACTATACAAATAAACAATAGCTAGCGAAGTTGAAGGACTGCTGGAGTGGCGGAGATCGATCACAGTTCTACATTGATAAATAAATAATATTGAATTGGTGGCTGACTTAATAGCGATGAGCCCCAATTGGTTAAAAATGGCTTGAAAATCTTTCACAAAAAGATATCTCGGCATCATACAGAAGTAAGATGATCATTTCTAGACTCGGATATGATAGCCGTGCAATAATAAAGCGGCACCTTTCACGGAACAATCGCTCTTGTAAGGTCACGTTTCTCGTTAATGACTGAGTGCTAGACATTAGTATTACCTCAACATGAATATAAATAGGTCCAGTATACCTTTGATATGCAATTGTACAACTCATGGTGACAGTCTCGATAGGAATGAAGCTTGTTCAAGAGCGAGCTAATTGTAGAAAACGAATCGACAATCAAACAATCAATTAATCTCATGACAATACGGGTATGGTACTTCTAAATTTGGGTAATCGATATCAAAGTTAAAATATTTTGCAGGTATATTCTTTTGAATACTCATCTCTATTATGCTATAGAAAGATCTAGATGTAAAGATTTAAATGAAGGTGATATAAGACGGCGTGGATATCATTCTATTTGATCTAATCAGTTGCAAGAAAAATGAGCCAAACCTTGGATAATGAGAAAACAAAAAGAAACTGTCGCCAAGGTCTTTGTGAATCCCAATATGCCAACGACTCAGTTACCATAAATATTCTATACATTTTTGGTATGGAAGTATGATCAAGCATGTTAGACTGCAATTTTAGAGACGAGTGATGCCAGTGTGTCTTCGGGTAAGCTTATATTCGTCTTATAAATGTCTGGAAAGTTTTTTACAAAAAGCGACACCAAGAATTTCCGAAAATTGGAGAGGGATAAGAAAAATTATTCATTCGATATTTGAAGTAATAATTCAGTCGAATAATCATTAGGAATTGGAGTATGGATATTTGATGAATAAAGCCATGAAATATGTCATAAATCATCCAAATTCTCAGTCGGAACTTACGATTGTCCTAAAATAGATCATTATACAAAATGAATCTAGTTGACATTATATTACGTTGTCAAAGGGGGTTTTCATTCCGAATTGAGAAATATTGATCAAATGTTGAACTCTTGCTGGAAGTTCCATTTTGGTTATATTACAAGCCGCAACTTTTCTCGACGATGGATTGTGTTCAATCAACTGCGAAAATAAGTGATAAATATTCCCTTTGAAAGATCGTTATTGGAAATTATTCAAAAAAAAAAATAGAATTTTAATTCTAAAATAAGCTTTCAACAGATGAAATTGCTGAGATGAACGACTATGCTTGAGGTATAATTCGGATTTTTGGACGACATAGGCTGATTTTATGGAAAAGTCCGTCATCAGTCCCGACAATTTTTGGCAGTGTTTTATGGGATGGCTATAAATGCTAGGCATAGATGTTACCTCTACAGACGTGAGCAACTGACTTATACTAACTGTAAACAGGCCAGGTCTATCAGCCAGTTTTGTTGGCAATACTCACTGACTCGTATCTTCGTGGATGCATACTCACATCAAGATATAAGGCTAAGGATGCAGTTGAAACATTTAGATTGGAAACTGATAAAATAATCAACAAAAAGGGTTTCCAGAACTAAAATATTGGCCAGATAGGCGAAGCCAAAGCTGAAGATTCAAATTATTGTGTTATTCATCGACGTTGTTTTGGACACAATGTCCAGAAAGCATGATGCGATTATGGCATTGTGAAAGCCTAATAGAAGTCTCGAATGCGGAGAATCGACCAACGACAATCTGAAAATCTTAGAAGCTTGTGGGAAATCTATGATATTCGATTAGTACGCATATAGTCGCAAAATGAAACACAGAATCGATAGGATGATAGCTGCAAGCAGAAAGAGCAGGAGTATGGGTTCAAACCCTGCATTGAAAAAATATGATTCAAGAATTCGTTCACTGTTGCCTACTAGCAGCTGAATAAAATGATCTGGAGGAACATATGGAATTACTCATGCCGGGTACTTTTAATTCAATCCTAGATCTTGTCAACGTAACTCTGAATCTACTCGCAATTCACAATATATTCGAAACTCACCACTTCTCAAACTTCCAAATTTTTAGATGAAATGAGCCTTACTCCAGGGTCGCGATTTCTTTACTTAGTCCATTCTTGGAGTGGACAAATAAGTAGCTCAAGGGCATCCGGGCTTACTTCCATTACCGTGATCAGAAGAGATTATTGCTACTTCAAAGCCGCGTTTCAGACTTCACGCAACGTTAATATCAAATCTTTTCTAAACTTTCATCCTCATTTGTAGATAGGTACGAGAGAAAGATGAGAGATACTACACTTAACTAAAAGAATAATGAGTGGGGACCCATGTTAACGACACAATACGTGGGCCTAGAGCTCATTGTTTACATCACTCCTTCTCTTTTTGAATTATTTTATCTGTATGAGCTGGTTAGTGTTATTGACGACAAGACCATGTACCTTGAGCAGTTTCGATCCAAGGATATTCGATGAAAGAAAAGCGCAGCTTACAAGGAAGTTATTTCCCTCTTACTAGATTTACACGCTGGTCACGCTGGTCACGATATTCATGTACTGCCTCTACTTATTTCATCGACGACCTAGTTACCTAATGCTACCGGGCTGGCTGACTCAAAAGGCATGTGCGAATTCCCTAGGATGAAAGTGTATAGCTAGTGACGGAAAGGGTGAGTTGTATTAATCATAATTCTAGGCGACTCGGGATAGTATCCAAATAAGACGACTAGAATCATAGTAATGTCAATATGCACTACAGTATGACTTTATTAAGTGTCAAACAGATTACCCTAAGTTTAAATGTTGTCTCATGATGTTTAAGTTGAGTAGTTTACAAGCAAGTAAACTAGGCTGATGCATCAAGGGCAATAACTTAGTCATGCAAATGTTACAATTAGCGACTAGACGGATGGCCAATTTCATACGCACAACTCCCTTATTGTTTCACTCCTTCTATTGCCCATGATAATGTAACAGCCAATCTTAGACCCATGTATGGAACAGAGATTTGAGCAGTTCGTATTGGCAATCTAATATTCAGTCTATATTTGGAATTAGTAGGATACTCAAGATGTATATAGTACCTAGACAGATTCCTCATGGGAGGGACAATCAATTCAATAAACTCTGAGAGAGATTCATGTTAGTATAACTTTGCTTAACATTAAGTCTACTTCATCGAAGATGAACTACGGCCATGTCTACGGGTAGTTAACTCACATGATTTCCAACATCCCCATACTAGGTGGGACGATATAGCGAAAAGCTCATATCCGAAGGAGAGTTGACACTACTAACTTAATTCCTCCTTCACAAGCTTTTCTCAAGAATATGGGGGATAAAAATTCAGGTGATCGGAGCCAGGAACATATCCAGACAACTAATCCTGTCCAAGATCAATCACTTGCTCATTTCTCGTGTTAGTTAAGCTCCGGGAAGTCCGGAATACGAAAATCGACTCAATCAGCGCGGGTAACATAAAGATTCACACGTGCTACATATTATTCCGTCGTCAGGGCGTTCAATGGGTCAAAGCACTGATAGAATATTGCCGTTGTTTACTGTGTTGTTGTGACGGTAGACGGTTCTGCTTAATCACTCGACTGCTCATTCGTCAGTTTCGTGGGCCCAGATGATTTGGTAGAGTGGGGTATTGTGAAGATGTGAGCTTGTATGTAATCTGAAATGGGAAGATAGTAAACAAATCTTTGGCTTAAAAAGCGTCGATGGTTGTGGTGAATGGATTCTTTCTGTATCACTTTTAACTGTATTGCAACAAAACTTCTAATTTCCCCAACTTTAAATCGTTATTAACTGATAACATAACCAATCAAATAATCGAATTCTAAAAATAATTCATACCAAATCGACTTCAATATGGATTACGTTCCAATAACAACAATAAAGTATGAGAATGAATATCATATGCTCAGTGCTCCACTAACACACAAAGCAGCACATCCACTGCTAACCAGTCTTCGAATACTTCGACATCACCACCAAAAAGATGGAGAATCTCTCGTGCCTGTGATGTCTATCGAAAGAGGAAAGTGAAGTGTGATGGGAAACACTCTTGTACACACTGTATCTCAAACAATCTAGCTATGCTTCTGAAGATGGCAAGCGAATTTACTCGACTAAATGGAAATCACAGTCTGTACTTACAATCAGCCTTCAAATAGACAAAAGAGGCTGAGTCTAAAAGAGTTTGAAGTGATGAAGAGGTGTCTGCGTGAAGTCGAAACCTCGACCGACTCTTACACTAGAAGAAGGGATGGTGATGGTTCGTCCCGAGATATTCCCGTTACTCGACACGGCTCTAATGAAAATGTTTGGATCGTTTGCCACCCCATAATCTTCAAGAAAGCGATCATCAAGTAGAAATAACTACTAGCGATCGTGAAGCAAATGACGACCTAGAGGAGATAGCCCGCTTTCTAGCTCCCGGAAATGGAACGCATCTTCAAAATGTGAACGTTAACTAGGAACTCATTGGCGATCCATCTGGTGGCTATGTGCTACTGAATACCACAGACCACTTGGAAGAAGGTTTAATGTATTGGAAAAATGGTGATGGGTACTCTGATTATGATAATTATTACTGATCCATTCATCTCCCATGTGAGTTTTATGACCTTTAATCACAGTGAGTGAAATATGTATTGACCAATTGTAACGATAGTCAGACATACGTGATATTCAGTTGACAAGCCTACGTGAAACCAAAAGAATAAGGACAAATATAAATATGAGAATAATTATAAAACATAGTTATTTTACGGCCACTTTGAATCTGTTCCTTAACTATTTAGTTTACGCGCGTGTACCGAATTTTTCCAAAATGCTTGATTATAAGACTGAATCAAGTTCAGATTTGATGCTAGACATATTCTAGCTCTGTTCTACGCTGATCATCTCTGCTCAACTTCCCTCTATGCCACCCAGTTTAGTAAACTTACCGACTTAAGAGACGGCAAAAAGGAATCTTCTCAAGACCTGTCAGTGGTGTCCTCTACAAACTTCCAGCACTCACCGGAGGGTCTACCGAGTGAAGAATGAGAAACAACGTCTTTAAGTCGATCAGGATTCCCAATTTGTATCGCGGTCTTTATCGTTTCCATCAAGCAACACACCCCCTTAATACCACTATCATGAAGCTAGCCATGATCCGACCTGGTGCAAAAGTTGAAGCCCTTCCCATCACCTGTCACGGTGGAGAATAAGTGCAAGAGGAGATACAGCTTGTATAACCATATAATCAGTCTATTGAGCGAATAGTTATACAAAGAAGTAAGAAAACTTATCGACAAAAGAATCAACGGACTTTTGGGTGTATCCACTCGCTTGCCAGAGTTGTGTGACCTTATCTTATCTCCTCCCACATATTGACTCCTTAAGCAGCATATCTTCCTCATAACCTGACATATTTAATGAGATGACAGTGTGACATTCGTAGCCTGTAGATATCTAATCGCTCGTCTCTTCTAAATGACGCACTCTAACTGGGCTATACTCGGCATATATTTATTCCGGGATTCTGTACTCTTTTTTTTTTATTATATTAAAGTCCTAAGCTAAAGATCTAGGTCCACTATAGGTACAAGACTGGTGAAGCCGGCGAGGATCACTTCTAACAGGCCCAACTCGTTCCAACCGCGAGACCCGCTACAGAAAAAGTAGGAGGTAAATTATAACTCAGTAGACACCACCTACTCCGACTCCGAAATCGAGACTCCATCCTTCAACCCTAAATTCAAGTACATTAAAGATTTCCTCAGAGAAACGACACTTCTCGCATCGATCCCTTTCGTGTCATGCGTTGTGGCAATGACTAGTTTATCTGATCCCCACTGAGAGCAGTGGATAAGTGAGCAGGTCGTCTATCAAAACAGCCGGTTTCCTGCGCAAAATTTTTGAAGCTATCGTGGCACTTGGGCCCGAGAAGCTTTTTGATAAAGTCAACGTGGGACATAGACTTTCTGAGCCTACGCGTTTGTTGTGCGTGGCGGCTACAGTGGATAAAGTGGGTTGGAGTAGTTTCCTTCCCGCAAGAGCACTTCATGGGAGCGTATGGATTATTAAAACGGCGATGGTATGCCGCAAAATTGCCGTTACCTGATCGTGCTGCGATTAGTGCCCGGAGGAAGTGCCTAGAGAGAGACAGTTCGGGTGGTTTGCGTCTCCGCACCTGTAGGTCGAGTTGGCGGTATTGAGGCGGACAGGCCTCTTCCCACCAGTCGTCTAGCAGCCTCTGTCGTCTGCGATTCATGAGAACACGTAGATATGCCAGAGTACATGATTCTGGTGGTATCTCCTGGCTAGGTAACTCTCGGTAGGCACGCTGTAACCGTGACATCTGGATTTCTGGTCTGGCTGATGTTTTGGCGGTCTTTTTATATTTTTGGGTGCCGACATTAGGGCACACAGAAGCGCGGATCATCAAAGGGTGTCAATCACCAAGGGTCTTATGCCTTGCCGATAGTCGAAGTCGGTTTCCCTCAAGTATGAATTTTGCTGGCGGGATTCCTCCTTCTCTGTGAAGGAATACATTTGGTGTTGTCCTCATTGCTGGAAGCGCAGCCCGCAGTCCCATCAGGTTCGCTCTATCAATCATGCTGCATAGGTTAGACGTAGGTGACGTGACCAGTCCTCGTATAGTTGGGCGTTTGGACCCTGGTCACCAGACATCAGATCCAAAAGTTGCGAGCGAGACAACGCACATGTCTATTGCCTTAGATAATGGCCCAGGAGCTGCTCCCCGAAAGGCAGAATTGAAACGGCGCATATGCTGGGCAGCTTTTATCGCTTTCCCGCACCACGTAGTTACGTGGTGTTTGAAATTGAGTCGAGGATCCAAATGTACGCCTAGCCATCGAGTATGATCAGCGGGCTCGATGAGATTTCCATTCACATGAACTCCAACTGCTTCTTCTCGGCGTCGTCCTGAGAATTGGATGACTTCAGACTTTTCTATTTCGAAGGCAACGGCATTTGTCCCTGCCCACTCGAGAAGATGGTCTACCTCTCTTTGTGCAGCGCTGGCAGATTCAACAACTGTGCGTCCAAACCCTAGAATTCCAATATCATCGGCGTAGCTAAACCTCGATCCTGGGTTGCCGCTTTTCATCGGCTCCGCCATGTACAGAAGGAATAGTAAAGGCGATATTGGTGAGCCCTGCGGGACTCCACAGACCAACTCTCTCTGGGTGGTGACTCCGCCGGAAAAACGCACTTGAACTTTCCGGTGTGTGAGGAATGAAGTCGTCCACCGGAGGATCGAGTCTGGCCATCCCTGGGCTTGCATGCGCCTAAGCAAGCGATTGTGAAGCACTGCATCGAACGCTCCTTGGACGTCTAGAGTTACAAATGTCGAGGCCCATCCCTGGGAGCGTGCTTCTTCGACGTCGTGGACTACGCAGGAGACCAGGTCCGTTGCAGAGCGCTTTGGGAGCGCACCGAATTGTTGATGACCAACCACATCATGAGTAATTGCGAGGTGCGCCATTCGCTTGGCAAGAAGTCTTTCTAATCCTTTGCCTAGGCACGAGAGTAGAGCGATTGGTCTCCAACCTTTGATTGAAGTTGGATCCCGATTTGGCTTTTCCAATAGCACCACTTCTGCAAGCTTGAAGCAAGATGGGTGGGTGCCGAGCCGTATGCAAGCTCTAAAGAGTTGCGTAACACACGGTCCGATCGTCTTCCAGCAGGCCTCAAGAAGCTCGACTGTGACTCCGTCTGCTCCTGGGGCCGCCTCGGTGCAGCCGATGGTGCAAGTTCGCACTTAATTGTCTGTTATTTCGTCTTCCCAGGGTATCCGGTTATTGCTGGGAGCAGTGCACGTAGGAAAATCGTCCGATGCTTGGTGAAGTGCAAGGAGAGCATCACGGAGAACTGTGGCTCGCTCAGATGGGTCGGTGATATACGATCCGATATAGTTGAGCGGCGGAGGAGGTCTGACCTGTCTGTGTTTGGCCGAGCGCATCAGCTTGAATATTTCTGCCGGAGTTGTCATCGCTTCGACTTGACATGTCTGATGTTCCTTCTTAGCGGCTGTGATAGTCGCACGAAGCTTCCTCGCACAGATATCCCGCTGTGAGAGTGATGTCGCGGCTCGGTATTCGACGTGTGCGGATTTGCAGCTGGGAGTCCACCACGGTGCAGATTTTCCGCTCCCCTTTCTGACCCTTGTTCCAGTCGCTTTGATTGCTTCCAAGAGATGGAAGCAGATCTCTTGGGCGTACTCATCCACTTTCTCTGTTGTACTCAGATCTAAAGCTGGATGTACCCATTTTGCAATGGCTCGCGCAAACTTTGGTAGATTTTCCTTCGGTACTCTGATCTTTGCTGGCACTAGGTCCCTGGTGGCGGTTGCCGCAGGTACGATTCCTCGGATTGGAAGATGGTCGCTGGTCATACACTCCTCACGATCGACCCAGGCCCGGGCTCCAGAAATATTGGTCCAAGCGAGGTCCAAGGTATTGCCGGCTTTGTGAGTGGGCTCTCCAGTGATAAGGCAAGAGAGATGGAAGTTTTCCGCCCACTTTTCTATCTCATCACCTTGTCCATGCGGCTTAGTAGCGCCTGGTTGCCAGGCAGCGTGCACCGAGTTGAAGTCCCCAGCTGCAATCACCCTCGGGGTCGGATTCCAGTTTATCAGTGGCAGGATAGCAGTCGGGCTGTTAGGAGCTTTATACACGTTGAGGAACGTGATTTCATTGACCTTTACCGAGCAGTAATCACCAGTGGGTGTGGGACAAGGAAATAACTGCTCCGCTGATATCACATTTTTGTTCTTTCAGGTGTATGTCACAGCCCTCGGTCCGACATCTACACCTCCGTGCGGTGTATGACAGATATATCCTGGGTGTGATATGGTTTCTTTTGATCTTAAGTTCCATCGCGGTTCTTGAATTAGCACAACATCTACGCCTAGCTCGTAAGCTCGAGAAAGCGCAATGTTGTGGGTTGGACCACCCCTGCCTACGTTTATTGACATAAAACTTAGTGTAGGAGGGGGGCGGGAAGGGGCCCGTAGGGCGCCCTTCACAAAGCTTCTTCAGGGTTCAAGGCCCCAAAGCCCGAACCCTCAGTCATTGCTGTGTCTGTCGATAGATTGTCCTTAACAGCAGCAGGAGAAGTTGGTCTTGTCGATCTAGTGGCAGCTGTAGCCGCCTCTGCGGCCTTGGTAGCAGCTTTGGCTCGAGCGACGGCCTGGTACTCGCGTTGGCCAGCTTGTCGAATCGTCACAAGTTGCTCCCTGGTAGCTGGGCCAGACCTGTTAGGACGAGCTAGACAGTCTCGACTGCCAGATTGATGGGGGCCTCCGCAGTTTCGACATTAAGAGGCCGCTTTACACTCGAATGCCGAGTGCATGGTGGATCCGCAGTTCCAGCAGGCTGGCGCGCGAGAGCACCCACGGGTGGCGTGGAAGCCGAGACATCGCCTACATTGCTGTATGGCAGGGCGGTTTCGTTGGATTGTCGCTACTCCCGAGTCGTCAAAGAGTCGGAATCCAGACTTTGGGCTAGCATTCCTGCGAAACAAGGCCGCCCAGGATCTGTAAGGAGCGCCGAGCTTAGTATTTCCGTGTATCCTCACTCGGTCTGGAGTGCAGTTCGTTACCCAGAGGATTTCGGCGGCCACCATTTCGGCAGTGACTTCGATTCGTCCTTCTAAGCCGAAAACTGCAACTGGAACCGTTGCGATCCGGAGGGAAACTAGATCACTTGGTGGTTCTAGTTTTGCCTCCACTTGCGTAAAGGTGCTGGAGGCCTCCAGCAGTCGAGTTTTTGCATCCGGGTTTTTGGCACGGATGGCAAAGCCAGTGGGAACGCGTTGCACCTGGTCGACATCGGACGGGGTGCATTGCGTATGTTTAGCCACGGCTTCGCGAACGCCAGCCGGAGAAAGCTGTCTCCACTCGTGGTTTGCATCGAGACGCAGGAAGAGTCGGGCATCTTTCGATGCTGTTGTTGCTGCTGGCTTCTTCTCCGGTTTCCTGGCAGATGGAACAGCCGAAACCGAGGTGATGTTTGCAGGAGCCTGTGCTCCTGACTTTTGGTGTCCTTCTCTGGTGACAGTGGCCCAGGTGCTTCTGAGCGGGAGAGCTGCAGTAGCCTTTGAAATATTCCGGGGAATGGCTACAGGGACAACGGTCGCAGGCGGAGTCGCGACAGTTGGTCGGTGGGGTATTACTGGCGGAGCAGTGCTTGGCCCGGCCGCCACGAATTGTGCGATTGCTGCCCTTAGGTAGACTTTGATCGAGTCTACAAAATTTTTATCTTCACCGGTGGAGAGCGGTAGAAGAGCTGCCTCCACACTGCTAATCGCCGTCGAGCAGATATTAAATTGCGCGGCTTTTTGCCTTGCCCTGCGCTCCTCCGCATCCATCGCTGCAAGTAATTCTGGAGGGTATGTTTTTTCTTTGCCTGCTGCTTCTATCGCCGTAGGCGGTGGGGCCAGCGAAGAGTTTTCGGCTCCTGCTGCGTTGGTTGAAGATACCTCGGCCCTTTTCGCTGGTCTTACTTCCTTAAATCGCGGTAGTGCTGGAACCGTAGCGCGCTTTTCGGGTGCTGCGACGGTTTCTCTTGGAGTTATTGCGGGCCCTGGGGCTTTTTCCGCGTCTTCTGGGCTGGAGGAGGCCCATCTTGAATCTAATAGAGATTTCAACTTCTGGACTTCGACGTCCAACATCTCTACCTCGGGTATATTGCGAACGTTAGCTTCGAGCGCAGCCTCGATGTAGTCTAAATTTTTTTCGGAGGCCTCTAATCCTTTCTCCGTAAGTTTTTGTCTTGCAAGAGTTAGTATAGATTCATGCAATTTGTTGGATTTGATGACGCGATCTTTGGTGATTCCGCTGATCGCGTTTTGGTGCGTTCTACGCGTCGGAGGCATTTTAAAATGCCGCCGATGGCAAACAATTACAATTCGATTCGATAGATGATGGGTGAGATGGATAATAGGGTGGGAATGGGCAACTTGGAATTTCTCGAATTGATTGATTGTTTGTTTGTTGTACTACTTGAGTCTATGACTATCTAGCACATTGGGCTCCTTTCTGACCCAGGCCACACCTTATACAGTGCTCCTGTCTTCTTTTGTTACTTGAAATATCATTGATATATTCCCCTTGATGAATAGCCATTCAGCTCAGTATTTACCCGTGGAATTCGGCCACCTTTTCCACGGAACCTTCTACCCCCCCTCCCCCAAAAAAAATGGTAGCAATGGAAACTGCGTGCGCAGGAAAAAGTCTCAAAAAACCTGCAGCCCCAGCCAGGCGAGGCCTAGACGCCGGGACCACATGAGGTGCGCATATTAATCTATATCTAGCAACTTTGTAACAGTCGAGGCCGACTTGATCCAATCCACCATCTCCGTATCGGGTGTTGGGTACGCTCCGGAAACTCATCGGTTGGCTTTTTCTCCATTATCAAGGGTTGATAATGATTAGAGCTCCGACCCTACCATCTGATCTGATCGTAGTTAGCTTCATGCTAATGGTGATCGGGGGATGTGTTGAGAGATGAAGACGATAGAGACCGCGGAAGAGATTTGGAATCCTCGTCGAAGTGAGGACTTTGTTACTCAATCTCGGCTCTGCAGACTCTACAGTGAGGGCTGGAGGTTCGTAGGGGACACCACTGACAGGTTTTGAGAATAGTCCCCCTCTGTACTCTTTATTGAAACGTAAATCCCGCTACTCAGTTTGTGGACTTATTGGCAGAGTGAAGCTTATGCAATAATAAAGGATAAAAGGATGTCAATTCGACCACTCTTCTAAACACAGGTACCAGACTCCTTTTAATTTCAATGTATAGCCCGTGCAGGGTCTCCTGTCAACAGCAGTAAACAATGCTAACACAGGGAGGGCAAGACTGAACACCTGTACGCGGTGTCCACTACGAACCTGGGACTGAAATATTCTCCCAGGGCCAAGTTCATTCAAATTTCGCAATACCGAACAAGTTGGCCCACGAGGCAATGATTCAAATTGCTCCACCGCGTCAAATTTTCACTCCCAACGAGTCTGGCTCCTACCTAAGTCTAGTCAGATCTACAAGCACGACCTAGTACATCTTCATTCCAATGATCACACCACTCTTCGACCTTCATTGGCCTCACCTGTACACCAAATAAACGCTCGCGCCGATACTTATACTCGACGGAGGACACAAAGCGTGGCGCACAAATCTGGGAGACAGTTCTTTGGGATGGGCGTGAGAGGGATCAGGACAAGTTGAAAAGACGACACGCAGGATAGATATAACCTCGAAGGTCGTGAAATTTTGAATTTTGTCAAGGACTTTTATCAATTAAGCTTTGTGCGCGCCAAGACTTCGCTTGCGAGAGTGCAGCTCACATTATAAACACAAGCCAACGATGGAAGGTGTTGTGGTCCGCCTTCTGGTGGTGTTCACTGGTATAGTCTGAGTAGCCTGGGTACCTACTCCACATGGGAAGGAGACGCCTAAGACCATATTTCGCGCGGAGAAAAGTTGAAAGATGATGGAGGCATGTCTGGATAACTTAGGGTTTTTACACGTTCCCTTGAGTGGGTATTCACGGATGAGGGTTGACTTGGGGTGAAGTAGAAGCTACCATAACTTCGCAGTGGTACTTGCAAATGAAATCTGAGGCATGAGTGCTCTTCCCACACGTTGAATCATCTATTCTGTGCTTTTCTTTGATATTGTTGTTGAAATTGGCGCTACTTGCCAATGAAGAGGCGCATTGACACGGAACGTGAAAAGGCTCTATTATTACTAGCCACATTCATGACAACTTATACATTGACCAGCCTCCCAATTATTTAGCATAAACAAGTTCATCGTGTCCTTCACTTAGATTTAGTAATAACTTTAAATAGTGCTCTGATACTAAGTGGGTTTAATCAACAACTATCCACTACAGTTTTCAGACTCTTCAATCTCCCAACTCGCTTCACTAAGTAATATTAAATACAAGCCTAACAGCTTAAGCTTCTCTATACAACTTCTATTACAACAATTGTGTCATAGCTAGATAGCCGCATACGCAATTAAAATCTGATGCAAAAAAAAAATGCTAACACAGGGTGTCGGAGCACTTGCTCTGGTAGGCCTGAGGTTTAGATTCATGCCTTAGGCTCACAAGTGGACTCAGGTTTTATCAATGCTTCAGGGGCGTCCACAGATAGAGATCGATATACATATACACGTTAATCAGTCAGCGCTTCTGCAGTAGCGAACCCCATTCTCATTACCTGTGATATCACAGAGATTGACCCTGTCATACCAACACAGGGTATATGCAATCCCCGTTCGCCAAACACCAGTCGGTCGGGACTACTTATTATCGAGCCTAGTAGGATCGACAAAGTATATTCCAACACAGAAATAATAGAAAACTCAACAACAAAACCCTTCAAGTACTTCCATTAGGCATCACCTGACTTATCTGTGTACTCCATATTTTCAGCAGATACGCACTTTTAGTCGGATGATTAAATTTGGCGTTTAGAACACTCACACTCAGATTTTATTTGCAGATACCACTCGAGGTTACCCTTTACGGCGTATAACCTCTTCCGTGCATGAGGTTCCGAGCGCGCGTTGTATACTTAGTATACAATGGGTGTGGGTGTAAGATTGGGGTGATATCACGTGGTGTCTCGTGGCTCCTAACTACAACGGATCTTGTGTAGAGCTTGAGACTAATACGTAAATTCTATATCCTTCAAGTGTCGGATGTCTATGTGTCTATATACATTGATTACTCCTTACTACTCAACGCTAGTAGATCTACTGCTGTGGTCGCGGGCTGTGACCGCGGGCTCTGACAGTGCGATTTGCTGCGCGAGAGGTCATAGGATAATTACGATTACGTGTGTGTGTGTTTCCTACATCTAGCTAATTCGTGCCCTGTAGATCTATCCGGGATCCACAATACTCCTTTTCCCATACCTGAGCTGTCCTCAGCTCACAAAATTTAAAAATATATTTTCATCATAATATGATAGTTAAAATATTCACAGGCCAGCTGCGGCTTTCAGTCTGTTCCGATCCTCGTTTAGTAGTCTCTGACTGCCACACCATAGGCTCCTCACAGGGTGTCCTTGTCGCACATAAGCGGGGAACAAATTGGTACAGTTGTACTTGTTAGACAGCTTGCATCCTCCAGGGGAGATCAATGAATACGTGTTTCCCTCGGGACAACTTGCTATTGCCCATGGCCCGTCGTAGAATGGTTCGAATTTGTATCTACGTCGTCGTACTCGTAACACCCAGTCGCCTGATGCGTATGTCTGCATGAGTGCTTTCTTTTCTTGTAGGTATGATCGGGTCTGGTCGCGGACGGCCTTCATACTAGCGACGTAAGATCTTGCTATGGGTGCGGCATGTGCTTTTACTAACTCGGCGGCCCAGTCATTTTCCTCTCAGAGAGTTGACTCACGGGTGTATTCTGGGTATGCCAATTCTTCATTTGGTGGTTGTGTTCCAAATAAGAGGAAGTAGGGACTATACCCGGATGGAGCTATCCTTCTGTTGTACATCATTACTGCATGAGGAAGTGCTTCATTGGGTGATTTTATAGAGCCGTCTAGTAGGATCCTAGCTAGAATGGCTTTGAGCACGCCGTTTGCTTGTTCTACCTTGCCGTTGCTTTGAGGCCTTATGGGGGTCGAGTGGGTGACCTTAATTTTATACCGGGCGTGGAAGCTCTGCGCCTCTAAGCCACTGAAACATCCTGTATTGTCGCTGATGAGTTGAAAACAAAACAAAAGAAAACTTCCACGCAAAGTCCTGCATTACAAAAGAAAAAACTTTGACAATCTCCCTTCCATCGTTCCGCCTCGGCCACCACGCGCCCGAGCCTCGATTCCTATCCCTACTTCCATGCCAGATCACCTAGGCTTTCGTTCATCACCTCCGAGTCACAGGTATCCCTGCCATCCCCCGGCTAGCCTCCGCGTATATTCCGCTCTCCTGGACATAGTCCCTGAACAGTTGCCACCCGCTTGATCCGAGCATTGTTTCTATAGCTGGCGCCCTTCGCCTTCCGCTTTTCAGCCGCCATGTTGCCAGTGCTTTTCGACACTGAACAAGGTGACCGATTGATTTTTCTCTCCCACACTCGCAGTGAAGTGTAGCGTCAGTGTGGTTGAAGCGGCGATGATAAGCCGCGAAGTCCCCATGTCCGGTTCGAGCGGCTATTAAGCGAGCGTAGACTGCCCTTGGTAGTGCTAGTTCTGGCGGTTTCTTGCGTCGCATCTCGAGTTCGAGGTCTGCATAATGTCTGGGGCGATTCGAATGCCACCAGTCTGTAACCATCTGTCTGGCCAGTTCGCGAGCTTTCCTTCCGGAAGAGGCGAGGGTCATCACCCCATGTGTCGTCCTCGTATCGTCCGACGAGTTAAGCTCTCTTCGAGCGAGCTCATCAGCCATTTCATTTCCTACCAGCCCTTCGTGGCCCGGAATCCATCCTACTTTAACAGGTGCTGCTGCTCTAGCGACCATTTTGCAGAACTTTTGAATCCTCCAGGATGATGAGCTTGTTGTTCCCGTTAGTAAGGCCTGGACAGCCGCAGAATTGTCGAGCAGAATATAGATGGCGCTACGACCACGATCTCGCTTCCTGCTAGTGATTGCTTCAAGAGCAGCTAGAGCTCCATGAACCTCCGCGTCGTAGACCTCCGCATTGGTTATTTTGCCTGAGCCGCTTTGCTCAATTACCCTGCCTGTGCCACTGATAAAAGTCACAAAGGCCCATGACACTTTGTCGGTGGACGCCCCAGAGCCATCATTGTACACGCAAAGACAGTCGGGTGGGAGAGTAGGTAGCCACTCTCTTATAAACCTAGCTGCTTCTTTCTTGCTTGTCCAGCGGGGAATTGGCTGAGGGGGGGCCGGAGGTCGGAGCGTTGGAGGTAGTTCGGCCTCTGGCAGGAGTCGATACATCCTCTGGACCCTTGAATCATGCACTCTGTCGAAACCAAGTCTGGTTTTGTTGCATGTCTTTAGGCCGAGTCGGTGACGAGCGCTGTCTGTGCTTTCCGTGGCCCGAAGTCGAAGCGGATGGTACTCATCTAGTGTCCGGATTCGTGCGGCAGTCTTGAGCCTGCGTTCCTCGAGCAGAATTTGTGCTGGCGGAATACCAGTCTCTCTTCTCAGTGCTGCAACAGGCATCGTGCGCCAGGTTGGTAGAGCCACGCGGATTCCGAAGGCAGAGGTTTGGTCGATGACTTTGCTCTGTCTCTTGTAGGAATTACGCGTCACACCTCGATAAGTTTCCCTGGTTGGCCCCGGGCACCAGACCTCCGCTGCATGCATCGCGATTGGCAGAACTATCGTGCGAATGACTGTGGTTAGTAAGTCAGGCCTTGGTCCCTGGGTGCACTGAGTGAGCCGTCGGAAGTGTTGCACTAGCCGCATTGCTTTGCTGGTCCACTTTGCGACGTGACTTTCGAAGGTCAGACCGCGATCAAGGTGTACTCCGAGCCATCGGATGTCGTCGGATGCTTGTACATCGCGAGTGCCTACCCTTATAGCTGGAAGTTCGTGTCCCCTGGATCTTGGGCCGACGAAGTAGACTACTTCGGCCTTATCTGGGTCGAAAGAGACGGCATTATCAGCGGCCCACCCTAGGACTGCATCGACTTCTCTCTGGACAGCTACTGCGGCTTCAGTTGGAGTTGAACCTATGCCGAGGATGGCAACATCATCTGCATAGCCAAATCTCCAACTACTGCCTCCCACGACTTCGGCCATGTAGAACAGAAAAAGAATTGGGGAAAGAGGCGATCCTTGTGGCAGCCCGCATTCTAGGAATACCGGGTCTATGACTCCGTCTTCGTGTCGTACGCGAGCAGATCGTTCTTGTAGGAAGGACTTTATCCAGGTGATAGCTGGTTTAGGCCACCCCATCTTGTTCATCCTCTGCAGCAGCCGTCCGTGGAGTACAGCATCGAATGCACCCTGAACGTCCAAAGTGACTAGGACTGCTTTCTTCTGCCGTTTCATTGCATGTTCTACATCGTGGATGACGCATGAGACGAGGTCGTTGGCAGACCTGCCAGTGAGTGCTCCAAAGAGTTGCTGCGGGACTGCCTTGTAGGTGAGGGCGGTGTAAGCCATTCGCCTTGCAATCAGTCTCTCGAGACCTTTACCCAGGGAGGAGAGAAGTGCGATAGGCCTCCATCCTTTAGCTGTACTGAGGTTACGGCCGGGTTTGGGGAGAAGGATTACTTCCGCTAGCTTGAAGGCCTTCGGAAAGTGATTCAATCGCAGTGAGCCCTCAAAGAGTACTCTCACTGCGTGACCAATTGATGGCCAGGCTGTCCTAAGAAGACGAACAGAAATCGCGTCTGCTCCAGGGGCTTTGTTTTGGCAGGCCGTTGTAACCCACTTGGCTTCCTCGTCCGTAACGCTCGAGACCCATGGGAGGTTTCCGCGTCCTGGCTCGAAGTCCTCAGCGTCGACGTCGTTCTGACTGGTGAACCGGCTGAGAAGGAGGTCGCGCAACAGAGTTGCTCGCTTTCCTGGATCCGAAACAAGACCATCTGGAGTTTGGAGTGGTGGAGCAGCTGATGTAGGTTGCGGCTTAGCCCAGCGTGCCATCCGATACATGTCGACGTCGGTTGTTGCTTCGGAGAACTTTCGCCGCCAGTATTGGCGTTTGGCACTTTTGACTATGCGACGGAAGTCCTTTCTGCTCTCTTCGTCCCTGAATATCCTGTATTCGCGTTTGGCCTGTAGGCACTCCGACGTCCACCAAGGTGCTGTCCTACCCTTCTTCACACTCCCGCGTCTACCAGTGACCCTGATTGCGTTGCTAATAGTTTGGACCAGCTTATCAGCAAGATTGTCCACCGCGTCTACTGAAGCCATCGGCTGTAGCTCTATTCCTTGAGCCCAACGGTCTAGCACCTTTGCAAAGTCTTCGAGGGCGTCGTCTGTCACTCGAAACGGTTGGCCTGTTTTGATAACAGCTCTAGCTTTCGAGTTCGGACGGGGGACGTCTCCTGCAAGAGTTCTGTGGTCCGATGTCGAGTCAAGCTCTATCGAGACGTCTGCAAGGGCTCCCGCGTTAGACCAGACTAGGTCGAGTGTGTTTCCAAGATCGTGAGTCGAGACGCCCGGGGTCGAAGATAGGTCCATACCGTGCTCGGACATCCATTTGGCGAGCACTTGGCCGTCACCGTATAGCCTGGTGGCCATGGGCTGCCAGTCAGGGTGGACGGCATTGAAATCTCCACCAACTACTGTGGGCCCAGACGGGGCCCATGATAGGAGCGGCGAAAGGTCTGCTCCAGGAGCGCGATACACTGAGACAAACGTGACTCCTTCAACCTTTACGGCGGTAAGATCTGGTGATGCCTCGCAGATTGCTAGTTGTAGGCACTTGGTCCCTTTTCGCGTATAAATGAGGGATCGTGGCCTTGCGGGGTTGGCTGTGACATGGGGGGGCAAGTGCTTGTCGAACCCAGGATGCGACTTGGTGGGCCAGAAGCCGTCCTTGTGTTGAGTCCAGGGTTCCTGGATGAGTAGGACATCGGTTCCTGAATCCCAGGCGGATTGCAGGATGATGTCTGTAGCGGGGTCTCCTCTGCCCAAATTAGCGCAGAGGAACAAGATCGTTGTTGCCGTTGTGTGTAGCTCGGTAAGGTTGTGGTCCCTTACGGGCATTGAGCAACGTTTGTAGTTTCGTTTTCAGCAGTCGCCTCAGCGGCTTTCTGCTTTGCTTCCAACTCTCGGATCGAAGCGTTTCTTTCTTTTTGACCTTGTTCCCGGATCACCGACAGCTGGTCTCTTGTGCGTTGCACAGTCTTTCCGCCGGTCCGCGTCGGCCTGGCCATGC
The DNA here is from genome assembly GCA_905067625.1 of Blumeria graminis f. sp. triticale. NCBI lineage: Eukaryota > Fungi > Ascomycota > Leotiomycetes > Helotiales > Erysiphaceae > Blumeria > Blumeria graminis. The sequence continues at coordinate 1,222,016 of LR898469.1, forward strand.
AGCTAGGCTCGGTTGCGGCATGCGGCCCATGGCAATTGATGCACCTTGGGACGAGCTGTTTGCACTCAGTAGCCTTGTGCTCAATCGATCCACAGCGAGAGCAGCGCTCTGCTCGTGAACAGATCTTAGTTGGGTGGTGTCCCCAGCATCGGTTGCATTGCGCAATTTTGGCTTTACGCTGAAGTTCGTTTAAGCGACCGCTCTCTTCGAAAAGTCTTTCTCCCAGCTTTGGCTTGCCGGTTGCAAAATGCAACACCCAGTCGGTTGACGGCCTAGCCATGCTTGTTGCAAAGGCACGAGCCGAGGTCGGTCTAACGCCTGTCTTTAAGGTCGCTTCCTCCATTACCATCTCCGATGTTACTGGCGTTGGTCCTTCTAAAGTGAAGAGTCTGTCTGGTACATTAGGCGCCAACACTGAGATCCAGTTGGAAGCAGCTTCCAGTTTCATTTCCGTGCTCTCCAGGAGTACGGCGCCTGAGAGGAGCGCGTTTCTTGCTCCGTCTCCTTCAGCTAGTATCGCAAACCCTGAGTTGACGATGGTAACCTGCTTAATTGCAGAGTTAGCTAAGCGCAGCTTGCTTGCGAGGCTCATTTTGATGTAATGAGGAGACATGCGTCTCCATGGGTGGTCGGGCTTGACCCGCAGGAAAACACGCTCGTCTGGGCGAGCTAACTTGGGAGCTGAGGCAGTAGGCCTCGGAGTTTGTGTGGGCCCTGTCGCTTTTGACTTAGGCTCGCTGGCTGGTTGCGATTTTGTCGCTGCCGGTGGTGCGGCCTTAGTCTTTTTCCTCACTACCTGAGTCCAAGACCCCTCAGTAACGATGGGGGTTTGTATAGAATCGATGTCGATTGGCCTAGTAGGCTTTGTCGAAGCCGGCTCTTTGCCTTTCGCCTGGCTGCTTTCTCTCGTGAGTATTTGCACTGGTCGTGAAGTGCTCGCGCTATTCTTTCCTCCCGACCTAGTAGCCGACGTAGGGAGGGTTGTCGTCTTGCTGCTACTGGCAGCCTCTGATGGCCCACTGGATTGGGGCTCGGGGTTTCCGCGCAGGATGTTTGTGATAGTGGCCTGTAAAGCCTCTCCATTCTTTTCGACAGCTCGTCGGAGCTGTTTGTCGGTTGTGGCCGCCAGTAGGTTAATGTACCCACTGACGATACGCTCAGCCTCTGCAAAGCGTATGTTAAACGCCCTCGCTTCATCTGCGAGGAAGTTAGTCAAGGAAGCACCCATTGACTCGGGGGGGTTTGGGGGCGAGTATTGGCAGCTCGCCTCGCAGATAGGTTCTGCGTTTGCTTGTGTGTTGTTGTGGTGGTGGCTAGGTGGCCCTGTGAGGACCATTTCGACGTCAGGACGCGTCGAATTTACGGGTGGGAGAGGGGGCCAAGAGCCAGCCTCTGCGGAGGACTGGGGCGGCATGGCAAGGAGCAAATCAGAGAAAGCTGAACAGTAGATAATCGCGTGTCTGGCGCGTCGAGACAGTTCTTTTTGGGGGCGGACAGCTGGGGTTGCTAGCAAAAGAAAGGTCAAATGTGTTGTGGTTGTGATCAGTGTTTTCCCTGAATTAATGTTTTGTGATTCGGTGGGGCTGGTTGAATAGGTGTTAGGTTACCTAGCGCTGGGTCCGGCTGCTTCATTAGTTGACACGAACGGCAGTTTTGAACAGCTTGGAGTGCGGCCAGAAGTAATTCAGGGTGCCAAAATTTCCGGTTGGCTACTCGCATGGTCGTCCCGATGGATGCATGTCCTTGGCCTTCGTGTATGATTCCGATCTCCTTTTCAAGTTCTTCCCGTTCCAGCACGGGGAGTATGCTGGGGGATGTTGCTGTCGTTGGCGAATCTCCTATAGCTGTCGAGGTTATTGGCTTGACTAAATGCAGCTTATTGTCGTAGATTGTAAACGTCCTCTGTACCCAATTTGCGGTGAGTTTTGGTGGTAGGTCTTGTCCGGTTAAAAGGTACTCGAAAATACATTGAAGGTCTATCCGGTTTAAATGTTCGGGATTGCTCAAGGTTTCCTGCTCGTGTAGGCTGCCTTGCTCTGGAATCATTTCCTGAATGTTGCGTAGATCTTCGTGCTTTTCTCTAGTAGGGTACATATTTTCCGTTGGGCGTGATAAGTAGTCTGCCAAAACATTTGCCTTACCTTTTCGATACACTATGCGTATGCCATAATGCTCGATGCTGTCTAGGAATCGGACGATTCTTACTGGTTGTTCAGCTTTAGTTCGGATTGACTTGAGTGATTCATGGTCCGTAACAACAGTGACGTCCGATCCTTCGACCCAGTGCCGCCAGTGTTGTAAAGCCATTAAGATTGCCAGTAGTTCCCGTTCCTGAGCCGAGTACCGTTGCTGCGTGTCGTTGAGTTTACGTGAAAAGTAGGCTATAGGATGAAGAATAGATCGAGAGTTATCGGATACAGAAATGCTAGGCTGGAGTAATACTGCTCCAAGGAACTTTTGGGATGCGTCTGTTTCCAAAACAACAGGCAGGCGCCAATCGAAACATTTTACCACTGGAGTAGTTGTGAGAGCGTCTTTAATTTTGCTCCATGCTGCTTGGGACTCGGCAGTGAGAGCGACAGGCGAATTCTTTGGACCGATGGACTGATCAATGAGAGGGCCGGCCAATTTTGAGAAATCTTTTATTAGTGAACGAAGATAGCTTGCAGCGTTGACAAACCCGCGAATCTCAGACGTAGTTTTTGGCATAGGCCTATCTCGTATTGCAGAGACTTTATTTGGGTCTGCTGAAATACCCAGAAAAGAGATAGAAAATCCAAGGAAAATACCGTGTGTAACAAAAAGATGGCATTTGGATGTGTTGAGAATTAATCCATACTCCACAAACCTAGTAAAAATGAGAGTCAAACGAGTGTGAAGTTCTTCGGGAGTATTTCCCCAGACTGCTACGTCGTCTAGGAGTCCTGCGACAAACGGTCTGAATGGCTGAAGGACTTCTTCCATAAATGATTGAAACGTGGCCGGAGCGTTACAGAGTCCAAAAGGCATAACTTGCCATTGGTAGACACCGAAGGGGGTGACAAAGGCGGTCTTTTCGCTGTCATCTTCGTGCATGCGGATTTGCCAGAAACCATTTTCGAGGTCGAGAAATGCGTAGTATTTGTGTCCGGAAGCTCGTTGAATTTCATCTTGAGTATTTGGTAACGGATGTGCGTGTTTTTTTGTTACTTTATTTAGTTCTCTATAATCAACACATATTCGCCAAATTACTTTTTCAGAGCTTGCGTTTGTCTTTTTTGGTGTAAGTAGCAAGGGTGCTGCCCAGGGTCCTTTGCATTTTTTGATTAATGTTCCTTCGTGAGCTTTGCAAAAATCGCGGATAGCTTGGGGTTGTGACGGACTGTAGCGTCTTGGAGGAAGTTTGATTGGAGAGCTATTACCTGTATCTATTCGGTGGGAGGTTTTAGAAAGGATGTTGGATCTTCTCAAAGATTTATCGAAAAGGGAAGGAAATTGTTCTGCATAAATTCGACCATACTTTAAACCCTAAGTTGTAGTACTCGGGTGCCATTTTACTTTTATTACTTCTGTGGTCGTACAGATTTGTTGGGAAAGATTGTGTTTACTGTGGGGGGTTAGGGTTGGTTTTTCTGGAAATTCAAGGAGCTTAATCTCACCATTGGCAAGGAATTTTAATCCGAAAGTATGGAATACTGTTTGCCCGAGCGTAAGATCTCCAGGAAATGTTCCGTCGGGCACAACGCCTGCTGAAACAGTAAATGGCGTTGACCACTTCGCATTATGTGTGTAACGGCTAGTGAGCCGATAATTGTCCTGTATCACGTGATGTTAATCACGTGCCTCAACAATTCTGTGAAAGGGCGAAACTTCACTCTAGTTTATTCTGAACATGACTAGAGGATTCTAGCAACTGGCATTGAGACTGTGAACTGGTATCAGGGAAACATAACAGAGGCTAGTATCAGACAGGAAGGAATATTCTAGATAGCCTAATAAGTGTATAAATAGTTGAGTTAGGACACACATATTATGGTATAAAAAATAATAAACAACCTTCATATATTTGATCGCCCCAGCATCTATACCTCGAACTGTGACAATGTGAGAGTAAGGAAAATTGCGCATTGACTAAAACATCTTGGGAGACAGTGGGACCTTTGCCACCTATTCCAGACATCGTGGAAGTATAGTTTGTCTGGTAGGGATTTAGTTTTTGTGCGAGAGAATAGGAAATATAACAAGAAGGACAACCGTAATCGATAAAAGTCGAGAAACTGAACAAAGGGGACGTTGTTAAACGAGTGTAAAATAAGTTGTGTGGCTTGCCATGTCCCTCTCGTGTTGGTTTGAAGACGAGGGGGGTGGTGTGATTGTCAATGTCTACTGCCACAAAGTAGGCATCTTGACGTCTTTACTCGACAGGATGTTCTTCTTCTAATTCATCGAAGAATTTTTCCAACTCGTCGCCTGTTGGAAAACAATCTGCGTTATCATAGTCACCAGATGTCTCTTTAGGGTCAATTGAGTTGATAAGATAGGTTCCTCGGTTCCCTGGTCTCCCTATGTGCTGCGGTTGCTTTTGATTCCTACTTTTGTCCAAGAGGGCCGAAAATTTCTTCTTGAAGTTACCGTACTTATCTTTACCGGTATCTTGCTTGTAATGCGGCGGTACTTACTTTGTGTAGTTATTCTTTGGGCATTCTCTAGCCCAGTGTCCCATTTTTTTACAAATGGCACAACTACCGTCGCGTACCGGAAAAGAGCACTCAAGTTTAGGTGATGTCATGTCAGCTGTAACGGCTGTTAAGCCTAGGGATTCCTGTAGCCTACGCTGGCTAGCGCAGGCAATGAATGCAAGGGAATCTTCGGGAAGGATCTCGGAATACAAGGAGCTTAGAAGATTCTCAATGAACTTTCTGGAAGCATACTGAAGGTTCATGAGAACCACAGGTGTATCAAGAATCTTCTAGGGTATTGTCGAGGATTCCATGTTATTCCAGATATAGGGAGAACCTTACAGAAGAGGAGTATCTCAGAGTGTATATATATTTGTATTCTAGCTATAGGAATTCTCTCTCTAGAGAATTATAATTAATATACTATACTTACAAGATCGCCCAAGCATTTTGTACTGAAACCGTGACATCAGCTTTCTCTTGAATTGGGAATACTAAAGGCTTGTTCTGCCTGGGATCTGATATCATTAGCTTAGACGATGAGTTTGTATACGCGCTAACGCAAAGATTTACTTGCGCTGGCCATTTCGAGATCCGGGTCGCTATTTGAACAAGTAGTTCGACACCATCACTGTTTGATCTTCCTACCATCATTGGCTGGAGATGTGTCCATATATGCGGCAAGTAGGTCTTTGTGATATCAGATAGAGTATCTCGAGTAGTATCGCTTCCTCTGTCTTGCTTGGACAGGCCGTAGTAGCATTCGCGGATTCTGGTGGTGAAGGAGTTAACGTCTTCTCCATCTCTGGCAGCGAGGCGGGAGAATATGGTTCTGGGACTATGTAGGACGTCTAGTCGCTGCATAGTTTTGAAGATTGCTTCCAGTAGCAAGGGCCAAGTAGTTGCCGGATTTTCCTCAGCCCAAACGCGTGTACATTGGAAGTTCTCTTTCATGTCTAAGCAAAGCCGTTGTGGCCAGTACCAGTACGGGACTAAGGCAATTCTAAAAACTGACTGAATTTCAGCGAGCTTGGAAAACACAGTAGAATTGGCCTCGTCCAGGCGAAGTTCCGGTCTTATTATCACCTTATTTTTTATGCTGGTATATGCCTCGTGATTTACCTCATGAGCCAGAAGTGCTTGAGGCCAAGCTTCTTTGACAAATTTTTCGCCAGGTGTTAAAGCGATGGAATTGGGCTCTGGTTTGGAGGTGACATTTGTGCTGTCGACCGGAGGGTATGTATCTGGCCTTGCCGGGGCTTTGCCTTTTTCAGGTCGGGTCGTCGAATTGGAGGCTTCAGACATTGCGAGCTTACCAGATTGGTTTCTTGGTTGGATCGCTTTGAGACTCGTCTTTATCTCGTACATTGTTATTTCTATGCGGTCCATCCTTTCAGCCATTATTTTGCTTTGTTCCGCTTGGTGAATGGCGATGTCCGTTTGCGAACCTAACACGCTTTCAAGTTTTTCGAGTTGCTTCTTGATCCTATCGTTGAACTCGCTTTGCTGGTCAATATGATCACGAACCTTTTTGTTCACACCCGCGATTGTCGCTGGCTCACTCTTTTCGGACATGATGAGTGGTATGACGAGTTGTTCTTACTTTTTTTCTTTTTTTCTTTTTTTCTTTTTTTTTTGAAATTTGGAAATGAGGTTTACTCTTCAAAAATATATTTTTGAGGTTCCGAGCGCGCGTTGTATACTTAGTATACAATGGGTGTGGGTGTAAGATTGGGGTGATATCACGTGGTGTCTCGTGGCTCCTAACTACAACGGATCTTGTGTAGAGCTTGAGACTAATACGTAAATTCTATATCCTTCAAGTGTCGGATGTCTATGTGTCTATATACATTGATTACTCCTTACTACTCAACGCTAGTAGATCTACTGCTGTGGTCGCGGGCTGTGACTGCGGGCTCTGACAGTGTAATTTGCTGCGCGAGAGGTCATAGGATAATTACGATTACGTGTGTGTGTGTTTCCTACATCTAGCTAATTCGTGCCCTATAGATCTATCCGGGATCCACATGCATACCCACCACAGGGTAAAGCGTGAGAATCCTATGGCTATGTCACAGGGGCAGCTAGTTGGGGAGTAGTCACGTGATAATTATGGCGTAACTAAGCGAGGATACTTAGATTTAGATCTCTGCTTGTAGATTAGTTTCGTTCCTTGTGCAACTACAATTATATATTCTGAACATCCGAGTAATTATACAACGCCAGCCCGTGATAGTTAGTTGCACCTTTCTTCGCACGCGCTTCATATCAAATTTAAGGCTACCAGGAATAATTATAGCGCGTAGCGATTTAAAATAAGCCTTATGGTAGACTCAGAGATTCAGAGATTTTGCCACTAAACCGAGACCGACTAAAGACCGAGATATATATCATAATCTGAGACAAGATAGGACTGAGTAATTAAAAATAAAAAAAATGGATAATTCTTGGGGAGAAGACAGCAACATTGAATCCGCTCCCTCATACACTCGTGACGATAGACATGAGAGGGCCTGGATAGCTTTAGTGGAGGTGATAACCAAGTACCCTGGAGTACAAGAAATTTTTATTTACGTCAATTTTGAAAAGAAAGTCGACCTTTCTATATTGGCTAATGCCCCGGCAGAAGTGAAAGATATTTTCCATGAACTTTTCGGACTTATTAATGGACACTGTGTGGCCCAGAGGCAAACTCTACATACCTTACAAAGGACGAATGAGGAGAGAAACGACGAGGTTTAAAAACTAAGATCAGTGTACAACAAACAGAAAAATGAAATCTCGTTGCTCAAAAGTCAATTATCCGAGGTTCCAATTAAAGAACAGAAACCCCCTTCCGTAGCTCCCACAGTTCCCCAAGCTTCTGTCATCCAACAGCACCCGGCGCAATCATTTCCGCCAAGTATGATTTACTTGGAGAAGCCACCATCCATAGACCCATTCTCAGGTGATCAGAAAGACGTAGTAAAAAGGCACAATGATTACAATGCTTGGAAGTTTAAACTAATCTCTAAGTGGAATACTAGCGGAGGGATTTTTGATTCTGAGTTCAAGAAGATCTGTGATGCAATCAATTGGCTCAAAGGCGATGCTTATACTCGCCTGCAGTCAAAAATTGCTTTATTTTTCTCAAGTACCGATGACCCATCAGGCTGGCCATGGTCTACTTCTGCAGAACTTTTCCGAGAACTCGACAAAAAATATCTTACAGCTGACATACGCGCTATAGCCAGAGGAAATTTGAATGATCTGAGAATGACTGGGAAATGGAAAGACTTTCCATCATTTATTTCAGAATTTGAAAGACTTGCAGATCAAGGAGAACTCAGTTCTTCCATGCGAGTATATCATCTCAGGCGTAAGGTTTCCGAACCTCTACGAGTGGCGGCAAAAAATCACATTCCCCTGCCTTCCGAAGATGACGTATATGCATGGATAGAGATTTTTTCTCAATTTTGGAAAAATCAGGAGTCAAACCGCCATATCGAAAGCAGCTTCTTTGGCAACCCAAGTGGAGGGAATTTTTCCAAGTCCCATAGTAGCGAAATGATGCCAACAAGTGATCCCATGGACTAAGATGAAATGCACTTGACTAGAGTCACTGTGACTCCGGCTGAATGGCAATATCGAAGAGATCACGGTTTGTGTAATCGATATGGTGGAAGAGGTCACTATTCAAAGGAATGCACTTCCGAAATTGCAAGAAAAAGCAGAAGGGGCCATGATACTGCCGATCGTGAGTTGGCATCAGCGGAATTGAGTCGCGGTAACCGTGGAGGTCAACAAGGTAATTTTAACTATAATCGGAGTAGTCAACGAGGAGCATTCAGTGGTGATAATAAAAATAACTATTCTTCTGCTCCATTTAGTCGCCGGAGCCAAGGTGGAAGAGATCCTCAGCCGGGCTATGCAAGAGGACAAGATGGAACTAGAAATGCTAATTCCAGTAATTTTCCGCATTTACGGATGCAAGAAGTAAACGAATGGGGCCACAATTACGATTCCCCATATGAACAGCAACATAGCCTTGATAGCCCTGTAAATAATTTAGGCCACAAGAGTGGTCGAGTTCTGGGAGAAGTTGAAACGGAAAATGGGCATGTTAATAAATATCAAATTGAAAGGAACGCTCCTTGGAGTCAGGGAAATGGAGAGCCCCGGCATTAAGTCGCGTGCGGGGCATCAATGTACAAAAGTTTTTTGATTTACAGAGAAAATGTATACATCAGGATTCAACTATTGGAAACCCTATAATCTTAAATAAAGTTGGCAAAAATTCTATATCACTATCTGGAATCTTTTACTCTACAGTACAGCGCAAATTTTCTTTCTCAGTATCTATACTTCTCGATACTGGTAGCACCGAGTTCATGTTTGTAAGAAAAGCTTGGGCAATTGCTAATAAACTATCCTTAACACCCCTTACACGTCCTCACCCTCTCTATTAAGCTGACGGATGTGTTTCGGAGCTAATAACGCATCGTGTTTCTGATTCCTTAGAATTAAACAATCATTTCGAGGAAGTGGATTCCCTGGTTACCACACTAGGACCCGAACATGATGTTATTCTGGGATTTCCATGGCTGGAGCGTCATAATCCTTCCATTGACTGGCAATTAAAGTCAGTTAAATTTGACAAAGAATTTTGCTTAATTAACTGCTTTATTCCCGAAAATTCAAATTATAAGTCACCTTATGTTGAGGAAGTTATCGATCATGAACACGTCACTGTACCCGAGAAAGATGCACCGGAGCTTTCAACTACACTGGCATCGACGAGTCCAATTCAAGCCAAATCTATGGTTGGTAAACGGGTCAAACAAGCAACTAAGAATAAGCATGAAATGCTACATTCTCCGCTAGAATTCCTTGATGAAGTGAATTGTAATGACATCCGTATTCTCAAAGCACCAGGATTTTTTCAATTTTCAAGACAAAAAGGTGTGCAGGTAATGCGAATTATGGCAGATGAACTCGAAAAATTAGGGGAAGAGCGAGAAACCGATATCAAGGCTCTAGACTTAGTTGAGGATGAATACCAGAAATTACTCCGAGGACAGGGAAATCCTCGTAAGTGGAAAAGTAGATTCCCCAATTATTTTCATGAATTTATAGATTTAATATTTGATACAAACAATACAAAGCTACGCAGAGCCTCTGATGAAGATGTAGTTAAGTTTTTTAAGAAGGCTAATCGTCGTCCTCCCTCTATGGAGGAAATAAAGATGAAAATCCCCAAAGTTTATCACGATATAGCAGATGTAGCGTTTCCCCAGGAGGCCACCAATCTCCCTCCCCATCGTTCTTATGATCATAAGATAGAGCTCTTACCTGGAAACCATAAATTTCCTAGATCTAGAGCACGTCCTTGTTCTCCATCAGAGCTGCATGTCATCAAACGCTGTTTGGACGATCAATTAGGTAAAGGATGGATAAGACCATCAACGTCGCCTATTGCAAGCCCAATTCTTCTAACAAAAAAACCAGGAGGAGGCATTCGAATTTGTCATGACTTTCGTGGCATAAATAATATCACAATGAAAAACCGATATCCCCTTCCACTCATCAAGGAAACTCTGGACCTTATTTGTGGAGCAAAAATATTTACAAAAGTTGACGTTGTTTCAGCATTCAATAGAATCAGAATAGCAGAAGGTCACGAATGGCTGACAGCCTTCATAACCCGTTTTGGCCTCTACGAACAACTAGTGACACCCTTCGGATTAAGTGGTGCACCCGCGACATTTCAACGGTATATTAACGATATATTATACGATGTATTAGATAAATATGCCACAGCCTACCTTGATGATATCATAATTTTTTCAAATTCTATAGAGGAACATGTCAAGCATGTTAGAGAGGTACTGAAACGGCTTCGCGCCGCAGGGCTTCAAATTGATATAGATAAATGTGACTTCCATACTACAAAGACTAAATACCTTGGTCTTATTATTACACCTGGAGGTATTGAGATGGATCAGGAGAAAGTCAAAGCTATACTGGAATGGGAACCTCCAACTTCAAAACGACAACTCCAACGATTCTTGGGGTTTGCAAATTTTTACCGCCGTTTTATACGCAATTTCTCTGAATTGGCACACCCTCTATACGGCCTCACTAAAAAAGATGCTGTTTGGACCTGGACTTCTATTTGTTCGTCTGCATTTCAAAGTTTACGGGAGGCATTCAGCAAAGCTGCTTCTCTCGCAGTCTTTGATTGGTCAAGAAAAGCCGTTGTGGAAGTAGATGCAAGTAATTGGGCATGTGGTGGTACTTTATCACAATGGGTTGGAAGCGAACTTAGACCTGTCGCATATTTTTCGTCCAAACATTCAGCTCAAGAGTGCAATTATGACATTTATGATAAGGAATTACTCAGTGTTATCAAATCACTAGAAGAATGGCGCCCAGAGTTAGAAGGACTACAATCCCAATTTGAAATATTAACAGATCATAAAAATCTCTAAACTTTTCAGACAACTAATGATTTAAATCAAAGGCAAATGCGATGGGCGGAATTCTTATCCCGATTCAATTTCCAGCTTATATATCGGCCAGGTACAGTGAATACCCGAGCCGATGCCTTGAGCCGAAGGCCGCAAGATGCTCCAAAGGATATTTTAGATGACCGCCTTTCCGCAAGGCGCGTTCCTTTGATTCCGGCTTCCAAATTTGATCACAGTTTTGTCCATTTGAAATTCATTAAAATGTACAAAATAGACGTCTCTCAATCAATCGATGATTTGATCTCGAACGCATACAACAATTCCTTAATTATGCAAGATATCATAACTGATCTGTCAGATTCTACCGTTAGACGCTGGAAACCTTCGCTTGCGAGACTATTAAAAATCGCATTTAGTGAATGTCGAATAGTAGCTGGACGCGTTTATTATAGAGACCGTCTAGTAATCCCACCAGACAATGAAGAAATCCAACTTCAGGTACTTCACAGAGCACACTATTCAGGAGCCGCCGGACGCCCAGGAAGAGAGAGAACTATTGACTTAATAAATAGAATTTACTGGTGGCCCGGTATGACAGACGCTGCAAGGAAGTTTTGCAAAGGCTGTCTCCTTTGCACTAAAACTATGACACCTAGAAAAGCTCCTACCGGACTGCTTAAACCACTACCATTACCATTTAAACCATGGTCTGATATTTCCATTGACTACATATCACCATTGCCAGAATGTGAAGTTCGACATCGAAAATTCCGACACATTGCTGTTGTTGTAGATCGACTTACAAAAATGCGCCACTTTCTTCCAACGGAGACTCTATCCGCAGAGGAGCTGGCCGAAATATTTATCGAAAAAATTTGGTCGCTGCATGGTTTACCAGAACGGATTGTCTCCGATCGAGGGTCTCAATTTATCTCCACATTCTGGAAATCTCTATCCCAAAGACTGGGAACTGTTCTCAAGCCCTCTTCTGCATATCACCCAGAAACGAATAGACAAACAGAGCGGGTCAATGCTGAAGTAGAACAATTTCTACGAATTTATGTAAACTGGGCTCAAGATGACTGGGCTATGTGGCTGCCGCTAGCCGAATTCGCGGGGAATAATGCTATATCCTCAACAACAGGGGTTAGTCCTTTCTTTGCCAATTATGGTTACAATCCAAAGTTGGGCATTGAAGCTCAAATACCAGCAGCCCCAATGCCATCGGAAGCTCAGCGGAAAGAATATTTTAAGGCTCATGAGATAGCTAATAGATTTAAAGTCATTCTAGATCATGTTAAGACCTTGTCCAAGATTTCTCAAGACCGTTATGAAAAAAATGCAAATTTGCATCGTTCGGACGCACCAAAATATCATATTGGAGATATGGTTATGATAAGCACTCAGAACTGGAAAATGGGGCGACCTCTTGAAAAACTCAACCCACGATGGGAAGGTCCATTTCGTGTCACAAGAACCTCGCCACACACCGTAACGGTAGATCTACCACAAAATATAAAAATTTATCCAACTTTTCACGTTTCTAACGTTCAATTGAGATCGAGTGAGCGAGCACCAGGGCAAAAAGACGAGGATATAAAAGCAAATGAGGGCAGAACAATTGTAAGAACAGATGGCCAGAGGGATGTGGTAGAATATCACTTCAATAAAATTGTAGGATACGAAAAGATGCAAAATAATCGCTGGTACTATCAAGTTCAATGGACTGCAGGCGACACAACATGAGAACCTGCATCGCATTTAAAGGGATGTGATGACGCACTCTGGAAGTTTCATAAACGAAATCCACAAGCAGGAGCACCACGGCCATGGCTAAAACGCAAGTGAGAATGTTATCTTTCTATCCAATTGTTTCTCTTTATCTTTTTTTTTTCTCATGGTACAAGAGTGAAGCTCTTGTTTAAATGGGAGGTAGTGTCACAGGGGCAGCTAGTTGGGGAGTAGTCACGTGATAATTATGGCGTAACTAAGCGAGGATACTTAGATTTAGATCTCTGCTTGTAGATTAGTTTCGTTCCTTGTGCAACTACAATTATATATTCTGAACATCCGAGTAATTATACAACGCTAGCCCGTGATAGGCTACGCAATTGTGCTTTCATCATCTCACAAGTACAGCATCACCGCGAGAGAGAATGGTCTGTGGGTCTGATTGGATTCGAACCAGCTATCTCCTGTCTCGAATGGGGTAGGTGTTCAAGCTACCCATTATCTACTTGGGAGAACGGCCCGGATGGTGTATCACTGCACCATTCAACCCTTTTATATGGTTATATTTAATGAAATAAACAATAGTAAATATTATACGACTATGGGGACATTGGAATTATATATACATCTATGGGAGACATCCCCACTTGTCTCATGTGCCTGTCAAACCCAGTAATGACCAGCCACCTCTCATCTACCAGGATGAGCCGAGGTACACTCTAGTACGCAAATACTCAAAAGTATATGCAACAGTGGGTAATATTAGCGCACTCGGGACACGGGTAGATGGGCTCTAAGAGTTCATTGCTATCTACATGACCGACAGAAAAGCCAGAAGCGATAAAAGCTAAGGAAAAAAAGGTATAGTAAATGTCTGAGTTACGGTGCCCTGCGCCGCATCCATATCTTTCAAAATCCATCTCCTCTTGAGTTAGAAACAATCTCAGCATGGTCTTCTCCCACCCTGTTCATTCTTCGGCAGACTGTAACATCTACTTATGGTTAGGAGTTGGATGAACTTCTAGATCCCCTCTTAATGATTAGCCCGGTCTAAATAAAGTTACTCGACGTGTCGGCGCCTACATAGACCCAAAAAAGCTATTAAAAGCCAGGACCTTATAATCCTACGTTTGAAGATTGAATTTTACACAGATGTCTGCCTACAGTCGAACTTCATGATTTATTTATGGTATTAAATAAAAAGAAAAAAAAATAATAATAGGAAAGGAGAGGAAAAAGGAGATTACTGGGGGGAATTTTTTTAACATTTAATGTGTATTCAGCTATCTAGCTATGACACATGACCGGTGTTATGTATACATGTTGGATGACCCTCTTGACGCTTTTGACGTTAGAGACCGTCATACTCTGGATTTCATTCGCAAGTACCACTATGAGGTATGCTTGCTTACACAAACAGTCAACCCTCCTCCGGAAGTACCCACCAAAGGGAATATTAAAACCTTTGGTTATCCAAGCATGCCTTCGTCATCCATGCACACCAGCGCCGCGAGAAAAGTGATTGTGTTTCGCCGGATTTGAACCAGCGATCTACTGTCTCGAGTGGGATATGTGTCCAAGCTATCCAGACTCTACATGGAAGACTGGCCAAGACGATTTACCACTGCACCACCCAGCCATGGCGGTATTATTAGTGTCGCTGTACTCTCGCAACGGAAGACTTGGCACGCACAAAGCTTAATTCTTAAAAACTCCTTGCCAAAATTCAAAAATTCACGTCATTCGAGGTTATATCTATCCTCTATGTCATCTTATTAACTTTTCCTCATTCCTCTCACGCCTATCGCAAAGAACTATGTTCCAGATTTGTGCGCCACGCTTTGCTTCCTCCGTCGGGTGTGGATGAAGGCATGGGCGTGTATTTGGTGGCAAACTGAGGTTAGAGAAAGTCGACGAGAGGTGTGGTCATTGGAATGAGGATGTACTAAGTCGTTCTTGTAGACTTGATAATGCTTAGGAAGATATCGATCTCATTGGGAGTGAGGAATTAATGTGGTGGAGTGTTTTGAATTATTGCCTCGTGGGCCAACTTGTTCGGTATTGCGAAATTTTACTGGGATTGGCTCTGGGAGAATATTTCACTCCCAGGTTCGTAGAGGACACCGGCTAAAAATTTTCAGTCTTGCTCTCCTCAATATCACCAAGTGAAGCGGGCTGGGAGATTGTTTCGTTTTATTATCCTGTCTGAGTCTATGACTATGTAGGACATGCAGGTCTTCTCTGCTTACAGGCCAAGGATACCTATACCAGTAGTATATCCCCTCCTATGCCTCCCATACAGCTCCCCTCAAACAGTATCACCCCTCACAATTCCTCATTCGATCATACACTTAGAGGAGCCCTTAGCCCTTCATTATCTCCCCTCTCCAGCCAACGAAACGATGGCCATTTGCGGGTGTATGGCAGCCGGGGAAAATTGCAGAAACCACTGGGTGCGGGGCTCTCCTAATACTGACATTAGGACTAAATCCGAAGACATAGTGGCCCTTCCGAAGCGTTTATAGAGGCCGGCTAGCTGGGCGCTGCAGGCTTGTGTGTACCATGTAAAATTCACCCTCTAGCTTTCTGGCCTCCTTCCAACTTGTTTCTGTTACACTACGACAAGTCAAGCGTAAGCAAGTATAGGTATATTCCAGGCTACTGTTTCGGACTCAAGGAATATCTGATGCTTGCGCTGAGACGCCCGAAGAGGTTCCATGTCAATAATTATTACAGGGTAATGTCGTGTCAGGTCGTGACTAGTCGCGTGTCTCGCAAATATACAACTATCAAGGGAAGAAACGCGTACAGAACGTCTAGTCATAAGAACACTGTAATTTAGGAGATATATGTAACTTTTTAATGTGTCTAGGCGTAACATTTCACCTACTCATGTAAACTAAGCTAGACAGGTCACATGACCTTCATAGCAGTACATAGATTTCATCTGTAGCTACAGGGTTCTTTACTAGGGATTGGCCCTAGCCTAGGAATATCCCCAGAACTGAAAGGTCTAAGCCGGCGTGCACTTGGGGCGTTGATTGCAGCTCGCTCCGGACACGGAGATTTCGCACAGTATCATCGGCGTTTTACACACGAAGATGCCTTAATGACTTGCTCCTGTGGCGAAGAAAAAAGTACGGACCACTTCTTTCACTGCAGCATAGGAAGAAGCCGGGCTCGCCTTAGTGGTGGACCTCGGCACTCCAGCCCCGGTATTAAATGGGTCCTCAGCACGCCTAAAGGGGCACACGCCTTCGGAAAATGGGTGGAGCTGACAAAGTTCTACGACGAAGTCCAACGGGCACATTAGATATTTCCCTTGAGATTTTTGGTACTGCGTGAATAGTCTGCGGGAGTAATTTCAAACTACTTGTAAATAAAAAGTAAAATCCCGGGTAGAGGGAAATTTGCTACATTTAAATTGGAAAGCAGAGTAGCGGACAGCAGGTCGGACTCTTTTGTAGTTTCTAGGTGCTGTAGGGCGCGCTAGAGCGTCGGGTAGTTCTGTAGGGACTGGGCCGTCCAGCACGTGACTAAGGTCACGAGCTGTAGACAGGCACGACGTTAAATTTAATCAAATCAAATACAGGGTTCTTTACGGTGCTGTAGGGCGCGCTAGAGCGTCGGGTAGTTCTGTAGGGACTGGGCCGTCCAGCACGTGACTAAGGTCACGAGCTGTAGACAGGCACGACGTTAAATTTAATCAAATCAAATCAAATACAGGGTTCTTTACACAGAGTCACAAATTCAATATCCAATCACTCAATTCAGAATGCCTCCGCCGAGACGGAAGAAAGCCCGTGGGGTGTCCCAGCCCCTGACGCCAGTGGGCCCTGGTACATCAAAAATCGTGAAAAATCGCGATTCTAACCTCAATAAGACAGCCGTCATAGAAGCTCTTACTTCCAAACACCCGTCAAATATGGGCAACTCGGATGAGAATTCCCAAGCAGAGAACATCGAGATCGATTCCGATTCAGAACTATCATCAGCCCCCGACGACGAGACAATGCTAGATGATACAAGCTTTTATCCTTCAATTGAACTGACGCCTACTATACAGCAGTCACAAACTAAGGAATCGTCACACCCCAGAATGGCCCTAAAAAGTCTACAAAATTCTATACACGCAAGTCCTGCAGCTAGAGCCCCCCCGCCCAATAATGAGGGAATAAACCCACCCGCTATAAATAATCGGCGCGTTACATCTCAGCTTCCCCCAAATTCAATTAACGAATTCGCAGCAGTGCTGACAGCTTGGCAGAATGCAGGAGCAAAATATCTAAAGAACCTCCCCCCATCTATTGCCGCAGATCTGCGAGCCATTACCACCAGGAGTGCTGCACGTATCATTGCCGGCCTGCCAGTTTTTGATGAGCCCAGTATACAACAAACCGCCCCCTCCCACAATACCATCAAAAAAATACTCCAGATATAAGATCCCAAGAGGAAAGAGCGGCTCCTTCACGAGCTCCCACATACGCAGCGGCTGCCCAAAGAGGTAGCAGTGCTCCAAGCCCAAAAAAAACCCCCTCGGCCAAAAGGCCTCTCACACCAAAGCCTGACGCCAGAGTCATTGTTCGACTACCCACGGAACACCCCCTCCGTAGTGTGGATCCACTTCTTGTAAGAACCAAGCTACGCCGACTACTAAGCCGTCCAGAACTTATCAAAGACATCCGAATGGTGCCCACAGGGATAGCTCTAGTGGCCCCTACCCCCTCACAAGCTCAGGACCTATTTGAAGCAGCAAATGATCTCAAACCTATGACAGGCGAGGTACTGATGGAAAGACAAGAGAAAAGATTAAATTACCTACTTGGCCCGGTACCCAAATACGGATACAATGCGTGGGGCAATTGCGAGGCCCTTACATATGATGAGATCTGACAGGAACTCGAAACAGAGAAAGTTAGCTCAGAATCAATATACGCAATGTTATGGACTCGTAGGTCCAACGAATCCTCAAATAGCGATGGTACACTGCGCTTAGTAATCAAAGCCTCATCTATCAAGAACCTCCCCAACTACGTACGTCTCTTTGCGAGAGCCGCTCGACTTAGACCCGCCGACGACCGACCGCAAATTCCCACCTGCTCCAACTGCCATGGATTCCACAACGTTAACACATGTACTCGTAGGCCTCGCTGCGCCCTCTGCGCTGCCGAACCACATGATGGTACTCGTAGCACCCCTCCTAAATGCTTAAACTGTCGTGGACCGCACCCAACAGCTACAGATAACTGCCCCGCCAGACCTCGCCGTGAGAATGGAACCCTTGTTCGTCCTGACAAGGAAAGACTACGGCAAATACGTCAACAAGGCCACAAAGCTTGGCAGGCCAAAAACCCTCTAACAACCGAAGTAGCTGAAAAGCAAAACGACAGCTCAACACCCAATGACAACATGCAGACATGCGAGAGCCCCATTATCACAGCACAGGCTACCCCGACGCGGCTTCCCTCTCCCACAACTGAAATACAACTTTAATGGTCCGAAAGCGAGGACATAAAAAGCAGACAGCCACTGGCCTCTGCATCTTTCAAACCAATGTTGCAAAATGCGGTCCAGCCCACGACGCTGCCCTTGTACTAGCTTCACAATCCGGGGCTGATATTAGATTTATACAAGAGCCATGGATTTACACAGAAATCTCTCAAAAGAGAACTAAAACCCACCCTAACTACCTTGCTTTTGCTCCGCTTGTAAACTGGACGAGTCGACCCAGGGTCATGACCTATACACGAAAAGGGTGTGGCCTCTCGCCGTTTCAGCCAAGTATCCACTCGAGAGACTTACTAAGAGTCTGTATCCAGCGAAAGGGAAGGCCAATGATTGATTGCTAGAATATCTACAACGCCCCCACGGGCTCCAATGACGCAGGGGAAGGTCTGCGCCTACTCTTGACGCTCTCGGAAACCCCAGACATTCTTGCCGGAGACTTCAATATTCACCACTCGGTATGGGATCCGACGACTAGGAACGATACAATCGCAGGAGAATCTTTACTCGCCTGGACAGTCGGCAAAGGTCTCCTACTCCTCAATCCATACGGAGTACCAACGCATGACGCTGGCGGAGTAATCGACCTCTGCTTCGCGAAGACGAGCCCAAAATTTTCCTGCCAAGTTCGCCTAGAACTCGAAGCTGGCTCTAACCACAGAACTCTATGCACAAGAATTTCAGATAGAGGGGCCCAAGCTCCCGCTCCCGGCCGCCTTCGATATAATGCTTGCGACTGGAAGGCCTTCGGCACAGTCCTCTCAAACCGAATTATCTCCCCCTCTCTAACAGATCCCGAAGAGGAAGCTACCTTTCTTGTAGAAGCAATATCAGGCGCTTTACGCGCATCTTGCCATAGATCGAGAGAGAAAACAAGGGGCTGTAGATGGTGGACAGAAGAGTGTACAAAAGCTCATCGAGACTTCTGCCGCGCTAGACGCCTTAATTCTAAGGCCATACAGGAACGTCTGTTTGTTAAAGTCGTTAGAATAGCCAAGAGTGAGTATTGGCGACAGAAGATCGATGGAGTAGCCAATCTCACCGAGGCATACAAAATCACCAGCTGGCATAAGAAGCAAACCCGCTCGCATACCCCTCCCCTGACCGGACCTGATGGCCTAGCTGTCACTCCCATAGAAAAAGTAAAGCTCTTCAGGGACTCGCTTCTTAGTCGCCATCTAAACCTACAAGATATCCCGATAGATGCGCCCGCTGTACCCCGAAAAGGTCTCCCATGGCCCCCGCTTACAGAGGAGGAAATATTCCGATCATGCTGCCAGGTAACATCCACCGCCCCTGGTCCAGATGAAATCACGATAGGTGCTCTTAAACAAGCCTGGCCAATAGTAGGAAGGCGGATTATAGCGTTGTTTCGCCAATGCGACCAGCTAGGAACCCACCCATCTATCTTCAAGAAGTCTAGTGTTATCATACTACCAAAATCCGGAAACCGCGACTTATCCCTCCCGAAATCCTACAGACCGATAGCTCTTCTTTCCTGCCTGGGAAAGGGACTCGAGCGACTAATAGCTCGAAGGCTCTCGTACATCGCACTCAAACATCGGATCTTAGCCAAAGACCAGTGCAGTGCAGTCCCTCGCCGCTCCTCCACAGACCTCACCACACCTCTAGCATGCGATATACAAACAGCCTGGGATTAAAAAAAAGTAGCAGGAATCATAACGGTAGACGTTCAAGGAGCCTTTGATGGCATCCAAAAAGGGCGTCTCTCACTTTGTCAACGAAATCAGGGCTGGCCACCTAACGTGGTCCTCTGGGTAATCTCCTTCATGGAACAACGAGAGGCTAGAATACACCTAGATGGGTTCTCATCTTCATCGTTCGAGATCCTCTGTGGCCTACCCCAAGGCTCTCCTGTCTCTCCTATCCTCTTTCTCCTGGCAAGCGAAGGAGTGCTTCGACTGTCGCACGGCCGATTTGGGTACGCAGATGATATCTCTCATTTCCCTTCCGCGACCTCTCTAATATCGTGTGCCAGTCTCCTCCAGACTCAGCTTAACAAAACCCTCTCCTGGGGGCGGGAAAATGGGTTCACTTTTGATACTTCGAAGACGAAGCTCCAGTACTTTCACCGGAAACGTGGCAATGTTGTAGAGCCAACAATCTACATGGGTGAAACTGAGATACTGCCCAACAACTACACCCGCTGGCTCGGAGTATACTTCGACCGTCGTCTACGCTTCCGATATCATGTTAGTGAGACCTGTAGAAAGTCCCTAGCTATCACAAGCCATCTCAGACGACTCTCGTGCACTACCCGCGGTATCAGCCCTCCCCTTCTTAGACAAGCTATTCAAGGAACAGCTTTCGCTATCCTCTTCTTTGGAGCCGAGACATGGTATTCCAAAAGTACTCCACAGGACATAATAAGGCGTGTTCAGTGCAGAATTAATGATGCTGCTAGAGCCGTCCTTCCTGTCTACCGAACGACTCCGACTCTTGCCCTTCTTCGAGAGACCGGATGGGGGACGGCTAGCTCATGGCTAGAACGGATACACGACCGCCTCACAGTTCGAGTCGCGTCAGCAGACCCACGTCACCCTTTACGGCGGCGCTGGACTTCCTCCCGAATGTTGTGGATCCGACAAAAAACATCTCCCGAACTATCAACTGATACAGTACCACCCCCATGGAATGCCAGTCGAGAGTTACTTCTACAAAATATCGGGGCTATAGGCAGAAAAAATGGCCGGAAAGAATTCATGAGTTGGCAAGCATCTCAAATCCCTTTGGATCTATTCGTCTTCTCTGACGGTGCCCTTTCAGAGGGTAGAGCCGGGTCCAGATATGTTATCTATCGGGGCCTCACACAGATAGTTGGGCAGGGGACCCTTCCTCTCGGAGAATCTGCCGAAGTGTACGATGCAGAAATAGCCGGGGCCACTGAAGGCCTAAGTGCCGCCCTCCATAATCCGATGGCTCGATACGCCACAAATATTACGGTTTGCCTAGATAATCAGGAAGCCGCCCTTCGTCTCCTTGCAGATACTCCTTCCCCTAGCAGCTCCTCTCGTATCGCTTACTTTCGATACCTTGCTACTAAATGGATAGAGAGAGATCGTAGCAACTTTCCTGAACCGGGTGTAGTCAGGGTGCGATGGTGTCCAGGACATGTCGGCATACCGGGCAATGAAGCTGCTGACGCACTTGCTAAACAAGCATGCGCAACCCCTTCACTCCCCCTATCTCCAACAATCTCACGAGCAAAGAGAGACATAATCTCTCGATACAAAGCCTCTGTATCCCTGTACTGGTCTAAAAACGCTCCTGAACGATACCAAAAACTGGGGATTAACGCCAACATTGGGAGCTCCCCCGAACTCAAGAGCCTTAACCGCTACGCTCTTGGTCGCCTTCTTGCACCTCGCTCAGGCCATGGAGACTTTTCTGACTACCAACGTCGCTTTCAGCTCTCGGACGCTCTTCTATTTTGCGCTTGCGGGCTAGAAAAGTCTCCCGAGCACTTCTTCTTTTGTCGACTCAATCGGAGTCGGTCCCGCCTTTGCAGCGGAAATAAACACCCAACAATGGGAATTCGCTGGATTCTAGGCTCTCCTGAAGGAGCCATAGCTTTTAGTAAATGGCTTCATGAAACGAGCTTTTTTGAAGCATGCAACAACAAGACTAACTAGTACCCCAAATTATATGCACTTGGCCTGTATTTGCTAGAGCTAAATTTAGGCGACTTCTGGTCTAAGTGATGGATAACTTTTCTTTTCATATGTATAACTATCTTCTCTATTGTATTAGAATACAAAAGTCTCAGCTCGAGAGTACTTTTGGCTTCTTTCCATAGTTCGGGGTGCATTGCAGGTAGGCCTTGGCCCATTTATAACATGTCGGGCTTATTGAAAGGTATCGGCACGTCGGATAGTTTATGTAGACTGAGCTTGCCAACACGAGACCTTAAGGTTGTGTTGTGAGCTAGCACGACGTTAAATAATTATAAAAAAAACATATTTTCTTTAGTCAACATTTACAACGTAATACCGTGTCCCACATATCTTTATTAAGAGATTATGACCCTTGCGCTTCCTGTGGAATCACGATTTATTCTTCCGTTGCTCTTCTGTTTACGACTCCATTCAGCAATCAGTTTCTAATACTACGGTGTCCTTGTTTTGTATCTACATCTGCGCCTCTACCTTTCAGTTTTTATCAAACAAGGTATCTCTGGCTCGCCACTCTCACATCTTGAATCTTTCATTCCTCTTTAACATGGCTCCATCTAATCTTCGCGCCAACGATATGGCACCCCCTCCAGCATTGAAACTTCATGGCATCGCTAACCTGAAAGACTGGATGCTTCTCATCGAATCGACCTTGCGACAAAACGCTCTCTCAGATTGGATCGACCCAATTCAGACTGAAGCTATTTACAAGTCTGAAAAGGAAACTGGCTCTAAAGATTGGTCCAGCTCAAACGAGCTCGTCAAAATGACACTGGCAATCAACGTCGATCCGGAATTCATTAAGATTGTCATGGCCAAAAATCTAGCCTGCGACAGCTATAAAAAGCTTTGTCGCTTTCTTCAAGGAAACAGCATCGCTGCTGTTGAAACGAGTATCACCGACTTCCTCGACCTCACAGAGAACTTTGAGAAGTATTCATCCTGCCAGGCTTATATTCTGGCTCATAAATCGATGGTCTCTAGTCTTCATTCTCTCGGTACACCTCTTCCCTCTCTCGTATACTGTCTGGTGTTAATCCGTGCGGTATCCATAAAATACCCTCAATGGGCATCCACCCAAAGATACCACTTCTCTGTTGCAACTTCTGTCAATCCTGCTCCTACACTTGACACTCTATATACAACTCTCCAAGACCACATTAGATTGGCTGAGAGCATAGCGCCTACTCCAGTACCTCTCGCACAAGCTCATGTTACAGGTCCCAAGTTTCAGAGAAACAAGAAGTGGGATGGTCCCAACTGCCAGTGGTGTACTGGTCCGCATGATGACACGAAATGCTTCTTGAATTACCCAGAACAGCGTGCCGAGTATATGAAGAGATTTCCTAGGGCCAATTATACCGAAAATAAAAAGTGGCGTTCTGAGTTTCAAAAACGTCACCCACCTAGCAAAATTTCCACTCATTACTCTGGTTTTGATGCCCGTTTTGAGAACTATGATCCATTTCGAAAGGATACAAACGACCGCGTTCAGCCAGCACTTTTTCCATCACAATCATCCTCAAGTTATACTGCTGCTAACCCATATTTTGTGGATTTTAATCCAAGTCCTTTCCAATAGGGTTGCGCGGGAGTTTTGAGAACACCATCAACTCCCACCTACAATTCTTTCGCGAAGAGTCAACAAAAGGCTATTACAGTATCCCCATCTCAGATAGAGCTACGCCAACATAAATGTAACTTTCGCAACGAGGATCATCATCTCTGCTCGACCAGTACTGGAATTAATTCCGCATTTGCTGCAGCAGTCCCGGCTGCAAGTTCTCGTGATATCTGGCTTCATGATGATGGTGCCTCAGTTCATATCACTAATGATATAAACGCGTTCTTCCGTTATCGGCCAGTATCTGGGTTGCCTATCGTTAAAATAGGGGGAAGTCCAGTTCAGCCTGTCGGGCTTGGCTACATCAAGCTTCGCGTTCTCCGGCAAGATTATTCAGTCAATGAAATTGTCCTCGAAAATGTTCTCTACATTCCTGGCTTCCCACTTAACATTTATTCTGGGTGGCTTCATGATCTTCGGGATGGATGGGATAAACATCGGATACTATATGAAGCGGACGGTTCTGAAGTTTGCCAGCTTCTTCGTGGACAAAACTGTTTACATTTGCGCACCGCCTCTTCTGCGTATGTTCTTAATACTAATGATCCGTCTATGCGATCCTCAACCTTCCTTCTCTCTCCAGTTGCTGATAATGTCTTTCCTGCAGCAATCCATGAAGCCCCTGTCACTCTCGAACTTCTTCATCGCCGTCTAGGACACATTAGCTTTCCAAATGTCCAGCGAACAATAAAAGCAACACTTGGTCTTTCTTATAAACCTCGTAACACGGATTCCAATCTCGATGTAACCACATTGTGCGATCCATGCGAATTCTCAAAGCCGAAGAAGGTTATACGCCGCTATCCGCGTAATCGAGAGTCGAAGTGGGGTGATAGATTTTACGCAGATGTCTTCTTTTGCAATCCTGTCGGGTATAATGGCCATATAGCTGGTATGATCTTCACTGATAGAAAGACAGGAGGACGTCATGGCTACACTTTCCCAGAAAAGAGAAATGCTTTCGATGCTTTGGTCACTTTTACTCGTTTCTTCCGAACTCAAAATGGCCTCCTGCCAAAATGTTTTCGTTTAGATGGTGGTAAAGAATTTGGGGGTGACAAAATGGTCGCCTGGTGTCAGCAGTATGGCATTGCAATCGAGCTTACGACAGCCTATTTTCACGAACAAGGTGGCCCTCAAGAAAGATCAAATAGGACAGTTTTAGATCCAATGCGTTGTGTCATATCAGATATGCGTATCCCATTCTCTCTTTGGCCAGAGATATTCCGTGCTGTCATTTACATTCTCAATCGTATCACCACATCGGTCTATGACGATATGACTCCCTACGAAGCACAATCTCGGGCTACAGGATTCGATACCTCTGAACACAAACCTGATAATTCTGGAATCAGAGTATTAGGCTCTCGTGTACTTGTATACATACCAAACGAGCGTCGAATAAAGTCGCAGAAAATGGATGCACGCGCTGAAGAAGGTATCTTAGTAGGATTTGAAGGGAACCATATTTATCGTTGTGGGATCCCCTCAAGACCTCTTGGCCATCAGCTTGTACGGTCGTCTCATGTTCGTTTCTTTGAGGGACGTTTCAATGAATTTTCTGCTGAAGACCATCCTGATGAAATACCTGAGCCCTCTTCTAAGTTTGTCGATGAGGTTGAAATTCCCTTTCCTAATTCTCCACGAATTGGAGTGGACTCAGATAATTCCAAAGAAAATGGCTCAGTAGGGGGTGCACATTTGAATGATGAAATACCTCCGCTCCTCGATGCAAGACACGACATGCCTGCTGAAGAAGATCCTTTGTTTGCACCTCTCCCACAACTCCCTAAGCGCGGCCGTGGTCGACCTCCCGGTGCCAAGAATAAGCCCAAGTTGACAGCTGGACCTAATTCATTCGATCTCTCTAAGCCCGAATCAGACATCCGTGTCACTCGCAGTAAAGCAAAAGGCTCAAATTCATTGCATACTCCGCAGGATGAGAATCCTATTCTGCTTTTAGAATATCAGTCATATCTATCAGCTCTCATTCCTGACAGCGATCCAAAGACCTTTCGTGAAGCTCTACTGAGTCCCAGTGCTGCTCTTTGGGAAGCATCTATGAGGGAAGAATTGATAGCTCTTGAAATGAACGATACTTCGCAGCTCTTACCTCGCTCTGAGCTTCCTTCAGGACGTGATATCTTTCCAGGAAGATGGGTTTATAGGCGAAAGATAGGGAAAGATGGCCAGCTAACCTGTTTTAAATCACGCTATGTTGCAAAGGGCTTTCATCAAAGAAAAGGCCTAGACTACAAAGACACTTTTGCCAGTACAGCACTCTCCAGCGTCTGGAAAGCTCTTCTCGCACCCCCCGCTTCCAATGACTGGCAAGTTGAACAAATGGATGTAGTTACCGCCTTTCTCAACCCTGAAATCGACACTGATATATACATGGCATGTCCAGACGGGTTGCATACTCCAGATGGATCCCCACTCAACCGCTGGATGTGGAAACTTAAGAAGTCACTCAATGATCTCAAGCAATCTCCACATCTCTGGCAATCAAAACTTCGTTCTGAAGTTGCCCAATTTGGTTATAAGCCTTTACTTCTTGATTCTTCCGTTTATCATAGTGACTCTGATGAAACTTACCTTGTTACTCATATAGATGACTTTCTACTCATTGGTCCCGAGGCTGGTGTTTCGAAATTGCGAAGACACCTACATGATTCTTTCAAAATGGTGGATATGGGACCTGCGGAGTTTTATGTCGGCGTCCGTATTGTACGCAAACGAGCAAATCGAGTCCTCTATCTCCGTCAAGATGCCTATCTTGAGAAGATTCTTGAAAAGTATAGCCTCAAAAATTGTACTCCAACTAGTACACCAATGCTTCCAGGACAGCACCTGATTCCTTTTGAAGGGACTGCCTCTACAGCGGAAACTGAGCTCTATGCGTCGATGGTTGGTTCTGCAATGTATGCTGCTACTCAAACAAGACCAAATATCACCTATACCATGACATAGCTCTGTCGTTTTCTTTCTAATCCTTCTCCAATTCATATAGCAGCAGTTCGCCATCTTTACCGCTATCTTTGCAAAACTACCCGTCTGGGTCTTAGTTTTGGTGCCGACTCTAACTAAGAGCTTCACGGTTTTACTGACTCCGATTATGCCCAAGATCCTCAAACGCGACGCTCTCATGATGGATGGGCTTTCTTCCTGAAAGGTGCCTGTTTCTCTTGGCGTTCGTATCAAATGAAGAGGGTTACTTGTTCTTCAACTATGGCAGAAGCCTATGCTATGGCTGAAGCAGCTAAGGAGGCTGTGTTTCTTCGAAATCTTTTTCGAAGTATCAACTACAACTCAGACGACGCAAAGATAGTCCGCCTCTACTATGACAATCAGCCAGGCTACAGGCAAATAAAAGGACAGGGCGTAACTCAAAAGAGCAAACATTACGACGTACCTGTGTTCTTACTGCGGGAATATATAAGCGACAAAGTAATTGAATTGGAATGAAAATCAGGATTAGAAAATGCTGTAGACGGGTTCACAAAGGCATTGTCGTCTGTTCTTTTTAAAAAGTTTGTCGGACAACTAAATATGACTACCTTGGATGCTTGATGAAATCCTGTAAAGTTTCGTAGGTAAGGGGGTGTGTTTAGGGGTAACATTTCACCTACTCATGTAAACTAAGCTAGACAGGTCACATGACCTTCATAGCAGTACATAGATTTCATCTGTAGCTATAGGGTTCTTTATTCGGGATCTCGCAAGATCCTGGCCTTCAAGGAACCGTGCCAGATACACTGAGCCAGGAAGGATCTCTGTACGCTGGTGCCCAGCGCATTCAGGAGTCCCTGGAAATGAAAAGGCAGATGCCCTCGCAAAAGCGGCCTGTACTATAACCGCCCCCAACCTGGCCCCTTCAATTGCCAGAGCAAGGAGAATTGTCAATCTTCGCTACGAGGCCTCTGCGTCGGAATACTGGTCGCGAAATGCCCCTGACAGGTATAGAGCGCTCAGAATCGGGCCAAGCTCCCGCATCACCCCAGAGCTCGCTAGTATGGATCGCCGGTCCCTTGGCCTTCTTCTCGCTGCGTGGTCTGGCCATGGTGATTTTGCAGCATACCACCGTCGTTTCGCACACAACAGCGCACCTTTAACATGCTCCTGTGGACATGATAAATCGCCGGAGCATTTCATGACCTGTCAACATGGCCTACTACAGGCGTAGCTTCGTGGAGCCAATCGCCCCCGTCCCCCAGACGCTCGCTGGATTTTAAGCTCACCAGAAGGAGCTATCTTGTTCCGAGACTGGCTTAAGTCCACTCTATTATTTCGAAGAGTTTCAAAGGTACCATTAATTGGGGAAGCTCTGTTTGCACCTACATTTGTAGGACAGCCCTGATTACTTAGACACCAACGCTATCTAAATATGAATATCCACATGTAGTTTAAGTTCCGCTTTTAATTATATAATTTATATCAATTTAAGAAGAGTCTCACTGATCTGGCGACTATGCGGACCGGGAGCAGTGGGGTCTTTATCGGGTTTTTGTTATGGGAATGCCGGTGCGTCGGGTAGCCCTTTATAGGCTGAGCTAACCGGCATGGGGCTTTAAAGCACTGTGTTGTGCGCAGGCACGACGTTAATATAAATAAATAAATAAATAAAGGGTTCTTTAGTCAACATTTACAACGTAATACCGTGTCCCACATATCTTTATTAAGATAGTGTCATGTATGATTTGATCTAAACCTGTATATGGAGACTAGGTCTAGTAGAAATATGGGTAAATGACTAAGGAACGGGTATGGAAATGGTTATATATGGACATGATCTGGATGATTGGAAAAGGGATGATACGGAGCACATATCACAACCAGTTTTACTCGATCATCTTCTAGATATTTTGTACCTTATTTTACATAACAACTCAAATGTATTCACTTATAGAAGTTATATCTTTAACACGACTTAGAAAACAATTGTCATCTTCGTCATCATACGATACCATAACTAAGTCAAACACAACTCCTTCCCAAAGATTATGATGAATTGTCAGAAAGTCTTGACATAGCGTGATAGCTGTTTGGAAGCTTGTCAAAACTTCTTTTGTACTATCCAAGAACCTGGAGAGTGACGTCGACCCAACGTCAATAGAAGTCCTTTTGGATAACATGCCGAAACTCTGGTTTTGACGCCAAAAAACGTTCCAAACTCGATAACACCCCAAAATGATCAGTACCAGCATACCTATGTGAGGTATCTTCCAAATCTCATTCCACGCTCCAGTCGCCTTTCCTTCCACAAGTTATATAACCTAATTTTTCCGATAGTCCCCCATAAACCAAGACCCTAACTTTTTAGATTATGGCTAAATTTCTTGCGGGTATAGGTAGAGTCGTAAATATGTAGTGGATGATGGCCGGTAATCAATGAGGTAAGCTCCTGCTTGAAATTGGGGTAAAATCATTAACAGTTATTGAAGCAAGCTAGTGTATGGTAAGTTTAAGATAGAGGACTCCAGTGAGAATGGCAAGACCGATACTGGTGAGAAGTCGTTGATAGTAGATATTTTGGTGTTTGCATTCGACTTCGATTAGATGCGATTCGTCTCAGCTATCCAAGGTATGGAGAGCATACTGAGTGATCACGTCGGTACCACTGGAAGGCGACTAGTTCATCTTTGCCAGATCTTTTTGATTGCTGTTAGTGGTAAAACTTGGCTCTGGTTACAGATAGGTCTCAATGGAAGTAGAATACGAAAGCTTTTGAAGCCCTTTAGTTAATTGCTCTGTGTGCCAACTGAATATTTAGTAAATTTTGATTGAATGCCAGCAATTAAATGAGAAAATTATCCTAAAGTTAATCTAGGCCGCTACTTCAAATTTCTCACCACATATTTTTCATGAAGTACAGGCTTATTTGCCTGATCTTTTGACCGTTCGAATTCTGTAGTCGAACCGTAGCATAATTCTAGGACACGGGCTACTTTCAAGTAACCTTAGCCCAACTTAAGAAATCGATGTGTTGAAACACTGAAAGACATTGTACACAGTAGGCAGGAATTGATGGAATCAACACTCCCTGCAGCCTTTCAGGGTGGCACCCCTTCTTCTTTGATCTTCCCTCTCATTCGACCCCCTTGCTACCGACGTTTTATTTTGCATTGGAATTTCACTCCAAGTCGTCAAAAATAGATTCTTGGCGTATGCTCCATATCATCTATTTAGATTTTTGTTATTTTAAGCCCTCCTAGACAGCTCCATGTGTCTTTTTGTGGGTAGGGGTCTGAAATGGGATTGCGAATCGTCATCTATCTGAGGATTATTGATGAAGAGGTTTGGTTTGGTTTGTTCGTTAACGTGTTAGGTAAAGTGACTACCATTGCACTCCTACTGAAGTTTAAGCACGGATTGGGCCCGGCTGGATCAGGTTAACTGCCATTGAGTACATCTTCCTCGTCCCACCTAAATGACCGGACCACCTCAGACTTCACCCATGTGTTGAATCATGTCAAGCCTAACCGTCCAGAGAACCCCCTTTTGGCGCGCCGAAGCGCAATTTCCTCCTCAGCCTCGGCCACCACGCGCCCGAGCGATTGACACCTTCACCATCTGTAGCTTTACCTTCGATTCATTCGCAGCTTTGGCTCATCTCAGCATCTCCTCATCTCATCCAGGGGTCGTTTTCTTCACTGGAGGCCTCATCCAGTCGCTCACCAAGTCCTCCTCAGTTTGTGTTCCCATATGTTCCTTCATGTAGCATCCCTATATCCTTCAGCCGATCTCTTCATCCCAGAAACTTTGTAGAATCTCCACCCCTCCGGCCTTGCCCCGTCGCTGCCATACCCCTAACTGTGGAGGTCGAAAACACGCGTGAAAGCTCAAGACTGAGGCATCGGTGCCCCAGCCTTTGTTGAACGCTCTAGATGGTAAGCCGGCAAAATGTCGTACGTATTTCGTCGGTGGCGATTCGTCGCAGGTTGAGTTGTTGGTGCCTTTGGCTGAGGTGAGGACGCATTTAAGGCCGGTATTTCGACCGTTCCTTCATAATGACTGGCAGTTGCGGAGGGTCGGACATTCTCTTGCTTCTTTGTTGGCGATTTGACTTTTGGAGGTATGGGATTGCTTCGGTAGGTGATGAGATGATTGTGGAGAGGGCCTCAAGATGAGTTTGGCTGGGAATAATTTTCCAGAGAAACAGAAAATAAGATCTTGAAGGTGTCGGTTGTTGTAATACGAACATCAGTCAGGTTATAGCCTGTCTGCGGTTCATATCTGGGGTGTAGATGGGTGATTTCGTTAAGTTGTTGTTATGAATCTACTTATTGGCAGATTTTCGAAGCTTTTAAGCTGTAGAGGTCGAGTCGATTTTGACGAAGACAAATTATCGAATTTTCGAGGCTACGAAGTTACGAAGGTCGAAGGTGCGAATGTCAAGTGTGCAAAGGTACGAATGAAGGTAATCGAGGCCCGAATTATCAAAGGTTACGAATTCAAATGTTCAGATTATCATGTTATCAAAATATCGAGTTCCCAATAAGCAAATTATCCAATTAACAAAAAAGTTGTTAGAACTAAGGAGCAAATTCTAAATTTCCAACCAACATAATCTACGCTCCATTTGCCTAGCTCTAACCGAATTCATGAAATAGCCCGTGCGCCACCCCATCGAAATTATCTACAGCGAATTCATAACAGTAGGTCCCCCTCTTATTGCGAGTTCCTACGAGCAGTTGGTCTCGGCTTCTTTGGAAAACGAACAAAAAACTTATCAAGTGCTTCCAAATCCTTTACATGTTCAAAAGGTTCCCACATGGGTTGAGAATCGCCAGCCCATTTGACAAGATACTGAAGCTGACTTGATTTCCCAATTCTTCTGGAATCTAAAATTTCTTCCACATAAAATTCGAGTTCTCCGTCTACTTCAATAGGAGGAGGAGGTATTTTTTTCTGCGCCGGAAGAGGGTCTATAGCCACTAGTTCGAGTAACGAAACATAGAAGACTGGGTGAATTCTCATGGTCGAAGGTAAATCTAATTTATAAGCATGAGTCGAGATTTTTGCTATTATTCTGAAGGGTCCTAGTCGCTTGTAATCGAGCTTGGCGGATGGTCTCGTTGTTCGAATGTTTTTCCGTAGCAGTCAAACGGAAGATCCAATCTCAAAAACTGGAGGAGAAATTCGGTGCTTGTTAGCATGTTCAACATAAGTTTCCTGTACTAGCCGAATTTCCTGTCGAAGGTGCTGCTTGAGACTTTGAAGTTTTACTCGAAACTGTTGTAGTTCTGGTGACGAAGGTGACAAGTTATTTGATTCCTTTCTTAGAATCTCAAATCGAGGGTTGAAGCCATAGTTTGCGAAGAGCGGAGTAACCTTAGTGGTTGCAGAAATCGAATTATTATATGCAAATTCAGCAAGAGACAAATAATCAACCCAATTATCTTGCTGGTACGAAATATATCCCTGCAAATATTGCCATAGAATAGCGTTTATTCGCTCAGTCTATCCGTCTGTTTAGGGATGAAATGCTGTACTAAGGCGAGATTCAATGGATAAAACTTTACAAAGTTCCTTTGTATAGCCAGATGTAAAGATCGAGCCACGGTCTGAAATTATTGAGCTCGGAAGACCGTGGAGGCGGAAAATCGAATCGCGATAGAGGCGAGCAAAGTTAGTCGAATCTAAGTCAGTATTACAGGGTACAAAATGGGCCATCTTAGTGAGACGGTCAACCACAACAAGTACTGAATCTATCAAACTGTGGATAGTTTGAAGGCAATTAATGTCAGATATAAAGTTTAAGGAGTTAGGTTTACAAAGCTTGGAGTTACTTGTTTCGAAAAAAGGTGTTTCGCTTGGGCTGTAGCAATAAGAACTCTATCTGTTCTGACTAGAGATGTTTCGTTCCAAACCATGAGAAGCTTGGTCTATGGGGACACATAGAGCATTTGCCATTTTCTAGACGTACATAATCTAGATAGTATCAGTAAGAGAAATGGCAGCCAGGAATTTATTGACACTTTTTACTTTTACTTCATACATTTTTCAATTGACTCGTAGAGTCTAACAGAATCAAATGAATTTGAGAACGGAAGACCCGTGATAAGGTCTAGAGAGATTGATTCCCAACGTCGCTGAGGAATTTCCAGGGGCTTGATATACCCGTAGGGTGCGTGTCGGATAGGTTTCATGCGCTGACAGGTATCACAATTGCGGATGTATCGAGCAATGGTTTTACGAATTCCAGGCCACCAAAAATCACGAGGTATTAGTTCAAACGTAGCTGCCTGTCCTGGATGACCTCCGGCAGGATGCGAATGTCTTGAGATGATAATGCGCTGCTGAAATTCAAGGTTTTGTGGTATGTAAATTAATCCATTGACTTCTAAAAGACCATCATCATTTTTGCAGCATTGAGCCAAATCCACACCTAGATGCCGAGTTAGTCCTTGATCAAGGACCTTGGATATGCTCTGCCCAAACGAATCTAGTTTCAAATTTTCTTTTATTTCTGCTTCAAAGTGCGCTTCTAGCGCCGAAATTTCAAATTTATCAGGCCCAGGCATTGTTGCAGGTTGCAGTTCCTCATTTTCAACAGGAAGATCTCTAGATCTCTCTTAGTTAACACATCTGCAGCGAATTCATAACAGTTGTGCAGTCGTGAAATCTCTGCAAGTCGGATTTTCGACCAGAAATAAGCCAACACCACTTCCCCCGATAGCCAACTTGACGAAAACTCTCATATTCACCCTTTTTCGTGACTGAATCTCGGCTCTGGAGGAATATTTCACTCCCAGGTTCGTAGAGGACACCACTGACAGGTGTTCAGCCTTCGTCCTCCCTATTGATGAATAGAGAATAGTGGCTGGTAAAAAGCTCGTGACATAGTTGCCATGCTCAAAAAAGCCTTAGACAATCGTTCTTAGTGACTAGATATATTTATCCTCTATCTTTTCAACCTCTCGAAAAATTTCTGCTATTCAGGCTCTCCTCGAAAGAAATGAACACAATTCTTCTCAATGGAAACCTGAGAAAATATTTTCGACTAAAAAACTATAAGTAGGTACTCAAACTTGCTGCGTGATAAAGTTTAATCAGTAGATATATGCAGTATACCGTTCGTATCCTTCTAACTTCTCTGATTTTGCTGTGTGTGATTTAGTTAGAGATTAGATATCTATTGGGGTTGGATGGTGCAGTGGTACGCCATCCGGGCCGTTCTCCCAAGTAGATACTGGGTAGCTTGAACACCTACCCCATCCGAGACAGGAGAAAGCTGGTTTGAATCCAGCCAGACCCACACACCACTCTATCTCGCGGTGATGTAGTACTTGTGGGATGATGAAAGCACACTCGGACAGCCACAGGTTTTCACGCTTTTCCCTGTGGTGGGTATGCACTGAAGAGGTTATACGCCGTAAGGGTTAACCTCGAGTGGTATCTGCAAATGAAATCTGATTGTGAGTGTAATAAAGTTCAAATTGAGTCTTCCTACTTAAAGTACATATCTTCCGATAAAGACCTGCATGGGCCTCAAGGCGCCAAATCAGGTAAAATGAGTTACATATATATATATATATATATATATATATATATCTATTGTACGATGCTTTATTAATGGCCGATCTTTACAGTTACCCGAATACTAGTACAGCCAAACCCCTGTTAAGACAATGTAATCGGGACCGTGAAAAATATCGTCATATAGATAATATCGCTTAAAAGGATATGATTATCCAATCCAGCTATCTAGGCTAATTTTTACCTTTGATGCCTCTTTTATACTCCTAATTGCCGTCTCTAATCGCTCTAATACTCTCAAATAGCTCGTGTTAAGAGAATCTTGACTCTCAGTATACTCAATCGACACTTTCAGAGCCATTTCGGACTCTTTTGCTGTCCGCAAAGGCTGTTCGTCTTTTACTACCTCTTCTTCGTCTCGATTTGCTCCCAAATATTCCCCTATCACCTCTTGTAAGATCATTACCTCGTCAAGCGTCAAATTCCCTTCATCTTCCTCCTAAATTGGACTAAAAAAATTATCTATTGCCATTGAATCTCGTATTTCTCCTGCTCTGACTACCTTATTAAACAATTCAGAAAGTCCAGTCGGAGGTACAGACGTAGGAATAGCAATTGGCTTGGAAATAAGAGTCGATTTCCGAAAGCAATTATGAATCGTTGTATTGGTAACTTCGTTATTCCAACTTCGTAAGATCCAGCGAATTGCTAATCGAATATTGACAGTGGATTGTGGACCTGTACCCTCTTCAATTACTGGAAGAACAAAGCTGAGCCAGTACCGTCTGTAGAATACTTTGATCATGAGGTTGGTACCGGCTTGAACTGTTAGCTGGAAGCCAACAGATCTTGATTTTTGACGGAGGAGAGTATAATTCAACGGCAGAGTAATAAGCAGAAAAATTATTACTTGTCAATAGTACATCTCGAGTATTTCCGATGTGGCAATAGAATTCTTGAAGCCATTCACCAATAATTACTATGTTCATCCATGCTTTGGAATTCCACCTTCACTTGCTACCAATTTCCTGAATACTAACGTTTTTCAAGGCCCGAGGCGTCTTATATTTGCCAATAATCCAAATGGGAAGTCGGTCAGAACCTGTAGCATTCGTACAAAAACAGAGAGAAACTCGATCCTTGTTTTTCTTGAGCCCTGGTCGAGATTGTGACAATAGCCCACGTGAAGGTAGCATTTTCCAAGAGACCTGACTCGTCCATATTATATATGTTTTCTTCCTCAAACTCTCCTGCATTTGCCTGTAAAGCTTTCATTTCGGCTTCTATATCCATTGGAATTGAAGCAACTTCACCGTGTCGTACCCGATTCTGAACATGGTTTCGATTCTTGAAATTCTCAAGCCAGCGAGCGCTGAATTCAGGGCACGATTGGCTAGCGTGCTGTGGTAATTGTGTCCAGATCTACTTTGCCTTCTCACAGAGCAAATCGCCAGTTGTGACCCCTCCTCCTTGTTTAACTCGTATTTGCCACTCCAGGAAGATACTCTCAAGGTCAGGCCAGTTTCCAGCTCGCTGTCGTAGCGCAGTTGTACTTGTAGCTTAGTCGAGTTTCGCAAAGGTCTTGCTTAAGGACACGGAGATTATGGACTGGCTTAATCGATAGCCGTACTCAGCGAAGAACCACTCAATGCACTGTTTTTATGTTGGTTTTGGGACCTGGCGGTGCGCCCATCGTCACCGAGCACGTCGTTGCTCTACAGAAATTCCCTTTTTTGGCGGCATTATTAGCACCAATCTAACAAAAAAACTCTGTTCAATATGATATTCGGAGGTTGAAAAACGATAATCGAGTAATCGGTAAATGTAAAAGAACGAAGTCCGTTCCGGAAAATATGTCGTCTAAACGGCAATATCGGCTTAACCATGATCGTATTAACAGGGGTCTGACTGTAGCAAGAAAGGTGCTCCACTCGATGAAGCGTAAGGATCACTCAAGCTGACATAGAGCGCTAAAGCCTTAAAGCGTATTCGTGGGTACTATTTCATGGTTTCTCGTTTTGTGGACTTACACACTTTCTCTCAAAATTTCATAACAATCTAAAAGAAAATGTCCAGTTAAAAAACGTTGAAATCCATCTACATTCCGACATTTAGGGTACAGTAACTTAGTATGCAAAGTATGATCCAGCCAAAGATTCGTCTAGACTCGAATCAACAACCCTGAAAAAAGAAAAAGACAGATGTCTAAGACATGTATAATTTACCTCAGGCAGCATATTAGATGTTATACCACTACACCAATTAGAGAAAATCATTATTTCAAAACAGCTTGTTAAATCATAACCTCTCTTCAATATCCAAAGACTAGGTTGGCGGTGAAAAACTGAACAATTATCATATTATCCTCTTGGGACTCAATAGTTACATATTCTCCTAGAGACAACCTTAGTAACGCATTGCAATACAGAAGAATATGGCCAACGACGCAATAATTCAAGATCCCCGCCACTCAAAATTTTCGTACCCAACAAGATTGTTTCTAACCAAAGCCTTGTCAGGTCTTCCTGTGTTT
The DNA here is from genome assembly GCA_905067625.1 of Blumeria graminis f. sp. triticale. NCBI lineage: Eukaryota > Fungi > Ascomycota > Leotiomycetes > Helotiales > Erysiphaceae > Blumeria > Blumeria graminis. The sequence goes on from LR898469.1 coordinate 1,258,687, forward strand.
AATTTCGAACTAATATATCTTAATTTCTACGAACACACTCCTTATCGATTCATCCTTTGCCTTCATGTGGCCTCCAAATATACGCTCACTGTAACACGAATTCTCACATGATGACACAAATTGTAGCGCACAAATCTAGCGAGGCAGATTTCCGTGATAGATTTGAGAGACTTCAGGACAAATAGACAAGATTTTGCCATGGATGGATACACTCGTAAAAGGGGGTTAAGTCTAATATCTGGGGAGGAGGCTTCAGATCAAAGAGCATTTTAAGCGCCTCGACTTCGTTTATGAGAGTGCATTTGACACTATAAAATCAACTATGGCTGGAACAGTGTAGTGGTACATCATAAAGTCTGGTTTTTCAAATAGAGTCTGGATAGACTGGGAATCAAGACTCTTTAGGCAGGATATCGCCGGCTCGAATAAAACTGAAATCTTTCAAATTTCTTGCGCAGCACCTGTGCATATCTGACAAAGGCTCGCTTGGATTACAAAATAATTTGGAAATTTAAAGAGTCAAGAGTCAGAAAATATGTACACAAGACATTTGATGCGTGTCATAGCCAGATGACTATATAATCATTATATGATTGAAAATACGAGTACAAAGCTCTACTATACCCCTTGATTTGCTTTGGCAAAAAAAAATTCATCTAATAGAATAGACTTTTGATTCGACCTAATCACCTTACAGCCCCCAGAGAATAATGAGTTAACGTGCAAGTCACGTTAACTACTTCTTCACGTAATCTCATACATTAGCAAAGCTCGGCGATTTCTCTGTCGTTCAATCTTTTGCAGCTACTTTCATGTAGTAATTAACTGTTGCATCTTAGCAGTTGAATATGCTTGCTATTGACTGCACTTGGGGTAATCAGGAACCAACTCGAGACTCCAAGATAAAAGCAGTTCTCTGGTCTGATTACTCGATGGCTGCTTGCGCTGATAACCTCATAGCTCACGAATCAGCGCCAAGGCTCCCGAATTCATAAAAGTAGCAGGGAATCTTTGCCATAACTATGGCCTAGCCCAAGACTTTGAATATGTCTGCTTGAGGGGACGGTTCAAAGCAGTAGATATCACAGAAATACCCGAAACTGAAATTTAGGCACTTGCAGCGCAGCGCTGTAATCTAATATCTTAAGTCTTGATTTGCCTCAAAAGGCTTGAATGTCTTGGGCACACTACCGGCACTTGGATTCCATTATTCATACGTTCTAGATGGATTAGTTATCTGATAATCCCCTGTATGAAGAGCTATAGGAACTTACTCATGAGGCTTGCTCGTACTATCTTTACGTTTCTCGAATTTCCTTGTTACATATCCAACAAAGTCTCCATAAGAAAGTAAACTTTTGGCGCTACTGTGCGGTTGCTGGCTAAAAAATATTGGAAAGAGTTTTACCAAACCGGTATTTTCGACAAATTTCCAGTATGATTTTTGAGCATCTGTATTAGCTCCGTAAAACAAAAACATTAAAAAATTTATGGCTATATAGGCCCATGGCTCAAACTGAATCTGTGGGTCATCGCTGGTATGGTAAAGCGTTGGAACAACCCATTCTTTATTCTTCTCTAGGGCGAATTGAAAACTTCCGTACCGTAACGGCACGTATCGAATGACGAAAATGAGCTGCGTTGGAAAGTAGATGGCAATGAGAACTGCTGCTACAATGTAAAGTTTAATAAAAGTTCTCTCGGACGACCGCGAGCTATTGTCATTAAGAGATTCTGAAATTTCTTCTCGTTTTCGATGAATCATGATCCCCATTATGACTATTAGCTTTTAGTTTGATTTGAATTTAATTTTAATAACTGTAAAGGGTAGGTAGCGGTAACTTACTGGCAAGGACTAAGGTAAGGAAGAGTAGCACTGGCCACCACATAAATACGACAAGCAAACTCAGCCATGACTCGTCAAACTCGGGCATACATCCAAATCCTGGAATAATTGAGTAAACATTTGTCATGACGAGGTATTGAAAAGGCATTATGATGAAGACCGGAACTCCCCAGACAAACACTATATCCCGCCAGACACGATTGAACTGCACTACCCGTCTTGTCCTCAAGGTCTCAACTAGCTTCCATGGCATTAAAACCATAGCGAAAGCAAAAGCAATTGTTAAGGGCTGTCTCAAAGGGGTCTCAATGTGACATATTCCAGCGCCGCTATACCATTCGCTTTGGTTCTCGCTACTCCAGATCCTCGAATTAACAGCCGCAAAGGTACTGAAGAGCATCGATATTAGTAACAGGGAACATGGGCCAACTTGTCGAATCTTGATGAACGTTGTTAATGGGATTATGGCGAGGATTGTTGTGACGATCGACAAAATAGTGATAGCCACACCATTGATCCGATTTAATTCTGGGCTTAAATCGCTGCTCTGATACATTTTGAGATACTTTTTAAGGCTATATCGGTTATAGAAGTATACCAGCTATTTTGATAATTTAAATCTTGATATTCCAATTTGTGTCGTCAAGCATAATAAATTAATACGAGAATGTAGGGCCCTAACAATCTCTTTAGGTGCAATGGGCCTCAAGGAAAAAATGTAAAATTGGCTCGTAAATTACAGACAGATGTTACTAAATGAATAAATGTATTCGAGGATGACTGCACGTATAATGTTTGATCGCAAGCATCTTGCACTTTATCTATTGAACGGGGGAAACAAAGAAGGGTGGAGGAGCCATGTAGATGACCTTGCAAGTTATGTCTATGTTTGGAGTGCATCCTGCATCTACTTTCAACAATAAATGAGATATGATAGATCGAGGATGAGGGTAGTTATTGAGGCTCATAAATTTCCTATTGAGTCTAAAGATGCAGACTGCTAACCGAGTTCTATTCAAACCTCTTTTCGGCTCTCAATAGGAAACAAGGGGCTGTGTTGGCTTTAACCGAGATCTCCGGCATAATCGTAGGCGATGACACGCTCGTTCATTTCTCACGGACGTACCAGAATAGTCTATCGTTTTTATTGTTTCTAATAGCCCTTGGTCGATAAGACGCGCGAGGCGGGTAGTAGCTACAGGGCGGCATGCTGCAAACTGATTTTCATTATGAGCGATTGAATGGTCTCATTACCCTCTGTCGCACCAATAAATGCCCAGATTAGTAAAGCCAAAGGCTGATATCAATGAGAATCTTTCCAGGTATTTAGAAATTGCTGCTAAAATCCGAGGGTCCCATTTGATGCTTAAAGACGAATACAATCAAGGTTTCCCCCTACGTTGGGTGTTAGACATATAATTTTGCATTCTTTACCCAATCTAGCGAGGGTCAAAGGTGACAGTCACGGCAAGATTTGTTGATTAACGAAAAATTTGCCTCTGTCATTACACTTCAACGCCGTAAGTCATTTTGTACATACGGTTTGCCATTTACTAATCCAATGTGGACATTTAAAATATAATATATGAATTCAAAGCTCATGCCCGTGCATAGCTCGTGATATAGTCACGTCCTGCATAACCTAGGCTACCAAGCTATGATACTAATTTCTTCCGATAACACGAAATTTTCAGCCGGTGAAATCGCTCTATTTTCTCTGCATATCTGGAATAGGTATGCAGAATCGCATCCGCATCGATGTCAAAAGCAACCCGAAGCACATCTAAAATCGACGACCTCTCGCCAATTATTGGACCTACCATTCCTACGCGAGTCCTCCACCTCATTCTTACCACACCACCTCGCCTCAAATACTGATAATGGCATTACTTCAATTGCAATCGGGAATTCGCCTTATCAGAAATTGGCTATCTCCAACTACAAAGCTACGACGCCATGTATACCTGAGAGGAGGAAACTAAGTCATAATATACAAAGCTCGGAACATGGTCTATGGGGGACCGTTGCTCTAATGGGGCTTCACATCTTGAGGGAGGACAGGCAGCTGAGACATGGGACGAACTAGTGAATAGGTCACAAATGGGCATGCTGGAACGCACATTGTTCGAGTATTTTCGACTTGAGGGTGTCTGTGGGCGTAGACGCAAAGATTTCGGGTAGTGCAACCGACACTTTAAAAACAGGCAATGATGGAAGATGTTTTGCCCCGCCTCCTAGTCTTAATATTCCCGAGTAAGAGTCAAGGCAGCTTGGACACCTTCCTCACTCGAGAAAGGGAGGACTGTGAGGCCATATCTCGCGCCGTGGCTAATTCAAGATGTAAAAGGCATTTTAGGGTAGTCCAAGGGGTTTCCTGTTTTTGGTGTGTAGTTATAGTTGAGTGAAGGATGAAAGGCCCTAGCACCAAGGTCTTGAGTGGTATCAGCGAATGAACCCACTACATGAGTAATCCAAATGTCAAACTGAGCCATCTTCGTTTCGCGATCAATGAGTGCTAGGATAGACAGGCCCGAATTAAAATCTATCTATCTAGATATGTGTCTTACAAATCCATGACAGGTACTGACGTAGATGGCAATAGAGAAGAAGATTGCGGGATGTCTCCTTTCCACTTAAACCGGTTACGACGGCATTTCAGTGCTAAGACTGCCGGTATTTATCTACAAAATTCCCTTGCTCAGACTTTGCAGCTAGTAGATATTCAAGAGGCTGACGTCTCAGATGGGCAAGCCTAATGATAATGTGTAAATTTGGGCCATATTTAGCTCTTCGTTCCATGACGCCAAGTATTCAGACCAAAAAAGTGCAAGGAAGACCTCGGACTGTGCTTAGATTTTCTTCCTTCCAAATGTAAAGAAAAGTGCTAATTGTAGAGCTTGGGCAGCGCAGGCGGTTTAGTTAGCAAGGATATCTGCGTGTCAAAGACATCAATGAACTGCCATTTCTTAGAAGTTAAATTTCGGCCAGTTGCCCTGTTTCCCAGCTTCCCACAGACTTGCGAAAGAGAATTATATATGCAGGGCAAGATGACATTGCTGTAAACAACTGTAGACCAAGGAAAGCTACTTGGTTATTAAGATAAATAGCCGGCAGAAACTCATTCTTCACCTTTCGGAGGTGCCCGTGTGGTCGCTCAGTATGCCCTACATATATTGTATAGCTGTGGAGAGCCGCATCTATTCGCTGTCAAAAACAAACATGAGCATATCCACTATCCCTAACTTCTCATTGGTATCGGTCTTGTTATTCTCACGCGAATCCTCTACCTCAATCTAACTATAGCACCACGCCTTAACCACCGTTGAAGGCGTTACTCCAATTTCAAACCGAAGCTTGCCTCGATAATTACATGACATCACTTACTACAAATTTACGACGCTTCCTAAACCCGTATGTAGAGCATTAAGTCGCAATATATAAAGCTTTGGTCTTGGTTCATGAGGGACTAATGCTCTGATGCGGCTATACAACTCTAGGGAGTGCAGGCGACTGGGGCATGGAATGAGATATGGAAGACATGTTATGCGGGCATACTGTGACTAATAGTTTCGAGGTATTTTTGACTCTCAAATGATTGTGGGTGCTAATGCAAAGGTTTCGGCAGATTATCCGGGAATACGTCTATTGCGGATGAATCTACAGCATTCTCCATTACCCCAGACGATAAAAAATAAATTGGGCTGAGCCTGAATGCCATAAATAAACTCTACAAATTATTTTACAACAGTGCAGCACAGCCTTTCGGAAAAAGTTGAAGCGAAGCTAGAAAAGGAGAGGGTGAGGTTACTTCGATAGCCGCAAGTCTGCGGCGCAGAGCTCCCGGCCTCTTCGAACGCTTCAGAAAAATCACTGTGTATTTAAAATTGGTTCTTATGTCGGTGTAAGAAGGTCACCTTTCCAAGACTGATTTGCGATTTATTTTTTCAATCATATACCCTCTATTGGCCAAGCTATCATTAACTGATAAGATGAGATAATTGACGGCAGAGGGCTTCTCAACCTGCATGATTAAATGAAGGCTTGTGAAAGGTGATATTTTTTGAGAGGAGCTATCTCGGAGGCATATGAGAGGAGATGCTTTTGGTGTAGAGATCCCGGCATATAGACGGACCGGATCTACATGTCCTACATAGTCATCACCTGTCAAACGGCGATTATATGATTTAAATTAGGGGGACTATTCTCAACACCTGTCAGTGGTGTCCCCTACGAACCTCCAGCTCTCACTGTAGAGTCTGCAGAGCCGAGATTGAGTAACAAAGTCCTCACTTCGAAGAGGATTCCCAATCGCTTTCGCGGTCTGTATCGTCTTCACCTCTCAACACATTCCCCTATCACCACTATCATGAAGCTAACCACGATCAGATCAGATGGTAGGGTCGGAGCCCTACTCGTCACCCACCCTTGATCATGGAGGAAAAGCCATCCGATGAGTTTCCGGAGCGTACCCAGCACCCGATACGGAGATGGTGGATTGGATCAAGTCGACCTCGACTGTTATAAAGAAGGGAGATATAGATGAATATGCGCACCTCATGTGGTCCCGGTGTCTAGGCCTCGCCTGGCTGGGGCTGCAGGTTTTTTGAGACTTTTTCCCGCGCACGCAGTTTCCATTGCTACCATTTTATTTTTTTTGGGTAGAAGGTTCCGTGGAAAAGGTGGCTGAATTCCACGGGTAAATACTGAGCTGAATGGCTATTCATCAAGGGGAATATATCAATGATCTTGCGAGTAACAAAAGAGGATAGGAGCACTGTACAAGGTGTGGCCTGGGTCAGAGAGGAGCCCAATGTGCTAGATAGTCATAGACTCAAGTAGTACAATAAAACACACACACACACTAATGATTTAAATTATCAAATCATGCCATTGCAGAAAGAATCTCTACCGGGCTGTCAGGTGAATGGCGTAGGCCCACTTCAGCCAAGCGGCCATCTAGCCTAGTGGTAGCTACCATAAGTCTCACCAACAAAGCAGATCCAACCCGCATGTGATTTGCTAGACACCACATCCGATAGGTCAAGCCAAATAACGGCAATCAAATCTCTAGGCTCATCTGACAAGACACGCTATTGAATCACATGTGAGTGAAAACTCTTCACTGAAATTCAATGAAGGGATCGTTTCAGGCAAATGAGGTCTATATTTTCCTGACTGGGCGGATGAAAAGTTTTCATAAAATACGATTCAAAGCACAACCTTTGGACGCACCTACACGTCTTACTACACTCAGTATGTGTCAGGTATCCCGAGACAGTTGTGTATACGAGGACGTCGCTGTTATGCTAAACATGTCTCGACATATAAACTGCATCAACTTGCTTGATACATTTGTATATGTTTCGTCCAGAGATTAGATGTTACACTAATTAGCCTAATACAATGACTAGCCCAATGTACTGACTAGCCTAATATGCTACAGTCTCAACATGAATAGGCTGCTAGCTGAAACGGCGGGAGAGTCTTGAAGGAATCTTGGACGGGAATATATGTATCTTAGATTTCTAGCAAGTAAAGGGATATACTGTTTTTCTCTCATCATCTAGATCTATGTCATTTTTTACAACTGCACAGGACAGTCCCTTACATTCCTGATAGTATGTAAGGTTTGAATGCACCATCAATCACCAGCAATAATGAACGATCAAGTCTACGCTAGTGCAGATTCTATCTGACCTACTCACAGATAGGATAAGGAACGAAAAGTGTTAGTATTCTTGAGACGAAGTCCGAGATATTTAACGTCTCGCCATGAGAATAATTAATTTTCATATGGCCAGCGATTCATCACTAACTCCTCAACGGCGAAGATATCCAAACTTTTCTAAAAATTTACAAAGCTATAATAAAACTTTTGCCATGATGAATCAATTTTTAGCTTGAAAATCTAACTTCGCAAGTAAAGAATAGCTGGTGTAGTTAAAAGACAACTGTAGTGCAGGAGATCGATCAAAGTAATATTGACTTTGATGAATGTAAAACATCTGATTAATCAATGACTGGACAGCCTGGAACCACGACAAGTTCAAGCAGGTCTGAGAAACTTCGTAAGCAGGTATCTCGGTATCTGTCGGTAATCAAAAACTTATCACTCGACCCGGATATTAAAGCCGTGCATTGCATGTAGCGGCACTTTTCTCGCATGTTCACTCTTGTAAGGTTACGTATAGAATCAATGACTAAGCGACATGCATGAAGAATCCTTCAACAGGAATATACATAACTCCAGCTTGCTTTTAATATCCAGTTAAACAAATCATGGTAAAAGTCTCGAGACGGATGAAGCTTGCATAATTCGCTTTCTCGATAATAAATTTCAAGTTTAGAGGCATATTTATTAGAATACATATTTATTAGAATACATATGTACAATTCTCCGAAAGCCAACCAAGCTATTACGACTTAATTGGACGAGGTTTAACATTGCAGCAATGAAAATCAACCGGAATCAATCAACTACACATGCAATAATTCAGACATTGAGCAAAAAGAAGAAAACAAAAAGTTGTCGTTACAAAGATCTTTATGAATACCAGTACTTCAAAGGCTTAGAACTTATTCAAACATAACCAATTTTTGGTATGCTTGAATGTTCTAACTGATTTGTATTCAACTTCAAACGCGAGAGATGTCAGTGAGTCGCCGGGTAGGCTTTGATGTAGCTGATACACGCACGAAGAAAATTTTGGACAATTGATAAAATTTATGACTGGATATTGGAGATCGACATGGAAAAATGGCTTATCTATTTGATGCAGTATTGTTTGAGTGATAACATAATTGATATAGGTATAACATACTTTTGGATGACTAGTACAACGATCAAGAAGAAAATCTACGAAAAGTCAGATCTAAATTACCTTTATCTTAGATGAGTGCAAAAATTGAACCATATTGTACTAATACACTTAACTCGTAATTATTATGCCTATAAAATCATTAATTGATCAATATCTATCAAATTTCGAGCCATGGTACGAATTACTATCCATGCAAGTACTTGGTCAAACATTTTCTCGACGATACATTGCATCAAATACAATTCAGAGTTATATGATTTGCATCGATTTCCCTCGGTCATGCATGCTTATGGCGTTTGGAAAATAGAATACCAAATCCAAAATATCCTCTTAACCAACAAGATGACTGAGATGGATTGTCAGCTGGAATATTCTTCTAGTCATTTTGTCCTATATCCAATCTATGGATGAAAATCTCTATCAAATCAAGATTAACTGACAGTAAACTATAGAATAGGCATATTTAACGTTGCATATAGATCTAAAAAGCATAAAATTGAACAACTGGTCAGGAACTACTACAACTCGGTCAATAATGGTAGTCATGTTCATGGGTCACATATCTATAGGTTTATGCCTATACGGAGTCCTAAGGTCTTGGCTAAGAAATAAGACAGTAACTGAGGGGATGGATGTGGGTAAATCGCTTTGGGTCAATTTTCAACGTCTTTTAAGCTGGATAAAATGAATAAAACAAAAGGCATAGATTAAGATTGTCATCCTAATTATCAACATTCCATTCTATCAAGTTTGGAGGGGGTATGTCGTAGCTTAAGCATGAGTGAAAACAAATTATATACTTCCAAGCTAGTCAATCTATCAACGACAAGCCGAGAAACCCGTTGAAAATCTTTGATAATCTATCCTTTAGCAAATGGTCACCAAATGAGGTATGCACTTCAATGTGATGCTAATTAAAAGCTGAAGGGGATGACGCATTAGCTCAAGTCTCACGCTCAACAGTCGCGAAGCTGACACTACAATAATCACGTCTATTGGTGGCTAATACAAATCATCTGGAAGAACGAAGGCAATTTTTGTGGAGGATAATTTTGGTAAATCAAATACCAGGTTAATGCAACGCCTAATGCTACCGAAAAGTCATCGCAGGTTCGAAATTCATCAATCATGGAACTGCCATACTGATGGGTAGAATCAGCTTTTCCAAAATGTTACGATGACTATTTCAGACTTACCTTGGAGTGGGTAAATCAGTAAATTGTTTTGTCCAAAGTTTATTTCAAAGGCTGGAGTAAGAAGAATATTCACCACTTACGAACAAATTTTTAGAAAATGCCGGATCCTGGCAGAAATGTGTTCCCGACTTCAATCCCAATTTCCAGGCCTACTGGATATATGATGAGATCTCCTACACTTCACGAAAGGGATATAGAGTAGGAACCCACGTTAACGACGTGATAAGTGGGGCTCGAGCTCATCATTTCCATCGCTCCTTCTCTTTTTAGATCACTTCATTTGTACGAGCCAGCTATAGCCATTGGATCAAATATTATGCACCTGAGCGGTCTAGAACTTAAGGTATTTGATTAAGGAATCACGCAGCTTACAAAGACGTTATTTACCTCTAACAACCTACACGTGCTGGTCACGTTATTAAAATATTGCAACATGGTGACTTATCTAAGCACCTATGACGCAAAAGACGATTGAGCGAAATACGGGAACTGAAAAGGTGTATGAGGAGAAAATTCTAACTAACTACTTGTGTATAGAGCAATAGGTTTGCGAAATTAAGGATCTTAAAGAGGTGATCGACCTCTTGCCGATTCTATTCATCTACAGGTATGGCTACAAACGCTACAAGTAATGAAAAAGTTTGTTTGAATCCCGAACGGAGGGAAATCTTTGGACCTCTCGGCTTTCGACGCTTGGACCTCGAATCTAATAGAGCTTTACACCGCCTCTACTCAATTCATTCCTGCCGTAGTCACCTAATCTTACCGACTCGTCCGGCTCAAAAGGCATGTGTCAACTGGCTAGGATCAAAGTGTATAGGTAGTAACGTATACGGCTAGTTGTATTGAACATCATCCTGGCCGACTCGAGATGGTATCTTACGGAGTCGAATTGAATCATAGCTATCATCAGAATGTACGGATTTGCAACTAAATTGATTATTATCTTTCTTCGTCAGATGGAACACGGCCATACTAGAGTTAGTTTGCTCATAAGATTTCCCTTTCTCTCGCACCTGATGGGACAATCTAGTGGAAAGCTCGCGTCCAGAGGGGAACCTGAATTATTGATATCTTACGTTCTCTACGAACCTGTCTCAAGGATATTGGGGAAAGAATTTCAGGTGATCATAGCCAGGAACATGTTCAGACAACTAACCCTGTCCAAGATCAATTACTTGCTCATTTCTCGTGTTAGTTAAGCTCCGGGAAGTCCGGAATACGAAAATCGACTCAATCAGAGCGGGAAACATCAAGATTTACACGTGCTATATATTATTCCATCGTCATCGCGTTCAATGGGTCAAAGCACGGATAGAATATTGCCGTTGTTTACTGTATTGTTGTGACGGGAGACGATTCTGCTTAATCACTCGACTGCTCATTCGTCAGTTTCGTGAGCCCAGATGATTTGGTAGAGTGGGGTGTTATGAAAGTGTGAGCTTGTATGTAATCTGAAATGGGAAGATAGTAAACAAAACTTTGGCTTAAAAAGCGTTGATGGTTGTGGTGAATGAATTCTTTCTGTATCTCATCATACAACATCAAAACATCACAACATCATCACTTTATAACATTCAAACACCACATTTCGACATTATTTCACCATTAACACAACCTTTTTTCTTCGAAATCTGGCTTATTTCTATCATCTACCGTAACATCATGGATTCAGCACCATTTTTTACAAATGAGTATGCTCCAGGGGGGACATGTACATACCCTATCCAGATCCAAAGCGGTGACTCTCAAGGAGCAATTATTGTCTCGCAATCTTCGACCCAACCATCGAAAAGGCGGCGGCTTTCCCGCGCCTGTGATGAATGTCGGAAGAAGAAAATAAAATGCAACGGTAAAAAGCCCTGTGCAAATTGCGCTAACAATAATTTGGGTATGCAACTACAGACACCATATAAATATACCCTACTAAATTGAAGTAATAGATTGCACGGATTGGAAGCCCTCGACTAGACAGAAGAGGCCGAGTCGGAAAGAAAGTCAGGATCTTCAGCATCAGTACCGAGAAGTTTTGGATAAGTTTTCAGTTTTGGCCCCTAGAATGGACCTTTCTAGGTTCACTGACAGTCTATCAATCCCGGAATACGGGATTGATATTCATTTCGCGGATTATTTGTGGACCTGCCCATCTTACAAAAGTGATGGTCAGGTGTCACCGAATACTAATTATTCGATGATACCTGAGCATCAAGGATGGACAGGTCTGCAGATGAAAGCAACGGCACTGCAAATCACAGCGAGGTTGTGAAGTGGGAATTCCGTGGGGATTCATCTGGCGCAGACTTACTCCAGCATATCCGGGACCACGTGGTTGATGTTCTGAGCGATTATAACACATCAATCAGTACAGATTCCACTCCTGATATGTCCTCATCGAACTTTTCGCCGATTTTATTCGATCAATCTCCAAATAAGTCATGTAGCTTAGGAGACCTACCTTTATTTGAGACGGCAAAGGCAGTTTGTGAGGCCGCTTTTAGCGAGATGAAGGCCTATTATTGTTTTATTCACTTTCCTACTTTCTACCAGATGCTAAGCGAAGTATACACACTTCCTAGCGATAACTTAATGGACGGAAAAAGTCAATATCTTAATCTTCTCTTTTCTGTCCTCGCCCTAGGTTATAATTCTGAAAGAAAAGGTTACAATAAACGTAATAGGTCAGGGGGTTTAATAAGTGAAACAAGAGCCGATAATGGGTAATATTAGCCCCATCATTTCTTTCATCCAATATTTAAGATGAACCATGAAACTAACTTTTGCCAAGCCAAAAATATTTTAAATGCGCAAAAAGCGCCATAGATGTTGCCGACTGTGAAACTATCCCACAGTTGCAAACAGTTATATTCATAATTCTCTACCTCCAAGCAACTGCCGACTTGAACGCCTGCTATTCTTATCTTAGATTGGCACGCAAATCGGCTGTTCGAATGGGATTAAATCATAAGCATGCTTGTGAGCGTAATCCCATAGAGTGCGAAGTTAAACGGAGGATCTTTTGGACTATTTAAAAGATGGACACCTCATTATCAGCTATACTTGGATATGCCAAGATTCATGATCTTGATAGCATTGACCAGGAAATGCTGATTGAGGTAGAAGACGTGAATTTCACTGAGACCGGAGTGAAAGATTTTCCAGGAACGAAACCGTCCGCATCATTGCAAGCAGCCAACGCTCATATGCGATTGATCTTGACACTTGATAAAGTAATCAACTTCATTTATCCCAACAATAGAGTTGGGACTTCCGCTAATGAAGCTATGGCTGCTGTGCATGTTGTTGATCACGGCAAAGTGCGGGAAATCGAAAATGATCTTTGGCTATGGTGTCAAGAGTTACCTGTTAGTACTCATTCCAGCAGAAGTGAAGAAGTGCATAATTACCGGTAAGCATGTTACGTGGAGAAAGATCACTGGCATAAATGACTCTAACAAATTTGAACAGCACTCGACAATTTCTGAGCCTAGCCTATGCTCACATGCAGATGATGCTGTACAGACCGTTTTTGCATTTTGTCTCCGGAAACGCTTTTGTGGACGAAAGTAAAAATAAAACGTCACAGGCTTGCGCTTCGGCCTACTTCAAAGTCTGTCAAAATGTGGTTCAAATTGTGAAAGACATACAAAAACGTGGGATAGTCATCGGACTGAGTTGGTTTATGGTATGTTCCCCATAATTTCAGTATCATTTTTACAAAGCTCTCGGAGCTCTCGAATTTAGCAAATTATTTGATCTGGCCTACTCTTATAGATGAGAAAAGTATTGCTAACCCTCGGGATATAGATAAATATAACCTCATTTGCCACTCTTTCCTTGGTTTATTTAAACTGTCAACGGACTAAATCGTCTGAACCACCTGAAACTGATGTCGACGCTCGAGTATTACATGAAGTACCCAAGCTCATAGCTCAAAGAAAGCGGGATGCATGCAGTTATCTATCAGCCATAAAGCTTTGTATCTTACTAGTATACGATATCTGGTGCTAACATTCTTAAGGCTTTGTCTAAACAATTATCGCCAAAGACAAGCTCTACTAATAGTACTGCAGTGCCACCAACTCATTGTAAGGACATATCCTCTGTGTCGGCAATTCTACTGGATGAAAAAGAGAAAGGTGAAACCTGTTCTGACTTACGCCCATGCCATTCGAAAGGGACCCCTAATAGTGAGCCTACAAATCAATTGTCAAAATTTGACGATGAAAGTGGCACCAAAAATTAAAATTTTGGCTGCAATTTAACGCAAGATTCAGAGTCTATGCCGTGTGATACGTCAGATGACGATATTTTCGAGTTCATAAATTTTGATGGCGACGAGGGGCTTCTGGCGGAAAATGACAAGGTAGTGGGATCTTCTTCTCAGGATATTGGATTAGTCCAGAATGTTTCTAATGAAGACACTGATTTGCCGGTCCAAATCATGACAATAGATGACTTCGTTGAGACATGGAAGTACGACAATGGGGTTCCAGATGTAGAGGAAATAATTGAGATGGGGATCTGTTTACCGGAAAGCAGAAATGGCAAGAGTTTTGAATTTTGTATTTAAAGAGATCAAAAAAGGATCTAAACTAGAGGAATAAATTTGAAGTACAAGTGGTATTGGTGTTCGGTAAGGGCTTTGGGAGAATGAAACAATTGGTATGGATTAGCGGGAGTTTAAACCCCTTTTCAGGCTATTGAAGTTATGGTATGTGTTAGAATTTAGTTTATTTATTTATTTATAATATTTAATGTCGTGCCTGCGCGCAGCATGTGAGCTCCTCACGTACCGGTGAGCCCAGTCTATCTACAACTACCCGACGTGTTGGCGCCAACATAGTCCCAACGTAGGAAAGGAAAACTAGGATGTTATTATCCAGTGGTCGAAGATTTAATTAAACATGAATATCAGCCTCCCGTTGTCTCTCATGATTTGCAGATGTTATTCTATGGAGAATATAAAGCAAAGAAATAAAATTAGTAACGAAAAATATTGGTTGCGTTGCTTCAAAGCCTTCACTCTTTAATTACATGACTCCATTCTCGTCTGACTTGTTGTTGTGCTTTTCGAAAAAAGTTTGTGTCATGAACCCAGCTACAGAATGCATGAACTCCCTCTGCTATAGCAAGAGCCCAAGATATGGTGGAATTGAGGATCTGAGCCCTGAAGAGCTCTGCCTGGTACTGCCCGAGGTTGCAATAGAAAAAGTGGTCGGGGGACTTCTCTTATCCTCATGAGCAGATAAGGGTGGCATTTTCATGCTGAAAGCGTCGGTGGTAGTCCGCGAAGTCGCCGTGACCGGACCGCGCAGCTAGAAGATATCCTAATGCGCGTCGCCCCATACGGGCGAGCTCAATGTTGATCTTAGTAATAGGACCAATACCTAATTCTTTGTATCTAGAAGGTGTAGAATTTAGATTAATTGGGGCTATCAAGTAGGCCACGTTCTTGACACACACGTGACTACAAATTCTGTTCTCAGTTTCACTTAGGTACTCACTTGAATTAATGCACTCCGCAATCTTAATGACTGAGGGGTCATCAATTCCCTAACAGAAGGATATAATCAATGGCTATCGCTATACTCCATGCATGAAAATTTTATTGAAGGTCTGAAATTGCAACATCAAAATTTATACGCCATAGCTTTGGTCATATTTGCATGCAAGAAAGGTGATGTGAATATTAGCATTTTGTTAGATTTTGTTCAATGTAATCGGATATGTGAAGAAATGTTAGAAATTCAGACTATATGTGTCTGAAGTTTCCCTGCGATTGTAACAGCTAAGATTCTCACGGCCTGACTCACTGTTACGGGCTAGGCCCGGCTGGGTTCTGGCTGGGCTGTTTAAGGCTATAGGGCCCATCCTTATCTTGAAGGCTCAAGCGAGTTTGTAAATCTTCTCACTATACGGGAGTATTATCAGATCACGTGTAAAGGGCAAGGGTATCTGGAACAGGTATTGTAGTTATAAAGAGCCATAGCTTCCAGCTCGTAATTTCCTCATAGAAAATATAAACATTTAATTGTGGCATTGCTTTCGTGCATTGGCCGAAAGTCCTAGCCCGTCACACTCACGACCTAGATGATTGATATCTCCTTTACTGAGCATGTTTGATGCTTGAGACTCGACTAGTGCATGGTATGGTCTGATACCTGTATAGGCTTTCATCTACCGACCCTGATCCCATACTTATGTTGTATACTGTCGTGCGATTTATTGTCATTGTTAGAGTGTGGAACGAGTGATGGATGGTATCTAGTTTGGATTTGGTCTATCAAGTGTACATGTATATAAGCTGTCTAGGAATCATCAAGACAGATAATCTAATCAATTTAATTCATTCAATCCATCTTTTATTTCTCTTCAGTATATCACATATTCTCCCGATTCATATCATTAATATTCTATTCATAAATGGCGCCCATATTCTTTGAGCCGCCTTACTCATCGAACCCATACCGATTTTCAACAAGAAATACGAATATGTGATAAATTGCTCTTTATTAAAAAACTTCATAAAGTAGAACGAGGACTACTTGTGCAACAATAGTGACTTATAACAATGATTCACTTGGTATACATCTTAATTTAGGTCTTTGTTAAGGTTAATTACCCCCCACAGAGCCATGCATTCTCTGGGATCACGTAGAATAACATCGCTACATCTTGGAATAGCATCTTTAGCTTGGTTTAATTGGAGTTGGTGGTTCTTGGTTTACATGCAAACGATTTCCTTCGTTGTGGATTTCGGCATTCGGATAATACTTTATCCGAATGCAACATAGTCAATATCTTGTAGCATCATTGTAGACTAAAAAACGAATGAACTATGAATGCGCATTTCTTCTGAACGATAGTTCAAAATACTTACATGAGCACTCTCATAACTTTAAGTGAACTAATAGACTTTTAGTGTATGACCTTTGTCATACCAACACACATCTAGATGACCGAAAAAATCACCCCCGTATCCATCTAACCTCCTAATTATAACGATTACCCCATGTGCCCAGCAACCTTTGGGTGCTGGGCCAGGCTCCTTTATCGTCGTTACATTCGAACAAGACTTATCTCACACCCTTTGACGTCCGTCGCCTTTCCCTGCGGCACGAATCAGGGGAGGGGTAATTGGGAGGCTTGGAAGATGCAGAACGCCTTCTTTAACGCATGTACTCAAATGAAGACCTATGGGAGTATTACTGCCGGAAAGAAGTCGTGAAAGAGGCATAAAGGGCCCATATATCCTTATACATTCAAAGACTCAATGGGTCAAAAAAAGTAGAACACAATAAAATTTACCCTAAAAGTATACACGGCTAGATCAGTCTTCTAGTTTTGCTGATTTTTATTAAATTTTACATGCTTATGAGGATACTGCACCGGGAAGGCTGCATGCTGCATTGAGCGAACGGTTGTCTTAATGTGCAACTAGATTGAGGTAACATTAAATCTTAGTATTCAATGTCTTCACGTAGAGGAGTCAATACCTTGGGCAGGATATATAATTGATCTAATATCTGAGTTATAGAGTTGCTGCTCGGTAGATTGTAACTTAGTGCACACAACCCCTAGAAGCTGATGCCACCTCTGAAGGATAGTATAAATTTGTCATCCAATTGAAAATTCCTCATATCTCTTGGTTCTGTCTCGTGTGCAACAACTCCAAATCTAGTGAAAGATGATGCAATGTATTCCTACGGGACGTCGATTCGTCAACGAGGCCAAAAATACAGAGACCACATGAATCTTATGCTAAAGTTATCAATTGAGCAACGTAAAAAATCTTTAATTCTATACTGTTAAATTCAGTTGGAATCATGTTCCGCCAAAATCAAAATTTTAATTCAATTTAGCAGGTGCCAAGACTGGTAGCGAAGTTTCAACAACCTATTTGACCCCGCCTGGAAGAACCCACTATATAATCATTCTCAATTTTCGGCCATCGCCTTAAAAGCCCTGTGATAACCACTTGATTGTTTATCTCGTCTGATTCTCGGCTCGGGGATTTCATCAAGCCCATCTAGCCCCGATTGTGCGCCGTTTATCTCTAATCCCGCATCATAAATGTTCATATGTTGTATTCGTAAGCGTGCTTCGTCTTCAAATCGTCTGGCAGATTCCAGGGTGTAATTCTGGAGAGCGTGTCGTGGCGTAGAGGGTACGGAAATTAGTAGCTTTCAAGTCAGTCTTATTTAAAGAAGGTTAAAGCTGCACATACCCGATTTTGCGTGTCAATCCTAGCATCTAGATCTTGGCCTTCAATCATAGTCACTAATTCTTTCTCAATATCTGTACCTGGAGCGGCGAATGCAACGTTAAGGCTATCAATCGTAACGCATGAAAATGGGATAAAATATTGCACTATGCATTTCCGACGCACTAGCTTGTAAAGTTCGTCGACATGTTTTTGAAGGTAAATGTCAAGGTAAAAATCAGTGTGATACGACTCAAGAATTTCCAGACAGGAATCGTAGCGGCTATTTACGAAAAAGTTGACTGCACGTCTTATGTGAGGCTCCAATTCAAGGTAGGTTCGAAAGTTCGAATTATCAAGCACTCTGGTTCGTAGCTCTTTGCGCCCAAACGTAGCTAGAGCACATAAGCCACCGTAGACGGCAATGTCGTTTGGGCTTATGATGGTGTTGAAATTTGGACCTAGCCCTGGCTCTGAAAGTAAAAAAATGTTGGCAGCTTGCTGATACTTTCCACTATCTATGCTTGCCAGACCTTCAGCTGCACACAGATAAGGTTGGAAAGGCCTTTCTTCTTTTTTCAAAGTCATAACTTGCTTCAGTTTCTGAACACATGATATGACTGCGAGCCAGTTTCTTTGTTCGACTGAAATATCAATAAGATGCTGGCAAACTTCAATTATATGTTTAGGAGCAACAGAATCTTGTCGCATACGACCAAACGCATCATAAGCTTTGCCAAGTTCGCCAATTGCTAGATAATGTTTTCCAAGGTCTTCATTACCCATCTAAGCTGAAAGTTAGATATGTATTACAGGATGGTAGTGTAGGAAAAACGCATTACCCGAATACTCTCTTTGATGAGGTTATTTTTGTATTGCTTAAGCTCGGCTTCTAAACTTTGCGTCTCAATTTGATTTGTACTTTTAACACGCTCTATCCACATCTCATCTTTCATTGCTTCTGGCTCATTGGGTCCGACTTTTTCAAGCTCAATGCATGCATCAAGGTAACGCTTGATATCCTTCCCGTTCTTCGCCTCATGAATAGCTGCCTTCAGTGCTTCAACTCGAAGTATCGTTGAGTTAGTGCCGATGTGAAAGAGGCGTTCAAATCTAGTACGTCCTTGCTACATGTAAGCCAGGTCTCTAGGTATTTAAATACATGTTTTATACCCTGGTAGTTCGACACATAGGAATCTATGTCGAATCTAGGTAGCTCTTAATATCATTAGATCATGAACAGTTTGTAATGTTAGGATATATTACTCACTCGTAGCCGGTGAATCCATAGTCACATTGGTTGAGCTTAGGTATCTGATTATGTTTTTAATGTGCACATCATGTGAAACGATGAATTAGTACAAGATTGACTGGACTTATTAGAAGTCGACCGGCAACAATCCATTAAAACTACCGCTTACACCACTTGTAGAATGAAAGTCACGATGTAAATTACAGACGATAATTATGTTTAAGTAGTTGGGAGTGTTCTATGAGTAATTAATGCCGACTTCAGTTCCGTCCAACTTTCTTCCACCAACCGACGGGATGCATTTTACAGCGCCTGAATAATTTCTATAATGTCGCATAAGGCAATGTCGTTGTGGGTTGCCAACATTCTCGTCATACTACAAAACCCCGATGGTGTAATGGTACCACGCGCAGATATGTTTCCTTTTTTTGATTCACAGTATATTCAGCTATCTAGCTATGACTTGTAATTCATAATTCAAACCTTCTCCTTCTAACCCTTCATTCCACCCTTCTATCCCAGTAAAATATTTCCCATTTACATGTCCTATCTTAATTTCCTTTGTATACTGCCATGCACTTGGATGTATCGGGGGACTTTTCTCAACACCTGTCAGTGGTGTCCCCTACGAACCTCCAGCTCTCACCGTAGAGTCTGCAGGGCCGAGATTGAGTAAAGTATTCCTTACTTCGATGAGAACTCCCAATCGCTTTCGCCGTCTGTATTGTTTTTATCTCTCAACACATCCCCCTATCACCATTATCATGAAGCTAACCACGATCAGATTAGATGGTAGGGTCGGAGCTCTAATCATCACCAACCCTAGATCATGGAGGGAAAGCCATCTGATGAGTTTCCGGAGCGTACCCAGCACCCGATACGGAGATGGCGGATTGGATCAAGTCGACCTCTATTGTTACAAAGAAGGGAGATATAGATGAATATGCGCACCTCATGTGGTCCCGATGTCTAGGCCTCGCTTGGCTGGGGCTGCATGTTTTTTGAGACTTTTTCCCGTGCACGCAGTTTCCATTGCTACCATTTTGTTTCTTTTTACGGTAGAAGATTCCGTAGAAAAATTACCTTAATGCCGTAGGTAGATACTGAGCTGAATGGCTATTCATCACGGGCAATATATCAATGATCTTTCCGGTGACAAAAGAGGCAAGGAGCACTATACAAGGTGTGATCTGGGCCAGAGCGGGACACAATTTGCAAGATCGTCATAGACCTTGGTAGCACCATATAGAGATCACATTACATCACCCATTCGGGAATGCAAGGCGGTCACGGGCGCCGGCATGTCGGTTAGCTTTGACATCGGAGGGCAAGACTGAACACCTGTACGCGGTGTCCTCTACGAACGTGGGAGTGAAATATTCTCCCAGAGCTAAGTTCAGTCAAATTTAGCAATATCAAAGAAGTTGGCCCACGAGGCAAAAATTCAAATTACTCCACCATGTCAATCTTTCACTCCCAAAGAGTCCGATTCTCAACTAAGCTTCATCAAATCTACAAGTACGACATAGTACATCCTCATTCTAATGAACACACCTCTTGTCGACTTTCTCTGGCATTAACTGGTCGCCAAATACACGCCCACGCCGATATTTACACCCGACGGAGGACACAAAGCGTGGCGTACAAATCTGGGAGACTGTTCTTTGGGATTGGCGTGAGAGGATTCAGGACAAGTTAACAAGATGATGCGAAGGATGTATACAGTCTATGCGAAGGATGTTTACAGCCTCGACAGGCGTGGAATTTTGAGTTTCGGAAAGGAGTTTTTACAAGTTGAGCTTTGTGCGTGCCAAGGCTTCGGTTGCGAGAGTGCAGGCGACACTATAAACATCGCTATGGCTGGATGGTGCAGTGGTACATCGTCTTGGCCGGTCTGCCAAGTAGAGTCTGGATAGCTTGGACACATATCCCACTTGAGACAGTAGATCGCTGGTCCAAATCCAGCAAAACACAACCACTTTTCTCACGGCGCTGGTATGCATGAATGACTAAGGCATGCTTGGATAATCAAAAGTTTCGAAATTCCCTTTGGTGGGTACTTACGGAGAAGGGTCGACTGTTTGTGTAAGCAAGCATACCTCATAGTGGTATTTGCGAATGAAATCCAGAGTGTGAGTGTCTGTAACGTCAAAAGAGTCATCCAACATGTATACATAGCACCGGTCATGTGTCATAGCTAGATAGCTGAATACACATTAAATGATTTAAAAAAATAGCTTTGACATCGGCAGAGCTGACTGGCATGGCGCAAAATATTCCAAAGATTGAATCCAGTACTCTGACTTACTGGCGCTTAGGTGGAAATAACATGGCAAGTGGAAAAACAGGATCTTGCAATCTTAGACACATTAAATGAATTACAAGTGACTCTCGGCTCTTCCGTGGACACCACGAATTACAAGCGATACTAAAGAGGAAGAAAAGAAGAAAAGAAGATTTTATCAATTTGAGATTCTCAAGTAGTTTACTCTACAATCTTGTACTATTCACAGATAGGATCACCCTTTCAAATGAATTTGTGGCACGCAGTAAGCCATTAAACACATAGCTTTTCTCTATTCAGGCAAGTCCCCGAGATAAACTGCGAGTGAAATCCTTTATAGTCCAAGCTCCAGCCTAGTACTAACCCAGATGGCAAAAGAATGAAAGGATTCGAAAAGTCTCCTGTGCATATGGATAGCTTAGCATAATGTTTGGGGTTGAAACTAGCAGTGGTATCTCTGCAAAACTGACATGCCCACACTTTACACCTATTAGGTATCCGAGAGATCACTATCCCAGATGGATGAGCTTAATTGTGATATTAGTACTCGGACCAATGACTAGCTCTTAATACTTGGCGCTGAGATTTCAACCGAGTAAAATGCGAGGTAAGCCTCGCAATGAGCTTAAATTTAGTTCATTGGCAACTTAATGAAGCGTCTGCCGACAAAGAAGAATCCTTCACCATCCATTGGTGCCGGTGTAATCACTCAGTATGCTCTGCATATCTGGGATGGCCAAGAAGAATCGCATCCAAATCGGAGTCGAAAGCACTCACAAGCACATTTAAAATCGACGACTTCTCGCCAATATCGGATCTATCATTCTCACACGAGTCCTCCACCTCAATCTTACTACACTACCTCGCCTCAAATACCAATAATGGCGTTACTCCAATTGCAATCAGCCATTTGCCTCATAAAAAACCGGCCATCTCCCACTACACATTTACGATGCTATGTATACCCGCGAGGAGGAAATCAAGTCATAATCTACAAAGTTCGGGTCTTGGTCTATGGGGGACCCTTGCTCTACTGGGGCTTTACATCTTGAGGGAGGACGGGCACCTGGAACGTAGGACGAACGAGTGAAGAGGTCACAAATGTGCATGCTGGGACGCACATTTGTCGAGTATTTTCGACTTAAGGGTGTCCGTGGGCGCCGAGGCAACGATTTAGGATGGTGCTACCGACACACTAAAAACAGGCAACGATGCAAGGTGTTTTGGACCGCCTCCTGGTCGTCATCTCCCCGAATTAAAGCCTAGACACCTACCTCACTCGAGAAAAGGAGGACTGTGAGGCCATATATCGTGCGGCGGCTATATACAAGATGACAAAGGCATGTTAGAGTAGCCAAAGATTTTTCCTGCTTTCCCTTTGGTGGATATTAATGGTTGAGAGAAGGGTGAAAGTCCCTAGCACCAAGGTCTCGAGTGGTATCAGCGAATGCACCCTGTTGTGAATATCGTGAGCATGACTTGTAAATGACTATTTACGACAGATACAAGGTCTATAACAGATATCTTGGCAGGGGCGTCAAACCACCACGCATGACGAGTTTGAGGCAGAGTCATATATGCTTGGGTGAAGCATCCGGGTCAGGAAGTCGCAGCCAAAGAGTATCATATATACTTAGCATTGTATCATAGTTGTGAACCTAGAGTCTAATGATACGTAGGCAACGGGAGATGTAACTGAGTCAATGAGTCTCAGTTTACGATCAAGTAGTACTGGCGTAGTCATGTGGAATAATGGCCAGCACAAGAGACTTGTATATGATATAGCGATATCTTTATGTTCAGATAGAAGTAACAACAATAATAAGTAAGCAATCAATCGAATATTATCGGGATTTATTATTCATATCATTCTAGTATCATCAATTACATGATAATATTCTAATACACCCACTACATGAGTAGTCCGAATTTCTGGTAGAAGTGTCGCGCAATGAAATGGGCGCAATATTTAAAGAGCGAAAGTAGAAGTTGACTAAAAGAGTGTCATGTTCGGATTACAGCCAAAACTGTAAGAAGTGTGCGCTACAAGTACAAGTGTAATTGAGTCATCTATTATACACTTCTCTCATATTGTGTCATAGCAAGATAGCTGCATACGCAATGAAAATCTGATGCAAAAGAAAAAGTACAAATGTAAGCGAGACAGAGCCAAAGCCACACCATAAACGAGTGTGGCGCAATCTAGGCATAGAAAACCCCCAATAACCTCCTTGTGCCCACGCCATACAGCCGCTCATGTCTCCAATAGGTAGCCTGAAGCGCTACTATATTACCTATTCCAACCTCTTAAATACACACGAGATCGTGTCGGGAACCTGGACGAAATGGAGGGCCCATATGTCCACAACACTCCGTGTCTTCATTTCCAAGAATGTCAAACTGAGTTATTTTCGTACATAGTCTTCGGAGAAACTAGTCTTCTCCGCATCATGCTCTTTGAGTGCAGGGCCTTGTGCCCGTCACGAATAAACTTTCATTCATTCATAAACTTAATGAAGCGTTCTTAGAAAAAGACAGGAGGCGTGATACCGAAGAACAACCATTATATTAAGCGAGAAATTTGGGATCCGTCAGGTTTCCCCATTTCCTTCAATCTTAGACATGTATGATATTTTGAAGGTTCAAAAAATCGTTGGCCTAACGGAACGTAGAAGTAGGACAACCTTCGAATTACCTTGAAAAACTGTGTCATTCTAGTATTAAACAGTATGGAAGATTGAGTGGGAAGCGGCTCAAATATGCCACATTAATTGAGGCTGGTAGCCGAGTGGTAGTATTTAGGGATTGGCTCACAGGGCAAATTAAGCCTGCATGTGCTTTGCGCGGCACGGCATCAAAAAAGTTAAGCCAATTAACAGAACAGAGACCACTTGGAGCAATCCATAAAGAGACTCGTTTGAATCACATGTGAATGAAAATTCTTCTTTGATAAACTTGAGGAAAGTTTAAGATCAGTGTTATCTACATCTTCATGACCAGTGTGATGATTACTTGCCAATGGAAATAGATCATAGCATGACCTTAGACCAACTTACACGTCATACTACACTCGGTATATAGGATTTCAATTCACCATCAATCACCAGCAACAACGATTAGACGAGTCTGCGCCGATGCAATCCAAACCAAGTCGACTTATAGGCAGACTGAAGAATGAATAAAATTTAGGATTCTTGAGACGGAACCTATGTTGTACAATGTCTCGCAATGAGGTTGGGCATTTTTCACGGGGCTAATAACTCATCACTTAATCCTCAACGGCTAAAGCCTTCAATCTGTTGTAGAAAGCTACGATATTCAAACAGAGTGTTTAAGGTAAAGAGTTAACCTCTACCCGGAATATCTAACTATACAAATAAAGGATAGCTAGCGGAGTTGAAGGACAAGTTTAGTGCTGGAGATCGATCGTAGTGATACTGAGTTTGATTCATAAAAATCATCGGATTAATCGCTGATTGTATAGCGGTGAGCCACAATAGATTAAAAAGGGGATAAGAAAATTTAAGAAAAGATATCTCGACATCTTCCAGAAGTGAGGTTTTATTTCTAGGCTCGGATATGAAAGCCGTGCAATAATACAGCGGCAATTTTCTCGGATTAGTCGCTCTCGTGAGGTCACGTACCTTGCTAATGACTGAGCTCCAGGAATTAGCATTACTTCAATATAAATATAAAGAGCTCCAGTACGCCTTTGATATTCAGTTGTACAACTTACGGTGACAGTTTCGATTGGAATCAAGCTTGTTTATATCTGAGCTAACTATCAAAAAACAACTCAACGATCAATTCATCATACAATAACATGGGTATTATGCTCCTAAATCTGTTTCATTGATACAAAAGTCAACAATCTCGGGGATTTAATTCTTTCGAGCACTTGTTTGTATATATCTGAAGATAAATTTAGCTGTAAAGACTCCCACGGAGGTGATATGAAAACACGATGATATTACTCGACATGATCAAATCAATTACACGTGCACTAATTCAGATTGTGGGCAAAAAGAAGAATAAAAAAGACACCACCACCGGGGTCAATATGAATACTAGTATGCCAACGACTCGGTGCTTAGCAAAATTTTATCCAATTTTGGTACGGCTGTATGATTCAACTTCTTCTTGTAAACTTTTTCAGACGAGTGATGCCATAAAGTCTTCAGGTAAGCTTGTATTCGTCTTAAAAAGAGATGTAAATATTTGAACAAAAAAGCGACACCAATGATTACTGGATATAGGAGAGAGACGATAAAACATTTCATTCGATATTTGAAGTATGATTCCAGTTGGGCGAGCAATAACACGGAGAAGATCGATTTTTTGATGAATTAAATAATGAGCTGGGTCATAAATAATCCAAAGTTTCAGTCAAAGCTTACAATTATCAGGTGCATTTTTCTCTCGACGACGGATTGCGTTTGAGCAGCTGGAAAAAAAAAGATCGATATTGAATTTATTTAGCCATTTTTAGAAAAGACGCATGAAAAATGGAATTTCAATTCCATAACAAGCTTTAGCTGATGAAATTGCCGACGTAAATGAATAAGCTTGAGGTATAATCAACGTATTTTGGACGAAAAAGGCCGATTTCATGGAAAAGCCCGTCAGAAGTCCAGACCACTTACGGCAGTGCTTTATCGGATGACCATAGTTGTTAAGAGCAGATACCACCAGCACAAGCTGGAGCAACTGACTTGTACTCATTGTAAACAGGCCACTTTTCTTGTTTCTAGATGTGAGATGAAAATGGGGCTGAATCATGAGAGATGATCATTGGTAAAATTATGATCAAATAAGTTTTGAGGTCCTAATTGCTTGGAATAATGGATGAAATAAAACCTTTAAGATTCAAATCAACATCCCAATTATCAACATTCTTTTTAGCACAATGATCCTGAAGCATGCTGCGACTAAGACATGGGGGAAAACGTTTAAGAGATTCTCAATGCGGACAATCGACCAACGACAATCTGAAAATCCTGGAAACTTGTTGGAAATCAATGAAATTTGATTAGAACGCATATTTTCGCAATTTAAAATGCTAATTTCAGTATGATGCTAACCGTAAGCTGAGAGAGATAGAGTGTGCGCTCAAACCTTGTGTTAAAGAATCTTGATGCCAAATTTAGCGCAATAATGCCTACCAGTAGCTGAATATAATAACCTGAGAGAACGAATGGAAATTTTGAGACGCGTACTTTTGTGTCAATCTTAGAATATGTTAACGGAATTCCGAATCTACCCCTTACCACAATATAGTCGGAACCTATCTTTTTTCAGAATGCCAAACTGATGGGCAGGATAAGCCTTCTTTAAGGATCACGATTTATTTAGCTAGACCTTTCTTCAAATGAGTAAACAAGTAGCTGGAGAGTATCTGGGCTTACTTCAAAGGCTGTGACGAGAAGAAATTATTACTTTTCTCAAGTCGCTCTTCAGACTTCACGCAACCCCAATATCAAATCTACTCTTAACTTTTATCTTCATTCGCAGACAGGTACGAGCGAAAAATGAAGGCTCCTACGCTTTACCAAAGGAATATTGAATGGGTGCCCACGTTGACGACACAAAAAGAGGGGCTCGAGCTCATCATTTCCATCGCTCCTTCTCCTTTTTAATCACTTTATCAGTACGAGCTGGTTACGACTATTGATGACCAGACCATATACGTTGAGCATTGTGAATTCAAGGGTGTTCGATGAAGGAGAAGTGCAGCCTAACAAGGAAGTTATTTCCCTCTTACTAGATTCACGTGCTGGTCACGATACTCAAATACTGCCTCATTGTGGCTTATCTTAACACGTATGACGCAAAGGACGATGAAGCGAAAGCTGGAAGAAATGAAGGTGTATGAGGGGAGGAAATCAACTAGCCACTGATGGGAAGATGAATATCTGTAGGAAATTAAGGAACTCAAAGATGTGTTCGACCACTTGTTTATTCTATCCTTCCCAAGGTAAGCGTTACGAACTATGAAGAAGTTAGTTTGTGACCCAAATAGAGGGAAGTCTTCGGAAGCACGGAATCACCGAATCTCGGTGCTCGGCGCTCGGTCCTCGAAGCTCAAATCGCTTTTCACTGCATCTACCGATCTCGTCGCTATCGCAGTCACCCAATATTAGCGGTCGCGCTGACTCAAAAGACATGTGCTAAATGCCTAAGATCAAAGTGTACAGCTAGTGATGGATAGGGCGAGTTGTAATAATCATCATTCTAGGAGACTCGGGATAGTCTCCAAACGAGACGAATAGAATCACAGTACAGTCAAGATGTACGGCTACACAATTTCTTCTGGATCAACTTCTTGTGAGATGAACTATGGCCATGTCTACGGATAGTTTGCTCACACTATCTCGTACTCTCCTACACCAGTTAGGACGATATAGCGAAAAGCTCATGTCTGGAGGAGACAAGACGCTAGTGATTTGTTCCTTCCGTCGCAAGCTTGTCCCTAGGATATAGGGGACAGAATTTCAGATGATGCGAGCGAGGGCCTCATCTAGACATCTAATCCTGAGTGAAATCAATTCCTTGCTCTTTCAATATCTTAGTTCATCTTCCGAAAATGTCCGAAATAAAACAACCAACCCAATCACCTCGTGACACTACTAGCTTTACACGGTCTAGATGCCATTCTATCCTTAACTTGCTCAAGCGGTCAAAGCACGGATAGAATATTGCCGTCGTTTACAATGTTTGTGGTTACGAGAAACTTATCGGCTAACAAAACGAACTTATCATTGGTCAGTTTCATGGGCCTAGATGAATAGTAGAGTGGGGTATTATGAAAGAGTGAGCTTGTTTACAATCTGAGACGGAAAAATAGTAAACAAGACTTGGGTTTAAAAGGGGCCAGAGGCTGTAGTGATTGAATTCTTTCTGTATCACTTCCAACAATTTTGCAACAACTCTTCTAATTTTCACAACATTAAACCGTCATTAACTGACAACCCAACCAATCAAACTCTTAAAACAATTAATACCCCATTTACTTCAACATGGACTACGTTACAACAACAGCAATTAAGTACGAGAATGCATATCATATGTTCAGTGCTCCGCTAACATACAAAACAGCACATCAACTACTACCCAGCCCTCGAACACTTCGACATCACCACCAAAAAGACGGAGAATCTCCCGCGCTTGTGATGTCTGTCGAAAGAGGAAGGTGAAGTGTGATGGGAAACAACCATGTACACATTGTATGTCAAATAATTTAGGTATGGTACTAAAGACACGGAATGAATTTACTCCACTAAATTGAAACCACAGTTTGCACTTATAATCGGCCTTCAAATAGACAAAAGAGGCTTAGTCTAAAAGAGTTCGAAGTGATGAAGAGGCGTCTACGTGAAGTCGAGACCTTGATCGACTCTTTCACCGAAAAAAGGGATGGTGATAGTTTGTACCCAGATATCCCCATTTCACAATACGGCTCTAATCAATATGCATTAGATAACTCGCCACCCAGTACACTTCACGATAGCGATCATCAGGTACAAATGAACAATAGCTATCGTGAAGCGAATGAGCACCTAGAGGAGATAGTTCGCTCACTAGCTCCCGAAAATGGAACTCATTTTCAAAATGAGAACGCCAACGAGGGGCTCATTGGCGACCTGTCTGGTGGCTATTTGCTACAGAATACCACGGACCACGTGGAAGAAAGGCTAAGTTGTTGGAACAGTACTCATACATACTTTAATTATGATAATCATTATTAATCCATTCATGTCCCATTCGAGTTTGTTGTACTTTGATAACATTCCGTGAAATTTGTCTTAACCAATTGTAACGTCAGCCCAACATAATATATTGACGGCATTCTTACGTGACTCCAAGAAAAGTTGGCCCAGATAGAAACATGAATGTAAATATATACTATAGCTAATGCATCGTTATTTTAAATCTTTATTTCTACTGTTGAGTCTATGCGTTGTCATAGGACACTAGTCACGTGCTACATGGACGCTAGGACTAATATTGATCTACTTTTATGTATATACATTGTTTAGTGAGCGTCTTATGTCTCAGTAGGGACTTAATAGGGTTACTCGCTTGACGCGTGATCCGCCAGACGTTAAATAAAGATAAATAAAAAAATAAAAATTGTTTAGTGAACCGACCTATCCTTCTCTCTCTATAGATTACAGTCGTATTATTGTTTTGCCTTTAGTCAGAGCCTTTCCTGAATCTTATGCTTTCATTTGCGTGTATACCGTATTGTTCCAACATAAGTAATTATCAGACTGAATCATGTTGAGATTCCATTTCAGATATTTCCTCGTCCTATTTCACACTGATAATATCCGCTCATATCTGCTCAAACTCCTTAGAGATACATCTTCGAAAACCTACAAACTTTGGGGAGAGCATCAATATTGTCGGTAAATATGCTTTATTTGTGTGATGTTTATGTAACATGCTGGTCAGTGCGCCCTTGTAGTATCATTATATGGTAGATTTCCTACTAGAAGAGGGAGAGATAGATAGAATCATTTGTTATCCACTAGTTATAACGTGAATCTTTTCCAACAAGTATTGTATGAAGTCGCTTTAGCGGGACACACTCCCTATATTGTTTTACTTATTTGCCCACCTTTTAGGAGAAGCTAAGCACGACTTAAATACTCATGAGTGATAATTCTATAGATGGAGAGAGTCGATTTCTACCTCCTCTTTTCTCAATATTCTTCTAGGGTTGTAATTTACAAAATTAAAGTTCAATTAAATGTCATAGATGAGGAGATTGGATAAGTGGAACAAGAGATGATAAAGAGTGAGATTTGCATCATTTTATGGTTCATCCGATGTTTAAGATGAGCCATGCAACTAACCTTGGATTGGGGATGATTATTTTCCATTTTCAAGAAGCGCCATAGACGTTTCCAATGGTTAAACTGTTCCATCATTGCAACAGTTTTATTCATGATTCTTTATCTCTAATCGACTGCCGACCTGAGAGTGTGATTACCTACATTCAAATGGTATAGAGATCGGCTTTTTGAATGGGGTGGCATCGTAATCTAACTAATTAATGTAAGCCAATTGAACGCAAAGTACGACGGAGAGTCTTTTGGATGATTCAAAAGATAGATATCTCAATGCAAGCAGTGTTGTATACTCCAAGATCATAGATATGGATATTACTGACCAAGAAACGTCCATAGAAGAAGAATACATGAAAATCACTGAGACTTGTATCAATGATTTGCCAGAAACTAGTCAGTAAGAATCACATCAAGCAGCCAATGCATATATGCGATTGATCATTATTCTTGATAAAGTAATAAAGTCTATTTACCCCAGCATAGTATGCGGGAGAACTGCTAGTGAAGCCTCGACAGTGGCACATGTTATTGATCATACCACGAGGCGCGAAATTGAAGTTGATTTTTGTTGATGGCATCAAGAGTTTCTAACGAGTGACTTTTCTGACAGGAGTGAAGAAATGCAGATTTACTAGGAAGCATACGACGTGGACCAAAGTTATTGGAATAAATGTCTCAACTAAATTTTACCATAGCTCTCAATAATTCCTGCACCTCGCTCATGCTCACGTACAGATAATGCTTGTCGGACCGTCCTCGTCATTTATCTCCAATAAACCTTTTTTGGATGAACATGAAAACAAAAAATCACAGGCTTGTGCTTCTGCTTACATCGAGCTCTGTCCAGATGGTATTCAAATTATAAAAGACTTGTAAAAACGTGGATTAGCGCCTGGACCGAGTTGGTTTATGGTTAGTCGGAAATAATTTTACCGTAGAAATTGCTCGACCCTCGAACTCGCTGGATCATTTGATCTGACCCTCCATGCAAGTTGAAAAAAGATTGCTAATTCTCGAGTTATGGATAAATGTAACCTCATTTCGACTTTATGCTTAGTTCATTTCAACCGTCAGCGGACTGTTTTACCTGAAATAGTCAGCATTGGTATCGGCACTTGTGTAGGACCTGAAATAAGCGATTTGAAAGTACGAAGAAAACGGGATTCATGCAGTTATCTCTCAGCCCTCAACATTTGCGTCTTACTTGTATAGGAAAGCTCGTGCTTATATTTTAAGGCTTTATCTAAACAGCTATCGTCAATGAGTGAGTCCACCGTTAGTGCTACCGTAATGCCAAACTAGTGTATGGATACATTGCTTGCCCCGGCTACATTATCGGACGAAAGATTGCAAAGTCAGAAAAGATCTGACTTACGCCCGTGCCTTTCGGTGAAAGATGCTTATGGTGAATTTGCAAATCAAATATTACAACCTGATGATGAAAATGGAACCGAATATTCAATACTTGCTAGTAATACTGGGCAAGAGTCAGTATTAGTTCCATGCGCTACCCCGGATGAAGATATTTTCAATTTCTATCGATTTTGGGGGTCTTGAGGGGCTTCAGGCGCGTGATGATAGTGTTATGGGTCATCTTCTTCGGATATGGGATTAGTCCAAAATGGTTCAAGTGACCCCACAGATTTCGACGTCGAAAGCATATCAATGAACGATTTTGTCGAAATACGGGAGTATAATTAAGGCGCACGCAATAAAGCGGAGATGATTAAGACGGGATTTTGTTTCCAGAGTCAAGGAGACAAAACAGATTGAACTGAACTTTTGGATTAAAATCGAGGCATAAGCGTTAATTGATGTTTGGTTTGGGCTTTGGTATTCGTAACTGAGTCTAGGAATCTCAGACAAAGTTCTCGTAGCACTGGTGCAGTCATGTAGAGTGTAGACCAGTATGGAAGACGTGTACATTGCGGAAAGGTATCGTTGTTTTTGGGTGGCAATTATTTCCAAGTATCATTTTTATCATACACATTATTTAGAGCCATCTTTTAATCGATTATATTCCAACAGTTTTCCCAAACTAAAGGGTTTTGTTCGGATGTTGACTTGAGTAGAGCCCCGCACTCAGTGGTTTTTGCGATTTTTCTCGGCTGCCATACAATCGCAAATGGCCATCGCTTTGTTTGCTGGAGATGGGAGATAATTAAAGGCAAAGGGCTCCTCTAAGTGTATGATCGAATAAGGACTTGTCAGAGGTGGTGCTCTTTGAGAGGAGCTGTAAAAGAGGCATAGGAGGGGATATACTACTGGCATAGGTTTCTTTGGCTTGTGGGCAGAGAGGACCTACGCATCCTGTTGGAAATTTTGATTTTCGATTTTGGGCCTCAAATTCTATCTGTTTCGGCTGAGGTTCCCGACAAGATTGAACTTCTCTACTCATGTCCCGACTGCACTGATCGTACCTACTGCTGCATATACGTTTGGGTATTTACGTACTTCATTGCACCTTGGCTTATCATGGTAGATGAGAGGTGACTGGTCATCACTAGGCTTGATAGGCACATGAGTTAGTGGGAATTTCTCCCTTGGATGTTTATATAAGTCCAATGTCCACATGGTTGTAAAATATTAAGTTTTCTTCACCATATATATCCATATAATATCGTATAGAGTGTATTTCCCAATAATACTGAAGTCACCATCGAGCTCGCCCGTCCAGGGCGACGCACACTAGGATATGTTCTAGCTGCACGTCCGATCATGGCCATTTTGCGGACTACCACCGACGTTTTCAGCACGAAAACGCCATTCTAATCTGCACATGCGGAGCAGAGAAGTCTCCCTGCCACTTTTCTATTGCCATCTCGGGCAATACCAAGCTCAGCTCCACAGGGCACATAATTCTAATCCCAGTCTATCTTGAGCTCTCGCTTCGGCGAAGGGAGTTAATACATTCAATAGCCGGTTGCGTATCACAAATTTATTCGAAAGGGCATACCGACAAGTCTGATTCGAACGAAATCACGATTTGATGTAAACAAAATCTTATTTTTTGGTAAAACCTTTTCTTGATTTAGTACCAACTGCATAGCATGAAATTCATTGGAGGGACGACCCTCATGTATACTATAATCTTCGAGCGCAGGATGACAAAATCCTGGCTTTCATTTGCTGCGTCGGGTCTGTGTAGGCACCAACACGTCGGGTAGTTTAATTTAGTCTGGGCTAACTGGTAAGTGAAAAGCTCACGTACTGTGCGCGAGCACGACGTAAAATATTTTAAAATATTTAACTTATTTAACGTTAAATTTAATCAATATCAAATTCAAATTCACATATTTCCTTGATCCAGCCATGTCGTGCACTCGAGGACTTCTCGATAAAAGAACTGTGTAGACTCAGTTTCGAGCCAATAAGGCATTATTCTGCAACAAATGGACACCACTCATCAATAGTGGACCCTTCCTGGTGGTAGACACTAAACATGCCCACTAATTCGAGTTGATGATCGAGCATTGCAAAATAGTGGTAATTTCTTCCTGTACATCATGGTAAATAAGTAAAGATGGATGAGAAGGATATCTTTACCATATGGACTATTGTTCACTTCTGCCTATACCGATACCTTATAACGGACATTACCATTATAGTGGAGATCTCCTTTGTAGAGATATCGATTTTGGTTGAACATGAAATTTACCTCACTATCTAGTAGATTTTTTGCGGCTTGGATTTGTTCTCGGTTCACGCCTTCATAAATTCGCGCACCACTAGGGCACTGGTAGAGACATTTCACCAGGGAAATGAGAGAGATGAGCCAGATGCTGAAGTAGATGTATATAATCAGAGTCAGTACACGGAGATAATAAGTCTTATTGAGGGCTAGATGTTTGCAAAAATCTTAATGGGCCAGATAAAGATAGCGGGCGTTGACAAGTTGAATGGTTTTAGAGGAGGGCGAGTATGAAGCAACTTCCATTCTTCAAAACTAATTAAATACCCAATACGAAATCCTAAAAGTAAAAATAGCATCACAACTTCCTGATGGAATAATTCGCGACCGGTGTTATTTCATGATCCTGATTTGGTGCCACATACGCCAATGCAGGTGTCCAAGAACTTTTGTTGGGTCGGAGGAGGCCTCTTAGTGAACACATCCTATTCCCTTCTATCTGATGATTATACTTTTGTTTTTTGCCTTTCAGTGAGCGCAGTTTCTCTGTAGTGCTATGCGCGGGAGCCAATCAAATCCTCCATGCTAGCCTCAAGAATTGCTCGCTTTTCAGCGTTTTAGCCACTTCTGTCATGAAGAATTTCTCCATGCTACTGAGATCAAAGACCTGATTTTTAATTCCTCTGATGTGGTAAGGATTATTCATGATTGCTTCGAAGGATCGATTCTTGGCTTATCTCCAGAGATCCTCCCTGACATTTGACCATGGAGTTCGTGACGTGGACAGGTTCTTGAACTTCTGTGATTGATAGTGTTACGTGTTGTGAATATCATGAATCCGATGCAGAAGAGCCAGCTCATGGCAGATGCGTGGTGCCCGACACGTTCCATACCTGGGATGCCCTACCACTACGCAACGGAGCTAAGGGGCCACGGCCAAAGAATGCCTCGTATCATAAGAATCATGTCATGAGTATTCATCTTTACTAGACTGATACGTGGTCAGTGGGTGACGCATCTGGGTCATGGAATTCACCGTCGGAGTTGGAGAAGGACTGGTGTAGTCATGTAGAGTGGGGACAAGCGAGGGAGACGTATATAACAGAGTAATAACTCTGCAAGTGTATATTACCAATCAACTATTCTATTCTCTCATCTACCACTGTCTAGACCCACCGACAGATAGACCCCAACCGCTCACCAGCTTGCACACCAGCTTGATCAACGAATAGTACAAGTATATCTCTATCCACTCATAACTCAGTTTCTTAACACAATGGCCTAAATGAGATAGCCTGATGATGTGGTGTTTTTATTGTACTACTTGAGTCATGGATTATTTCGCACATTGGGCTCCTTTCTGACCCAGGCCACACCTTGTACAGTACTCCTTGCCTGTTTTGTTACATGAAAGTCACTGATATTTTCCCTTGATGAATAGTCATTCAGCTCAGTGTTTACCCGTAGAATTCGGCCACCTTTTCCACGGAACCTTCTACCCAATAAAGATAAAATGGTAGCAATGGAAACTGCGTGCGCGGGAAAAAGTCACAAAAATCCCGCAGCCCTAGCCTGGCGAGGCCTGGACATCGGGACCACATGAGGTGCGCGTATTCATCTATATCTCCCTTCTTTGTAACAATTGAGGTCGAATTGATCCAATCCACCATCGCCATATCGGGTGCTGGGTACGCTCCGGAAACTCATCGGATGGCTTTCCCTCCATGATCTAGGGTTGGTGATGATTAGGGCTCCGACCCTACCATCTATTCTGATCGTAATTAGCCTCATGATGATAGTGACGGAGGAATGTGTTGAGATATGAAGTCAATACAGACCGCGAAAGCGATTTGGAATCCTCGTCGAAGTGAGAACTTTGTTACTCAATCTTGGCTATGCAGAAACTACTGTGAGAGCTGGAGGTTAGTAGGGGACACAACTAACAGGTGTTGAGAATAGTCCCCCGATATCCCTATGTGCGTCAACTTAGACGTATTATAAAAACGAGGTCATGAGAAGACAGAGGAATACCTGAAATGGATGCAGATGATTATGGATATGCGGATGTAATTGATGTAGCTGTAGTGCGAAGATGCGTTGGAATGGGTTGTGGGCAGATGGTTGCCAACCTTGTTTGCGGAAGTATTGCTTCATTATATACACGTTCAACCCCCAGTCCTGATCACGCACTCATCACAGGTGCTTCCTACTCCTGTCACAGTAACCACTTCCATAGCCACTACCAATATCTCCTGACATAACATACCATCGATACTAGTTGCTAGTGTGGACCTTCTGGGACTACAGAGCTACATACCATCGTCACATTGTATGCTGTTGCCCCTCGGTAGCCATCGGAGTGATGTGTATGAGGATCCAGGTTCAAAAATATTGTATTATAATTTGTCACGTGTACCCCAGTTTTTATGCATAATTCACACTAAGCTAGAAACCTGTATATACTAGACACATCCTGTAAATTTAGAGGGGGAGTCACACACCGTCTTAAGATTTCACTATGTAGAAGATATAGTAGAAATCCCGAGACATCGTGACCTACGATTTCCGTACATTCACATTTTATCAATCTAGCATCCTAGGAACTTAAAACCTCATGTACTTCATTCTAGACGCACTGGTCTACCAGGCAACGCTCGGACGTAGGGATGTTGCCAGAGTTATTAGGTCCTCAGCTGTGCTGTCAGTGCCTTAATATCACCTAGCTTCCTGCGCCCGAGTGTCCAAGTGCCGCGATAGTGGAAGCTCAATGAGACTCGATCGGAGCTGATCCGTGGTATTCACAACAGATGTATATGGTCGTATACACTTGGTATCTTTAATTGAATCGTTATAACTACTCAGGGGCTTAGAATATACTTGGGTGATTATGGCAATAAATGTTACGGGATGCGAATGGTACATTATTGTGTTTTGATTTGTGTTCATTATCCTGATTTGGCGCCCTATGGGCCTATGCAGGTGGCTATAAACCTATCTGTATATTTACATAGGAGGAAAGCTCTCAGTGAAAACCTGCCAAGCTTTCTGATTTAAGACTTACAGTTTGCAGTTTATCCTTCAGGAAGTACCGTTATACTGTAACGCCGTCGATGTGTACCAATCACGTCCCTTCTATCGACCCCAACCTTCTACATGTTCCGTTTCCTTCCCTAAGCAGCATTTCGACTGCATTTGTCAAGCGGAATTGTTCTATCCAACCATGATTAAGAATGTATTGTGTGATTCTTTTCATATCGCTAGCATTGTTGGCCATTGCTTCAAAGGAGCGATTTCGGGCTTGTCTCCAGATTTCTCCTCTACCAATTGACCACTTAGGGCAGGACATGATCATGTGCTTGGGATTTTGTGACTGGTAGCCACATGGACAGCATGGAATCGTAGACTCCTGGTACTTTTCTTCTATGCAAAAACGAATTGAGCCCGATATGCTCGCTCCGAATTTGGATTGCTAAGCTACTTTGGGCCCTCGTCAGGTTTTTGTGGAGAGAAAATGGTGACTCCCGGAAGCTTATGTTTGCACGTCCAGAATGGCGGCATTGGTAAAACTTTGCTGCTGCCCAAGTTTTGGGATCTGCTGAAGCAAATCTTATAGGCTGTCGAGTTCGCTTTGTGGCTCACCAAGATTTCGCCCATTCTAGGTACGCTGCAACTTTTACCGTTTCTTTTTGTGAGTCCTTGGATTTCTCCTCTCCGCAAATCTCTTTCCAGTATGCAAGGTCTGCTCTTCTATTATGTGCTCTAATATCTTCTCTTCCTTTTCTGGGAAGTTTTATTTTAGTACATGCTGATTGGATAGTCTTTTGAACCGGTAGAGAATTTGAGCGGCCTATATACTGAGCCCTTTGTTGATTCATGTAGATTTCTATCGGAAGAGTAGCAGTTTCATGTTCCAGCGCCCTAGTGCTGGTCGATTTGTATGCTCCAGTTACTACTTTCAGACAATTTCTTTGAGAGCTTCGAGGGGATTTGACTATCATTTCGGGTATTCTACCTGCTGGCCCGGCCTCAGCTCAGATTGGCTACTCATACGTAAGGGCTGGTCTCTTTTTTTTTTTTTTTTTTTTTTTTTTTTTTGAATCATTTAATGTGTATTCAGCTATCTAGCTATGACACATGACCGGTGCTATATATACATGTGGGATGACTCTTTTGACGTTACAGACACTCATACTCTGGATTTCATTCGCAAATACCACTATGAGGTATGCTTGCTTACACAAACAGTCGACCCTTCTCCGTAAGTACCCACCAAAGGGAATTTCGAAACTTTTGATTATCCAAGCATGCCTTCGTCATCCATGCATACCAGCGCCGCGAGAAATGTGGTTGTGATTTGCTGGATTTGAACCAGCGATCTGCTGTCCCAAGTGGAATATGTGTCCAAGCTATCCAGACTCTACTTAGCAGACCGGCCAAGACGATGTACCACCGCACCATCCAACCATGGCAGTTTTAATAGTGTCGCCTGCACTCTTGCAGCCGAAGACTTGGCACGTACAAAGCTCAAATTGTAAAAACTCCTTTACAAACTTCGAAATTCCACGCCCGTCGAGACTGTATCCATCCTCTGCATCATCCTATCAACTTGTCCTGATCCCTCTCACATCCATCCCAAGGAATTGTCTTCCAGATTTGTGCGCCACGCTTTGCTTCCTCCGTCGGGTGTAAATATCGGCGTGGGCGTGTATCCGGCGACCAGCTAAGGCCAAAGAAAGTCGAAAAGAAGTGTGGTCATTGGAATGAGGATGTACTAGGTCGTACTTGTAGACTTGATGAGGCTTAGGTAGGAATCGATCTCATTGGGAGTGAAAGATTGATATGGTGGAGTATTTTGAATCATTGCCTCGTGGGCCAACTTGTTCGGTATTGCGAAATTTGACTGAACTTGGCTCTTGGAGAATATTTCACTCCCAGGTTCGTAGAGGACACCGCGTACAGGTGTTCAGTCTTACCCTCCGAGGGCTGGTCTCACTATAGCGCTATAAAGCAGCTTTGACTTGTGATACGTGGCTCCCCACGTGGATTGTGTCAGCCCATATCTTATTGTGTTGTTATATTATGTTATATTATGAATTATCTGCATGATAATTACAGTGCCTTTAGGTTCCTAAATGTTAACCTCGTAACTGGGATGTTTAAGGGATTAGCCCTGTAGGCGCAATTGGGCTAGCTCGTAATAGGTTAATATGTCTCTCCTCATTACAGTCTCTTAAGGGTAACAAAAGTATAATTGTCAAAATGACTGGGGTTAGAGCCCTGTACATATTGTTTTGATTGGTTTA
This sequence comes from Blumeria graminis f. sp. triticale, assembly GCA_905067625.1. Lineage (NCBI taxonomy): Eukaryota > Fungi > Ascomycota > Leotiomycetes > Helotiales > Erysiphaceae > Blumeria > Blumeria graminis. The sequence goes on from LR898469.1 coordinate 1,298,075, forward strand.
GTCTTCATGCAGGCCCATGTCTAGTTTGCCAACTAGTTTTTCAAGCAGGGGTACTATCCAATGATATTCCGTGAAAGTCAACATTAATGGGGACGGTTTTCAACACCAAAACAAATGTACAATTTGTTTTTTGCATCAGATTTTAATTGCGTATGCAGCTATCTACAGTGTCTCTAGGTTCCAAAAGGTAAAACTTCAAACTGGGTCGTTGAAGGGATTAGCCCTGTAGGTGCACTTGGGCTAGCTCGTAATAGGTTAGTATGTCTCTCCACCTTACCCCGCTCGCCATGAAGTATGGTCCAATCGTCTTCTTCTAATAATCGCTTATAAAAACACATTTTCAACGACATTTTTGGCTGCCAAGCCTACACGATCACTGAAACTTCTCACCACTATCAATTCATCCTCTATTCTAGCAAACAATGTCTCTCGAAAAGTTTGCTTCAGAAACTAAAGTTCGCAAGCATCTCACTCGCGATCAATGTATAGAAATAAGAGCAATAAGAAGACTTGGCTTGACACTTCAAAATAAATCCGACAAACTTGGCTTCACAATAAGACAAGTACAACTTGCGTGTGCTCGAGAGACTGAGAATCCTATGTCTCGCAAAGGACCCTTACCAAAATTAAGCGCAGAACAAGTTGATGACCTTGAAGCATTCGTCCGGGAGTCACCTGAAAATTGGCAGATGTGCTATTTGGAACTAGCCATGGGGCCCTTCAGCCACTGGGGATGCAGTGAACGTCTAATTTATAATGCACTCAAAAAAAGAGGCTACAGCAGATGCATTGCTCGGAAGAAGCCTCCGTTAAGCACAGTGAACAAACAGAAAAGATTGGAGTTCGCCAAATTACATTTAGATTGGAGCGATGAACAATGGAGTCGCATACTGTGGACTGTTGAAACCTGGGTTTCGGGTGATTGTCATATGAAACCTCGTGTCACAAGAAAAGTACGTTTAAATTCTATCTAAATCTTCCTTTTACTAACAGCAGAGTTTAGCCTGATGATGAGTTTGATGAGACTTGTATTGTGGCTCGCCATGCTCATGGGAACAGCTGGATGTTTTGGGGATCATTTTATGGATCACAAAAAGGCCCATTCCTAGTCTGGGAGAAGGATTGGGGATCAATGAGGGCCTCATCCTTTTGTGAAAGGATTTTGCCACTTTTGAATCAATTTCACTCGGAAAATCCAGAAATTCTATACATGCACGGCAACGTACCATGTCACAAAGCGTACTCAACAATTGAGGCGCTGCGTGTAGTTGGAATAACGCCTATGAGATGGCCACCTTCCTCTCCGGACCTGAACCCGATTGAGTCATTGTGGAATATCTTGAAAAACCACATTCAGGTAAATAGTCCAGAGAAAAATGGGGTCAGGCTTGTGCGCTCTGCCACGTTGAAGACATTGCTTCAGGATGCATGGGACTCCATACGTTCAGAGGAGCTATTGTCACTAGTTGGCAGCATGCACGAAAGATGTGTAGCGGTGATAAAGGCAAATGGAGGGTACACAAAGTATTAGGATGGAGAAGACACACAAAACATGTAGTACGCTTTCATTTTAGTTGCGAGCCATACTGAGGGCTTCGATGTAGACTTTTGTAATACAGAGCAATAATTTTTGAAATAGATGTGCATTTTTAGAGACTATCAACTGACTCTTTTCAATTTTGAATTTCAACTTAGTACTATTGTACTATTCCCATTGAGTTCAAAACCATCCCCATAATTTAGACTTTTACGGAATGTCATTGGATAGTGCCCCTTGCTTGCATAACTAGTCGAGTAACTAGACATGGGCCTGCATGAAGATCATACCAAATAAGGCAAAGTGTACAGGGGTCTAACCCCAGTCATTTTGACAATTTTACCTTTGTCACCCATAAGAGACTGTAGCTATGACACAATATCAAAGCTGGAATTCCTGGATATTTGGGAGAGAATCAATAAGATACCCCCATTACCACTACCGTCCCCCTCCGACTCGCATACAATTACACTAATTCGAATTCTCATAGTAGCAAGACCCCGGATCTCCAATATGTCTCCGGCGCCTGCCAAATCATCGCGACCTATTCGCCATAAAAGAACAATTGACAGAGCGAATACCAGACTGAAAAAGTGCATGGCAAAAAAGAACATACCATTGAGCCCGATAGACGAGTGAAAAATGGAGTCGGAAATGACCGAAAGGACAAGAGCCTTTGAAGAAGATTCTAACTCCACAAACCCAGATGTTGTATTGTGTTTAGAAGATTAGTGGGAACTTAGTATGTAATCATGTATTAGCTTGCTTGTAACATTAGGAGTTTCCTGTTAGAGTTATGAACGAACAACTTACATCTGACTTAACGAACTCCACAGGCATCCAGTGATACTTATTACAGGCGTGCTTTGAGTTACAAGTCACCGTAAGCCACTTCTCAACCCCTACACACGAACGCACAGGCCGTGGCCTGGTTTATCTGGCTCCGAATAGGCGTTATACTTATTTTGAGAAAAGCCTCGACTCTGTTTAGTAAAGTTTCGCGAGTTACGCTACGCGTCATGTTCATATTAGCCAAAACCCTTCGTAGCTACAACTTTCTTCTCTAGATAGAAAATAAATTCATTTTTAACACACGATTGCGAGAAGCTGGCGTACCGTTGTTTTACATATTTTCTATCTCATTTTTACACAACTAGTGCAAGTATTGGCTTATACCTCTCCTAGCTGTCTGGTTTTTAAATTGCATGAATACATACTCTTATCAAATTCCCTCTCCAGGCTCATCTTTATCGGACGACGAACCAGTTACGACCCAAGATTTTTACTCGCTTTCCTCGTCTGATGCATTCCCACTAATCGCTAAATCAGTTGAAAAGAATATGACGGATCATATGGAGACAGATGCTCCAGACAATGGCAAGGGCAAGGGTAGAGCTAATCAATTTGTTTCACAGCAAACAACAAATGTCACGCTATCCTTGAATAGTGATCCGCTACAACGGCTATTGGCAATAATTGACACGAGTGACGTTAATCAGGAAAGACTTTACGACTTAATCCACACACAGACAAGAAAAAAGCGTCAAGTTGGCCAGAATGGGACGGTTCCAGAGAGATGTACTCAACATATATAATTCAGCTTACGGCGAAAATCGAAGCAGACTGGGACCTGTTGGGAGGTCACAAAGCGGTGTGCATGGATATGATGAACACCATCCCCAAGAATCTCCGAAGTCGTGTCTCTCACTGGTACACAACAGGAGGACCAGACAACAATTGGGATTATGAACTCTACATATACCATTTTAATGACAATTACGAAGACAAAACGTCGGTTCGGACTGCCAATGAGAAGTTATCAAGGATGAGGCAAGGAAAACATTAGATTTTCGCCTCGTATTTAAACGATTTTGAGCACATGCTAACGCAAGCGAGAGGTCTCAACTGGGAAGGCTACATGAAGATAAATGGCCTTAATCTTGGTTTAAACGAAAGTCTAACAAAGCTTTTGATGCCATTTACTCTCTCGGAGACTAACTATACTCTTTTTGTTCGACAGGTGCGAAATATGGCTAGTAAGCTAAAATCACAGGAGGATTATATACCAAAGCATGGCCCCAAACAAACGAAGACATGGTACATTAGTAGACTGGGTGTCGTTCCTCATAATACTGGCTTCAATTAACAAGCACCAGCACATTCACCATCACAGGACAGAGCTACTGCTGTGGACACGGATGGCGACACCCCAATGTCAGGGGTAAGTGGACTAAGCACTTCTCAACTTGCAGCAATAATAAATGCTATCAACTCTAAAAACAGTGAAATGAATGAAGCTATCAGGAACAAGCCACCTGCTCCGTGGAAGACACCAGAAGAGTTTGCTGTCCTTCGTGCCGCGGGTAAATGCACTCGCTGTGAATAGAAGGGCCACTACTTCAAGAAATGTCCTAATTTCACATGGGCCAAGAGACCTGCCGATATGAATGCGGTGTTCACTGAAATACCAAAGAATTCCAAGTCCAGATTGATAGATACAGACGAGGATGAAGAAGAATTTGGAAATAATGTCTCGGAAAACGAGTAAACCCTGGGCAAAGTCGGGCTTAGGGGGTGTCTAGATCTTTGGGTGATAATTTAAGTATAATTGTAAAGAATTTGGATAGTTCTCCGTTTTTGTTAGAGATAATGCTCAATAAATGCTTTTATGTTGATGCTCTAATGGACACGGGATGTTTATGCTATGCTGCTTTCAGTCACTCGTTTGTAAAACGCCACAAGTTACCGCAAATATCTATTAAAACCAGGGAATTGCGACTCGCAAAAAAGATTCCCAACGGAGGGTCATAAATAAACTTACTTACGTAGGGACAGACATAGATGGCAGACGCGAAAAATTTATGGGTACGTCATTGAGGATTTATCTTATGATATGATTTTAGGTGACCCATGGATGAGAGCCAATGCCGTGGTCTACGATGCTCGACGACGCGCCATTCGTTTTGGTTCGAAAGGTGGTCTCATTGTGAAAGCTAAAGGATGGGAAGATCGGATGAGCCAAAAAAGTAAAGCGAAGATAAATTATCTCAAAGTAAAATTTGGAAGTGCTCCTCAGGTCCTTGGTTTCCAATTCGCGGCAATAGCTACGAGAGCACGTGGTAAAAAGGATTAAGACACGAAATTGTTTGCAGCATCAATTTAAGATATAAATAAGGCTCTTGAGACTAAAAGAAAACAGACTCCTGATGAAATTAAGGTTGGTTTACCACCAGAAGTTCGTGACAATGCTCGGTACTTTACCGAGGACGAGAATCACGAGCTACCACCTCATCGACCTGGCGTCGACACTAAGATCGAATTAATTAAGGATGAACAGGGCAGGGAAAAAGAAATTCCGTTTGGCCCTTTGTACGATATGTCAAGAGCAGAGTTACTTGTGCTCAGGAAAACGTTGACAGATCATCTTGACTGGAATTGGATCCGGGCTAGCTCTTCACCCGGTGGAGCCCCAGTCTTGTTTGCAAAGAAGCCCGGCGGGAGACTACGATTTTGTGTGGACTACCGGGCACCAAATTCAATCACAGTAAAAGATAGGTACCCGATCTCACTGATAAAAGAAACTCTACGGCAGTTAACAAAGGTGACCTGGGTTTCAAAGGTAGATGTACGCGCTGCATTTCATAAGCTAAGAGTGCGTGAGGGAGATGAAAAGAAAACAGTGTTTCGCACGCGCTTTGGCTCATTCGAATGGCTAGTTACACCATTTGGCTTAGCCGGTGCTCCAAGCGCTTTCCAAAGATATATTAATAGTGTATTAGGAGAATTTCTAGGTGACTTCTGCTCAGCATATCTTGATGATGTCTTCATTTATACGACGGGAGATGTTGTAGATCATTGGAGCAAAGTGAACATGATCCTAAAAAGGCTCGGACTCGCAGGTCTTAAAATGGACCCCCAAAAAAGTGAATTTGCAGTTAAACAGACAAAATACCTTGGCTTTATCGTATGCTTAGGAGAAGGAATCAAAGTCGATCCTGAGAAAGTGAAGGCTATTACTAGATGGCAAGCACCAGTAAGCACGAAAGAGATTCGTAGTTTTATAGGCTTTGCAAATTTCTATAGGGATTTCATACCTAATTTTGGACGAATTGCAGCACCTCTGTCAAGCTTAACCAAAAAGCATGCTCAATTTCAGTGGGAAGCCCCTCAACAGAAGGCATTTGAAGAATTAAAACAGCGCTTCATAAAATCCCCGATCTTAGCCATGTGGGACGATGAAAAGGAGACCGTACTCGAAGCAGATAGTTCAGTTTACGTATTGGTTGGTTGTTTATCTCAGAAAGACGAAAAAGGGCAACTAAAGCCAATTGCATACTTATTAAAGAAATTGACCTCGGCAGAAGTTAATTATGACATCCATGACAAAGAAATGCTATCCATCATTCGTTGTATGGATGAATGGCGGGGTATGCTAATTGGACTGAGTAAACCTTTCACAGTCCTATTGTTGGTATAAATGTCCTGACCTCACTTTCCAATGTTAGTCATAGATTAGTCATCGTTCATTATGAGTATTAGTATCTTTTTGTAGAATAGGAGAATAGACAAGATCCACCAACACAACCGTAGAAACGTGACATACAGTTTACGTTCTTTGCACCGTATTTAAGTATCCCGACACCTATCGGACCACAAGAATCTCAAACATTTTATGACTATACGTACACTGAACGAGCGCCAAATGCGTTGGTCGCAGTTTTTGTCAAATTTCAACTTCATTATAAAATTCAGACCGGGAAATCAAGCAGCAAGGCTAGACGCACTATCAAGACGCGAGCAAGATATGCCACAAGGCTCGGACGATTATAGAATTAAAAATAGAGACGTACAGTTGATAAAAGATTCTTGGCTATCAGGCGTTGTTACCAGAAATCGACTCAAACAAGTCGAGGAAAATAACACAAATAATATTCCTAAAGGCTCAAGTATGTTTGAAGAGAAAATTTTACAAACTCAATGGCACAAAGCATGAAGCGAAGATAAGGAAATTTCCACTCTTTACAAAAGTTTGGAAAAGGGAGAAAGAAGCCTTCCACCAACTCTCAAACATCTGAAAATCTCTTTGGCAGAATGTAGCTTTGATGCTAGAGGAGCGCTCAGATTTAGAGATAGAGTTTGAATCCCTAACTATGAGCCACTACAAACAGCTTTAATTCAGAAAACACATGATTCATAAGTTACAGGACACCCGGGACAGACAGCACACTAGCAATTTTAAGCCGTAATTTTTTTGGCCAGGTATCTCAAAATGTGTGAGAAGGTTCTGTCGTAACTGCGATGTTTGCGGCCGGAGTCATGTTTGGAGAGAGAGTAAAAAGGGGTTACTGCGACCACTACCAGTGCCTGATAGGTTTAATAGCGAGCTCGGCATAGATTTCATGACCGATCTACTGGCAAAAACCACAAATGAGCCACGGTATCTAATGGTCGTGGTGGATCGTTTAAAGTGAGGTGTTGCGCTTGAGGATATGACAAGTATAAAAGCCGAACACTGTGCAAGTGTATTCCTTAGATTACATGTCAGACACCATGGTTTTCCTAACTACATTACATCAGACAAAAGTTCTAACTGGGTTGGAGGTTTCTGGGCAGAAATATGCAGATTAACAGGTGTAAAACAGCGTTTATCAACGGCATTTCACCCACAAACAGATGGGGCTACGGAGAGGATGGACCAGGAAGTTCTTGGATATTTAAGAGCTTTTATAACTTACGCCCAAATCGATTGGGAAGAACTCTTACCCTGTGCAATTGTAAGGATTCCTCTTCCGATCCTTCCTACAGTATATAATTCTACCATTCTTTCTATGTTGCTATGACAACAGTACAGTCCTTGACACATGGTATCATGTTGATACCGGGTTAAGGTCTATGTTATGATGAGCTAGTGGAAGGAGGGCAGGTATATGTATGATGGCATGGTCTCTAGATATGAAGTTCTCTACGCTTAGTTTTCTGTCACAACTACCATCCTCAGATTACCTTGGATTACCTCTAGTTACCTCCAGTTACCTTTTGTACCTTTAGTTACCATTAGTACCCACTCGAACCTCTAGACATTTTAGCAATTTATATTACCCAACTTTCAAACCTTTAGCTCCTTCTAGTAATCTCGAGTAGATCTTCAGCCATCTCTAGCGATCCATCCGACCTCTTCTCGCCCTTCTATTCCGCTTCAGGTCAAATGTCTAAGCTCCAATTTGACAGCAATGCTCGCAGTTAATAATAGAACAGTGTCTTCCCTCGGCATGAGTCCATTCTTCGCGGAACATGGATACAACATTGAACCGATTCAACTGGTAAATCCAAAAGAAAAGCCATCAGCACCTGAAAAACGAGCACAAAACTTTGCTAAAAGAATTCACGAAGCAGATGAGCTAGCACAGGCTTCGATGGCTTCGGCACAACAAAGAATGGAAGAATATGCAAATAGGAAACGTTTTAAGGCTGAAATATTCAAGGTGGGAGATAGAGTTTGGTTAAATTTGAAGAACATACAAACTCCTCAACTATCTAAAAAGCTCTCATGGATCAACGCAAAGTATCAAGTCACTTAAATAATCGACTCCCATTCAGTGGAACTAAATACACCTTCAGGGATCTGGCCATGTTTTCACGTAGACTTGCTTAAAAGAGCAGCGACAGACCCCCTACCATCGCAAATAATAGACGATGTACAGCCCCCGCCTATTCAACCTGATATGCAAAAAGATGTAAAAGAATATGCTTTTGAGAACGCTAATATACAAATGATTGAAAAAATTTTGCGTTCAGAAAAGACAAAGGTTGGACGAGGTCATTGGCGTTTACTCCTGGTAAAATGGAAAGGATTTGCAGAGCCGACGTGGGAGCTGTTGTAATTAAGGGAGTAACATGACTGCATTACAATAAACTGTTCACATTAGAATAATGTGCACATGCGCCATGGGATATGATTGACCTAGATCATCACTCATTGGTGTGACATAACATTTGCCAATAGATTCCTAATGGTATCTATTGGCGCTAGGATCTCTTACATCCTTCCTTTCTCGATTAGACAAGGACAGATGTTGGAATATCCACTAGTGTGCAGAACTCCCTTATTCATGTATATAGAAGAAGGTCCTGTCACGTAGATAACTTTAGCAATTCATACGATAGGAAATTGAAACAATCTCCATATTATTTACACACTTGAGAATACTAGGGAATATCCTCAAGTTCGTCCATTGATCCAAGTCCTAAGAGTATAGCTCACGAACTTTACTTCTCTTAAAGCCATAGCTACCTCCTTCCATACCTTCATCCTAACGGTACGTCATGCCAGCTCAGCATAGCCTTTCAATAGGAGCTCCGTGAAAATTTAGAGGAAACTGAAGCACTGAATATATTTGAAGCAAAATATGGTAAAGGAGATAGTACTGGAGAAGAAGCTGGCGCAATCATAGGTCGCCGCAAACTGACCAAAAGTTATCTGTTGGCGAGGTCAAAAACAATGAATATTCGGCAATAATGCTCTACCATGGGCAGGGGGGGTAATGTTACAGGCCGTGGCCTGGTTTATCCGGCTCCGAATAGGCGTTATACTTATTTTGGGAAAAGCCTCGACTCTGCTTAGTAAAGTTTCGCGAGTGACGCGACGCGTCATGTTTATATTAGCCAAAACCCTTGGTAGCTACAACTTTCTTCTCTAGATAGAAAATAAATTCATTTTTAACATACGATTGCGAGAAGCTGCCGTACCGTTCTCTTACTGTTGTGGTTATGAGCTGTGAGGTAAATAGCAATTATGTCTCTGCTGTCTGTCGGTGGAGTTACATGGGCTCATGTGCAATGGTGAGTCGCGGAGATGGCGCGCTCAAGCTGGGAGATGGCACGATGGACACTGAGTGCGTATCACTGTGGCCAAATGGGTGTCAGTAGGTATCAAATGTGAACTCTTACTGACGATGGTGATCTATGAAAGTGATGATAGATGTGCATCCCGACGATTGATAATATCATCTAATGGATGATGTGAAGTATGATATTATATGGTTAGATTAATTCACTAAACTCGGCAGGTGAAGAGATTGTAGGGTACATGAACAGCGTCTGTGCACCAGCCTGTATTTTCCACCCTTTCCTAATCCAGCATCCCTGAGGATCCTGAATTCCAAGTCCGAGCGAAACGCCAAGTCTCATGGTAAGCGAGCCGTCGAGCTCCGATCCTAGGCGAGCCGCCGAGTTTGAGGTTCCATCAAGAATGCACCCCTCGCATTCTTTGATCACAATTCGGGCGGCTAAGCACCTCACTCCTCCCCTACTGTATTCTGATAGTTTATTTGTCATGTATCATTGATCGTTACATTATCTGGAGTATAGAGGATTTCATGTATTTAAGGAGGAGTTAGAATGTTAATAGAAATACAAGTTTACACCTAGTGTCAAGCTCTACACACATATAGATTGTCGTAGTCGGAGCCACGAGACATCCGTGAATTTCACAGTCAACATTTATCATTTTATTCTTACTAACGTGCACAAGAAACCTCATCCCATCCTCCATTCCCCTGTCTCCTAACAACTCAACAGAGCCAGCACAACACTTACAGACAGTCAGGTCTCAGAGGCCCCCGTTATTACAGACACGAGGAAGATTGCTGTGCCGGCCATGAAGCGGACAGTTAATGTTAACTTAAAAAGGCCGACGAAGCCACGTCAACCACAGCCCTCAGAATACCATTCCGGGGGTAAATGGAAACAATCAATCTTCTTGCAACGATAGCAGCTCTAAGAACACTGCGACATGTTCTCCTGAGCTTCGAGCCATACTTGAAGCCGAAGAACAGCGAGCGGCCCAGACCGCAACTAATCTCACAATATGCACCGCTGCTATCAATGGTGTGGATAATGCGCTCTCACCTCTATGCAAAGGGTCAAGCGTTCAATTTATAGACTCCATGAAAGTCTACCTCCGAGCTGCAATAGCTCAATTCATGATGTCGGGACCAGGAACAGTCCTTCCCAACCTCCCCCCACGACCAAACTGCCAAAATCACGGCGGGAAGATCGTGGAATAAACAATTGAAAAGCAGCCAGAGCTGCTACAAAAAGCGACCCAGGTCAAACCTACCTGGGCAACAGTTACCCGAACTGGCCTCCACACGCCAGCAGCACCTGTGAAAGATGTGCGGGTCCATAAAAAACCCCCGACACCAACGAAACCTCCGGCAAAAGCTAAGAAAACTGGCCCCAAAGATGATCATTTGTTTCTTCGACTCGGAAAAGAACATGCTTGGTGCGCACTCTCGCCGGCCGGTGTCCGAGATGCGACAGCAAAATTGCTCAAGCTTCCACCGCAGAATATTGAACATGTATACCGTGTTCCGACTGGCTTTGCACTCCGAGCCAAAAACCTGGAGGTACGACAGCTCCTTCTGGACTCTGCTGAGTCTTTCGTCCAGGTAGACGCAATCCTGGAGAAGGCCTCAGATTTAGTGGCCCTTCGTATTGCGACAATTCCCGTCGCAATTCACATACTCCTAGGTAAAGTAGTTGTCACCGACGAGATGGTGGCCGAAGAAATCGCCAGGGTCACTTCAAAGGTTCCGGTAAGGGTCCGCCCTCGTGGAAAAGGGAGAGTCGGAGCCCCATACCAGACATGGGTAGCTCATTTTGAAAGAGCGTCCGTCCCTAGACCAGGCTTCCGACTATTTGACGACTCGGGAATCGCTGTTCGCCATCAACCACGCCAAACTGTGAGCCAATGCAAGCGATACCTCTTATACCACGGGACCCAGAGTTGTTCGCGCGCCCCAGTGTGCTGGAACTGCACCTCAACAATGCACTCCACTTCGGAATGCCAAGGACACACCAAGTGCCGCAATTGCGGGGGTCCTCACAGATCAGACAGCCGAAACTGTCTGGCCCGCCCTAATAACTCCGGAATGGCTTCTAGGGAAACCCTCGAAAATATCAGGTACGCTAGCCAATGCGAATATGCCGCGGTGATCTGGGCGAAAACCGCCGTTCGACGAGCAGAGGCCGATATCAAAGCCGCCACTGAGATGGCCAAAACAGCTACGCCGAACTACAGCTCCAATAATAGCTACGAGGTTCTAATGACCGATGAGACGCCAAACGTGACTGAGGTCACAGAGGCGGTCATCCCGAAAAATCACTCTTAAAGGGCGCCCCACGGGCCCCTTTCCGCCTCCCTCCTACTCTAAGTTTCATATTGTTGTGGTTATGAGCTGTGAGGTATATAGCAATTATGTCTCTGCTGTCCGTCGGTGGAATTACACGGGCTCATGTGCAATGGTGAGTCGCGGAGATGGCGCGCTCAAGCTGGGTGATGGCACGATGGACACTGAGTGCGTATCACTGTGGCCAAATGGGTGTCAGTAGGTATCAAATGTGAACTCTTACTGACGATGGTGATCTATGAAGGTGATGATAGATGTGCATCCCGACGATTGATAATATCATCTAATGGATGATGTGAAGTATGATATTATTTTGGATAGATTGATTCACTAAACTCGGCAGGTGAAGAGATTGTAGAGTACATGAATAGCGTCTGTGCACCAGCCTGTATTTTCCACCCTTTCCTAATCCAGCAGCCCATCCTCCGTTCCCCTGTCTCCTAACAACTCAACCGAGCCAGCACAACACATATCAATAAACGTAGGTAGAAGAGGTCCAACACAGAATATTGTACTTGCCCGAGCATTCGAGCTGAATATTGACGTAGTCCTAATTCAAGAACCTCGGTGGAAAGAAAAGACAATGTCGCATCATGGATACATTTGCCATTTAACTGATGGTGGCGAAAAGGTCAGGCCAAGGGCTGTGACCTACACCCGGAAAGATGATAGGACAATATCAGCGAGGCAACTCTTCCCCTGCGCTAAGCTGACGGGCGACTATTGCTGAGTGCTTGTTAATGGAGTCACTTTCCTCAATGTGTACAAGGCACCCAGAGACACATCAGCCGTAAAGCCACTTATCAATTGGACCCCGCCGCCGAACTCAGTCGCTGCGGGTGATTTCAATTCGGTGTACTATGCCTGGTAACCAGGAGTCGCTAGCCCCTACGGGCAAGGTGAAATGACTGAAAGATGGGCAGAAGATCAGAATCTAACCTGCTTTATTGTTGGAGAACCCACGCATCAAGCTGGAAATACCCTGGACCTTGTCTGGACCAACATTAATGGCAGCTGTGCATGGGTTGACCATGATTAATGTGTCACCGGCGACCACCTTCCTATACAAGGAATAATCCCGGTCAAGTCCGCAACATTGAGACCCAACTTGGGCAAGATTCGAGTGACGAAGGAAAGACTACCTGACTTTTCACGTGCTGTTACTAAGTTGGTCCGTCTACCACCAGCTCTAGATACAATCGAAAATATCGAAGACTATGCCCAGGAACTTTGCTTAAAGCTTAAGACTGCCATCAACGCAACAGGAACTCAACCCAGAGCAAACGGCGGTAAATCAGCCCCGTGGTGGACCCCGGCGTGCAAGGAAGCACGGGCTGAATATCAAGCGGCAGAATCACCCCTCCAACGTGCAGTGTGTGCTAAAAAGCTCCGATCAGTCATTAGAGCTGCCAAAAAAAGAACATCAAGCACAGCAGGTGGAAAGAATGAACACGCCGAACGATGTTTTTAAGCTGATGAGAATGGCTGGGCCTAGACAGACAAACATCCCACCACTCCTCAATCACAACGGAGCTCTCATCTCTGATCTACTAGAGCGAGTCAAAGTTCTCCGTGACTGTCTCCTGGCAAGACACCAAACATCGGACGACCTGCCGCCTTGCATCGCCACGAGTAACAACCGTATACCATGGAAGGATTACATCTCCGAGGAAGAAGTCCGAGCTTTTACTATCGGTTATGGAAACACGGCTCCGGGAGCAGACGGAGTCTCCGTACAGCTGCTAGTGGCCTGCTGGAAGACAATTGGACCCTGTATAGTCAAGCTCTTCAGAGCTTGCATACAGCTCGGTATGCTGTTACGGGTTTTACCCGGTGTTAGTTGGCTGGGCTGACTTACTGGCCCAGCCTTGCATGTAAGGGGGATGTGGCAAATAGGCCTGTCTATTGCAACAGGTTAGACGCTTAGTAAGTGCTTATGTAAGGTGGTCATCAGCACACACCTTACATTGGCTCTGTCCCACTGAAGTGTTCTTTTCATAGAAAATATAGATTATTTTGTGACAGCCTTTGCGTGCAGCGTCCGTGATTCTCGTCCCTTTACATATGCATCCGACTTGTTTCAAATTGGCCGAAGTAGTACTTTTACAGAAGCCTAAAAGGGACCCAACAACTGTCAAAGGATGGAGACCAATTGCCCTTCTTTCTTGCCTTGGTAAAGGACTTGAAAGTGTCTAATTATAGTTCTGTATTGTATCACGTGACTTATTTTCGTAACATTTCCTTATATAGAATAGCGCTGGGAATAAGAAATTGGCTCCCCAATGTAACTATTAGTTGTTACTTAGGAGGGAGGTAGTTAGACAGGAATTAATTGATACCAATATTGTTAAAACAAGCTTGTCACGAAACCCGTCCACTTGAAGTATTCCGACAGAAAGACTTCTGGCTGTCACGGTTTCAGTACAAAATGCTTGGGCGATCTTGTAAGTAAAGTATATTAATTATAATTCTTTAGAGAGAGAATTCCTATAGCTAGAATACAAATACGTATACTCTGAGATACTCCTCTTCTGTAAGGTTCTCCCTATGTCTAGAATAACAGGGACTCCTCGACAATACCCTAGAAGATTCTTGATACACCCGTTGTCCTTATAAACCTTCAGTGTGCTTCCAGAAGGTTCATTGAGAATCTTCTAAGCTCCTTGTATTCCGAGATCCTTCCCGAAGATTCCCTTGCATTCCTTGCCTGCGCTTGCCAGAGTAGGCTACAGGAATCCCTAGGCTTAACAGCCGTTGCACTGGCAAAACGGATGGCGTACTTAGTAGTGATTTGTGATGTAGTTAGTCGGCAACAATTCGGCGCACTCTCGAGGCGCTCAGCAATAGACCTAGTCTCCTGTGTAGTACACGATGTCGAGGAGGCGCACACACAAGGGTGGGCGGCCACTTTCGTCACCTTAGACGTCCAAGGTGCGTTCGTTGCAGTTCTTCATAACCGTCTAGTGAGAAGAATGCAAGAACAAGGATGGCTAGATTCAATTCTAACGTGGACAACTTCGTTCCTTGCACAACGAATGGTACAGGTCCGACACTCGGAAGGAGTCACGACAAAGCGACAGCTAGTTTGTGGGGTCCCACAGGGCTCGCCTATCTCGCCTCTTCTCTTTCTTCTATACATGGCAGAGCCAATGCGGAGTGGTACTCCTTATCTAAGGTTTAGCTACGCTGACGACATCGGCATTCTTGGATTTGGCCGCACCACTGCTGAGTGGGCTCAGAAAAATGCTGTCCAATTCGACACAGAAAAGTCAGAGGTAGTACAATTTCCACAACGGCATCGCGAGGCTGCAGTTGGCATCCACGTAAACGGCACTCTCATAGAACCAGCTGAACAAGTTCACTGGCCTGGAGTTTACCTTGATCCGCGTCTTAACTTCAAACATCATGTGATGACGTGATCTGGAAAAGCAATGAAAGTCGCACATCTTATGCGACGCTTCAATTCTACTTTTCGAGGGGCCGCACCAGGGGCGCTGATACGAGCAGTAAATAGTTGTATTGTTTCAATCGCGACTTTTGGAGCGGAAGTCTGGTGGCCCGGCCTCAAACGTCCAACAAGAGCAGGAATAGCAACGCCAGCTACCGCGAGACTTTGCACTATGATCGATAAGGCCAACATGATGGGTCTCTGATCTGCACTTCCGGTTTTGCGGACTACTCCGAATGTGGTCCTGCACAGGGAAGAAGGAATCCCTCCCGCAAATATTATTCTAGGGGGAAAACGACTACGATTTTCAGCCCGAATAAAAACCCTCGATGATCAGCACCTGCTGAGATCTCGTGCTGCGATGTGCTCAAACTTTGGGACTCGAAAGTGCAAGGAAAAACCTCGAAGATTTGAACATGTAGATAGACAAAGGACTCGTGCACAGCGAGCCTATCGACAACTTCCGGATGCAGAAGCTTCGATGCCTCTGCCGCCGCCATCCTACTCTGCCAGATACATGACCAAGTCAGAAGGAAAAGAAGCAAGCAAACTTTGGATAGACAACGTGCCCGCATCGGAAATTTGCGCCTACTCAGACGGCTCTTCGTAGGGAAACGGACGTTCAGCTTGGGGTTTTGTTGTGAAAAGATATGGTAAAACTCTTCTCAAGGAGAATGGTATCCGACACGGAGGAGAGGTCTTGGACGCAGAAATCACAGGGGCGCTGAAGGCTCTTGAGGCGGCGTTGAGACTTAAAGAAGCGCAACAGCAGCTGGGGGAGACGATTCGGCGAGTGAATGTTTTTCTGGATAGTCAACATGCTATTAAAGCACTTGAGACGGGCATCTCTTCAAACAGCCTCGAAGAGGTACGTCAGTTTCGCATACTCTCAGCGTCAGCTGCTATGACGATTCTGTGGATCCCCGGTCACTCTGGAATACAAGGGAACGAAGAAGCAGACGAAACTGCGCGCCTCGGCTTACGAATGCTGCCCAGTCCGGACAACCAGCCAGAAACCATTTCGTTGGCATACCTTCGCCATCTTATGTATAACCGGCTACAGGCTTTGCTCAACGATTGGTGGGATAAAGCGTGCCCTGTTCGGTATCGAAAGCTAGATCTGCTTATGAAACGGGGCAAGCCCCCTGAACTAGCCTTATCAAGGCATCTGCTACGCGAACTAATTGCGGCCCGTACGGGCCACGGCAATTTTGCGGCCTATCATCGCCGATTCAACAATGCAGACGCACCTAGTGAGTGCGCGTGTTGGAAATAGACTAGCCCAACCCACTTTATCCACTGTCGGCTCCACTCTCACGAAACACGTTGAATACGAGGACTAAAGTCCCACGACGACTTTATACATGAACTTCTAGGACCCAAGTGCCTCGAGGCATTCAAAAATTTTGCACAGAAAACCCGATGTTATGGGTGGTCAGCTGCAGCCTGGACCTCTGCTCTCAGCGAGGTCCGTATAAATTAGTCAAGTAACATGACTCGATCGGAAGGGGAACAAGGCGAGAAGTTTTGCTTCCCAACCACAAGTGCTGATATTTAGTTGGAGCTCAAAGTTTTGGAGCCTGGAGTTATGTTGTGATTTCTATTTTGTATATGGCTGCATGTAATTTAACTGGCTACAATTTGAGTAGCGGTTCACGTGGTGGGAACAAGTTGGGCATGTCATAGATATGATCTTAGCTGTAAATCCCCGTCTTTGACCCTCAGGGAAAAACGGGTATATCCTAGGACTCAAAAAATAGAAAACAATAAATAAAAACAATATCAAAGAAAGATACAGCATAGATGATTCAACGTAAAAAAGCACTCATGCCTCAGATTTTGCAAGTACCACTGCGAAGTTATGGTGGCTTTTTCTTCACCCCAAGTTAACCCTCATCCGTGAATACCCGCCCAGGGAAACGTCTCAAAAACTCTGAGTTATCCAGACATGCCTCCATCATCTTTCAACTTTTCTCCGCGCGAAATGTGATCTGAGGTGTCTCTTCCCAAGTGAAGTAGGTGCCCAGGCTACTCAGACCATACCAGAGAACACCACTAGGAGGCGGACCACGTCACCTTCCATCGCTGGCTTGTTTTTATAGTGTCAGCTGCACTCTCACAAGCGAAGTCTTGGCGCGCACAAAGCTCAATTTGTAAAAACTCTTGGCCAAAATTTGAAATTTCACGCCCTTCGAGGTTATATCCTTCCTTTGTTTCATCTTGTGAACTTGTCCTGATCTCCCTCACGTCTATCCCAAAGAGCTATCTCCCAGATTTGTGCTCCACGCTTTGCTTCCTCCGTCGGGTGTAAATATAGGCGTGGGCGTGTATTTGGTGGTCAACTGAGACCAGAGAAGGTCGAAGAGAGGTGTGGTCATTGAAACGAGGATGTACTAGGTCGTACTTGTAGACTTGAAGAGACTTAGGTAGGCATCTAACTCGTTGGGAGCGGAAAAACGACGTGGTGGAGTAATTTTAAATTTTGCCTCGTGGGCCAACTTCTTTGATATTGCGAAATTTGACTGAACTTGGCTCTGGGAGAATGTTTCACTCCCAGGTTCGTAGAGGACACCGCGTACAGGTGTTCAGTCTTGCCCTCCACAAATGTCCAATGGTCCTCATTTAAAATTAAAAATTAAAAAATTTCAATTGGTATTGTTGGTAAAACACGAAGTAATACAAATTGGGTGCCGTCACGAAGTCAGCTGTCCGTCACGAAGTCGGTGAATAATATCAATTAACTGGTATCTCCATATACATCAAACGTTGTCTCTCCTTTTCCTTCTCCATCTCCCCTTCCTTCCTCTACTCCAAGCGCCTCGCTAATGAGCTAAATCAGACCCCTGCCAGTGTCCTAACGACAACCTGAATATCGCAAATACATAGAACAATTCACACTACTCAAATGTGATCCTTTTACCGACAGGTATTATCTAAATAGATGTTAGGTTCTTCCTGACACGTAAAAGATTTCAAATTCAAATTCAATTGATATTTTCTAAAAATACACATCTATTTCAAAAATAATTGCTCTGTATTACAAAAGTATACATCGAAGCCCTCAGTATGGCTCGTAACTAAAATAAAAGCGTACTTCATGTTTTGTATAATTCTGCTCCATCCTAATACTTTGTGTACCCTCCATTTTCCTTTATCACTGTTATACATCTTTCGTGCATGTTAACCGCACTTAACGGAAGCTTTTTCCGAGCAATGCATCTGCTGTAAACTTTTTTATTGACGGCATCAGAAAGTTGATGCTCATTGCATTCCCAGTGGCTGAAGGGTCCCATTGCTAGTTCCAAATAGCACATCTGTCGATTTTCAGGAGATTCCCGGACGAAAGCCTCAAGCTCATCAACTTGTTCCGCGCTTAACTTAGATAAGTATTAGAATGAGATTCTTGTATACGAGTGGTACGTAAGTACTGGAAGTAGAATTGATAAAGTATTGAGTTAATCTATCGTGTATGATTCTCGCGATCGCAGCATCCTTCAATGCTGCGCCCATACTCCTATTAATATGTGTCTGCCAGCATCGTCTATGCGCTAATACGGAACTACTAATACAGGGTATCTAAGATCTCCAAACGCCTTACCCTCTATACTCCTAAGTAAGTAATAAATACAACCATAATTCCATTATGATCAGGCACAGGAATGATTATGTTTGACCAACAATCTTATAATTCAACAATAAGCATCTTTTGCGAGGCTTAGGATTCTCTGTTTCTTGAGCACACGTAAGTTGCACTTGCCTTCTTGTGAAGCTAAGTTCGTCGGATATATGTTGTAATGTCAAGCCAAGTCTTCTTTATGTTCTTATTTCAATACATTGATCGCGAGTTTATTATTATTAATTCATTTTATTGTTCTATCTGAGTCTATGACTATGTAGGACATGCAGGTCCTCTCTGCCTACAGGCCAAGAATACCTATACCAGTAGTATATCCCCTCCTATGCCTCCCATACAGCTTCCCTCAAACGGTACCACCCCTGACAAGTCCTCATTTGATCACACACTTAGAGGAGCCTTTTGCTCTTCATCAACTCCCCTCTCCAGCCAACGAAACGATGGCCATTTGCGGGTGTAGGCAGCCGGGAAAGTTCGCAAAAACCACTGGGTGCGGAGCTCTTCTAATACCGACATCAGGACTAAATCCGAAGATATATTGCCCCTTCTGAAGCGTTCGAAGAGGCCGGCCAGCTGGGCGCTGCAGACTTGTGGGTACCATGTAAAATTCACCCTCTAGCTTTCTAGCCTCCTTCAAACTCCTTCAAACTCCTTCCCGAAGGTCGTGCTGAAATGTCAGAAAAGTCTTGACAGAGCGTGATTGCTGTATGATAGCTTAGCCTAACTTCTTTTGTACCGTCCAGGGCGCTGGGGAGTGCCGTTGACTCATCGACAAAAGAAGCCCTCCTGGCTAATTAGCCGAAATCTTGGTCTTGGCGCCCACAAAAAATCCAAAATTGAAAACTCCTCGAAAATGTCAGTCCCAACATGGTCTTCAGAGACCTCTTTCCCCTCTCGCTCCACATCTCAGCCGCTTGTCCTTCCTCAAGATGTATAACCCCATTAGAGCAGCAGTCCCCCATAAACCAAGACCCCAACTTTGTATTTTTCGACTTGATTTCCTCCTTGCGGGTATACGTAGCATCGTAAATTTGTAGTGAGTGATGGCCGGTAATGAATGAGGCAAGCTCCTGTTTGCAATTGGGGTAACTCCTTTATCGGTCGGCGAGGCTAGATGATATATGGTTAGATCGGGGTTGAGGACTCAGAAGATAATGATGAGTGCTGCATGATTGAGAAGTCGTCAAATAGAAAGGCATGTGTTTGCTTTCGACTTCGACTCGGATGCGATTCTTCTTGGCTATCCCAGATATGCAGAGCATACTGAGTGATTACACCGGCACCACTGGAAGGTGAAGAATTCGTCTTTGCCGGCTTTTACATCAATTGAAAGCTCCTGTACGAACTATTCTTCCAGATACCTCCAGTCTCAATCATGAAAGCCTCCGAACCAGCTCAAAATATTCGACAGCTTTTCATAATGGGCAATACAAAAATGATCTTTCAAGTAACAGAAGAGGATAGGAGCACTGTACAAGATGTGGCTTGAGCTAGAGAGGAGCCAAATGTGCTAGGCAGTCATAGACTCAGGTAGTACAATTAAAGACAAATGCACACTTGCAGCCTTGGAAGGCGAATAATTCGTCTTTACCGGCAACTCTTAATTATACATACAAAATGACCTAGATATTCTGTGGTGCTCACGACCAGAGAGTGAAAAAAAGTAGTTTTACGTATAACTGGTGGTAACAGGTAATCCTTGCACGAATCTAAGGGTACGAGGCGATAAAACTGGGTCATGTACCTATCATGTAGACGTCATGGTGATTACTAATCAGGAGGGGTAATATCAAGCAGTATGATTAGTATAAGAGCAGAGACTTGCTGGGCAGTTTCAGTCTGACCTTCATATAATCCTCAAAAGGCTCTATAGATACCACAAGAACAATATGGTCCTAAAATACAGTATTCCACCACTCCCATATGCCTACGATGTAAGATTAGCAAATAATAAATACGTTTCTCCTTTGACAAACTAATTTTGTTGGCACATAGGCACTAGAGCCACATATTAGTGGTCAAATAATGAATATTCATCATACGAAGCATCACCAAACTTACGTTAATAACCTCAACAATGCATTGGAAACCCTTGACGCTTTAACGAAATCCTCAGATATTGTCTCTCATCTACATCTACAAGCAGCTATAAGCTTCAATGCCGGTGGACACATAAACCATACTCTCTTTTGGGAAAATCTTTCACCAGCCACATCTACTACGGCGCAGATTAGCTCATCACCGAAAATATCAGCGGCACTAGCCGTACGCTGGGGATCTGTCGAGCGTTTTCAAGAAAGCTTTACTACTGTACTGCTGGGCCTCAAAGGAAGTGGTTGGGGCTGGTTAGTGCAGGACATAGAAAGTGGTACCCTTGAAATCATTACTACTAAAGACCAGGAGATTGTTCCGGGAAACAAAAAACCTTTATTAGGCATTGATTTTTGGGAACATGCATATTATTTACAGTATCTAAACAACAAGGCCGCCTATGCTAAGGAAATTTGGAAAGTCGTTAACTGGGCAAAGATAGAGGAGAGATATATGGGAAGCCCTGAAAATGTTTTTGGCCACCTAAAATTATTAAAGGGTGAGCTTTGATGAAGATATTCATTGATAATATTCACAGTCTGTCAAAATGGAACTACGTATTTCCTAATGCAGGGACATCCTGGGTCGCTTGTATTTTTTTTATTAATTCATTTTATTATCCTGTCTGAGTCTATGACTATGTAGGACATGCAGGTCCTCTCTGCCTACAGGCCAAGAATACCTATACCAGTAGTATATCCCCTCCTATGCCTCCCATACAGCTTCCCTCAAACGGTACCACCCCTGACAAGTCCTCATTTGATCACACACTTAGAGGAGCCTTTTGCTCTTCATCAACTCCCCTCTCCAGCCAACGAAACGATGGCCATTTGCGGGTGTAGGCAGCCGGGAAAGTTCGCAAAAACCACTGGGTGCGGAGCTCTTCTAATACCGACATCAGGACTAAATCCGAAGATATATTGCCCCTTCTGAAGCGTTCGAAGAGGCCGGCCAGCTGGGCGCTGCAGACTTGTGGGTACCATGTAAAATTCACCCTCTAGCTTTCTAGCCTCCTTCAAACTCCTTCAAACTCCTTCCCGAAGGTCGTGCTGAAATGTCAGAAAAGTCTTGACAGAGCGTGATTGCTGTATGATAGCTTAGCCTAACTTCTTTTGTACCGTCCAGGGCGCTGGGGAGTGCCGTTGACTCATCGACAAAAGAAGCCCTCCTGGCTAATTAGCCGAAATCTTGGTCTTGGCGCCCACAAAAAATCCAAAATTGAAAACTCCTCGAAAATGTCAGTCCCAACATGGTCTTCAGAGACCTCTTTCCCCTCTCGCTCCACATCTCAGCCGCTTGTCCTTCCTCAAGATGTATAACCCCATTAGAGCAGCAGTCCCCCATAAACCAAGACCCCAACTTTGTATTTTTCGACTTGATTTCCTCCTTGCGGGTATACGTAGCATCGTAAATTTGTAGTGAGTGATGGCCGGTAATGAATGAGGCAAGCTCCTGTTTGCAATTGGGGTAACTCCTTTATCGGTCGGCGAGGCTAGATGATATATGGTTAGATCGGGGTTGAGGACTCAGAAGATAATGATGAGTGCTGCATGATTGAGAAGTCGTCAAATAGAAAGGCATGTGTTTGCTTTCGACTTCGACTCGGATGCGATTCTTCTTGGCTATCCCAGACATGCAGAGCATACTGAGCGATTACACCGGCACCACTAGAAGGTGAAGAATTCGTCTTTGCCGGCCCGATCGACTGGTGTTTGGCGAACGGAGATTGCGTATACCCTGTGCTAGCGTTTTTTTTTAAAACCTTTAATGTGTATTCAGCTATCTAGCTATGACACATGACCGGTGCTATGTATAAATTTTGGATGACTCTTTTGACGTTAGAGACACTCATACTCTGGATTTCATTCGCAAATACCACTATGAGGTATGCTTGCTTACACAAACAGTCGACCCTCCTCCATAAGTACCCACCAAAGGGAATTTCGAAACTTTTGATTATCCAAGCATGCCTTAGTCATTCATGCATACCAGCGCCGCGAGAAATGTGGTTGTGATTTGCTGGATTTGAACCAGCGATCTGCTGTCCCAAGTGGAATATGTGTCCAAGCTATCCAGACTCTAATTAGCAGACCGTCCAAGACGATGTACCACCGCACCATCCAGCGGTGTCGGTGTTTGTAGTGTCACCGACACTTTCGCAACCGAAGACTTGGCATGCACAAAGCTCAATTTGTAAAAACTCCTTTCCAATATTCAAAATTCCACGCCCGTCGAGACTGTATCCATCCTTCGCATCATCTTGTGAACTTTTCCTGAATCCTCTCACGTCCATCCCAAAGAACTGTCTCCCAGATTTGTGCGGCACGCTTTGCTTCCTCCTTAGGGTATAAATATCTACGTGGGCGTGTATTTGGAGACCGGCTGAGGCCAGAGAAAGTCGACGAGAGGTATGGTCATTGGGATGAGGATGTACTAGGTCGTACTTGTAGACTTGATGAAGCTTAGTTGAGAATCGGACTCTTTGGGAGTGAAAGATTGACATGGTGGAGTAATTTAAATTTTTGCCTCGTGGGCCAACTTCTTTGATATGGCTAAAATTGATTGAACTTGGCTCTGGGAGAATATTTCACTCCCAGGTTCGTAGAGGACACCGAGTACGGGTGTTCAGTCTTGCCCTCCTGGATGCAATATTAAAGTACTGTAAATTAGCTAGTTTAACGCACGGCCCACTTCGAGAAGAGACAATTTCTGGGGACCGAGGCACAAAGAAGAATCAACTTCTTTCTACTGGGTAGTTGATACCCGTAAATTCCCTTTTCCTGCTACAGGATAGGTTACCAAGTTTCCTAATAATGCATCATGTCCCATCGTGAAGATTCTGCCAAATTATCGGGGATTTCGATAAAGAAAGTTTACTACTTAGCTCGACGTGAGTGCCTGGACAGCTTCGTGCAAGCCCCATCGAAATATATAAGCCATCTCCATTTGTTAGCCTCTGATAGCAAAGTTGGTCTAGCTGTTCAGCGAAAGGATTTGTATCAAAAAATCGAATCTGACTTCGTGGATATGCTATTAGGACTGAGTCGCATAACTTGTTTATCGTTATCAGGATTGCATATTGATAATCTGACAGGAACACATAGTGAATGTTGCGTCTAAGCTGATCATTCGCAATCGAGCGTTGTCGGCTATTGCTTCAATGCAGGTTCACCGTGTAAGCGTGACATGTAATTGTCCCATAAAACTTTCCGTTGTATTTACCATGACTTCCTAGGTTCGGCATGTCTGTGATGGAGACACTTAGTGTGACGGGCCAAGATTTTCGGCCAATGCGCGAAAGCAGTGCCAGGATAAGATTTTTATATTATCTGTGGGGAATTCAGAAGGGGGTTGCTGCGGCTCTTTATAAGTACAATGCCTGTTTCAGATCTCCCGGCCCTCTATACGTGACCTGATAAAACTCCTGTCAATGAAATAGACTCGGTCAGGATGTTTGAGAAAAGAAGTTCTTGTGCGTGTCTCTCGAGCTATGTCTCATCTCTACGTATGTACATCAAATTCCCAAACTCTGATCTCACCCTTTGTCCCAAATCTAGACTACTTGACTTTTGAATGCTTTGACAATGCCGACCCCATGTTAAGAGCTGATGACATTAAATCTTTTTCATCCGAGTTACCAAAGCTAACTCGGCCTCCGGTCAATACATTCTCCCTTCCCGGCTTTCCACCATCTCCGATATATAACTCAAGTGTATACCACCTTGCAAATTCACCAGAATAAATAGACATAAATTCACTAACATGTAACCCAAACAGAATAAGATTCTGGTCAACAACTTCCGTGTAGTGAGTGAGTTTACAAACTCGCTTGCGCCCACAAGATGAGGATGGGTCCTATAGTCTTAAACAGCCCAGCCATAACCAACCAGGCCTAGCCTGTTAAACTTCATTCGTAGCTGGTAATAATTATCGGCTAATAATATAATCAAATTTCATGGAAATTATGATTGTGGTGCGGAAGTTATTTCCTATGACTAGTCGTCACTAATACCATGCCATTCTTGCTCATACCCTATATCATGCGCATCACAGAGTTCCAATGTGCCACTTCTCTCTAGGTGTTGACTTCCTTTTTTACCTCTCGAAATCTGCGTTTGGGTCTCAACTCTGACCGCTTCATCACGTACAAGCCCAGCGACAAAGAAACCTGTTGTACCATACTCATCGTCTTTATTGGCTCGAATGCAGGCTGAACTGAGCTCTTCATTGTTTCTGCACGCATTATGGCATCCTCGCACAGGCCAGTTCCGCATACCGCGAACCTGTTCGCTTCGCTTAAGAATTCTCCATCCCCTGCTTTTCGCATCAGGATGTTCTAGGGCTTTCATTATGATAAGTTCATTCTCCTGCGCATATATAGAGCACGTCGAGTATGTTATCTTATGTGCAGCTGGAAATTTAAATGCATGAATAAGAAGTTCGAGTTGAAATTTGGAAAGGGCATTTAGTCTAGCCTCAAGCTCTTCTTCAGAGTCGGGCACTGTTATACTCCCATTGTCATCGACAATAGCTTGTACCTCTGATTCCTCACGTTTTCGCTTCAAATTTGATTTACCCGCTTCGGGGGCTTTTGAAATCTTGCTCTGACTGCTTGATTTTCTGGTTGAAGGAATTGGATTAATGAGTGGAATGTGCAGTTTTGGCATCTCGTCTCGGCCTGTTATTCCGCTCCCAGAGCAGCTGGGGTCCAGTAAAAGGGCACCAACGTTTTGAAATCTTGGAAGATTCGGGTCTATTTTCAAGAAGTCTTCTCCAGAGTGAATCTTAGTCCAAGAACTTGAGCCGGCCAAGCCAATCATTTTTTCCAGTATTTCCCCCCTAGCTTTACTCTTCTCGAAGGCATGAATTATCTGTGAGCAGTCGGTCCCTCTGGGTTCATGCGACGATAGAATAGCTGCAATGTGAGTTGTCTTATTTCCAGGTGCAGAGCAGGTGTCTATGATATCACCATCTGTGGGCAAAGGGTCTAGTAAATATGCAGGGAAGCAAGAAGCTTTATTTTGAAAAATGATGGCTCCTGATTTGTATGCATCGCTCTTCACTACATCAAAGCCCGGTGATAGCGCGACCAAATTCGGTATATGATCATCAATGAAGAGTAGTTTTTGGCCTCTCTCGCTTAATTCCTGAACCCGAAGTACACGTTTGTAACCCGAAAAAGTTGTATCTAGCTGATCCTCGAGGCAGCTCTTAAGGGTGTTAATTCGGACCCACCTCGGGCGTATTGCTTCGAAACTACTGCTTTCGGTGTTTAATCCAGCTTCTACAAATTCTCTGAAAGCCTCGAGCGATACTAACTTTCGACGAACCCTTGCTCTGATAAACTCAGCTTGGAGCCTGGCTCTATGTCTTTCTACGGCCTTTCGTAAACCATGCGAAGTCGGTAAAGCAATGCCACCTTTTGCTAAGAGAAGGTCGTGCACCAAGAAAAGTGAGAGAGTCGGAGTGACCTGAAATGGCTCGTTAATGACATAAGAGAGCTCCACGCAGACGAGTTGATTCGAGATGCCCTGCAGTATCTTGACCCACCTTCCGTTCTATTTTCAAAAAATTGGCATTTTCAATGACTTCTCGAAGGACAGAGCTCCATTTGCACGTCTGCACTGCCAAAGCGTATATTTGTGCTGGGGGTGCTTTCAAAGCAGGGTTTTTGAAGATTTGTGATCGTAGGCTGCCAGACGTGCTAGGATTGGCAAAAAGGCTGGCAGCCTCATAATAAAGCGACATAATTTCCAAGTGGATCTACTGAAGTATCTGGTGGTGCGTCGCGCGTAAAACAGGATATGCTGAGCAAGCAATCTGGAATAGCCAAGACTTCGTCAACGACTGTCGTGGCAAGAGGTAAGAATTTTTTTACGTGACATGTATTAAGCTTCATGCTCACGGAAGGATAATGGTTTACGTCAACTTGATTCGATCTGCCTGAATCCGTCAAAATTACCAGCTTCTAGCGAAAATATTCAGTTGGAGCTAGCCTTGCATGGTCGAATATCCTATGCGAGTTTATGTGAGACAGTAAATTTCCCGATTCAGCACGTGAGCAACTACACGCACTCGAACAGGATGTTTCCGATTGTGACAAGAAACTCTTTTCTATTATCTTCAAATCACGTCATCTGCGGGAGAAGTCTGGCACTGGCTTAATATACACGTAAACCTATGGACGAGATAATTCATTTTCGCGCAAATTGAGCTATGGAGATAAGATCAGCCATTTATTTCTTTGCTAGTGTGTATATGTGTTTTTATTGCACTACTTGAGTTTATGACTATCTAGCACATTGGGCTCCTCTATGGCACAGTCCACACCTTTTACAGTGCTTCTCGCCTCTTTGGTTACTTGTAAGATCATTGACATATTGCCCGTGATGAATAGTCAATAAGCTCAGTGTTTACCCGTGGGATTCAGCCACCTTTTTCACGGAACCTTGTATCCAAAAAAATGAACAAATATGTTATCTTGGAAACTGCGTGCGCGGGAAAAAGTCTCAAAAAACCTTCAGCCCCAGCCATGCGAGGCTTAGACACCAAGGCCACATCCGTTGCGCATATTCATCTATATCTCCCTTCTTTGTAACAGTCGAGGCCATCTTGATCCAATCCACCATTTCTAAATCAGGTGCTGGATACGCTCCGGAAACTCATCGGATGGCTTCTCCTCCATGATCAAGGGTTTGTGATGAGTAGGGCTCCGACCCTACCATCAGATCTGATCGTGGTTAGCTTCATAATAATGGTGATGGGGGAATGTGTCGAGAGATGAAGACGATACAGACCGCGAAAGCGATTGGGAATCCTCGTCGAAGCGAGGACATTGTTACTCATTCTCGGCTCTGCAGACTCTACAGTGAGAGCTGGAGGTTCGTAGGGGACACCACTGACAGGTGTTGAGAATAGTCCCCCTGGCGTCCGTGTAATAGACGCGGTGGACTGGAATTGAGTCGGTTTAGGATTACATCTTGGCTACAACATGTTTGGATTGTGTCCTGTGATGTAAGGAAGCTATTTCTAGATATTATCATCTTACGTCAGGTAGTAGATATGTGTAGATATATAAGCTGAGAGATAGAGGAAGGAAGACAGACAGGCAGACAATTACATCTTTTTACTTACTTCAATTGAAAGCTCCTGTGCGAGCTATTCTTCCAGATACCTCTAGTCTCAATCATTACAGCTTCCGAACCAGCTCAAAAGGTTCGACAAAGCTGCCACATTCCCTCAGTAAGACTTTCCAAAGCCCCAAGGAGCTACAGCGACGACGTTAGGTATCTATTTGCTAGCCAAGATGGAGCGAAAAAATTGACTCAGTGCCTGCAAGACACAGAAATCTATTCAAAATCTGCCCCCGGCATAGACTAGAATCTTACCATAATATTGCTGACTAGAAATTTTCACAGACGGATTTTATACTCCGGCTCTATCACCCAACTCAAATATGTTGATAGTTATTTATTCCAGTATTAATGCCCAAGAAACATTACCGCAAATTTATTTAAAGCTATAGAGCTGGTTAATTCCCACATAATCCTTTGCACATAAAAACTAAAGGCTTTGACTATTTAGGTTTGGACCGTTGAAGGCCCCAGGCACTCAAAGCAGTAAACTTTGGTGTCTCATGCCCTACTAAGAATTTGTATCAGATAGATGTAAAATAATAAACCAAACCAAACGGTAACATAATATTGTATCCCTTTTAAAGCAACTACGAAATAGAAGAATCGTTGAACAACAGTTTATCGTACTGCATTACACTACCCGGTACCACCTACAATTACTCAGTTTTACCACTTTAATATTGACCTATCATCGTCTGTCCTAAACCCTCTAAAGCAATATCTTGCCAGTAAAACGGCTTTGCAGCCCTACCAGAACTAGCATAGGTATGAATTCATAATAACAACGTGCGTTGTAAGATCATTCAGTTTCATACAGCTTCACGTATCTACAGCAAACTTGTGTGGAAAGTTCAATTTAATTCATATATTATCTTTCAAAAATGAGTAATTACTTGGATGGGTATCAAGATGTATTTTTAGGAAGGTCGTCAAGAGAGAGGAATAATTGCTGTATAAAGTGTTTCTTCAGTTAAATATCAAAAGAATGAAGATATATGTTAATCTACAATTACTATTGCTGCTATGAGATAGTTTCACAGCCCAAAAAATCTATGGCGCTTTTTGCAAAAGTAAATATGCATAACTTAGCAAGACTTAGTTTCATAATTCATCTAAATACTTGCATGAATAAAATATTGGTATTAAGATTACTCTTCACCACACTATATTGCTTTTATCCTATCTCTCGGCCTATGACGTTTATTTTGAAAATTACTGTTGAGACCTAGAATATAAAATATTTTTACGGGTGTCGATTGGCCTTATTTTACGTATACGTAAGGCTTGTTCGATGCAAAACGAAAGGTACGAAAGTGAGGTATTGATTCTTGTAGTTCTTGTTTCTATCTGTGAACACTGCGAACGTCCAGATCGCGGTGTTGGCTGAGTCATGAAGACAATGACTTGGAAACAGAGAGACGCACCGCACTAAGCACCTAGTAAAAGACATACATTCCAACAACGGGATAAATAACGTATGGGTCAAAAACATCATTTTTGCCAGAAAGCTGCGCAGCTTTTCACGCAGCCCGTATCTTCAATTTGTTATCGTAATCATCATTATTTTATCTTCATTACCCTCCTTTCATCTTTTCGCTTTCCGTGCTCCAACATGGCGAGTTTGGGTGCTGGTGTGGGTAAATCCAGCGGTTTCGACGCGTAGCAAAATACGTCAATGGCCTCAACCAACAACGGCAGCGGAGCGCAGACAGCTTACAAGGATAGAAACCTCGGAATCCTGGGGAAACTACTAAAACAGTTTTGATTAATCGTGATGGGAGAGATGGATGAGGAGGACCTACCCTCAATGGAGGACGTGAACGAGACCGTCAAGGCCTTCAACGCGCACAAAAGGGCCTGGACGGAAATATCCCAGAAGAAGTCTCCTATCGAGGAGAGGATGATGGCTTTAGAGGAAGTCGTAAAGAAAAGCTTCGCGGATCCCGCTCGGAAAGCTGCTCCAGCAGTGGTTTCGGGCGCGACGACACCAAGGAGTTATGTGTCGGTCGTGGCTCCCCAAATGACAAAAACAGCGGTACGAATAACAATCGACGGCGCTCAAAACTTGCAGCCACAAGAGCTGCTTGCAAAGGAAAAAGAGCACATTCAAGGTGCATACGCAATTCGTCAAATGCGGAGCAACGATACTGAGGTATGAGTCCAGTGGGCGTCCCAGAGAGACGCGGCGCTAAATATGCGACAACCAATGGAATTCGAAATTCTGCGGCAAGATTTTCAAGTCGAGGTCAACAGTGTCCCATTGCGGACACGAATTGAAGGGGGCAGAGATGCTATCAGGAATGTAAGGGACTGTCCTGTGCAGTTGTAAAAAATGACATAGATCTAGATGATGAGAGAAAAACAGTATATCCCTTTACTTGCTAGAAATCTAAGATACATATATTCCCGTCCAAGATTCCTTCAAGACTCTCCCGCCGTTTCAGCTAGCAGCCTATTCATGTTGAGACTGTAGCATATTAGGCTAGTCAGTACATTGGGCTAGTCATTGTATTAGGCTAATTAGTGTAACATCTAATCTCTGGACGAAACATATACAAATGTATCAAGCAAGTTGATGCAGTTTATATGTCGAGACATGTTTAGCATAACAGCGACGTCCTCGTATACACAACTGTCTCGGGATACCTGACAGATGCCAACAATTTTGCCATCATCAGGGAGATAGAGACGGCTACGAAGGCACGGATTCCAGGCTTAGTTATTAGTCGTAAAAGGTGGTTACACGACGGAAAGGAACACCAGCGGTCAAAGAAAAATGGCCGCACTCGTGGATCAATTGTGGTAAGCCTCCCGTCGAAGGCAATGCAGACAGAAGTGGTTCGAAACGGCCTTGTTATGAACGCCATGCTCTACACCGCGCAGGTGTGGTCACCACGGTCCCAGCTAAAAAGTGTTACAACTGTAGTCAGTGGGGACACATGCAGGCGTCGTGTTGAAAGGCAGCTAGGTACGGTGAGTGCGCTGGCGCTCATCAAACTCGGGACTGTCCGAGGAAAAGGGTTTCTTGTGTGGACTGCGGCAAGGAGCACCGTTCGTGGCAGAAAGCAGCGTGTCGGACCTACCAGGTCTACAAGGGAAGTGTGGAGAAGGCTCGGATGGAGCTGTTGTCAAGAACGGCAGAAATATGGAACGAAAAATCTACGGTGGCGCCAACACAAACAGTCAGACCAACTGATGATCAGGGATTTACTTTGTTCAACAGTAAAAAGGTTGAAGGACTCAAAAGAGGGCCGGGATAACTTTGCAAGATAGTCGAAGCCCCAGTGGCACCAACAATCCCGACGACAGCAGCACCATCAGGGCCAACTCTTCGAACACTTCGGCGACAAACACCGAATGAGGAGGCGCCTTCTCTTTTCAATTTTTCATAAGGTTAGTCTGATTGAATGTGGACTTAACTAATTCTAGGGAAAGTTTATAAAATTATGGTTGAAAGAAACGTCCTCACCATTAAGCCGGGTCGGTTCAGAGTGGCAGGACATCGGGATTTGTTTGTTGAAAGCTTTTTCCCACACCAAAGCGGCTTACCGTCTTCATGATTCTGTATATAGATACCACATAGGACATAAAACGAGACT
Source organism: Blumeria graminis f. sp. triticale (assembly GCA_905067625.1). Taxonomy (NCBI): domain Eukaryota; kingdom Fungi; phylum Ascomycota; class Leotiomycetes; order Helotiales; family Erysiphaceae; genus Blumeria; species Blumeria graminis. Next base: position 1,329,710 of record LR898469.1, read on the forward strand.
AATTCAATTCAATTCAACGTATGGGTCACATATTCACCTGACTGTTAGTGGTTACCATTTAGGCTGGAAGTCTGCATGACATGTGTTATGGAAGATCCAGGTCACGTGATAGTGGCCTTCAGAAATTGATTGATTTAAATTTAAGTCTCTACTGAGTCCTAGACTGTGAAAAACTACCTAAAAATCTATCTAAATAGCTCTTTAATTCATAGGTTAATTTTAAATTTGAATATTACAATTATATGCCAGTTAATTCTGAGGGTCATGCCCTTTGTTCGGAAATTAAACAAGAGGCAGGGAGATAGATCATCCGCTCCGTTTAGGACACGAGTAAAGAACACGTGAAGAAGATATTAGTGTCGGCTCTACAGAGCTGGATCGCTCGTGGACTATCGATGATGTATATAAGATAGGAAACTTATATTTGTAAATTCATTAAGTCTTTATTAATATCACGAGTGTTATTTCATTTCAATGATTACAACCCTGAAAAGATATAGAGAAGAGAAGAGGTAGTGAAAGGCTGTCTTTGTAACAGTTTATTACTAGGATGGATGTATATTTTGCGGAACTTCTCGTAAAAAGTAGGCACGTTGTTAACAACAAAGAAAAAGTGTCCCACTAAAAGCAGCTTCAATAAATGTCTTTGCTGTCTCTCAATTTGGTAAGTATTGAAGTGTATAGCCCACTACTTAGTTCGTGGACTTATTGGTAGAGGGAAGCTTATGCAATGATGAAGGATAAAAGGATGTCAATTCGACTACTCTTCTAAACACAGGTACCAGACTCCTTTTAATCCCAATAGATAGCCCATGCAGGATCTCCTGTTAACAGCAGTAAATAACGCTAACACAGGGTATACGCAATCTCCGTTCGCCAAACACCAGTCGGTCGGGACTACTAATTATCGAGTCTAGTAGGATCGACATAGTATATCCCAACACAGAAATCATAGAAAACTCAACAACCAAACCCTTCATCAATTACTTCCATTAAGCATCACCTGACTCATCTCTGAACTCCATAATTTCAACATATGGCTCTCTAGTTTATCCAACCAATAGATAGGAAGGTTCGGTTGCGAGATGTCACACATGATGTAATTATTCTGGTATTGCATGTGAAGAGATTGTTCTGATATCATTTATTGTCAACAAGTTTATCTGGTCAGATATAGCTCTAACGTCGATGGTTCACTGAAACTTATATAAGTTGTTAATAATTAAGATTAGAAAATCAATGAATTCAAATGATATAATCCTTACTTTCCACAGCAGATTTCAGCGAGTAGTATTGTAAATGTTACCGATGCTTCCACAACGCCAAACCTCTATGGGTATCCTAGTACAACTCTATATCTCTATACTACATCCCTAGTCACTAAACAGTCTCCTAAGCTAAGCTTCCAAGATGCAGGTTGGACAGATATTATCAGCGTGAGATCGGACGAAGATCTCTGGAATGAAATCTGAACTTATTTCAGTCTTATAATCACTCAAAAGATCACACACTTGGTGATAGAAATAGAGACACGGAGTGTTGTGGACGTACGGGCCCTCTATTTCTTCTAAGTTCCCGACACGATCTCGTGTGTATTTAAGAGGTTGTAATAGGTAATATCGTAGCGCTTCAGGCTACCAATTGGATATATGAGCGGCTCTATGGCGTGGGCACAAGGAGGTTATTGGGGGGTTTCTATGCATAGATGGCGCCACGCTCGTTTATGCTGTGGCTTAGGCTACATGTCGCTTACACTTGTACTTGTAGCGCACATCTCCCACACTTTTAGCTTTAATCCGAATGTGACACTCTTTTAGTCAACTTCTACTTTCGTTCCATGAATATTGCGCCAATTTCTTTGCGCGATATTTCCATCACTTGGTCCTTAGTATTCTGTAGCAAATAACCACCAGACAGGTCGCCAATGAGCCCCTCGTTGGCGTTCTCATTTTGAAAATGAGTTCCATTTTCGGGAGCTAGTGAGCGAACTATCTCCTCTAGGTGCTCATTCGCTTCACGATAGCTATTGTTCATTTGTACCTGATGATCGCTATCGTGAAGTGTACTGGGTGGCGAATTATCTAATGTATTTTAATTAGAGTCGTATCGTGAAATGGGAGTATCTGGGTACAAACTATCACCATCCCTTTTTTCGGTGAAAGAGTCGATCAAGGTCTCGACTTCACGTAGACGCCTCTTCATCACTTCGAACTCTTTTAGACTAAGCCTCTTTTGTCTATTTGAAGGCTGATTATAAGTACAAACTGTGGTTTCAATTTAGTGGAGTAAATTCATTCTGTGTCTTTAGTACCATACCTAAATTATTTGACATACAATGTGTACATGGTTGTTTCCCATCATACTTGACCTTCTAACTACAAACTTCAAGCTTAAAAACTTTCAAAAATGCTTTAAATTTTGAAGCAAATACATCACATCAAATTGAGGCAGACTGATCTACCTCATAGGTGATAACTGTCCAAATCGTTGTAATCTCATCCATTAACGCCTGGATAAACTTGCGTCAACTATCATATGAACTGAAAATTCTCCACATTTTTGGTGATGATGTTGAGGTCGAGGACTATGTAGCAGTTGATGTGCTGTTTTGCTGCTTTAGTAAAGTTATGAATAAATCATCTCCATTTTCGTTCCTAATTGTTGTTGTTGGAGCGTAGTCCATGTTGAAGTAAAAAGGTGAATTCAGTGTTTTAATAATTTGTATGGTTGAGTTATCAGTTAATAACGATTTAAGGTTGTGCAAATTAGAAAAGTTGTTGCAAAATAGTTGAAAGTGATAAAATAATTTTATGTCCAAAAACCCTATCACTTTTAATATTGAGGCATATTTATAAAGGCGTCGTTAATGGATAAATTTGTAAGTATTTGGACAGTTACTATTCATGAGGTAAAATAATCTGCCTGAGTTAGATGTGATGTATTTTCTTAAAAATCCAAAGCGTTCTTTGAAAGTTTATAAGCTTGAAGTTTTTTGAAGGGGAAAGATCTGGTTTCTTTTCAGCCAAATTCAACATATTTAAGAAAATTCTCCACATTTTGGGCAAGCGATCGAATGAGTTTTTAAGCTTGTTGGAAGATTAAGGAGATCTACACTTTTGGAGTGAATACTGATATTGTTGCAAAAACTAGATAATAAGGTCCTAGACCTACTAAAGCAGATTTGGTATGAAATGAGGGTCCAAAATTTTCGTGAAGATGCATCATAAGAGGTAATATTCGTATTTCTGAATGGGAGGATATTGGCCGTGAAAGTTTGGCAAATACTGGGTAACACTATAGATTAGAATCCGTTTTAAGCAAATCCCAATTTTTTTTATTTAGGCACAAAACTTCAAAGCTCGGTTTTGTCAGTGTAATTTAGATTAATGCTGTCATCAAATCCCCGATACTGAGCTTGTACAAGTCTACGAATTTATGATGCTTCGCTGTACTGTCTCTTAGAAATCGATAGGGATATTCGATAGTCCATAGCAAGGGAAACGGGTTCCGATCTCCAAATTTTCCGAGATTTTAGGTTGATATGGTTTTGACATTTTTGCTGTGAAACTTTGAAAATCGTTTTGTCGAAATGATTACCGCCGCCTGTAAAGCTAGCCATCAAACACGCGTAATAATGTGTTTTTTACTAGTCTTTTTAGGATGCTTAAAAGGTAATACATGGACAATGTACAAAATTTGGAGAAAGCTATTTCGACCAGATCCTTGAAAGCGTCTGATGTTTATTTTCCTATATTTTTGGAGATATATGTATAAATATATTAAATCAATTATTTCTGCTTTTGAGTTAATTCCCTAGTCCACAGAGCTTCTTAGTGTACGGAGACCAGGAATCTTTCGCAGGGGTTTTACTGTGCCAAATTCTCCCGTCATCAGAGATAAACAAGTCCTAAAAGATAGGTCTTTTGATCGTCTGGTGCTGCATATGCGATAGTACGTAGGTATTCATCTTAGTTGGTTCAGAGTTGAGAGGTGCTTAAGGAAGCCAACTGTTCTAATTGTCGTATGCCAGATGATGTGAAGAATGTTTCGATCATTACGGCAGAAAAGCAAATTATTTAAAGAAAAGCTGTTCGCTTAAATAAACTTGGATAAAATTTATTGGTAGTAATGGCGATGGCCGAAACAGATTACTATTTCGTTCACAAGCCATACACTTTGATCCTTGGCTGCAAGCACATGTTTTTGGAGGCAGTCATCGGAATATTGGATGTCTTTGGCACCTTCCAGATTTAGATTAAATGCGTAGAAGATAGTGTTGAGTACTAAAAGACGTTCTCATGATGTAATATTCAAATAGTCCAAATAAGACCCTAGCCGAATCTATGGGAATGTATTAAACTAAAATATGGCAAAACACGTCTTTGGGACTATGGGTCACCCAAAGATCTTGAGACTGGAGTAGGCGATTCATTCCTTCTGATCTTGCACACTTACATTCTATTTTTATTGGATTTGCTGCGTTAGCCTGTCGTTTTCGGACTAATTACTCAGTTCATAGAGCAGTACCAGTTGAAAATAGTGATTATAACTTGTGGATATGTAGGGAAATTTTTCCCGGATTAGCCATGCTATTCCCTTTTTGGGTGAACTCATACAGAATGCTTCACAAATAGGAAAGGCAACCAATCATCGGCTTGGACTCATGAAGTTGCGATGATTCAAGCTGGGAAAGAGCAAACAAAAGCAGCTACTTTGATCCTCCACATATCGCAGGGTTATCAAAAGCCTCAATCTGACAGTTGATCTGTAAATAAAAACAAAAGCACCTATTGCTGCACTAATCAGACTATAACCTAGGTTAATAGTGGATAATTTAATGACTGGAAAATGACATCAGGCGTTTTCAACCTCAAAAATTCCAGCCAACCTGAAGTTAATGAGCTGCCAATTCATACACTCGAATCGTAACTTGGCAGTGACCATTTTACCTTGTGAAATAGCTTGCCAATGCGATTCCTTTCGCAGCCTGCTAGTTTGAAAGCACCCAAGCATGTGCATCTATCATGCCATTGCATCGTTGAATCTCCTGTTTTAGGAGTATCGTGATATCTGGAAGGGGCTTGGTGTTTGCGTGTGAAACAAAGAAACAGGAAAGGGCGAGGGAAGGAGACAAGTCATCGGTTATGATAGTTACGAAATGCAGTATTTAGGATATCATGGATTGATATGGATAAAAAGTATCAATTTATCATGGGATAAAAGGAGCAATCTAATAGAGATAAATTTTGTTCCAGAACGTGCTACAGAGTAATTTATCAATAGAGCGCCTTTTTGGGGACATTGATGTGGCCCTCGGAGGGCAAGACTGAACACCTGTACGCGGTGTCCTCTACGAACCTGGGGGTGAAAAATTCTCCCAGAGCCAAGTTCAGTCAAATTTCGCGATATCAAAGAAGTTAGCCCGCGAGGCAAAAGATCAAATTACTCATCCACGTCGTTTTTCCGCTCCCAACGAGTTCATCGCCTACCTAAGTCTCATCAAGTCTACAAGTACGACCTAGTACATCCTTATCCCTATGACCACACCTCTCTCCGATCTTCTCTAGCCTCAGTTGACCACCAAATACACGCCCACGCCGATACTTATACCCGACGGAGGACACAAAGCGTGGCGCACAAATCTGGGAGACAGTTCTTTGGGATGGGCGTGAGAGGGATCAGGACAAGTTGAAAAGACGACACGCAGGATAGATATAACCTCGAAGGGAGTGAATTCTCAATTTTGGCAAGGAGGTTCACGAATTGAGCTTTGTGCGCGTCAAGACTTTGCTTGCGAGAGTGCATCTGACACTATAAACACAAGCTGACGATGGAAGGTGTTGTGATACGTCTTCTGTTGGTGTTCTCTGGTATGATTTGAGTAGCTCGAGCATCTACTTCACTTGGGAAGGAGACATCTCAGATTACATTTCGCGCGGAGAGAAGTTGAAAGATGATGGAGGCATGTCTGGATAACTCAGGGATTTTGAGACGTTCCCCAGGGTGGGTATTCACGGATAAGGGTTAACTTCGAGTAAAGAAAAAGTTGCCATAGCTTCGCAGTGGTGCTTGAAAACGAAATGCGAGGCATGAGAGCTCTGATATTAAATTGAGTCATCTATTATACACTTCTTTGATATTGTGTCATAGCTAGATAGTTGCATACGCAATTGAAATCTGATGCAAAAAAAAGATGTGGCCCTCGGACCTTTCTGATATATGTAATGGTGAGGATATTGAGGTCAATGCTTCTCTATGTAATGCATAACAATATGCCATGATTTTTAATGTGGAGAAGCCCATGAGATATTTGTCACGTAATACGATTTTTCGGGAAAAAATCCGAGAACTTGCTGTCTAAGACATGTGGTTAATTCGTAAATAATCTTGCCACAATGCTGACTAATTCAGAAATACGTACAAGCTTTTATTTAGATATATGACTGGTTAGTCTCGATGGAGAACTGCTTTCCCTTAAAAGGAATTGGGACTATCTTGGTAATAAGGACCATGATTGTTATGGCGAGACATTCTTGAACCAGTGTTTAAGGGGAACGTGCAAGATGAAGTCCCGAGGGAAAGTTCTCAATAAATCTGAGAGGATCACAGTTAGATAATCATCTAAGTTGATGCCCCAGCTTGGATCGAGCCTGTTGAGGCTAGGGTTGGAGTGAGGGCTAGATCTTGTGATAGCCTAAGTGGAATAATTATAGAATCTTTTTGTGTGTATTTGTTTATTGTCCTATGAAGTCTATGGCTATGTAAGGACATATAGCTACTTTCTGCCTACAGGCCGGGAGTATCTATATCTCGGGTAGTGTACTCCCTCCTATGCCTCCATCACGACTTCTTTCCAGCAGTAATACCCCCACATGGGGTTGGATAGTGCAGTGGTACGCCATCCGGGCCGTTCTCCCAAGTAGATACTGGGTAGCTTGAACACTTACCCCATTCGAGACAGGAGAAAGCTGGTTCGAATCCAGTCGGACCCACACACCACTCTCTCTCGCGGTGATATTGTACTTGTGGGATGATGAAAGCACACTTGGATAGCCACAGGTTTTTCTCGCTTTTCCCTGTGGTGGGTATGCACGGAAGAGGTTATACGCCGTAAGGGTTAATCTCGAGTGGTATCTGCAAATGAAATCTGAGTGTGAGTGTTCTAAACGTCAAATTGAGTCATTCTACTTAAAGTACATATCTTCCGATAAAAACCTGCATGGCCCTCAAGGCGCCAAATCAGGATAATGAATAATAATAATAATTATTATTATTATAATACCCCCACATGTCTTTATTCGAGTACACACCAATAGGAGCCGTTATCCCGTCATTATCTCTTCTCTCCAGCTAATAAAACGATGGCCATTTGCGGATGTGTAGCTGTAGGGAAAAGTCTCAAAAACCACTGGGTGCGGGGCTCTCCTATGACGAAGAGGCCGTCCAGCCGGGCGCAGCAGACCTGTGTATACCTAAGAGCGTCTCTCAACTTTCCTAGCTTCCTCCTTGCTCCTCCCCTAATTCATGCTGCAGGACAAACCAAAGGTCCTGAAAGGATGTTAGAAAAGTCTTGGTCGAGAGTGACTGCCGCCAAGGAGCCTAGCCAAGCATCCAAAAGTTGTGACGGATGTGGGGTCGTCGAGTAACTCATGTATTTCAGACGCCCTCCTGGCTAGTAACTTCGGAAGCAAAGTTTAGAAGGGACTATATTATTGATGAGTCAAAATCTGCTTTTCTTGAGGGTGGAAGGGTCTTTTACTTTGCTTTCGTGGGATTTTTGTTCGCCCGCCGGTGGGTAGCACATGTTGTGATAGAATGAGGGCTTCTCTGACCGTCGTTATAGCTTTTGATACCGCAATATCTTTCCTCATTCCCAGCAACATTATCGTCATCCTGATCATCTCATGTATTATTTGATGCTTATTTTTGACAGAGGTGGAGATAACTCAGCTCAAAGTTGAAAAGGTGTTAGTCAATCTCGGCTCTGCAGACTCTACAGTGGAAGCTAGAGGTTCGTAGGGGACACCGCTAACAGGTGTTCAGTCTCTGTCTTCCTAGGCACCAGTAGGAGTGCACGGGAGATACTTTACCTAGCACGTTAATGAACAAAGCAAAATCAACCAACAATGGGTAGCAGAACAGCCGCTATTATAGCTGTAGAGTCTCTCGCCACCTCTACAGGCGTTAACATGGATAACTTGAAGTTAATAGGGGTTTTCCTATACATGTTTCGCGATAGACTGGTGATAGCAGGTACCAACCCAATTGCGGTACCGATGGCGGAGGTAGGTGGGGCCATTGATGCCCTCAAGTCTCACGCATTATCACTAAAATCGACAATGAAAGCGACACCAATGGAAGAAAGAATGCTATCATTAGAAAAGGCAATAAAAAAGAGCCTCGAGAAGCCGGTGCATAAGATAGCTTCTCTATCGACACAGGCAATGAGAGGGCCACTAACTTACGCTTCGGTCGTTGCACCTCCTGCAACTAAAGCGGCAGTAAGAATACGAGTACAAGGGCCAGACCAAATGCAGCCGGCAGAGCTGCTAAACAAGGCAAAAACACATATCGAGGGGGCATACGCCGTAAGGCAGTTAAGGAGTAACGACACTGAGGTGTTCGTGCAGTCGATCCCCCAGCGAGACGCTGCCCTGAATATGGCTCAGCCAAAGGAGTTCTGCGTCTTATAACAGGATTAGACTGCAATTTTGGGAGTGATTTTGGGGACAATAATACAAGGGGGAAAACACCGACAATGGCAGCATTATTTACCGAATTAATTCGGAGACAAAAGTTCGGATTCCCGGAATCCAAATTAATAGACTAAGGTTGCTTTACGAATAAAAGGACCACCAATGGATGAGGAAAAATTGCCATACTCGAGGATCAGTGATCGCTAACCTGCCGACAGAGGCTCTTCAACGCGAGGTGATTCGAAACGGCTTTGTTCTCAATTCAATGCTGTACACGGCCCAGCTCTGGTCATCCCGGGCACAAGTCAAGCAGTGCTTTAACTGCAGTTAATGGGGGCATACTACAGCCTCGTGCAATAGGGCGAAAAGATGTGCTGAGTGCGCGGGCACTCACCAGACCAGAGACTGCCCGAGGATGTCGGTTCTTTGCTGCAACTGCGGTAGAGCCCATAAATCGTGGCAGAAGGGGGCGTGTCCAAACTTCGCGTCCTACAAGGCCAGTGTACACAGGGCACGGTATGGACTTTTGGAAAGAACGGTGGATCTGAGGAGAGGGGATAACTTACCAGCGGCAACTACAGCGATGAAAGCAGCAAAACAAACGGATGACCAGGGGTTTACGCAGGTGTCCAATCAGAGGACAGAGGTCGACAAGAGAGGACCGGGGCGCCCGTGAAAACATCTCGTGAAAACATCTCGTGAAAACATCTCGTGAAAACATCTCGTGAAAACATCTCGTGAAAACATCTCGTGAAAACATCTCGTGAAAACATCTCGTGAAAACATCTCGTGAAAACATCTCGTGAAAACATCTCGTGAAAACATCTCGTGAAAACATCCCGTGGCCACAGGCCCATCACCTCAACTAACAGCACCATCAGGGTCGAGCTTCAGACCACAGTCATCTCTTTTCAGTACGCAAGGGCAGAGAAAGGACCGTGAGGTCACCTACAATTTTAGCTAGTTCTGTCTCAAACCAATGGCTAATTGCACTTCCTATAGGTAACGAAGGACTAAAGATGAAAATTAAAGTTAATAGGGGAGGGGTTTTTTATCGTAATGGTTTCCACCTCATGTAAATATAGAGATAGGTTCTTAGCCGCCTGCATGGGCCTATCTGGCGCCAAATCGGGTTAAATGAAATCAAATACAAAATAAATTATTCAATTGTCCTGGTTTGGCACCTTGAGGCCCATGCTGGTTTTATCGGAAGATATGCACTTTAAGTAGGATGACTCGATTTGAAGTTTGGAACACTTATTCATAGATTCCATTTGCAGGTACCACTCGAGCTTAATCCTTGCGGCGCACAACCTCTTCCGTGCATACCCACCACAGGAAAAAGCGTGAAAAATGTCAAGGAAAGAAGCTTAGATAATGTCACGTGAGATCGTCTATTTGGACAAGTGTACTGCTTTATATATGTTTTAGTTTTGTATCTATAAGGATTCTTTCTCTCTTCGTAGACAATCTAATCCACCAGATCTGACATCGTCGATCAACCTCCCATTCCCGTGACATATTGTCTACCTTACACATCTATCCCATCAGCTAGATCTGACATCGTCGATCTATCAATATCCCTCCTCGTGGTACATTGTACAGTGACTCTAACCCCTCACATCGACACACAAAAAAAAAAAGATTTAAAAAATTAAAAAATTTCTTTATACACTCCCAGTTGCCAAGATGGAAAATAATCCTTGGGATCTTGAAAGCACTGGTATTCCACGATACCAACAAAAAGCATCTGTGATAGAAAGGTTTAAGGATCGTGACGCAGAATTTGTAAAAAGATATCCTCTCCTTTGCTCCGTTCCCAGCCAGGAATTGTTGATTCAAGCTATGCAAAGCGGCATCCCTGGTAACAACGCAGTTCACCTCAGTGAAGAGATCATGACTCTGGCAACCTCATACGTGCAGCTGGACACAGAGCTTTTTCAGAGTAAGAACGAATACGATGCGCTGATCGAGAAATTCCAAGAGCTAAAGGACGCCAACTCAAAGCTTGATAGACAAAAGAGAGCTGCGGGTTCAAGCAGCTCGCAGCTGCAGCAACAAAATGCCAACCTGCAGCAGCAGGCTAGCAACCTTACAGCAGCAGGTCAGCTCCTTGCAGCAAAACGTTACAAACCTCCAACAGCAGAGCCAAGCTCCAAACCAGCCCCCATCTAATCCTCCTCAGAATGCGCACTCTATTCATCGATCAGCCGAGCATCCGGATCCTGAACTCTTCTCCGCCGATGATCCTAAGCAACGAAAAGACCTCCCACTATTTATCCGGAAAGTAAATATGAAGCTCAATACCAACGCTGACTGGTACCCATCGGAGCAGAGTAAGATGGTCTATGTTATCTCCCGGCTAAGAGGAAAAGCATACTCGACAATTGCATATGGAATTAAAAGGGATGGCACTGTTCAGTTCCCATCCACCGATGCCATTTTAACTTTGTTGGAACAATCTTTCTCGGATGTAGACGAGATAAATACTGCCAGACGAGAAATCTTATTAATCAAACAGGGTCACAAAGACACGGCGACACACATCATCGACTGGTTTGAAATCGCACAAAAAACAGGCCTCTCTGACAACGCTCTAATAAATCACCTTTATGATTTATTGCACCTAGAGATAACAACTCAAATCAGAAATCGAGTCATGCTTCGTCAGGTCATGCCAACAGACCTCACCTCATACCTTGTCGAGGTCCGACACATCGACGCGGTTCTGCGATCCTCAGACCCGAATTACACTAAGTCTAAGCCAGTCTCCGGAACCTATTTTCCATCCACTCTTCCATCCTCGGCAACAACATTCACTCCAATTGGGGAGCCTATGGATCTCAGCTCAGCTACAACCATTCCAAAAACCACTTGGACCGCTGTCGACGCCGCCACCCACCGCATCCCTCGGACTGAAGCAGAAAAATGTGCTAAGAGAGCATACTGTTTCGAAAACAAGCTGTGTAGCTGGTGCTACGACCCTGGCCACAGAGCTAGAGTATGCGCCGAAGCACGCTGGAATAAAGATAAGCCAAGGAACGCGGATAAAAAAACTGTGATAGAAGAGGGAAAAGCCTAGTCCCTGATAACAGTCGCTATCAGGGACCCGAAGAAAGTAAGTCACAGAAGAATCCAAACGTACCCAATATAGAAGTCAAGTGTATCAACGAGGAGAAAACATCACAATTATTGTCACTTTCAACTCCACACAACGATCACCTGCTACTATCCTGTACTATAGCATCAAATAAAATAAGCTTCCAGACCCTAGCGTTTTTAGACTGCGGTGCTACTGACGAATTCTATGACTTAAACTCTGCGCAAAAAAAAGGCCACCCCATAAATCCCCTATCACAGCCCCGTCAACTCTATCTAGCGGATGGAAAACTAGCTACCCAAATTACTCATTCAACAACTATTCATCTTGACATCTTTGGCCACAAAGAAACCATCACATTATTCCTCACAAATATTGGCAAATATGACCTTATTCTTGGACGTAAATGGCTCAGAAAGCACAACCCTGCTATTGACTGGTCAAAGGACGTCGTAAATCTTAATTCGTACTACTGTAAAGAAAATTGCCTCCCTGCCCAACTCGACCACATAACTATAACCAGTAAAGAGCAAGGCAACGGACGACCAAGGAAGATTGGAGCTGCAGCTTTCCAGACACTGTCAAAACAAAAAGGTGTTGAGATATTTTCATTATCCCTGTACGAGGTTGATACAAGACTCAAAGAAGTGGGAGCTACCTCTACCCCCTCGCCAACAATTCAACCGCCATTTCAAACACCAACAAATCTCACTCCTATCCAAAAAATGCAACAAGAGCTGTGCTGCCAAATGGAAGACTCCCCTAACAATTCGCAAAGGCAAAAAACAGCCACCGACATGCACTTATCTGGCTTCTCCCTAGAAGACACTCAAATCGCTCTCCAAACTAAAGATCATCCCGACCCTTCCAAAAAACTCCCTCTTCATTACCATCAACACCTAGCAGTTTTCGATCACAAGGGTGCAGACACACTCCCACCACACCGGTCCTGTGACCACAAAATCGAACTCAAACCTGGCACAACACCACCTCATGGCCCCTTATACAACATGTCCATTGAAGAACTCAAAGTACTGCGGAAATACCTTAATGAACAACTGGATAAAGGCTTCATACGCGCCAGCAGATCCCCAGCAGCAGCGCCAGTACTCTTTGCCAAAAAACCAGGAGGTGGTCTCCGTTTCTGTGTTGACTACCGCGGCTTGAACGCCATTACAATCAAAAACCGGTATTCCCTCCCCCTGCTACAAGAAACACTAGCTAGACTCAGCAATGCAAAACTCTACTCCAAACTAGACATTATCGCGGCTTTTAACCATATTCGAATCGCAGAAGGTCAAGAATGGATGACAGCGTTCAACACAAGATATGGTCTTTTCGAGACTCTTGTCATACCATTTGGACTGTCAAATGCACCGGCCACTTTCCAAGCCCGCATCAACGAGATCCTACGACCTTATCTAGACATTTTCTGTACTGCTTATATCGACGATATTTTGATCTACTCCGATGACCTTCTTACACATCGCACCCACGTCAATACAGTATTACAAGCGCTACAAGATGCAGGGTTACACTGTGATATAAAAAAATGCGAATTCGAAGTCCAGGAGGTCACATACCTCGGCATGATTATCTCCACCACTGGCGTTAAGATGGACCCAAAAAAGATTCAATGCATAGTAGACTGGGAGTCCCCCTCTTGCCTAAAAGACGTTCAAGACTTTCTAGGATTCTCAAATTTTTACCGAAGGTTCATCAAAGACTTTTCAAAAATTGTAAGGCCTCTTGTCGCCCTTACTTGCAAAGACGTCAAGTTCGTCTGGTCGGAAGCATGCCAAAACGCTTTTCAGCTCCTCAGAAATTCATTTATATCAGCCCCAGCTCTACGCCACTTCGACGCCTCAAAAGAAATCTTTGTTGAAACGGACTCATCCGATTTTGTTTCAGCAGGCATCTTATCCCAAAAGGACGACAACGGCGAGCTCCACCCAGTTGCGTTTATGTCCAAAAAATTTGAGAACTCGGAGTGCAACTACGAAATCTATGACAAAGAACTGTTGGCTATCGTCCGATGCTTTGAGGGATGGAGAGCCGAGCTCCAAGGCTCATACTATCCGATCACTGTAACCACCGACCACCGTAATCTCGAATACTTCATGACCACAAAAGAACTCTCACGCCGGCAGGTCCGCTGGAGTGAGTTTCTGTCTCAATTCGATTTCGTCATAAAGTCTCGACCAGGAAAGGACAACGCCAAAGCCGACTCTCTTACTCGACGGTCACAGGACCTTCCAAAAAATAACTCTGACCCACGATTACTTCATCAAAAACAAGTTCTCCTTCCATCTCATAAGCTTCATCAATCTGTCATCCAAGATCTTCAGGAAAAAACTGATAATCCGCCAAACCCCATCTGCAACGCCTCATATCTCTCCTCAGAAATCGTTCATAGACCCAAGGAGGAGCCTCTGGACTGTAAGATCGCCCGACTACTTGAGGAAGGATATACAGACAAGAAAGACAAGTGGCTGGCTGAAGTAGTTACAGAGTTAACCAAACCTGAAGGTGTTCCACACTCAAAAGAGATTTCCCTATCAGAATGTGAATTTCGTGAAGGTCGCCTTTACTTTCGTGATAGACTCTACGTCCCTGATAATGAATTGAGACTACTCCTCATACAAAAAACCCACGACAGCTGTGAGAAGGGTCACCCTGGAAAAAATGCATTGTACCAAGCTGTTTCAGACCATTACTGGTGGCCAAATCTATCCCAAAAAACCGACCAATTTGTTAGAAACTGCCATAATTGTATACGGAATAAAGTCTCTCGACTGAGATACCAAGGAACTCTCAAACCCCTACCTCTTCCCGACCAGCGCTGGCGTGATATTTCAGTGGACTTTGTCGGTCCCTTGACCGAATTTAATAATTTTAATTGCATCATGGTGGTTATCGACCGCTTAACCAAAGAACGTCATTATATACCCTGTCACACAAAAATGAAAGCAAAAGATTTAGCTAAAATCTTTGTCCGCGATGTCTGGCGACTACACGGACTATGCGACTCTATTGTTTCCGACCGCGGACCACTTTTCGTTGCAGAATTCTGGAAAGCAGTTTGCCAACACCTACAAATAAATGTTTCACTCTCCACATCCTACCATCCCGAAACTGACGGTCAAACAGAGAATGCTAATGCATTCATGGAACAGTATCTTAGGCAGTATATTGATTACTCCCAAGAAGATGTCTATGAGTGGTTACCAATGGCCGAATTTGCGGCTAATAATGCAGTCAACGCTTCAACCCAAATATCTCCATTCTTTGCTAATAAGGGTTTCCATCCACGCATGAGTTTTGGACCTCCACGGCCAATCTCAAGAACAGATTCGAAACATCTAAGAGAACAAATTGCTGGAGGTAACAATTTTGCATCCAAAATGGCCGGAGTATTGGACGTACTACGCTCAAACCTCGCGCGGGCCAGAGAAAGACAGGAAAAAGCTTCAAGTGCAAATCGCTCGCCAGCACCAGCCTACAGAGTGGGTGATGAAGTATTTCTAGATACTCGAAATATTACGACCTCGCGACCAATCAAAAAATTAGATTGTAAATTTATTGGACCATTCCGAGTGACAAAACTAGTCAATTCCCACGCATACCAACTGGAACTTCCCTTCGAACATGAGAATTTACACAATGTATTCCATACGAGCTTACTTCGACCGGCGCCAACAAATCCTCTCCCGGGACAAACTAATCCCCCACCACCACCTATCGCGCTTGACGTGTCTGGCAAGAAATTGTTTGCTATCGAGGCGATCGTTGA
Organism: Blumeria graminis f. sp. triticale; assembly: GCA_905067625.1. Classification (NCBI taxonomy): domain Eukaryota; kingdom Fungi; phylum Ascomycota; class Leotiomycetes; order Helotiales; family Erysiphaceae; genus Blumeria; species Blumeria graminis. Next base: position 1,345,299 of record LR898469.1, read on the forward strand.
CTCCAAGCGAAGAAAAAATAAGAAAAAAATTTATTACTTAATCTTATGGCGTGGACATGACCCTGATGACCAAACATGGGAGCCTCTTGAAAACGTTGTCAACGCTACATCCTCCATCCAGGAGTTCGAGAGACGGTTCCCTAACAAATTGAAACCAACAAAGCGCGAGATTGAAACAGCAAAGAAGAAAGCAAGATATTCCACAAAGATGTTGTCGAGTAATGCGAAAGAATAGGGAGTAAGGTGGTACCATATGTCAAGGAAAGAAGCTTAGATAATGTCACGTGAGATCGTCTATTTGGACAAGTGTACTGCTTTATATATGTTTTAGATTTGTATCTATAAGGATTCTTTCTCTCTTCGTAGAGAATCTAATCCACCAGATCTGACATCGTCGATCAACCTCCCATTCCCGTGACAAAAAACCTGTGGCTATCCGAATGTGCTTTTATCATCCCACAAGTGCAATGTCACTGCGAGAGTGTGGTGTGTGTGGTGTGTGGGTTTTGCTGGATTCGAACCAGCTTTCTCCTGTCTCGAATGAGGTAGGTGTTCAAGCTACCCAGTATCTACTTGGGAGAACGGTCCAAATGGTGTATCACTGCATCATCCAACCCAATCTTTCATTATACTTTAGGAAACTGGAGATGCCATAAAGTAGCTCTCCTGCCATTCAATCATTCATTCTTTTGATCTTTAATCTCACAATCTAGCATTTATATCTTGTAATAATCTTATATTCTCATAGTCTGATATTCTCAGTCTTTCACTATTCATTACATTCTTCGTACTTCTTTTGACTTAAAGTCACCAGACTAATTCGCTTGTTCCGCAATTCGACTTCTTGACTTCGTGTCTCTCGACTATCATGCGTTTCTCCGGCCCTTGACCACCATGCACCTCGCCAGTTGTTGGAAATATCGCGCAATGAAATTGGCGCAATATTTATGGAACGAAAGTAGAAGTTGACTAAAAGAGTGTCATGTTCGGATTACAGCTAAAAGTGTGGGAAGAGTGCGCTACAAGTACAAGTGCAAGCGACATGTAGCCTAAGCCACAGCATAAACGAGCGTGGCGCCATCTATGCATAGAAACCCCCCAATAACCTCCTTGTGCCCACGCCATAGAGCCGCTCATATATCCAATTGGTAGCCTGAAGCGCTACCAAATTACCTATTACAACCTCTTAGATACACACGAGATCGTGTCGGGAACCTAGACGAAATAGAGGGCCCGTACGTCCACAACACTCGTGTCTCCATTTCCAACACCAGTTGAATTATATTTGAGTATCCTCCGTTATTATATATAACCCTGGACGTTATTAATATATTACTCTCGGTAGTCAGTGGGGATGGAAGTCAATATGTCACAGGATTGGGACTTCGATGTTTTTCTCAAAGAGAAGGGAAAGAGGAAAATGATTGATTGTCCTATCTTCCATGATCTCACTTATGTCTAAATACAAGCTCGCTCGTCTTACTTCAGACGGTTTCTGTAATCCAGAACACGTAATCTCATCATCTAGTCTTACAAACAGACTGTGTTATCTAATTTTAAACACAAGGTAAAAACATGATGATCACTTAATATGGTAAACAGGTAAAAGTAGTCGCAACTAATTATAGTACAAAATACCAAAATTATGTACCGCACGGTTGATTGCGCATGCTTCCTTCTCAACCTTATTCAGCCTCATATACAGGTCTATTAGTTCGACACAATACCTGTAAGTCGTATCCCCTATGAGCCTGCAGCTCTCAATGTAGAGTCTGCAGAGCCGAGATTGAGTAAAAAAGTCCTCACTTCCATGGAGATTCCCAATCAGTTTCGCTATCTGTATCATCTATCTCTGTCAACACAACCCCCAATTATCTCTATCATGAAGCTAACCACGATCAGATCTGATGGTAAGGTTGAAGTCCTTTTCATCACAAACCCTTGGACACGTAGGAAAAGCCATCCCATGAGTTTCCGGAGCGTACACAGCACCTGATTCGAATATCATTGGATCAAGGTGGCCTCTAATGTTACAAATAAGGGAGATATAAATGGATATGCGCGACGGATGTGGTCTTGGTGTCTTGGCCTCGCCTGGCCGTGGGTGCAGCTTTTTCTTGAGATTTTTTCTCTTTTTTTTTGCATCAGATTTCAATTGCGTATGCAACTATCTAGCTATGACACAATATCAAAGAAGTGTATAATAGATGACTCAATTTAATATCAGAGCTCTCATGCCTCGCATTTCGTTTTCAAGCACCACTGCGAAGCTATGGCAACTTTTTCTTTACTCGAAGTTAACCCTTATCCGTGAATACCCACCCTGGGGAACGTCTCAAAATCCCTGAGTTATCCAGACATGCCTCCATCATCTTTCAACTTCTCTCCGCGCGAAATGTAATCTGAGATGTCTCCTTCCCAAGTGAAGTAGATGCTCGAGCTACTCAAATCATACCAGAGAACAACAACAGAAGGCGTATCACAACACCTTCCATCGTCAGCTTGTGTTTATAATGTCAGATGTACTCTCCCAAGCAAAGTCTTGACGCGCACAAAGCTCAATTCGTGAAACTCCTTGCCAAAATTGAGAATTCACTCCCTTCGAGGTTATATCTATCCTGCGTGTCGTCTTTTCAACTTGTCCTGATCCCTCTCACGCCCATCCCAAAGAACTGTCTCCCAGATTTGTGCGCCACGCTTTGTGTCCTCCGTCGGGTATAAATATCGGCGTGGACGTATATCTGGCGACCAGCTGAGGCCAGAGAAAGTCGACAAGAGGTATGGTTATTGGAATGAAGATGTACTGGGTCGTACTTGTAAACTTGATGAGGCTTAGGTAGGATACGACTTCGTTGAGAGTGAAAGATTGACACGGTGGAGTAATTTGAATCATTGCCTCGTGGGCCAACTTGTTCGGTATTGCGAAATTTGACTGAACTTGGCTCTGGGAGAATGTTTCACTCCCAGGTTCGTAGAGGACACCGCGTACAAGTGTTCAGTCTTGCCCTCCGTGATTTTTTTGAGTAGAAGATTCCATGGAAAAAGTTGCAAGATTCCATGGACAAAAGTTGAGCTGGATAGCTTTTCGTCACAGGAAATGTATCAATGATCTTTGAAGTAACAAAAGAGGACAAGAGCCCAACGTACAAGATAGTCCATGAGTCAAGTGTCAAAATAAAAATACCTCACTCTTTCTATCTCAGTAGAATAGCCCACTAATTTACAGTCTTATGTATACTACGTTTCTGAACATATTTTGATCACATCGGAAATGCAAGGCCGTCACGGACGTCGGCATGTCGGTTAGCTTTGACATTGGCAGAGCTAGCCGGCACGACGCAAAATAATTCAAAAATTGAATCTAGTACACTGACTTATTGGCGCTTACACGCAAAATGCATGGCAAGTGAAAAAACAGAATCTCGTGATCTTAGACATGCTAAATGAATTATAAGTGACCTTCGGCCTTTCCGTGGACACCACGAGTTATAAGTGATACTAAAGAGGAAGAAAAGAAGAAAAAAAGAATTTATCAATTTGAGATTCTCAAGTAGTTTACTCTACAATCCTGTACTATTCACAGATAGAATTTCACTTTCAAATGAATTCATGGCCCGCAATAAGCCATTAAAAACATGACTTTTCTCCATTCAGGCAAGTCCCCAAGATAAACTGCAAGTGTAATCCTTAACTATCCCAGCTCCAGCCTAGTACTGACCCAGATGGCGAAAGAATGAAAAAATTCGATAAGTGTCCCATACACATGGATAGCTTAGTGTGGCATTTTGGGGATTAAAACTAGCAGTTGTATTTCTGCAAAACTGTTATGCCCACACTGTACATCTAGTAGGTATCCGAGAGATCACTGTCCCAGATGGATGAGCTCAATGGTGAAATTAGTATTCAGAACAATGAATAGCTCTTTAATCCTTGGCGCCGAGGGTTCAAAAGGGAAAAGTGCGAGGCAAGCCTCGCAATGAGCTTAAATTATGTTCATTGCCAACTTAATCAAGCGTTCTTAGAAAAAGACAGGAGGCGTGATACCGAACAACCATTATATTAAGCGAGAAATTTGGGATCCGTCAGGTTTCTCCATTTCCTTTAATCTTAGACATGTAAGATATTTTGAAGGTTCAAAAAATCGTTGGCCTAACAGAACGTAGACGTAGGACAGCCTTCGAATTACCTAGAAAAACTGTAACATTCTAGTATTAACAGTATGGAAGATTGAGTGGGAAGCGGCTCAAATATGCCACATTAATTGGGGCTGGTAGCCGAGTGGTAGTTTTTAGGGATTGGCTCACAGGGCAAATTAACCCTGCATGTGCTTTGCCCTGCACGGCATCAAAAAAGGTTAAGCCAATTAACAGAACAGAGACCACTAGGAGCAATCCATAAAGAGACTCGTTTGAATCACATGTGAATGAAAATTCTTCTTTGATAAACTTGAGGAAAGTTTAAGATCAGTGTTATCTACATCTTCATGACCAGTGTGATGATTACTTGCCAATGGAAATAGATCATAGCATGACCTTAGACCAACTTACACGTCATACTACACTCGGTATATAGGATTTCAATTCACCATCAATCACCAGCAACAACGATTGGACGAGTCTGCGCCGATGCAGTCAAAACCAAGTCGACTTATAGGTAGACTGAAGAATGAATAAAATTTAGGATTCTTGAGACGGAACCTATGTTGTACAATGTCTCGCAATGAGGTTGTGCACTTTTCACGGGGCTAATAACTCATCACTTAATCCTCAACGGCTAAAGCCTTCAATCTGTTGTAGAAAGCTACGATATTCAAACAGAGTGTTTAAGGTAAAGAGTTAACCTCTACCCGGAATATCTAACTATACAAATAAAGGATAGCTAGCGGAGTTGAAGGACAAGTTTAGTGCTGGAGATCGATCGTAGTGATACTGAGTTTGATTCATAAAAATCATCGGATTAATCGCTGATTGTATAGCGGTGAGCCACAATAGATTAAAAAGGGGATAAGAAAATTTAAGAAAAGATATCTCGACATCTTCCAGAAGTGAGGTTTTATTTCTAGGCTCGGATATGAAAGCCGTGCAATAATACAGCGGCAATTTTCTCGGATTAGTCGCTCTCGTGAGGTCACGTACCTTGCTAATGACTGAGCTCCAGGAATTAGCATTACTTCAATATAAATATAAAGAGCTCCAGTACGCCTTTGATATTCAGTTGTACAACTTATGGTGACAGTTTCGATTGGATTCAAGCTTGTTTATTACTGAGCTAACTATCAAAAAACAACTCGACAATCAATTCATCATACAATAACATGGGTATTATGCTCCTAAATCTGTTTCATTGATACAAAAGTCAACAATCTCGGAGATTTAATTCTTTCGAGCACTTGTTTGTATATCTCTGAAGATGAATTTAGCTGTAAAGACTCCCACGGAGGTGATATGAAAACACGATGATATTACTCGACATGATCAAATCAATTACACGTGCAATAATTCAGATTGTGGGCAAAAAGAAGAATAAAAAAGACACCACCATCAGGGTCAATATGAATACTAGTATGCCAACGACTCGGTGCTTAGCAAAATTTTATCCAATTTTGGTACGGCTGTATGATTCAACTTCTTCTTGTAAACATTTTCAGACGAGTGATGCCATAAAGTCTTCAGGTAAGCTTGTATTCGTCTTAAAAAGAGATGTAAATATTTGAACAAAAAAGCGACACCAATGATTACTGGATATAGGAGAGAGACGAAAAAAACATTTCATTCGATATTTGAAGTATGATTCCAGTTGGGCGAGCAATAACACGGGGAAGATCGATTTTTTGATGAATTAAATAATGAGCTGGGTCATAAATAATCCAAGTTTCAGTCAAAGCTTACAATTATCAGCTGCATTTTTCTCTCGAAGACGAATTGCGTTTAAGCAGCTGGAAAAAAAAATATCGATATTGAAATTATTTAGCCATTTTTAGAAAAGACGCATGAAAAATGGAATTTCAATTCCATAACAAGCTTTAGCTGATGAAATTGCCGACGTAAATGAATAAGCTTGAGGTATAATCAACATTTTTAGGACAAAAAGGCCGAATTCATGGAAAAGCCCGTCAGAAGTCCAGACCACTTACGGCAGTGCTTTATCGGATAACCATAGTTGTTAAGAGCAGATACCACCAGCACAAGCTGGAGCAACTGACTTGTACTCATTGTAAACAGGCCACTTTTCTTGTATCTAGATGTGAAATGAAAATGGGGCTGAATCATGAGAGATGATCATTGGTAAAATTATGATCAAATAAGTTTTGAGGTCCTAATTGCTTGGAATAATGGATGAAATAAAACCTTTAAGATTCGATTCAACATCCCAATTATCAAAATTCTTTTTAGAACAATGATCCTGAAGCATGCTGCGACTAAGACATGGGGGAAAACGTTTAAGAGATTCTCAATGCAGACAATCGACCAACGACAATCTGAAAATCCTGGAAACTTGTTGGAAATCAGTGATATTTGATTAGAACGCATATTGTCGCAATTTAAAATGCTAATTTCAGTATGATGCTAACTGTAAGCTGAGAGAGATAGAGTGTGCGCTCAAACCTTGTGTTAAAGAATCTTGATGCCAAATTTAGCGCAATAACGCCTACCAGTAGCTGAATATAATAACCTGAAAGAACGAATGGAAATTTTGAGACGCGTACTTTTGAGTCAATCCTAGAATATGTTAACGGAATTCCGAATCTACTCCTTACCACAATATAGTCGGAACCTATCTTTTTTCAGAATGCCAAACTGATGGGCAGGATAAGCCTTCTTTAAGGATCACGATTTATTTAGCTAGACCTTTCTTCAAATGAGTAAACAAGTAGCTGGAGAGTATCTGGGCTTACTTCAAAGGCTGTGACGAGAAGAAATTATTACTAGTCTCAAGTCGCTCTTCAGACTTCACGCAACCCCAATATCAAATCTACTCTTAACTTTTATCCTCATTCGCAGACAGGTACGAGCGAAAAATGAAGGCTCCTACACTTTACCAAAGGAATATTGAATGGGTGCCCATGTTAGCGACACAAAAAGAGGGGCTCGAGCTCATTATTTCCATCGCTCCTTCTCCTTTTTAATCACTTTATCAGTACGAGCTGGTTACGACTATTGATGACCAGGCCATATACGTTGGGCATTGTGAATTCAAGGGTGTTTGATGAAGGAGAAGCGCAGCCTAACAAGGAAGTTATTTCCCTCTTACTAGATTCACGTGCTGGTCACGATACTCAAATACTGCCTCATTGTGGCTTATCTTAACACGTATGACGCGAAGGACGACGAAGCGATAGCTGGAAGAAATGAATGTGTATGGGGAGAGGATATCAACTAGCCACTGATGGGAAGATGAATATCTGTAAGAAATTAAGGAACTCAAAGATGTGTTCGACTACTTGTTTATTCTATCCTTCCCTAGGTAAGCGTTACGAACTATGAAGAAGTTAGTTTGTGACCCAAATAGAGGGAAGTCTTCGGAAGCACGGAATCACCGAATCTCGGTGCTCGGCGCTCGGTCCTCGAAGCTCAAATCGCTTTTCACTGCATCTACCGATCTCGTCGCTATCGCAGTCACCCAATATTAGCGGTCGCGCTGACTCAAAAGACATGTGCTAAATGCCTAGGATCAAAGTGTACAGCTAGTGATGAGTAGGGCGAGTTGTAATAATCATCATTCTAGGAGACTCGGGATAGTCTCCAAACGAGACGAATAGAATCACAATACAGTCAAAATGTATGGCTACACAATTTCTTCTGGATCAACTTCTTGTGAGATGAACTATGGCCATGTCTACGGATAGTTTGCTCACACTATCTCGTACTCTCCTACACCAGTTAGGACGATATAGCGAAAAGCTCATGTCTGGAGAAGACAAGACGCTAGTGATTTGTTCCTTCCGTCGCAAGCTTGTCCCTAGGATATAGGGGACAGAATTTCAGATGATGCGAGCGAGGGCCTCATCTAGACATTTAATCTTGAGTGAAATCAATTCCTTGCTCTTTCAATATCTTAGTTCATCTTCCGAAAATACCCGAAATAAAACAACCAACCCAATCACCTCATGACACTACTAGCTTTACACGGTCTAGATTCCATTCTATCCTTAACTTGCTCAAGCGGTCAAAGCACGGATAGAATATTGCCGTCGTTTACAATGTTTGTGGTTACGAGAAACTTATCGGCTAACAAACCAAACTTGTCATTGGTCAGTTTCATGGGCCTAGATGAATAGTAGAGTGGGGTATTATGAAAGAGTGAGCTTGTTTACAATCTGAGACGGAAAAATAGTAAACAAGACTTGGGTTTAAAAGGGGCCGGAGGCTGTAGTGATTGAATTCTTTCTGTATCACTTCCAACAATTTTGCAACAACTCTTCTAATTTTCACAACATTAAACCGTCATTAACTGACAACCCAACCAATCAAACTCTTAAAACGATTAATACCCCATTTACTTCAACATGGACTACGTTACAACAACAGCAATTAAGTACGAGAATGAATATCATATGCTCAGTGCTCCGCTAACATACAAAATAGCACATCGACTACTACCCAGCCCTCGAACACTTCGACATCACCACCAAAAAGACGGAGAATCTCCCGCGCTTGTGATGTCTGTCGAAAGAGGAAGGTGAAGTGTGATGGGAAACAACCATGTACACATTGTATGTCAAATAATTTAGGTATGGTACTAAAGACACGGAATGAATTTACTCCACTAAATTGAAACCACAGTTTGTACTTATAATCGGCCTTCAAATAGACAAAAGAGGCTTAGTCTAAAAGAGTTCGAAGTGATGAAGAGGCGTCTACGTGAAGTCGAGACCTTGATCGACTCTTTCACCGAAAAAAGGGATGGTGATAGTTTGTACCCAGATACCCCCATTTCACGATACGGCTCTAATCAATATGCATTAGATAATTCGCCACCCAGTACACTTCACGATAGCGATCATCAGGTACAAATGAACAATAGCTATCGTGAAGCGAATGAGCACCTAGAGGAGATAGTTCGCTCACTAGCTCCCGAAAATGGAACTCATTTTCAAAATGAGAACGCCAACGAGGGGCTCATTGGCGACCTGTCTGGTGGCTATTTGCTACAGAATACCACGGACCACGTGGAAGAAAGGCTAAGTTGTTGGAACAGTACTCATACATACTTTAATTATGATAATCATTATTAATCCATTCATGTCCCATTCGAGTTTGTTGTACTTTGATAACATTCCGTGAAATTTGTCTTAACCAATTGTAACGTCAGTCCAATATAATATATTGACGGCATTCTTACGTGACACCAAAAAAAGTTAGCCCAGATAGAAATATGAATGTAACTATAAACTATAGTTATTGTATCGTTATTTTGAATCTATCCTTTTACTATTAAGTTTATGCGCGTATAGTGATTGTTCCAACGTAAGTGATTATCAGATAGAATCAAGTTGAGATTCCATTTCAGATACATCCTCGTCCTATTCCACACTGATGATATTCGCTCATGTCTGCTCAACCTCCTTAGACACACAGCTAAGAAAACCTACAAAATTTGGGGAGGGCATTAATATTGTCGGTAAATATGCTTTATTTGTGTGATGTTTATGCAACATGCTGGTCAGTGCGCCCTTGTAGTATCATTATATCGTAGATTTCCTACTAGAAGAGGGAGAGATAGATTGAATCATTTGTTATCCACTAGTTATAACGTGAATCTTTTCCAACAAGTATTGTATGAAGTCGCTTTAGCGGGACACACTCCCTATATTGTTTTACTTATTTGCCAAATTTTTACGATAAGTTCAACACAACTTAAACACTTCTGAGCGATAATTCTATAGATGGAGAGAGTCGAGTTCTACCTCCTCTTTTCTCTATATTTTTCTGGGGTTGTAATTCACAAAATTAAAGTCCAAGTCAACGTCATAAATGAGGTGATTTGATAAGTGGAACAAGAGATGAAGAAGATTGATATATGAATCATTTTATGTTTCATCCAATGTTTAAGATGAACTATGCAACTAACCATGGATTGGGGATGATTATTTTCCATTTTCAAGAAGCGCCATAGACGTTTCCGATGGTGAAACTATCCCATCATTACAAGAGTATAATTCATGATTCTTTGTCTCTAATCGACTGGCGACCTAAGCGTGTGATACTACTACATTCGAATGGTATAGAGATCGTCTTTTCGAATGGGGTGGCATCAAAATCTAACTAATTAATGTACACCAATCGAACGCAAAGTATGACGCAGAGTATTTTGGATGATTCAAAAGAGAGATATCTCAATATAAGCAGTGTTGTATAGTCCAAGATCATAGATATTAATATTACTGACCAAGAAACGCCCATAGAGGTAGAATATATGAAAATCACTGAGACTTATGTCAATGATTTCCCGGCAACTAGTCAGTCAGCATCACATCAAGCAGCCAACGCATATATGCGATTGATCTTAATTTTTGACAAAGTAATAAAGTCTATTTACCCCAGCAAAGTATCTGGGAGATCTTCCAGTGAAGCCTCGACTGTGGCACATATTATTGAGCACAACATGATACGCGAGATTGAAATAGATTTTTGGCGACGGCATCCTTTTTTTTGCATCAGGTTTTAATTGCGTATGCAGCTATCTAGCTATGACACAATATCAGAGAAGTGTATAATAGATGACTCAATTTAATATCAGAGCTCTCATGCCTCGGATTTCGTTTTCAAGCACCACTGCGAAGCTATGGCAACTTTTTCTTTACCCCAAGTCAACCCTCATCTGTGAATATCCACCCAGGAGAACGTCTCAAAACCCCTGGGTTATCAAGACATGCCTCCATCATCCATTAACCTTTTTCCGCGCGAAGTCTGGTCTGAGGTGTCTTCTTCCCAAGTGAAGTAGGTGCCAGGAGTCAAACTCGTTGAGAGCGAAAAAAACGATGTGGTAGAGTAACTTAAATCATTGCCTCGCGGGCCAACTTCTTTGATGTTGCGAAATCTGACTGGACTTGGCTCTGGGAGAAGATTTCACTTCTAGCTTCGTAGTGGACACCGCGTACAAGTGGTCAGTCTTGCCCTGCTAGCGATGGTATCAAGAAATTCTAACGAGTGACTTTTCTGACAGGAGTCAAGAAATGCAAATTTACTTGTAAGCATACGACGTGGACCAATGTCATTGAAATAAATATCTACCAAATTTTACAACAGCACTCAACAATTCCTGAACCGGGGGGGAAGAAGATCGAACACCTGTCAGTGGTGTCCTCTACGAACCTGGGAGTGAAATATTCTCCTAGAGCCAAGATTCAGTCACGACAAAGGGTGGGATGATATTTTTTATGGATTTTCGACTTGAAGGAGTTGCACTCGATATTTTGGTCGAAAAATCAGTCGACATAGATTTCACAGTCGCAACAAAGTCGTTTAAAAACTCATCACCACTAACATACGATTCACGAATGGATTTAGGTCTGTCTGGGGGTCGTATTCAAACATCCGGCATCTCTCATACTCCTTTTATATTTGCGAAGATCCATATCCCCATCGATCCTATACTTGCGACCCACTTCCATACTCGTCTGATCACCTACTTACACACGCCCTAATGAGGAAAGTCATGATTAAAACGGGACGTGTACAAAGAGGAAGAAGAGGGAAGATACACCAAGGGGATTAAACAAATCCCCAATGACGACAACAACCCAACGGTATAACATGAAGGTGCATGGCTAGAGCAACAATGAGATCTGGGACTATATTTATATTTCGGAGTTAATAAGAATTTTAAGGGCTCGGGCGCGTAGTGGCCGAGGCTGAAGAGGAATTTGCGCCATGGCGTGTCGACAGCGGGTTTCTGGACGGTCAGGCTTGGTATGATTCAACACATAGGTGAAGTCTGAGGTGGAGGGCAAGACTGAACACCTGTCAGTGGTGCCTTCTACGAACCTGGGAGTGAAACATTCTCCCAGAGCCAAGTTCAGTCAAATTTCGCAATACCGAACAAGTTGGCCCACGAGGCAGTAATTCAAATAACTCCACCACGTCAAATTTTCATTCCAAAAAAGATCGAATCCTACCTAAGCCTCATTAAGTCTACAAGTACGACCTAGTACATCCTCATTCCAATGACCACACCTCTCGCCGACCTTCTCTGGCCTCAGCCGGTCACCAAATATACGCCCACGCCGATATTTATACCCGACGTAGGAAGCAAAGCGTGGCGCACAAATCTGGGAGACAGTTCTTTGGGATGGACGTGAGAGGATTCAGGGCAAGTTCACAAGATGATGCGAAGGATGGATACAGTCTCGACGGGCGTGGAATTTTGAATTTTGGCAAGGAGATTTTACAAATTGAGCTTTGTGCGTGCCAAGGCTTCGGTTGCGAGAGTGCAGGCGACACTATAAACGACGCCACGGTTGGATGGTGCGGTGGTACATCGTCTTGGCCGGTCTGCCAAGTAGAGTCTGAATAGCTTGGACACATATCCCACTCGAGACAGTAGATCGCTGGTTCAAATCAGGCAAAACACAACCACTTTTCTCGCGGCGCTGGTATGCATGGATGACGAGGGCATGCTTGAATAATCAAAGGTTTTGAAATTCCCTTTGGTTGGTACTTACGGAGGAGGGTCGACTGTTTGTGTAAGCAAGCATACCTCATAGTGGTATTTGCGAATGAAATCCAGAGTATGAGTGTCTCTAACGTCAAAAGAGTCATCCAACATGTATACATAGCACTGGTCATGTGTCATGTGTCATAGCTGAATCCACTTAAGTGACTTAAAAAAAAAGGCGACATGAGGTTCAGTGGCATCTAAAATGCAGTGGCTTGGAAATACTATCTTGAGATAATTGAGTGGCTGGTTGTTGATAGATCACTTGGAGTTTGGGATCACTTAATATTGGGAATCTGTGTTAAAGGATAGATTCATCTATATATCTAAAACTATCGGTTTATCTAAGACATAAAAGTAGATGTGTCATCAAGTAGGGATCACATGATGATCTCAGTATGGATGAACTAGCCAGGATCCACAGTATAGCTGTGAATTCTGTATAGTGATGAGGACAAGACATCATGAACATTTAGTCTGACACGGAATCGTACAACTCTTTACTGAATCATTACGATCGATCGTGAAACTAACCCGTAGTAATTCCGACAAAAATGAAGTTAACGTAATATTATATATTATTAATTCATATTGAGAAGCGAGTTCGATGTCCTATACAACTATCAATAAATTCTTGTCCAAAATTGTACACTTGTTCTTCGACATATTTCCCCCTAGGAATCCTTGACGATTTCTAAAAAAAATGCTCCAATATTTCTTCCTTTTGTAACCACGTTGTAATTCTAGCTATATCTTTTGAGTTATTCAGCATCACTTCGAATGACCGAGGCTCTTCCTTTCTCAACATCTCTCCTCTCTCTTTGGCCCAGTTGGAGTAAGCCATGATCATATATCTGACGTTTTGGGACGGATATCCACATTGGGATTATGGACTGTCTACTTCGGGATATGTCTTCTATGCAGATAAAAATTGAACTCAATGTGCTCGCTTCTTATCTGCATGGTTATGCTACTTTGGGCCCTATAAAAGTTTTTATGGATACTAATAGGTGTTTCTCTAGAGGTCATTGTCGTTCTTCCCTTCTTTTCATCTATATAAACATTTGCTGCGTTCCAGATTTTGGGATCTGCTGTGGCCTGGTGGTTAGTAATTTGCCTGGCTGCTAGTCTCGCCCAGGATCGTTCCCACTCTTTAAAGGCCGCGACCTTTCCAGCCGCTTTCTGTCGTGCCTTCGTCTCTATATTCCCACATGTTTGTCTCCACTCCGCAGTATCTAATGTCCTCGTGACAGCTCCTGCATCTTGTCTTCCAGCTCGGGGTTGCTTAATCTTCCTGTATGCCGACGATGTTGTATCTTGAACAGGTAGGCTTATCGATAGTCCGGCGTGTTGGACCCTCCTTTGTTTGAGATAAATTTCCCTCGGTGAGTTTGGAGGTCTCAAGCTCAAGTATCTTGCTGCTGATCGAATTATAGGCTCCCTTGACGATATTTAGGCATCTTATTTCGTTACTTCGGAGTGGCTTAATTACTATTTCGGGTATTTTGCCTGCCATTCCTGGCTCGGCCCAAATGGAGGATCCGTAGGTAACAACTGGTCTCACCACAGCGTGGTACACAAGTTTTGCCTTTTGAAACGCTGCACTCCAAGTTGACTGTGCCAATCTACCTAAGCCTTGTATCTGTGGTTCGACCTTGAGCTGTCTGCTTTTGATGTGAGCACCCCAATTGAACTTAGGGTCGAGGCAGTTTCCTAGAACACGGAGGGAAGGTTGCGGCTTCGCGAGATGGCCTTGGATCTGGACTGTGGCCTGCATGTTGTGCCTCTTTCTAGCTCTTGAGAAGTACATAAGCTGGTACTTCTCCGGGGCAAATTTCACTCCATGTCGATCGGCCCAATTTTCACAAATCTCATGAAGCCTCTCGAGATTTCGACAATTTTCTTCTGTAGAGTCGGACCAGGTCAGTGTATTAGTATCGTCCACGAATGCCACTGCCGTCGAATATAACGACTGAAGTTCGGGAAGAAGCGTGCTGACAAAGAACAAGAAGATAATCGGCGAAAGAGAAGAGCCCTGTGGAATCCCAGTATTAGTAGACAACTGGTCTCCTTTGAATGAACCAAGGCTCAACATTGTAGTTCTGTCCTTGAGAAGTGACTCGATGTTCAGTGTGATCCATCTTGGTAAACCTTTAACCTCCATTTTGTGAATGAATCTCTCGTGAGACACATTATCAGAAGTTCCAGATATATCTAGGCTTAGGAGAGAAGCAACTTTCCTTTTATTCATATCCCACATGTGATGGGCGATCAACAAAACAATATAGTAAAGGAATGGTGGCCGATTACTGTCTATTTTCTACATACATCTCGGAACTGTCCACCGAGGGGATGCTACTTAAGGTGTCCTAACTCCCAATGCGCTAACCTCACTATCTATTCTACTACATCATATCCTTGATATTCCGAGTGGGCTCGTCATAGCGAATCTGGGTCGTATCGGCCCATGATTCCATATGAGACTTGCTGCAACAATATCTTGTTTCCATATTTGTTGCAACCCTGTATTTGTATGGCCAAGTTGGACATCTCTCTAGATAGCAAGGCTAATGACGTAATAATGATAAGTGTCCGTGCGACAGTCACTAGGAGATAGGCGCAGCCTGTAACACCACATGGTATTTACTTGTCCCATGAGAAGCTCAATTGCAGAAATTAATCCCACATACATTGTATTATAATTTGTCACGTTTACCTCAGCCTTTATGCACACTGGGCTAGACACTTGTATATACAAGACACACCCTGTAAATTTAGAAGGGGTGCCATACACCGTACTGATATTTCACTATATAGAAGATATAGCAGAAATCCCGAGACAACTTTGACCTACGATTCCCGTACATTCACAGATTACTCATTGTACCATCCTAGGAACTAAGAGCATCAACGCATCCCTATCGTACTGGCGTAGACAGTTTAACCCCAAAGGATTAATTCCCTAACAAAAAAAGGGATCGAGCGTGTTGTAGACGATGCTGGAGCCGAGGATAATGAGGTGCCACGGCATGAGAAGGTAGGTTTTCTCAACGATCGCAATTAGCATGATTCAAAACATTAATAAAACCTTTGCGAGTCTTTGCAATCATGTTGGACGAGGTCAATTACAATTCAGATGATACTCGACCTCATAAAATCCAGTCTTACTCGCTTTTAAGCTTTGTAAACAGGTAGTAGGTGTCATGTCTGTATTACGCGACACAATGAAAATTTATTTAAAGTAGGGTTGAGATCTTGTAGATAACCTTTATATTTCTTCGCCGTTGAATCTTAAGCTTGTTGTGATAGAAACCGAGTTAGTGGTGACTAAACAGATTTAATAAACTCGGCGATGAAAAAGAAATCTGACTACAACTACAAGGTACTTATAACATTCGGTCAACTCTGTGAATCTTGTTGCTTGTGCTTTTTCCTTTGATAGAATACTTACCGCACGGCCAAGCGTTGTCCGTATTCACTGTGCTGTGACATTGCTTCAATCCGTTGGCTACTAGTTTTCGGGGGCGGTGGGGATACCTGCGACCTGGCAGTGACAAGCCAACAGCCTAGGCGGTTAGGCTAGTTATAAAAGATTGTTATCGAGGCTAAGGCCCGTAGTGGTTGAGGCAGAAGGACAGAAGGAAAACGGTCTTTGTCTTTCTTTTGTAATGCAGGATTTTGTGTGCAAGTTTTCGTTTGTTTTTCTGGGCTGCCGGACTCGTCATGATTCAACACATGGATGGGAATCGGCATTATTGAGGATCCAAGTTTGACAGACCTCTAGATTTGTACGAGGCTCTCATAAATTGTAATGCTTGTGTAGTGTTGTTCACATTGGAGTCCGGGCACAAGATAAGGAATACTGTACTTATATAGACGATACCCTGTCTTAATAGAAAACCAAGTTACATCTATTCTTAAGCTCTACTATACATATTGGTAGGTTGGAGCCAAGAGACACCCGTAACCTACGCCATCTTAAAGCTAAGCTTATCTCACTTTTCACACATACTAATCCATCTGGAACTTCATGGTCCCGGTCTTATTTTTTATTTTTTTAAATAATTTAATGTGTATTCAGCTATGGAGCCATGACACATGACTGGTGCTATGTATACATGTTGGATGACTCTTTTGACGTTAGAGACACTCATACTCTGGATTTCATTCGCAAATACCACTATGAGGTATGCTTGCTTACACAAACAGTCGACCCTCCTCCGTAAGTACCCACCAAAGGGATGTTTCATAACCTTTGATTATTCAAGCATGCCTTCGTCATCCATGCATACCAGCGCCGCGAGAAAAGTGGTTGTGTTTTGCCGGATTTGAACCAGCGATCTACTGTCTCGAGTGGGATATGTGTCCAAGCTATTCAGACTCTACTTGGCAGACCGGCCAAGACGATGTACCACCGCACCATCCAACCGTGGCGTCGTTTATAGTGTCGCCTGCACTCTCGCAACCGAAGCCTTGGCACGCACAAAGCTCAATTTGTAAAAACTCCTTGCCAAAATTCAAAATTCCACGCCCGTCGAGACTGTATCCATCCTTCGCATCATCTTGTGAACTTGCCCTGAATCCTCTCACGTCCATCCCAAAGAACTGTCTCCCAGATTTGTGCGCCACGCTTTGCTTCCTACGTCGGGTATAAATATCGGCGTGGGCGTATATTTGGTGACCGGCTGAGGCCAAAGAAAATCGGCAAGAGGTGTGATCATTGGAATGAGGATGTACTAGGTCGTACTTGTAGACTTAATGAGGCTTAGGTAGGATTCGATCTTTTTTGGAATGAAAATTTGACGTGGTGGAGTTATTTGAATTACTGCCTCGTGGGCCAACTTGTTCAGTATTGCGAAATTTGACTGAACTTGGCTCTGGGAGAATATTTGATTCCCAGGTTCGTTGAGGACACCGAGTATAGGTGTTCAGTCTTGCCCTCCATGGTCCGGTCATTTAGGTGGGACGAAGCACTTGTACTGCTCGGTAATTAACCTGATCCGGCCCGGCCCCACTCGTGCTCAAGTTCTAGTAGGAGTGCGATGGGACTCATGTAACCTAGCACTTTAATGAACAAAGCGAACCAAGCCTTGGCTACTAGCGTTGTTTCTTTGAGATTTGTGTATCATTCACCGACAATATTATCATTATAGTCCCCAACAATGCGCTTTATTATTTACCTAAGCTTAAGCAACGTTTATACAAAAACACTGGTGTATTCAGTGTTATTCTTCTTCGACATCATAAAATTTGACAGAATTAATCAGAGTCGTTAAAACCATGGAAATAAATTTCCAATTGTCATGATTGTCGAAAATAGATCCTTATCGGAGGATAATTTGATTTGTTCGCATAATTCCAGCGCTTTATCAGCTATCATGTGGGCCTATTAATATTAAAGCCGAACTTTTTTATTGGGAGTTGATATTAACTGGTTTGAAACAAGACTAGTGATATTTAAAGAAACCAGGCTTGTGGCAAGCTTAATCTCACACATTGTTTCTAGATTATATAACCTGATAATGCCAGGACCTTCGAAGTACTACACGCCGTACCAAAAGCGTATTTTTTAACGAGAAAAATACAAATCCTACCAATTAAAAAGGCCAAGGTAAATCACTTCGCATTTATGCCGCTCTACCTTCTAAAGTAATAAAATTTCCAAATCTTATGCATATTCCAATATAAGAGCCATACTTATCAAAGATCTGTTGTTATTCATTTCCACTGTTTCTTATAGTCTATTCATTCAGACGAATAGAGAATTAGAGTCCTCACTCGATAGAGTCTATAATACAGGGTATCCAGGGACTTCAAAATACTGCTCAAAGCTACCTCCAAACAGGAAGTAGATGGCTTCGTTCTCGGTAAGTGTTTTTGCAGAGGGTCATGAGTGGCAATTTTCAACATCTCGTACTTTATCAGCTTTTGTGTTTGAGTGACGAAAACATCGCTTGCTTGCTGCAAATAGATATATTCTGGGCTATGTGTACTTACAGTGGAAGGCCAGCCGCTGTGCTTAAAGTTATTCTCTATTTTATGGTTGCTGGATTATTAGAGATATTTTTTCTGCCACAACCTAGGTCTAACGTTGTAGATGTGTAATTAAGTATTCTTGCGACTGTTCGTAAAAATTTAGAATGGGTAAGTTTTTACCGGTAGACGCTAGATTAATAATGCTGCGTGAGATTCTCAGGGAATATATTTGTAGCTGACCTGCCCAATAGACATTATTTTGTGATGATAGAGATTAATAAATTTATCGTTTGCCTGTATCAAATTCTCTGTGATATTACGCCTTGCTGAAGACATTGATTAACTTTTATCTATGGAATTTTGATTGCTGGCCCGAAAATATCATTTGTATTTGCTTGTTGTGTTTCTTCTGCCAATTTTCTTTTTTTCATAGCCTTGGCGCCATATCCATAATCTCCCTCTCTTTTAGCTCTCTGTAAGCCGACGAGATCCATTTTTTCAGGATTCCTACACTTTTTTAGCTTTTTGGCCAGGCCTTGTAGCTCTTTTCGTTCAAGCGTTGATGGTTCAGAATGTGGATCTATTGCCTTCAACATGCCAGCACACTTTTCGATCGTATTAAGTACTTTAGACAGTAGATTTTGCATCTCTTGACCAGGAAATTTAAGCTTAATGTACCATTTCGTTAACTCTTCATCGGAAATCATTAAAGTTGACACCATTATTTGGCTAGGCGTAAAATGAAAATATACATCTGTTAGCAAGGTGCTTGACTTCAGGTAGTCTCTAGCTTTTTTGTGCGCGTCTTTGATACGTCTTTCCATGTTTATAGGCTTCTTGCTAGTCATACTAGAGTCACCAGGAAGTGCAGGCGTTCCCATTTTCGAGATAGCCTGTAGCTCCATAATTGCCCCCTCTAGTGCTCGGTAGGGATGGCGTACATCAAAAGTAAATCGTAATCCCTGGGTTAGCAGAAATTCTGATGCTAAAACATCTTCTGGTGTCGTTTTTCCAATGGCGTCGGCAAACTTTGTAAGTCGAAAGTAAAAGTTTTCGGTTTTTGTGGCGAAGAAAAGAGCTGTCTTGAGAATATCGGCCGGGTGGTAGGTCATTAGAGAGTTGGTAATGTAGAATCGTTTTATATATTGTATTGCAGTGGCCTCATCATTCGTAAGGAATCAGCATCAAGCCGTAAAAAAGCAAGATTTGAGTTGTATTTACCTTTACATCAGAAGGTAAGCCTAAATGGTCACCCAACTGAATTGTCTGTCGGCAGTAAAAAACAACTAATTTAAGTTCTTCCTCAACAGTCAAGCAATCAATTTCTTCTTCCAGAACAGAATTATTGCTTACAGAATTTTTCTGAACAATAGCTCCTTCAGTGGTCAAGTTCTGATTGGTACGAGACCTCGTAACTGCCTCACGAACGCGCTCAGCTGCGACCCTGTTTGTGTTTGAACGCAATTCGAGAAGAGCCTCTGATGTAAATGACCATAGCTTGTACTGGGTTGACATTTGATATCGCTCATCTTCAGAGACGAGGCTACTTGCTGCCATTTCAACCAATGATATAGAATTCCGTGTTGAGAGATTATATCGTTGTCTCGCTTTTACACCAACTCAAACGCCCTGCAGCCACCCTCCTGAGTTAACCGAACGATTGCGAAGATGCATCTACAGACCCTCTCTCGTTCAACCAGACGTGCTCCTCTATCATTCCCTCTATTGTCCGAATCTAGAGCTCCTATCGCCACAAATTATCATGCCAATAACTTTACACGATGTAGGATAAGCCAGGAGATAGATGACTGGCCTCTAGCGGGGAAGCATTATGAGCCCGGAGGTCGATTAACCCGTACTCCCGACAGCTCCTACGAGAACTACAATGGAAACAAAATGGGAATATACGGGTCATGGGGTATCTCCCTCTCACTTAAGAAACATATACACCCTATACGATTGTTAGGAAAGTTTCTACCTCAAGGAAATCTCCACTGACTCAGACAGATCGAACCTGTGGCTAAGGTTGGGAACCGCTCCTAAATGTTTAGGAATAAGTTTCATTGAATGATATGGTAGAGATAACTGCCGATGCCAAAAATGTTTGAGCCCTCAAACAATGCAGAGAGCGTTCGATACATTCTCAGTAGGATATTCACATCAATAAACAACAAATAAATTAGGCCTAATATTAATTCTAGCTTCCTAATGAAATCGTTCCAGATGAAGTTTCCACAGAAAAGGAAGGGCTGAGGATTCTCTGTCAGTAATCACGGCCCATCTCTATGTTCTTAGCTGACCAATAATTCAAGGGCCAGCCTCAGATGGCGATAGGCACGTCAGCTTCTACACCTGGGATTGGATCACCAAAAACGTATCTAGTTTCCAAAGTAAACAGGATTCAAAGTCAAGCTTGTGTGATATATTATTTAAGATTCACAAAGTATCAATGCTTATTATACACAGGTATTCGCTCTGGACCTCTGAAATCGAGTCAGATCCACCTACAGTTCATCATGATGAGATTATGGCCGATGATCAAGGTGTTGGAAAATGGACAGCTAAGATCGTAAGCAGCATTGGCTATATTGATTGCAATGTGTAACTCTACTCTACAGCGAAAATTCGGGTTCTGTTATGTAGAGAAATGTCCAGTTTCACCTGAAAAAACAAAGAGGCTTATAGAACGCATCTCTTTCATAAGAGAAACTCACTATGGTAATCATCTTTGCTAATAAATCTTTTGCCTGTGCTAAATCCACTGATTCAACTAGGTGGCTTCTATGAATTCACATCGAATCTTGCCATCAAAGACACGGCATATACAAATTTAGCCCTTCCACTTCATACCGACACAACCTATTTCACAGACCCGGCAGGCCTTCAAATGTTTCATCTTCTCTCACATGAACATGGGCAGGGTGGTATCTCAGTACTCGTTGATGGCTTTAAGGCAGCGCAAATGCTTAAGCTCCAAAGTCCTGCAGAATATAAAATTCTTACTCAGCAACCGGTTCATGCGCACACTATCGGTAACGAAGGTTGCACGATCAAGCCAGCGAAACCGTTCCCGGTCTTAAACGTAGCCGACTCAGCTGATGGAGTGGAGCCGGAGTTGTACCAAATAAGGTGGAATAACGAGGACCGTGGACTCGTTTCTCTAACAAAAGGAAATTCTGAGGATGTAGATCTTTGGTACTCCGCAGCGCGTAACTTCCACAGTCTTATTAATAAGATTAGTATGCAATACAGGGTACAGCTAGAACCCGGAAGACCATTAAGTAAGTGAAGCACCAACAATAAACGCCGTACCTATAATCACAAGCTGACCAACAAGTATTTGATAATTGGCGGGTCCTACACGGGAGAACATCTTTCACCGGAAGACGAAAGATGTGTGGTGCATACAGTAAGACTCAGTGTTTTCTCAATCAACGCAATGTCCTAACTTATGTTCAAGTTAATCATGATGATTACATCTCGCGCTGGCGAAATACTAATTTTACGCGGGACCAGATTCATGATGAAATTCTCTGATAATTTCTTGCTATTTAGGGTCGATCCTTCTAGAGTCTCTACCTATTTTCAACTTCAAGTAGGACCGAAAGTGTTCTGCTCGCTGTGGATTTTTGTAGAATTCTTGCCTGAATTCAAGCATAATTTTTAATAAAAGCTTCCATAGACAAAACTTATATTCTCATACCATCTCAATTAGCTTACGGGTACAAAACAATCCAACTTAGATAATGCAGTAGCTATAGTCTAGAGCCTTGCTAATAAGTCATACAAGATTGGAGACTCATTTACCAGACCTTTGTATCAGGCAGTGGAGGGTTTAATTCAGAACAGGGCAATACTTCAGAATTATTTTAAATTCAATGTGTATCCAGGTATCTAGCTATGACATATTTTTATGAACCATTCCAACTCCCTATTTCCAATCAAACTTTCAACACTTAAAATTAGCAGACAGTTTGCAGATTAAGTATCCCAATTAGATTCCCTCTAAGTGCTGCTATTTACTTGGATTTGTCCAAATGTTTTCTTATTAATTTGTGACCTTAATTGGCTCAATCCCCTATTATGACTAGATCATAAAGGTTCTCTAGCTACCTTCAGTCAGAAAGATCGCCCTTTGTAATAGTATTAGTAATACAGTTCGGAATCGTGATATCGATGTTCATTTTACAGATATTCGCCTCATGACGATGTCTTCGCGCACTCATTACGTCCTCATAGTAAGTTAAAAAAATAACGATATTCTGTAGACCGAAGCTGCCGTCGCCACTTTATGGTTGTATCGAATAACTGTCACATGATGTAGCGACTGTCATTGGCTGAAGCCTGTTTATCATTAGTTAGGTGCCTGGATATAAAGGCATAGATTACTGTTTCTTAGTTATTATTAATTCATTTTATTGTCCTGTCTGAGTCTATGACTATGTAGGACATGCAGGTCCTCTCTACCTACAGGCCAAGGATACCTATGCCAGTAGTATATCCCCTCCTTTGTCTCCCATAAAGCTCCCATCGAACAGTACCACCCCTCACAAGTCCTCATTCGATCAGACACTTAGAGGAGCCCTTCGTTCTTCAATATCTATTCTCTCCAGCCAACGAAACGATGACCATTTGCAGGTGTATGGCAGCTGGGAAAAATCGCAAAAACTACTAGGTGCGGGGCTCTTCTAATACCGACATTGGGACTAAATCCGAAGACATATTGATCCTTCTGAAGCGTTCGAAGAGGCCGGCCAGCTGGGCGCTGCAGACTTGTAGGTACCTCGGGAAATTTACACTCTGCCTTTCTAGCCTCCTTCCAATTCCTTCCCGAAGGTAGGGCTGAAATGTCAGAAAAGTCTTGATAGAGTGTGATTGCTGTGTAGTAGCTTAGCCCCATTTCTTTTGTGCCGTCCAGGGCGCTGGGGAGTGCCGTTGACTCATCGACAGAAGAAGCCCTCCTGTCTAATTAGCCGAAATCTTGGTCGTTACGCCCACAAAATATACAAAGTTGAAAACTCCTCGAAAATATCAGTCCCAGCAGGCTCTTCAGAGACCTGTTCCACCTCTCGCTCCACACCTCAGCTGCCTGTTCTTGCTCAAGTTGTTTGTCCCATTAGAGCAACAGCCCCCCCCATAAGCCAAGACCCAGGCTTTGTATTTTTCGAATTGATTTCTCCTTGCAGGTATAAATAGAGTCGTCAATATATAGTGAGAGATGGCTGGAGATTAATGGGGCAAGCTCCTGTATACAATTGGAGCCACTTCTTTATTGGTCATTGAGGCGAGATGATGCGTGGTTAGAGATGGCTCGAGGACTCTGATGATAATGATGAGAGGCATTGTCGAGAAGTTGTCAAATGGAGATGTGTTTGAGGTTGCTTTCGACTTCGGTTCGGATGCGATTCTTCTTAGCTTTCCCAGGTATTCAAAGTACATCGAGCGATTTTTTTTTTTTGCATCAGATTTTAATTGCGTATGCAGCTATCTAGCTATGACACAATATCAAAGAAAAGTACAGAATAGATGATTCATCGTTAAGGAAGAGCACTCATGCCTCAGATTTCATTTGCAAGTACCACTGCGAAGTTATGGTGGCTTTTTCTTCACCCCAAGTCAACCCTCATCCGTGAATACCCACCCAGGGGAACGTCTCAAAAATCCTGAGTTATCCAGACATGCCTCCATCATCTTTCAACTTTCCTTCGCGCGAAATATGATCTGAGATATCTCCTTCCCAAGTGGAGTAGGTGCCCAGGCTACTCAAACTATACCGGAGAACACCACCAGGAGGCGGACCACAACACCTTCCATCGTTTGCTTGTTTTTATAGTGTCAACTGCACTCTCGCAAGCGAAGTCTTGGCGCGCACAAAGCCCAATTCGAAAAACTCCTTGCCAAAATTCGGAATCTCATGCCCTTCGAGGTTATATCCACCCTTCGCATCATCTTGTCAACTTGTCCAGATCCCTCTCACATCCATCCCAAAGAACTGTCTCCCAGATTTGTGCGCCACGCCTTGCATCCTCCGGCGGGTATAAATATCGGCGTGGGCGTGTATTTGGTGACCAGCTGAGGCCAGAGAAGGTCGAAGAGTGGTGTGGTCATTGGAATGAGGATGTACTTGGTCGTACTTGTAGACTCGATGAGACGAAGATAGGGGTCAAACTCGTTGGGAGCGAAATAACGAAGTGGATGAGTAATTTGGATGTTTGCCTCGTGGGCCAACTTCTTTGATATTGCGAAATTTGACTGAACTTGGCTCTGGGAGAATATTTCACTCCCAGGTTCGTAGAGGACACCGCGTACAGGTGTTCAGTCTTGCCCTCCACATCGAGCGATTACACTGGCACCACTTGAAAGGTTTAGATTTTGTCTTTGTTGGCTGCTAGCGTAGTGAATACAGCTGCTAGATCTCTAATCCTTGTTCTGGTAGTCAATACTCGATAGACTTTACGCGCCAGATTAATTATGCCCCTGTAAGTGACTAACGCGCTAACAAAAAAGCAGCAGAACAAGACAGCAATTCAGTTTATCAGATTTGTTATGTATGATAATGTCTTCAAAACCTCTCAAAAGGAAGCCTAGCACCGAAATCCTGTATGAATCTGACAGCATAACTCATGGTAAAAAATTTGCCTCCAGTGCCAGTACGTTTCACAGCTCATCTAGGCCTCGACTAAACTCTGTCAAGGTGTTTCTTACAGAAACGGCAATGAATTAAAACGCCAAAATACACTGCAAACTTCTTACGAGACGTCCGAAAATGATTCTAATGCAGAAACACCCATCATGCTCTCATCCACACGGAAAAAAAGATCATCGTTATTCAAGTATTTCAACTGTACTTTTGAAGGATGCAGTAAGGCATTTAACCGACAGGCAAGGTTAGCAGCTCATCTGAGATCTCACTCAAATGAGCGTCCGTTTGTTTGTACAAAAGATGGATGCCAAAAAGCTTACATGCAAGAAAAGCATCTTAAACACCACGTTAAAAGCTTTCATACGCAAGAGCGTGATTTTCACTGTGACTGGGAAGGTTGTGATAAGAGTTTCCTCACTTCATCACGATTAAATAGACATATCGAAGCACACCAAGGAAGAGAACGATATAAATGTGTTGAATTTCCACCCTGCAACCAAACTTTCCGCAAACATCAGACCCTTCAGCGTCATGTTCGCGCAGAACATCTTCACCTCTCACCCTTTCCCTGCACATTCGTAGATCCTATCACGAAGGAAAGTTGTAACCTTGGGTTTGAAGGCCCCAGTGGTCTCCGTCGACATCAAGAATGCGCTCATGGTACCGCAAGATACTTTTGTACCGAATGCACTCTATCTGGAAGCTTCAACACAGATGGAACACCAATTCATCCGGGTTTCTCTAGTTATCGTAAGCTTGAAGCCCATATTCGAAAGGAGCATGCGAACTGCATATTCTGTGACATCAAATGTCGAAGTCAACGTGAATTGCTAGCTCATATTGATAGTCAACATTCTGGAAAGAGCATACAAGAGCGTCGAAAGTATCCGTGCAATGAACCTGGGTGTGACAAAAGGTTCACTACCAAATATAATCTGAATGCGCATATTCGGTCTGCTCATTTGGGAAACCGTTTTATATGTGGCACTTTTCATGTCGATACACACCCGAATATTCCCGGATGGACTGATTCAAATGGATGTGGATGTGACTTTATTTCGAAGCAAAGTCTCATCGATCACATCCGCTATACCCACCTCAAACTAAAACGTAAAACTGGCCATAATGTTACCATCGAACCCAATCTAGAATTTAAAGAAAGCGATGTGATAAATAATTTAGAGGATCTTTATTCAAACTTGAATACGGATACCCAATTTAATGGTTCAATTCAAAATAATGCTACGAATTTAATAGAGCCTACCGAATGTACATCTTCAACCTTCTCTTATCATGATACAGGCTATAATAATTGCCCCATCAAGACTAGTGACCCCCAGGCTTGTATGGAAAATATTTCAACCGTGGATAAATTCACAAATTATAAAGAAATAATCCCTCAGGACCTAGAATTATTAATCCAGATCGAACCAGATACCCCATTTGAATTCGAAGATACATTTCCGACCTATCTGAAAGAACCTCAGAGTAAATATAGAGAGGAGAACTATAAATGTGAAAGGGAACAAAATACTCTATGGAATGATCTATTTCCTTTTATCAGGGACTAATCTTAGGATAAACCCCGTTGAAACCCGCAAAAGAACGAGCATATTAGACTGTTTATGTTGAATTGAACTTTCAAAAGCTGTTAACAAATATGGACAAATGTCCATTATTTATGGAATTATTGGACATAAGTTATGCAATGTAAAGACTTATGTGAGTTCCTGTGAAAATTTTATAATCAAGATTTGGCTAGCTTTTGTTATGATAATAAGATTATACCAATCGGAGATTTTCTCTGTACAATTTAGTCACAGGGTTCCGGCAATGGCGACACTCGGTGTGCGCGGTTGAAAAAAATCGTCTCCTTTGGTTACTTTCTCAGAAGTACATGTAAACCTCATCGAAGTTGGGAAAAGCTTAAAAAGTTTTCCTGATTTGGGATATTGTATCTATTGAAGGGTGGTGATGTATATGGTTGTATACACTTGGTATCTTCAATTAAATGGTTATGACTACTGAGGGGGCTTAGAATATACTTGGGTGATTATGGCAATAAATGTTACGGGATGCGAATGGTATCTTATTGTGTTATTATATTATGTTATGTTACAGGTTATGTTCATGATAATTAACCAATCCCACATACTTCCAGATAGCGCCGTAGCTAGTCTCTTTTAGGAGTGATCTACGGGTGAATGTAGCGATCGGTGGTATCTAATTTATCAATAACCTGTTTCCATTTCCCTGGCTCTGCGTGCTACACTACGTGTATGACGATTTACTACTAATGTGAAAAGCGCATTCATGACAGTATCAAACTTGAACATCAAATCAAATAAAATTAAAGGTCTCATACGTGCAGACTACAAGGCGGCACTAACCCTGCTTCATGAACTTAAAACCAGATGGCGCTCATTTTGCGCGTATTTTCATTGCTTCACTTTCATGCCAGCTTAAAGTTTTCTGGTTCCGACACTCATTCCTTGCAGCTATAAAGATTTACTTACGATATAATCTTTAATACACTAAGAAGCATCTTTTTTTAACATTTAAGCTATGTGAGAATATAATTTGGCGCGCGATGAAAATAGAACTACAGGCTGGCGAGGGGACGAATATGAGCCCAAGGAACGGACAGAATACTAGACCGAGCTCTAAGGATTGTAGCAAAATTCTAGTCAAATCATAAAACATCCTCAATGCCTGCCTCCCAAAGGCATACCATACGACATAGCTCAAAAATTCTACCAGTCTTGTTCGGAGAAATCCCTAGAAAATCAAATACCATACTCCCAAAATCGGCAGATCGATTGAATTTCTTAATACCATAGGAAAGTTCCTGGAAAATCTAGTAGCTCACCATCTTTTAAAGCCAGCTGAATACTTTAATCTTCCTCCCGAAGAGCAGATGAAAGCTAGTCTACAGAGGTCTACAATTTCTGTCGTGAAGCATCTGGTAAAGTAAATTTACATAATTTGGGGCAAAGGCAAAAAGCGAGTGGAGTCGATTCTAAGCCTTGATATATCAGGGGCTTTCGGAAACGTATCCTACTAAAGTTAACTTCACATCCCTGAGAAAAAAAGAATACCAAAGTATGTAAGTGTTGTGATTGATGACATAACTACCCCTGCATCTGGTGATTGTGGATCACAGAGATGCAGAATCAGATGGTCGAAACAGAATAGACTGGAGTCAAATAGAATAGAACAGGATGAAACAGAATGTGATGACTCAGTTGAATGGAACTGAGCGACTGGGGATATGGAAAGCCATAGAATGTGGTATATGTATATAAAAGTAGTGATTCTCTAAACTTGAATGGGAGTAAGCAGGTCTACTACTTCATTACAATATACCTCTATCTACAAGTTTCAGTGAACGTGCAGTTATTTACCGGTAACTGTTCCACCTCCCATAACCTTACATTTATAACAATAAGACATCACTTGAAGTCATTTCTATGAGAAAGGATGATTCCTATAATCTTGGGAATCTTTAAGGGTGACCAAGTATTTACCATCAAGGGGATATATCAATGTTCCTCCGAACGGTTGAGACTGCAACATCAGGCACCATCAAGCAGCAACTCATACTGCCCCAAAAAAACGCAATCCATCACATCGCTTTCCACCTACGACATTTTACTGACAAATTCATCTCTCAATCACCCATGCCGCCCCAGTCCTCCGCAGAGGCTGGCCCCTGGCCCCCCCTCCCCACTCAATGTTCGACGCGTCAAGACGTCGAAATGGTCCTTAACGGGCCACAACCGCCATCACAACCACCCACCCAACAATTTGTAGAGCCAATCTACGAGGCGAGTCATCGAAGCTCGCCCCATCAACAAACTCCGTCGCCTCAAATTGTCGCGACCGAATTCCTCGCCGAACAGGGCAGGATATTCCAGACGCGCTCTGCACAAGCAGAGCGTTTCATCATCGGGTTCTGCAAGCTGCTGGAACCAGTCACTGACGAGAGACTTCGAAAACTCTTTGATCAGGACTTACTGGCCCTTCAGGGCAAGATACTGGAAATTTTATGGGGCAACCCATCTCAAGCAGACGCCAACGCTCCCCCAAAGGCTGCAAGCGGCCATACTAACACATCTAACCCGGCTCAAGTCACAGAGCCTCCAAAACAAAGTCCTGCAAGCGTCACACGTCCAGTGCTGATCCTTGCCAGAGAAAAGAATAGACCGGCACCACAAAGGCCGGTAACCACAACCGCAACTCTCCAGCCCAACCAGGGCTCAAACAAAACCAACAACAACGCTACAGAGAAATCTTGGACCGAGGTGTTGGGAAAAAGAAACAAGCCAGCAAACCAAGTGGCTCCAACTTCAACACCTAAGACAGTGCCAGTGAGGCCCGTTTCCGCGCCGAAGCCTAAAGCTCCAGTAACAAACCCCCAGCGACCTGACAAGCGCGTATTTTTGCGCCTCAAACCTGACCACCCGTGGAGACGTATGTCACCCTACTTCGTAAAGATTAGCCTAGCTAGCAAGCTGCGTCTGGCCAACTCGACAATCAAACAGGTCACTGTCGTGAACTCAGGGTTCGCAATACAAGCCGAAGGGGAAGGAGCTAGAGGTGCACTTCTCTCAGGAGGAGCCATATTAGATAGCTCAGAAATGAAATTCGAAGCCGCCTCCAACTGGATATCAGTCCTGGCACCGAATATCCCAGACAAGCTTTACACTCTGGAAGGGCCCACCATAGTGACACCAGAGATGGTAATAGAAGAAGCAGCTCTCAAAACAGGAGTTAGACCAACCTCAGCTCGTGCTTTCGCTACTAGCATGGCCAGGCCATCAACGGACTGGGTGTTGCACTTCGCAACAGGAAAACCGAAACTTGGAGAAAGACTGTTTGAAGAAAGCGGGCGCCTTCACGAACTCCAGCGCAAGCTCAAAATTGCGCAATGCAACCGATGCTGGGGACATCACCCAATTAAAATTTGTTCACGAGCAGAGCGCTGCACCCGCTGTGGCTCAATTGAGCACAAAGCTACAGAGTGCAAACAGGCCGTACCAAGGTGCATCAATTGGCACGGGCCACATGCTGCGACTGAGCCTAACTGTATGGCTAGGCCGACTCGGGCTGGTGGGAAGACGGTGCAACGCACAAGGGACCAGCTGTCGGTGATCCGCGAGCAGGGTCAAAAAGAAAGGAATGCTTCGATCAGAGAGATGGAAGCAAAGCAGAAAGCCACCGAGGCTACTGCTGAAAACGAAAACACAAACGTTGCTCAATGCCCGTAAGGGACCACAACCCAACCGAGCTTCAAAAAACGGCAACAACAATCTCGTTCCTCTGCGCTAATCTGGGCAGAGGAGACCCGGCTACGGACATCATCCTGCAATCCGCTTGGGATTCAGGAACCGATGTCCTACTCATCCAGGAACCCTGGACTAAACACAAGGACAGCTTCTGGCTCACCAAGTCGCACCCCGGATTCGATAGGCATTTGCCTCCCCGTGTCGCTGTTAACTCTTCAAGGCCACGCTCCCTCATCTACACGCGAAAAGGGATCCATTGCCAACAGCAAGCAATCTGCGAGACATCACCAGATCTCACTGCAGTAAAGGTAGAAGGAGTCACATTTGTCTCCGTATACCGCGCTCCTGGAGCAGACCTTTTGCCGCTGCTATCATGGGCTCCATCTGGGCCTACAGTTATTGGCGGAGATTTCAATGCTGTTCACAACGACTGGCAGCCAATGGCTACTAGGCTACACGGTGACGGCCAGGTGCTCACCGAGTGGATGTTCGAGCACGGTATGGACCTATCTTCCACACCGGGCGTCCCGACACACGACTTTGGAAACACACTCGACCTGGTCTGGTCTAACGCTGGTGCCCTTGCAGATGTCTCGACAGAGCTTGACTCAACATCGGACCACAGAACGCTTGCAGGAGACGTTCCCCGCCCGAACTCGAAAGCCATAGCGGTTATCAAAACTGGTCAACCGGTACGAGTGACAGACGACGCCCTCGAAGACTTCGCCAAGGTACTAGGTAGGTGGGCCCATGGAATAGGGATGCAGCCTATGGTCTCAACAAGTGCGGTGGACAACCTTGCGGATAAACTGGTTCAAACCATCAGCGATGCTATCAGGGCTACCGGAAGACGCGGGAGCACGAAGAAGGGTAGGACGGCACCTTGGTGGACGTTGGAATGCTCACAGGCCAAACGCAAATATAGGATATTCAGGGACGAAGAGAGTAGAAAGGATTTCCGTCGCATAGTCAGAAGTGCGAAACGCCAATACTGGCGGCGAAAGTTCTCGGAAGCTACAACAGACATCGACATGTATCGGATGGCACGCTGGGCAAAGCCGCAACCTACATCTGCCGCTCCGCCACTCCAAACTCCGGATGGTTTTGTTTCGGATCCAGGAAAGCGTGCACTTCTATTGCGCGATCTCCTTCTCGGCCGGTTCACCAGCCAAAACGACGTGGATATCGAACACCTCGAGCCAGGACGCGAAAACCTTCCATGGGCCTCAAGCGTCACTGATGAAGAAGTCAAGTGGGTCACAACGGCCTGCCAGAATAAAGCTCCCGGAGCAGACATGATTTCTGTGCGGCTTCTTAGGACAGCCTGGCCGTCAATAGGAGAAGCGGTGAGAGTACTCTTTGAAGGCTCACTTCGACTGAACCACTTCCCGAAGGCATTCAAGCTAGCGGAAGTAATTCTTCTCCCCAAACCTGGCCGTAATCTCAGTACAGCTAAAGGATGGAGGCCCATCGCACAGCTATCCTCTCTCGGCAAAGGTCTTGAGAGACTAGTCGCAAGGCGCATGGCCTACACCGCCATCTCGTACAAGGCCGTGCCGCAGCAGCTTTTTGGAGCACTCTCCGGCAGATCAGCTAATGACCTTGTCTCATGCGTTATCCACGATGTGGAGCATGCAATGAAGAGGCAGAAGAAAGCAGTCCTTGTCACTCTAGACGTTCAGGGTGCATTTGACGCTGTACTCCACGGACGACTGCTGCAAAGGATGAACAAAGTTGGGTGGCCGAAACCAGCCATCACTTGGATAAAGTCTTTCCTGAAAGAACGATCGGCCCGTGTCAGACACGAGGATGGAGTAACAGAGCCAATTCACCTAGAGTGCGGGCTGCCACAAGGATCGCCTTTATCCCCGATTCTCTTCCTCCTTTACATGGCCGAAGTCGTGGGGGGCAGTAGTTGGAGATTCGGCTATGCAGATGATGTTGCCATCCTCGGCATAGGTTCAACTCCGAACGAAGCCGCAGCAGCTGTCCAGAGAGAAGTCGATGCAGTCCTAGGGTGGGCTGCTGATAATGCCGTCTCTTTCAACCCAGATAAGGCCGAAGTAGTCTACTTCGTCGGCCCAAGATCCAGGGCTCACGATCTTCTGGCTATAAGGGTAGGCACTCGCGATGTACAAGCATCCGACGATATCCGATGGCTCGGAGTACACCTTGATCGCGGTCTGACCTTCGAAAGCCACGTCGCAAAGTGGACCAGTAAAGCAATGCGGCTAGTGCAACACTTCCGACGGCTCACTCAGTGCACCCAGGGACCAAGGCCCGACCTACTAACCACAGTGATCCGCACGGTAGTCCTGCCAATCGCGATGCACGCAGCGGAATCCTGGTACCCGGGGCCAACCAGGGAAACCTATCGGGGTGTCGCGCGAAATTCATGTAAGAGACAGTGCAAAGTCATTGACCAAACTTCTGCTTTTGGAATCCGCGTGGCTCTACCAACCTGGCGCACGATGCCTATCGCAGCCCTGAGAAGGGAGACTGGCATTCCACCAGCACACATTCTGCTCGAGGAACGCAGGCTCAAGACTGCTGCACGAATCCGAAGACTAGATGAGTACCATCCGCTTCGACTTCGGGCCACGGAAAGCACAGACAGCGCTCGCCACCGACTTGGACTAAAGACATGCAACAAAACCAGACTTGGTCTGGACAGAGTTCATGATTCAAGGGTCCAGAGGATGTATCGACTTCTGCCAGAGGCTGAACTACCTCCACCGCTCCGACCTCCGGTCCCCCCTCAGCCAATTCCCTGCTGGACAAGCAAGAAAGAGGCTGCCAAGTTCATAAGAGAGTGGCTGCCTACACTCCCATCCGACTGTCTCTGCGTGTACAGTGATGGTTCTAGGGCGTCCACCGACAGAGTGTCATGGGCCTTTGTGACGTTTATCAGTGGCACAGGCACGACAATTGAGCAAAGCGGCTCAGGCAAAATTACCAATGCGGAGGTCTACGACGCAGAGGTCCATGGAGCTTTGGCTGCTATAGAAGCAATTACTGCCAGCAATCGAGATCGAGGACGCAGCGCTATCTACATCCTTCTCGACAATTCTGCGGCTGTTCAGGCTTTACTGACGGGAACAACGGGCTCATCATCCTGGCGTATCCAAAAGTTCGTGAAACTGGCCGCGGGATCAGCCGCGCCTGTCAAAATAGGATGGATTCCGGGCCACGAAGGGCTGGTAGGAAATGAAATCGCCGATGAACTCGCTCGAAGAAAGCTTAACTCGCCGGACAACTCTAGGACGACACATGATGTGATGACCCTCGCCTCAACAGGACGGAAAGCCCGTGAAGTGGCCAGGCAGATGTTGACGGACTGGTGGCACTTGAATCGCCCCAAACACTACGCCGATCTTGAACTCGAGATGCGGCGCAAGAAACCGCCAGAACTAGCGCTACCTAGAGCGGTCTACGCCCGCTTAATCGCTGCTCGAACTGGACATGGGGACTTTGCGTCATATCATCGCCGCTTCAACCACACTGACGCCAAACTTTACTGCGAGTGCGGGAGGGAAAAATCAATTGGTCACCTTGTACAGTGTCGAAAAGCACTGGCAACATGGCGGATGAAAAGCGGAAAGCGTAGAGCGCCGGCTCTGGAAACAATGCTTGGATCAAGGGGATGGCAGCTGTTCAGGGACTACGTCCAGGAGAGTGGAATATACGCGGAGGCTAGTCGGGGGATGGCAGGGATACCTGTGACTCTGAGGTGATAGATCAAAGGCCTAGGTGGTTTGGCATGGACAGAGAGATTAGATTCGAGGCTCAGGCGCGTGGTGGCTGAGGCGGAACAGAGGAAGGGAGAGTGTTGAAGTTTTTCTTTTGTAATGCGGGATTTCGCGGGAAAGTTTTTGTTTTGTTTTCAATTCTGGGCTGCCAAATTTGTCATGGTTCAACACATAGATGCATTTTGGCATGGTTCCGGTCATTTAGGTGGGACGAGGCATTTGTACTGCAAGGTAGTTAACCTGATCCGGCCCGACCCCACTCGTGCTCAAGCTCCAGTAGGAGTGCGACGGTAGTTACTTCACCTAGCACGTTAATGAACAAACAAACGCACATTTCGAGAAATTCGAAAATTCACATTTTCACATTTTCCTCCCCTTATATCACCCTCCGAACTTCGAAACATCAATTTCTCGTGGTACCGCGCCACTCAGCCTTGAAATGGCACCGGTACCCCCAAAATCCGCGAAACCCGCGAAAATTGTGTTAACCACTAAAGTAGTAAAGCACAACTTCCAGACGCGTCTGGAATCACAGAAGCAAATGCTGAGCAAAGCAAAAAGCATTGCAATGCAAAAAGCGACAGCAAAGGGACTGACGCAGAACGACATCGATCTCGAAGGGATGGAAGCCGACATAATCGCGCAGATGGAAGAAAGCGGCAAAACCGACATTGAGATGGAGGATGCCACTCCCATAATTGATGCTTGGATCAGAAAGGGCCTAAAGGACTCGCGTTGGGCAACTGCAGGAGCAGAGAGCTCCTAGAAGGCGTCAACAGCACCAACGATTGCCGTCGAGAAAGTAGTCTCGGCGAAAGCAATGCCAGAATCCGCACGCGCTGCGGCACGAAAAATAGCGGTTCCGATAGCAAAGCGGACACCAACCGCGAGCACACCGAGGGGAACGGAAGACCCCCATAACGCAAAGGCAGCAAATGCCTCACAACTTCCGCCAGCCCCGGCCTCGATTCCCGGGATGACTGTGCGCGATAACCAACCTGCTGGCGGTGCTCCCACCGGCACCACGCCAATTCACCCGCCGGAATTAGAGGCTTTACTCGAAGCCGAAAGAAAGCGGGCTGCAAACACCTCAGCTAGGCTCGAGATAGGGTCAACGGTGTTAAAAACATTAGAAAGTGTTATCCTGTCCATGAAAACGACAGATAACAAAGAATATTTGGACGCAATGAGCGTGTGTCTGAGGGGCGCCCTCGCCCACTTCCTACGCACTGGAACCACACCAGTGCCGACAAGTCTTCCCCCCCGCCCCATCGGCCAGCAGGCTAGCAACAGCGGGCCCTCACCACCATCGACCACAAGGACAGCAAATCCTGCCGTCGCTGTGCCCCAGGTCACTTCAACCTGGGCAACTGTAGCCCGGAAAGGGCTACCTAAACAGTCAACGCCAGTGATGACAAGTCATGCCCCGAAAATGCCGACTCCGCCGACCAAGAAATCGGCCAAGACGCCCCCTTCGTCCACGCCGGACAACCGACTGTTCCTCCGGCTAAATTCTAAACACCAGTGGCGAAATCTTTCACCAGCTGGCATCAGAGAAGCCGTGGCACAGCTCACCAACGCGACCCAAGCAGCAATTGAACACGTATACCGTGTCCCAACAGGTTTCGCGCTCCGAGCGAAGGACCAGGAATCTCGCCAGCTCCTATTGGACGCGGCGGAATTTTTCCTCCCCATCGGGGGAAGACTAGAGGAGGCCTCCGACCTTGTGGCGCTCCAGATCTCGACGGTCCCCGTCGCCATCCACACTCTTCTTGGAAGGGTACAAGTGACAGAAGAGATGATGATCGAGGAGATCTCGAGAGTTACAAAGGCCATTCCAGCCAAGGTACGGCCCCACGGGAAGACCCGGCTGGACGCGCCATACAAATCATGGCTGGCTCATTTCAAGAAGGGAGCGGCACCAAGACAAGGGTTCCGCCTATTCGACGACTCGGGCGTCGCGGTTCCACACAAACCGCGACAGACTGTGCAGCAATGCAAACGCTGCCTGCAGTTCCACGGGACGCGTGGTTGCTCTCGCGCCCGAGCTTGCTGGAACTGCTCCTCAACGATGCACTCGACAGACGAGTGCCGTGCACACACCAAGTGCCGCAACTGCGGAGGACCGCACAGGTCCGACAGTCGAGTCTGTCTGGCGCGCCCCACCAAGTCCGGGCCGGTAAGCAGAGAGCAACTGGCCAATATTCGCATCGCGAGCCAACGCGAGCTAGCGGCTGTTGTGAGGGCTAAAGCTGCAGCCCGTCGCGCAGAGGCAGCAGTTCTAGCGGCTGCTAGGCAAACGCAAGACTCACCAACAGCGGTGAAATCGAACAACAGTTTCGAAGTTCTGATGACCGACGTCGCCTCCGACGCCACGCCCATAGGAACGACGAATCCTGTTGAGTCTTCCTGAAGGGCTCCTCACGGGTCCTTTCTAGCCTCTCACCTACGATAAGTTTTATGTCGATCAATGTAGGTAGGGGAGGCTCATCACACGACATCACGCTTTCCCGAGCTTACGAGCTAGGCGTCGATGTAGTGTTAATACAAGAACCTTCGTGGAAAAAAGCCACAAAGGAAACAAAGTCACACCCTGGATACGACTGTCATATACCACATGGCGGCGTAAACATTCGACCCAGGGCGGTGACTTACACACTAATAAACAGGAGAAACCTTTCGGCAACTCAAATTTTTCCCTGCAATCACCCAACGGCAGACTACTGCTGGGTCGTGGTAAACGGAGTCACGTTTCTCAACGTATATAAAGACCCAAACAACCCAACAGCAATTCAACCCCTCCTCAGCTGGGACCCACCACCTCGATCCGTCGCGGCTGGTGACTTCAACGCGGTGCACTGCGCGTGGCAACCAGAGGTCACCCGCCCACGCGGACAAGGAATCGAAATTGAGAGATGGGCGGAACGTCACAATCTCACTTGTCTGATTGTGGGCGAGCCAACGCATCGAGCCAGAAACACGCTCGATCTTGCTTGGACCAACATCAACGGAGCTCAAGCATGGGTGGATCGTAATGAGTGCGTAACCAGCGACCATCTTCCCATTCGAGGACAAGTTCCCACCGGATTCGGAAAAAGGGACCAGGAGCCATCGCCGATCAGGGTAACGCGCGGCAACCTGCCGAGGTTCGCCCTTGCCGTCACGCAGTTCACTCACCCGCCACCAGTCTTGGACACGGTTTGCCGGGTGGATGAATACGCCAAAGATCTCTGTTCCGGCCTTACTAACGCTATCAAAGCAGCAGGAACACGAAGGAACAAAAGACGTGGCAAATGTGCACCTTGGTGGACACCGGAATGCAAGCTGGCTCGCACGGAGTATCGTGCAGCAGTGACTCCAGAGCAACGATGGGTGCATGCGAAGAAGCTGCGTTCAACCCTCAGAGCGGCAAGGAAAGAGCACCAGACGCGTCAAGTCGAAGCGATCACAACACCGACTGAAGTGTTCAAGCTGATGCGCTCGGCCGAACCAAGGCAGGCAAGCACCCCCCCTCCACTCAACCACGAAGGGAAGCTGTACTCCGATCCGGCTGAGCGGGCAGAGATACTCCGAGATGCTCTTCTGGCACGACACCAAGCGACGGACGACCTACCGCCACTCGATGCGCCGAGTACCAACCGAATCCCCTGGAACGACCATGTCTCGGACGAAGAGATTCGCATGTGCACCGTAGGCTGCGCCAACACAGCGCCTGGAGCAGACGGGATCTCTGTGGAGCTTCTGCGAACATGTTGGAAGAGGATTGGACCATTTGTCGGCACTCTCTTCCGCGCCTGCATCAGACTCGGCACCCACCCATCCTGCTTCAAGCTGGCTGAAGTGGTGCTCCTCCGCAAGACGAACCGAGATCCAGCGACTGTTAAGGGCTGGAGACCGATCGCACTTCTGTCATGTTTGGGTAAGGGATTGGAACGACTCTTGGCGAAGCGGATGGCCCATCTCGCGGTTACGCTCAACGTTGTCGGAGACCAACAATTCGGCGCGCTCCCCAAAAGATCTGCAAACGACCTCGTCAACTGCGTAGTCCACGACATCGAAGAGGCAAGCACCCAGGGATGGGCGGCCACATTCACAACTCTAGACGTCCAAGGAGCGTTCGATGCAGTACTCCACAACCGTTTGGTGAGGAGGATGCGAGATCAGGGATGGCCGGACTCAATTCTCCGATGGACGGCGTCTTTTCTTGCACATCGAAAGATACAAGTCCGATACTCCGGAGGGGTAACCGGGCAGAGAGAGCTGGTTTGTGGGGTTCCGCAGGGATCACCAATATCGCCACTTCTCTTCCTTTTATACATGGCAGAGCCTATGCGAAGCGGTAACCCGGGAATGAGGTTCAGCTACGCAGACGATATCGGGGTACTAGGATTCGGGCGTAGCATTGCCGAATCGGCCGCTTCTGTACAGAAGGAAGTGGATCATCTTCTGGAGTGGGCAAGTACCAACGCAGTCTCCTTCGATACCAATAAGTCGGAGGTAGTCCAGTTTCCCGGACGGAAACGCGAGGAGCCAGTGGGCATTCGTGTGAACGGCGTGGTTATCGAGCCAGCAGACCAAATACGCTGGCTTGGAGTATACCTAGACCCGCAGCTGGACTTCAAACATCACGTCACGACGTGGTGTGGCAAAGCTCTGAAGGTGGCCCAGCAATTGCGCCGCTTCAACTCTGCGTATCGAGGAGCTGCCCCTGCAGCACTGGTTCGAGCAGTGGACACGTGCATTGTCCCCATAGCAACCTTCGGAGCAGATGTTTGGTGGCCCGGCCTCAAACGTCCGACCAAAAGGGGGATCATCACACCTCGAACCAGCATTTTCTGCGAGATGATTGACAAGGCAATCTTGACGGGACTGCGCGCTGCCCTCCCGGTAATGAGAACTACACCGAATCTTGTTCTCCACCGAGAAGGAGGTATCCCAACAGGGAAGATCATTCTGGAAGGGAACCGACTACGGCTTTCGGCTCGGCTCCACTCACTGGACAACCGCCACCCGCTCCGGACTCGTGCCGCCGTGTGTCCAAACAATGGAACAAGGAAGTACAAGAAAAATGCTCGGGCACCCAAGAATCCGGAGATCCAGATGTCAAGAGTGCAGCGGGCCTTCCGACAACTCCCGGACGCGGAAGACGCTAAGCCTCTGCCGCCGCCATGCTATCTGTCGAACTTCGGCCCAAGGACAGAAGAGGAGGACAAGGTAACTCGGTTCCTTAG
The DNA here is from genome assembly GCA_905067625.1 of Blumeria graminis f. sp. triticale. Lineage (NCBI taxonomy): Eukaryota > Fungi > Ascomycota > Leotiomycetes > Helotiales > Erysiphaceae > Blumeria > Blumeria graminis. Next base: position 1,384,843 of record LR898469.1, read on the forward strand.
AGGTGTATTGCCATCGGATATCTGTGCCTACCCGGATGGATCGTCAGAGGGGCATGGTCGCTCAGCATGGGGGTTCGTCTTGAAGAGGGATGGAAAGACTCTGTTGAAGGGATGTGGTATCAAGCATGGTGGTGAAGTGCTCGATGCGGAAATACTAGGGGCGAGGAAGGCCCTGGAAGCTGCGCTAGGATTGTTGGAGAGAGAGAACGGGAGAAGTAACGGCAGGCAGTGGATCAACGTGTTGACGGATAGTCAGTCTGCAGTGAAGGCACTGCTGACAGGAACCGCCACAACAAGTCTCGACGATGTACGCCAATTTAGGGCGCTATCAGAAAAGGCTCGAGTCTCGGTTCAGTGGATACCAGCCCACTCCGGGATACAGGGAAACGAAGAGGCTGATAGAGTTGCACGCTCCGGCCTCCAACAACTTCCAAGTAAAGAGAGCCAGCCTGGCTCCGTCACTTTGGCGTACGTTCGTCGTCTGATGAACCAGAAACGTCAGGCTCTTCTCGAGGAATGGTGGGAGGAAGCATGTCCACCTAGGTATCGAAATCTGGGTCTACTCATGCGACGACGCAAGCCACAGGAGCAGGCACTTTCTCGGCGGTTACTACGTGAACTGATCTCAGCTCGAACGGGACACGGAAACTTCGCTGCATGTCACCGTCGTTTCAACAACTTCACCGCTTCTATGGAGTGTGCGTGTGGAGAGGAAACATCACCTCTCCACTTCATTCACTGTCGACTGCACGAACGTCAGACGCGTCGACTCCGAGGGACAATGTCACATCACGACTTTGTCCAAAAGCTTCTCGGGCCTAAGTGCCTTGAGGATTTTACAAAATTTGCGCAGGAAACTGGCTGCTTCGGCAACTCACCTGCAAGTCCGTCACCAGCTCTCAGCGGAGACAACATTAACTAGGTCATAGCACGAAGCATGACAGGAAGGAAAACGAGACGAGGAGTGTCGCTTTCCCACCTCAAATTGGAGTATTGGATTTGGAATTTTGGTTATGGGAGTCTGTGGGAGCATTTAAATTCTTTCTTATAACTAGCTACTGGTTGTGTAGTGGGTCACGCAGTGAGACCGAGTCGGGCATGTGGGAAGCATGATCTTGGCCGTGTACACCGGTCCTTGACTCCTAGGAGATATAGAGCATAGCTTAGGACCTAAAATTTATAAAAAAAAAATAAAAAAAACAAACAACACGGTAGTACGCAAATACCCAAACGTGTATGCGACACTAGGCGCGATGAGCACACTCGGGAAATGTGTGAGGTTTCGGGGCGCGCGTTGTGTACCTAGTAAATGGTGGGTGTGTGTGCGTAAGAATGAAATGTTATCACGTGGTGTCTCGTGGCTACTAACTACAATGGATCTTGTGTAGAGCTTGAGACTAATACGTGAATTCCTCCCTCTCCCTCTAAATGTAGGATATCTATGCGCCTATATACATCAATACTCTGTTACCCCTCAGCTCCAGTGAGATCTGCTCTTATGACTGTGCGATCTGATCGTGTGAGACCATAAGACACTAGCATCTTGTTTATGTGCCATACATCCAAAATCTGACTAACCCGTGACAATATAGATCTTTTCAGGATCCACATGTGTAGAGAGAGTCGATCTTGCAGAGAACCTGGGACGAAATAGATAATGGTCGAGTCCTAAATTCGAGAGTCAAAATTTCCAACAACTGGTACCCTCCTTCGTACGCTCTAGCACTTTCTCTTCCTCAGATTTAGGATTTTAGATGATAAAAATATACTGACATGGTCGAGCTCAACCGAGGAAAACTGACAAGGGTTGGAGAAGAGACATGATAAAATTGAATTAAATTGAAGTCTCTACAGAGTCTACGGCTATGAAGGACTGGAGAAGAGACATAGGATCTGCGAGAGGTGTTAAAAATCTTTTGAAGCCGGATTCGCGCTCGAAAAGTGCTAGCCAATGCGATTTTTACGAGCTAGGAAGACATCACTTCAAAGCAGCGATTGAAATGCAATTCCAAACAACAGTTGTAAATCCTTCTGTCCAGGTCCTCAGATTCTATTTTGTTCCCAAGCTAATCTGAGGAGCGCACGTCAGAAGCTGTTACGACTAATGTGTAGGAAGAGTTGTAGGACATGGCTCAGCCTCGCGTTTAGCCTCATTATCATGACTAAAAAACCTACGCATTATTTCCATCAGTTCATTCTCTCTTTAGTTTAAGATTATTGTATTGTAGCAATCGATCGTTCCACATACTTCGCTGCCTCTAGAATCTAGTGTCACCAAAATTCGAACCCGTCACAAACGTATAAAAATGAAGGCAAAGATACCAGTTGCTACAGTTTAACTGTTGTTTGAGCTTAAGATGAAACCTCAGCATTTTGTTAAACAAAAAATAAGACTGAATAGGGGAGGGATAGATAGATGGATGGTGTGGTACTACTAGCCAGAAAGTCGAGGCAACGTAAAAGCATGATAGCTCCTGATAATATATGGCTTAGTAGCAAATGTTAAGCCTGGGGGAAAATCATCTGATAGTAAATTCACGAAGCGGATCAATTGTTATAAGCACCTGTTAGTAGTAGCTAGAGATTTCATTTCTATTCTCACAGATTAATAAATCGACTTATTCAACAGCAACTCTGTGTAGCGGGATTTGCCCAGGTTAGGACTGGTCACTAGGGCCACTCTGTCTTCGAGGTTAGGCTGTGGCAGAGCAACGGTCCTGGTAATGCAAATGGGGCGCATGAGAAGCCATCAGTGGGGGTATGTATCAGATGGGGAGTACGGTACGGGAGAAAGGATGATTCTCAGGTGGCCAAAGGGGGGAGGGGGTTGAGACTAGTCAAGGCAGAGCATATAAGGGATGGGTGTTGGAAAATACACTCTGTACGATATTATGTGGATAAATATGATGAGGTAAAGAAGACTTGATATTTTACAGCTATGCGAATATAGGACTTGTATATACATCTATGGGAGAAATCCCCAGTAGTCTCATCTGCCTGTGAAAGCTAGTGATGACCAGCCACCTCTCATCTACCATGATAAGTCAAGGTACATTGTAGTAAGTAAATACCCAAACGTATACGCAATAGTAGGTGCGATTAGCGCAATCGGGACATGTGAGGAGAGAGTCGATCCTGTCGGGAACCTCAGACGAAACAGATAAAATTTGAGGCCTAAATTCGAGAGTCAGAATTTCCGACAAGTATTGAATTTTCGATGCCATTTTCATCGTCAGGTTGTAACATTTGAATTGAAGACTCACCATAAGGGTCTTTCACCGAAAGGCACGGGCGTAAGTCAGATCTTTTCTGACTTTGCAATCTTTCGTCCGATAATGGAGCCGGGGCAAGCGATGTATCCATACACTAGTTTGGCATTACGGTAGCACTAACGGTGGACTCACTCATTGACGATAGCTGTTTAGATAAAGCCTTAAAATATAAGCACGAGCTTTCCTACACTAGTAAGACGCAAACCTTGAGGGCTGAGAGATAACTGCAAGCATCCCATTTTCTTCGCACTTTTTTCTCAACTTACACGGTGGGCTAGATCAAATGATTCAGAGAGTTAGAGGATTTAGCAATTTCTACGGTAAAATTATTTACGAATAACCCGAAACCGACACGGTCCAGGAACTAATCCACATTTTTACTAGTCTTTTATGATTTGAAAACCACCTGGACAGAGTTCGATGTAAGCAGAAGCACAAGCTGGTGACTTTTTGTTTCTATGTTCGTCCATAAAAAGGGTTATTGGAGATGAAAGACAAGAACGGTCCGAAAAGCATCATCTGTACGTGAGCATGAGCGAGGTGCAGGAATTTTTTTGTTCATTAACGTACTCGGTTAAGTGACTACCGTTGCACTCTTACTGGAGTTTAAGCACGAGTGGGGCCGGGCCGGATCAGGTTAACTACTGCGAAGTAAAGGTACACTTCGTCCCACTAAAATGACCGGATCACCTCAGACTTCTTTTTTTTTTTAAATCATTTAAGTGTATTCAGCTATGGAGCTATGATAAATGACCAGTGCTATGTATACATGTTGGATGACTCTTTTGACGTTAGAGACACTCATACTCTGGATTTCATTCGCAAATACCACTATGAGGTATGCTTGCTTACACAAACAGTCGACCCTCCTCCATAAGTATCCACCATAGGGATGTTTCATAACCTTTGATTATTCAAGCATGCCCTCGTCTTCCATGCATACCAGCGCCGCGAGAAATGTGGTTGTGTTTTGCCGGATTTGAACCAGCGATCTACTGTCTCGAGTGGGATATGTGTCCAAGCTATTCAGACTCTACTTGGCAGACCGGCCAAGACGATGTACCACCGCACCATCCAACCGTGGCGTCGTTTATAGTGTCGCCTGCACTCTCGCAACCGAAGCCTTGGCACGCACAAAGCTCAATTTGTAAAATCTCCTTGCCAAAATTCAAAATTCCACGCCCGTCGAGACTGTATCCATCCTTCGCATCATCTTGTGAACTTGCCCTGAATCCTCTCACGTCCATCCCAAAGAACTGTCTCCCAGATTTGTGCGCCACGCTTTGCTTCCTACGTCGGGTATAAATATCGGCGTGGGCGTATATTTGGTGACCGGCTGAGGCCAGAGAAGGTCGGCGAGAGGTGTGGTCATTGGAATGAGGATGTACTAGGTCGTACTTGTAGACTTAATGAGGCTTAGGTAGGATTCGATCTTTTTTGGAATGAAAATTTGACGTGGTGGAGTTATTTGAATTACTGCCTCGTGGGCCAACTTGTTCGGTATTGCGAAATTTGACTGAACTTGGCTCTGGGAGAATGTTTCACTCCCAGGTTCGTAGAAGGCACCACTGACAGGTGTTCAGTCTTGCCCTCCACCTCAGACTTCACCTATGTGTTGAATCATACCAAGCCTGACCGTCCAGAAACCCGCTGTCGACACGCCATGGCGCAAATTCCTCTTCAGCCTCGGCCACTACGCGCCCGAGCCCTTAAAATTCTTATTAACTCCGAAATATAAATATAGTCCCAGATCTCATTGTTGCTCTAGCCATGCACCTTCATGTTATACCGTTGGGTTGTTGTCGTCATTGGGGATTTGTTTAATCCCCTTGGTGTATCTTCCCTCTTCTTCCTCTTTGTACACGTCCCGTTTTAATCATGACTTTCCTCATTAGGGCGTGTGTAAGTAGGTGATCAGACGAGTATGGAAGTGGGTCGCAAGTATAGGATCGATGGGGATATGGATCTTCGCAAATATAAAAGGAGTATGAGAGATGCCGGATGTTTGAATACGACCCCCAGACAGACCTAAATCCATTCGTGAATCGTATGTTAGTGGTGATGAGTTTTTAAACGACTTTGTTGCGACTGTGAAATCTATGTCGACTGATTTTTCGACCAAAATATCGAGTGCAACTCCTTCAAGTCGAAAATCCATAAAAAATATCATCCCACCCTTTGTCGTGACTGAATCTTGGCTCTAGGAGAATATTTCACTCCCAGGTTCGTAGAGGACACCACTGACAGGTGTTCGATCTTCTTCCCCCCCGGTTCAGGAATTGTTGAGTGCTGTTGTAAAATTTGGTAGATATTTATTTCAATGACATTGGTCCACGTCGTATGCTTACAAGTAAATTTGCATTTCTTGACTCCTGTCAGAAAAGTCACTCGTTAGAATTTCTTGATACCATCGCTAGCAGGGCAAGACTGACCACTTGTACGCGGTGTCCACTACGAAGCTAGAAGTGAAATCTTCTCCCAGAGCCAAGTCCAGTCAGATTTCGCAACATCAAAGAAGTTGGCCCGCGAGGCAATGATTTAAGTTACTCTACCACATCGTTTTTTTCGCTCTCAACGAGTTTGACTCCTGGCACCTACTTCACTTGGGAAGAAGACACCTCAGACCAGACTTCGCGCGGAAAAAGGTTAATGGATGATGGAGGCATGTCTTGATAACCCAGGGGTTTTGAGACGTTCTCCTGGGTGGATATTCACAGATGAGGGTTGACTTGGGGTAAAGAAAAAGTTGCCATAGCTTCGCAGTGGTGCTTGAAAACGAAATCCGAGGCATGAGAGCTCTGATATTAAATTGAGTCATCTATTATACACTTCTCTGATATTGTGTCATAGCTAGATAGCTGCATACGCAATTAAAACCTGATGCAAAAAAAAGGATGCCGTCGCCAAAAATCTATTTCAATCTCGCGTATCATGTTGTGCTCAATAATATGTGCCACAGTCGAGGCTTCACTGGAAGATCTCCCAGATACTTTGCTGGGGTAAATAGACTTTATTACTTTGTCAAAAATTAAGATCAATCGCATATATGCGTTGGCTGCTTGATGTGATGCTGACTGACTAGTTGCCGGGAAATCATTGACATAAGTCTCAGTGATTTTCATATATTCTACCTCTATGGGCGTTTCTTGGTCAGTAATATTAATATCTATGATCTTGGACTATACAACACTGCTTATATTGAGATATCTCTCTTTTGAATCATCCAAAATACTCTGCGTCATACTTTGCGTTCGATTGGTGTACATTAATTAGTTAGATTTTGATGCCACCCCATTCGAAAAGACGATCTCTATACCATTCGAATGTAGTAGTATCACACGCTTAGGTCGCCAGTCGATTAGAGACAAAGAATCATGAATTATACTCTTGTAATGATGGGATAGTTTCACCATCGGAAACGTCTATGGCGCTTCTTGAAAATGGAAAATAATCATCCCCAATCCATGGTTAGTTGCATAGTTCATCTTAAACATTGGATGAAACATAAAATGATTCATATATCAATCTTCTTCATCTCTTGTTCCACTTATCAAATCACCTCATTTATGACGTTGACTTGGACTTTAATTTTGTGAATTACAACCCCAGAAAAATATAGAGAAAAGAGGAGGTAGAACTCGACTCTCTCCATCTATAGAATTATCGCTCAGAAGTGTTTAAGTTGTGTTGAACTTATCGTAAAAATTTGGCAAATAAGTAAAACAATATAGGGAGTGTGTCCCGCTAAAGCGACTTCATACAATACTTGTTGGAAAAGATTCACGTTATAACTAGTGGATAACAAATGATTCAATCTATCTCTCCCTCTTCTAGTAGGAAATCTACGATATAATGATACTACAAGGGCGCACTGACCAGCATGTTGCATAAACATCACACAAATAAAGCATATTTACCGACAATATTAATGCCCTCCCCAAATTTTGTAGGTTTTCTTAGCTGTGTGTCTAAGGAGGTTGAGCAGACATGAGCGAATATCATCAGTGTGGAATAGGACGAGGATGTATCTGAAATGGAATCTCAACTTGATTCTATCTGATAATCACTTACGTTGGAACAATCACTATACGCGCATAAACTTAATAGTAAAAGGATAGATTCAAAATAACGATACAATAACTATAGTTTATAGTTACATTCATATTTCTATCTGGGCTAACTTTTTTTGGTGTCACGTAAGAATGCCGTCAATATATTATATTGGACTGACGTTACAATTGGTTAAGACAAATTTCACGGAATGTTATCAAAGTACAACAAACTCGAATGGGACATGAATGGATTAATAATGATTATCATAATTAAAGTATGTATGAGTACTGTTCCAACAACTTAGCCTTTCTTCCACGTGGTCCGTGGTATTCTGTAGCAAATAGCCACCAGACAGGTCGCCAATGAGCCCCTCGTTGGCGTTCTCATTTTGAAAATGAGTTCCATTTTCGGGAGCTAGTGAGCGAACTATCTCCTCTAGGTGCTCATTCGCTTCACGATAGCTATTGTTCATTTGTACCTGATGATCGCTATCGTGAAGTGTACTGGGTGGCGAATTATCTAATGCATATTGATTAGAGCCGTATCGTGAAATGGGGGTATCTGGGTACAAACTATCACCATCCCTTTTTTCGGTGAAAGAGTCGATCAAGGTCTCGACTTCACGTAGACGCCTCTTCATCACTTCGAACTCTTTTAGACTAAGCCTCTTTTGTCTATTTGAAGGCCGATTATAAGTACAAACTGTGGTTTCAATTTAGTGGAGTAAATTCATTCCGTGTCTTTAGTACCATACCTAAATTATTTGACATACAATGTGTACATGGTTGTTTCCCATCACACTTCACCTTCCTCTTTCGACAGACATCACAAGCGCGGGAGATTCTCCGTCTTTTTGGTGGTGATGTCGAAGTGTTCGAGGGCTGGGTAGTAGTCGATGTGCTATTTTGTATGTTAGCGGAGCACTGAGCATATGATATTCATTCTCGTACTTAATTGCTGTTGTTGTAACGTAGTCCATGTTGAAGTAAATGGGGTATTAATCGTTTTAAGAGTTTGATTGGTTGGGTTGTCAGTTAATGACGGTTTAATGTTGTGAAAATTAGAAGAGTTGTTGCAAAATTGTTGGAAGTGATACAGAAAGAATTCAATCACTACAGCCTCCGGCCCCTTTTAAACCCAAGTCTTGTTTACTATTTTTCCGTCTCAGATTGTAAACAAGCTCACTCTTTCATAATACCCCACTCTACTATTCATCTAGGCCCATGAAACTGACCAATGACAAGTTTGGTTTGTTAGCCGATAAGTTTCTCGTAACCACAAACATTGTAAACGACGGCAATATTCTATCCGTGCTTTGACCGCTTGAGCAAGTTAAGGATAGAATGGAATCTAGACCGTGTAAAGCTAGTAGTGTCATGAGGTGATTGGGTTGGTTGTTTTATTTCGGGTATTTTCGGAAGATGAACTAAGATATTGAAAGAGCAAGGAATTGATTTCACTCAAGATTAAATGTCTAGATGAGGCCCTCGCTCGCATCATCTGAAATTCTGTCCCCTATATCCTAGGGACAAGCTTGCGACGGAAGGAACAAATCACTAGCGTCTTGTCTTCTCCAGACATGAGCTTTTCGCTATATCGTCCTAACTGGTGTAGGAGAGTACGAGATAGTGTGAGCAAACTATCCGTAGACATGGCCATAGTTCATCTCACAAGAAGTTGATCCAGAAGAAATTGTGTAGCCATACATTTTGACTGTATTGTGATTCTATTCGTCTCGTTTGGAGACTATCCCGAGTCTCCTAGAATGATGATTATTACAACTCGCCCTACTCATCACTAGCTGTACACTTTGATCCTAGGCATTTAGCACATGTCTTTTGAGTCAGCGCGACCGCTAATATTGGGTGACTGCGATAGCGACGAGATCGGTAGATGCAGTGAAAAGCGATTTGAGCTTCGAGGACCGAGCGCCGAGCACCGAGATTCGGTGATTCCGTGCTTCCGAAGACTTCCCTCTATTTGGGTCACAAACTAACTTCTTCATAGTTCGTAACGCTTACCTAGGGAAGGATAGAATAAACAAGTAGTCGAACACATCTTTGAGTTCCTTAATTTCTTACAGATATTCATCTTCCCATCAGTGGCTAGTTGATATCCTCTCCCCATACACATTCATTTCTTCCAGCTATCGCTTCGTCGTCCTTCGCGTCATACGTGTTAAGATAAGCCACAATGAGGCAGTATTTGAGTATCGTGACCAGCACGTGAATCTAGTAAGAGGGAAATAACTTCCTTGTTAGGCTGCGCTTCTCCTTCATCAAACACCCTTGAATTCACAATGCCCAACGTATATGGCCTGGTCATCAATAGTCGTAACCAGCTCGTACTGATAAAGTGATTAAAAAGGAGAAGGAGCGATGGAAATAATGAGCTCGAGCCCCTCTTTTTGTGTCGCTAACATGGGCACCCATTCAATATTCCTTTGGTAAAGTGTAGGAGCCTTCATTTTTCGCTCGTACCTGTCTGCGAATGAGGATAAAAGTTAAGAGTAGATTTGATATTGGGGTTGCGTGAAGTCTGAAGAGCGACTTGAGACTAGTAATAATTTCTTCTCGTCACAGCCTTTGAAGTAAGCCCAGATACTCTCCAGCTACTTGTTTACTCATTTGAAGAAAGGTCTAGCTAAATAAATCGTGATCCTTAAAGAAGGCTTATCCTGCCCATCAGTTTGGCATTCTGAAAAAAGATAGGTTCCGACTATATTGTGGTAAGGAGTAGATTCGGAATTCCGTTAACATATTCTAGGATTGACTCAAAAGTACGCGTCTCAAAATTTCCATTCGTTCTTTCAGGTTATTATATTCAGCTACTGGTAGGCGTTATTGCGCTAAATTTGGCATCAAGATTCTTTAACACAAGGTTTGAGCGCACACTCTATCTCTCTCAGCTTACAGTTAGCATCATACTGAAATTAGCATTTTAAATTGCGACAATATGCGTTCTAATCAAATATCACTGATTTCCAACAAGTTTCCAGGATTTTCAGATTGTCGTTGGTCGATTGTCTGCATTGAGAATCTCTTAAACGTTTTCCCCCATGTCTTAGTCGCAGCATGCTTCAGGATCATTGTTCTAAAAAGAATTTTGATAATTGGGATGTTGAATCGAATCTTAAAGGTTTTATTTCATCCATTATTCCAAGCAATTAGGACCTCAAAACTTATTTGATCATAATTTTACCAATGATCATCTCTCATGATTCAGCCCCATTTTCATTTCACATCTAGATACAAGAAAAGTGGCCTGTTTACAATGAGTACAAGTCAGTTGCTCCAGCTTGTGCTGGTGGTATCTGCTCTTAACAACTATGGTTATCCGATAAAGCACTGCCGTAAGTGGTCTGGACTTCTGACGGGCTTTTCCATGAATTCGGCCTTTTTGTCCTAAAAATGTTGATTATACCTCAAGCTTATTCATTTACGTCGGCAATTTCATCAGCTAAAGCTTGTTATGGAATTGAAATTCCATTTTTCATGCGTCTTTTCTAAAAATGGCTAAATAATTTCAATATCGATATTTTTTTTTCCAGCTGCTTAAACGCAATTCGTCTTCGAGAGAAAAATGCAGCTGATAATTGTAAGCTTTGACTGAAACTTGGATTATTTATGACCCAGCTCATTATTTAATTCATCAAAAAATCGATCTTCCCCGTGTTATTGCTCGCCCAACTGGAATCATACTTCAAATATCGAATGAAATGTTTTTTTCGTCTCTCTCCTATATCCAGTAATCATTGGTGTCGCTTTTTTGTTCAAATATTTACATCTCTTTTTAAGACGAATACAAGCTTACCTGAAGACTTTATGGCATCACTCGTCTGAAAATGTTTACAAGAAGAAGTTGAATCATACAGCCGTACCAAAATTGGATAAAATTTTGCTAAGCACCGAGTCGTTGGCATACTAGTATTCATATTGACCCTGATGGTGGTGTCTTTTTTATTCTTCTTTTTGCCCACAATCTGAATTATTGCACGTGTAATTGATTTGATCATGTCGAGTAATATCATCGTGTTTTCATATCACCTCCGTGGGAGTCTTTACAGCTAAATTCATCTTCAGAGATATACAAACAAGTGCTCGAAAGAATTAAATCTCCGAGATTGTTGACTTTTGTATCAATGAAACAGATTTAGGAGCATAATACCCATGTTATTGTATGATGAATTGATTGTCGAGTTGTTTTTTGATAGTTAGCTCAGTAATAAACAAGCTTGAATCCAATCGAAACTGTCACCATAAGTTGTACAACTGAATATCAAAGGCGTACTGGAGCTCTTTATATTTATATTGAAGTAATGCTAATTCCTGGAGCTCAGTCATTAGCAAGGTACGTGACCTCACGAGAGCGACTAATCCGAGAAAATTGCCGCTGTATTATTGCACGGCTTTCATATCCGAGCCTAGAAATAAAACCTCACTTCTGGAAGATGTCGAGATATCTTTTCTTAAATTTTCTTATCCCCTTTTTAATCTATTGTGGCTCACCGCTATACAATCAGCGATTAATCCGATGATTTTTATGAATCAAACTCAGTATCACTACGATCGATCTCCAGCACTAAACTTGTCCTTCAACTCCGCTAGCTATCCTTTATTTGTATAGTTAGATATTCCGGGTAGAGGTTAACTCTTTACCTTAAACACTCTGTTTGAATATCGTAGCTTTCTACAACAGATTGAAGGCTTTAGCCGTTGAGGATTAAGTGATGAGTTATTAGCCCCGTGAAAAGTGCACAACCTCATTGCGAGACATTGTACAACATAGGTTCCGTCTCAAGAATCCTAAATTTTATTCATTCTTCAGTCTACCTATAAGTCGACTTGGTTTTGACTGCATCGGCGCAGACTCGTCCAATCGTTGTTGCTGGTGATTGATGGTGAATTGAAATCCTATATACCGAGTGTAGTATGACGTGTAAGTTGGTCTAAGGTCATGCTATGATCTATTTCCATTGGCAAGTAATCATCACACTGGTCATGAAGATGTAGATAACACTGATCTTAAACTTTCCTCAAGTTTATCAAAGAAGAATTTTCATTCACATGTGATTCAAACGAGTCTCTTTATGGATTGCTCCTAGTGGTCTCTGTTCTGTTAATTGGCTTAACCTTTTTTGATGCCGTGCAGGGCAAAGCACATGCAGGGTTAATTTGCCCTGTGAGCCAATCCCTAAAAACTACCACTCGGCTACCAGCCCCAATTAATGTGGCATATTTGAGCCGCTTCCCACTCAATCTTCCATACTGTTAATACTAGAATGTTACAGTTTTTCTAGGTAATTCGAAGGCTGTCCTACGTCTACGTTCTGTTAGGCCAACGATTTTTTGAACCTTCAAAATATCTTACATGTCTAAGATTAAAGGAAATGGAGAAACCTGACGGATCCCAAATTTCTCGCTTAATATAATGGTTGTTCGGTATCACGCCTCCTGTCTTTTTCTAAGAACGCTTGATTAAGTTGGCAATGAACATAATTTAAGCTCATTGCGAGGCTTGCCTCGCACTTTTCCCTTTTGAACCCTCGGCGCCAAGGATTAAAGAGCTATTCATTGTTCTGAATACTAATTTCACCATTGAGCTCATCCATCTGGGACAGTGATCTCTCGGATACCTACTAGATGTACAGTGTGGGCATAACAGTTTTGCAGAAATACAACTGCTAGTTTTAATCCCCAAAATGCCACACTAAGCTATCCATGTGTATGGGACACTTATCGAATTTTTTCATTCTTTCGCCATCTGGGTCAGTACTAGGCTGGAGCTGGGATAGTTAAGGATTACACTTGCAGTTTATCTTGGGGACTTGCCTGAATGGAGAAAAGTCATGTTTTTAATGGCTTATTGCGGGCCATGAATTCATTTGAAAGTGAAATTCTATCTGTGAATAGTACAGGATTGTAGAGTAAACTACTTGAGAATCTCAAATTGATAAATTCTTTTTTTCTTCTTTTCTTCCTCTTTAGTATCACTTATAACTCGTGGTGTCCACGGAAAGGCCGAAGGTCACTTATAATTCATTTAGCATGTCTAAGATCACGAGATTCTGTTTTTTCACTTGCCATGCATTTTGCGTGTAAGCGCCAATAAGTCAGTGTACTAGATTCAATTTTTGAATTATTTTGCGTCGTGCCGGCTAGCTCTGCCAATGTCAAAGCTAACCGACATGCCGACGTCCGTGACGGCCTTGCATTTCCGATGTGATCAAAATATGTTCAGAAACGTAGTATACATAAGACTGTAAATTAGTGGGCTATTCTACTGAGATAGAAAGAGTGAGGTATTTTTATTTTGACACTTGACTCATGGACTATCTTGTACGTTGGGCTCTTGTCCTCTTTTGTTACTTCAAAGATCATTGATACATTTCCTGTGACGAAAAGCTATCCAGCTCAACTTTTGTCCATGGAATCTTGCAACTTTTTCCATGGAATCTTCTACTCAAAAAAATCACGGAGGGCAAGACTGAACACTTGTACGCGGTGTCCTCTACGAACCTGGGAGTGAAATATTCTCCCAGAGCCAAGTTCAGTCAAATTTCGCAATACCGAACAAGTTGGCCCACGAGGCAATGATTCAAATTACTCCACCGTGTCAATCTTTCACTCTCAACGAAGTCGTATCCTACCTAAGCCTCATCAAGTTTACAAGTACGACCCAGTACATCTTCATTCCAATAACCATACCTCTTGTCGACTTTCTCTGGCCTCAGCTGGTCGCCAGATATACGTCCACGCCGATATTTATACCCGACGGAGGACACAAAGCGTGGCGCACAAATCTGGGAGACAGTTCTTTGGGATGGGCGTGAGAGGGATCAGGACAAGTTGAAAAGACGACACGCAGGATAGATATAACCTCGAAGGGAGTGAATTCTCAATTTTGGCAAGGAGTTTCACGAATTGAGCTTTGTGCGCGTCAAGACTTTGCTTGGGAGAGTACATCTGACATTATAAACACAAGCTGACGATGGAAGGTGTTGTGATACGCCTTCTGTTGTTGTTCTCTGGTATGATTTGAGTAGCTCGAGCATCTACTTCACTTGGGAAGGAGACATCTCAGATTACATTTCGCGCGGAGAGAAGTTGAAAGATGATGGAGGCATGTCTGGATAACTCAGGGATTTTGAGACGTTCCCCAGGGTGGGTATTCACGGATAAGGGTTAACTTCGAGTAAAGAAAAAGTTGCCATAGCTTCGCAGTGGTGCTTGAAAACGAAATGCGAGGCATGAGAGCTCTGATATTAAATTGAGTCATCTATTATACACTTCTTTGATATTGTGTCATAGCTAGATAGTTGCATACGCAATTGAAATCTGATGCAAAAAAAAAGAGAAAAAATCTCAAGAAAAAGCTGCACCCACGGCCAGGCGAGGCCAAGACACCAAGACCACATCCGTCGCGCATATCCATTTATATCTCCCTTATTTGTAACATTAGAGGCCACCTTGATCCAATGATATTCGAATCAGGTGCTGTGTACGCTCCGGAAACTCATGGGATGGCTTTTCCTACGTGTCCAAGGGTTTGTGATGAAAAGGACTTCAACCTTACCATCAGATCTGATCGTGGTTAGCTTCATGATAGAGATAATTGGGGGTTGTGTTGACAGAGATAGATGATACAGATAGCGAAACTGATTGGGAATCTCCATGGAAGTGAGGACTTTTTTACTCAATCTCGGCTCTGCAGACTCTACATTGAGAGCTGCAGGCTCATAGGGGATACGACTTACAGGTATTGTGTCGAACTAATAGACCTGTATATGAGGCTGAATAAGGTTGAGAAGGAAGCATGCGCAATCAACCGTGCGGTACATAATTTTGGTATTTTGTACTATAATTAGTTGCGACTACTTTTACCTGTTTACCATATTAAGTGATCATCATGTTTTTACCTTGTGTTTAAAATTAGATAACACAGTCTGTTTGTAAGACTAGATGATGAGATTACGTGTTCTGGATTACAGAAACCGTCTGAAGTAAGACGAGCGAGCTTGTATTTAGACATAAGTGAGATCATGGAAGATAGGACAATCAATCATTTTCCTCTTTCCCTTCTCTTTGAGAAAAACATCGAAGTCCCAATCCTGTGACATATTGACTTCCATCCCCACTGACTACCGAGAGTAATATATTAATAACGTCCAGGGTTATATATAATAACGGAGGATACTCAAATATAATTCAACTGGTGTTGGAAATGGAGACACGAGTGTTGTGGACGTACGGGCCCTCTATTTCGTCTAGGTTCCCGACACGATCTCGTGTGTATCTAAGAGGTTGTAATAGGTAATTTGGTAGCGCTTCAGGCTACCAATTGGATATATGAGCGGCTCTATGGCGTGGGCACAAGGAGGTTATTGGGGGGTTTCTATGCATAGATGGCGCCACGCTCGTTTATGCTGTGGCTTAGGCTACATGTCGCTTGCACTTGTACTTGTAGCGCACTCTTCCCACACTTTTAGCTGTAATCCGAACATGACACTCTTTTAGTCAACTTCTACTTTCGTTCCATAAATATTGCGCCAATTTCATTGCGCGATATTTCCAACAACTGGCGAGGTGCATGGTGGTCAAGGGCCGGAGAAACGCATGATAGTCGAGAGACACGAAGTCAAGAAGTCGAATTGCGGAACAAGCGAATTAGTCTGGTGACTTTAAGTCAAAAGAAGTACGAAGAATGTAATGAATAGTGAAAGACTGAGAATATCAGACTATGAGAATATAAGATTATTACAAGATATAAATGCTAGATTGTGAGATTAAAGATCAAAAGAATGAATGATTGAATGGCAGGAGAGCTACTTTATGGCATCTCCAGTTTCCTAAAGTATAATGAAAGATTGGGTTGGATGATGCAGTGATACACCATTTGGACCGTTCTCCCAAGTAGATACTGGGTAGCTTGAACACCTACCTCATTCGAGACAGGAGAAAGCTGGTTCGAATCCAGCAAAACCCACACACCACACACACCACACTCTCGCAGTGACATTGCACTTGTGGGATGATAAAAGCACATTCGGATAGCCACAGGTTTTTTGTCACGGGAATGGGAGGTTGATCGACGATGTCAGATCTGGTGGATTAGATTCTCTACGAAGAGAGAAAGAATCCTTATAGATACAAATCTAAAACATATATAAAGCAGTACACTTGTCCAAATAGACGATCTCACGTGACATTATCTAAGCTTCTTTCCTTGACATATGGTACCACCTTACTCCCTATTCTTTCGCATTACTCGACAACATCTTTGTGGAATATCTTGCTTTCTTCTTTGCTGTTTCAATCTCGCGCTTTGTTGGTTTCAATTTGTTAGGGAACCGTCTCTCGAACTCCTGGATGGAGGATGTAGCGTTGACAACGTTTTCAAGAGGCTCCCATGTTTGGTCATCAGGGTCATGTCCACGCCATAAGATTAAGTAATAAATTTTTTTCTTATTTTTTCTTCGCTTGGAGTCAACGATCGCCTCGATAGCAAACAATTTCTTGCCAGACACGTCAAGCGCGATAGGTGGTGGTGGGGGATTAGTTTGTCCCGGGAGAGGATTTGTTGGCGCCGGTCGAAGTAAGCTCGTATGGAATACATTGTGTAAATTCTCATGTTCGAAGGGAAGTTCCAGTTGGTATGCGTGGGAATTGACTAGTTTTGTCACTCGGAATGGTCCAATAAATTTACAATCTAATTTTTTGATTGGTCGCGAGGTCGTAATATTTCGAGTATCTAGAAATACTTCATCACCCACTCTGTAGGCTGGTGCTGGCGAGCGATTTGCACTTGAAGCTTTTTCCTGTCTTTCTCTGGCCCGCGCGAGGTTTGAGCGTAGTACGTCCAATACTCCGGCCATTTTGGATGCAAAATTGTTACCTCCAGCAATTTGTTCTCTTAGATGTTTCGAATCTGTTCTTGAGATTGGCCGTGGAGGTCCAAAACTCATGCGTGGATGGAAACCCTTATTAGCAAAGAATGGAGATATTTGGGTTGAAGCGTTGACTGCATTATTAGCCGCAAATTCGGCCATTGGTAACCACTCATAGACATCTTCTTGGGAGTAATCAATATACTGCCTAAGATACTGTTCCATGAATGCATTAGCATTCTCTGTTTGACCGTCAGTTTCGGGATGGTAGGATGTGGAGAGTGAAACATTTATTTGTAGGTGTTGGCAAACTGCTTTCCAGAATTCTGCAACGAAAAGTGGTCCGCGGTCGGAAACAATAGAGTCGCATAGTCCGTGTAGTCGCCAGACATCGCGGACAAAGATTTTAGCTAAATCTTTTGCTTTCATTTTTGTGTGACAGGGTATATAATGACGTTCTTTGGTTAAGCGGTCGATAACCACCATGATGCAATTAAAATTATTAAATTCGGTCAAGGGACCGACAAAGTCCACTGAAATATCACGCCAGCGCTGGTCGGGAAGAGGTAGGGGTTTGAGAGTTCCTTGGTATCTCAGTCGAGAGACTTTATTCCGTATACAATTATGGCAGTTTCTAACAAATTGGTCGGTTTTTTGGGATAGATTTGGCCACCAGTAATGGTCTGAAACAGCTTGGTACAATGCATTTTTTCCAGGGTGACCCTTCTCACAGCTGTCGTGGGTTTTTTGTATGAGGAGTAGTCTCAATTCATTATCAGGGACGTAGAGTCTATCACGAAAGTAAAGGCGACCTTCACGAAATTCACATTCTGATAGGGAAATCTCTTTTGAGTGTGGAACACCTTCAGGTTTGGTTAACTCTGTAACTACTTCAGCCAGCCACTTGTCTTTCTTGTCTGTATATCCTTCCTCAAGTAGTCGGGCGATCTTACAGTCCAGAGGCTCCTCCTTGGGTCTATGAACGATTTCTGAGGAGAGATATGAGGCGTTGCAGATGGGGTTTGGCGGATTATCAGTTTTTTCCTGAAGATCTTGGATGACAGATTGATGAAGCTTATGAGATGGAAGGAGAACTTGTTTTTGATGAAGTAATCGTGGGTCAGAGTTATTTTTTGGAAGGTCCTGTGACCGTCGAGTAAGAGAGTCGGCTTTGGCGTTGTCCTTTCCTGGTCGAGACTTTATGACGAAATCGAATTGAGACAGAAACTCACTCCAGCGGACCTGCCGGCGTGAGAGTTCTTTTGTGGTCATGAAGTATTCGAGATTACGGTGGTCGGTGGTTACAGTGATCGGATAGTATGAGCCTTGGAGCTCGGCTCTCCATCCCTCAAAGCATCGGACGATAGCCAACAGTTCTTTGTCATAGATTTCGTAGTTGCACTCCGAGTTCTCAAATTTTTTGGACATAAACGCAACTGGGTGGAGCTCGCCGTTGTCGTCCTTTTGGGATAAGATGCCTGCTGAAACAAAATCGGATGAGTCCGTTTCAACAAAGATTTCTTTTGAGGCGTCGAAGTGGCGTAGAGCTGGGGCTGATATAAATGAATTTCTGAGGAGCTGAAAAGCGTTTTGGCATGCTTCCGACCAGACGAACTTGACGTCTTTGCAAGTAAGGGCGACAAGAGGCCTTACAATTTTTGAAAAGTCTTTGATGAACCTTCGGTAAAAATTTGAGAATCCTAGAAAGTCTTGAACGTCTTTTAGGCAAGAGGGGGACTCCCAGTCTACTATGCATTGAATCTTTTTTGGGTCCATCTTAACGCCAGTGGTGGAGATAATCATGCCGAGGTATGTGACCTCCTGGACTTCGAATTCGCATTTTTTTATATCACAGTGTAACCCTGCATCTTGTAGCGCTTGTAATACTGTATTGACGTGGGTGCGATGTGTAAGAAGGTCATCGGAGTAGATCAAAATATCGTCGATATAAGCAGTACAGAAAATGTCTAGATAAGGTCGTAGGATCTCGTTGATGCGGGCTTGGAAAGTGGCCGGTGCATTTGACAGTCCAAATGGTATGACAAGAGTCTCGAAAAGACCATATCTTGTGTTGAACGCTGTCATCCATTCTTGACCTTCTGCGATTCGAATATGGTTAAAAGCCGCGATAATGTCTAGTTTGGAGTAGAGTTTTGCATTGCTGAGTCTAGCTAGTGTTTCTTGTAGCAGGGGGAGGGAATACCGGTTTTTGATTGTAATGGCGTTCAAGCCGCGGTAGTCAACACAGAAACGGAGACCACCTCCTGGTTTTTTGGCAAAGAGTACTGGCGCTGCTGCTGGGGATCTGCTGGCGCGTATGAAGCCTTTATCCAGTTGTTCATTAAGGTATTTCCGCAGTACTTTGAGTTCTTCAATGGACATGTTGTATAAGGGGCCATGAGGTGGTGTTGTGCCAGGTTTGAGTTCGATTTTGTGGTCACAGGACCGGTGTGGTGGGAGTGTGTCTGCACCCTTGTGATCGAAAACTGCTAGGTGTTGATGGTAATGAAGAGGGAGTTTTTTGGAAGGGTCGGGATGATCTTTAGTTTGGAGAGCGATTTGAGTGTCTTCTAGGGAGAAGCCAGATAAGTGCATGTCGGTGGCTGTTTTTTGCCTTTGCGAATTGTTAGGGGAGTCTTCCATTTGGCAGCACAGCTCTTGTTGCATTTTTTGGATAGGAGTGAGATTTGTTGGTGTTTGAAATGGCGGTTGAATTGTTGGCGAGGGGGTAGAGGTAGCTCCCACTTCTTTGAGTCTTGTATCAACCTCGTACAGGGATAATGAAAATATCTCAACACCTTTTTGTTTTGACAGTGTCTGGAAAGCTGCAGCTCCAATCTTCCTTGGTCGTCCGTTGCCTTGCTCTTTACTGGTTATAGTTATGTGGTCGAGTTGGGCAGGGAGGCAATTTTCTTTACAGTAGTACGAATTAAGATTTACGACGTCCTTTGACCAGTCAATAGCAGGGTTGTGCTTTCTGAGCCATTTACGTCCAAGAATAAGGTCATATTTGCCAATATTTGTGAGGAATAATGTGATGGTTTCTTTGTGGCCAAAGATGTCAAGATGAATAGTTGTTGAATGAGTAATTTGGGTAGCTAGTTTTCCATCCGCTAGATAGAGTTGACGGGGCTGTGATAGGGGATTTATGGGGTGGCCTTTTTTTTGCGCAGAGTTTAAGTCATAGAATTCGTCAGTAGCACCGCAGTCTAAAAACGCTAGGGTCTGGAAGCTTATTTTATTTGATGCTATAGTACAGGATAGTAGCAGGTGATCGTTGTGTGGAGTTGAAAGTGACAATAATTGTGATGTTTTCTCCTCGTTGATACACTTGACTTCTATATTGGGTACGTTTGGATTCTTCTGTGACTTACTTTCTTCGGGTCCCTGATAGCGACTGTTATCAGGGACTAGGCTTTTCCCTCTTCTATCACAGTTTTTTTATCCGCGTTCCTTGGCTTATCTTTATTCCAGCGTGCTTCGGCGCATACTCTAGCTCTGTGGCCAGGGTCGTAGCACCAGCTACACAGCTTGTTTTCGAAACAGTATGCTCTCTTAGCACATTTTTCTGCTTCAGTCCGAGGGATGCGGTGGGTGGCGGCGTCGACAGCGGTCCAAGTGGTTTTTGGAATGGTTGTAGCTGAGCTGAGATCCATAGGCTCCCCAATTGGAGTGAATGTTGTTGCCGAGGATGGAAGAGTGGATGGAAAATAGGTTCCGGAGACTGGCTTAGACTTAGTGTAATTCGGGTCTGAGGATCGCAGAACCGCGTCGATGTGTCGGACCTCGACAAGGTATGAGGTGAGGTCTGTTGGCATGACCTGACGAAGCATGACTCGATTTCTGATTTGAGTTGTTATCTCTAGGTGCAATAAATCATAAAGGTGATTTATTAGAGCGTTGTCAGAGAGGCCTGTTTTTTGTGCGATTTCAAACCAGTCGATGATGTGTGTCGCCGTGTCTTTGTGACCCTGTTTGATTAATAAGATTTCTCGTCTGGCAGTATTTATCTCGTCTACATCCGAGAAAGATTGTTCCAACAAAGTTAAAATGGCATCGGTGGATGGGAACTGAACAGTGCCATCCCTTTTAATTCCATATGCAATTGTCGAGTATGCTTTTCCTCTTAGCCGGGAGATAACATAGACCATCTTACTCTGCTCCGATGGGTACCAGTCAGCGTTGGTATTGAGCTTCATATTTACTTTCCGGATAAATAGTGGGAGGTCTTTTCGTTGCTTAGGATCATCGGCGGAGAAGAGTTCAGGATCCGGATGCTCGGCTGATCGATGAATAGAGTGCGCATTCTGAGGAGGATTAGATGGGGGCTGGTTTGGAGCTTGGCTCTGCTGTTGGAGGTTTGTAACGTTTTGCTGCAAGGAGCTGACCTGCTGCTGTAAGGTGCTAGCCTGCTGCTGCAGGTTGGCATTTTGTTGCTGCAGCTGCGAGCTGCTTGAACCCGCAGCTCTCTTTTGTCTATCAAGCTTTGAGTTGGCGTCCTTTAGCTCTTGGAATTTCTCGATCAGCGCATCGTATTCGTTCTTACTCTGAAAAAGCTCTGTGTCCAGCTGCACGTATGAGGTTGCCAGAGTCATGATCTCTTCACTGAGGTGAACTGCGTTGTTACCAGGGATGCCGCTTTGCATAGCTTGAATCAACAATTCCTGGCTGGGAACGGAGCAAAGGAGAGGATATCTTTTTACAAATTCTGCGTCACGATCCTTAAACCTTTCTATCACAGATGCTTTTTGTTGGTATCGTGGAATACCAGTGCTTTCAAGATCCCAAGGATTATTTTCCATCTTGGCAACTGGGAGTGTATAAAGAAATTTTTTAATTTTTTAAATCTTTTTTTTTTTTGTGTGTCGATGTGAGGGGTTAGAGTCACTGTACAATGTACCACGAGGAGGGATATTGATAGATCGACGATGTCAGATCTAGCTGATGGGATAGATGTGTAAGGTAGACAATATGTCACGGGAATGGGAGGTTGATCGACGATGTCAGATCTGGTGGATTAGATTGTCTACGAAGAGAGAAAGAATCCTTATAGATACAAAACTAAAACATATATAAAGCAGTACACTTGTCCAAATAGACGATCTCACGTGACATTATCTAAGCTTCTTTCCTTGACATTTTTCACGCTTTTTCCTGTGGTGGGTATGCACGGAAGAGGTTGTGCGCCGCAAGGATTAAGCTCGAGTGGTACCTGCAAATGGAATCTATGAATAAGTGTTCCAAACTTCAAATCGAGTCATCCTACTTAAAGTGCATATCTTCCGATAAAACCAGCATGGGCCTCAAGGTGCCAAACCAGGACAATTGAATAATTTATTTTGTATTTGATTTCATTTAACCCGATTTGGCGCCAGATAGGCCCATGCAGGCGGCTAAGAACCTATCTCTATATTTACATGAGGTGGAAACCATTACGATAAAAAACCCCTCCCCTATTAACTTTAATTTTCATCTTTAGTCCTTCGTTACCTATAGGAAGTGCAATTAGCCATTGGTTTGAGACAGAACTAGCTAAAATTGTAGGTGACCTCACGGTCCTTTCTCTGCCCTTGCGTACTGAAAAGAGATGACTGTGGTCTGAAGCTCGACCCTGATGGTGCTGTTAGTTGAGGTGATGGGCCTGTGGCCACGGGATGTTTTCACGAGATGTTTTCACGAGATGTTTTCACGAGATGTTTTCACGAGATGTTTTCACGAGATGTTTTCACGAGATGTTTTCACGAGATGTTTTCACGAGATGTTTTCACGAGATGTTTTCACGGGCGCCCCGGTCCTCTCTTGTCGACCTCTGTCCTCTGATTGGACACCTGCGTAAACCCCTGGTCATCCGTTTGTTTTGCTGCTTTCATCGCTGTAGTTGCCGCTGGTAAGTTATCCCCTCTCCTCAGATCCACCGTTCTTTCCAAAAGTCCATACCGTGCCCTGTGTACACTGGCCTTGTAGGACGCGAAGTTTGGACACGCCCCCTTCTGCCACGATTTATGGGCTCTACCGCAGTTGCAGCAAAGAACCGACATCCTCGGGCAGTCTCTGGTCTGGTGAGTGCCCGCGCACTCAGCACATCTTTTCGCCCTATTGCACGAGGCTGTAGTATGCCCCCATTAACTGCAGTTAAAGCACTGCTTGACTTGTGCCCGGGATGACCAGAGCTGGGCCGTGTACAGCATTGAATTGAGAACAAAGCCGTTTCGAATCACCTCGCGTTGAAGAGCCTCTGTCGGCAGGTTAGCGATCACTGATCCTCGAGTATGGCAATTTTTCCTCATCCATTGGTGGTCCTTTTATTCGTAAAGCAACCTTAGTCTATTAATTTGGATTCCGGGAATCCGAACTTTTGTCTCCGAATTAATTCGGTAAATAATGCTGCCATTGTCGGTGTTTTCCCCCTTGTATTATTGTCCCCAAAATCACTCCCAAAATTGCAGTCTAATCCTGTTATAAGACGCAGAACTCCTTTGGCTGAGCCATATTCAGGGCAGCGTCTCGCTGGGGGATCGACTGCACGAACACCTCAGTGTCGTTACTCCTTAACTGCCTTACGGCGTATGCCCCCTCGATATGTGTTTATGCCTTGTTTAGCAGCTCTGCCGGCTGCATTTGGTCTGGCCCTTGTACTCGTATTCTTACTGCCGCTTTAGTTGCAGGAGGTGCAACGACCGAAGCGTAAGTTAGTGGCCCTCTCATTGCCTGTGTCGATAGAGAAGCTATCTTATGCACCGGCTTCTCGAGGCTCTTTTTTATTGCCTTTTCTAATGATAGCATTCTTTCTTCCATTGGTGTCGCTTTCATTGTCGATTTTAGTGATAATGCGTGAGACTTGAGGGCATCAATGGCCCCACCTACCTCCGCCATCGGTACCGCAATTGGGTTGGTACCTGCTATCACCAGTCTATCGCGAAACATGTATAGGAAAACCCCTATTAACTTCAAGTTATCCATGTTAACGCCTGTAGAGGTGGCGAGAGACTCTACAGCTATAATAGCGGCTGTTCTGCTACCCATTGTTGGTTGATTTTGCTTTGTTCATTAACGTGCTAGGTAAAGTATCTCCCGTGCACTCCTACTGGTGCCTAGGAAGACAGAGACTGAACACCTGTTAGCGGTGTCCCCTACGAACCTCTAGCTTCCACTGTAGAGTCTGCAGAGCCGAGATTGACTAACACCTTTTCAACTTTGAGCTGAGTTATCTCCACCTCTGTCAAAAATAAGCATCAAATAATACATGAGATGATCAGGATGACGATAATGTTGCTGGGAATGAGGAAAGATATTGCGGTATCAAAAGCTATAACGACGGTCAGAGAAGCCCTCATTCTATCACAACATGTGCTACCCACCGGCGGGCGAACAAAAATCCCACGAAAGCAAAGTAAAAGACCCTTCCACCCTCAAGAAAAGCAGATTTTGACTCATCAATAATATAGTCCCTTCTAAACTTTGCTTCCGAAGTTACTAGCCAGGAGGGCGTCTGAAATACATGAGTTACTCGACGACCCCACATCCGTCACAACTTTTGGATGCTTGGCTAGGCTCCTTGGCGGCAGTCACTCTCGACCAAGACTTTTCTAACATCCTTTCAGGACCTTTGGTTTGTCCTGCAGCATGAATTAGGGGAGGAGCAAGGAGGAAGCTAGGAAAGTTGAGAGACGCTCTTAGGTATACACAGGTCTGCTGCGCCCGGCTGGACGGCCTCTTCGTCATAGGAGAGCCCCGCACCCAGTGGTTTTTGAGACTTTTCCCTACAGCTACACATCCGCAAATGGCCATCGTTTTATTAGCTGGAGAGAAGAGATAATGACGGGATAACGGCTCCTATTGGTGTGTACTCGAATAAAGACATGTGGGGGTATTATAATAATAATAATTATTATTATTATTCATTATCCTGATTTGGCGCCTTGAGGGCCATGCAGGTTTTTATCGGAAGATATGTACTTTAAGTAGAATGACTCAATTTGACGTTTAGAACACTCACACTCAGATTTCATTTGCAGATACCACTCGAGATTAACCCTTACGGCGTATAACCTCTTCCGTGCATACCCACCACAGGGAAAAGCGAGAAAAACCTGTGGCTATCCAAGTGTGCTTTCATCATCCCACAAGTACAATATCACCGCGAGAGAGAGTGGTGTGTGGGTCCGACTGGATTCGAACCAGCTTTCTCCTGTCTCGAATGGGGTAAGTGTTCAAGCTACCCAGTATCTACTTGGGAGAACGGCCCGGATGGCGTACCACTGCACTATCCAACCCCATGTGGGGGTATTACTGCTGGAAAGAAGTCGTGATGGAGGCATAGGAGGGAGTACACTACCCGAGATATAGATACTCCCGGCCTGTAGGCAGAAAGTAGCTATATGTCCTTACATAGCCATAGACTTCATAGGACAATAAACAAATACACACAAAAAGATTCTATAATTATTCCACTTAGGCTATCACAAGATCTAGCCCTCACTCCAACCCTAGCCTCAACAGGCTCGATCCAAGCTGGGGCATCAACTTAGATGATTATCTAACTGTGATCCTCTCAGATTTATTGAGAACTTTCCCTCGGGACTTCATCTTGCACGTTCCCCTTAAACACTGGTTCAAGAATGTCTCGCCATAACAATCATGGTCCTTATTACCAAGATAGTCCCAATTCCTTTTAAGGGAAAGCAGTTCTCCATCGAGACTAACCAGTCATATATCTAAATAAAAGCTTGTACGTATTTCTGAATTAGTCAGCATTGTGGCAAGATTATTTACGAATTAACCACATGTCTTAGACAGCAAGTTCTCGGATTTTTTCCCGAAAAATCGTATTACGTGACAAATATCTCATGGGCTTCTCCACATTAAAAATCATGGCATATTGTTATGCATTACATAGAGAAGCATTGACCTCAATATCCTCACCATTACATATATCAGAAAGGTCCGAGGGCCACATCTTTTTTTTGCATCAGGTTTCAATTGCGTATGCAGCTATCTAGCTATGACACAATATCAAAGAAGTGAATAATAGATGACTCAATTTAATATCAGAGCTCTCATGCCTCGGATTTCGTTTTCAAGCACCACTGCGAAGCTATGGCAACACTTTCTTTACTCGAAGTTAACCCTTATCCGTGAATACCCACCCTGGGGAACGTCTCAAAATCCCTGAGTTATCCAGACATGCCTCCATCATCTTTCAACTTCTCTCCGCGCGAAATGTAATCTGAGATGTCTCCTTCCCAAGTGAAGTAGATGCTCGAGCTACTCAAATCATACCAGAGAACACCAACAGAAGACGTATCACAACACCTTCCATCGTCAGCTTGTGTTTATAGTGTCAGATGCACTCTCGCAAGCAAAGTCTTGACGCGCACAAAGCTCAATTCGTGAACCTCCTTGCCAAAATTGAGAATTCACTCCCTTCGAGGTTATATCTATCCTGCGTGTCGTCTTTTCAACTTGTCCTGATCCCTCTCACGCCCATCCCAAAGAACTGTCTCCCAGATTTGTGCGCCACGCTTTGTGTCCTCCGTCGGGTATAAGTATCGGCGTGGGCGTGTATTTGGTGGTCAACTGAGGCTAGAGAAGATCGGAGAGAGGTGTGGTCATAGGGATAAGGATGTACTAGGTCGTACTTGTAGACTTGATGAGACTTAGGTAGGCGATGAACTCGTTGGGAGCGGAAAAACGACGTGAAGGAGTAATTTGATCTTTTGCCTCGCGGGCTAACTTCTTTGATATCGCAAAATTTGACTGAACTTGGCTCTGGGAGAATTTTTCACTCCCAGGTTCGTAGAGGACACCGCGTACAGGTGTTCAGTCTTGCCCTCCGAGGGCCACATCAATGTCCCCAAAAAGGCGCTCTATTGATAAATTACTCTGTAGCACGTTCTGGAACAAAATTTATCTCTATTAGATTGCTCCTTTTATCCCATGATAAATTGATACTTTTTATCCATATCAATCCATGATATCCTAAATACTGCATTTCGTAACTATCATAACCGATGACTTGTCTCCTTCCCTCGCCCTTTCCTGTTTCTTTGTTTCACACGCAAACACCAAGCCCCTTCCAGATATCACGATACTCCTAAAACAGGAGATTCAACGATGCAATGGCATGATAGATGCACATGCTTGGGTGCTTTCAAACTAGCAGGCTGCGAAAGGAATCGCATTGGCAAGCTATTTCACAAGGTAAAATGGTCACTGCCAAGTTACGATTCGAGTGTATGAATTGGCAGCTCATTAACTTCAGGTTGGCTGGAATTTTTGAGGTTGAAAACGCCTGATGTCATTTTCCAGTCATTAAATTATCCACTATTAACCTAGGTTATAGTCTGATTAGTGCAGCAATAGGTGCTTTTGTTTTTATTTACAGATCAACTGTCAGATAGAGGCTTTTGATAACCCTGCGATATGTGGAGGATCAAAGTAGCTGCTTTTGTTTGCTCTTTCCTAGCTTGAATCATCGCAACTTCATGAGTCCAAGCCGATGATTGGTTGCCTTTCCTATTTGTGAAGCATTCTGTATGAGTTCACCCAAAAAGGGAATAGCATGGCTAATCCGGGAAAAATTTCCCTACATATCCACAAGTTATAATCACTATTTTCAACTGGTACTGCTCTATGAACTGAGTAATTAGTCCGAAAACGACAGGCTAACGCAGCAAATCCAATAAAAATAGAATGTAAGTGTGCAAGATCAGAAGGAATGAATCGCCTACTCCAGTCTCAAGATCTTTGGGTGACCCATAGTCCCAAAGACGTGTTTTGCCATATTTTAGTTTAATACATTCCCATAGATTCGGCTAGGGTCTTATTTGGACTATTTGAATATTACATCATGAGAACGTCTTTTAGTACTCAACACTATCTTCTACGCATTTAATCTAAATCTGGAAGGTGCCAAAGACATCCAATATTCCGATGACTGCCTCCAAAAACATGTGCTTGCAGCCAAGGATCAAAGTGTATGGCTTGTGAACGAAATAGTAATCTGTTTCGGCCATCGCCATTACTACCAATAAATTTTATCCAAGTTTATTTAAGCGAACAGCTTTTCTTTAAATAATTTGCTTTTCTGCCGTAATGATCGAAACATTCTTCACATCATCTGGCATACGACAATTAGAACAGTTGGCTTCCTTAAGCACCTCTCAACTCTGAACCAACTAAGATGAATACCTACGTACTATCGCATATGCAGCACCAGACGATCAAAAGACCTATCTTTTAGGACTTGTTTATCTCTGATGACGGGAGAATTTGGCACAGTAAAACCCCTGCGAAAGATTCCTGGTCTCCGTACACTAAGAAGCTCTGTGGACTAGGGAATTAACTCAAAAGCAGAAATAATTGATTTAATATATTTATACATATATCTCCAAAAATATAGGAAAATAAACATCAGACGCTTTCAAGGATCTGGTCGAAATAGCTTTCTCCAAATTTTGTACATTGTCCATGTATTACCTTTTAAGCATCCTAAAAAGACTAGTAAAAAACACATTATTACGCGTGTTTGATGGCTAGCTTTACAGGCGGCGGTAATCATTTCGACAAAACGATTTTCAAAGTTTCACAGCAAAAATGTCAAAACCATATCAACCTAAAATCTCGGAAAATTTGGAGATCGGAACCCGTTTCCCTTGCTATGGACTATCGAATATCCCTATCGATTTCTAAGAGACAGTACAGCGAAGCATCATAAATTCGTAGACTTGTACAAGCTCAGTATCGGGGATTTGATGACAGCATTAATCTAAATTACACTGACAAAACCGAGCTTTGAAGTTTTGTGCCTAAATAAAAAAAATTGGGATTTGCTTAAAACGGATTCTAATCTATAGTGTTACCCAGTATTTGCCAAACTTTCACGGCCAATATCCTCCCATTCAGAAATACGAATATTACCTCTTATGATGCATCTTCACGAAAATTTTGGACCCTCATTTCATACCAAATCTGCTTTAGTAGGTATAGGACCTTATTATCTAGTTTTTGCAACAATATCAGTATTCACTCCAAAAGTGTAGATCTCCTTAATCTTCCAACAAGCTTAAAAACTCATTCGATCGCTTGCCCAAAATGTGGAGAATTTTCTTAAATATGTTGAATTTGGCTGAAAAGAAACCAGATCTTTCCCCTTCAAAAAACTTCAAGCTTATAAACTTTCAAAGAACGCTTTGGATTTTTAAGAAAATACATCACATCTAACTCAGGCAGATTATTTTACCTCATGAATAGTAACTGTCCAAATACTTACAAATTTATCCATTAACGACGCCTTTATAAATATGCCTCAATATTAAAAGTGATAGGGTTTTTGGACATAAAATTATTTTATCACTTTCAACTATTTTGCAACAACTTTTCTAATTTGCACAACCTTAAATCGTTATTAACTGATAACCCAACCATACAAATTATTAAAACACTGAATTCACCTTTTTACTTCAACATGGACTACGCTCCAACAACAACAATTAGGAACGAAAATGGAGATGATTTATTCATTACTTTACTAAAGCAGCAAAACAGCACATCAACTGCTACATAGTCCTCGACCTCAACATCATCACCAAAAATGTGGAGAATTTTCAGTTCATATGATAGTCGACGCAAGTTTATCCAGGCGTTAATGGATAAGATTACAACGATATGGACAGTTATCACCTATGAGGTAGATCAGTCTGCCTCAATTTGATGTGATGTATTTGCTTCAAAATTTAAAGCATTTTTGAAAGTTTTTAAGCTTGAAGTTTGTAGTTAGAAGGTCAAGTATGATGGGAAACAACCATGTACACATTGTATGTCAAATAATTTAGGTATGGTACTAAAGACACAGAATGAATTTACTCCACTAAATTGAAACCACAGTTTGTACTTATAATCAGCCTTCAAATAGACAAAAGAGGCTTAGTCTAAAAGAGTTCGAAGTGATGAAGAGGCGTCTACGTGAAGTCGAGACCTTGATCGACTCTTTCACCGAAAAAAGGGATGGTGATAGTTTGTACCCAGATACTCCCATTTCACGATACGACTCTAATTAAAATACATTAGATAATTCGCCACCCAGTACACTTCACGATAGCGATCATCAGGTACAAATGAACAATAGCTATCGTGAAGCGAATGAGCACCTAGAGGAGATAGTTCGCTCACTAGCTCCCGAAAATGGAACTCATTTTCAAAATGAGAACGCCAACGAGGGGCTCATTGGCGACCTGTCTGGTGGTTATTTGCTACAGAATACTAAGGACCAAGTGATGGAAATATCGCGCAAAGAAATTGGCGCAATATTCATGGAACGAAAGTAGAAGTTGACTAAAAGAGTGTCACATTCGGATTAAAGCTAAAAGTGTGGGAGATGTGCGCTACAAGTACAAGTGTAAGCGACATGTAGCCTAAGCCACAGCATAAACGAGCGTGGCGCCATCTAGGCATAGAAAACCCCCAATAACCTCCTTGGGCCCAGGCCATACAGCCGCTCATATATCCAATAGGTAGCCTTAAGCGCTACGATATTACCTATTACAACCTCTTAAATACACACGAGATCGTGTCGGGAACTTAGAAGAAATAGAGGGCCCGTACGTCCACAACACTCCGTGTCTCTATTTCTATCACCAAGTGTGTGATCTTTTGAGTGATTATAAGACTGAAATAAGTTCAGATTTCATTCCAGAGATCTTCGTCCGATCTCACGCTGATAATATCTGTCCAACCTGCATCTTGGAAGCTTAGCTTAGGAGACTGTTTAGTGACTAGGGATGTAGTATAGAGATATAGAGTTGTACTAGGATACCCATAGAGGTTTGGCGTTGTGGAAGCATCGGTAACATTTACAATACTACTCGCTGAAATCTGCTGTGGAAAGTAAGGATTATATCATTTGAATTCATTGATTTTCTAATCTTAATTATTAACAACTTATATAAGTTTCAGTGAACCATCGACGTTAGAGCTATATCTGACCAGATAAACTTGTTGACAATAAATGATATCAGAACAATCTCTTCACATGCAATACCAGAATAATTACATCATGTGTGACATCTCGCAACCGAACCTTCCTATCTATTGGTTGGATAAACTAGAGAGCCATATGTTGAAATTATGGAGTTCAGAGATGAGTCAGGTGATGCTTAATGGAAGTAATTGATGAAGGGTTTGGTTGTTGAGTTTTCTATGATTTCTGTGTTGGGATATACTATGTCGATCCTACTAGACTCGATAATTAGTAGTCCCGACCGACTGGTGTTTGGCGAACGGAGATTGCGTATACCCTGTGTTAGCGTTATTTACTGCTGTTAACAGGAGATCCTGCATGGGCTATCTATTGGGATTAAAAGGAGTCTGGTACCTGTGTTTAGAAGAGTAGTCGAATTGACATCCTTTTATCCTTCATCATTGCATAAGCTTCCCTCTACCAATAAGTCCACGAACTAAGTAGTGGGCTATACACTTCAATACTTACCAAATTGAGAGACAGCAAAGACATTTATTGAAGCTGCTTTTAGTGGGACACTTTTTCTTTGTTGTTAACAACGTGCCTACTTTTTACGAGAAGTTCCGCAAAATATACATCCATCCTAGTAATAAACTGTTACAAAGACAGCCTTTCACTACCTCTTCTCTTCTCTATATCTTTTCAGGGTTGTAATCATTGAAATGAAATAACACTCGTGATATTAATAAAGACTTAATGAATTTACAAATATAAGTTTCCTATTTTATTGTTACAGGCTGCGCCTATCTCCTAGTGACTGTCGCACGGACACTTATCATTATTACGTCATTAGCCTTGCTATCTAGAGAGATGTCCAACTTGGCCATACAAATACAGGGTTGCAACAAATATGGAAACAAGATATTGTTGCAGCAAGTCTCATATGGAATCATGGGCCGATACGACCCAGATTCGCTATGACGAGCCCACTCGGAATATCAAGGATATGATGTAGTAGAATAGATAGTGAGGTTAGCGCATTGGGAGTTAGGACACCTTAAGTAGCATCCCCTCGGTGGACAGTTCCGAGATGTATGTAGAAAATAGACAGTAATCGGCCACCATTCCTTTACTATATTGTTTTGTTGATCGCCCATCACACTTATATACATCATCGATAGTCCACGAGCGATCCAGCTCTGTAGAGCCGACACTAATATCTTCTTCACGTGTTCTTTACTCGTGTCCTAAATGGAGCGGACGATCTATCTCCCTGCCTCTTGTTTAATTTCCGAACAAAGGGCATGACCCTCAGAATTAACTGGCATATAATTGTAATATTCAAATTTAAAATTAACCTATGAATTAAAGAGCTATTTAGATAGATCTTTAGGTAGTTTTTCACAGTCTAGGACTCAGTAGAGACTTAAATTTAAATCAATCAATTTCTGAAGGCCACTATCACGTGACCTGGATCTTCCATAACACATGTCATGCAGACTTCCAGCCTAAATGGTAACCACTAACAGTCAGGTGAATATGTGACCCATACGTTGAATTGAATTGAATTAGTCTCGTTTTATGTCCTATGTGGTATCTATATACAGAATCATGAAGACTGTAAGCCGCTTTGGTGTGGGAAAAAGCTTTCAACAAACAAAACCCGATGTCCTGCCAATCTGAACCGACCCGGCTTAATGGTGAGGACGTTTCTTTCAACCATAATTTTATAAACTTTCCCTAGAATTCGTTAAGTCCCCATTCAATAAGACTAACCTTATGAAAAATTGAAAAGAGAAGGCGCCTCCTCATTCGGTGTTTGTCGCCGAAGTGTTCGATGAGTTGGCCCTAATGGTGCTGCTGTCGTCGGGATAGTTGGTGCCACTGGGGCTTCAACTACCTTGCAAAGTTATCCCGGCCCTCTTTTGAGTCCTTCAGCCTTTTTACTGGTGACCAAAGTAAATCCCTGATCATCAGTTGGTCTGACTGTTTGTGTTGGCGCCACCGAAGATTTTTCGTTCCATATTTCTGCCGTTCTTGACAACAGCTCCATCCGAGCCTTCTCCACACTTCCCTTGTAGACCTGGTAGGTCCGACACGCTGCTTTCTGCCACGAACGGTGCTCCTTGCCGCAGTCCACACAAGAAACCCTTTTCCTCGGACAGTCCCGAGTTTGATGAGCGCCAGCGCACTCACCGTACCTAGCTGCCTTTCAACAAGACGCCTGCGTGTGTCCCCACTGACTACAGTTGTAACACTGTTTTAGCTGGAACCCTGGTGACCACACCTGCGCGGTGTAGAGCATGGCATTCGTAACAAGGCCGTTTCGAACCACTTCTGTCTGCATTGCCTTCGACGGGAGGCTTACCACAATTGATCCACGAGTGCGGCCATTTTTCTTTGACCACTGGTGTTCCTTTCCGTCGTGTAACCACCTTTTACGACTAATAACTAAGCCTGGAATCCGTGCCTTCGTAGCCGTCTCTATCTCCCTGATGATGGCAAAATTGTTGGCATCTCTGCCCCCTTCAATTCGTGTCCACAATGGGACACTGTTGACCTCGACTTGAAAATCTTGCCGCAGAATTTTGAATTCCATTGGTTGTCGCATATTTAGCGCCGCGTCTCTCTGGGACGCCCACTGGCCTAATACCTCAGTATCGTTGCTCCGTATTTGACGAATTGCGTATGCACCTTGTATGTGCTCTTTTTCCTTTGAAAGCAGCTCTTGTGGCTGCAAGTTTTGAGCGCCGTCGATTGTTATTCGTACCGCTGTTTTTGTCATTTGGGGAGCCACGACCGACACATAACTCCTTGGTGTCGTCGCGCCCGAAACCACTGCTGGAGCAGCTTTCCGAGCGGGATCCGCGAAGCTTTTCTTTACGACTTCCTCTAAAGCCATCATCCTCTCCTCGATAGGAGACTTCTTCTGGGATATTTCCGTCCAGGCCCTTTTGTGCGCGTTGAAGGCCTTGACGGCCTCGTTCACGTCCTCCATTGAGGGTAGGTCCTCCTCATCCATCTCTCCCATCACGATTAATCAAAACTGTTTTAGTAGTTTCCCCAGGATTCCGAGGTTTCTATCCTTGTAAGCTGTCTGCGCTCCGCTGCCGTTGTTGGTTGAGGCCATTGACGTATTTTGCTACGCGTCGAAACCGCTGGATTTACCCACACCAGCACCCAAACTCGCCATGTTGGAGCACGGAAAGCGAAAAGATGAAAGGAGGGTAATGAAGATAAAATAATGATGATTACGATAATAAATTGAAGATACGGGCGGCGTGGGAAAGCTGCGCAGCTTTCAGGCAAAAATGATGTTTTTGACCCATACGTTATTTATCCCGTTGTTGGAATGTATGTCTTTTACTAGGCGCTTATTTTTTTTATTTTTATTTTTTTAAATCATTTAATGTGTATTCAACTATCTAGCTATGACACATGACCGGCGCTATGTATACATGTGGGATGACTCTTTTGACGTTAGAGACACTCATACTCTGGATTTCATTTGCAAATACGACTATGAGGTATGTTCGCTTACACAAACAGTCGACCCTCCTCCGTTAGTACCCACCAAAGGGAATTTCGAAACTTTTGATTATCCAAGCATGCCTTCGTCATCCATGCATACCAGCGCCGCGAGAAATATGGTTGTGTTTTGCTGGATTTGAACCAGCGATCTACTGTCTCGAGTGGGATTTGTGTCCAAGCTATTCAGACTCTACTTGGCAGACCGGCCAAGACGATGTACCACCGCACCATCCAACCGTGGCGTCGTTTATAGTGTCGCCTGCACTCTCGCAACCGAAGGCTTGGCACGCACAAAGCTCAATTTGTAAAAACTCCTTTCCAAATTTCAAAATTCCACGCCCGTCGAGACTGTATCCAATCCTCTGCATCATCTTATTAACTTGTCCTGATCCCTCTCACATCCATCCCAAGGAATTGTCTTCCAGATTTGTGCGCCACGCTTTGCTTCCTCCGTCGGGTGTAAATATCGGCGTGGGCGTGTATCTGGCGACCAGCTAAGGCCAGAGAAAGTCGACAAGAGGTGTGGTCATTGGGATTAGGATGTACTAGGTCGTACTTGTAAACTTGATGAGGTTTAGGTAGGAATCGATTTCGTTGGGAGTGAAAGATTGATATGGTGGAATAATTTGAATCATTGCCTCGTGGGCCAACTTGTTCGGTATTGCGAAGTTTGACAGAACTTGGCTCTTGGAGAATATTTCACTCCCAGGTTCGTAGAGGACACCGCGTACAGGTGTTCAGTCTTGCCCTCCTACTAGGCGCTTAGTGCGGTGCGTCTCTCTGTTGCCAAGTCATTGTCTTCATGACTCAGCCAACACCGCGATCTGGACGTTCGCAGTGTTCACAGATAGAAACAAGAACAACAAGAATCAATACCTCACTTTCGTACCTTTCGTTTTGCATCGAACAAGCCTTACGTATACGTAAAATAAGGCCAATCGACACCCGTAATAATATTTTATATTCTAGGTCTCAACAGTAATTTTCAAAATAAACGTCATAGGTCGAGAGATAGGATAAAAGCAATATAGTGTGGTGAAGAGTAATATTAAGACCAATATTTTATTCATGCAAGTATTAAGATGAATTATGAAACTAAGTCTTGCTAAGTTATGCATATTTACTTTTGCAAAAAGCGCCATAGATTTTTTTGGGCTGTGAAACTATCTCATAGCAGCAATAGTAATTGTAGATTAACATATATCTTCATTCTTTTGATATTTAACTGAAGAAACACTTTATACAGCAATTATTCCTCTCTCTTGACGATCTTCCTAAAAACACATCTTGATACCCATCCAAGTAATTACTCATTTTTGAAAGATAATATATGAATTAAATTGAACTTTCCACACAAGTTTGCTGTAGATACGTGAAGCTGTATGAAACTGAATGATCTTACAACGCACGTTGTTATTATGAATACATTCCTATGCTAGTTCTGGTAGGGCTGCAAAGCCGTTTTACTGGCAAGATATTGCTTTAGAGGGTTTAGGACAGACGATGATAGGTCAATATTAAAGTGGTAAAACTGAGTAATTGTAGGTGGTACCGGGTAGTGTAATGCAGTACGATAAACTGTTGTTCAACGATTCTTCTATTTCGTAGTTGCTTTAAAAGGGATACAATATTATGTTACCGTTTGGTTTGGTTTATTATTTTACATCTATCTGATACAAATTCTTAGTAGGGCATGAGACACCAAAGTTTACTGCTTTGAGTGCCTGGGGCCTTCAACGGTCCAAACATAAATAGTCAAAGCCTTTAGTTTTTATGTGCAAAGGATTATGTGGGAATTAACCAGCTCTATAGCTTTAAATAAATTTGCGGTAAAGTTTCTTGGGCATTAATACTGGAATAAATAACTATCAACATATTTGAGTTGGGTGATAGAGCCGAAGTATAAAATCCGTCTGTGAAAATTTCTAGTCAGCAATATTATGGTAAGATTCTAGTCTATGCCGGGGGCAGATTTTGAATAGATTTCTGTGTCTTGCAGGCACTGAGTCAATTTTTTCGCTCCATCTTGGCTAGCAAATAGATACCTATCGTCGTTGCTGTAGCTCCTTGGGGCTTTGGAAAGTCTTACTGAGGGAATGTGGCAGCTTTGTCGAACCTTTTGAGCTGGTTCGGAAGCTGTAATGATTGAGACTAGAGGTATCTGGAAGAATAGCTCGCACAGGAGCTTTCAATTGAAGTAAGTAAAAAGATGTAATTGTCTGTCTGTCTGTCTTCCTTCCTCTATCTCTCAGCTTATATATCTACACATATCTACTACCTGACGTAAGATGATAATATCTAGAAATAGCTTCCTTACATCACAGGACACAATCCAAACATGTTGTAGCCAAGATGTAAACCTAAACCGACTCAATTCCAGTCCACCGCGTCTATTACACGGACGCCAGGGGGACTATTCTCAACACCTGTCAGTGGTGTCCCCTACGAACCTCCAGCTCTCACTGTAGAGTCTGCAGAGCCGAGATTGAATAACAATGTCCTCGCTTCGACGAGGATTCCCAATCGCTTTCGCGGTCTGTATCGTCTTCATCTCTCAACACATTCCCCCATCACCATTATCATGAAGCTAACTACGATCAGATCAGATTTTAGAAATGGTGGATTGGATCAAGATGGCCTCTACTGTTACAAAGAAGGGAGATATAGATGAATATGCGCAACGGATGTGGCCTTGGTGTCTAAGCCTCGCATGGCTGGGGCTGAAGGTTTTTGAGACTTTTTCCCGCGCACGCAGTTTCCAAGATAACATATTTGTTCATTTTTTTGGGTACAAGGTTCCGTGAAAAAGGTGGCTGAATCCCACGGGTAAACACTGAGCTTATTGACTATTCATCACGGGCAATATGTCAATGATCTTACAAGTAACCAAAGAGGCGAGAAGCACTGTAAAAGGTGTGGACTGAGCCATAGAGGAGCCCAATGTGCTAGATAGTCATAAACTCAAGTAGTGCAATAAAAACACACATACACACTAGCAAAGAAATAAATGGCTGATCTTATCTCCATAGCTCAATTTGCGCGAAAATGAATTATCTCGTCCATAGGTTTACGTGTATATTAAGCCAGTGCCAGACTTCTCCCGCAGATGACGTGATTTGAAGATAATAGAAAAGAGTTTCTTGTCACAATCGGAAACATCCTGTTCGAGTGCGTGTAGTTGCTCACGTGCTGAATCGGGAAATTTACTGTCTCACATAAACTCGCATAGGATATTCGACCATGCAAGGCTAGCTCCAACTGAATATTTTCGCTAGAAGCTGGTAATTTTGACGGATTCAGGCAGATCGAATCAAGTTGGCGTAAACCATTATCCTTCCGTGAGCTTGAAGCTTAATACATGTCACGTAAAAAAATTCTTACCTCTTGCCACGACAGTCGTTGACGAAGTCTTGGCTATTCCAGATTGCTTGCTCAGCATATCCTGTTTTACGCGCGACGCACCACCAGATACTTCAGTAGATCCACTTGGAAATTATGTCGCTTTATTATGAGGCTGCCAGCCTTTTTGCCAATCCTAGCACGTCTGGCAGCCTACGATCACAAATCTTCAAAAACCCTGCTTTGAAAGCACCCCCAGCACAAATATACGCTTTGGCAGTGCAGACGTGCAAATGGAGCTCTGTCCTTCGAGAAGTCATTGAAAATGCCAATTTTTTGAAAATAGAACGGAAGGTGGGTCAAGATACTGCAGGGCATCTCGAATCAACTCGTCTGCGTGGAGCTCTCTTATGTCATTAACGAGCCATTTCAGGTCACTCCGACTCTCTCACTTTTCTTGGTGCACGACCTTCTCTTAGCAAAAGGTGGCATTGCTTTACCGACTTCGCATGGTTTACGAAAGGCCGTAGAAAGACATAGAGCCAGGCTCCAAGCTGAGTTTATCAGAGCAAGGGTTCGTCGAAAGTTAGTATCGCTCGAGGCTTTCAGAGAATTTGTAGAAGCTGGATTAAACACCGAAAGCAGTAGTTTCGAAGCAATACGCCCGAGGTGGGTCCGAATTAACACCCTTAAGAGCTGCCTCGAGGATCAGCTAGATACAACTTTTTCGGGTTACAAACGTGTACTTCGGGTTCAGGAATTAAGCGAGAGAGGCCAAAAACTACTCTTCATTGATGATCATATACCGAATTTGGTCGCGCTATCACCGGGCTTTGATGTAGTGAAGAGCGATGCATACAAATCAGGAGCCATCATTTTTCAAAATAAAGCTTCTTGCTTCCCTGCATATTTACTAGACCCTTTGCCCACAGATGGTGATATCATAGACACCTGCTCTGCACCTGGAAATAAGACAACTCACATTGCAGCTATTCTATCGTCGCATGAACCCAGAGGGACCGACTGCTCACAGATAATTCATGCCTTCGAGAAGAGTAAAGCTAGGGGGGAAATACTGGAAAAAATGATTGGCTTGGCCGGCTCAAGTTCTTGGACTAAGATTCACTCTGGAGAAGACTTCTTGAAAATAGACCCGAATCTTCCAAGATTTCAAAACGTTGGTGCCCTTTTACTGGACCCCAGCTGCTCTGGGAGCGGAATAACAGGCCGAGACGAGATGCCAAAACTGCACATTCCACTCATTAATCCAATTCCTTCAACCAGAAAATCAAGCAGTCAGAGCAAGATTTCAAAAGCCCCCGAAGCGGGTAAATCAAATTTGAAGCGAAAACGTGAGGAATCAGAGGTACAAGCTATTGTCGATGACAATGGGAGTATAACAGTGCCCGACTCTGAAGAAGAGCTTGAGGCTAGACTAAATGCCCTTTCCAAATTTCAACTCGAACTTCTTATTCATGCATTTAAATTTCCAGCTGCACATAAGATAACATACTCGACGTGCTCTATATATGCGCAGGAGAATGAACTTATCATAATGAAAGCCCTAGAACATCCTGATGCGAAAAGCAGGGGATGGAGAATTCTTAAGCGAAGCGAACAGGTTCGCGGTATGCGGAACTGGCCTGTGCGAGGATGCCATAATGCGTGCAGAAACAATGAAGAGCTCAGTTCAGCCTGCATTCGAGCCAATAAAGACGATGAGTATGGTACAACAGGTTTCTTTGTCGCTGGGCTTGTACGTGATGAAGCGGTCAGAGTTGAGACCCAAACGCAGATTTCGAGAGGTAAAAAAGGAAGTCAACACCTAGAGAGAAGTGGCACATTGGAACTCTGTGATGCGCATGATATAGGGTATGAGCAAGAATGGCATGGTATTAGTGACGACTAGTCATAGGAAATAACTTCCGCTCCACAATCATAATTTCCATGAAATTTGATTATATTATTAGCCGATAATTATTACCAGCTACGAACGAAGTTTAATAGGCTAGGCCCGGTTGGTTATGGCTGGGCTGTTTAAGACTATAGGACCCATCCTCATCTTGTAGGCGCAAGCGAGTTTGTAAACTTACTCACTACACGGAAGTTGTTGACCAGAATCTTATTCTGTTTGGGTTACATGTTAGTGAATTTATGTCTATTTATTCTGGTGAATTTGCAAGGTGGTATACACTTGAGTTATATATCGGAGATGGTGGAAAGCCGGGAAGGGAGAATGTATTGACCGGAGGCCGAGTTAGCTTTGGTAACTCGGATGAAAAAGATTTAATGTCATCAGCTCATAATATGGGGTCGGCATTGTCAAAACATTCAAAAGTCAAGTAGTCTAGATTTGGGACAAAGGGTGAGATCAGAGTTTGGGAATTTGATGTACATACGTAGAGATGAGACATAGCTCGAGAGACACGCACAAGAACTTCTTTTCTCAAACATCCTGACCGAGTCTATTTCATTGACAGGAGTTTTATCAGGTCACGTATAAAGGGCCGGGAGATCTGAAACAGGCAGTGTACTTATAAAGAGCCGCAGCAACCCCCTTCTGAATTCCCCACAGATAATATAAAAATCTTATCGTGGCACTGCTTTCGCGCACTGGCCGAAAATCTTGGCCCGTCACACTAAGTGTCTCCATCACAGACATGCCGAACCTAGGAAGTCATGGTAAATACAACGGAAAGTTTTATGGGACAATTACATGTCACGCTTACACGGTGAACCTGCATTGAAGCAACAGCCGACAACGCTCGATTGCGAATGATCAGCTTAGACGCAACACTCACTATGTGTTCCTGTCAGATTATCAATATGCAATGCTGATGACGATAAACAAGTTATGCGACTCAGTCCTAATAGTATATCCACGAAGTCAGATTCGATTTTTTGATACAAATCCTTTCGCTGAACAGCTAGACCAACTTTGCTATCAGAGGCTAACAAATGGAGATGGCTTATATATATCGATGGGGCTTGCACGAAGCTGTCCAGGCACTCATGTCGAGCTAAGTAGTAAACTTTCTTTATCGAACTCCCCGATAATTTGGCAGAATCTTCACGATGGGACATGATGCATTATTAGGAAACTTGGGAACCTATCCTACAGCAGGAAAAGGGAATTTACGGGTATCAACTACTCAGTAGAAAGAAGTTGATCCTTCCTAGTGCCTCGGTTCCCAGAAGTTATCTCTTCTCGAAGTGGGCCGTGCGTTAAACTAGCTAATTTACAGTACTTTAATATTGCATCCAGGAGGGCAAGACTGAACACCTGTACGCGGTGTCCTCTACGAACCTGGGAGTGAAATATTCTCCCAGAGCTAAGTTCAGTCAAATTTCGCAATATCAAAGAAGTTGGCCCACGTGGCAAAATTTCAAATTACTCCACCATGTCAATCTTTCACTCCCAAAGAGTCCGATTCTCAACTAAGCTTCTTCAAGTCTACAAGTACGACCTAGTACATCCTCATCCCAATGACCATACCTCTCGTCGACTTTCTCTGGCCTCAGCCGGTCACCAAATACACGCCCACGCAGATATTTATACCCTAAGGAGGAAGCAAAGCGTGGCGCACAAATCTGGGAGACTGTCCTTTGGGATGGACATGAGAGGATTCAGGACAAGTTCACAAGATGATGCGAAGGATGGATACAGTCTCG
The DNA here is from genome assembly GCA_905067625.1 of Blumeria graminis f. sp. triticale. Taxonomy (NCBI): domain Eukaryota; kingdom Fungi; phylum Ascomycota; class Leotiomycetes; order Helotiales; family Erysiphaceae; genus Blumeria; species Blumeria graminis. The sequence continues at coordinate 1,426,553 of LR898469.1, forward strand.
ACGGGCGTGGAATTTTGAATATTGGAAAGGAGTTTTTACAAATTGAGCTTTGTGCGTGCCAAGACTTCGGTTGCGAGAGTGCAGGCGACACTATAAACACCGCCATGGTTGGATGGTGTAGTGGTATATCGTCTTGGCAGGTCTACCAAGTAGAGTCTGGATAGCTTGGACACAAATCCCACTCGAGACAGTAGATCGCTGGTTCAAATCCAGCAAAACACAACCATATTTCTCGCGGCGCTGGTATGCATGAATGACTAAGGCATGCTTGGATAATCAAAAGTTTTGAAATTCCCTTTGGTGGGTACTTATGGAGGAGGGTCGACTATTTGTGTAAGCAAGTATACCTCATAGTGGTATTTGCGAATGAAATCCAGAGTATGAGTGTCTCTAACGTCAAAAGAGTCATCCAACATGTATACATAGCACCGGTCATATGTCATAGCTAGCTAGCTGAATACATATCAAATGATTTAAAAAAAAAACTATTGCATCCAATCTAGCTGCATGTAATCCATCCATCCGATAGGTCTTGGATACTTTCTAACGTCTAAAACGCATTCATTGATTATTATTTTCAACCCGATTATGACTAGTACTCAGTGATTAGAAAAATATTATTGACTAGTTTCTAGAGCTTATCAAGATACTAAACATATGAGTAAGAAGAGAGTATTTTATGTTGGAATTTCTGGTTTTCGAATGTAGGACTCACATGTTACATGTTTCGTCTGAGGCCTTCGACAAGATTGACTATCTCTGTGCATGTCCCGAGTGCGCTAATCGCACCTACTGTTGCATGTACATTTGGGTAATTACGTACTGCAATATTTATTTATTCATTTTATTGTTCAGTCTGAGTCTATGACTATGTTGAACATGCAGGTCCTCTCTGCCTACTGAAGAAGGACGCCTATACCAGTAGTATATCCCCTCCTATGCCTCCCATACAGCTCCCCTCAAACAGTACCACCCCTCACAAGTCCTCATTTGATCATACACTTAGATGAGCTATTTGCCCGTCATTATCTCCCCTCTCCAGTCAACGAAACGATGGCCATTTGCGGGTGTATGGCAGCCGGGAAAAATCACAAAAACCACTGGATGCGGAGCTCTCCAAATACCGACATTAGGACTAAATCCGAAGACATAGTGATCCTTCTGAAGCGTTCGAAGAGGCCGGCCAGCTGGGCGCTGCAGACTTGTGGGTACCTCAGGAAATTAAGACTCTGCCTTTCTAGCCTCCTTCCAATTCTTTCCTAAAGTTCGTGCTGAAATGCCAGAAAAGTCTTGACAGAGCGTGATTGCTGTATAGTTGCTTAGCCCAACTTCTTTCGTGCCGTACAGGGCGCTGATGAGTGCCGTTGACTCATCGACAATAGAAGTCATTACTAACCTGCCGAAACCTCGGTCTTGGCGACCATAAACATTCCAAAGTTGAAAATCCCTCGAAGATGTCAGTCCCAGCATGGTCTTCAGAGAACTCATCCCTATATCGCTCCACATCTCAGCCGCCTATTGTCACGGCGTAGAGTAGGCACGAGTGAAAGTACAGCTTGTGTGGCGATAATTCAATCTGTGAAGCGAATACTAAGCTGGAGAAGAATAGAAAAGAACAGAATCTACTAACAAAAAGCCCTGAGGCTATTCTTATTCGGGCGGGTTTCCACAGAATCGCCGCGCACGTGCTCCTTCCCGCATTAGCCATCAATCTCACATCCCCCCTCCACTTAATCGTATATCATGACGGAGTAGAATGCCGTGCCGTGACATCACCCCCTCCTCAGCCTTCGATTGTCCGAAATCGACTAATTTCTGCGGCGGCATCGGTTGTCACGACCTTGGTTTGTCACCATGTTATCTTTCGGATGTTCCTCACTAAATCTATAATGTGCGGCATCGTCCAACCACGTAGCGAGACGTCGTGGTGGCCCTAGCAATTCGGGGTGCTCAGCGTGGAACTTTTCTAATATAAGGGGTGCGTTCCGAAAGTTGGCAGCTGGATACCATTCCTCGTCTGCGTCCCAGCCTTCCCATTGAACCTTGTACTGCAGCCGATTGCGATACAGCCGCGCGTCTAACACCTTCTCGATCTCCCATTCTAACCCCCCATTGACCTCTTCTGCCGGCGGCTCTGGATTGGCCTGGCCGGGCAACGGGTTATCTGGATCTTTGCGCAGTCAGTCTGGTGAAAACATAGGGTGTATTTTCCAAGAGGCGGGTAGTTTTACGCGGAATGAATGCCCTTCTTTGGCAATGATTCGATATGGTCCCACCATTGGATTTTCGAGCTTATCCGACGGTCTCGTAGTTCTCCAAGCACCGCGCCGGATATACACTTTATCTCCAACGTCAAAGTCTACTTCTCGGCGATGTTTATTGGCTTGAACACGCTGTTGTTCCTGTGAGCGTTTGATGCTCTCTTTAGCACAATCCAACGTGCCGCTAATCCGTTTAAGCCATACCGCGGCCTCGTCCCGATTCAGCTTATCTCGACGGGTTCGTGGTTCCAGTCAAAATCTAAACGCATTTCGTGACCATATTCAATCATTGATGGCGACAATCCTGTAGATTCATTTGGAATAGCTGCCGCAGCAGCATCTAGAGCGGGAAGCAGCTCCGCCCAATCATCTTGGTGGAAATTAACAGATGGTCGCAGTCGCTGGTTAATGATCTGGTTGATAATTTCGGTCTGGCCGTCTGTCTGCGGATGTTCTGCCGTAGATAGCTTGAGTTTGACGCGCGCTAACCTTGACAGCTCATCCATGAAATCCGAAATGAGTTGCGGACCGCGGTCGCTGGTAATGGTCTTCGGTGCGCCACGGAATCGCCAGACGTAACGGTAAAACAAGTCTGCAGCAGTCTTTGTTGTAGCACTTTTAGTGGTGGAGATGGAGATTTGGCGTTTAGACAATCTATCAACAGCTACCCAAATGTTATTAAACCCTCGTTTGTCTGGTACCCCCACATCGTGGAAATCCATCGATATATCATTCCATGTACGTTCTGGGATGGCAAAAGGCTGTAGTAAGCCCGGTGTCTTGTCTCTAGGCTTGTGTGATCGTCGGCAGACATGGCAGTTCTGCACATAACGCTTGATGTCTGCTGCGTATCGTGGCCACCAGTACCGGTCGCCAATTAGTTTCCTCATTTTATTTCGTCCTGGATGAGCGGTGGATGTAGATTCATGGATCATCTTCAACACTTAAGTACGGAGATTGTCTTTGGATGACACCACCACGCGTCCCTTATGAAGCACCAGCCCGGTAGGTTCCAAAGAATAAGGTTCTTTCCGCTGGCGTAGATCCTCGAGATCGGGATCTGCCCGGTTGGCCATAAACATACGATCAATAGTATCTAGATCCTCGTCGATGGGCGCTAACACCTTGCTGTCATGCGGCAACGTAACTTTCTTTTGAGGGGGGAGGATTTTCGTACGTTCCAGCTCTTTTGCGACTTTTTGTGTAGGGGTAAGTTCTTTCTTGCGAGATAACGCGTCCGCTAGAATATTTTCCTTGCCTGTTCGGCACTGAAGGTCGAAACTGAATTGCGATAGCACCTCTGACCATCGGATTTGCCAATCGTTGAGTAGCTGCTTCTAACCAAAGTATTCCAGAACTCGGTGATCAGTCAGAATCACGAACGGCTCCCAGGTGCTGGTGAGCTCTGCGCGCCATTCTTTCAAGCATTGGATGATAGCCAACAGCTCCTTATCATGGATCTCATAGTTTGCCTCCGGACCAGTCAAGGTTCGGGAGTGTTAAGCCACAGGATGCCACACGCCGTCCTCCTGTAATTGACTGAGTACTCCTGCTGTTGCTAGATCAGAACAATCGGTCTCTACACGTGTAGGCTTTTTCTGATCGAAGTACAGTAAGATGGGTGGGCTAACCAATTTCTCTTTCAGGGCAAGGAACGCTTCTTCAGCTTGCTCGATCCATGGGAACAAACGGCCTTTTGGGATTGCCGTCAGGTTGTACAGTGGCTTAGCAATCCGGGAGAATTTTTTTAATAAAGTTACGGCAATAGTTGCAGAACCCCAAGAAGGATTGAATGGCCGTCTTGCTAGTAGGTCTCTCTCATGCGCAAATACTTTCCAGCTTCTCCGAGTCTGGCAGGAGTCCGGAAGTGTTAACGATGAAGCCCAGAAAATTAACAGATTTTTGATTAAAGCGGCACTTCTTAATATCCACCTGCAGTCCAGTTCTGTCCAAACGCTGAAGGACCTCGCGTACTTCTGCCACGTGTTTACTTTTATCTTCAGAGTGGACGCATAAATCATCCATATATGCGGGAACGTAACGTGCAAGCAGATCGCCTAGGACTGAATTGATATATCTTTGGAAAGTGACCTAGCCACCTGACAGACCAAAAGGTAACACGTGGTAACGGTGTTGACCGAATCGAGTACGAAAAGTAGTCCATCCCACGGAGTCTGGATGCATCCGGATATGGTTGAACGCATGGATGACATCTAGAATGGTAAATTTCTTAGAACCAGCCATCTTGGCTAATGTCTCACCTATGAGGGGCAGAGGATAGCGATCTTTCCGCGTGTGTGCGTTTAATTTCCGGTAGTCTACACAAAATCGAAGGTCTCCATTCTTTTTCTTGACAAACAAGACCGGAGAATTGAATGGAGAATCGCTGGGCTCGATGAACCCTTTCGCCAAGTTCTCCTCGATATAAGCGTGTACGGTATCTAGCTCTTTCTGATTCATTTTATAGAGGGGAGCTTGCTTGAGCTCAGGCTCGCTATCCAGATTGATCTTATGGTCGAACTCCCTATGCGGCGGCAATTCATTTGCGCGTCTTTTGGAGAAGACATGGGCAAGGTCATGATATTCAGGAGGTAATTGGGCCAACAATTGTGTCCTCTCTTCTTCTTCAGTGAGCTCCGCGTTATGCGCAATCTCTGTACTGTCGCAGGCGGTTTACATTTCTACGAACCAGCATTGGTCTTCCCCTTCAATTGTCTCAACCTCGACGGCTGAAAGCGTAGGTGTGTCCATTTCGTCTAGACCCAGATCCTCATTTTTCTTATTGTTGGCTTCTTGTCGCTCTTACAGTGTAGGCCGGGGAGTCAGAATGATTGAAGGGGTCGCCGGCGCTTCTGCTACCATTGCAGGGCGTTTCAATATCTGCTTTGGCATAAAATGTGGAGATTTTTTAGCAGGAGGTTTGTTGATTTCTAGAGGGGGCAGTTCAATCATTCGGTCACGACGGTTAGCGTCCTACTGATAATCATTGCGGTCTTCTTGCCACCATAGCCGGTGTCGCACGCAGTCTGGGAGAATGTCATGATAGGCCAGCCACTGCCGACCGAGGATCACATTGTTCTTGTTACCAAGTGTGGTAGCAAAGAACGGCATGTTGACTCGCTGCGAGTCTATAGTCAGTGTCATCACGTAGGCATGGCGTAGAGGTCGGGATGATCATCCACCGAAGCCTCCTTAGTTTTCCCTTTATTCCTCTATAGTAGCTTCCCCTTGATCTTTCAATTATTTACGCAATCTAAGAACCATTTTAGACTTGATATCCCCCCGGCCTTGCCCCGTTGCTTCCGTACCACTAACCGTGAAGGCTGAAAATGGGTCGAAGAGCTCTAGATCGAGGCACCAATGCCTCAGCCATTGTCAAATACTCTAGTTGATATGCCAGCGAAACATCGTACATATTTTGTCAGTGACGCTTCGCCGCAGGTCGAGTAGTTGGTGCCCTCTGCCGAGGTTGGACGAATATGAGGCCGGTACTTTGACCATACCTTAACAGCGCACGACAGTTGCTGTGAGATGGATTTACAGTTACATTTTAGATGGCGAATATGACGTTTGTATTTTAGAATGCTTTGGTAGGTGGTGAGATGATTGTGGAGAGAATCGCCAGATAAGTTTGGATGGAAAGATCTTCCAGTAAATTTTGAGAAATTGAAGATTGTCAGTTGTCTTAAAACAAATATCGGAAAAGCTTTATCCTGTCTGCGGCTCGTGTTTGGGGTGTAAATATTTGTATTCGCTGGGTTGGGCGGTTGTGAAATCTTAGCAGGCCGGATTTTCGACCAAAACTTTGCTAAAGACACTCCTCTCGATTGGCATCTCGATGTAAACTGTCAAATTCGGCCCCTGTTCTCCCGGGGAATGTTGGTATAAAAGGGATAGGTAAATCTTGTCTATTTTCCAAGGGTAACCGAGTGTTACGAAAGGTAGAGCATAGACCGGGGAGGTTGAGTCCTGTCGAAGGATAATATTTGAGGAAGAGAATTGGTTTGAAGAAGTAAAAAGATCGTAGTGAGTTTAATTTCACAAAACTAACATCTGCTTATGTTTTCAGCCTCAAGGGGAGGACTATTCTCAACACCTGTCAGTGATGTCCCCTACGAACCTCCACCTTCCACTGTAAAGTCTGCAGAGCCGAGATTGACTAACACCTTTTCAACTTTGAGCTGAGTTATCTCCCCCTCCGTCAAAGATACACTTCTGATAACACATAAGACGATGATAATGTTGCTGGAAATGAGGAAAGATATTTCGGTACCAAAAGCTGTAACGACGTTCAGAGAAGTCCTCGTTCTATCACAACATGTGCTACCCACCGGCGGGCGAACATAAATCCCACGAAAGCAAAGTATAAGACCCTTCCACCCTCAAGAAAAGCAGATTTTGACTCATCAATAATATAGTCCCTTCTAAACTTTGCTTCCGAAGTTACTAGCCAGGAGGGCGTCTGAAATACATGAGTTACTCGACGACCCCACATCCGTCACAACTTTTGGATGCTTGGCTAGGCTCCTTGGCGGCAGTCACTCTCGACCAAGACTTTTCTAACATCCTTTCAGGACCTTTGGTTTGTCCTGCAGCATGAATTAGGGGAGGAGCAAGGAGGAAGCTAGGAAAGTTGAGAGACGCTCTTAGGTATACACAGGTCTGCTGCGCCCGGCTGGACGGCCTCTTCGTCATAGGAGAGCCCTGCACCCAGTGGTTTTTGAGGCTTTTCCCTGCAGCTACTGTCGGAACACTACCTGTGGTCAATTCATAAGCTTGTGAGGGGTTATTTATATCATTCAGTACTACTTTCCAAATGTCTTCTGAGAAAGAAACTCCCTAAATACATTGTCTTTCCCGAAACGCTATTCCCTATGAGGAAAGGTCTCAACTTGACCCTTGTACATAACATTATGAGCCATTTCACACAGCTACACACCCGCAAATGGCTATCGTTTCATTGACTAGAGAGTGTGAATAATGAAGGGGTATTGGCCCCTCTTCATGTGTACTCAAATGAATACCTGTGGGAGTATTACTGCTGGAAAGAAGTCGTGAAGGAGGCATGGTCGGGAATACACAACCCAAGGGATAAATACTTACAATCAGCGTTGAAAAGAAGGGCCTACATATCTTCATACATTCTTTAGACTCAATAGGACAATAAATATAAATTATCTGCCTTAGGTTGGACATGTAATAGGACTCTGGCTTGATCAATTGAAAAAAATCATGTTTAGGATAAATAAAATTTATGTTCGGCCTTCCTAGTAGCGCCAAGCTAGCCTGTCTCAGCAGGCGCACATGCTCGAGAACCTGGTTTCCTAAGATGGGCGTGCGTATCCCCGTAACAAATAATTCGCTAAAACGTTAACGCCCAGGACTTGGACTTACCTTACTGCTACTTTTTCAGACTGAATCAGCTACTAATCTTCGTTAGTAAGGAAAACATTGCCGCTTCCGACATAACATCAGCGCAGTGTTATGTACTAAGCCAGACGTAGAATTACGATCTAGGGACCAAATCAAAAAGCTTCTATTTAATCAATAATTGAACTATTATGAAAATTCTATTGGATACTGCTTTGATAGCCTAAAGTCTTCGCTGATGGCGGACAAACTAAAGATAGCTAAGGTCGGAACTAGAATCAATCTTAATTTCATTTGAGTATTTACTTACATAATCATATTAGGTCGAAAATGTAAAGGTATTGGGAGGTGGAGAGGTTTCAACAGTAACGCTTCACTTAACAGCGCATCATCTTATTTTATTGCAGCACTTTACAAATGAGCTTCCCTCAAAAGAAGTCAAAACCCAGACGAGAGAGTCATGGTTCGCGTATCCAATGATTGCAAATTGTACTTTCCGCCCAACATCACCTGGCTCTGCCCTTGAGTCATCAATACGTCTTCGCGGGCGAGACTTTAGATTTTTCACACTCAACTTTTCTGACGAAAAGCTAGCTTGGGACGTTTATGAAAGCCTAAAAGGAGCAACTTGCAGACTAGGTAGCATTGAAAAGCTCTATGCATTTCATTATGAAGCACCACCTCCTGAAAGGCAGGTAAATGGTTGGAGCCTGTATAATGCAAAAGAAGAATGGAGGCGTCAGGGAATCAGTAGCAAAAGTAAAGACAAAGGCTGGAGAATTTCTCGAATCAATGCAGATTATACTTTCGCACCAACTTATCCTGCTCTCCTGCCTGTTCCGTCTAGTATCTCCGATAATACTCTCAACTATGCCGGAAGGTATCGTTCACGGTCACGTATACCAGTTTTGACCTACCTTCATCCGGTAAATAACTGCTCAATCATCAGAAGCTCCCAGCCATTAACTGGGCTCCGAGGAAATCGAAGTGTTCAAGATGAGAAACTTGTGCATGCCTGCTTTTCAGCTCCAGGCACAGAATGTGAAGGAAACTCCACCTCTGCTTATTTGTGTTCTACCCGTAACCTGGACCGAGATAGTTCCTCGTCTAACAACTCGAGTGATAGTAGTACCCAGAGGCCAATACTAGACGATCTCAATTCCTCGTCAAGTTTAGAGGAGATAGCAACCAAAGATCAAATTTATGGAGCTCAGCGACAAAACCTTATAGTAGACGCTCGTCCTACAGTAAACGCTTTGGCGATGCAGGCAGTTGGATTAGGCTCTGAGAATATGGATCACTATAAATTCGCATCAAAAATCTACCTGGGTATTGATAATATACATGTTATGCGAGACTCTCTGGGAAAAGTTATTGAAGCGATAAAAGATTCCGATATTTCCAAAATTTCCCCAAATAAAGAGAAGCTTGCAAAAAGTGGCTGGCTTAAACACATTACCGGATTACTTGAGGGTTCCGCTTTGATTGCTCGACAAGTAGGAATCCGCCATTCAAACGTTTTGATTCATTGTTCTGATGGATGGGATAGAACTAGCCAATTGAGTGCTCTTGCACAGCTTCTTCTGGACCCTTATTACCGGACCATTGACGGCTTTATTGTTTTAATCGAGAAAGATTGGTTGGCTTTCGGGCACATGTTTCAGCACCGCTCTGGATTCTTAAACAGCGAAAAATGGTTTTCAGTCCAAAGCGACGCTCTTGCTGGCTCAGCAATCCAGCCTGGGAGTAACAACGAAGGACGAGGTGATGCAATCGAGAATGCATTCCTCAGCGCTAAGAGGTTTTTTAACAAAAGTAACCAAAGTCAGGAGGGCATTAATGACTTCGAAGCAGAGATTTTAGGACAAGAAGAAACAGTCAGTAAAAGTTCTATTAAAGATGATATCACAACGAGAGAAGCGACCAAACCAAAGGAGACCAGTCCCGTATTTCACCAATTTTTAGATGCGACATACCAGCTTCTTCATCAGTACCCTACAAGATTTGAGTTCAACGAAAGGTTCCTTCGGAGGCTTCTTTATCACCTTTACTCATGTCAGTATGGGACTTTCCTATATAATAGCGAAAAGTCCCGGCGCGAAGCACGAGTTCAAGATCGAACAGCTAGTGTGTGGGGTTATTTTCTATCACGGCGAGCCGAATTCACAAACAAAGACTACAGTGGTGGCGAAATTGATGATCACGTGTGCGGAAAAGAACGAATTCTTCTACCTCACCCAGATAGGATCAGATGGTGGAATGAAATCTTCAATCGAACCGATAAGGAAATGAATGGGCCCGGACATGAAGATTGTCGGGATCAAAAAGCTTCTATCCGGACCTTGTCATATACAGATGATCTTTCGCATACGAACCCTACAATTACAGTTGCTCGTCAGCATTCAGTATCTGGTAAAATGAGCTCTTTGACTGGTCTTCGCGATGGGATAGCTGGCCTAGCCTTAGGCATTGGAAAGAGTTCTTTGGGCCAGAAAAGTCCAAGCAGGAAGCAGCCAATAGAACTCGAGATGCAATGAAGAAATGGGACAAGGACATATTTTTCTAAAATCCTCTACCCTTGTCGTAGAAAGTATTACAGAAGCAACAGTACCAGATGGCTCTAAGATTTACCGTGACCCAGCAGCTTTTCGCCTCCTTATTAGCTGAGACCGTCAGATCTAGCATTGATCACGGATTTGTGCTTAAAGTCTGATGGGACATGTTAAATGCCAAGTATTGAGAGCATACTTCATAAGAAGACTTCTAAGTTGATCTCCAACGTGCTAACTGGATATCTAGTATAGTTCAGCAACATTGATAATAATAGATATTCGGTGACATACCTCAAATCAAAGTTATCCAAGACAGTAGGGTGTAGAATACCGAATTCGCCAATACGAATTTTTCTTCCACTCAACCTTAGAAAAATAATAGCTGCATGTCCTGGGAAGAAGCTTGGCTCATTAGCCTCTTCAATCCAATAACCATCTGGCTTTAATGAACTAGGAATATTTTCTTTGGTTGCATCCAACCCTTCCAGGCCGCTCAAGTCATTAGCCAGAAAATTGGACTTCAGCATCAGTAGTATACGATCTAATAAACCATGGATGACTTCAAATCCGCTAGTTTTGCCATACCAAGCAGCTGAGAAGTGACGCTCATTTCGGCTTTTACGTTCAAGGCTTAAATCCTTGAAAGCTACATCTGAAACCTCAAAAATTTTAATTGGAAGACTGTGTTTTTTGTTCTCCCTAATAGTTTTTAAGAGTCCAGGAAGTAATGACGTACGCACAACTTGATATTCTGCTGTTTTCGGATTTGCAAGTGTAACTGCGGTATCGCCATGATCTTTTCGATTAAGCCATCCGAAATTTTCGTCGTGGGAACAAAGAATTAGCGGCATAACCTCGCTCCATCCAGCCATTGCAGCTTCCATGCGGACAATATCGCTAAGTTTATTTATCAACAATGGTTGTGCAATAGTTGAGGCCTTGTTAGGTGAGCTACGAGGAAGGTTATTGAATCCATAGGCGATAGCTACATCCTCCATAATGTCACATTGGTGTAAAACATCAGCACGAGTGGTTGGAATAGAGACCTCAATCAAGTCTTCACTTTTTGGTGAAGGTTTTGCAGTGTAACACATCTTCGTAAGAAGTTCGCAAACTCTCTCACGGGGCTCGTTCAATCCGCACAAGTTATTGATATAGCTGAGCTGCACATCGGTAATTCGTGGATTTAGATTTGGTGTTTGTCGGCTCTCTCCATTATGCTCTGATATTATCATGACGGGTTCAGCAGTGAATGGCCTCGCGCAGTACTGGGAAAACATGGTGATAATAATGTTATTCACAATTTCAAGCTTTGTACGGTCAGTTCCCGTGACCTCAATAAGGACATTCTTTGTCTCGAGTGTGATCTTTGAGTGATTTCCATTGATAATGGGAGGCATAGAACACACAGTTCGTTTAGAATCATATATTACGGGGTAAACAGGCTTGTCCTTAATGATATGGAGGTATTTCCCTAAATGTTTGTCATTCTCATAGAATGTCATGAGCTCTTCGGCATCCATCTCCTTCGTCTGATTCAATGGAGTGAATTTAATGTCTTTTGGTGGGTGCGCTTCATATGTGAACGGTCCTTCTAGCACATCCAAATCATGGGTACCGATGGCTACTAGAGTTCTCTGTCTGGCCAGATTTTGATGCAGCTTATCTTGAAGCGATATGAACGAGTCATAAGCCTCCTGAGTGAACTTGACATTCCGCAATATGGCACCTGAAACATATGGTCGGACCTTCATTGTATCTGGGTGTACCGTTATAGTTACCATCTCTTCGCACAAAGGTGTCACAATTTGATAATTTGGAAATTGAATTTTTCCCCGGAAGACATTTAGCATCAGTGCGATTCCCTCGAAACATAACATGTCGTAGCGGTTAGCAGGTATCTCAATTTTGAGCTGCGCGGGTTCTTCTTTTCCATTGATAGTTGGACGCTCCGAACATGAAGTATCTTCGTCAAGTTCTATCCCAAATTCGAAGCAAAGTTCCTCGAATTCCTCTGTTGTATATCTGTATGACTGGTCAAAGCTGTGAAATCTTTGCTTTGACTTTAGAAAGCTTACTTTTGCCCGAGGGCTTCGTAAAGCTGTGCTTTGTCTACACTGATCGTAGGCATATTGTGACTTTATGAGAGGTGGCCACAAAGATTACTTTCCAAATTACAGTTAATTCCAAGTTGGTCTGTATATATCGAAGCTTGTAAATACCGTGGTTTCTCGTGTATAAGACAATAAATACCCCGCAACTTCAGAGGTCAAATATATGAAGCCCAATTGATTCTCTAATCCAACCTTGCGATAAATTCCTATTACTGAGGGGTATTGTTTGTGCGTCAGGCGGTGGGTGCGATTAATTCCGTATAATAAATTAGTTCCTGAGGCACATACATGAAAGCCTTAGGGGGAAGATAAACCACGTACGTATCTGCGTAGCTATTCAGATGTTATATGTTACGGGTCCTCAGCATTTATTCTCCACAGATAACGTCTTTTCTATGCATGCCTCTTTGAATCAACCCCAGTTTTCTGATACGTGATGTTGAAGAAGTCGCACTACTCCGCCAATCACCCTTCATGACAGAGCTGCCACAGTCATACTCGACCAACATTTCCCCACCACTCACAACTCCCGCGAGCTTTCTCCGACTCAGTTGACAACCACCACAACCAGGTTGCGCAACGAACGCAAATATTCCAATCGCCCTAACTCTTAGTTTAGTAATTAACAAATTAATTTGAACAAGTCAAAATTAAAGCCTGCCTACGTCTTCATTAATTCAGTGGTCGGTGATCTCGAAGGAGCTCATTTATCACCAGCCTCGTCTGGGTCCAAACAAATTCCACTAATTTTTACATTTTCTCAATATGGCTGACGGTCCGGATAAAACAGACGAGCTATACCCTATAGCTGTACTAATTGACGAGTTAAAGGTAGGTGAATCACGATCAGGGTGGGCACCTCTTGGCGCATTTGCTCATCAAGTTCATAGCATGATGATGTCCTCTTACGATTAAATGCCATACACCGTCTATCAACCATAGCGCTAGCTCTAGGAGCTGAGCGTACTAGAGAGGAACTTATTCCATTTCTTGACGGTACGTTTATTCTTCAAATACAATTACTTCGGCAAAAAGCTAAGAGCCTCATAGAATCTGTTGAGGATGAAGATGAAGTACTCACAGCTCTAAGTGAAGAGCTTGGTAGCTTCGTTGAATACGTTGGCGGGCCAGAATGGGGACACGTTCTCCTCTCACCGCTAGAGAATTTAGCAGCGATAGAAGAACCTTTAGTGCGGGAGAAAGTGGGTAGACTACTCATACTCGCAAAACTTCTTCTAACAATATTTAGGCCGTTGAATCCTTAAATAAGATATGTGAGGAGCTGTCTTCTCAGCAAGTCGAAGACTATTTCATACCTCTCACAATCCGACTTTCAAAAGCGGATTGGTTTACGTCAAAAATATCAGCAACCGGCCTCTTCAACGTTCCATACAAAAAGTCAACGCCTCCCATGCAAGCACACCTTCGTAAACAGTTTGGACAACTTGTTTACGATGAAACCCCCATGGTTAGGAGACAAGCCGCAACTAATTTAGCTAAATTTGTACAAGAAATGCCTGCCACAATTGTAGTCGAAGAGATGGTACCTTTATTCCAGCACCTGACGTCGGACGATCAGGATAGTGTTAGGCTACTGACTGTAGAGGTTTTAATTGCTATAGCGGAAGTGGTGCCAAAAGAGCAACAGTCAAGCCATGGGGTCTTACTTTCAGCCTTGAGAACATTAATTGATGACAAGAGCTGGAGAGTTCGCTACATGGTTGCAGATCGCTTTGAAAAGGTTTGTAAAGCAGATTATAGCGACAAATCAAAAGCTTACAGACTTATTAGATCGCCAAAGCTGTGGATGATGAGGTTGTCTCCAGAGATCTTGTTCCAGCATTCGTCAAATTGCTCAAGGATAACGAAGCAGAAGTTCGGACAGCTATCACTGGACAAATTCCAGGTACAACTTTCGAATGGCCCCTATGTCAAGACTAATATGTTTCTAGGCTTTTGTAAATTACTCAGTAGAACAATACTCCTCCACAAAATTATCTCCACTATCGAAGATTTGGTATCTGATACATCTCAACACGTTCGTGCTGTCCTAGGAATTAAAATTAGCGCCTTGGCGCCTATCCTGGGTAGACAAGAGTGAGACTGTAAGAATCTACGAAAGATTCAGTGCTAATTTAAGGTAGAACTATTGATCACTTGGTACCAATGTTTCTACAAATGCTGAAAGATGAGTATCCTGATGTTCGCCTACATATTATCTCAAAGCTCGATGTAATCAATGAGGGTATGGATAGAATCCTGTCACACAAGCATGTCAAAGATCTGATCTGTTGTAGTCATCGGGATTGAGCTTCTAGCCCAATCTCTTCTGCCTGCGATTGTCCAATTAGCAGAAGATAAACAATGGAGAGTTCGATTAGCAATCATCGAGTACATACCTCTTTTAGCAAAACAGCTCGGGGTGGGATTTTTCGACGCGGAATTAGCCTCACTCTGCATGGCATGGCTTGGGGACACTGTTTTTTCGATTCGAGAAGCAGCTACCCACAACCTTAAGAAATTGACTGAGATTTTCGGAGACAGTTGGGCAAATCAAGCTATTATCCCCAAGGTCATGGCCATGGGTGCCCACACAAATTACCTGTATAGAATGACAACATGTTTTGCTATCACGGTAGGTAACTATAATCTCATTACGAAGGTTTTACTAAACAAAACTTAGACACTTGCAACAGTAGTTAGTCTAGACGTGATCTCAAGATCCATTCTTCCAATGATGGATAAGCTTGTCGAAGATGAAATTCCTAACATTCGTTTCAATGTCGCCAAATCATATGCTGAATTGATCTCGGTTTTGAAAAAACTGCCTGACGAAGGTACAATTTACTCTCTCGAAAAGACGGGAGCTGTAGGTATTCCGTCAGCAAAAGCAGATGCACTCATTCAGGAGAAGATTTTGCCAAATCTAGAGAAGCTTCAAAATGATGAAGACGTTGATGTTCGTTTCTTCGCTACTACAGCAGCTTCTTCGATTATAGGAGAACCCATGGTTACATCACCATAGATGAGAAAATAAAGAAACTTTCCAATAGCTTATGCCTGACTGAAAATATGGGGGCTAGCCCATAGCTTTGATACTGCCGTTTTGGTGAAAGAGATCAGTGGGAAATTTCACAATGAGTTCCATTCACACTGACAACCACACGTATTATACGGGAAAAGCAACAAGCATTGCCCTGCTGTTTTGATATCGCCAAGGAGTGGATAACTTGCGCCGAATGACGGCCAGATACGGAAAGAATAACAGTACTTTGTAGAGGAGAAATTATAGAAGATAACACAATTCAGTCTAAGAAATTTAATCATAGCCAATAATTTTAAGCATTCCATAGATACCCTCCAAGCCCCACCTAAAATTCACACTCTGTTCGGCTTATGTATGTAGATTGCGTCATCACAACGCACAGGTAATATTCTGAAGATTTTAGCTCCATTTACCATGGGAGGCTCCAACCATCAGTTTCTCGATTATTCAAAATTCTGTAATGAACCCTCCTGCTCAAGTAACATTAACGGATCTCGAGCCTTCTCCGCTCGGGACAAAGCATTAGTAAGTCACAGATCCTGGTCACCAGCTTCATTAATATTTAATCTGACGTTTTATGTATAATTCAAAGCTGGGATGATTTATATTCAAAAGAAATCAAGAATTTTGAGCAAAATTGTGGAGACGAGGGTACAATTTGGTTTGATGATTCTGCAGCGGAAGAGAAAGTTCTCGAATTCATCGAGGATTTTGTTATAGACTCCCATGCCCTAGGAACGAACATAAATCGCGACAACTGCAGTTTTCTTGATCTAGGTACTGGAAACGGCCATTTATTGTTTAGTTTGAGGGCAGGTGATGATAGATTTGAAGGCTGGTGCGGACGAATGCTTGGAGTAGACTACTCGGAAAAGAGTATCGAGTTTGCAAAACGTATAGCACAAGGTAGGAATTTGAGGGATGTAGAATTTTGCCGATGGGATGTCATGCAGGATAAAGCAGATGGAGTCGTGCTGGACGAAATTAGTGCTGAGGGCTGGGACGTGGTACTTGACAAGGGAACATTTGATGCTATCAGCCTCTCAGCCGACCAATGTTCACCGGGCCAGCGAAACTATAAATACTATCGGACGCAAGTGCTACCTCTGATTCGCAAAGGGGGAGTTCTCCTCATTACTAGTTGTAATTGGACCGAAGATGAGCTGAAGTTGCTTCTCGATGGACCTGGACTCGCAATGGTTTCAACAATTAAGTACGACAATTTCAGCTTTGGAGGAAAAAAAGGTCAGACTGTTAGTAGTGTTTGTTTCCGCAAAACTAGCAGTCCTTGAAGTTTCTCTGTAGCTCTCCTTTACGATTTGAGGGATTTGAAGTCTCTAAATACAATTGCAGCGTCGCTGTCGTGTAAGGGTAAAACATTTAAGGAAATATCATTCAATATTACAGCAAGTAACTGACGTATGGTAATCTTTTAACAGTCACTTGACAATCATCAATAAGACACGTCAAAATAATAGTTGTACAGA
Organism: Blumeria graminis f. sp. triticale; assembly: GCA_905067625.1. Taxonomy (NCBI): domain Eukaryota; kingdom Fungi; phylum Ascomycota; class Leotiomycetes; order Helotiales; family Erysiphaceae; genus Blumeria; species Blumeria graminis. The sequence continues at coordinate 1,443,383 of LR898469.1, forward strand.
AAGACCTTGTGAAGTAGACCCCACACGCTGATTGCGTCAATCAGAGTACACCAGATGCTCTGATGTCAGGTCCTGGCCACAATAATTTTTTTTGCATCAGATTTTAATTGCGTATGCAGCTATCTAGCTATGACACAATATCAAAGAAAAGTACAGAAATATCGCCATTATAATTTCAGTTTCGTGATGGGATCTTTACTCCGACCCTCTTACCTTGTTCTATGTACATAACGCACGCTTTTGCTTCTCGAGGTTGCTAGGGTCACGACCATCTGCCCCTAGTGTTCTCTGGCGGTGGTTTGAGTAGCCTGGGTGCCTACTCTACTTGGGAAGGAGACACCTCAGACCAAACTTCGTGCGGAGAAAAGTAAATGGATGATAGAGGCATGTCTGGATAACTCAGGGTTTTTGAGACGTTCCCCAGGATATATATTCACGCATTAGGGTTGACTTGGAGTGAAGACGCCTCCACAACTTCGCAGTGGTACTTGCAAATGAAATATGAGGCATGAGTGCTCTTCCCTTACGTTGAATCATCTATTCCGTAATTTTCTTTGATATTGTGTCATAGCTAGATAGCTGCATATACAATTAAAATCTGATGCAAAAAAAAAGACTGTGCCCTATGCGTCGTATATATCACAAGCACCCATTACTAAACAAAACTAAATTGCTTCACTTAACTCTGTGTGAATGGAAGTGAGATTCCGAGATCATTAAACGTACTTCACTCTTAAGCGGCGTTAACACTCGAAAATTCACACTAAATCAGCTAACATTTTTGAACATTTTGTGACTGTAAGAATGGCTTCGAAATATTATCTTACCGAGTGTAATTAAGGGCCAAAATCTCACAAGATATCAGAGAAGCGGCAAAATAGCTTGACATCATAGTTTAGTCGCACTTGAATAGGCAGCATCTATGCATCTGGGCAGCTTGTTGTTCTCGGGCAAATTATTCGACGAGGAGTTCAATTCATTAGGACCTGTCAGCGATCTAAACCCAAAATCTCAAGTTTTAACCATAGAGTCAGTAGAGCTGAAGCTGGGTCCAAAACAAGCCAGGCCAGCCTCAATTTTCAGTAAGCCTACAGCATTCTCCGCCACTAAAGATGGCAGAAAAGATTCGGATAGGCTAACTGACTATAAACTCTCTCGGTCAAGGCTATTCTAACGTTCACTTCAACTTCTAACTTGTCCCATGTCACGAATGAGGAAGAGATTAAAATGAGACAATGAATACAGAGAACGATTCTCTCAGATATACTCCTGTTTGCAAATACCGGCTGGAGAGTTTCTCAAAGCACTGCAGAAGGGTAATGTAACGAAAAGGTCGCATTGGATATCCTGTGTATGTAGTAAGATGGCTATTTATCAGCAGATCTAATAATATGCCTTTTAGAACAGTCGACGCAATGGTAAAGCTTCCTCACTATTTGCAACAGCGCATGATCATTACCATGTGGTCATGCGCTGTCACAAATAATGATAGCTTCGAATTCATTCCAAACGTCTGTGTTGGAGAAATTCTACTCCTAGGACTTCTTGTGAGCTTATCGGCTGCCACAAACCCACAGATGACCTTCGTTTCGTCAATTGGATAGGAAAGCAAATCAATAGCAGAGGCCTCTGATCATATCAAGACTTGTGAGTGGTGGTACTAGTGAAATTAAGCTAAAAAATCGGCATAGAAAAGTTGTATTACCAGAAACACATGTATCCTTGGACGGCAGGCAGGAAGGAAATACATATGATGCAACAGCAGAATAAGACAGAATTGGGTTGGTACCATGTTCTCCTACTTTCTGCACGTCATAACATCGCTCAGCCGTTCTACGATGAAGATATCAACCCCTGGATAAGATGAGGATATGCTGGGTTGGGTTGGATAATGACTGGCATTGAATGGAAAGGCAAACCTTGAGGTTGGGATAGTGTTAAGGACTCGAGCGCGTGTTGGCAGAGGCTAAGGGGAAAATTGTATCAGGAATGTAAGGGACTGTCCTGTGCAGTTGTAAAAAATGACATAGATCTAGATGATGAGAGAAAAACAGTATATCCCTTTACTTGCTAGAAATCTAAGATACATATATTCCCGTCCAAGATTCCTTCAAGACTCTCCCGCCGTTTCAGCTAGCAGCCTATTCATGTTGAGACTGTAGCATATTAGGCTAGTCAGTACATTGGGCTAGTCATTGTATTAGGCTAATTAGTGTAACATCTAATCTCTGGACGAAACATATACAAATGTATCAAGCAAGTTGATGCAGTTTATATGTCGAGACATGTTTAGCATAACAGCGACGTCCTCGTATACACAACTGTCTCGGGATACCTGACAAATTGTGCCTCGACGTATTAAAATCAGGTTCTCTGAACGGTTGGACTTGACAAATTCGACACATGGGTGAAATATGAGATGGTTCGGTCATTGAGGAGGAACGAGGTTTATGTATTTATATGGTAATTGATCTGATCCAGCCCAGCTCTACTCGTGCCCAAGCTCCCAAAGGAGTGCGGAGGATGCCAATTGCCTAGCACGTTTAAAAACAAAACAAAACCACTCAGCCTTCAATTTATTGCCAGAGTGACGTGTGGGTAGATAGATGTGAGGTTTCTTAGCGCGCGTCGTGAACCTAGTAAATGGAGGGTAAGACTGAACACCTGTACGCGGTGTCATCTACGAACCTGGGAGTGAAATATTCTCCCAGAGCCAAGTCCAGTCAAATTTTGCAATACTTAATAGGTAGCCCACGAGGCAATGATTCGAATTACTCCACCACGTCGTTTTTTCGCTCCCATCGAGTTTGACTCCTACCTAAGTCTTATCAAGTCTACAAGTACAACCTCATTTCAATGATAACACCTTTCATCGACTATTCTCTGGCCTCAGCCGGTCGCCAAATACACGTCCACACCGATATCTACAGCCGACGGGAGAAGCAAAGCGTTGCGCACAAATCTGGGAGACAACTGTTTGGGATGGACGTGGGAGGGATCAGGAAAAGTTGACAAGATGATGCAGAGGATGGATAAAGTAGTGAATTGTTCGAAGTTTTCTAATTTGGGCAAGTACTTTGACAGATTGAAGAGCTTTATGTGTGCCAAGGGTTCGGCTGCGAGAGTGCAGGCGACACTGTAAAAACCGGCATGATTGGACGGTGCGGTGGTACATCGTCTTGGCCGGTCTACCAAGTAGAGTCTGGATAGCTTGGACACAAATCCCACTCGAGACAGTAGATCGCTGGTTCAAATCCAGCAAAACACAACCACATTTCTCGCGGCACTAGTATGCCTGAATGACTAAGGCATGCTTGGATAACCAAAGGTTTCGAAATTCCCTTTGGTGGGTACTAACGGAGGAGGGTCGACTGTTTGTGTAAGGAAGCATACCTCATAGTGGTATTTGCGAATGAAATCCAGAGTATGAGTGTCTCTAACATCAGAAGAGTCATCCAACATGTACACATAGCACCGGTCATGTGTCATAGCTTTGTAGCTGAATACACATTGAATGATTTTAAAAATAAAAGAACCTAGTGAATGGTGGGTGTGTGTGTAAGAATGAAAGGTTATCACTTGGTGTGCCGTAGCTTTTAACTACTACGGATCTTGTGTAGAGCTGAAGACTAATACGTGGGTTCTATATCCTCCTAAATGTAGGAGATCTATGCGGCTATATACATCGACTCTCTGTTAACCCTCAGCTCCAGTGAGATCTACTCTTGTGACTGTCGGCAGTCTCGGGTAATATAATTCAGCAGGATCTACCGTTGTTCAATGCTTCTTCTATTTCGTAGTGGATTACACAGGCTCCGGTCCATGGAGCTCGAGTTAAGTAGATTGGTCATCATGGGGATCACATGACGAGCTCGCTATGAACACGCTAGCTAGGCCCCACTTTAGTTATGAGTTTGGACTCTGTCTCTGACGAGACACAAAGACAGACAGGATATGTACGACTAACTCTTTCCCACCCGTTCCGATCGATCGTGGAAACCACCCCTTAGTCTATCCAACAAAAGGGATAAACCAATATGTTTCAAACAGGATATTTAAGTGCAAGTGCAAAGACAATGTGATGTCATCCTTTCCCAAATGATCAATCAGGCAGTTATCAACTGCAATAGACTTACAGTTAATTAACAAACATAACTGTACTTGAGACATTTACATAGTAATATACCGTCAGTGACTGTGCGATTTGATCGTTTGAGATCATAAGGCATTAGCTGTTTGTCTATGTGCCGTACATCCAAAATCTGATCAGCCCGTGACTATGTAGATCTTTTCAAAGTCCACAAATAGGTGAATATATATTTGTGTCTCTACTAAGACCAAGACTATTCACGACTACTTTGGGATCTATCTAATCAGTTTCTTAGGGGGACTATGCTCAACACCTGTCAGCGGTGTCACCTACGAACCTCCAGCTCTCACTATAGAGTCTGCAGAGCCGAGATTGAATAACAATGTCCTCGCTTCGACGAGGATTCCCAATCGCTTTCGCGGTCTGTATCGTCTTCATCTCTCAAAACATTCCCCCATCACCATTATCATGAAGCTAACCACGATCAGATCAGATGGTAGGGTCGGAGCCCTTCTCATCACAAACCCTTGATCATGGAGGAGAAGCCATCCGATGGATTTCCGGAGCGTACCCAGCACCCGATACGGAGATGGTGGATTGGATCAAGTCGACCTCGACTGTTACAAAGAAGGGAGATATAGATGAATATGCGCACCTCATGTGGTCCCAGTGTCTAAGCCTCGCCTGGCTGGGGCTGCAGGTTTCTTGAGACTTTTTCCCGCCCACGCAGTTCCCATTGCTACCATTTTTTTGGGTAGAAGGTTCCGTAAAAAAGGTGGCCGAATTTCACGGGTAAATACCGAGCTGAATGGCTATTCATCACGGACAATATTTCAATGATCCTACAAGTAACAAAGGAGGATAGGAGCACTGTAGAAGATGTGGCCTGGGTCACAGAGGAGCCCAATGTACTAGATAGTCATAGACTAAAGTAGTACAATAAACATTACTCACTAATCAGTTTCTTAATACACAGGTTAATTTCTAATATTAATATAACAATTTTATGCTAGTTGATCCTGAGGGTTATCGTGTAGTTAGAGAATTCATTTGAGATCATTAGCCGATCTATTAACCAGCCAACCAAATGGTATACGATATATGCATACAATGGAGAAAATAATGACCCTTCAGTCATGCGATTCTAGAGCGCATTCGTTCAAGAAACTACCGGAATGAAACTTATTACAATTCCCGAGAAGACCTCCCGAGGAGCTTCAACTCCATCGCCGCTCACCTGACTTTTTAGTTCAATGCTGGGCTGGACACGAAAAAGGCTAGTCCTTCCCCGACGACTAAATATGAAGATAACTCAGTTTGATATTAGGACTACTGTGGCTTCACTTAGGTGATGGTAAAAATATATATGAATAACTTGATTCTCTATTCTATCCAACGAAAGCTAGTAATACATATTTGAGTCTAAGTAATCAAATCCATACTGTTTACCTAAGCAGATACGCCGTTGTTCCGAACACTATCAATTATATGAATATCCGGAACAATAGATTGATTAATTATAGCGATAACTACTCATGTAGTGGGTGCTTTTGCTGATACCACTTGAGACCTTTTTCCTAGTAACTTTCACCCTTCCCTCAACCTGTAGCATCCACCATAGGGAAAACAGGAAAAGCCTCTGGCTACCCTGATATGCCTTTGCCATCTTGCATGTGGTCACCGCGCGAGAAATAGCCTCACAGTCCTCCCTTTCTCGAGTGAGGTAGTTGTCCAGGCTAGCCAGACTTTAGCTTGGGGATATGACAGTCAGGAGGTGGATCAAAACATCTTCAGTCGTTGTTACAGGCTTAAGGATAACAGGATAGGTTCCCCGGACAAGGTCTGGAGACCAATTAAGTAATGTCGATCTTAGATAACACTAACATTACCCCTGTAAAATATCTTCACTCTATAAACCTTTAACTACACCGTAGAGACATCTTTTGGATATCATTGTTTTAGATAATCAGAATAGACTTCGTTAACTTCGGTCGATTGTTCAGATCACGACTCATTTTGTGACAGTCGTTGCCTATTTTTAAAGTGTCGGTAGCACTATACGAAATCGTAGCCTCGGCGCTCACAAGTCCTCCAAGGTCGAAAACACCCGAAAAATATGTGTGCCATGATGCCCATTTGTGACCTCTTCAATCGCTCGTCCCACATAACAGCAACCTGTCCTCACTCAATATGTGAAGCCCCCATAGACCAAGACCCGAGATTTTTATATCATGACTTAATTTCCTCCTGGCGGATATACATAGAAATGTAAGTTTATAGCGAAAGATGGCCAGTTTTTGATGAGGCAAATTACTGATTATAATTGGAGCAACACCTTTATCGGTAGTTGAGGTGAGGTGTTGTAGTAAGATTGAGATAGAGGACTCGCGTGAGAATGTTAAGACAGCAACCCATGAAAATTTGTCGACGGTAAATACGCATGAAGTTGCTTTCAGCTTTGATTTAGATTCGATCCTCCTTGGATGTCCCAGATATACAGCGCATACTGAACGATTACACCAGCATCATTGGAAGGTGGAGGATTTGTCTTTGCCGGCTGGAAGAGTATTGAATTTAATGTTGAATTCATTCAGCTTGATTTGGCGTCTTACAGGCCCATGCAGGAATTTACGAACTCTGGTATTTACATAGGAGGAAACAGTTGCGGTAGAAGCCCCCTCAACCTCTCAATTTATCTACACTTTGATGCTGTGTTACGCTTAGGAAGAGAATTGATGCTCGTTTTTTGCTTTTATATCCGAGAGTTTGTTTCCTAGAATTCTCACATGGCCATGAACCCGACTGATCTCGAACTCTCCCTCTTGGATATGCGTTTGTCTCTAGCGAGGTTTCCATGATTTAGCCGTGTCTGCCACTTCTGCAAAGGCCGGTTGTGAAGAGAAGCCAGGTGTGTTGGATGGGATTTTCTGGCCACATTTTGATCATCTAGAAAAACCCAGAGGTTGTCGGCGTAGCGAGCGAAGGAGAGATTAACGGCAGCCTTTATCCCTTAGAATGTGGCCTCTAATTGCGCATAGTGGATTTCTTAGTACTTTCGAGGTGATTGAGTACCAATTTATTCAATTTCATTTGCAGTGATTTCAGTCGGTTAAGCACCCGATGTCCCACATCATATTGTGCGTTCAAATTTTGAGAAGCTGCCCCATTATAGTATAGCAACTTAAATGATACAAGAATTTCCTACTTATCGCAAGCCATCATGCTCTGCGATGCTTTCACAGGATACTAGAAAATTACAGACCACTCATGACTTTGATCACATGCTTGACTACTCGGTTCCATCATAGACTTCCCGATTGTCTGGAGCACTCTACAACATTCAGATACTACAATGAGTCCGGCCGGGGAGGGCAAGACTGAACACCTGTCAGTGGTGCTCTCTACGAACCTGGGAGTGAAATATTCTCCCAGAGCCAAGTTCAGTCAAATTTCGCAATACCGAACAAGTTGGCCCACGAGGCAATGATTCAAATAACTCCACCACGTCAAATTTTCATTCCAAAAAAGATCGAATCCTACCTAAGCCTCATCAAGTTTACAAGTACGATCTAGTACATCCTCATTCCAATGACCACACCTCTCGCCGACCTTCTCTGGCCTCAGCCGGTCACCAAATACACGCCCACGCCGATATTTACACCCGACGGAGGAAGCAAAGCGTGGCGCACAAATCTGGGAGACTGTTCATTGGGATGGACGTGAGAGGATTCAGGACAAGTTCACAAGATGATGCGAAGGATGGATACAGTCTCGACGGGCATGGAATTTTGAATATTGGAAAGGAGTTTTTACAAATTGAGCTTTGTGCGTGCCAAGACTTCGGTTGCGAGAGTGCAGGCGACACTATAAACACCGCCATGGTTGGATGGTGTAGTGGTATATCGTCTTGGCCGGTCTGCCAAGTAGAGTCTGGATAGCTTGGACACAAATCCCACTCGAGACAGTAGATCGCTGGTTCAAATCCAGCAAATCACAACCACATTTCTCGCGGCGCTGGTATGCATGAATGACTAAGGCATGCTTGGATAACCAAAGGTTTCGAAATTCCCTTTGGTGGGTACTAACGGAGGAGGGTCGACTGTTTGTGTAAGCAAGCATACCTCATAGTGGTATTTGCGAATGAAATCCAGAGTATGAGTGTCTCTAACATCAGAAGAGTCATCCAACATGTACACATAGCACCGGTCATGTGTCATAGCTTTGTAGCTGAATACACATTAAATGATTAAAAAAAAAAAAAAAAGAGTCCGGCCGGGTTTCAACCACTCTAATTCCCAATTTGAAATATAGCATATTTCCCTATACAAGGAATTTCAAATATATTTATCAATTTGCTTGGAAGTTCTCCAACGGGAAGCGTGATTTACAAGAGATTTTCGATGAAATGTCACACTAAATAAGAAATAGAAGAAAGCATTTTCTTTCCCAACAGTTGTTCCACGCACTGATTGTCCCTAAACGGAAAGATTCTGTCGGTTCACTCAAATTAGTTGCAAAAACCTTTGCCAGCCAGATCCATTTTCTAAAGGCGAGAGCACCTTTTTCTTCAGACCCTGATATACCGATTTTTGCTATAGGAAGCAGAGCATTGGAATTTTCTACTTTCTTCGTGCTACGTCGGAAATTTTGACTCTCGAATTAGGACTTGTTATCTATTTGGTCTGAGGTTCACGACAAGATCGACTCTCTCTACGCATATCTTGAGTGCGCTAATCACACCTACTGTTACATATACGTTTTGGTATTTACGTACTGTAGAGTATTTAAGCTCATCATAGTAGATGGGAGGTGGCTAGTAATTATTAAGTTTGACAGGCACACAGGACTTGTGGGGATTTATCCCTTTGATGTATATACAAGTCTAATGTTCCCATAGTAATAAAATATCAAGTCTTCTTTACCATATCATATATATCATATATATCATATATATCCATATGATATAGTATAGAGTATCTTTACCAACAATCTGGATTTAGGCTCCTCATAGTGCTTCGCCAAGGTTACCCAGAGGAGCGAATGTAGATGACGAGTTCACTGACAGTATAGAGACTTAAATAGTAGCTCGCGTGAATTGTGAGGATGTCCTCTCAGTAAGGGAATCACTTTGGAGCGGAGGAGGATATATGCCATGCCAGGCTTTTTGTCTTTACCAGCATATCAGACGCAATTTCCATTCATTTAGCCGGACAAAGACCCAATTAGCCGAAAGGATCTGGCTAGATAGCTAGGAATGGAGGCCTCGTGAGGACCAGCATGTTGAGCAGATTGGTTTGCAAAAGCTTGTGGCTGTTAGACACAGATGATATCACTTGGTGAAGCGAGTGGGAAAGTAAAGGAGTCTGTAAATCTGTCGTGGAGAGTTGTTAATTACTCCTACTAGGACACAGAGTGCTATATAAACTATATTTTGTAATAATAAAATCAAGTGGTTGGTATTTACGTCAAAGCGCATTAATACTAACCTCACAATTAATGGGAGATTAGTAATATGTATTCTACACATCCCTGTCTTTATCATAATTGGAAGCATCAATTTCAACACCCCTTCTCACTTTGTACCAAAAATTTTTCTGCACAAGTGGTTAAGTCTCGGTCTTGGTAGGCCTTTTGTACAAATATCTGCATGATTTCCACTTGAAGGAATGTGTAGTAAAATTAGCGAACCGTCATCAATTCTTTCTCTGGTGAAATGGTAAGCGATTTCAATGTGCTTTGTAGCGTCATTGATTTTATGATTGTGAGCGAGATCAATAGCGGAGTTATTGTCTGTTGAAAGGGACGAGGGTATATTTTTGTTCACTAGTTGATGAAGCCCACGTGTCATCCAAAGGAATTGTCTAGCTGCAAGTGATAGTGCTATATACTCAGCTTCACAAGTGGAGTGAGCGATGGTACGTTATTTGCGAGACTTCCAGGCGACTGTGGATCCTCTTAGTTGGAACAAATAACCCGAGAAGCTTCTTCGAGTATCTAGACAATTTCCGTATGATGTATCACAGTATCCATTGAGTATCAAGGGAGATTTGAACTCATATGTTAGTTTTAAATCTCTTGTTCCTTTGATGTATTGCAAGACTCGCTTGACAACACTTAGATGAATAATTGATGGATCCGAACTGAATTGCGAGAGATGTGAGATTGCATATGCAAGGTCAGGCCTCGTTGCAGACACGACATACATTATAGATCCGATTATTTGCTGCACAGCGTTGCGTTAGCCCTAGTTTCTCCATTTGTCGCTACCATCAGTCGTTAGTTACACTTGATAGGCGTGGAGACCGAATTGTAGTCTTGCATAGAAAATCGATTCAGGACTCTATCTATGTATGCGGTTTGCGAAAAGCTGATTCCAGCATCACAGTACTCAATTTGAATTCCAAGTAGCCAGTGAAGTGTTCCCATATCTTTGACCTTGAATTCGGCTTTAAGCGGGTTAACAGTTTCACTCAATAGCGAATCTTGTTCTCCAAATAGTACAATATCATCCACATATACCGCTGAGTATAATTCTCCTGTATTGTGGATAAAGACACAGGGATCAAAGGGTGATAAAGAAAACCCGAGGGGAATGATAAATTCAGCCAACCTGAAAAAACATTGCCGTGGTGATTGCTTCAATCCGTATATACACCTATTAAGTTTTGCCACATGGCCCTCTTGCCTGTACCCTTCAGGAAGTTCCATATAGATTTCTTCATTCAAGATCCCATATAGAAATGCGGTTTTTATGTCAAGTTGTCTTGGTCTCCAATTTTTCGAGGCAGAAATTGCTGAGAGTATTCTTAAAGAATCAAATCGCACGACTGGAGCGAATGTTTCATCGTAATCTAGTCCTTGGATCTGTGAGAATCCTTTTGCGACGTAACATGCTTTATATCTTTTGATTTCCCCATATGCATCTTTTTTAATTTTGCATACCCATTTGCCACCAACAACTTTGCGACCTGCAGGACGAGGAACAATGTCCCAGACATCATTTTCTTTGAGGGATGACATCTCTTCTTCAAATGCTATTTTCCAGTCTTCCCAGTTTGCTGATGCCTTAGCACCATTGTACGTTTTGGGTTCTGATACATCAATGACATTTAAAAGTGCTAATTCTTGTCCCTCATCACCACTATTGTTACCATTCGAACTTTGCAATGCGGGTTGATGAAGATCACCAGAAGTTTTCCACCACTCCCCTGTTATTGTATCTTCATAAGTTCGAGGACGTTTAGTGCGCTTAGGTCTGGAATTGACATTGTTATTATGATCTTGATTAAAATGATTTTGAGAAGATGTCGAAGCAGAAGTTGAGGCAGATAGTTGAGGTTCGATCTGAATATAAGTTGGTACTGATGACTCTTGCAATGGTTCTGACTGAGACAGATAACTAGGATCTTGATTATGAGAGGGATCTTGAATATTTTGTTCTTCACCAACATTGGATGAATTTTTCCAATTGTTTAACAATATTGTTAACAATATTGTTGACGTTATTGGAGTTTGTTGATGAATCTTGTGTGGAGTCAAGGTTGATGTTAGATCAGCGACAGGTTGATCACCCTCGTAGGGGATAAACTTTACATCAGCCGATATAACTATCTGTTTCCTTGCAGGAACAAAAATTTGATATTGATGATCAGTTTTGGTGTATCCAACAAATATACCTTTCTCAGCATTTGGTAGAAGTTTGCATCCTCATGGTCGCTTAGCCATGGGAATATGCACATAACATTCTTGACCAAATGGATGAAGGTGTAGAATGGATGGTTTTCTCGCGTGGAAAGCTTCATATGGCGTCTGTCCATTAACAGCACTATGTGCCTGGCGATTTTTAGTATAGATGAAGGATTTTGCTGCTTCAGCCCATAACTGCTTATCTTTAATTGATGCGAGAATTGCACGGACTCCTTCTATAACAGATCGATTTAGCCTTTCGGCTACTCTGTTTGATTCGGGAGAATAGGGAGGTGTCAGATAATGACTTATCCCCTTCTAAACCAGAAAATCGGAGAGCGTTGCATTGACATACTTACCGCCGTTGTCTGTTCTGAGTGACTTAACTTGACAATTGTATTGCATTTCTAATGCCTTAGCAAAATTGATAATAGCCTGAGCCGCCTCAGATTTGTGTTTAAGGAATTGAATCGTGGTACAGCGTGTCGCATCATCAACAAAACTTATGTAGTATAGTGCATTACTATACGACAGAACAGGAAACGGTCCGGCAAGATCTGAGTGAATGTATTCGCCTTTCGATGTTGATCGTGCAGCTGATGAGGCTGGCTTGCTATGCATGGATTTAGATGACATGCAGGAATCACAGTGAAAGTTCTTTGGGCAATTTGGAATTACACCTGAGTTTTGGATGAGCTTCTCTGTCTTGGTTATTGTCGAAGTAGATGCATGACTGAGGGCTTTATGCCAGAACTAATAGGTGGAGCAAGCTACTTCATTTTTACGTGCAACTTCCCTGATCACTAGCAAGGCACCGTAGTAATGAGCTTCCAACCAGATTTTATTATTTTTATATATAATCATCACTTTGCCATTGTCATGTAGTAAGAATCCCTTGGATCTAGCTTTCTTCCAAGAAAATAGCGGTAAAGATAAATTTGGCACATATAGTACATCATCAACCTTGAAAGCTGACACAGTTCCATCTGATATCTCACAGTGTAACAACACACTTCCTTTCCCTTCGATCGACATTCTCTCATTTGAACTTGACATCACATAACCGGAGCAAGGCGCGAGTTGTTCGAATAGTTCTGGGTAAGGACACATGTGAGCAGTTGCGCAAGTATCAAGATAAAATAGATGACTAACCTGATCAATGCCCGTAACGGTTATATTTGCCCGATGTAAGGTTATTTCAGATTGTGTTGAATTTGGTTGGGACAATTTCTCTTTAAGTCTAGGGCAAGAGTTATAAACATGCCCTTTATACTCTGTCGGAAAACGTTTCTTGCAGAGGAAACATTCGTTCGACGAGGGGCGTTTGGAACGCTTGGATACCCTTCCAGGTTTTCTTGGCTTGAGAGAGTTATTGTCTGCTTTGCCAACTTGCGTAATGAGGGCTGTTGGAGGAGGTGTAGTGCGATCTAGATCAAGAAGACGTTGTTTAACCACAGCATAGGTACAATTGTCCTTAGTTGTCAAGTTATCAACTACATCCTTATGATGTTCATAGAACGAGCTCAACAAGTAACTCCTCTTAACTTCATCATCATCAAGAAAGTCAGCTAGCTTGTGGCAGTTCGAGTTTGAAGATTCTCGGGCTAACAATGTTAACCAATCATACTCCGTTTCGAATTCGTGGATTACCAAACTGACAGTGCAACTTGGATTGTATGCATTTGCGAGGAGCGCAACCAATCTAGGTTGGTGTATCAATGTAAAAGAGCTGTTCTGGTGGTACTGCTCTTTCAAATACTTCCAAATCAAGTGAGGGTCTGAGTTTTAAGATCTTGCCAAGGATCTTTGAACCGACGGCCTGAATATGTATATTTACAGCAATACTCGAAAGTTGGCTGTATGCTCCTTTTTCTTCAGGCGAAGCGTCCTTGTCCGGCTTTTTGCCGTCGACGACAATCTCGTTGAGTCCCTGCCCTTCAAATACTGCAGTCATTGTAATGGCCCACAACTCATAGGTTTCAGGACCAGTGAGGTGGGTTACATTGGTTAATGACATTGCGCGCAAGTAGTTGGTTCCGAGTCTCGAAGCAAAGAAGCCGGTTTTCGAAGACGAGGATTCCATTTCTGTTGAGCGGTTAGAAGACTTCTTTCGAGATGAGGATGCTTAATAGTGATGGAATCTTTTTGCTTTTAGGGGCACTGGTTCACAACCTGTTGAGCGGATTGGTTTGCAAAAGCTTGTGGCTGTTAGGCACAGATTGTATCACTTGGTGAAGCGAGTGAGAAAGTAAAGGAGTCTGTAAATCTGTCGCAGAGAGTTGTTAATTACTCCCACTAGGACACAGAGTGCTATATAAGCTATATTTTGTAATAATAAAATCTAGTGGTTGGTATTTAAGTCAAAGCACATTAATACTAACCTCACAATTAATGGGAGATTAGTGACGTGTCTTCTACACATCCCTGTCTTTACCATAATTGGAAGCACCAATTTCAACAGAAATAACAAAAGAAAATAATATCACTATATAAGACGTAGTCAGTGTCAGTGTGACAGGCTAGGACTTTCGGCCAATGCATGAAAGCAATGCCACAATTAAATGTTTACATTTTTTATGAGGAAATTACGAGCAGGAAGCTATGGCTCTTTATAAAGTCTCTTATAGATGGCAAAGGTAAAATTGTCAAAATGACTGGGGTTAGATCCCTGTGCATATTGATTAGATTAGTTTAGTCTTCATGCAGGTCCTTGTCTAGTTTTTCGACTAGTTATGCAAGCCAGGGGAACTATTCAATGACATTCCGCAAAAGTCTAAATTATGGGGATGGTTTTTAACTCAATGGGAAAAGCACAATGGTCCTCATTTGAAATTCAAAATTAAAAAAATCAATTGATATTCTCTAAAAATGCAAGTCTATTTCAAAAATTATTGCTCTGTATTACAAAAGTCTATGTCGAAGCCCTCAGTATGGCTTGCAACTAAAATAAAAGCGTACTACATGTTTTGTGTGTCTTCTCCATCCTAATACTTTGTGTACCCTCCATTTGCCTTTATCACTGCTACACATCTTTCGTGCATGCTGCCAACTAGTGACAATAGCTCCTCAGAAGGTATAGAGTCCCATGCGGCCTGCAGCAATGTTTTCAACGTGACAGAGCGCACAAGCCTGACCCCATTTATCTCAGGACCATTTACCTGAATGTGGTTTTTTAAGATATTCCACAATGACTCGATCGGGTTCGGGTCCAGAGAGTAAGGTGGCCATCTAATAGGCGTTATTCCAACTTCACGCAGTGCCTCAATTGTTGAGTACGCTTTATGACATGGTGCATTCTTGTGCATGTATAGAATTTCTGGATTTTCCATGTGAAATTAATTCGAAAGAGGCAAAATCCTTTCACAAAAGGATGAGGCCCTCATTGATCCCCAATCCTTCTCCCAGACTGGGAATGGGCCTTTCTGTGATCCATAAAAAGATCCCCAAAACATTCAGCTGTTCCCATGAGCATGGCAAGCCACAATACAAGTCTCATAAAACTCATCACCAGGCAAACTCTGCTGTTAGTACAAGGAAGATTTTGATAGAATTTAAACATAATTTTCTTGAGACACGAGGTTTCACATGAGAATCACGCTGTAACGGCTAAGAAGCCGGTATTTTCCTGTAGCCAGTAATGGCAAGTACTGGCGTATAACCACCAGGGGGGTGGGCCGGCGCAATAGCCTTGCAGAACATACCAGAACCACTGTCGAAGGTACTAGATAAGATTCGACATGAACAAGACTGTAACTGAAACTTGGAGAAGCTACTAGAAACCATATTCTCAGAGTTCCAACTGGAATTATCTAGAAATGAACTGACCTTAGATGGAAGGGCTTGGAGTGAAGTAATCTGTATAAATACCTGGCTAAGTATCTGTAGCTTAGTTCTACATAGTTGAATTGTTAATATACCATCATCCATACAAATGCTCCCTGCTTTCTATAGTTGATCTGTGACACACACAATATCCAGGTTTCATCAGTCCATAATATGCGACTCCATTGTTCATTGCTCCAATCTAAATGTAATTGGGCAAACTCCAATTGTTTCTGCTTGTTCACCGCGCCTGATAGAGGCTTCTTCCGAGCAATGCATCTGCTGTAAGCCCTTTTTTTCAGTGCGTTAGAAATTAAACGTTCACTGCATCCCCAGTGGCTGAAAGGTCCCATTGCCAATTCCAAATAGCATATCTGTTGATTTTCAGGAGATTTTCGGACAAAAGCCTTAAGCTCATTAACTTGTTCCGCACTTAATTTTGGTGCGGGCCCTTTGCGAGATATAGGATTCTCTGTCTCTCGAGCACACGCAAGTTGCACTTGCCTTATAGTGATGCCAAGTTTGTCGGATATATATTGTTATGTCAAGGCAAGTCTTCTTAATGCTCTAATTTCAATACCTTGATTGCAAGTTAGATGCCTGCAAACTTTAGTTTCTGAAGCAGACATTTGGAGAGACATTGTTTGCTAGAATAGAGGATGAATTGATAGTGATGTTAAGTTTCGAGGACTGTGTGGGTCAGGCAGCCAAAAGTGTTGTTGAAAATGTGTTTTTCTAAGCAATTGTTAGAAGAAGACTATTGGACCATACTTCATGGCAAGCGGGGTCGGGAAGAGAGACATACTAACCTATTACGAGCTAGCCCAACTGCGCCTGCAGGGCTAATCCCTTCAACAACCCAGTTTGAAAATTTACCTTTTCCAACCTAGAGGCGCTGTAACTACAATGCCTGTTACAGATACCCTTGCCCTTTACATGTGATCTGATAATACTCCTGTACAGTGAGAAGATTTACAAACACGCTTGAGCCTTCAAGGATGGGCCCTATAGCCTTAAATAGCCCAGCCAGAACCCAGCCGAGCCTAGCCCATAACAGTCAGATGGGGTTCCAATATGACAGATGGTCATTAACCTGAACAGTTTTTTTTTTGCATCTGTTGGTTTATCTAAAACGTAAAAGTTGATTTGTCATCATGTGGAGATCACATGATGAACTCAGCACAGATGCGCTAGTCAGAATCCACAGTAAAGCTGTGAATCCTGTATAGTGTAGAAAAGACAATTATGAACAAATAAACAAAAGACAGAATTGTCCAATTCGAAAATTCCCCAATTTGCCCATTCCCACCCTATTATCCATCTCACCCATTATTTATTGAATCGAATTGTAATTGTTTGCCATTGGCAGCATTTTAAAATGCCTCTGACGCGTAAATCGCACAAAAACGCGATCAGCGGCACAGCTAAAGATTGTGTCAACAAACCGTACCAATGGACTCCTGCCATTCAAAACCACGTGAGAAATATGCTGACAAGACGAGGACTCGAGTCCAAACTTCAGAACATGAACACCATGTGACAACCAGAAGGGAGCATAGGTTAGCAGATGAACAAGTCGAATCAGGTAAGGACTCAGATCTGGAATATAATTCATAAGATTCTAAACTAAGGGAAGAAAATAACAAGAGGTATCTAGAGATATACATATATACATAATTTATAATTGGTCCGTGCATATGTAGGATCACAACAAAATACCTGAAAGGAACAACAGTATTAGAGGCCCCGAGGGTCAGGAATACAAGGCAGTAACATCACCCTCCCCTTCCAAAAAAGCTTGTCCTCAAGCTTGAAGTCATAGGAGTATCATCGCTAAGTCTACTATAATGGTCCTCACCATTCTTCCAAGAGCTTAGCCATTGCATTATATTTTTTGAAGGGCCTGGCTTGTTTGGGTACTGCTTGTGAAATTCAATTATTTTGGATGGGGCAGTCATGAAGTCAGAAGCAGGATAGTACCGTGGGTCGTCATCCCAGCCCAGCCACTTAGCGCAATATTTTAGTTTACCCCTCAGCAGCTTTACATGCAGTATTTTTTCAACTTCTCATTCATCATCACCTGTTATGCTGACTGGGTCTGGTTGAGGAATAATTTGTCCAGGTAATGGATTGTTGGCGGCCTTCCTGAGATAACACGCATGAAAGACATCGTGATTGGACCATTATTTAGGAATATCTAATTTAAAAGAGTGCCCTTTTTTCGATAAAATCTTGTATGGGCCCAGGAATTTTGGTGATAATTTGGTGCTGGACCTTTGTAACCGGAGATTCTTTGTTGATAAATAAACTCTATCTCCAACATCGAAATCAGGCTTGCAACAATGTTTGTTTGCTTGAATGACCATTTTCTCTTGGCTTTGACGCATAATCTCTTGACCGACCTTCCATGTTTCCTGCAATTTGTGTGTAAAGGCTTCTGCATCTTTTAGCGCTAGTTTCTCCCTTGCCGTTTTAGGATGGACTGGAGGATTCCAATTGTATGATTTTCGAGGTATATAGCCCCTGGAAAGTTGAAATAGTGACATATCAATAGAATCATGTGGTGGTGTTAGCTGCGCATTGTCCATGGCAGGAAGTAGATCAAACCAGTTATCTTGATAGTGATCTATGAATGGGCATAATCTATGAGCTATGTATTGGTTCATTATTTCTGTTTGCCCATCAGTTTGTGGCGAGTACGCTGTTGATAGTCGTAATTGAACACCCAAAATTTCCATGACATATGTCCAAAAAGCCGAAATGAATTGAGCTCCCCTGTCTGAGACAATAGAGTCTGGAAGGTCGTAGTACCAATAGACATACGTGAAGTATAATTCTGCTGTGTCACAGGCAGTGATGTCTTTTTTACATGGTAGGGTGACAGAGACTTTGGACAAACAATCAATAAAAACAACAACTTTATCAAACCCTTTTTTATCTTTTGGCATATCCATATAATCCATACAAATGTGTTGCCAAGGTCTTTCGGGAATAGGTAATAGCATGAGGAGACCGGGCGTTTTATTGCGTGCGGCATGGTGGACACGACACAGGTGACAGTTCCTGCAATATCTTTCGACATCCTCGCGCATGTTATTCCAGAAGTAACGTGATTTAAGCTCTAGATATGTCTTATTACGACTAGCTTGCGCAGTGCAGATCTGGTCATGAATATCACAGATGAGATCCGTTCTCAAGTTATCTTTGTCTGGAACAACTAACTAGTCTTTGAAAAAGAGTACACCATTGTCCATCCTTAAATTATTATTGGACCTTGTTTGTTTGTGCATATCATGTAGACTGTCATGAGTTTGATTAGCTTCTATGATTGCGTCAACAACTTTCATAGATTCCATGAGGCAGATGTGCAAGTCTTGTTTAACTTCTTTTTGTCACAGGCTAATACCTGGTTGTCATTAGGCTGCTGCCTAAAAAGTAAGGCTTGAACTCTTCCAACCATATTAAACATCATACATGTCATGAACCCCTCCACAATTCATTAGACCCAAGTATAGGCCTTAGCCCAGTTCATGAAAATCTATTCTTAAATGACAAATTTAGATTGCAGACAGGACGACTCGGACACCAGTTGTGAGTCATCTAAGCCAATTGCATCATAATTATTTTAACAACTAAAATTACTAATATTAAAATGAAGCTGAATTAAAATAGACGGAGATGCTGGTGTTTGTTGTTACGGCTTGAGTTTACAGGTGATAGGTTTATGGTATCACGTGATATAGAGTCTGGTTGAGTAAGCGTTGGTCCCGGAAGCGAGCTGGTGGAGTTATCAGCCCAGCGAGGCTGCAGACCTCTTTCTCTCCTTGTCTTTTCTTTTAGTTATTGTACGTAGCTTTAGGTCCAAATACAAAGCAATTACTCTTTTATATTTCGAGGGAGTCTTCTAATGTCAACCTGAGGTCGGTCGTAATATAAGAAAAGACCACTACAACCATTGCTGAGAAGCATATTATCTGCCAGTCATTAATTGCGTCGTCGCACCTCTGCTGCACGACTTAACCAACAACTTCTTGCCTACCATTCCAAGTAGGTGCCTCCTAGTCAGTTTGCTGATTGGAGCGTCTCTGGAGTAAGCCGGAAAATTATTTAAGTTGCGCCTACCTCTGTAGCGTTCTTTCTCTGCCTCGGAACTTCGCTAACTCAATTGCCATACATAAAAAACGGTCTCTATATTCCATCTTCCACGCGTGTCAACGCGTCGAAGCGCACGAGAAACTACTACGCCTGTGCGTTACGGTTTTCCTAGCAGCACTGATTTGCCTTTACAGACCACTGAGGATATACTGAAAGAAGATAGGGAAGTGGAAGAAATGTCTGACTTCACCTTAGCTCAGCAAGCGACAATAGGTCAGATTGTCGCCGCAGCGCTCGCCAATTCTCAGTCAAGCAAGTTGCCAACCACCGAGGCTCGAACGACCCCTCGCGCCCTCACAGCTGATCTTCAACCTTCGGTTGACTACTATCTGCCTGTACTTGATCCTTTGATCGCCGCTGTAGAGTCACACCGAGTCAAGTACCCGCGAAGTGTGTTTACCGACCATCCGGGCGACATTGGATACAATGCTTGGAAGATGCAAATGAAGCTTTTCTTCGAAGAGTTTTTGGGGAACTTCCGACAATGGCAAGCCCAAGTTAGGGCATACTTTAAGTGTACAGGAGGAGAAGCGAAGACAATCATCCTGCAGCATATGGATCCCGACTTCGGAGGAGTATTTGATGGAGCAGAAGATGTCCTCAAAGCATTGGATCAACATTTTTTTGAACATAATCATGTGCAAGCTGCAAAATCCAAGTACCAACAACTTATCATGGGCAACATGACATACAACGAGTTCCACAAAAAGTTCACAAACTATGCAAGTACTGCTAAGATTGCGCAATCCTGTTGGTTTGAGGATGTCTGTGAGAAAATCTCCCCGGCCTTGAAACGAGATTTCAGGATCGAGAAGTACAAGATGAATGGTAACTACGCGATCTTGGACGAATTCCTAGCCATCACTGATTGCGAATCTTGCAACATCGCTTTCGAGAGCCAGCTGGCCCGCAAGGCGGTTGTTATTCCTGCCGAAGATCGAGGACGTAACCGCTACGCCGGAATTCTCAAGAAAGACAATTGGCGACCGAGCTCACTTGTCAGTCCCTCGACTTCCGGCACTGGCCTTTCCAATGTCCGTCTCCGTTCCCCGTCTCCGCTCGTTTCCGCAATTGTGAGCCCTGCCCTCTCGACCCCAGCTGGTGATTGCCGCCTCTGTCACAAGTCCGGGCACTGGATGCGAGACTGTCCGGATGTTCTGCGGCATCGACAGATGGAAAAGAGGATCGCAGCTCTACAGTTGGACGAGGACGAAAGATCAGAAGATCTTTCAAAAAATTGTTAAGCCGTGGTAAAGACTCCCACTACGGTAAAGGCCATAATTTGTGGAAGGACTTGGAATTTGATTATTGTTCTCTATTTGGAGGACGCCAGTTTCTGGTTAATATAGAACTAGCTATAAATGGAAATCATATCAAAACAAGTGCACAAATTGTTGGTGGAGCAAATATCTTTGGTGCTATTAGTACCTCTTTGGCCTCCCAACTTCTCTCATTGTTCCGAACCTCATTTCTCACCCTTCCTAAGCCAATTGTCCCCACTGGCTATGACGGCCATTCTGGGAAACCGATCACTTCGGCCGTCCTCCTCACACTTACCATAGATAAACGCCGTATCAACTTCCCTTTCCTGGTTACAGACCTAGGTGGTACCAACATTCTTATTGGTCGAAAGTTTTTAGAACACTACAATCTCAAGCTGGACTACGCTGGATCAAAGAATCGGATACACTGGTCAGATGACATGCCAGTTATTAATTACTATGATCGCTGATTGCTTCTCTGCATTGACAAGGCACCTCGCAAGACCAACGCCGAACATCAAGCAGACGTTGCCCGGCGAGACAGCCAGATGGAAGCCGCCGAGGAAGCAGAACTCTCGGGGGTGCAGCTTACCAGTGACCCCAGATCACTAATCAGTTACGCCGAAGGTAAGCCCCCGAGAGCGAAAAAGTTTTGCATGCAACCCCAGCCTCGAAGACCATGCTTCTTGAGAGAAATGCGGAACTGTCTATCTAGGATGGAGGAGTCGCTCCAGAGATCAAGTCCCTACGGTCATTCCACTAGTGATCAGAGCCATGGGCCAGAACTACTAGCCGAATTGCCCACCCAGTCTCGAAGGTCGAAACTACACAGCAAGTACTCCGCCAACATTTCCATGATCTCAGCGTCATCAATGCATCGGTTCCATCTAAGAAGCCCGGCCCAAAGTTTCTGGGACTCCCATAGAAAGGAAAATTATACCTTTTTTGCTTCGGTTAACGAAATTGATGTAGAGATCAAGCGAAGACAGGATGAATTAAACTTCCAAAACGAAGTTGAGATCGCGGCCCTTGATAGTAAACTATCACCTAAGATGGCTTTAGAGGCCAAATACCAATCAAACGAGGATATAGTGAAAGATAAACTCATGTCTCAATACCAAGCTTTCCAGCACCTCTTCTCTCGGAGAGCCTCAGATGAGCTCCCTTCCCGTAGGCCCAATGTCGATCACAAAATCGACTTACAAGCTGGAAACAACTTGTCTATGGAGCCACTGCGCCGGATGACGGATGAACAACTCTCAGAAACCAAGCGTTATATCCTAGAGAACCTCCATAAAGGTTTTATTGCCCATTCGAGCGCTCCGCATGCCGCACCAATCCTCTTTGCAATGAAAGCCGACGGTAGTCTACGTCTGTGTGTTGACTATCGAAAGCTCAACGAGCTAACCACCAAGGATCCATACCTGATTCCCTTGATCGACGAAATAATGGCACGTATTTCGAAGGCAAAGATCTTCACAAAGTTGGATATCCAACAAGCCTTCCACTGCATTAGAATGACTGAAGATTCTGAAGACTATACGACCTTCCGCACCCGATATGGCACTTACAAATATAAGGTGCTGTCCTTTGGTCTGACAAACAGACCAGCCACCTTCCAGCGCTTCATCAACAATATTCTCATGGAACATTTAGATAATTTCTGCTCAGCTTACATGGATGACATTTTAATATACTCTAGCAATCCCGAAGAGCATGAGACCCACTTCAAAAAGATAATGCAGATTCTCATGGACCACGGGCTCCAGGCTGACATTAAAAAATCCGAGTTTCATGTTACAAAGACAAAGTTTTTGGGGTTTATTATTGGGGTTGAAGGTATTGAAGTCAACCCTGACAAGATCTCGGTCATTCAAAACTGGGAGTACGCTGCTAAAGTTAGGGGTGTGTAAAGCTACTTGGGATTTTGCAATTTCTACCGACGTTTTATCAAGGATTATAGCACCATTTGTCGTCCTCTCATATGCTTAACAGGCAAGGATGTTGTATTTAAATTTGACAAAAAATGCGAAGTAGCCTGGGAAACGTTGAGATCAGCATTAAAGTCCGCCCCAATCCTCTGCCATTATGACCCAAATAAGCAAACGCGTCTAAAGTGTCACAGATCAACTATAGAAAGCAGGGAGCATTTGTATGGATGATGGTATATTAACAATTCAACTATGTAGAACTAAGCTACAGATACTTAGCCAGGTATTTATACAGATTACTACACTCCAAGCCCT
Source organism: Blumeria graminis f. sp. triticale (assembly GCA_905067625.1). Classification (NCBI taxonomy): domain Eukaryota; kingdom Fungi; phylum Ascomycota; class Leotiomycetes; order Helotiales; family Erysiphaceae; genus Blumeria; species Blumeria graminis. The sequence goes on from LR898469.1 coordinate 1,466,644, forward strand.
TCCATCTAAGGTCAGTTCATTTCTAGATAATTCCAGTTGGAACTCTGAGAATATGGTTTCTAGTAGCTTCTCCAAGTTTCAGTTACAGTCTTGTTCATGTCGAATCTTATCTAGTACCTTCGACAGTGGTTCTGGTATGTTCTGCAAGGCAATTGCGCCGGCCCACCCCCCTGGTGGTTATACGCCAGTACTTGCCATTACTGGCTACAGGAAAATACCAGCTTCTTAGTAGTTACATAAAGACAGACTCCTCGGATGGAGTTGTTGCTGGCGTCCTCTCCCAACTGCAGGATGATGGTCTTTTTCACCCTATGGGCTATTTCTCAAAAACAATGATTGACGCCGAGCTCAATCACCCAATCCATGATAAGGAACTCTTGGCAATTTTCCGATCCTTCAAGCAGTACAAGCCTGAGCTATTAGGTGCCCAGAAAAACTTCTATGTGTATACAGACCATAAGGCTTTGGAGCACTTCATGTCAACAAAGGAACTCACGGCCCGCCAAGCTCGCTGGGCAGAGTTCTTCGCCGAGTTCCATTTCACGATTATGTATTAGACAGGTATTACAAATACTCTTGCAGACACCCTCTCCTGTCGCGATCAGGAACTCACACCCATTGAGGCTAAGAAATGGGCATACCGGAACCAACAGATGATTCCGGACGACAAGATAGACCCTAAGATCTTGGAAGAGCTGCGTGTGGCGAGAATTGACTGCCTCAATGACGTCGACTCTTACATTCGTAGAACCTCAGTGGATACAGACAACGAGGTTGCGACTGATAATCCCGGATTAACAGTCAATGACAAAGCTACATCATCTTTGGACCACCTGATTGTTGATGGTGAGCCACCGGACCCGGCCTCTGTAGTGGCATACAACATTGATGGATACAACATTATTGATCAGGTTATTGAAGCCAATAAAACCTCCCCTGACTTGGAACCCCTTCGTGCAAAGGCTAGAGCGCACCACATGGTTTATGAGCTTAACCAAGGGAAACTCTACTTCCAAGGACGCCTGGAGATACCCATGGAACCTCCAGAGCCGCGCACCGCCTTGATCTGCCACGTGCATGCCCAGCCATGTGTGGCACACGCCGGAGTCAACAAGGTCAAGTTACTGCTCGGTCAGAAGTACCACTGGTCTAGATTAGGGAATGATGTTGCTCGTTATATTGCCAACTGTAGCTGTGCCCGCCAGAAGGCCCGACGGGAAAAGACACCTGGCATATTACACCCTCTGCCAATCCCTGCTCGACCGTACCAACACCTGACAATGGACTTCACTGAGCTTCCTCTTGATGAAGTGGGTTACAACACTGCATTTGTCATCATGGAGAGATTGACAAAAAAGCCCCTTTCAATTCCGTGCCATAAAACAATCACAGCTAAGGAAATGGCCGGGCTATTCCTTGTGCATTGGGCACGTCACTTCGGAATGCCCGACTCTATAGTCTCTGATCGTGGACCACAGTTTGTCTCAACTTTCTGGAAAGAATACTGCCAGATCTTAGGCACTAAAGTCAAACTCACTACGGCCTATAACCCTAACGTTGACGGACAAACCGAGGTCATGAATCAGTACGTTAAGCAGAGACTACGCCCTTTTTGCACGTACTATCAAGATAATTGGAGCTTCCTATTGCCACTTATGGATATAGCACAGCTTGTTACGGCACGTCAAGGAGTGTCAGGATTGCCTTCTGCATAATCTATATATGTGGAGATAACCAGAATCTAGAGTTCTATGATTCTGGTCTGGCCTTTTGGCCGAGCGGTTATGCACCTATCTCATGCATAATGTAGGATGGCGCCCTTTAGCCTGAATACCACCTCTTCAACCCATGTCTCCGCCCTGCTGTCTACATGCTGCTCTGACATAATCATAGAACTACACAATGGTCTAGCTCTGGCACGTGTTCATCCACTCGTGTGTATTCAGTTCTGGCTAAGCAAGCAAATCACGGATGAGCCTGTGGAGGTTGGGCACATCTATAGATTATGGGAGGGGTAATGTCAGGATTGCCTTCTGCATAATCTATATATGTGGAGATAACCAGAATCTAGAGTTCTATGATTCTGGTCTGGCCTTTTGGCCGAGCGGTTATGCACCTATCTCATGCATAATGTAGGATGGCGCCCTTTAGCCTGAATACCACCTCTTCAACCCATGTCTCCGCCCTGCTGTCTACATGCTGCTCTGACAAGGAGGTTTTATAAGTTATTATATTGCTATAAAGAGGTACGTTTGTAAAGGCAATAAAAGACGAAAAGAGGAGGTAGCTACTCTCGACCCTATCTAAGATATCTCCCTCGGCTGTGCTCAGTCATCCAACGTGATGCCAAGGCGCGCTAACCCGTATCCCCATACGCACGCAATACGGCTCTCACGAATCGTGACACAGCTCATCTTGCCCCACGAGCCGCTCGGCAATATCAGCCCCTTCCGGGTGCTGAATGGGTACGAACCAAGAACCTCGTTCGACCTTCACAACCCTGAACCTCCCAGATCAGCTACCGAACAGCTCAGTTGTCAGAACGCCTTGGATGTTGCAAGCTGCCAGGAGAAAGCAATAGCCTTCGCTCAGTCATCCTTACAGTTGCAACAAGAAAAGATGAAGAGACTGGCCGATCGTACCCGCCGCGAGGTAGATTGGGCAGTGGGGGACCTAATAGTCATTGACACTAGGAACTGGAAGCTGGATCGTCCTTCAAGAAAACTCTCCGACAAGTGGTACGGCCCAGTCAAAGTTCTGGCGAAAGAGGGAGAGAGCTGGAAAGTCGATTTGCCAGTTCATTGGAAAATTCATCCCGTGTGTCAGGATTGCCTTCTGCATAATCTATATATGTGGAGATAACTAGAATCTAGTGTTCTATGATTCTGGTCTGGCCTTTTGGCCAAGTGGTTATGCACCTATCTCATGCATAATGTAGGATGGCGCTCTTTAGCCTGAACACCACCTCTTTGACCCTTGTCTCCGCCCTGCTGTCTACATGCTGCTCTGACAGATGTAGTCATTGGGTTCATGATAGGTTGTTCCAAAGTGTATGGTAAAAATTCAACATTTGCTGACACATTGGTATGCTTTCTTTCTGGGATGAATATTCAATAATGATGATTGACTTTGGTGTATCCAACAAATATACCATTTTCTGCTCTTGGAAGAAGTTTGTTTCCAGTACCACGCTTCTCTTTAGGGATATGTACGTAGCATTTTCGCCCAAAGGGCTGGAGGTAGGAAAGTGAGGGTTTTTCGCTATAGAATGCCTCATGCGGAGTCATCCCATTGATTGCGCTGTGGGATTGGATATTTTTTACATGAATATATGTATTTACTGCCTCTGCCCATAATCTTTTGTCTTTTATTGGTAGAAGCATTGCGCGTATACCTTCACCAATTGACCGATTTAACCTTTCAGCGATTCCATTCGATTCTGGAGAGTATGGTGGAGTGAGATCATGTTCTATCCCCTTCTGAGTAAAGAATCTGCTCAATTTGTCATTCAGATATTCTCCGCCATTATCAGTTCGGAAACGCTTAATTTTGACATCATGTTGAGTTTCCATTTTTGAGATGTAATCAATGATTGACTGAGATGCTTCTGATTTAAGTTTTAGAAATTGAACTGAAGAAAGCCGAGTTGCATCGTCAACAAAGCTGATGTAATATAGAGCGCCTCCATAAGAAGGTACTGGTAATGGTCCACACAAGTCAGAGTGTATATATTCTCCTTTGGATTTTGTCTTTCTCGAGACTGGTTTAGGTTTGTTGCGACTTGATTTAGCAATTATGCAGGCTTCACACTTAAAATTTTCTGGACATGGGGGGATAGTTTCGGTATCTAGTATAAGTTTATTGGTCTTGGTGATTGAAGATGGAGCTGAATGGCACAAGGCTTCGTGCCAGAATTCATAAGTCAAGCAGGCAACGTCTTCAATTTCGACTATGTATGGCAGAGGGCCATCAAACTTTGCTTCCTATAGTGTTTTGCCATTTTTTAAAATTTTCATTACATTCCCATCATCAAATAAAGTACAGCCTTTAGATCTTTCTCTCTTCCAAGAAAAGAGTGGACGTTGCAGTTGAGGTACATACAAAACATCATTTAGACGTAAGGTTGAAGCAGAACCATTTGAGGCTTTACAATCCATCGTCACTGTTCCTCTACCTTTCACGGGCATAGCTTGACCAGAGCTTGAAGTTACAAGTCCGGTACAAGTCGAGAGATTCTCGAACCGATCTAGGTAAGGACACATGTGAGAGGTTGCACAAGTATCAAGGTAAAAGGGATGGTATCTGACCTCTTGGTTCTTTGAGTTTGTCATGTGAGCCTCATCTCTGCCGCCATCTTTCTTGGAAAGATTAGTCTTAGACTCCTTTAATTTTTTGCATTTGTTCCACAGGTGTCCAATGTGCCGTCCTGGATTATGTTTCTTACACCAACTGCATTCATGTCTGTTCGAGTTCTTGGATACTCGATTAGATGAAGATTTGTTGCCTTTAATTTCTTTTGTCATGAAGGCAGAATGGCGTGTAGTGATATTTTTATGATTCAGGTTCATCAGTCGCTGCTTAACTTCAGAGAAGGTGAGATCATCTTTTGTTGTTATATTATCAACAGCATTTTCGTGATGTTCGGAAAGGAGGGCTAGAAGAAAATCACGTTTTGCCTTGTCTTCTTCTAAGAACTTCGATAGAAATTGCCGATAGGAATCAGTAGATGCTTTCGACATTCTATGAAGTGTAAGCCATTCAGATTCGAAATGTTGGATGTAATCTGAAATTGGGGTAGAAGGGTCGTAGGCATTGATGAGGTTGATTAATTTTCGCATTTGCGAGACTAGAGCAAATGCAGTATCCCTATAGAACTGTTGCTTGAGATAAATCCACATTTCATGTGGGTCTTGGAGCTCGATAATCTGTTCGATGAGCTTTGGGGATACAACCTGTAGGTAAACCGTGAGGGCATAGTTTTTTAACGACTCGAATGCCTTCAACTCCTCTGTGGACGAATTCTTTTCGGGTTTCTTTCCTTCAACAACTAGGTCATATACTTTCAGGGCTCGCCAAATAATTGTCATGGTTGAGGCCCACACATTGTAATTGTCTTGGCCTGAAAGTTTGGTGATATCAGATAGCTTTACCATCCTAGTGGTATCATTGTTTATCTGTTGTAAGAAAAATGAGCTGGAAGAAGCCATTTTTTGGATTTGAAGTCTTACTGATTAACTGAGAGCACCGGGCTCATAACCTGTTAAAGTTATTAGCTTGAGCAAAGATGGAGGTTGTAGCAGAATCAGTGTTGGCGGTTAGACCAATGCAGTAAGTCTCGTATGAGGTTGTGAGAGGAAGATCCGAGTGGAAACAATTGTATTTAGATGTATGGTTCAGAGTAAAACTGAGATGATAAGAGTGAGATTGCGTGTTTGCATATCTTATCAACTGTGGTTTTTGACCAGTATTTATCAATCTCCATGGATCGTAAGTTATGATCCATGTAGATGTAGATCTATGTACATACACATATATGGGTCAGGAATATAAAGCTAAATACATGTGTGTTGGTAATAGATACGAGAAAACTATAACCTGCATTTGAGACATAGTCATCTGCTGGAATGCTAGTGTGAAATAAACGCTAATGCGCATTAAACTTTCGGTGAATGATGTATTGATAACAGTGATATAGAATGGGGAATTTGATAGTCAAATTAGCCGGACTTACTAATAAGTTATTCTTGGCATTCCAAGATATATCATATTTCAACAAAAACCACAGTTGATAAGAAATGCAAACATGCAATATCACCCTTATCATCTCGTTTTTACTCTGAACCATAAATCTAAATACAATTGTTTCCACTCGGATCTTCCTCTCACAACCTCATACGAGACTTACTGCATTGGTCTAACCGCCAACACTGATTCTGCTACAACCTCCATCTTTGCTCAAGCTAATAACTTTAACAGGAGCGACGCTGTGGTGTGTATACAAACCAGAGGTACGAACCATGGACTGGATTGCTGTCGTTCCTGAACAGCTAGGTTCAGGATTGCTCAGCTGGGATATTACACGTAAGTGATTGAGGCATTGCAGCAATGCGTACTCGGACCGTGCGCGCCAGCCACCGGAACAGCGGATGCCTCTCATGAGAGATGGACTCATGAGCTGCAGAGTTTTACCTAGGCATGCTGTTGGCAGTAAGTCAGGAGAGAGAACATAGACAATGACATGGGTCATATTAGAGTATATAAGTAGTCTATGTTCTGTCTCATGAACAGTATTGGAAAAGTATCAGACACCTGCCAGCAATCACATTACCAAGTATCAAACCATCTGAACTGTTACAGTTTGACCGCTATTAGAGCTTAGGTGAATACCTAAGCGGATTGTTGGGAATATTTACAACTAGGCGGCACTACTAGTCAGGAGGTCGAAGCGTTATTACAACTTAGTGACACCTGGAAATACGTGGCTGGGTAAGAAGTATTGTGCCTAAGGACAAGTCACTAGTCTGTAGATTCACGAGGAGGATTAACTCCTATAAATACCTGTTAGTAGTAGCTAGAGTTAGCTTTTCTCCTCATATAGTTTATGAAATTGATTTATTCATCACCAACTCGGTTTCCGTCACAAAATAAACTATATCATTCAAATCCTTTGCCCGTCATTAATTACATTGCAGTCGTAGATAACTGTGACTTAGGGCATCTTTAACTATTGGTTTCAACACACAGGGATTCGAAGAATCAACAATGGGTTCAAATATGAACAATTTTGACATCGGAACAGACTCTATGGCAACTGGTTTATCGAACCAAGAATCTATGCCACATGGAGAAATACAATCGGAAATGCAGCAACTGGTCGAAGAAATGAGATTAAGAGGAATGGAACACAGAAGAGACCTTGAGATTCTACAATCTCAGATGAACAAAATGATGAAAACTATGCAGGAACGATTGGAGAATGAGAAAAAAACTCCCCTGCAGCCGTCAAGAGCTAATGTGGGAGGCCAATCAGAACGCAGGGAATGTTTCATAGAAGAGGAACCACTTAAATGGTCAGAAGCATACGACCACAAGGATAGAACTAAGTGGGCAATTACACATGAGATACTTAAATACATATACAGGCGCGATGTAGAGGAGCGTAATATTCTTCAACCCTCTGACTTTTAAGTGCAATTATTTAGTCATGCAGTGACTGGAACAGCAAAAGATATGATGACAGGTCAGTTTCAGAGTGTGCTTGCAAACGGCATGGAATGGGATGCGCTAGGTCTGTTACAGGCTATGGATGATACCTACCACGACAGAAACGAGGAACAATTGGCGTCTGCACTACTTAATGCATGCCAACAATTCCGGGACGAGAACCTATTGTCATATCTACCGCGCTTCCAGCAGTTACTCTCACGAAGTCCCTGTTCGAAGGAGAAAGAGAAATGCAAGATCTACTTGTTGTGAAACTCGCTGAACAAGACGACGAGAAATTACATGATTGGCAGTTTGCACCCTAGAACACTTCGAGAATTAATTGATTGCCTGACAATCCTGGGTTCTGAAATTGACGAGATTGGTATAGAAATGACAAGGGAATACCTGCTAGGTCAGACTGGCTACCTCGACGACGGAACACGAGGCGTTGCTGGGGGTAGATTACTAGGGGAGGTCTCACAAGAAATTACGCACCACCTTTCATCCAAAGTCAGTTTACACAGTAAGGATATGGACAGCAATACAAGGTCGATCGGTGTTGATAAAGTCCGTGCGAAGTGGGTATCATGTGTTGAGTTGAATGGGCGCAAAATAGATGGCTTATGCTTGCGATGTGGAAAGAAAGGACTCGTCATAGCTAATTGTCGATTGCTTCCTCCTAAGCATCCTGAAATACCTGTCCAAGCTGCAAAATTCGACGTAAACATTGCAGATACAGTTAAGGCCAAAGTTATGAAGAACATGGTTGCAAGAAGATTAGCTCCCAAATCAAGTTGTCTTAAGGCGCAAACAAATGGAGCTATGAAAATGGTTGGTAGCTCAAAATTAATTGGAGATAAAGAAGTAGAGAGCACTATGAACGGATCTTCTTTCATTATAGACACTGTGATTAATGGAATTTATTCAGTACCCACTTTGATTGACAATGGATGCAAATGCCTAGCCGCCGTTAGTAATTCATTAGCAGATAGAGCGAACTTAACCCACATAAAAATAACTCCATGCAAGCTCACAGAGGCAACAAAAAATCACCACCACAAAGATTTTATCACGGAAATGGTTAACATGGAGCTAGACATTGTTGGGTATCAACGAAATTTATATGCGTATGTTATACCAATGTTGTCTCATGATGTTATATTGGGAAAACCATGGATGGAGCGTGAAGACATTATTTATAATGCAAGGGAACATTTCATGGACATTGGAGAAGCAATTGTGAATAATCGACCATTGAGGGTATGGGAAAAAGGCCGACAGCCAATGGTGAATTTGCCCTTTGAAACAACAAATATCAAAAGTTTGTCGGCAGGGGTATTCCTTGCAACGGTCAGGAAAGCCAGGAAGTCAAGCGCTGGCTATTACGGCGTGCACTAAGGATACTGGGGATTGCCGTCTGCCGAAGGTAAGGTATTAATAACTGTTCGGATGTCACAGTTTCAGTACAAAATGCTTGGGCGATCTTGTAAGTACAGTATATTAATTATAATTCTCTGGAGAGAGAATTCCTCGATGTAAAGTCTACATATATATATATTCTAAATTACTGCCCTTCAAGATGATTCTCCCTGTGACCTGAATAATTGAGCCGCTTCTACAACTACCTAGAAGGTTCTCGGTACACTTGTTATCCTCATGAACCTTCAGTGTGTTTCCAGAAGGTTCACTGAGAATATTCGAAGTTCTGTGGCTTCCGAGATCTTCCCCTTGTGCCATAGCCTACGCTAGCCAGCGTAGGCTACAGGAGTCTTTCGGCTTAACAGCCGTCACATTGGATTACAGTTGCTAACAAAGGATACTTAGATATAATTCGATTGGCGAGGTGCCAGGTAGTCTAAGGTTGTGGAACCACAGAATAGTCGAAAGACATGAAGTCAAGAAGTCGAGTTGCCGAGCAGGCAATCAAAAATGATAACTCAGGGTGAACAGAAGTACGAAGAATGTAACAAATAACGAAAGACTGAGAATATCGGACTGTGAGAATATAAGATTATAACATTATGTAAATCTAGATTGCAAGATCAAAGATCAAAAGAATGAAAGATTGAGAAGCTGGAGAGCTACTATGTGGCAGCTCCAGCTTCCTTAAGTCTAACTCGAGATAGTACTTGAACTCAACTAAGACTATGACAAATGACAAATGCCGTCATGACGCCAGCCCCTCCATCTCTAACTGTCGGAGTTTTCTCGGAAACCTTCTCAGTAAACCTTTTCCCAAAACCTTTCTTAAAACCTTCTCATATCACCTTTTCCTCAGAACCTTCTCCTTAAAACCTCTTTAAGGATGCCTGGCCATAACACTGGCACAACTCAGCTATTTTCTGTAACGCTGGCAAATATTCAGAAAGCGCTTGCGCCATCAAAGAAGTCACCTACAAATTTGGATAGGCTTCCAGATCACTGTAAGGAATTCGCAGACCTTTTTCGGAAAGAGTTAACTGATAAGCTGCCACCTCATTGGCATGGATGTGACCACAAGATAAGGCTTGAGTCTGACAAGAATTTACCATGGGGACCCCTGTATGGAATGTCAAGGGATGAGCTACTAGTGCTAAGGAAGAAACTGACAGATCTTCTTGATAAGAATTACATTCGAGCGAGCAGTTCACCAGCAGGGGCCCCTGTATTGTTCGTTCGGAAACCAGGTGGAGGCCTGCGATTTTGTGTAGACTATCGCGCCTTGAATGCCATTTCAAAAGCCGATCGCTATTCCTTACTGTTAATTAAAGAGATGCTTGCTAAGCTGAGTAGAGCTAAGTGGTTCACGAAGCTTGACATGCGATCTGCGTTTCACAAGTTGCGTATCAAGGAAGGTGACAAATGGAAAACAGCTTTTCGAACACGATTTGGATTATTCAAGTGGCTTGTCATGCTGTTTGGATTAAATGAAGCTCCGGCATCTTTCCAGAGATACATTAACGAAGCTTTACGTGAGTACCTCGACGATTTCTGCTCGGCTTACGTAGGTGACGTACTTTTATTCACCAACAGAGACAAAGAGAAACACGAAAGGCACGTGCAATTGGTTCTTAAAAAGCTTCAGAAGGCAGGACTAGGATTAGATATTGACAAGTTCGAGTTTAGTGTTAAAGAGACTAAATACTTGGGCTTCATCATATCTTCTGATGGTGAGAATTCTGCAGTCAAGATGGATCCTGCAAAGGTCCAGGCAATATTGGAATGGAAGGCACCCACAACAACAAAAGGACTAAGAGGATTTTTAGGGTTCGCCAATTTTTATTGTGGCTTTATCAAGGGATTTTCAAGAATCTGTGCACCTCTAACTTTTCTGACAGGCAAGGGTACACCTTGGAAGTGGGGCTCTGAACAAAATGATGCATTTGAATTGCTCAAGGAAAAGTTCGTTGCAGAGCCTGCTCTGGCCCAATGGGATCCCGACCGCAAAACAATGTTGGAAGCAGATTGCTCCGGTTATGCCCTTGGTGGATGCTTGTTACAGAAGCAAGAAATTGGCCTATGGAAACCTGTGGCATACTACTCTCGGAAGCTGACTGGGGCAGAAATGAACTATGAAATTCATGACAAAGAACTCCTAGCCATTGTAGCAAGTATGAAAGAATGGGACGCAGAGTCTCAAGGCGAGGTTAGGACAGTGTTCCACAGGGTGCGTATGTTGTCTAACAAAGATCTAGGTGGTAGACAAAGGTGATGAGTGGGTCGAAGGGATGACTGGTCTTCTCTGTTGAAATATGATATATCTTGGAATGCCAAGAATAACTTATTAGTAAGTCCGGCTAATTTGACTATCAAATTCCCCATTCTATATCACTGTTATCAATACATCATTCACCGAAAGTTTAATGCGCATTAGCGTTTATTTCACACTAGCATTCCAGCAGATGACTATGTCTCAAATGCAGGTTATAGTTTTCTCGTATCTATTACCAACACACATGTATTTAGCTTTATATTCCTGACCCATATATGTGTATGTACATAGATCTACATCTACATGGATCATAACTTACGATCCATGGAGATTGATAAATACTGGTCAAAAACCACAGTTGATAAGATATGCAAACACGCAATCTCACTCTTATCATCTCAGTTTTACTCTGAACCATACATCTAAATACAATTGTTTCCACTCGGATCTTCCTCTCACAACCTCATACGAAACTTACTGCATCGGTCTAACCGCCAACACTGATTCTGCTACAACCTCCATCTTTGCTCAAGCTCATAACTTTAACATTCTCTAGGAAGAGACAAATAGGTAGATAGTAGCAATAGAGGCTACACGTGGGTCTTGCTGATGAAGAGGTGGAAATAGATAAATGGTCTTCCCGAAGAAGAGATGGGTAAACAAATGTATTGTTAAGGTAATTGAAGAAGACGCTGCGTGAAGAATAATGCTTCTTCACGCCGAGTATTTATATACATAAAATTACCAAATAGCACGTAGCACACAGCCCCTATGCCCAATTATCTGCTACACATCACCTAATGAAACCAGCCCATTCTTATCAGTCTTCCTTGCTGGTTTTAGAAGTGCATTGAACTATTAATTGTGTTTTAAGTTAGCTGTCTGCATGGCGTTTCATAATATGCTATGCCACAATGATCCATGAAAGCAATGTAGGCGGTGTCTCGGTTTCCACGCCACCCTTGGGTGTTCTCGCGCGCCAGCCTGCTGGAACTACGGATCCACCATGCACTCGGCATTCGAGTGTAAAGCGGCCTCTAAATGACGAAACTGCGGAGGCCCTCATCAATCTGGCAGTCGAGACTGTCTTGCTCGTCCCAACAGGTCTGGCCCAGCTACCAGGGAGCAACTTGTGACGATTAGACAAGCTGGCCAACGCGAGTACCAGGCCGTCGCCCGAGCAAAAGCTGCTACCAAGGCCGCAGAGGCTGCTACAGCAGCCGCTAGATCGACAAGACCAACTTCTCCTGCTGCTGTTAAGGACAACCCATCGACAGACACAGCAATGACTGAGGTTTAGGGCTTTGGGGCCTTGAACCCTGAAGAAGCTTTGTGAAGGGCGCCCTACGGGCCCCTTCACGCCCCCCTACTACACTAAGTTTTTTATCAATAAACGTAGGCAGGGGCGGCCCAACTCATAACATTGCACTCTCTAGAGCTTACGAGCTAGGCGTGGATGTTGTGTTGATTCAAGAACCTTGTTGGATCAAAAAAACAAACAAAACCAAGTCACACCCAGGTTACCTCTGTCATACACCGTACAGAGGTGTGGATGTCAGACCGAGGGCAGTGACTTACACTCGGAAAAACGAAAAGGTGATATTGGCAGGGCAGATTTTCCCTTTTAATAGGCTGACTGGGGACTACTGCTGGGTTCTGGTCAATGGAATCACATTTCTCAACGTCTTTAAGGCCCCTAACAATCCGACTGCAGTCCGCACGCTTGTCGACTGGAAACCGTCTGCGAGGTCCATTGCAGCTGGGGACTTCAACTCAGTGTATGCTGCCTGGCAACCGGCAGCAACTTGGCTTTATGGACAGGGTGATGAGATAGAGGGGTGGCCAGAAGACCACAACCTCTCTTGTCTTATAATTGGAGAGCCGACTCATGAAGCTGGCAATACTCTTGATCTCGATTGGACTAACATATCTGGAGCCCGTGCTTGAGTCGATAGAGGGAGTGTATGACCAGCGACCATCTTCCGATCCGCGGAATCGTACCTGCAGCAACCTTCACCGGGAACCCGGGTCCATCGAAGATCAGAGTACCCAAGATAAATCTGCCTAATTTTGCGCGTGCCGTTGCAAAGTGGGTACATCCAGCTATTGACTTGAGCACAACAGAGAAAGTGGACGAGTACGCCCAAGAAATATGCTTCCATCTCTCGGAGGCCATCAAAGCAATTGGAACCCGGGCCAAAAAGGAAGGCAATAAATCTGCGCCGTGGTGGACTCCTATGTGCAAATCCGTCCACGCCAAATACCGAGCCGCAACGACACCGACATAGCGGGCCACTAGTGCGAAGAAGCTTCGTACGACTATCACAGCCGCCAAGAAAGAGTATCAGACAAGTCAATTGGAAGCAATGATAGCACCATTCGACATATTCAAGCTGATGCGTTCGGCAAACCACAGATAGGTCAAAGCCCCCCCGCCGCTCAATCACAATGGAAAGTTAATCACAGATCCGTTGGAGCGAGCTACTATTCTCCAAGATGCCCTTCTTGCACGTCACCAACAATCGGATGACCTTCCGCCATGCAACACCCCCAGCAATAACCGGATACCTTGGGAAGGTGAAATCTCAGATGAGGAAGTACGAGAATGTACCATCGGCTGTGGATAGACAGCACTAGTGGCAGACGAAATCACGGTTGAGCCCCTTGAGGTTTGCTGGAAGACGATCGGACCGTGTGTTACGCAGCTCTTTAGAGCTTGCATACGGCTCGGCACCCACCCATCTTGCTTCAAACTCGTAGAAGTGGTGCTATTGGAAAAGCCAAATCGGGACCCAACCACGAGTAAAGGCTGGAGACCTATAGCCCTCCTATCATGCAGAGGCAAAGGGTTAGAAAGAATTCTTGCCAAGCGAATGGCGCACCTCGCAATCACCTGTGATGTGGTTGGCCATCAACAATTCGGGGCGCTCCCGAAGCGATCTGCAACGGACCTGGTTTCCTGCGTAGTTCATGACGTCAAAGAAGCACGCTCCCAGGGATGGGCCTCAACTTTCGTAACTTTAGACGTCCAAGGAGCGTTCGATGCAGTGCTCCACAATCGCTTGGTTAGGCGCATGCAAGCTCAGGGATGGCCAGACTATCACAGTAGGGAGTGAGGTGGATGGTGACCGACAATGTCTGATCTGGTGAATTAGATTGTCTACAAAGAGGAAAGAATCTAGTACTATGAAACTAATAATTATTTACGGACGCGTTTAGCGTGCATTTAGACATGTCCATATATCATGTGACTGCTTTGCCTGAACGCCTTGTTTCCTTGACATATGGTCTCTCCTTACTCCTGCTTCCCTCTATTTTGCGTGCGCTAAAAAAGATATTTTTAGTTCTGTATAGATACCTTCTTTACAGAATTAATTGCTTGTAGCCTTGCTCTATCAATTTCCGCTTTGGTGGGCTGTAATTTTTGAGGGAAGCGTCTCTCAAATTCTTGAATGGATGCCTTGGCAAATACGACATTTTTGAGAGGTTCCCAAGTCTTATCTTCAGAGTCATGGCCTCTCCACAGAATTTGATATTGGAAATTTTTCTTATTTTTACTACGTTTGGAGTCAATTATGGCCTCAATGGCACACAACTTTTCACCTGATTTGTCGAGTGTGGCAGGCTGGGATGGTGGATTAGTTTGGCCTGGTAAAGGGTTAGTAGAGGCTGGCCTCAGCAAACTAGTGTGAAAAACATTGTGTAATCTATCATATTTGTAAGGGAGCTGTAACTGATAGGCATGAGAATTTATTATTTTTGTCACTCAAATTGGGCCGATAATCTTGCAGTCTAATTTCTTAATTGGCCGTGTGGTTGTGATATTGCGAGCGTCAAGGAAAACTTCATCACCAACACGGTATGCAGGTGCTGGTGAGCGATTGCTGCTGATGTGATCTCCTGCTTTTCTCTAGAACACGTAAGATTTGAGCGTAGTACTTCGAGGATATCTGCCATATTAGAAGCAAATTCATTCCCAGCACTGGTGTGCTGGCGGAGGCTCTTTGAAGACGTTCTATCTGGTGGTCTTGGGGGCCAAAACTCATGCGCAGATGAAACCCTTTGTTTGCAAAGAATGGGGTGATTTTGGTTGAAGCATTGACAGCATTATTGGCAGCAAACTCGGCCATAGGTAGCCATTCGTAAACATCTTCCTGAGTATAGTCGATATAGTGTCTTAGATACTGTTCCATAAATGAGTTGGCGCTTTTTGTCTGACCATATGTCTCTGGGTGATAGGCAGTGGAGAGTGATATATTGATTTGAAGGCAGTGACAAACTGCTTTCCAAAATTCTTCGATAAATAATGGTCCTCTATCAGATACGATAGAGTCATACAAGCCATGGAGTCGCCAGATATCACGAACAAATAGCTTTGCAAGATCTTTCGATGTCATTTTTGTATGGCAAGGAGTGTAGTATTGTTCTTTGGTGAGGCGATCTACTACGGCCATGATGCTATTAAAACCGTTAAATTCGGCCAAAGGACCGACAAAGTCTACCAATATATTGCGCCAGCGTTGGGCTGGAAGAGGAAGGGGCTTGAGTGAACCTTGATATTTGAGGCGAGAGACTTTGTTTCGAATGCAATTATGACAGTTCTTGACAAATTGTTCGACTTTTTGGGAGAGGCGGGGCCACCAGTAATGGTCGGATATAGCTTGATATAAGGCGTTCTTACCTGAGTGGCCCTTTTCGCAACTATCATGGGAAGTTTGTAAAATCAGAATTCTCAACTCATTATCTGGGACGTAAAGTCTGCCGCGGAAAAAAAGGCAATTATTACGGATTTCACATTCCGAAAGGGAAACTTCTTTTGAATGTGGAATTCCTTCAGGCTATGTCGTCTCCGAAACTATTTTAGTCAGCCATCTGTCATTTCCTTCCCCATAGCCTTGTTCAAGTAACCGGGCTATTTTTGTGTCAAGCAGTTCTTCTACAATTTTTTGGAGGATTACTGGAGACAAATAAGACTTAGGTTTGAACTCTGGTACGGCTTTACTATCTTTCAGTTCTTCAATGATAGACTTGTCAAACTTGTCTGACAGAAGTAATGTTTGTCTCTGAAATTGCACCCGGAGGTCGAATCTATCACTAGGGAAATCTTGGGAGCGTCGAGTTATGGAGTCGGCTTTGGTGTTCTCTCTTCCTGGACGAGACTTTATGACAAAATCGAATTGGGATAAGAATTTGCTTCAACAAACTTGATGTCGAGATAGCTCTTTAGTAGTCATAAAATACTCAAGATTACGATGATCTGTGAGAACAGTGATAGGATGATATGAGCCTTGAAGCTCAGCTCTCCATCCCTCGAAGTATCGAACTATAGTCAGGAGCTCCTTATCGTAAATTTCGTAGTTACATTCTGCGCTCTCAAGTTTTTTTGACATGAATGCAATAGGATGAAGTTCGTTATTCTCATCTTTTTGAGAAAGTATTCCGGCAGAAACAAAATCAGAAGAGTCGGCTTCAACAAAAAATTCTCTCGAAGGGTCAAAGTGATGCAAGACTGGCGCTGTGATAAATGACTTCTGGAGTGATTCAAATGCTGTTTGACAGGCATTGGACCAGATAAATTTAACGTCTTTCCGGGTGAGCGCAATAAGGGGCCGAACAATTTTTGAGAAATTCTTTATGAATTGGCAATAGAAGTTTGAAAACCCTAGAAAGCCTTGTACATTGTCAGGAACTGAGGATAGAGCAGCACCCTCATATTCTTTCCATACACTACATCTGAATATTCTCTCATCTTAGAGCGTTTACCGGGCTACAATGGTTGCTATGGGTTACAAATGAAGTAATAGACTAGCAGCAGGCGCACCCCTTGAAGCCTTAGTTGCTCTGGTTACTATGATGTATATATGGGTTGGGTAGAGCCGATGTAGAGGGCCACGTCTTGTTTTCCGTCTTCCATTGACCTTGTCTCTTGTCCTAGTTTCTCTTGTCCCTTGTCCTCAGTTATAGCTAGAATCCCGAATTAATACCTTAGTCTATGACAAATCTTGTCAGATATCACTCGCACTTCTAAGTTATCTATAAAACACAACCCCTGGTGCCCTCGAGTTTGACATACATCTTTGAGGCAAGAGGGTGGTTTCCAGTCGACTATACATTGAACTTTCTGCGGATCCATTTTTACACCCTTAGTGGAGATCACTAATCCAAGGTAGGTCACTTCTTCAGCTTCGAACTGTAAAAGTTTAAGGAAATCAGAAGTACTTGAAGTCGTTAACACAATGGAAATGAATAATTTTTCCTTGGGGAAAGCTAAACTACCGTATCGTATCCTGTCCTTTATGTCTTTCGCGTACGCTAGTATTAATTCCCCCCTTTAGCCATATGAGAATTAATCCTTTCTTCCGGCTCCCTTCCTTGGCCCCTGAGAATCGTCCTTTCTCCCGGCTATATTCCTTGGCCCCTGAGAATCGTCCTTTCTCCCGGCTATATTCCTTGGCCCCTAAGAATCGTCCTTTCTCCCGGCTATATTCCTTGGCCCCTGAGAATCGTCCTTTCTCCCTGGCTCTCTTCCTTGTATTGTACTCCCCCATCTGGCACGTACCCCCTTTAATACCCCCTTAAAGTCCCCTTTCGTCTATCCAGGAGCGTTGCTTTGCCAATACCTTAACTTGGAGATGGAGTGGTCCTAGTGACCAGTCCCAATCCGGGCACAGCCCGTCACACGAACTCACATTTTTTATGTCACAATGTAGTCCAGCTCTTCCCAATGCGTCTAGTACAGTATTTACATGATCTCGATGTGAAAGGATATTGTCTGAGTAGATCAATATGTCATCAATGTATGCAGTACAGAATACGTCGAGATAGGGCCGCAAGACTTCATTGATACGAGCTTCAAAAGTTGCTGGAGCATTAGACAAGCCAAATGGCATAACCAGTGACTCGAACAAGCCATATCTGGTGTTAAATGCTGTCAACCATTCCTGACCCTCAGCAATCCGGATATGGTTAAACGCAGCAGTGATGTCGAGCTTGGTATAGTACTTGGCACTACCAAGTTTAGCAAGAGTTTCTTGTAGCAGCGGAAGTGAATATTGGTTTTTGATGGTGATTTCATTCAAACCTCGATAGTCAACGCAGAATCTTAAGCCTCCTCCTGGTTTTTTGGCAAATAGGACGGGAGCTGCCGCTAGTGACTTGCTAGTACAAATGAAGCCCTTGTCCAATTGTTCGTTCAGGTACTTCCGCAAGACTTGGAGTTCATCAATAGACATATTGTATAGAGGGCCATATGGAGGCGTTGTACCCGGCTTAAGATCGATTTTATGATTGCAATCCCTGTGAGGGGGTAATATGTCTGCACTTTTGTAGTCAAAAACATTTAGATGATGATGGTAATGTAGCAGGAGCTTTTTTGCCGGGTTAGGTCTATCTTTAGTTTGGAGAGCAATTTGGATATCTTCAAGTGAAAATCTAGCTAATTGCATGTCTGCAGCTGTGGGGTCGAATTTTGGTCTATCAGAGGTTTCTCCACTAACAGGATGTAGCGCTTGCAGTAATTTTTGTGCATCTATCAGATCAGTGGGGGATTAGGAGGAGCTTAGTTTAGTTGGTAGATTTTTGAGATTGACACCCAGCTCATGGATTCTAGCATCCACTTTGTCTAGAGAAAGGGAAAATATTTGCACGTCACTTTTCTTTGATAGCTTATAGAACACATCAGAACCAACCTTTCTTGGCCGTCCCTTACCAATTTTTTCTGCGTCAGCATCTGGGCTACTAGTACTACTT
Source organism: Blumeria graminis f. sp. triticale (assembly GCA_905067625.1). Lineage (NCBI taxonomy): Eukaryota > Fungi > Ascomycota > Leotiomycetes > Helotiales > Erysiphaceae > Blumeria > Blumeria graminis. The sequence goes on from LR898469.1 coordinate 1,485,290, forward strand.
TTAAAGTTCGGGGAGGAAGTTTTCTGCATGTGTCTGAGAGCACAATCAAAGCAATTTATTTTACAAAAGATTGAATCGAAAAAGACGGTATTCTGAGACCAATTTACTGAAGGTTTATGTTGTCTGAGCCACTTGCGACCCAAAATGAGTGTGACAGCTTGTAAGCCGGTAATTGCCTGTAGCCTGCGCTGTCTAACGCAGGCTTAGCATGAAACTAGGTAGGGACTATTCTTGGAACCAGGGTCTTACAACTTGGCAAACACCTCCAAGAATAGGGCACAAAAAGGGATACGAGAAGTTTCACGGATCCGTAATTAGAATTTTAATACTAATTTTAATTCGTGATAAGATTTAGGGGTAGTTAATTAAAACCATCAATTTAATAATAGCTTCCCCTATACAATTAGTTGTGTAAAAAGTCATGTAAGGATATGCAAGAGAGTCATGAAGAGAAGGACAAGAACACAGCCATTAATGCAAAGATATTGGCAAGAATTGATTACGATTAATTCCGGTTGGCAAAGGCTTCTACTCTTGTATATAATAGTTCGGCGTGAGAGAGATTTACTCCTCACGCAACGTCTTCTTTATTTACCCTTTACAATACATTTGTTCACCCATCTCTTCTTCGGGAAGACCATATATCCATTGCCCAGTTCTTCATCAGCAAGACCCACGTGTAACATCTACTGCAACTAGTTGCCCATTCATCTCTTCCTAGAGAAGACCTGTCATCCCTTTGACCCATTTATAATCTTCACTTACCACCTAGATCTTCACTAGGCTATACAACGCACCCCGTGGAACACCGTCAAACCCTCATCCCTGAGAAGAAGGTATACAAAAAGGGATACGAAAAGGGATACAAGAAGGGATACAGATATACGGATAGAAAACTGTGTCATTGGCCTGGATAATAATCATGTATAAAGTAACTGTTATTATCCTCTTCAATCTGTAGTTCACCATAGATTGAAAATAAACTACCTCTGACCACAAGGTTGCTCAAGTGCCTATGCTTAGACTGTGACAATGAGTTCATATTTGCCGAGTTTTGTGAGAAAAAATACCAGTGTCTCCCCGTGGCCATTCACATCAACGTGTACAGATGTAGTATGAGTAATACGTACGGCTGGTGTACTGTCCACGAGGTAAAGTTGACGTGGTTGATGGAGTAAATGAATGGGGAGATTACGTTTTTGCGCGAAGTTGATATCGTAGAAATCATCAGTTGCACCACAATCAAGGAATGCTTGGGTGGAAAAACTTATTTCATTAGACCCTATGGTGCACGGGAGAAGAAGATGATCTGTGTGGGGGGTTGAAAGGGATGAAATTTGTAGTTCTTTGCTTTCAATGATTACAGCACCTTCATCCTGTACCATAGCAGAATCTGATAACCTATCTGACTGACTACTCTGATATCTCTGATTGCAACAATGATCAGAGACTAAGCTTTTTCCTCCTCAAGGATAGTCTTATTATCAGGGGACTTTCTTTTGTCTTTATTCCAGTGAGCTTTAGCGCACACTCGTGCCTGATGACCTGGATTGTAGCACCAGCTACAAAGTTTATTTTCAAAACAGTATATTTGCTTTGCATTTTTCTCAGCTTCATTCCGAGGTACGCGATGGTTGATGGCATGTGCTGCTGTCCAAATAATGTTGGGGCTAGCTTTAGCAGCGCTCAAATCCATCATGTCTTCTCCAGCGGGAACAGGAAGAGAGTTTGTTGGCAGTAGAAAGGACGAGTGATTAGCAGGGGCTGGTTTATTCTTAGTATAATTTGGATTGGAAGATCGGAGCACAGCATCTATATGTCGAACTTCAACTAGGTATAAATTGAGGTCTGTAGGCATGTTTTGACGTAACATGACGCGGTTCTGAATCTGCAATACAATTTGCTGGTGGAGGGAGTCGTAAAAATGATTTATTAGTGCGTCGTCGGATAGACCACTCTTCTGAGCAACTTCAAACCAATCAGGGATGTGCGAGGAAGTGTCTTTTTGGCCCTGTTTAATAGTAAGAATCTGGCAACAAGCGTTATTACATTCGTCAACATCGCCGAATGTTTGCTCTAGTAAAGCCAAAATAGCATCACTGGAGAGAAACTTAACTGTGCCATCTCTGTTGATACCATGTGAAATCGTCGAGAATGCTTTCCCTCTGAGGTGAGACACCAAATATATCATCTTTGATTGCTCGGATTGGTACCAATCTTCATTAGCAAGAAACTTCATGTTCATTTTACGGACGAAAATTGGGAGTTCTTTGCACAGTTCAGGTGTGTCTGCCAAAAAAAATTCTGGGTCCGGGTGTTCAGGTGATTGGGGATGGCTTAATGGGGCACCTATGCCAGTAGCAGCAATTCTTGTTTCTAATTCGTGATATTTTTGTTTAAGAAGTAAGTTTTCCTTCAGTGCTTCAGAGCTGGCGGCAAACTGCTGTTTCATATGTTGGAGTTTTTGTTGTAGCAAATGATTTTGCTGTTCTAATTGGGTACTGGAATTGGTTATTGAATTCTTTGAATTTTGAAAGTTCTGCACTGTGTCTGTTAGCTCCTGGTACTTCTCAAGTAGTGTGTCGTAATCATTTTTGTATTGATATAATTGTTTTTCGACAAGTATATAAGAATTAGCTAAAGCCATGATTTCATTGCTTAGTCCTGTAATATTTATTTCTGTATTACCGCCTTGCATGGCGGTAATAAAAAGCTGATTTTTGGGGACTGAACAGAGCAGAGGATAGTTCTGGACAAAGCTAGCATCATGATCTCGAAACTCATTCGAGGAAGCAGCTGTTCTTGACTGATATTATGATGTGACGCCTCCTTCAAGATTCCAAGGGTTGTGATCCATTTTCGTTAAAGATTCTGAGTTCAAATTTAAAATTGGTCAAGTTGGGTGTAAATTTTTTCATAAGCTAATCTGAGGAGTATTTCTAAAAACGGGAGTTGAATATTACGCACTATGGCAGTAATAATTGTTTCTGACCTGGTAGACAATATGTCACAGTAGGGAGTGGGGTGGATGGTGACCGACGATGTCTGATCTGGTGAATTAGATTGTCTACAAAGAGGAAAGAATCTAGTACTATGAAACTAATAATTATTTACGGACGCGTTTAGCGTGCATTTAGACATGTCCATATATCATGTGACTGCTTTTCCTGAACGCCTTGTTTCCTTGACACAGACTCAATCCTCCGATGGACGACTTCATTCCTCACACATCGTCAGGTACAATTGCGTTTCTCCGGCGGGGTCACCACCCAGAGAGAGCTGGTCTATGGAGTCCCCCAGGGATCACCAATTTCGCCATTACTATTCCTTCTGTATATGGCGGGGCCGATGCGAAGTGATACTCCTAGGGTGAGATTTAGCTACGCCGACGACATCGGTATTCTCGGGTTCGGCAGCACAATAGCTGAGTCTGTCGCTGCGGTACAAAGCGAGACAGATCATCTTCTCGAATGGGCGCGGAATAATGCTGTTGACTTTGACACGGAAAAATCTGAAGTAATTCAATTCCAAGCATGACGCCGAGAGGAAGCAATTCGTATTCATGTAAACGGAACCCTAATTGAGCCTGCGGAGAATATTCGCTGGTTAGGCGTGTATCTAGATCAACGACTCAACTTTAAACATCATATAACTACGTGGTGCGGTAAAGCAGTAAAAGCTGCCCAGCACATGCGCCGCTTCAACTCTTCCTTTCAGGAAGCAGTAACCGGGCCGTTAGCCAACGCAGTAGACATGCGCGTTGTCTCGCTAGCAACCATTGGATCTGATGTCTGGCGGCCAGGGTCCAAACGCCCAACCATACGAGGAATAGTCACGTCATCTGCCTCCAACCTCTGCAGCTTGATTGACCGAGCTAACCTGATGGGATTGCGGGCTGCACTTCCAGTAATGAGGACAACACCAAATGTAGTCCTTCATAGAGAAGGGGAAATCCCGCCGGCAAAAGTCATACTTGAGGGAAACCGGCTTCGACTATTGGCAAGGCTTAAGACCCTTGACGATCGACACCCTTTGAGGATCTGCGCTTCCGTGTGCCCGAATGTCGGCACCCGGAAATACAAAAAGTCTGCCAAGTCCTCAGCCAGACCAGAAATTCAGATGTCACGATTACAGCGTGCTTACCGAGAGCTTCCGGAAGCAGAAGCTCCTGAAAGTCTGACGCCGGTGGTTTACTTTAGGAAATCAGGCTCAAAGTTGATGGAACGCGAAGGTTGCGTTAGAAGGGCTAGCGACGTGCCAGGAACGGACATTTGTGCACACTCGGATGGGTCATCGGAAGGACATGGACGCTCCGCCTGGGGTATCGTTCTGAAAAAGGATGGCAAACTTATCGGCAAAGGAAGTGGCATCAAGCACGGGGGAGAGGTGCTGGATGCAGAGATAGTAGGAGCAAGGAAGGCTCTGGAGGCCGCACTGGAGTTCTTGGAGAACGAAAAGTGCAGGAAAGTAGGAGGGTCGCAGCTAATCCACGTGTTTCTAGACAGCCAGCAGGCTGTAAGGGCACTAACGACAGGCTCGTCCTCAACCAGCCTTGAAGATGTACGCAAATTCCGTGCGTTATCTAATAAGGCTGAAATATCAGTGAAGTGGGTTCCAGGGCATGCAGGAATCCTGGGAAATGAAGAGGTAGACGCCATTGCCCGTGCAGCACTTCGAGAATCGCTAGCCCGGATACGCAACCAGGATCCAGTACTCTGGCACATCTTCGAGGCCTCATGAATGGCAGACGGTAGAGATTGCTGGACAGTTAGTGGGAAGAGGCCTGTCCGCCTAAATACCGCCAACTCAATCTACAGGTGCGGAGACGCAAACCACCTGAACTGTCTCTCTCTAGGCACCTCCTCCGGGTACAAATCGCAGCACGAACGGGTCACGGCAATTTTGCGGCATACCATCGTCGTTTTAATAATCCACACGCTCCTATGGAGTGCTCTTGCGGGAAGGAAACTACTCCAACCCACTTCATCCACTGTAGCCGTCACGCACAACAGAATCGTAGGCTAAGAAAGTCAATGTCCCACGTTGACTTTATCAAAAAGCTTCTCGGGCCCAAGTGCCACGATAGCTTCAAAAAATTTGCGCAGGAAACCGGCTATTTTGATAGACGACCTGGCCACTCATCCACTGCTCTCAGCGGGGATCAGGTAAACTAGTCATTGCCACAACGCATGACACGAAAGGGAACGAGGCGAGAAGTGTCGTTTCTCTGAGGAAATTTTTCTGTACTTGGATTTAGGGTTGAAGGATGGAGTTTCGATTTCGGAGTCGGAGTAGGTGGTATCTTCTGAGTTATTATTTACCTTCTACTTTTTCTGTAGCGGGTCTCGCGGTTGGAATGAGTTGGGCCTGTAAGCAGTGATCCCCGCCGGCTCCACCAGTCTTGTACCTATAGTGGACCTAGAGCTTTAGCTTAGGACTTTAAAAAAAACAAAAAAAACAGAATCGTACAACTCTTTACTGAATCACTACGATCGATCGTGAAACCACCCCGTAGTAATTCCAACAGCATCAGATTTTAATTGCGTATACAGCTATCTAGCTATGACACAATATCAAAGAAAAGTACAGAATAGATGATTCAACGTAGAGGAAGAGCACTAATACCTCAGATTTCATTTGTAAGGATCACTGCGAAGTTATGGTGGCTTTTTCTTCACCCCAAGTCAACCCTCATCCGTAAATACCCACCCAGGGAAACATCTCAAAAACCCTGAGTTATCCAGGCATGCCTCCGTCATCCATCAACTTTTCTCCTCGCGAAATGTGATTTGAGGTGTCTCCTTCCCAAGTGGAGTAGGTGCCCAGGCTACTCAAACTATACCGGAGAACACCACCAGGAGGCGGACCACATCACCTTCCATCGTTTGCTTATTTTTAAAGTGTCAGCTGCACTCTCGCAAGCGAATTCTTGGCGCGCACAAAGCCCAATTCGAAAAACTCCTTGCCAACAATCGGAATTTCATGCGCTTCGAAATAATGCCCTTCCTTCGCATCATCTTGTCAACTTGTCCTGACTACTCTCACGTCCATCACAAAGAACTGTCTCCCAGAATTGTGCGCAACGCTTTGTTTCGTCCTTCGGATATGAATATCGGCGTGGGCGTGTATTTGGCGACCAGCTGAGGCCAGAGAGTAGTCGATGAAAGGTGTGGTCATTGGAATGAGGATGTACTAGGTCGTACTTGTAGACTTTATGAGACTTAAGTAGAAATCAAACTCGTTGGGAGCGAAAAAACGACGTGGAGGAGTAATTTGAATCACTGCCCCGTGGGCCAACTTCTTTGATGTTGCGAAATTTGACTGAACTTGGCTCTGGGAGAGTATTTCACTCCCAGGTTCGTACAAAACACCGCGTACAGGTATTCATTCTTGCCCTCCAACCCAAGCAGTCTACTTCACACGTTTAAACATACAAAAGATACGAAGGTTCCAATAATCCCTGCTTGGGCTGTCGGGGTGTCAAATCAGGATGATTGGAAATACTACATATGTTCATGCTCGGATCGTCTTTAAAGTCTTCATAATTGCTATTGCCAGTCCTATGTCACAGACTCCTTATACGTCGTATGACTGTTTAAATGGAGCCGAATTTACTGAGAGAGAGAGGTGTGTTTATTGTACTACTTGAGTTTATGACTGTAAGACTTTGAGCTCCTCTCCAGCCCTGGCCACACATTGAGTATTGATCCTATCCTGTTTTGTTGCTTGAAGGATCATTGATATATTGCCTGTGATGAATAGCCACTTAGCTCAATATCTACCCAAGGAATTTAGCCACCTTTTCCACGGAACCTCCTACCCAAAAAAACAAAATGGTAGCAATGGAAACTGCGTGCGTAGGAAGAAGTCTCAAAAAACCTGCATCCCCAGTCAGGCTAGGCCTAGACACCGGGACCATACTAGGTGCACATATTCATCTATATCTCCCTTATTTGTAACATTAGAAGCTATCTTGATCCAATTATCTCCGTATCGGGTGCTGGGTACGCTCCGGAAACTCATCGGATGGCATCTCCTCCATGATCAAGGGTTGGTGATGAGAAGGGCTCCAACCCTACCATCTAATCTGATCGTGATTAGCCTCATGATAATAGTGATGGAGGAATGTGTTGAGAGATGAAGACGATACAGACCGCGAAAGCGATTGGGAATCCTCACCGAAATGAGGACTTTGTTACCCAATCTCGGCTATGCAGAAACTACAGTGAGATCTGAAGGTTCGTAGGGAACAGCACCGATATGTGACGTAGATAATCCCATTTCGCTCAGTTTGTATTGAATAACCGTCGTGCTAGCAGCCCAAAGATAGCCCAAAATTTTCAAAAAAGTGAAGCGTAGCCACTGCGAAGCACCTTAGAAAGTTTTAAATCTTTTTAAGGGTCGACTGCCTTGACGAACCTTCTAGGTAATACCCTTCCAATCTTGAGTCCTTCATTCCAACCACTTCCAAAGCTTCCCCTACTCGGCATCTTTCCATTAATGACTCGCAGGCTTTAATTTATTCATAGAAATATTATACTGAGCAATCTAAGTTTGAAGTCTTCCGATAATTTACCGTCAACAGTATTGGACAAAAGGATCGTATGTTGTGTTGGGACTTTTTTCGGGATTAAATAGGAACTTGACATTGTCTGGTGTCGAGGGAGAATGTGATACTCAGATTGAAAAAAAATCGGCCTGAATGGTGCTAATTATTTCATTATGGTTAAGTTGTCGAGAGATCTCTGCAATTTGAGACTCTCGACCAAAATAAGTCGTGAATTATTCCTTCTGACATAAATATCAGTCGAGAATAATCGAGTCGACCATTGGAGAGTTCTTGTGTCTTTGCACTGGGGGGATATTACAGTCACAGGCTCATATAAGACGTTTCTTACAAAAGTTCAGCCTTCATCCTCCAATGATGGTTGATTACCAAATGGCGTTGTGGATGATTGTACATCGTATCACGTGGTAGGCACAGACTCGCACAAATCTTAACCGAGGTGGATTACCCACCAACAAGAATGGAATTCTAATTTCCACCGCAGCGACAGTTCGGAATTCCAACCACAACGACCACGACGGATCAATCTCCCCTCGTACTTCAAGAATAATGGCATCTGGAGTCCCAAACATAGTGATGTAAATATGGCCTATGTCAAACAAAAAAAAATTAAGAAATAAATCAACTAACGCAAACGTTTTTTAGTTCGAAGCGAAGAAAGTTTGTCGCCGACGGTGTTTTCTATGCCGAGTTAAATGAGTTCTTTCAGCGTGAACTCGCCGAAGAGGGTTACTCGGGAGTCGAGGTTCGAGTAACGCCAACCGTCACAGACATCATCATCCGGGCTACTCATACCCAAGAAGTTCTTGGTGAACAAGGACGCCGAATTCGCGAGCTCACATCCCTTATTCAAAAGCGCTTTAAATTCCCCGAAAATTCAGTTTCTCTCTACGCCGCCAAGGTGCAGAATCGTGGTCTTTCTGCTGTTGCTCAATGTGAGTCACTAAGATACAAACTGCTAAATGGGCTCGCTGTTCGGAGAGCGTGTTATGGTGTTCTTCGATTCATTATGGAGAGTGGTGCAAAGGGATGCGAAGTTGTTGTCTCTGGTAAATTACGTGCTGCTCGCGCGAAAAGTATGAAGTTTACCGACGGCTTCATGATCCACTCCGGTCAGCCTGCGGAGGATTTCATTGATTCAGCGACTCGACACGTTCTTTTACGACAAGGTGTTCTTGGGATCAAAGTCAAGATAATGCGAGGTTCGGATCCAGAAGGAAAAGCTGGGCCACAGAAAACTCTACCTGATTCTGTAACAATTATTGAACCAAAGGAAGAGCAAGTCATTCTGCAACCAGTAAGCACAGATTATGGGGCCAAGGCAGTCGCAGCCCAGGCAGCAGCAGAGGCAGCTATGGCATCGGAGCAGGTTGAGGAGTCTCACATCGAAGAATGATCGTCGCAATAACCCCTTGTAGTTAATAATTATCGGCGGTAAAATAGTTTTGATGATCGACCGCTCAAGATCTATTAATATCATAACAATAGACGAGCCATATCTGATTATTTACGCGTCTAGCTAAATATTCCACGTGAACTGACGTCTTACTACCCCCCCACCCTCCGAACCCGGCTTTCTTTATTTTTAGCCTGTGTATATTGGGATGTCGTTGTGGCCATATTATACAGAATGCCTCCACTGGCACATAAACCAAACGCCTAAGCACTGTGCAACCACAACTAGGGAGCTGCCGGATTTTTGGAGTCATTATTCTTGCACTTAGTTGTTGCCCAACACGCCACCATCGTTCATATTCTTGACATGAATCTAAAACCGCACAACGCCGAGCCGGTACGAAAATAATGTCAACTGGACGGTAGCCTTGCTATACGACCGGATTTGATGCTTTTCTTTTTCCCTTGTGTGCTGGTACTTCCATTTTGTTTCCTGCCGACGTGACCACTAAGGTGTCCGTTGGCACGACCAGGAGGGTTATCTTCATCACTTTCTTCATTTAGGTTTTGAAGCCCGAATCCAGAATTTTCAACGTCGTAAGCGTGGATGAGACTCTGACGATCACCCCTTGCATATTCGTTGCTATCAAGACTCATTCTGTGAAGGTCATCGCTGTGCCGAATCTGCATACTTCTTCTAGTTGATAATTGTGAAAGAGGATCGGTAGCTATACCTTCTTCACGGGCATTGCTTACCATCCTATGGCCATCTGGGTCGCCTCGAGACAAATTGAGCAGGTAAACACCTGTGAATATTACTAAAAATCCACATAGCAAGGATATTGTATTAACAGAGTCCGAGGTGTTAAATCCACCGTAAAGGATGAAAGATGCACATAGGGTTGCGGTAGTAAATGTAACATAGTAAAGAGGGTTCACACTGTGCAGATATTATTAGCATGTTACTGATATTTGATCTAGTTTGACTTACATTGAAGATGGAAATTGACTCAGGGCCTTGTTGAAATAATTCATTTGTGTAAGAATGCAAACTCCGGTAAGGATGATAAACACATATGTTGATGGATGTGTGAATTGATTTTTACCGGCAAGAGTCAGCTTCACGGCAATTCCAAATGCTTTCACTGACATGACTGAAACTGAGCCAACAGTAGAGCAAATTGAGAGGTAGATTAATGGATTTCTTTTCCCATGTACAGGCGCGACCCAATATATCATTATTGTGTTGAAGACTACCACCAGTAGACAGAATATTAAAAAACCTACGCCCTTATTAGGGCTTTCACAAGATGCCCAAGACTACCTTATGAACTCACCAGGTTGAATCGCATAGTGTAGAATTTCGTCGATAGTCTGTATGTCTTTGTCTGGAGGCGCATGCAGCACGATAATCACTGATCCTATGAGGCATATTGCACAGCCGAGTGTTCCTAAAATACCAAGAACCTCTTGTAAAAAATATGATCCTAATACCGCGCCGATTAGAACGCTTAGTGCACCCAGAGGTGTTACAAGGATGGCTGGCGCGAAGGCATATGCTGCGAAATTGGCAACTTCGCCAACGATTACTGTAGAGTTAGCAATTTATACAACATGGTTGCTCGGGGTTAGATACATGCTATGATTCCTGCCCACCATATTGGGCTTTTTAAGTATGTAAATCCATCACCTTCGAAGCCGTGCCTCTCTTCGGCGTCCATCAGTCCCTGGATGTAGTAAGTACTTGGCGACACTCTGTTTAGATCTAGCTAGAAGCTGGGTCAATCTTTGAATTACCTTTTTCGTAATAACAAAGCTGGTACCTATTATTGTATTAGAGCTATATCCACATGAGAGCACGAATACCTAGACCTACCAATTGCCATAGTAGACGTGATAGCTAGCGCTAATCCTATGTATCTGTATTACTTATCAGTCACTCGTAATTATTCTATTCCTTGCTTTCAAAACTTCCTTATCCAACGTACTTGTCTTCCAGCATCTTCGTGTTGATGAAGATATTATGCTCTTATACGATGCAAGTATGATAGGATTTTAATCAATAGCTTCCAGTTCTGTGATTCTTGAATTGTATTTTGATTCCCTACGCGATCGCAAATCTCTAAGAATGACGTGATCTATGTGAAGAGTTCCAGTCGCGGCACCGAGCTTGAATACCCTTTGATGAATCTTCCCTTGTTAGTAAGCTATTGTGAATCGAAGAAAACGTTCGAAATTTGCGACAATAACTATCGGATTTGTATTGTGGTGACCCTTGGGTCGCGCAAGGCTTGGTGGAATTGTAGTCTCGAGGAAAGGTAGTGTTGGTCTAATCCCTCCACAGCTGAAGAAAGGTTGGCGAGGAATGTAGCCCCAATGAAACCTAGAAAGAGTACATCACATCAAGCTCCCGCTCATAGAAGGACTCATTCAGTGAACAATTCGAGAATATTCATATTCGTAGGCCAGTGATGATGGTGATGATTCGTATGCTAGCTAGGATTACATCTGAGGACATGGACTTAGGGGATCGCTAGTCTGATGATTTGGCATACTATATTGCATAAACATGCCAGCTAATAATTTGTGCATAGAAGACACAGTTTCAAGAGTTCCCAAATCCAGTTTTAGCTTGCACCCCGTTACAAATCCATTCCATTCACGCCCTTTTCCGCAATAATAGAGTTCTTTATAAAACCACAACACCTGAATACTAAGGCGATAAACAATCCACCAAGATCTACAAATCCCTGTAACAGCTGTAGTCTTGGATACGATAATACTATTGAGCAAGAATTCATGTGCATGTACCTGCTAAATTTACCGATCCATTTTCCTGACTTTTCTCAAAGTCAACTATTGATACTGTTCTTCGAAGTATTGCTTCATGCCATAATATATGAACTGTTGAGCAGAGGGACGTCACGATACATCATACATGGGAAGGGGGTATAGTAGGAAGGCATTGTTAGCTTCTTTGACTTACTGTTATTATCCACCTAGCTTAAGGTTAGTATTCTTATTAATTTAGGCGCATTGCTGGATCGGACTGCTAAGGGCATTATCTGTTTCCACTTTAATCTGACTTGAGCCAGAAAATTAAAAGAGCAGGAAATCGAAGGATATTCCGTCTAGTTTAAACTGCGAATATCAGTGACGATTAAGCAATAGCTAATCATGGTCGTAGACGCTTAGAAACTGTGTTAGTGTTAGTACAGCGGATTCATAGATCTGGAGCCAGTGGCGCTAACCCTTTACTTCCTCAATTTTTTCCGCTCCATAGGATTCTCTAGATCTTTTCCCGATTGTTGGTGGTGATTTACTTTCCACATTCAGCGGATAATTAAGAGTAAGTAAATTTTCCGCATTAGACTTAGAAGACTCATGTTCAACTTCATCTTCGTCCTCATCATAGTCAATTTCATCTTCGTATCCGATGCTATCGCTAGACATAATCTCCTGCGGGTCTCCTACAGGACTGATGTAGGGTACTTCTCTAGACTCTTCAACACAAACATCTTCTAGTTTGAAGTTTTTATTAATTTCTATGCTTCCAGTTGACGCATCCTTATTCTTGACATCGTGATAGTCTATAACTGACCCGCTATCATTATCTGCCTCAGATCTGATTCGGTATTCTTGTGCGATGACATATCTACTAAGACCAAAGTTTTGGGTTTCGACGTCTACCTCCGGTGGCCCTCTTTGATATTCTCCGCCTGGTCCACTCTTTGTAATTTTTAGGTCATTAGCATCAACTAAACTGTTAATTTTAATATTACCATATACTTCTTCTGCAATGTCTGTTTCTTCTACTGCAGGAACATTATCATTTTTTTCAGAACAATCTTCTCTGTCGGAATCACCTTGAGTGACTTGTGATGGAATTTCTAGTCCATGACCACAGGGGCTTGTATTTGAGCTATCTAAAGGGCTGTGTTCTGGGGTCTGTCTCTCAGAAATATGTGAGTTAAGGGGGATATGATGATGATGATTATCAGGTGTATCGGGAAAAGTACTTTTCATTTCGGGTGGATCAGTTTCATGCATATAATTTGAAGTTATTCGATCATCTGAGCGATATACGGCACTTGTGTTTTGATCTGGAGCAGCCGCGCGCGTACTACTTGATGCGGAACTATCATCAAACTCATCCTCGGAGTAACCGATGGTGTCGCCATCATCTTCAATGCTACTTCTGAAGGCAGTTTTACTTTTTGATTCGGTGCATCCAATAACACTGTTTTCTGTATCAGGGGGGGGTTTACTTGATGGGTTTAAATTCATCTCTTCTTGGGGCCTTGACGGAGATGGAACACTTCCAGTCTCTATGTAGAATTCCTCTTCTCGTTCATGTCCACGGTTTTCGAGTAACTCAGGACTTTTGTCCGGGGAGAAATCATAATTTCTTGTCGGGCTTCCTGCAAATTGTTTATCAGTATGAAGGTTTTCTACCTTTTCCTCATCAATATTTTCGTCGTAAGAGCACTTTTCTCCATAGTACACTTCAGTACTGGCCTCATTAAAAATTGTATCTTCGGTATTTTGGCTATGATCGTTCCAGGCAGTTATCTCAGATAGACCCTTTCCATGGTTGGCATACAACGTTATCTTCGCCAGTCCCATTTTAAAACTTTTACGGATACCAAGGTCGATGTAGAAAGGCTCTTGTGATTCAATTCCGTCATTTAATAGTAGCTGATTACGTAGCTCAATAACCTGAGATAATGTCATATCTTGGGCTGATGTAGATCCCTAGTCACTAGATGTTAGACAGGGTAAACTCACAGTAATAGCGCCTTACTTCTTCTGTTTGGAGACCAAAGTCTGGAACTGAAATGAAGAGCTCATCTTCATGACTCAGATCATCATGAATGACGTCTCTAATTGCTTCAAAAAGCTTAGAAAGAGAGTTTTGAAGGATTGAACGATCTGTTAAAAAGAAAGAATTTGGATCATCAGAATCAAATGTTGAAAAGAGGGCATACTCGTTTGATTGATACAAGATAGTTACATCGTTAGATACGATTCTTCCTTGTGCACAACACGAGACTTGTTGACCAGAATCAAGAATTTTCGAGCTGTCTCTGTCTTCTGGTCTAACTTTAGCTTTTGTGGCACCTTGGTGGCTTTCTAATGCGGATGTTTGTGAGCCGGGGCTCATACCGCAGTTAGTGACTTTTGGATTAATTTTTTTGTAAGGGATCAATTGTTCTTCATCGTGTACAAGCGTAAAGTTTTCTTCTGAATTCTCTTCATTTTTACTATCAACTGTTCTTTTACTTATTTCTAACGGGTCTTCCTCAAAATTTTCCCTAGAATAGCAATTTTGAAAGTGTTCAGTCTTCAAGTCATCAACACCTTGGTATTGCGCGGTATCTCTGGGAATCTTAGGATTAGTGACCTTCGTGGAGTCTCCAAGAGGCGTTTTGGGATCAACTTCATTATGACTTTGGATTTCAATTGAATCTCTGGGCGTCTCACAATCAAGGGGAGCTTCAGAGTCCTTATCAGGCGATTCTGCATTAGCATCATCGGGACAATTGTGTTTAGCAGAATCTCTGGGAATCTCACAAACAAGAAGCTTTTTGGAGTCCTTGTGAGGTATTTCTGTATCAGGGTCATCGGGAGAATGGCGTGCAGAAGAATCTCTGAAAATCTTAGATTCAAAGAGGTTTTCTGATTCCTTGAGAAGTAAACTTGAAGTTAGTCGGCTTTCTGAAGTCAAAGACATAGAATCTTCTTGAATCTGCTCTCCACAATCCCACATCGATTCCGCATCATTAATATAGTGTGTTCTATCATCTTCATCGACCATCAAGTAATCGTTTGCAGTAGAAGGATGATTTACATGATAAGCGTGAGTTACTTCTGCGCTAACAACATCTTCAAGTACAGCGTCCTCATCTTCGGGTGCTGTCAAATCAAAGTCAAAGTCGAAATCTTCATCGCCGTAAGGTACAGATGATATTTCCATGATATCTTCTGCCATCATCGAAGTTGAAGGTTAGGCGTCAATCAGGTCTTCGTAACTCAACTTATGCCATTTACAGTTTCCAGAGAAATTAAGTATTGAATGCGCGATTAACCGAATAGTAACGTGTAGGGCTGTTTATCTGAAAGACTGAGAGCTGTCCATCCTTGTCTAGACTGATTTAAAGCTATGCCGCATCAGGTTAAGCTTCAAAAACCGCATGATGTGGCTTGTAAGATACAGCTATGGGGACCATGACAAACCGTGTTATCTAAGGCTTGAACATCACATCTTGTAGCCATTGAACATCTCGAGGAAAAATGGTAACAATTTGCCACTAAATTATTGCATTATAATTAATGACTTGTCTAGGTAATTCTTGCAGCTTCAATTTGTACGAGGGGTGGCAAGGCTGTCCTCTCAAGGCAGTTTCGAGAAATGCAACGGTCACGCGTCGAGGCACTTTTAGCATCTTTTCCCAAGTTGGCAGATTCGGGGACTCAACATACGACTGTCGAGCAGGATAACGTCCGATTTGTGTACCAACCACTAGACGAGCTGTACATGGTCCTCGTCACCAATCGCCAATCAAACATCCTACAAGACATCGATTCACTTCATCTTTTTGCACAAGTTGTTACAAGCACCTGTAAATCTCTCGATGAACGAGAGATTCTTAAAAATGCATATGAACTTCTTAGTGCTTTTGACGAGCTCGTAACGTTAGGATACAGAGAAAATTTAACAATTAGCCAAATAAAAACATTTCTGGAAATGGAAAGTCACGAAGAAAGAATACAAGAGATTATCTCGCGTGTAGGTGATATCGTTGATTGTTCTTAGTAACAAATTAACTTGCTAGTAGAACAAGGAGCTCGAAGCAACAGAGGAACGTAAGCGAAAGGCGAAGCAACTTGAAATGCAACGGAAAGAGGTGTCTCGGTCGAATAGGAATGCTGCATCCCGTACGCCAGTCTTTCCAACATATACTCCGCCGGCGCGTCCGACTGTGACAGACACTTACGACTCATATGAAGCAGAAAAGAATAAACCCTCTAAGTATGCGCAGAAAAACTAGTTTATCGCATTAATTTCTAACACACTACTAGTACAAATGCACTGAAAGGCAAAGGAATGCAACTTGGCAAAAAATCTAAGACTAGTGACATGTTCGAGCGCGTTAAAGGGGAACTTGGCTCCCATATAGAGGAGGCAAATAAGTCTTTATCGCTCAACCAATCTGCCACGGAAAACATACCATCACAAGCAAGCCAAACGGCATTACTCTCAGAACATGATGCAATTCATATCACAATATCTGAAACTATCAACGCAAAGCTCTCAAGAGAAGGCACACTAAACTCACTAGAAGTAAAAGGAGACCTACAACTAAGAATATCTGACCCGACTTTGACTAAGATTAAGCTGGACACTGTAGCAAACTCAAGTTACAATGTACAATTTCGGACGCACCCTAATGTTGACAAAGGTCTCTTCAACAAATCAAAACTTATACAAATGAGCAACGCCTCAAAAGGATTCCCTGTCAATAACTCTGTTGGGGTTCTTAGATGGAGGGCTACACCCAAGGCTGATGATTTAGCAGCTATTCCTTTAACGATAACTGTCTGGGTAAATAAAGGCTCCGATGATAACTACAATATTACGGTCGAGTACGAGTCAACAGGTGGAGATGTTTTGGAGAATGTAGCAATTGTCGTTCCTTACGTCACAAGCGAACCAGTTGTTTCAAGCTTTGACGCCACGTATGAGGTAACCGGTGACAGCATTGAATGGTCAATTGGTGTAGTTGACGAACATAATCTGTCCGGCACTTTTGAGTTTGAAGCACAAGCTGGTGACGAAAATGAATTCTTTCCAATGCATGTTCGGTTTGGAAAGAAGAGTCCCTTCATTGAAGTTGATGTAGGTAATTCCACTATAGCTAGAGATATCCACTAATATCGAATAGGTTACCAACGTGACACTACTAGAAATAGAAGAGTCAGTGACTTTCTCCAAAGAAATTAAATCAGTAGCCGATACGTATATAATTGAATAAATTCACCAATAATTTTGATAAAAAGGAGTTATAAAAACGGCTTGTATAAACCGGGCAGTTATAATCACAAGATTACCAATGTTTATGAATCCTAAGTTTTACCGACTGTTTATAAGATATTTTCAGTGAGCTGCCAGTTAAATCTCAAGCCGAGACATTGATCTGAAGTCTAGCCCCGAGACAGTTTTCTATAAGGCTACCACTTTGCGATAGAGACCAAAAGATGTACCGTTCTGATCACAATCCCCAGCGGTGGAAATTATATGACGAATAAATTGTGGAGTTTTATCTGGGTTTTGCTACAGTCCATAAGAATAAATTCAGATTTTAAATTTGAAACTGCACAATGAGAAGATAAATAGGCTAATATCTGTAGATGATGCCCCTAGGGTTTTTGGCTGTGCTAGTATATGACTCTCTTTCTATAATTCATTATGACGATTATACATAAGGAATAGAAATATGCTGTGATAACGGAACCCTATATAAACCTGCTTATATATTACAGCATATAATTACTCATCCTCAGACAGTAGCAATGCGATCCCATCACAACCAACCTGTAGAGGCCTAAGGAGTAATGTGATGGCTTCCCGAAACGTCACTACCGTTGTAACAGCAGATGGGAGTCGAAAAGTTTGCCTAAATTATCTTACCTCATCAGCTCGGTAGCAGCTAAATGTCTGAAGTCATACTAAATCAACGTAGTTATATGATACTCTTGTGAAGACCTGGGTGATTAATTCTTAATGACGATTGCAGATTTCAAAAGCCTTTTGACTTGATTTAGAAACATATAGGTAGACTAGTTGGCACTGTCGAGTTGTGGAATTTTACGCTTTGCGAACGAGACCGATTAGAATAATACAAAAGAACAGCAACTTCTGTTCAATTATCTCAACAGCGAATATCAAGTGAACATACTTGGCCGGGAGCTGCAGGAACTGATAAAAGCCAGTTAGGTACCCAACCTCTCTTGAACCTTATGAACATTAAATTAACAAGAAAAATAACCTTGGTGCGAGGGTGTGATAAAGTGTTAGAGGGGTAGTGGTTTTCTTGCCTTGGATCTATAACAATCTAATGTGGACTTGGTTTTTGAACACTAAAATGTGACTAGTTATTGATTATAAAATTTTCTATGGTATTCTTAATTTTCCTGTACACCACTTTATTTATGTGTGAGAACTTGGTATCGATTCCCCTCTTGACCAAGAATAATAATACGTTGATCATCTTTTGAGAGATTGATACCATCACGTCTAACCTCTAATCTCTCAGCTACAAACTTATCGTCATGCGGTATTTTTAATGGGTTGAAAAAGCGTGTGACGTCTTCATTTGCGACCATAGTAGGTTCAGGGACCCTACCAGATAAAGTGTGCGGAGCATAATGTGGATTAAACGTTGGTGCTGCCTGGCCTTTTAAGGGCTCCAACGGGAGTTGAAGCAAATGTGGAAACCCTGATAATATTTAGATTATTTAATGATCAGCTAGGCTTATAAACGAACCATTATCTTCCCAGATAACCAATAACGAATGAGTGTTAGAAAACCTTATATCTTTAATTTTGCCAATACCAAGCTGAACGGAAAAAGATTCTGTGGTATTAACTGTGCTTTTTCCATTGTAAATCGACAATATGATTCGGATAATTTGGACTAATACAATACTAAGTAATTGATAGCTTGATGTTTTATCGATAACCTACCAGAATGCGGATTTCCTTTAGGCACGAATGCAATGTAAGACCAAAGATTGTTTGTTTCCTTCCCGCCATTATTAGCTGAGTTATGATGTAGGGTCTCAGATAATTCACATTTTTTACAAGTTGCATGTCCACAGGGCTATTTGCCTCAGGCGCACCGATTGAATGGCCTTTATTGAGTATAACATTTCTTTTTTCTTCATCTGCTATCTGGTCGAATATAGCTGAAGCTTGATGTGATAACTCTTCATAAACACATTCAATGTTGAGAATCGAATTTTTGAGGGAAAAAGCTTTCTTAGTACTTTGAAAGTGTTCATTAAGGCTTTCGCAAAATTTCTGGCTGCTATGAGAAATTTTGACTGTATCACGCTCTTCTGTTGGCGAAGGTTTTGTAAAGTGAACTTCGAGGTTGCTGTTTGTCATCATAGTTTGGAGATACAGTAAAACTTTGCAATAATTTATCGATGCCTCCTTTTCGGAGCTTTCATCGGTTATATGTGATTTATCAGAAGCGAGGCGTTCAATCTCAGATCGGAGCCATGTTGAAAAGGAAGAAAAAAGTTCAATTTCATCAATTGTGTGCATCAATATTCTGGACGAAATTAAAGATAGACAAGAAGAAAGATCCATAAGTGCCTTTATTTGCTGGCTAGTAAAACCGACTGTATGTTCGGAGTCCTGAAATTTTGCAATGCCTAGAAGTCTGCTCAAAATAGTAGAAAAACGCTCGAGGGCTGGAAGCATATTTTCGTGCACGATTCGCTTCATATTTTTGAGTCCTGTAGTGACTGCTTTATCCCATCGTCTTTGACCCTGCTCAGATTAATTAATGCAGGATACTGAGTATCTTGCTTACTCTTTCAGATAATTCGTTGACAAGCCATTCTTTGACAACAGGAAAAGTGTGCCCAGTAGCTACTGAATGATATAATGCCTGCACAATATCACCTTCATTTCTCTCCTTAAGAACTTCATTAATATTTCGAATAAATTTTTCAGGCAATTCTCTTGTGTTCCTCCACTCTATGGCCAATAAAGATTGGACCTGACGAATGTATCTTAGAAGATTCTGTAACGTCGTGGAGCGAGATGCAAGCAAAGATAAATATCTACTTGAGGCTGATATAAATCGGAGGTCCAGCGCCATAAATTTCATATCTAAGCCTTCATGGTCTTTCACAAGTAACACGTGAGTTGAGCTACTTTTGTGAGAAGCATGAAATATAAGGTATGAAGATTTCTGGCCAGTGGTCCACGTATTAAAAGACCCGATTAGAAATGTGTCGTAAATACTGATTAGCATTTTCCCACTCTTGGTGCCGACTATCATTATATCAACTACATTATTATTTCCGAGATTACGTGGACGGAAGACGGCGTCTAACGAGGATCTACTACAGAAAACATCGTTGCTGGACTGGCTTGTAAGCCTCTATTTTTTGAACGTGGTGTAGCTTACAAGTTTCCTCCAGTGGGTAAAACGCTGAGTTTTGGGAGGCTTGTCTCAATTTCGATTGAAGATAGATCTCTCGGCAAATCTAAACGGCATTGGAGATCTAATATTTCATTATCCTCAAGTACTTTCCATGGCTCAAAACTTTTCACTATATTGACAGAACTAGGTGATTGTGCAGTAAAGTTCGAAGACCATCCTATGCACGTGACTTCAGACGAGTAATCCTGCGTAGAAAATTGATGGACGATTTTCCCTCCTTCTGGACTTATAAGTTGTATAGAAGAATTACTCCAAGCAATAGCAAGAAGTTGGCCTGTATTCTGTGAGTTCTCCCATCTTGATCCCTTGAGAGTATTATACCGTCTTGCTTCCATTGGATTCTTTCGACTCGATGTTTACTTTGCTGGGAGATTCCACAAACACGTTCCCCATTGAGACGAAATATGTACACGCCTTGGTCTTTGGTAGCAAGAGCTATGAGGTCCATGGATGGACAATAACTAACAAGTCCCGGTATTATAGTTTGGTGAAGAACCTTATCACTTATAATTTGAAAATCCATGTGGAAAAGTTGTAGGAGTAATAATTTAGCCAGGACAGTAGATCAAAAGAGTTGTGAATACTGTAGAAATTGAAATCTGACGACCCAGGGAAATTAGCGACTTCAGAGAAAAACATATTTCAACTTCAAGCGCAGTAGAAAATAAGTGACGTGAAGTTTCGTAATCGTTGTCTCCACAATTACAACTTACATAAATTATTGTCGCATTGCTGGCCAGAGAAGTATGTCATTTCAGGTTTCCAATTTATTCCTAAATCTGTACAAGGGGTGAAGGTCAGTTATCAGATTATCAAATGCGCGAGAACGCCATAATAACCTGCTCACACGGAAAAGAGAAGTCCTCCAACCACCTTTTCTATTGCCACCACGGGCAACACCACACTCAGCTACATAGAACACAGATTCTAATCCCAGAGTGTTTTGGGCTCTTGCTTCAGCGGAGGGAGTTAATGCATTCAATAGCTGGGTGCGTGTCACAATATTCTTCGAAAAGGCACAACGACAAGCCTCGTTCGAGCAGAATCATAAATTGATGCAACAAATTTCTTCCTATAATCTTTGTTGTTAAAATTTATATTCATTTAGTACCATCTGCATATTATAAGATTCGTTGCACGGACGACATCCACTTACACTATAATCTTCGAGTGAAGGATGATAAAATCCTAGCTTTCATTTACTTTGTTGAGTACGCACGGAAGTGGTTTTACGTCGTAAGAGTTAACCTCGAGTGGTATCTGCAAATGAAATTTGAGTGTGAGTGGCGTAAACATTAAATTGAATCATCCTACTTTAAGTACACATCTTCTGATAAAACTTGCATGGGCCTCAAGGCGCCAAATCAGGACAATTGATCTATTTATTTATTTTATCAGGTACGTGAGGAGCTCACGCGCTGTGCGCGGGCAACACGATAAATATTATAAATATATTCGCCGGCCCTTACGTATGGATCCTCGATTTGGGTCAAGGCCGGGCCAGGTGGTAAAATACCTGAAAGGATAGTGAAACCCCTTCGAAGCATCCAAAGAAACTACTTAAAAATAGTCACAAGAGCGTAAAAGTCGACCAGCACGAGAGTGGTCGAACACGAAACTGCCACCCTACCGATAGAAATATACTTGAAGCAGCAAAGACTCCAATACGTTGGCCGCTCGAAAAACCTATTAGTTCAGAAGCTCATATAATCGGCCTGTAGTAATATCAAGCTGCCCAAACAAGGGAGAAAAGATATTCGCCCCAATAATAGGAGATTGGATCTGGCAAGCTGGGTGGAAATTTGTGGGGAAGACCTGTCACAAAAACGGCAGAAAGAGTCAGGAAAAGTCGCAGCATACCAAGAATGGGCTTAATCCTGGAAAAATCAAAGGCGGCTCCAATTACCTCGACATAATGTAATCGCCGACCCCGAAACCTGGAGAGCAGTCAAGTTCTATCAGAACCGAAAGCCGGATCCATGGAAAATAAGTCTCCAGGAATCGCCATTCTTACTCCACCGAAACCTGACGAGGACCCAAAGCAGTCTAGCGATTCAAATACGAAGTGAGCACATGGGGCTTAACTCGTATTTATATAGAAGAAAAGTACCCGGAGTCTACAGTCCAAGCTGTCCATGTAACTACCAATCGCAGAACCTCGAGCACATGACTATGTCCTGCCCTCGATGGTCAAATGGAAGAGGAGAGATCTGAAGACAAGCGAAAGATCGGTCCTACGAAGCTATGCAAAACAATCCTCGAGATACCAAAAGGATAACACAGTGGATCCTAAATCATGGCTGGGTTGTAACGGGCTTTACCCGGATTAGGACTGGTCACTAGGACCACTCCGTCTTCGAGTTTAGGCTGTGACAGAGCAACGCTCACGGAAATGTGAATGGGGCGCTAAGGAGATATTAAGGATGGCACGTACCAAATGGAAAATATGGTACAGGAGCATAGACGAGCCGGAGAAAAGGATAATTCTCAGGTGGCCAATGGAGGGAGTTAAGACTAGTCTACACAGAGCATATAACGGATGGGAGAGTACGTGGTAGATTGTTTTCCCAAGGAAGAAGTTATTAATTCCTATCGAGTTATTGTCTTTCAAGTACATCTGAATTCATTAAACCCTTATATGGATAGAGCAATTCCAGATGACAAAGGCGGTCGAAATGCTGCTGAGGGAAAGGAACAGATCATGCCTTTCTTGAGGTCGATAAAGCTGATGTGATTGGGCTATATGGAGGGCACTTTAGTGTAACTGCGCTTCTTAAATGATACATTAGAAAAAACATAGAAATTAAACAGGAAGGTTTTGGGGGTTTTCAAAAGGTTTCCAACGTAAATTAGAAATTATGATAGACACCTGCATGGGCCCATCGGGCGTCAAATCAGGATGATGAAATCAAAATCAAATATATATATTCGCAAATATTGATACAGATGATATAATAGGCAGAAAAAAGATCATCCATAGAAACACACCCTCAAATATTCACCCGAACCATAGCAGGGCCCATGGCAGTGTTGCACTTCAGATAAGAAGCGAGCACATTGGTCCCAACTCTTATCTTTATCGAAGGAAAGTCCCCGGAGTGATTAATCCAAAATGTCAGTGTGGACATCCGTCTTAAAAGGGGGACTATTCTCAACACCTGTCAGTGGTGTTCCCTACGAACCTCCAGCTCTTACTGTAGAGTCTGCAGAGCCGAGATTGAGTAACAAAGTCCTCACTTCGATGAGGATTCCCAATCGCTTTCACGGTCTGTATCGTCTTCATCTCCCAACACATTCCCCTATCACCATTATCATGAAGCTAACCACGATCAGATCAGATGGTAGGGTCGGAGCCCTACTCATCACAAACCCTTGATCATGGAGGAAATGCCATCCGATGAGTTTTCGGAGCGTACCCAGCACCCGATATGGAGATAGTGGATTGGATCAAGTCGACCTCGACTGTTACAAAGAAGGGAGATATAGATGAATATGCGCACCTCATGTGGTCTCAGTGTCTAGGACTCGCCTGGCTGGGGATGCAGGTTTTTTGAGACTTTTTCCCGTGCACGCAGTTTCCATTGCTACCATTTTTATTTTTTTGAGTAGAAGGTTCCCTGGAAAAGGTGGCTGAATTCCACGGGTAAACACTGAGCTGAATGGCTATTCATCAAGGAGAATATATCAATGATCTTTAAGGTAACAAAAGAGGTTAGGTGCACTGTACAAAGTGTAGCCTGGGTCAGAGAGAAGCCCAATGTGCTAGATAGTCATAGACTCAAGTAGTACAATAAGCAAAAACACATCCGTCTTAAAATGTCAAACATATGGTCTTGGCGTGTCCTCAATAAGCCATGAGAGGAGAAGAGGTGCTTCGAAAGGCAAAACATAGGTCCTTTACGACAATGATTCACAGCCCAGATGATACCGAGAGAATCACAAAATAGATCTTGTGATGGGCTATCACCAAAACAATAAGAACAAAGTAAGCTGGCCGTAATACAGTCTATTTTCTAATTATCTAGGAAATGGTATCTATCTAGGCTGTAGGATATATATACATGTAGCTCTGACCCCATGGAGGTTAATGCTCATCGGATCGGTGATCATCCGCATTCTTGAGGTGACCTATCGACCATTCGTATTTGTCGGATCTTTTTTTTAAATCATTTAATGTGTATTCAGCTATCTAGCTATAACACATGACTGGTGCTATGTATACATGTGGGATGACTCTCTCGACGTTAGAGACACTCATATTCTGGATTTCATTTGCAAATACCACTATGAGGTATGTTCGCTTACACAAACAGTCGACCCTCCTCTGTTAGTACCCACCAAAGGGAATTTCGAAACCTTTGGTTATCCAAGCATGCCTTAGTCATTCATGCATACCAGCGCCGCGAGAAATGTGGTTGTGATTTGCTGGATTTGAACCAGCGATCTACTGTCTCGAGTGGGATATGTGTCCAAGCTATCCAGACTCTACTTGGCAGACCGGTCAAGACAATGTACCACCGCACCATCCAAACATAGCAGTTTTTACAGTGTCGCCTGCACCCTCACAGCCGAAGCCTTGGCACGCACAAAGCTCAATTTGTAAAAACTCCTTTCCAATATTCAAAATTCCACGCCCGTCGAGACTGTATCCATCCTTCGCATCATCTTGTCAACTTGTCCTGATTCCTCTCACATCCATCCCAAAAAAACAGTCTCCCAGATTTGTGCGCCACGCTTTGCTTCCTCCGTCGGGTGTAAATATCGGCGTGGGCGTGTATCTAGCGACCAGCTAAGGGCAGAGAAAGTCGACAAGAGGTGTGGTCATTGGAATGAGGATGTACTAGGTCGTACTTGTAAACTTGATGAGGCTTAGGTAGGAATCGATTTCGTTGGGAGTGAAAGATTGATATTGTGGAGTATTTTGAATCATTGCCTCGTGGGCCAACTTGTTCGGTATTGCGAAGTTTGACTGAACTTAGCTCTGGGAGAATGTTTTACTCCCAGGTTCGTAGTGGACACAGCATACAGGTGTTCAGTCTTGCCCTCCTATTTGTCGGATCGGCGATCACTTATAATCCTAAAATAGAACATCGGCGATTAGTAGACATATAGGCACAAGTACATAGATGTTTGTTTGTTTGTTGTTTGTTTGTTCATTAACGTGCTAGGTGAAGTAACTACCGCCGCACTCCTACTGGAGCTTGAGCACGAGTGGGGTCGGGCCGGATCAGGTTAACTACTGTGCAGTACAAATGCCTCGTCCCACCTAAATGACCGGAACCATGCCAAAATGTATCTATGTGTTGGACCATGACAAATTCGGCAGCCCAGAATTGAAAACAAAACAAAAACTTTCCCGCGAAATCCCGCATTACAAAAGAAAAACTTCAACAATCTCCCTTCCACTGTTCCGCCTCAGCCACCACGCGCCTGAGCCTCGAATCTAATCTCTCTGTCCATGCCAAACCACCTAGGCCTTTGATCTATCACCTCAGAGTCACAGGTATCCCTGCCATCCCCCTACGAGCTTCCGCGTATATTCCACTCTCCTGGACGTAGTCCCTGAACAGCTGCCATCCCCTTGATCCAAGCATTAATTCCAGAGCCGGCGCCCTACGCTTTCCGCTTTCCAGCCGCCATGTTGCCAGTGCTTTTCGACACTGTACAAGGTGACCAATTGATTTTTCCCTCCCGCACTCGCAGTAAAGTTTGGCGTCAGTGTGGTTGAAGCGGCGATGATATGACGCAAAGTCCCCATGTCCAGTTCGAGCAGCGATTAAGCGGGCGTAGACCGCTCTAGGTAGCGCTAGTTCTGGCGGTTTCTTGCGCCGCATCTCGAGTTCAAGATCGGCGTAGTGTTTGGGGCGATTCAAGTGCCACCAGTCCGTCAACATCTGCCTGGCCACTTCACGGGCTTTCCGTCCTGTTGAGGCGAGGGTCATCACATCATGTGTCGTCCTAGAGTTGTCCGGCGAGTTAAGCTTTCTTCGAGCGAGTTCATCGGCGATTTCATTTCCTACCAGCCCTTTGTGGCCCGGAATCCATCCTATTTTGACAGGCGCGGCTGATCCCGCGGCCAGTTTCACGAACTTTTGGATACGCCAGGATGATGAGCCCGTTGTTCCCGTCAGTAAAGCCTGAACAGCCGCAGAATTGTCGAGAAGGATGTAGATAGCGCTGCGTCCTCGATCTCGATTGCTGGCAGTAATTGCTTCTATAGCAGCCAAAGCTCCATGGACCTCTGCGTCGTAGACCTCCGCATTGGTAATTTTGCCTGAGCCGCTTTGCTCAATTGTCGTACCTGTGCCACTGATAAAGGTCACAAAGGCCCATGACACTTTGTCGGTGGACGCCCCAGAACCATCACTGTAAACGCAGAGACAATCGGGTGGGAGTGTAGGCAGCCACTCTCTTATGAACTTGGCAGCCTCTTTCTTGCTTGTCCAGCAGGGAATTGGCTGAGGGGGGACCGGAGGTCGGAGCGGTGGAGGTAGTTCAGCCTCTGGCAGAAGTCGATACATCCTCTGGACCCTTGAATCATGAACTCTGTCCAGACCAAGTCTGGTTTTGTTGCATGTCTTTAGTCCAAGTCGGTGGCGAGCGCTGTCTGTGCTTTCCGTGGCCCGAAGTCGAAGCGGATGGTACTCATCTAGTCTTCGGATTCGTGCGGCAGTCTTGAGCCTGCGTTCCTCGAGCAGAATTTGTGCTGGTGGAATACCAGTCTCCCTTCTCAGGGCTGCGATGGGCATGGTGCGCCAGGTTGGTAGAGCCACGCGGATTCCAAAGGCAGAGGTTTGGTCAATAACTTTGCACTGTCTCTTACATGAATTTCGCGCGACACCCCGATAGGTTTCCCTGGTTGGCCCCGGGTACCAGGATTCCGCTGCGTGCATCGCGATTGGCAGGACTACCGTGCGGATCACTGTGGTTAGTAGGTCGGGCCTTGGTCCCTGGGTGCACTGAGTGAGCCGTCGGAAGTGTTGCACTAGCCGCATTGCTTTACTGGTCCACTTTGCGACGTGGCTTTCGAAGGTCAGACCGCGATCAAGGTGTACCCCGAGCCATCGGATATCGTCGGATGCTTGTACATCGCGAGTGCCTACCCTTATAGCCGGAAGATCGTGAGCCCTGGATTTTGGGCCGACGAAGTAGACTACTTCGGCCTTATCTGGGTCGAAAGAGACGGCATTTTCAGCAGCCCACCCTAGGACTGCATCGACTTCTCTCTGGACAGCTGCTGCGGCTTCGTTCGGAGTTGAACCTATGCCGAGGATAGCAACATCATCTGCATAGCCGAATCTCCAACTACTGCCCCCCACGACTTCGGCCATGTAAAGGAGGAAGAGAATCGGGGATAAAGGCGATCCTTGTGGCAGCCCGCACTCTAGGTGAATTGGGTCTGTTACTCCATCCTCGTGTCTGACACGGGCCGATCGTTCTTTCAGGAAAGACTTTATCCAAGTGATGGCTGGTTTCGGCCACCGAACTTTATTCATACTTTGCAGCAGTCTTCCGTGGAGTACAGCGTCAAATGCACCCTGAACGTCTATAGTAACAAGGACTGCTTTCTTCTGCCTCTTCATTGCATGCTCCACATCGTGGATGACGCATGAGACAAGGTCGTTAGCGGATCTGCCGGAGAGTGCTCCAAAAAGCTGCTGCGGCACGGCCTTGTACGAGATGGCGGTGTAGGCCATGCGCCTTGCGACTAGTCTCTCAAGACCTTTGCCGAGAGAGGATAGCAGTGCGATGGGCCTCCATCCTTTAGCTGTACTGAGATTACGGCCAGGTTTGGGGAGAAGAATTACTTCCGCTAGCTTGAATGCCTTCGGGAAGTGGTTCAGTCGAAGTGAGCCTTCAAAGAGTACTCTCACTGCTTGTCCCATTGACGGCCAAGCTGTCCTAAGAAGCCGCACAGAAATCATGTCTGCTCCGGGAGCTTTATTCTGGCAGGCCGTTGTGACCCACTTGACTTCTTCATCAGTGACGCTTGAGGCCCATGGAAGGTTTTCGCGTCCTGGCTCGAGGTGTTCGATATCCACGTCGTTTTGGCTGGTGAACCGGCCGAGAAGGAGATCGCGCAATAGAAGTGCACGCTTTCCTGGATCCGAAACAAAACCATCCGGAGTTTGGAGTGGCGGAGCGGCAGATGTAGGTTGCGGCTTTGCCCAGCGTGCCATCCGATACATGTCGATGTCTGTTGTAGCTTCCGAGAACTTTCGCCGCCAGTATTGGCGTTTCGCACTTCTGACTATGCGACGGAAATCCTTTCTACTCTCTTCGTCCCTGAATATCCTATATTTGCGTTTGGCCTGTGAGCATTCCAACGTCCACCAAGGTGCCGTCCTACCCTTCTTCGTGCTCCCGCGTCTTCCGGTAGCCCTGATAGCATCGCTGATGGTTTGAACCAGTTTATCCGCAAGGTTGTCCACCGCACTTGTTGAGACCATAGGCTGCATCCCTATTCCATGGGCCCACCTACCTAGTACCTTGGCGAAGTCTTCGAGGGCGTCGTCTGTCACTCGTACCGGTTGACCAGTTTTGATAACCGCTATGGCTTTCGAGTTCGGGCGGGGAACGTCTCCTGCAAGCGTTCTGTGGTCCGATGTTGAGTCAAGCTCTGTCGAGACATCTGCAAGGGCACCAGCGTTAGACCAGACCAGGTCGAGTGTGTTTCCAAAGTCGTGTGTCGGGACGCCCGGTGTGGAAGATAGGTCCATACCGTGCTCGAACATCCACTCGGTGAGCACCTGGCCGTCACCGTGTAGCCTAGTAGCCATTGGCTGCCAGTCGTTGTGAACAGCATTGAAATCTCCGCCAATAACTGTAGGCCCAGATGGAGCCCATGATAGCAGCGGCAAAAGGTCTGCTCCAGGAGCGCGGTATACGGAGACAAATGTGACTCCTTCTACCTTTACTGCAGTGAGATCTGGTGATGTCTCGCAGATTGCTTGCTGTTGGCAATGGATCCCTTTTCGCGTGTAGATGAGGGAGCGTGGCCTTGAAGAGTTAACAGCGACACGGGGAGGCAAATGCCTATCGAATCCGGGGTGCGACTTGGTGAGCCAGAAGCTGTCCTTGTGTTTAGTCCAGGGTTCCTGGATGAGTAGGACATCGGTTCCTGAATCCCAAGCGGATTGCAGGATGATGTCCGTAGCCGGGTCTCCTCTGCCCAGATTAGCGCAGAGGAACGAGATTGTTGTTGCCGTTTTTTGAAGCTCGGTTGGGTTGTGGTCCCTTACGGGCATTGAGCAACGTTTGTGTTTTCGTTTTCAGCAGTAGCCTCGGTGGCTTTCTGCTTTGCTTCCATCTCTCTGATAGAAGCATTCCTTTCTTTTTGACCCTGCTCGCGGATCATCGACAGCTGGTCTCTTGTGCGTTGCACCGTCTCCCCGCCATCCCGCGTCGGCCTAGCCATACAGTTAGGCTCAGTTGCAGCATGTGGCCCGTGCCAATTGATGCACCTTGGTACGGCCTGTTTGCACTCAGTAGCTTTGTGCTCAATTGAGCCACAGCGGGTGCAGCGCTCTGCTCGTGAACAAATTTTAGTTGGGTGGTGTCCCCAGCATCGGTTGCATTGCGCAATTTTGAGCTTGCGCTGGAGTTCGTGAAGGCGCCCGCTTTCTTCAAACAGTCTTTCTCCAAGTCTCGGTTTTCCTGTTGCGAAGTGCAACACCCAGTCCGTTGACGGCCTGGCCATGCTAGTAGCGAAAGCACGAGCTGAGGTTGGTCTAACTCCTGTTTTGAGAGCTGCTTCTTCTATTACCATCTCTGGTGTCACTATGGTGGGCCCTTCCAGAGTGTAAAGCTTGTCTGGGATATTCGGTGCCAGGACTGATATCCAGTTGGAGGCGGCTTCCAATTTCATTTCTGAGCTATCTAATATGGCTCCTCCTGAGAGAAGTGCACCTCTAGCTCCTTCCCCTTCGGCTTGTATTGCGAACCCTGAGTTCACGACAGTGACCTGTTTGATTGTCGAGTTGGCCAGACGCAGCTTGCTAGCTAGGCTAATCTTTACGAAGTAGGGTGACATACGTCTCCACGGGTGGTCAGGTTTGAGGCGCGAAAATACGCGCTCATCAGGTTGCTGGGGGTTTGTTGCTGGAGCTTTAGGCTTCGGCGCGGAAACGGGCCTCACTGGCACTGGCTTGGGTGTTGAAGTTGGAGCCACTTGGTTTGCTGGCTTGTTTCTTTTTCCCAACACCTCGGTCCAAGATTTTTCTGTGGCGCTGTTGTTGGTTATGTTCGAGCCCTGGTTAGGCTGGAGAGTTGCTGTTGTGGCAGACGGCTATGATGGTGCCGGTCTTTTCTTTTCTCTGGCAAGGATCAGCACTGGACGTGTAACGCTTGCAGGACTTTGTTTTGGAGGCTCTGTGACTTGAGCCGGGTTAGATGTGTTAGTATGGCCGCTTGCAGCCTTTGGGGGAGCGTTGGCGTCTGCTTGAGATGGGTTGCCCCATAAAATTTCCAGTATCTTGCCCTGAAGGGCCAGTAAGTCCTGATCAAAGAGTTTTCGAAGTCTCTCGTCAGTGACTGGTTCCAACAGCTTGCAGAACCCGATGATGAAACGCTCTGCTTGTGCAGAGCGCGTCTGGAATATCCTGCCCTGTTCGGCGAGGAATTCGGTCGCGACAATTTGAGGCGACGGAGTTTGTTGGTGGGGCGAGCTTCGATGACTCGCCTCGTAGATTGGCTCTACAAATTGTTGGGTGGGTGGTTGTGATGGCGGTTGTGGCCCGTTAAGGACCATTTCGACGTCTTGACGCGTCGAACATTGAGTGGGGAGGGGGGGCCAGGGGCCAGCCTCTGCGGAGGACTGGGGCGGCATGGGTGATTGAGAGATGAATTTGTCAGTAAAATGTCGTAGGTAGAATGCGATGTTGTGTCAAGGACTGTGTCGGATAGGCAGCCAAAAGTGTCGCTCGAAAAGTACATAGATGTAAGGCGCAGCCTGTAACATTACCTCTCTTCCCTCTTATTATTATTTTTTAAGTGTTTTTGTCTCTTCCCTGTAGACCCTGTTCGAGCTCCGACATCCTGTCAAACATTATCACCTTTTCTGTATTTAGACTTAGAATATCTAAAGCTTCAGTTTCCTCAAGATTATTTCGTGGCTCCCAATTTGGTTCTTCAAATTGTTTCCACTTGACAAGAACTTGTCTCGTAAAATGTCTGCCCCGACGCTTCTTTTCTGATCACAGAATCCTGTCTACAACCTGCTCCTCTTCTCCTAGTGAGTTTAACAGTGGTGGAGGCTGCATATCTCTTAGCTTTTGTGATGGCAAAGGATTTTGAGGGTCCCTCTTCAGCAAGTCGACGTGGAATTTGGGCCATATACCCGAGGGAACGTCTAGTTGTAACACGTGCGGTGAAATAACCTTCATGACTCTATATTTTGCATTGACCCATAAAAGTTTTTTTGATAGTTGGGGTGGGCAAATATTTTTCAAGTTGAACCAAATATAATCACCCTTGCAGTATTTTTCCTGAGGTGATCTATTTTTATTTGCTGAAGATTCCATTCTTTTTTGAATTGAGGCCATTGCATCTTGCGCACATTCTTGTCCTTCACATAGTCTTTTAACGGAATTGTTTGCCCTTTTTGCTGGATCTGATGCTTTTAGTTTCTGGGCTGGTACTTGATCTACAGGCTCAGCATGATAGCTGTGTGTGAGAAAAAATGGACTTAGACCGATTACTGTATCTCGATTATTTAAGGCTAACAGCGCCATCTGAAGCATTGACGGCCATTCAAATTGTGCGTAAGAAATTAATGCTCGTAAATATGCGAGGACTTCCTGGTTCATTCTCTCTGTGCTTCCGTCTGTCTAGGGATGAAAAGCAGTTGAAAGGCGTCGCTCGACTTTGACCAATTCACAGAGATGTGACCAAAAATCCCCGACCCGGTTCGAGCCTCAGTCAGACATTATGGCTGATAAGAAGCCATGATAACAGTAATAATATTGAATAAAATTCTCGGCGCAGTTTTCAGCAGACATTGAAACCATAGCTTCTAGCGTACAACTTTTAAGTAGCCTATCAGTTATAACCTTAAGGAATCTTGGTTCACTTTTTGAGTTTGCTGGAAGATCTGTCATAAAATTAATTGACAACTCGGAGTGGAAACAATCAGGTATTGGTAGCGGCAAGAGGATACCTTTTTTTCTTTCTCTCCAAGCGTGGGATTAGCCACAAATGTCAAAATTTTTACAAAATATTCTCACCATTGAGGAAGCACCTGGCCAGAAGAAACTTCTTGATAAAATTGCATAAGTACTATCTCTACCAGGATGTCCAGTAACGTTGGAATCATGGGTTTTTTGGATCAAGGCCGTTTGTAGAGGCTCCCAATTTGGCACTCATAATCTATTCCGAAATTGAAGAGCACCTCTTTCATCAAAATTACATTCTGAAATTGCAACTTTAAGGTTAAGATTTGATGGGAAGTTTCGTTCATCGTTTTTAAGTGATTTGTATATTACTTCAAAGTTAACGTCTTCTGTGCAGCCCCTATCCCACGACAACTGAAGTTCTGGCTCATGAAATATATGGCACCCAGGCGGTATGATTCGTGAATTTTTGTCAAGATACGAGCTTGGGATAGCTGAAACTGAAGTTATTTGAGTTTTAATGGATCCTTCATCCGGGCACGGCAATTCCAACCAAGAATCTTTTATCAACTGCACTTTGCGGTCTGTCAATCGTTCCTCCTCGGTATTGCCTGGCATATCTTGTTCTCTTCTCGATAGCGCATCTGGTCGTGGTGAGTTTTTACCAGCTCTAAACCTTAACTGGAAATGGATTTGAGAGAGTGTATTACTCCATCTGACTTGTCGCTCAGACAACCTTTTGGTTGTCATGAAATATTCTAAGTTTTTATGGTCTGATAATACCAGAAAAGATTCTTTTAATCCCATGAGTTCCTCTCTCCATTCTTCCAAAGCCGAAACCACAGCAAGTAGTTCTTTATCATGAATTTCATAGTTACATTCTGCTGGGGTAAGTTTTCTCGAGAAATAGGCTTTCGATTGTAGGACTTGGGTTCTGTGAAACTGAGATAGACAGGCACCCATCACATATCCAGAACAATCAGGTTCGATTACCGCTCTATTATCGGGATCATAAGGTGCCAACACGGGAGCTGTGATGAATAGTTCTTTGAGATGTTCGAACGAATCTTCGTACTCTTTCAGCCAAAGAAAAGCCTAGTGCTTTTTTGTTAAGTTAGTCAAAGGTTGTGAAATTTCACTAAAATTTGGGATAAACTGTCTATAAAAGTTTGCAAAGCCAAGGAAGCTTCGTACTCCTTTTATAGTGGTCGGGATATTCCTGGATTTCACTGCTTCAACTTTTTGAGGATCGACCTTGATGCCTTCACCAAGACTAATAATAAATCCCAAATATCTAGTTCTTTTTACAGCGAACTTGCATTTCCTTGGATCTAATTTTAAGCCTGCTTTGCTGAGGCGATGAAATACTATTTCCACTTTCCACTTTCGACCAGTGATCATTGATGTCACCATCTGTGTAAATAAGAATCTCATCTAAGTATGCTGTGCTAAAGTTGTCCAGATAGTCACCTAATGATTCAATAACATATCTTTGAAAGGCAGCTGAAGCTCCCTGAAGACCGAAAGGTGTGACGAGCCACTCGAAAGAACCAAATCTTGTACGAAATGCAGTCTTTTCCTCGTCTCCTTCTCCGACCCTAAGCTTGTGGAACGCAGCTCGAACATCAACTTTTGTAATCCACGTGGATTTAGAAATAGCTCTTAGTGTTTCCCTGATCAAAGGCAGGGGATATAGATCCTTTTCTGTAATTGCATTCAGGGCTCGATAATCCACACAAAATCTGAGGCCACTTCCAGGTTTTCTCACAAATAGCACGGGTGCACTACCTGGTGAGCTACTTGCCCTTATCCATCCTTTATCTAAGTGGTCTGTCAAGGTTTTTCTTAGGACCAACAACTCGTCTCTTGACATACCATAGTGTCATATAGAGACATGATTCATTCATGAGTTGATATTGTTCAGACGATCATGACTATATCAGAACGTCATGTACAGACACGATTCATTGTTTGTACCTGTTGTATCAACCATGACTATGTCTCAATGATAGGAGAAACATCATTGACTAGTTACTAGAAACCTAGTCAATATCCTAAACACATAACTGAGACTAGGAGAATTTTACTAAGTAATTATTATGATGAATCTAGATCTGGAGGAACGTAATCTGGTTGCTTGGCTCGAGGTATATGAACCGGAGCATATCATGTATAATAAAAAATATAGAAATCCATCTCAATTACAATCATCATCTTAATTCATGTCACCATCAATAGCTGCAAAGGACAGTTTAACTATTTCCTTATACTTAGAGGGGACCCCATGATATTGATTTTTCTCTACCTCTATCATCTTTTTCCAAATTTATATTCATATCTGATGCTGGATGTGGCATGAGAGTACTTAACTGATCTTTGATGAAAAGTTGTAACTAGTTTTTAATTTTGTTTGGTAGTTGTGCTTTGATCAGACCTGGTGTGTCAGTCGCTTTGGTTTCTAGAGCTTTGTTTATATCCTCCATTGATATAGCGAAAATCCGTGATCCAGGTTTTCTCTTTGCTAGTTTGATTAATAAGATAAAGGTGTAACAGCTGTCAAGCCTTAGGATTCCTGTAGCCTATGCTGTCTAGCGCAGGCAATTATACAAAGGGAGGTTCCTAGAAACATCTTGGATGACAGGGAACTGGGATGATTCACATTGAACCTTGTTAAAACATACTGAGAGTTACAGGAGTATCAAGGATCTCCTAGTGTCACAGGCTCATACCTGGTTATCATTAGGCTGCTGCCTAACAAATAAGGCTTGAAATCTTCCAACCATATTAAACATCATACATGTCATGAACCCCTCCACAACTCATTAGACCCAAGTATAGGCCTTGGCCCGGTTCATACAAATCTATTCTTAAATAACAAATATAGATTGCAGACAGGACGACTCGAACACCATTTGTGAGCCATCTAAGCCACATGCATCATAACTATTTTAATAACCAAAATTGCTAACATTAAAATGAAGCTAAATTAAAATAGACGGAGATGCTGGTGTTTGTCAGAGGACAGGTCATGTTCTATTTTGAGAATGGTATGAAATGAGGGAAACGAGATGATAGTCTTGTAAATAAATAGGAGGCTTTCAGTCATGTCTCTGCTTGTTACTTTAAGATTTTCATTTGTATCTAGCTCTGAGTTCAGTTTGAATAAAACGCCACTTTAAGACCGTCACACCTAGGTGATTATCTGAGAGTCTAAGCTGTCAAGTAACAGATGGAACCTTATTGAGGAGGGATATTTCAGACTGTATATATAGGTAGTCATTAAGTACAGGAATTCTCTCTTCAGAGAATTATAATTAAAATATTGTATCTACAACATTGCTAATGCATTTTGTAATGAAACCGTGACAAAAGGTTGAGCTTACAACCCTAACAGCAGTGGCAACAAAATGTACATGTGTTTTGAAACCAGATGAGTCATTGCTATTCTACTAGCCTTTTTCTCTAACAATTAAACTATCTGCCCTTGTTCCGAAACAAATTTCTCTCTTTTTTGCAAGATAGACAACATCATTTTGCTCCACCCATGGTTTCCCAAGTATAAGCTGGTAAGATAGATCTTGGATTAGGTATCCATAGACTCTTTCTTTTCTTCCATCAATGTCTAAGTCAGCAAAAGTTATCTCGTTAATTTTTCTTTCTTTTTCATCTTTCTCAGCTAATTGGATAATTTTTATTGGAATTTTTATGCGCAGGAGATTATTGGCTTTCACAAGATCTTTTGAGAATGTAGCAAAACATAGACAGCCTGTATCAATTAAGGCATGTACGTAAAAGCTAGAATTTAACTGGCAATCAATTAAAAATGGTGAGCTATTCATATTGTCTGTCACAGATCAGATATAAAAGCAATGGGCATTTGTATAGAAGATGGTAGTTTATATCTCGACTAATGGTGAGCTATCTAGGAAGTCGGACATGTATTTATACATTCCTTTTCATACTATCCTCAGCCCTTATCCTAGGAATAATCACGGCTTACTGACTTAGATCCTTCTAGTAACTTCTCGTCTCGTCCCTGGAAGGATCTTTCTTCATTGCTAGAAGGTTCCCACTCTTTCTAGGTGAAGCTCAATCAACTCTACTCTAGTCTCGAATGTTCCACCAGAAAAATATGCCAGGTAAGCATATCTGAGAATCTACAAGAATATTCCTGATCATACCTCACAGGAGCCAAGAACTGTCTGCGCTAGCCAGCGTAGACTACAGGCATTACCCGGTTTTCTAACCGTCACATTGTCTAAAGATGTTTCAATCTTATTATTACAAATGTCTCCCTCCCTCTGAAAGTGACGTTGTTCAGAGGTTAGTCTTCCCCTGACAGATGATTTTCTGACTCCTCCAAGTCCATTTCTATATCTTTTTTATTCTTGTCAGATTCTTTTATCTGTGAGCTGTTAAGACTAGCAATTTCTTTTGGCCGTATAGCTGGTCAGTAAGTAGGGAAATTTCGAGATTTATGTCCCATTTTCCGGCACCTAATACACTCACCTTTGTTTGATAGCCTTTGAAATTCATCTTTTAATCTCCACTTAGCTCTGGGTCTGTTTTCGGCAGTATTGTTATGTCATGCATTGAGGGCCATAATAGCTGTTTGAAGAATTTTTAAGGCATAGATGCCACCCATTTTTGTATACCCATATGCATCTATGACCAGCTGTTGGTTTGATGTTGGCGTTTGAGATAGTACTTGCAGGTTTGATCTGTTATGGGCCACAAACCACGTCTTGCTTCCTGAGGAGCTGCGTGTCATAGGATAGGGCCTAAGGCACCTAAGGCTAGGTTATAGATGAACGAGCTAGGGCTGTTTAGGCAACATGAGATCTGCCCTGTTTGATCATAAGCACTGACCATATTCCCATATATATAAGGGAGACCATTCCCACTCCAACTTCTCTCTTTAGTTCACAATCTTCAACATAGCCTACAGTACAATTTGAATGCAATTATACTTCCGACTCTTACATTGCAGGGCCAATAAGAAGGTGAATTTTCAAGACGACCAGAGATACTTTGAACTTTGGAAATCCATTTAGCATAATTGTCTTCCGGCAAGTTTTTGTTCATCAGCAGCTGACAAAGCAGGGCATTGATTGCAATTTCTAGATGCATTATTTTATATTCATCTGTCCAACCTGTTTTTCCACATTGTGAAATCTTTAACTCATATTCCTGAAGGTAGTCCACAAAATACTGAGTGGCACCCATTTGCATTCGACCGAGTTGATCAGCTACCATTTGGCAGGCTAACTTGTTCTCAAATGTTTCCTTCAGGTGATCTAGAAAATGATTCCAATTATAATTACAATCAAAACCACCAGTCTCAAGCCAGTTTAAGATTCTTGGTTGCTTATCTGATGGGACAGAGCGAAAAATATCGAAAAAAATAGCTCTATCAGAGCCGAGTACACCTCGATCCTCTTCAATCTTAATTCTCAGAAGGAATAGGTGGGCATTTTCAGGCTTTTCATGTGCTTTCCAGTCAAAATTTAATAGTGATTGCCGACCAAAGAGAAGTTCAAATGGAGAGCAGTTAATACTTTCATGATGAAGTGCTAGCTGAGCAAAGTCCATAAGTGGAAGTAGTCTCCCCCAGTTGTCTTGAAAGTGGTTAACAAAAGGACGGAGTTGCAAATCAAGATATTGATTCATTATTTCTGTTTGGCTGTCTGTTTCTGGGTGATATGCTGTCGAAAGCTTGCGTTCAACTTGAAGGAATTTGCAAAGGCACTCCCAAAAATAAGAAATGAACTGCGGTCCACGATCTGATACTACACTGTCTGGTGCGCCCAAGTAACAAAAACAGTGGACAAAATATATTTCTGCAAGATCTTTTGCATGCACTGTTTTCTTACAAGGAATAGTGACAGCCTTTTTACTCAGGCGGTCAACAAAAACAACAACCATATTAAATCCCTCGTCATCTTCGGGCATTTCCTTAAAATACATACAAATGTGCTGCCATGTATGGTTAGGAGTTAGGAGGGAATGTAGAAATCCTGGAGTTTTATCATGGTTAATATGTGATTGTCTGCAAGGATGACAATTGCTGATAAACTGATTAATAAATGACTTCATGCCTTTCCAGTAGTAGCAAGCCAACAATATTTGTAAAGTTTTTTTAGATCCAGGATGTGCTGTAGAAGGCCGTTCATGGGCTTCTTTAACAAGAGCGGTTCGGATATTGTCAACATCAGGTACAACCAACTGATCCTGGTCATATATCAACAGGCCATCCTCAATTTTAAACTGACTATCTGGTTTGTTCCGAGCAATATTTCTTTTATCTTCTAAGGAAGAGTCCTCCCAATTTAACCAAAGAAGTTTTTCAGTAATTTCAAATGTTTCCATAAAATTAATGTTTAGCCAATAGGGAGACTCTTCATATTGACCACTCTGCAACAAGGCGCGTTGTCTCAACTGGGTTTTAGTCTTGTTCTGAGTTGTCACATCTTGGTTACGTCGTGTAAGAGCATCTGCAACAGCATTTGATTTCCCGGGTGTATACATAATTAAGAAATTAAATTGTGCTAACAACTCTGCCCACTGCACTTGTCGAGCATTCAATGTTTTTGTTGTCATGAAGTATTCTAGAGCTTTGTGGTCGGTGTAAAGGTCAATCTTATAAGGAGAGCCTTGGAGTTCAGCCCTCCACTGACCAAAGGAGCGAACAATTGCTAACATTTCTTTATCATGAATTTCATAATTTAATTCCGCTTTTATCATTGTTTTTGAAAAAAAGCAACTGGATGCCAGTTATTGTCTTATGAAAGTTGGGAGAAAACTGCGGCTACAACTCGGTCTGAGGCGTCAGTTTCTATTTGTGATGGACGCTGAGGATTGTAATGAGCTAATAATGGAGACGTTATAAGTCGACGTTGCAGTTCTTTAAAAGCACCTAGACATTCATCCGTAAAATCAAACTGTCGACCTTTGTGAGTGAGTCTATCTAGAGGCTTTACAATTATTCCATAGTCACAGATAAATTGCCTGTAAAAATTACAAAATCCTAGAAATGATTTTACAGACTTTAGGTTTGTTCAAAGTTTCCAGTCTTTAATGACTGCTACTTTTTCTGGATCAGCTTGAATACCATCAGTACTTACAATAAACCCAAGGTAGCGCGTCTTGGTGACTCGAAACTCGCATTTTTTTATTTCAGCCTGCAGACCTGCACTACGAAGATGTTGCAGAGCTAGTTTGACATGCTTATCATGTTCCGAAGGATTATCAGAGTATATGAGGGTGTCATCGAGGTATGCAGTACAGAAGACGTCAAGATAATCAAAAAGGACATCATTCATATGCTGTTGGTAGGTTGCTGGTCCATTGGTAAGTCCAAAAGGCAAAACTTTGTACTTGTAGGCCCCATAGCGTGTTCGGAAAGTGGTTAGTTCTTCGGATGCAGATTCCATACAGATACAATGAAATGCTTGGCAAATATCTAATTTTGTAAAAATCTTTGCCCTATTAAGTCTGGCAAGAGTTTTGTCTATCAACGGGGGTGGGTAACAATCCTTTTTTGTCAAAGCATTGAGCTTTCAGTAGTCTTCTCAAATAAGATAGGCGAAGAAAATGGAGCTTGACCGGGTTCTATCCATCTTTTGTCTAGATTATCAATCAGATATTCTTTTACTAATCGAAGCTCCTCAGTTGACTGTTTACACAGAGGACCATATGTCATTTTGGCGTCTTTCTCAAGTTGAATCATATGATCATAGGACCGATGAGGAGGAATAACATCTGAGTTATTTTGGGAGAATACATCAAGAAAGTCACGATATTCTAAGGGAGCCTGCGCAGCGAGATCCTTGGCTTCAGTTTGATCTTGTTTAGAATCCCGTCTAGTTAACTCTTGGTTGATTTCCTGCAAAGATGCCGAAAACATAACATTTTCTTGGCTATTAGCAAGTAATTTGTATGCAACAGCAGAGATGACGTTGATACTAAACTCAGAGGGAGGTGTGATCTGTAAAGACTTTGCTACTGTAGTATGAGCTCCATCAGAGGTTTTGAGTATAATTGGTCCTTTTGATGGATTATTTGAACGGACTAACAGGCGTATAGAAGATTTAGGCCTAGATTCACGTCCATCAGCTGCTCGTCTTTCATCATGGCTGATTTCTCTATCTCGTCGATCGGCATCAAATTGATGAGATTTTCTCACTGGAGGTGGTCTAAGAATTTTACGAGGGACGACAATTTCTCTTTGAAACAACAGTTTTTGTTTCGGCGGAGATCTCCAGTACAACTTTCTATGGCAAATATCAGGAAGCACATCAAAATGGGCCATCCATGCATCACCTAGTATAATATCCTGGTTACCGAGGTCGAATATTAGGAAAGGAATATCTGTCATGGCGAGACATTCTTAAACCAGAGTCTAAGTAGAGTGCCTGAGGGTAAAGTTCACGGAACAGGTTTTTCGGCTCACCCTCAACACTTGCACTTATATGGTGAGAATAGATAATGCGCCAACTGGAATTGATATGGTTGAGGTCACAGTTTGAGTTATGATGGGAAATTACAACAGACTTAGTTGAATTATGTTAGATAGTTATTTATACTTAAGGAAGCTGGAGCTACAACAAAGTATTTCTCCAGCTTCACAATCTTATAATATTATTACAGTATCCCTCTCGCAAACCAGCTTCCTTCTAGCCATAGTACTTTGTCGACTTTCAATCTCTATAGTATTCACCACTTGACCTTTACATACCCTCGGCAATCGGCGATCTCGATCTACCCTACAGCACGCTGTAACAATATCTGTCAGAGTAAATCCATCAATATTCATGGTGGCCACAATAAAATGAGTTATCATGCGGCCTGGGACACCATCATATCCCTTGGGGATGATTGGTTTCGGAAGGGCAATTGGGGCTATATGTAGCGGCTGGTAAGCTGATTGATCCCTGTAGCCATTGTTGGTTAACTTAGGCCTAATTCGAGTGGCATTATTAATCAGTACCAATTTGCTAATGTGCGATGCCACCCAATACAATACTTTTGCATCGGCATTTTGTTGTGCTGGCTCGGTTGAGTTGTTAGGAGACAGGGGAGCAGAGGATGGGCTGCTGGATTTGAATTTGAATTTGAAATCTTTTACGTGACAGGAAGAACCTAACATCTATTTAGACGTGACACGGGTAGATGGGCTCTGAAAGCTCATTGCTACCTACATGACCGGCAGTGGGGCCAGAAGCGACAAAAGAAAAGAGTGAAAAAAAAAGAACAGTATGTGTCTGAGTTACGGTGCCCTGCGCCGCATCCCAATCTTCCACACCCATCTACTCTCGGGTCAGAAACAATCTCAGCGTGGTCACCTCCCACCCTGTTCATTCTTTGGCAGACTGTAACATCGGCTTGTAGTTAAGAATCGAATGAACTTCTGCCATCCCTTCTCCCCTATCATTTCCCTGGCCCCAGGAGGGGCCATTTTCTCATAGATTCTCCAACGTAGCAAAGCAGGTCGGCACTCTGAAAAATGCCAGGGCCTTTTCTCTCGGCCGCAAACGCATTTCAGATCTTCATGTTCGGGGCTGAAACGTCGATGGTTATTGGCATAGTCCCCGTGGCCTGTTCTTGCCGCAATAAGACGATGGTACGCCCATCTTGGTAAAGCTAGCTCCGGTGGTCTTTTGCAACGCATGAATAGGTCCAGATCTTTGTATTGTTTCGGTCGATACTTCTGCCACCACTCTTCCACGAGCTCTTGGCTACGCTGTTTAACCCACCTCCCTAATGCCGCAAATGTTAGATCTTGATCTTCTAGAATGGGCGCAGCTGAGGTTAGTGACCGGTTATTGGAAGCTCCCAAGGCTGATTCGGCCAGCTTATCGGCCTCTTCATTGCCTTGAATCCCCACATGCCCG
This sequence comes from Blumeria graminis f. sp. triticale, assembly GCA_905067625.1. Classification (NCBI taxonomy): domain Eukaryota; kingdom Fungi; phylum Ascomycota; class Leotiomycetes; order Helotiales; family Erysiphaceae; genus Blumeria; species Blumeria graminis. The sequence goes on from LR898469.1 coordinate 1,527,498, forward strand.
GGTATCCAGCGTATTTCCACACGCTTATTGTGTCTCAGCGATGAAAACTTGTCCACCACCGACTGCGAGGAGTTAGATCTTCCTCTTTCGAGCGCCTGGGTGGCCGCTTGGTTGTCCAGAAGAATGCAGATCAGTAAGTCTTTTCCTACCTCTATTGCAGCCTTCAAGGCTTTCATGGCACCTACAACTTCTGCATCGAATACCTCTGCTCCGGGAAGTGGACCGGAGCCACTTGCAACTAGCTTGCCTCCTTGGTAAACTACATACCCCCAGGATGATTTTTCGGGACCCGATGATGATCCATCAGAGAAAGCGAAGACTGTGTTAGCTGGGCGGGAAGCTAACCACCGCTTTATGCTTCCAGACCTAGCTTCATTTTCTCTACTACATGGAATCGATGCTGGAGTGCCACGTGGGAGGTATAGCTTTCCGGGGGCCTTCGGCTGTCGGAACTCGACGCACACTCATTTGTAAGCGTGTCATTTACCATTTTGGTTGTCTGAACAATCGATCTCTTTGTCCCGATCTAAGACCTAAGCGTCTTATTGTCTCTTTCGGATCCTCAGCCGCCCGAATGGCTAGAGGGTGCCAGGCATCCATTCTTCGCATACGAGCTGCAAACCGCAGCATCTTTTGCTGAAGAATTATCGAAGCCAGGGGTATTCCCGCTTCACAATGAAGAGCAACATTGGGAGTGGTACGCCACGCTGGGAGTGCTACTCTAATAGCTTTCATTATCGTTTTTTCCAATAGAGATATGTGCCAGCCTACTCCAGTGCCGACTTCTTTATCTCGCAGTGTGGTTATTCGAGTGAGACCTGGCCACCACGCTTCTGCCCCGTAAAGAGCTGTGCTCAGAACGCATGCATGTACCGCACGAATCAGAGGTCCGGGTGCTGCACCACGTTGAACTCCGTTTATATGTCGTAAGAAATGGACTAGACGATTAGCTTTTCCAGTCCATTCCTGTACATGTTGCTTAAAGTTTAGCTGGGTATCAAGCCAGATTCCTAGCCACCGGATATGAGGTGACAGTTCGATCCGGCAATCTTTCACCAAGATGGAAAGATCAGCCGCGTTGATTTTCTTTCTAGGCCCTCCTCTGGTCACTAGAAGTTCCGACTTTGCTGGGTCGAAATCGATCCTGTGTTCTCTTGCGAGAAGGATTAGGCTGTCGAGGTCGTCTTGAGCTGCGGAGATAGCATCCGCCGCGGTGTTTCCAATTCTGACAATAGCTACATTGTCAGCATAACTAAACCTACTCGTTAGACCGCGATCCTCAAAAAGCACAGCCATGTAGAGCATGAAAAGAAGTGGCAATAGTGGCGAGCCCTGAGGTACTCCACATTCCAGTATCTTCTCTTCTGTGATTCCACCGCGGTATTTGACCTGAACCTTTTGTTGGCAAAGAAATGTCTGAATAAACCGGCACAGGGATCGTGGCCAGCCTTGTTCTCCAAGGCGTTTGAGCAGTCGGTTGTGAAGGACTGCATCAAATGCACCTTGAATGTCGAGTGTGACCATAGCCGCACACTTACCACTTCTCATGGCCGCCTCAGCATCATGGATTACACAGGATGCAAGGTCGACTGCAGATCGTCCTGGTACGGAGCCGAATAGTTGTGGGTGAACAACTTGGTGACTTATTGTCAGCCATGCCATTCTCTTACCAACTAGACGCTCAAGACCTTTACCTAAACTTGACAACAGCGAGATTGGTCGCCAACCCTTGGCAGTTGACAGATTTCTATCCGGCTTTGGAAGAGGCACAACTTCTGCCACCCTGAAGGCCGTGGGAAAGTAGCCGATTTTCAGACAGGCCTGGTAAAGATCTTTCACGAGAGGTCCTAGATGGTACCAACAGGCTTTCAGTAACCGTACCGTTATCTTGTCCGCTCCCGGTGCCGTGTCATTGATAGAGACAGTGGCGCTTGTCACATTGTCCAGTGATAATTCCGTATCCCATGGAATACGCTCCTCCTGTCCATTCTCCCAGATAGAGATGTCGTTCTCGCCGCTAAACCTAGCCAAGAGAATGTCTCGTAGCGCACTAGCTCGCTCTCGCGGGTCAGATAGCCACCGGTTTTCGTCAATCTGCAGGGGAGGGGGCTTGGCGGCTGGTCGAGGCTTAGCCCATCTCATGAGCTTGAATACCTGTGCGTCAGTAGTCACTGCCTCTACTTGCCTCTTCCAGTACTCTCGCTTGGCTTTTCGTACCACGGCTCTAAAGCTCTTGCGGGCCTCTTTCGCGAGGTCAGGGTTGTCTCTCGCTGCCTTGTACTCTTGCCATTCTGTGCGACATTCATCGGTCCACCATGGCCCAGTTCTTCCGCTTTCGATGGCTGGGACTTTCCCTGCAATCTTGAGCGCATCTCCAAGTGCTTGTAGGAGATCATTTGTGAAGTTTTCGATGTTGACAACACCTTCGAGAGGGCCAGATTTGGTCCATTGGCTAACGCATCAGTTAAATTCCTTCAAGTTGGCGTCGCTGACACGAATGTTCTCTACAATTCCAGAGAGATCTGACACTGTAGGGTTAAGCACGGTACCTTCGATGGTCGAGTGATCTGAGGTACAGTGGTAGCGGTTGGACACAGATGCTACAGCAGCCGTGTTGCTCCACGTTAGATCTAGGACGTTCCCATCCCTGTGCGTTGGCTCTCCAACAATGCTGACTAGGTCCATGTCGTGGGCTGTTGCCCATTCCATAATCTGGTTACCATTGCTGTACTGATTTGTTGTTTGCAGTTGCCAATGCTGTGACACAGAATTGAAATTGCCTCAAACAACCACTAAACCTCTAACTTCCCACTGGAGTAGGGGCTCCAAGGTTCCACTAGTGCCTGGGGCACGGTATACGTTGACAAAGGTTAGGCTGCCCATCTTTACAAAACAGTAGTCAGATGTCGGGCCTGACAACGGTGGAAATAGTTGAGTCGCATGACTACCTTTGCCCGTGAAAGTTATCGCGCGGGGCCGGATGTCTGTTCCTCCAAATGGTATGTGGCTATTGTAGCCAGGGTGACTTTTTGTTATAAAACCCCCCTCTTTCTTTCTTGTCCATGGTTCCTGTACCATGACTACATGTGCACCGGCATCCCATGCCTGCTGCAATGCTATATCCGTGTTTTCCCCACCCCTTCCGACATTCACTTGGTGAAAGTAGATGGTGTTGTACTTGCCTTTTGGTGCTTTTGTTGAGGGGTTTCCTAACATTAACACGACATTGTTGAGCCCTGGGCAATGACGGTTTCAACTGCCTTACCCTTCTTTTCAGAGTACGCTAGAGCAGCATGATAATCACGATGTCCGCGTTCTCTGATGATGTGAAGTTCTGCCGGGGTGAGGGGCAGAATTATCCCCTTTTGTCGTCTTGGCCGGGCCATACAGCTGCCCTCATTTGAGTGGTGAGGTTCTGCGCAATTTGAGCACTTTGACACCTTTGCCTGGCACTCTGATGTCTCATGGGTTCCCCCACATCTCCCACATCGTTGGCTCCGAGTACAGGAACGCGTTGTGTGGAATCCCCAGCAACGTTGGCATTGCTTGATTGGTCTTCGGCGCGAGAAGGGAATTGCTGGTCCGCTCTCATCAAAGAGACGAAACTTTGTGTTTGCTGGTTTTTGTTGGAAATGAACAATCCAGCTTGTTGAGTATTGTCCAAGCTTTGTTTCTGTGGGCCTTACCTGGATTGGTGTGGCACCGCATACAGCCTGGCATTCGTTCTTCACCATATTGTTGGTGACTGTGATGCTGCCTTCAAGCGTCCTGATGTACAATGGCACATGAGGTACGATCAATGATGTCCATTTGGACGCTTCCTCAATCACGGTGTTGTCTTCCTGTAGGGAAGGTGCAATCCTCATGATTGTATCTCTCAATGTATCTGATGCGCATTCGAGAGCGATCCCTGACCTGACTGGGTACATGGAGGTGATAGCTGAGGCTGCTATCCCAGCCTTGTCGGTTATTATTTTCTTGATCGTAACTGGCGAGAGCTTGTGCCAGTGGTGATCTCTCCCCAATCGAAGGAACAGGCGTTTGTCCTCTTTTTGGGTTGTCTGTAGTTTCGGGTGGCTTGATGGAGCAGGCCTTCGCGGAACTTGCACATTTGGTGGTGTCGGTAACTTGGCCGCTTTACGGGCTACTGTCACCCAGGGCGAGCTGGTGTCTTGAGGCTTTGGGGGTAGAGCGTGGCTGTGATCCTCAACAGCTGTATTTTTCCTAGGCGCAACTGGTTTTGGAGTGCTTGCCATGGTGGGGGGCTTCTTACTTGGAAAGTTAGATGCTTCTACCTGATCTACTGCGAAGGCAGTGATAACAGGCGTGATGTTTTCCAGCAGAGTCGCGACAACTGCTGCTGCTTGTTTCTCTCCTTTGCTCTTAGCCCAGTAGTCAATTAGTTCTAGAAATTCCTGGGCTATATCCAGTCTTTCTTTCCGTTGTTGTTCTGCTTTGTGCATTGTATTCACAATGCCAAGCAGGCTTGGGTGAAGTTGCCCTCCTGGATTGGAGGGCGTTGTCGATGACAATGCAACAGCTGAGGCCATTGCACCGATTGAAGGTTCTTGTAAATAAGAGTAATGGGTGATGCAATGTGTTAGGTGTCAAAAATGCCACTACCGATTTGTTGGGCTGCTGGATTAGGAAAGGGTTGAAAATACAGGTTGGTGCACAGACGCTGTTCATGTACTCTAAAATCTCTTCACCTGCCTAGTCAAGTGAATTAATCTATCCATATAATATCATACTTCACATCATCCATTAAATGATATTACCAATCGTCGGGATGCACATCTAGCATCACCTTCATAGATCACCATCGTCAGTAAGATTTCACATTTGATACCTACTGACACCCATTTGGCCACAGTGATAGGCACTCAGTGTCCATTGTGCCATCACCCAGCGTGAGCGCGCCATCTCCGCAACTCACCATTGCACATGAGCCCGTGTAACTCCACCAACAGACAGCAGAGGCATAATCGCCATATACCTCACAGCTCATAACCACAACACATTTGCATGGTATTCATATGGCATCGGACCCGGCAGTGCGGCACGGCAGTACGGCACCGCACCACATGTTGATAGGCTTACACTGACTGGGAATATACGAGACCGAGTACAATCCCTCTGGACCACAACGCAATAGTGCTGTATTACAGGTATTTTCAGAACACTAGGAGAGCCCCATAGCATAGGAAAAGGAGAGGGATTAGCCTCGGTGGCGAGGAAGCTTTCACGTATAAAAATGACTAGATAGATGTAGTGGAAGTTCTCTCCTTAGAATTATTATTTACTACCATCGACCACATAGTTGCCCCAGCACTTGTCCCTCGAAACCATGACACTATGTCAAGTTTAGAACAGATGTTTTTAACAATTCCACAATCAAGAAAACAAAAACCATGAGCTCCCAACTCAGCAAGAGCAAGAATTGATACCGAAATTCCATTTTTAGTTAGCTTACATGGAGCCCAAAACACTTTCCCACCCCCCATCAAATGATTATAGTCAATTTGCATTAACTCAACACAATACCCTAGAGAGGAGACTTGCTTTAGGATTTTTCGTTTTCCGATTCATCGTAGAATTCAGATTTCTCAACTTCATCTAATATAACAGGCGTCGCTTCCGCTCCCACAACATTCTCCTCTTCAATTTGGCGAATCGGGCTAGCAATGGCGGCCACCTTCTTTGGTTTAGTACAATCACGGGAAACGCGTCCTGTCTTTCCACAATTGTAAAATTTCCGGTTATTGGTGTTTGTCAGTTCAGAAATTCCCGGAGCTTTGAGCACTGTAGAATTAGACGTTCGCCTTCTGTTTCTACTCTCACGATTGATTCGAAGTTCATTATCATAGAAGTAGAATCTCTTCAGTGCTGATGAGTAATCAGGTTCAGTTGCCATAAAATCTATTGCTTGCTGATGTAGATCAGGATGGAATTTTCGAAACATATCCTGCAATTGATCAGCTTGCGTGATACGAGCTTTATTAGCAAGGGCAGAGAAGCGGCCATAAAATGTGCTGAAAGTTTTGTTTGGCGACATCCGACACCTGCTATGCTGAATACGAGCCGTCTCACGTTCATTAGGGTCCTTGAAAAACGTTTCGAGCCATTCAAAAATTTCATTTTCATGAACAAAGACTTGAGGGTGATCAGACTTTATTCTTTGTGTCAAGTGTACCATTTCTTCTCCCAATGCTTGTGCAAAGACGTGATCGATTATAGACTGGCTGTCCCGAAAGCTATGGCTTTAGGTACGTAGATTGGCACGCATCAAGTGCTCCCATGCATCATAAGTTTGAGAAACGCCGTTACTAAGTCGTGTCCCTAGTCCTTGTGGGATATCTACCCTTCTAGCTTGAGATATCTTGGGGTAACTTCGGTGGGTCTTTTTTGGTAGTGGTGCTCTGCTGGATCGATTATGGACTTGGTCCGAGTTGCTTTCAACTTCATCAATTGCGTTGTTACATGAGCGTTGTCCTGGAGAACGTTATGTACGAGATGAAAATCTTTCTTCTTCAATCTTCTTCAGTTGGGCTCGTAACTTTTTGTTCTCCTTGTCCTGGTACTTCATTTTTTCCCTCATTTGATGAAGGACGTGTAAGATATCTGTGCTGTTGTCGACGGGTTGAGCCTCAAGGACTTAGCTATGACAACTTGCACTTGACCTTGATTTAGGACGGTATTTTCTGCTTTTATCACGATGCGTGATGTTTCTCTTAGGAATCTCCTGCTGTATATTGTCAAGAGAGGGATCACGATGATCATTGGAAGTTGAGTCTGTATTTTTCTTTGACTCCAATGTCCGTTCTTTAAGATGTAACTGGCTCAATATAGGCAGTCCAACTGCAGATTCACGCACTTTTGGAGGAGTTCGATTCATCTTGGCTAATAATGGTATGGGCAAGCTATCAAGCTGAAAGGTTGCCGGACGAAGCTACTGGCCGCGAGGTTTGTCAAGGGGTTGACACGAAGTCAGTTCATGAAGAGGTGGGATATTAATAAATGCCTTCTCAGGCAGTGTGGTGACCTTTAAATAATGTGACACCTAGGCGATCAAGTTGAAGAAGGGCTCGGAAGTGAATCCTAAAAGCATAAGATTTAAAGGTAACAATGAAAGTCTGGGTGTGCTGCCCTCTAATCTACAACTGTTCTTGGCTCCTCAGTCCAACAACTGCTAAGCTAAAAGTACAACCCTAGCAAATAACAATAGATAAACAGTAAACCTCCCTTGATGACAAGCAGCTAATAATCCTCCCTAATACAATATGAAATGCCTGGGGTATATCCATCTATCTTTGTGGCTCTCAGGGACGGGACGTCACAGTTTGAAGTTTTACCTTTTCCAACCTAGAGGCACTGTATCTTGTTACCTTGGATCTAGATAGTTAAGCCTGTTGTGTCCTATTCAAGAATTAAAAATGGGCTTGATAGCATTGATGATCAGTGGATAGAATTGTTTGTTTGTCTATTACGCTGTTCTATTCTCTACCTGATGTCTCCATATTACCACGTCTAAATTCCGAGACACTAATGCCACATATTCCAGTTCTAGCCCCTGCATCACCATGCACGTCTATAAAAAACATTAACAAAGCAAACCGTAACACACCCCACAGCTAGTATCAATGAGAAGTGCACTGCAAGACTCAGACATATATAGTGGCTGATCAATCATTGGTTTGGAAATAATATATTGACATCTTCTAAATGAGTATTTCTCATATTCTTAAGTCAACTACTAATATCAACCAGGCCAATTTACCTCGAAAATTCCTTCAATTTTTGTTTGGTGTAACAGTTCCAATAAATAAAGCTTGGGCGTTTGTACGTTGAAAGGTAAGTTTATTTACTAACTAAAGAACAAGCCTAATGCTACACTCAACACCCTATTTATATACATGATCACAATTTTCCAAAACTAGTCTCTGTCCTCTAGTCCGGCTCCCATTACTAAAATGTGGGCTAGTTACCAACAAGGTTTTGTGCACGGGCAGTACCAGACTTTCAATACCAGCGTATCTTAGCGCTGAGGTAATGAGCATGCATGTGATGAATAGCACAGGCTACAGGCAATCTACCGGCTTACTAGCCGCCACATCTGCTAGCAGATGCAGCCTGCGCTAAGACATTGTTATTGCAGTGAGAATACAATTAGATTTAGCTTCTGAGAAGGAGTTACTGTATTTTTTAGTAAGACACATCACTATTCTGTAGTGAAATTATTTTATTTATAGCAAAATTCAATTGGGTTTAAGTTTGTTCCAATATTACAACATAGATCCTGGGAAAATAGAGGAAGTTTGCCCATCACGCAATGTTATACCATACTCTTTTCTCATAAGGTGGTATATCCTAAACCAGATTTGTCATTACAATTCCGGAGCATAGTCCGAGGGGTTTGAAACTATCTGAAGAGGAACGCATGTGGGCTGTTGCGCATATGTTTAGGTGGAAAGGGTTTTGCTACCCTCAGTATTTGACGCAGTAGCCAAGTGTGCAGTTTCTGAGGGATTTTCACTCCACTGATCAGATTTATTCTTGTTTCTAGTAATTTTCATCTTGTGGCATCTATGACTAGTATGACCATTTGCCCTCATAGAAAAGTATTTTTAGCAGTATGTGGAAATCCTTGGCTTAGTAGCCTTATCATTTGTTCGAAAAATTGGTTTGCGAGGGTTCTCCATAAAGTTACCTGTAAGATAAGCTGAAATATGTCCTGGTGCTTTAAAGTCTATATCATAATGGTGTTGTTTTACCTGATTGTATGAGAGATTGTCTCTGGCGATCAAGTTGTCGAAAAAATTCTTGTGATGTCAACTTAGCATTCCAAGAAGAAAGTCTCTTTTTGCCTTGTTCTTCGAAAAATATCTGGCGGGCTCACTGCAATAATCAACAGTGGAGTCGCCCGCTAGCTTATATAAGTTAGCCATTTAGCTTCGAATAGTTTGACCTGAGAGGATATGGACTGGTTATTTTCAACGGTGTTTGTGATATCCATTACTCTTCCCAATTGGAACACTAAGGAGAAACTTGAGTCTGTCTTATATTCAGATTTAAGTTGGAGCCATATTGGATGAGGGACTTTAAATGGATGATGTGTCGAATTATCTGAGGTCCTATGACACGAAGGTATATATTTATAGTCTGATGAAAAACTAATTCGAAAGCCTCTGATTCTTCTTACAGTGCGTCTGGTTATGGCTTTAATCCTTCAACAATCAATTGGTACATCTTGAGGCTTCTCCAAATAGCCTACGTTTTGGAGGCCTAAACATCGAAATTTTCCTGACTGTTTTATTTTTTTGCATCAGATTTTAATTGCGTATGCAGCTATCTAGCTATGACACAACATCAAAGAAAAGTACAGAAAAGATGACTCAATTTACAAGAGGAGCACTCATGCCTCGGATTTCATTTGCAAATACCACTGCGAAGTTATGGTGAATTTTTCTTCACCCCAAGTCAACTCTCATCCGTGAATGATCACCCAGGGGAACGCCTCAAAAACTCTGGGTTATCGAGACATGCCTCCATCATCCATTAATTTTTCTCCGCGCGAAGTTTGATCTGAGATGTCTCCTTCCCAAGTGAGGTAGGTATTGAAAGGCTATGCTGAGCTGGAATGACGTACCGTTAGGATAAAGGTATGGAAGGAGGTAGCTATGGCTTCAAGAGAAGTAAAGTTTGTGAGTTATACTCTTAGGACTTTGATCAATGGACGGACTTGAGGATATTCCTAGTATTCTCAAGTGTGTGAATAAAATGGAGATTGTTTGAATTTCTTATTGTATATAATGCTTAATTTATCTACGTGACAGGACTTTCCTCTATATACATGAATAAGGGGGTTCTGCACACTGGTGGATGTTCCAACATCTGTCCTTGTCTAACCGAGAAAGGAAGGATGTGAGAGATCCTAGCGCCAATAGATACCATTAGGAATCTATTGAGAAATACTATGTCATATCAATGAGTGATGAACTAGGTCAATCATATCTCATGGCGCATGTGCACATTATTCTAACGTGAACAGTTTATTGTAATGCAGTCATGTTACTCCCTTAATTACAACAGTAGGTACCCAGGCTACTGAGACTATACCGAAGAATACCACCAGCAGGCTGACCACAACACCTTCTATCGTTGGCTTGTGTTTATAGTGTCAGCTGCACTTTCGCAAGTGAAGTCTTGGCGCGCACAATGATCTATTCGTAAAGCTCCTTGCCAAAATTCCAAATTTTACGCCCTTCAAGGTTATATCCTTTTTTTCCATCATCTTGTGAATTTTTCTTGATCCCTCTCACGTCAATCCCAAAGAACTGTCTCCCAGATTTGTGCGCCACGCTTTGTTTCCTCCGTCGGGCGTAAATATCGGCGTGGGCGTGTATTTGGCGACCGGCTGAGGTCAGAGAATAGTCGATGAAAGGTGTGATCATTGGAATAAAGTTGTACTTGGTCGTACTCGTAGACTTGATGAGACTTAGGCAGGAGTGAAACTTGTTGGGAGCAAAAAAACGCCGTGATGGAGTAATTTGAATCACTGCCCCGTGGGCCAACTTGTTCGGTATTGCGAGATTAGACTGAACTTGGCTCTGGGAGAATATTTCACTCCCAGGTTCGCAGAGGACACTGCATACATGTGTTCAGCCTTGCCCTCCTCCTGACCCTTCAAGATTGTGACGCAGGAAAAGAATATGTTACGTGACGCCAACGGTTTAATCGAGGTGAAGAATTCAGGCGAATGGGTGGCTCGGGTGTTGGGAGCCGACATGGTTGATTCTGAAAATTACAGCCAATAATTGTGCGCACTAGTAGTGAAGATAGGGAAATGAATCTGGGGAAAAAATATGAGAGCTCCGAGCCCATTACCTGTAAAATGATAGGGTCATTTGGGAAGTGCGATATGAGTTGTGAGGAACCACACACCCGTATCACGCATCTATGGTGTAAGGCATAGACCTATTACGAATATCATTCAAATCAAATTTATGACTATGGAAGACTGCTAAAACTATTAAAATAGCTTTAAAGATTTGGTAGTGTTAGAACACAAAATAATTGGGGCTATCAAGAGGGCCACGTTGTTGGCACACGCGTGACTACAAATTCTGTACTTAATTTCACTTCGATATTTCCTTGGATCAATGCTCCCTACAACCTCAATGAATGAGGGGTCATTGTTTTCTTGATAGATACTAAGTTTGATATTTACCAATAGATAGTGAGGGTCTGGAATAACGAAGGCCTGCTTATATAATCGTAGATTTTGAAATTTCCCTCTTGGTGAGTATTCATGGAGGAGAGTTGACTGTTCTGCCCAAGCAGATACACCTTATTGTGATACTTGCAAATGAAATTCGAGGCATAATACTCTATGTTTAAATTGTGACACCTATTCTTTATTGTATCTTTGATACTTTTTTACGACGGATTTTAACATTGTATACAGCTATCTAGCGTCGACACAATATCAGGAAAAAAAGGACAGAATAGATTTCTCAATTCAAACACAAAGCACTCATGCCCTGGATTTCACTTGCAGGTATCACTACGAAGTTATGGGGTTTCCATCTCTGATACTTTGTAATAGCTAGACTGCTGCATACGCAATTAAAATCTGATGCAAAAAAAGACCCTTGGCTATGCCATCAAGGCTGTGAGTTGTGAGCCTTACAAGGCTAGTTTGACAAGTGGGGTTTCATGAGAAATTGAACAATGTGAAATTGGCAAATGAAAGCTGTTTAACAAATCCTCGAAAAGTCAATGGTATACCGATTTCAAATACAATGATGGAAAATCTGTCACTAAAAACCACTGCAACTATCGCTTCTTTTGGAGGCAAGCTACTGAAACTTACGCATGAATCTTCTTCTACCGGCTGCGAGATGGCTTTGAATCTCTACCTGCCTCCTGATGCCAACACCTCGACTAAAGCTCCCGTCCTTATCTTTCTTTCGGGTCTCACGTGCACCGGAGATAATTGTGCTGAAAAAGGCTTTCTGCAATGTGCAGCCAGCGAGATGGGAATTGCTGTTTTATACCCAGATACCTCGCCTCGTAGATCCTTCTAATCGCTTTAAAATCACAATTACTGACTATAGTGTGTTAGGAGGTCTTCATTTAAAAGGCGAAGATGACGCCTTTGACTTTGGAACCGGCGCAAGTTTTTATGTCGACGCTACCGTCCCACCTTGGTCTAATAACTACAAAATGGAATCGTACATTACAACTGAGCTACCCAAGCTGCTATTCGCTGAATTTTCACAACTAGATCCTTCTCGTATCTCTATTACTGGCCACAGTATGGGAGGCCATGGGGCATTAACAATGTTTCTGAGGAACCCGGGCATGTATAAAAGTGTGTCTGCCTTAGCACCTATTTGCAATCCCATAAATTGCAGCTGGGGTGAAAAAGCTTTCACTGGATATCTTGGACTTGATCGAGAAAGCTGGAAGGAGCATGACGCGACCGAGTTAGTGAGGAGGTGGGCCGGCCCATTCAATTGCTTGATTGATATCGGTACCAATGATAGCTTTTATAAGCAAAAGCTTTTGCTACCCGAGTCCTTTAGTGAAGCGGCGAGAAATAGTGGTAACGACAAAGGACTGGTGTTGAGGTACCAAGAGGTATGTTTTTACCCTGAGATTAATGAGGATAACTAAGCCTACTAAGGGCTATGACCACTCATATTACTTCGTTGCTTCTTTCGCAAAGGATCATGTTTATCATGCTGCGAGATTTCTTTTTGCTTAGCATGTAGCTTACTTGCTTCTGCGAGATGTGAGCTACAAGAGAACAGCAGGCTCTAATTTTGGGCGAGCCAAGATAGGGTAGACATTGTCTAGATGGTGATGATTTTCGAGTTCGGTTGTACCTTTGGTTAAATTTAGAAATTTTTGATACAATTTTCTCATGTAAAATCGTTGCAATTACCTCTAAGAGATCTGATGTGATCGTTGTAACATAGATCGAGAGAAAGTTATTTAGGATTTCCTCCAATCAAACTTCATTGCTTGTGCGAGAGTGATAGCTCCTGTCATCAGGCCTGGACTTCAGCTCGCTTTCAGCCTCCCGCCTGATTCGGTAGAAGGCGAGCTTTTCAAAACTGCTAAGAGATTTCCACCAGTGTCGACCCGCAACATGATCACTAACTCTCTCTAATAGTTCGACTATTTTGAGCCTTACGTCTCTGTCTTTATGGAATAGTCCTAAAGCTACGTAAAATAGGCCAGCATGAGACTCGGGTGCTACAGCAAGCAGTTGACATATTTCGTCATAGGAGTTAGTATATTTGGATATGGTTAGATAAATTTCACGACTGGCCGGAAGTGTAAGTTTGGTCATTCGCAGACGGTCATGGAGATGGTTGAGATCAAGCATTTTTAAAGGCTGGTGGCTGTACATCCGAGATAAATCCTACTGCATGTTAGGCATGGAAATAAAGATATCTGGTTAGACTTACATGTCTAAAACTAGCATAGCTTCGAGTATTCCTCCATCCTTCGATTCTGTAAACACTTGCAGCAAGTTCCCTGAGCTTTGAAGACTCGTCTGGCCATACATAGCCATGGCCAGTTATATTTTCCTTCAAGCGATTACATACTTCGGCACCAATACAGAGTGAGCTTGTGCCATAAACTGTCTCTTCAAATGCTGCTGCTACTCTGGTAAACTTTTCTACCCAATTATGCCATTTAGCCCGTATTACTCCTTCACCATGACGTGCAACAATGCTTCTAGAAACATCAGCCATGAAAGCCACATCACCATTAGGATCTGATGCATAGATAGACGCAGAACCAATAGCCGATGTGTAAGATGGATTCTGTGCCTTGAAGCTCAGCAATCCCTCTGTTACGGGCGCAGGTTCAATTTTATGACTGATTTTAATACGTCCTGAGGGTAGATCACAAAGCACATCCCACCACTCAGGATGATTTTCGAATGTTGGATTTGTCACACCGGCCAAGAATCCAGGTATTTTAAGGAGATCATCAATTTTACTTAAATCAGTATATGGGAAGGCATGTCTTGTAAAGCCTCTCAAAATGCCTCCAGATGACATCGCACAGGCTGCAAGTACTGCTTCGGCAACTTCTCCGGATGGACGATTGTATCCTAGAAATATCACTCTTTTCTGAGTAAGTATTGCATTGACCAGAACAATTATAGGATGAGTGAATGCACCACTTGTTGTGAGATGTGGGTGGAGCGCAAATTGCTGGGGGGATTTAGCATGCGGTTCCCCAAATGTCTGAATAAGTTTAATGAGAGAAAAGTCCCCAACTGTTTCGGGTGACAAGGCAACAGGCACCTTAATTGGAATTGGAATTCCATTGTAATGGACTTTAGTCTCGAATTCATGAGTATCTCGAGGAACGGAATACATTGAGTGAGCTTTCACATGGGCTTTAGTTCCATTGCGTGTGAGGTCTGGTCGACATTCGGGACTTTTTACGAGGGACTTATTTGTAGAAACAGAGGATGTCTCGCCTCTCTCTTCAGACATTCTCATCTGAATCATTTGCTCAAACTTTTCAATAAATAGATCTTTATTGTCACTTCCCTGAAGGAGAATCTTCTCAAGGTGACCAAGTTTAGGCATGAGTGACAAATCCATGCTATTGACCGCTTCCCATAATTGAGCAAGTGTTATTGAAAATGGTGTTTTGAAATACTCATCAAGTGCTAATAGCAAAAGTGGCTGTTTAAAGTTAGGCTTAAAGTTTTTAGACTAATTTTTGGGAGAAACCACCTACTTTATAGATGTGCAAAAATGGGTGACGAGTGCAGATGGCCATAGCCTTCACTACGGCACCCCTTTTGGCGTTCCTATCCTGTTTGGTATTTACTAAGTTTAACACGTAAATCAGTGGCGGCCCTTCAGCTCCTTCTGATTCGACATCGTCTGAATCGGTTTCAGAAGAATCATTGTCTGTTTCTTGACTTTCAGATTCCCAATCATTGGAGTCAATTATTCCAGAAGCTCGGTTTTCTCTCTTCCGTCGCCGTTGACGTCTCCTTTCCTTATTAAGAGTTTCTTCTTCTGCTTGGCTTGCGTCTTTGTGCAAAAAGAAAATTGTCCAATCCTGATTCCGAACGTGGGCTTGATCGGGAAGCATCAATTCCGCAAGCATAGTCTCATCACCTGTTATTGCAACTGGGTACTGGTACTCCATTACTGGTCCTTGGTCAATATCAAATGATGCTACGAGAATATATTCGACATGGTTTTCCGACTTTCCTACGGGATATTGCGAGCGCAGTTTTTTCGTGGAATGAGATTCTACGTTAGGTTTGCGAGATACCGACAAGGAAGAGTTTTGAGAGGAAATACCGCTCGAGGAAGGCTTTGATACTGAATAACGATCTGAATTTCTATCTGTGTCAGTGAGCGGCGCATTGGGCGATTTTGATATGCGCGACCGTCTCGATATAGATGAAGGCGACCTGGAAGAAGGAAACGATGATAGAGAAGTTCGACGCTGCAACGAAACGCTATTGTTAACTGTTATACTCCATGGAGGATTTACATCGTTGGCTGAGCTACTATGTTGTACGGACGTCTGTGACGTCTCTTTCATAGCAATGCTCTTTTGATACAAGTGGTTGGAGCCACTTGCGGCTGCCGAAGATGTCATGGCTTTGATATGTTTTTGATGTTCGGGCAGCTTCGAGAGGTATTTGGTGTTCGGTTTTATACGTAGATCTCAAGAACATGAGGTATTTTGGAGAAAAGTTAATTGGAAACGAGCTTGAATCCGGCTCAAGTTGATAAAATTGTTTCGACAGTCTTTGAATTAAACTAGCTAGTTTTGCAGATATAGGAAGATTAGAAAAAAGTTACTGTTAATTCAAGGGCGTAACGTCTATTGTCCATTTTTTTGTTCCGATTGTTGTGAAAGGAACATTCGTTAGCGATGTCGATGTTCAAGACGTATCTGTGAGCTCTAATGTGACAAGTAAGATCACTGGAAGGTGCCGCTCGCGCCGAGAAATGGTGTTGTTTCTGCGTGTCCTGGTCGATCATCCCTGACTAGTGACCGTGCATAAACCGATCCTTGCGTCGTTTGTTTACTTTGTAATTCACGTAGACAACAATAAAGTTAAATGGGACTAATTCCTGTGCATCATATCGAGATTCTAAATTTTAATCGAACTAGATCAGATCTAGTCAAAATTACTTGCCAATATTAGCCTGGGAAACTTCAGCCATTCTATCGGAAGTATTAATAATTGAACCTCACAGGAAATCAACTATCGAAACAGTAGCCGTTAACATGACAAACCAAGGGCAACCCTACGAACATACTCACAAGTCATCACTATCTTCTCGGGTATCACCATTTCGGCGGCCTCAGAGTCCTGCCTCCCCCTCTCCGCTTAGACAGACTACACCGAGTCCATCCCCCACTAAGTCAGCGGCAACAATAACCACACCATCTCAACTCGCTCAGTGCTCTTCATCAGCGCTTGGAGACACGCACATGAACAGTTTGAATTATCGACCGAGATACAATTTCGAGAAAAATAATCAAGCCTCAACTGGTAAGGCTATCAATACTAGCCTGCAACTTGGCGGTTCCTTATCGTCGAGAAATACAAATGATGGCAGCGCGCTCTCTAAATTACAGGCAGGACAAATCCGAGAATTAAGAGAAGGATTCCAAATCCTTGATCGAGATAGCGACGGCCACGTCGGAAAAGAAGATATTGCTGATATGTTGACTCAGCTGGGTTTGCATTATCTACCCTCACAATAATTCAATGCTGAACTTGTATCCTACAGGCCTCTCTGCAAACTCAACAGATTTGTCGGAATTTTTCCCCTCAACAGGTCCTCAAACTGCCACATTGCCAGCTTACCTTAATTCCCTTGCGAATATCCTCAGCGAGCTTTCGCCTGCATCAGAGCTTCTTACAGCTTTTTCAGCTTTTGATGAAGATGATAGCGGACAGGTCGACTTATCTGAGCTGAAGAATAATCTACTTCACATAAATTCTGATCCAGGGGAAGCTCACCTAAACGAGAAAGAAATTGATAGTGTAGTAAACGGCTTCACTGCGCGAAGGGCATTCGATAAGAGTATGGGAGGTGTACTTGGTAGAAGAGGTGAGATTTTTAAGTACCAAGATTTTGTTGCTAGTATATCGGGGGGTCTAGTCCACACTGGAGAGGGTAAGCGTAATGTTGATGATTCGGACTGATGAGGCCAAACCAGGAATACAATTCGGTTATTGTATGGTATTCCATGTCAGGCCATTGCATCATTTTAATTTCATGCAATTAATTAAGATCCGAGACGCATGAGAAGTTCACATATATAAGCATATAGAAAGCTTGTCTTTGCCATAGAGATCCAAGTAGTCTTTAATCCACATCCAGATGGAATTAGATTCCTCAGCAGTGTAAAGTCCTTTGAATGTGAAGTAGATAGTATATTGTCGAACTGTTGCGGTAAACACAACGTGAAGCCAGAATTCTAAGGGAGAGTATCATCCGTCTTACTGATGGACATGTGCACCGTTGCACCGCAACTGATAAATATCCACAGGCGGGTGCTGGTCCGAGTATATTTTTCGTTGATCTATGCCCTGTTCCGAAAGATACCATTTACGCGTCTATAGAAATAAGATGTAGCATCTAAACATGTCTCAGAGCATTACATGGTGATTGAGAATTAATCAAAGCATTCAAAGTTGGAAAAATCTTGAAGTAACGTTTGTTCTTTCCTAAACGGCGGTCAGATGAATGAACTCATTGTAGTTACATTAACTGCAGCGTTATCCATGTAGTACATTGTTGGGCGAGAAATAGTACCCTGTATCTTTTGGGAAATTAACCTAGCAATGACGGACGCAACACAAGGAGCTGACTGAGAAATAGACTAGATCAACTTCTCGAGTGCGGATCACTAGAAGGTCTGACTTTGAATTCTCGACAAATATGACTGCAGTAATTTGATGATGATGAAAATATATTCGTGACGGGCACAAGCCCTGCACTCAAAGAGCATGACACGGAGAAGACTAGCTTCTCCGGCGACTATATACGACGATAACTCAATTTGGACTGGAGTAATTTGAAGCGCCTGATTTTCTTAGTCACACCGTAAACTGCAGTGGGCATTCTCTTACCCACTTTCCTGGCCGTAAAGCTGCTCGTCCGAGCTCAGCGCACGTCAATGCGATCATCCACTTATCCTTGACCTTCATGCACAAGATGAAATGACAGCTTCCGTGCGGCGGGCACCAGCCCCAAAGGCTTCCACGCTATTTCCCCAAGTAGCTCAGCCCCCTGAGACAATGTTGTGCTCGGATAATGGAGCAGAGATTAACTAGATAGCTCCGGGAGTTACAAGCCAAAACCGCCCAGCCGATAAGCCAATTCCATTACAACGACCGATTAGATTCCGACTCTCTCGCATCTCCGAAAATCTGAAGCTGCAGGGCTCCAGCTACGATTGTTAATGAGATTTGTACCTTCACCATGGCCCATTCGTGCAAGTTTGTGATTTGCTTTTGCTCACATTCCCTTGCGTTTCCTAGAGCCACTTAACCCTCTTAAGCCCTAACCGAGAAAGAAACCTTAGATTACCCTCGGCATACCAGGTGCGTAGTCTACAATCCCATCAGCTTACAGGCGAATTCAGATTTTTGTCGGCAGACACGAACTCTTCATCTTCTAGTGGTTCCGGTGTAATCGCTCAGTATGCTCTGCATACCTGGGATAGCCAAGAAAAATCGCATCCGGATCAAAGTAGAAAGCAAACGAAAACACATCTATAATCGAAGACTTCTCATCAATGTCAGTCTTGTTATTCCTACGAGAGTCCTCTATCTTAACCTCTCCACACGCCAACTCGCTTAAACGACCGAAAAATGCCTTGCTCCAACTTCTAACAAGAGCTTACCTCATTCATTACCGATCATCACCCACTACAAAACTTACGACTCTACGTACATCATAAGGAGGAAATTAAGTTATAATATACAAAGTTGTGGTCTTGGTTTATGGAGGACTTTTACTCTATTGGCGTTATATATCTTGAGAAAGGACAGGCAACTGGGGCGTGGAAAGACATAAGGAAGAAACCTTTTGTGGGAACAATAGGTCTGATATTTTTGAAATCTCGACTTTGGAATGTTTGTGGGCGCCAAGAACGAGATTTTGGCTAAATAGTTAGGAGGGCTTCTATTGTCAATGACTCAACAGCACTTTCCATAGCCCTGTGCGGCACAAAGGAAGTCGGGCTAATCTACCATACAGCATTCACACTCTATAAAGGCTTTTCTAACATTTCAGCACGTTCTTCGGGAAAGAGAAGCAAGGAGGCTAGAAAGGCAGAGGGTGAATTTCCCGAGGAACCCACAAGTCTGCAGCGCCCAGCAGGCCGGCCTCTTCGAACGCATCAGAAGGATCACTATATCTTCGGACTTAGTCCTAATGTCGGTATTAGAAACGCTCCGCACCCTATAGTTTTTGCGATTTTTCCCGGCTACCACACATTGACACGGTTCGAGTGTCGATGCTGGAGCAATCAGATATACGAAGGTAGTTTATATTTTTCTCTAGGGCTAACTACTAGAGTATTACTTCAACTATTTATACATTTATGAAGATCTCTAGAATACTCGTTCTTGGCTGATATCTGCTTCTCGTATATTCCAGTTATAGTAGTTCCCAGTCTTGCTACCAATTACTAGAATATTCCAGTCACAGCTGAACTGATCTGAAATAAAGCTAGACTACTGTAGAATTATAGAAGCACTTGAATACAATCACGTGCCACACAACAGTCGGCTCACAAGCCGTTACATATATCCGCAGATGGCTATAGTTTCGTTGGCTGGAGATGGGAGATAATGAAGGGTAAATGGCTCCTTTAAGTTTATGATCAAACGAGGACTGGTGAGGGGAGCTGTATGGGAGGCACAGGAGGTTATATCTTACTGGCATAGGTATCATTGGCCTGTAGGCAGAGGACCTGAATGTCCTACATAGTTATAGACCCAGACAAGATGATTAAATGAAATGAAATGAATGAATACAGACTTGTGGGAGTTGTTACTCATAAGTCACATGTAACGGAGCGGGAATTTGCACTCATCCATTCCCTCTATAGGGGGACTATTCTCAACACCTGTCAGTGGTGTCCCCTACAAACCTCCAGCTCTCACTGTAGAGTCTGCAGAGCCGAGATTGAGTAACAAAGTCCTCACTTCGACGAGGATATCCAATCGCTTTCGCGGTCTGTATCGTGTTCATCTCTCAACACAACCCCCCTATCACCATTATCATGAAGCTAATCACGATCAGATCAGATGGTAGGGTCGGAGTCCTACTCATCACCAACCCTTGATCATGGAGGAAATGCCATCCGATGAGTTTTCGGAGCGTACCCAGCACCCGATACGGAGATGGTGGATTGGATCAAGTCGACCTCGACTGTTACAAAGAAGGGAGATATAGATGAATATGCGCACCTCATGTGGTCCCGGTGTCTTGGCCGCAAGTTTTTTGAGACTATTTCCCATGCAAATAATTTCCATTGCTACTTTTTTTTTCTGGGTAGAAGGTTGTGTAGAAAAGGTGGCTGAATTCCACGGGTAAATACTTAGCTGAATGTCTACTCATCACGGGCAGTATAATAATGATCTTTCGAGTAACAAAAGAGGCAAGGAGCACTGTACAAGGTGTGGCTTGGTCAGAAAGAAGCCCATCGTGCTAGATAGTCATAGACTCAAGCAGTACAATAAACATCATTCACTCACTCCTACAACAGATGATGTCAGAAATGGGACTGTCAACGCTCACGTGCAGGCTTTCGCTTAAGGAGGAAGAAACCCTGCTTACAGACCGAGTGTAGTTACCAGGACGGTTGTACTTACACGAAGTCCATATATATAATACACTAACAAAGCTCCTGAACAACGTATTAGTGCTTCAATACAAATTGCGACTTTCGGTTGCCACCTTGAACATCATCGTGTCGGAAGATTTAAGTAGTCTAGGATACTGATGATGTAAATAACAAAAGTGTTGTTCGCTAGCCCCCCTATGCTGATACTGAGGCCTTTGGCCCGTATCTAGAAAGATTTTTAGAGTTGCTGATTTCTTTATGCTGCCGCAGAACACTTCCACCTCTAGGAACCTTGCGGGTGAGACAAGATGCATCGTATAGTGCACGGGTATATGAATGAATGAATGAGTGAGTGTTTATTGTCCTAAAAAGTCTATAACCATGTAAGGACATGTAGTTTCTTTCTGCCTACAGGCCCGGAGTATCTATGCCTCGGGTAATGTACTTCCTCCTTTGCCTCCTTTACGACCTCTTTCCAGCAGTAATAACCCCAACCCGTCTTCATTCGAGTACACACTAAGAGGAGCCGTTATCTCGTCATTATCTCCCCTCTCCAGCCAACGAAACGATGGCCATTTGCGGGCGTGTAACTGCAGGGAAAAGTCTCAAAAACCACTGGGTGCGGGGCTCTCCTATGACGAAGAAGCCGGAAAGCCGGGCGCAGCAGACCTGTGTATACCTAAGAGTGTCTCTCAACCTTCCTAGCCTCCTCCTTACTCCTCCCTTGATTCATGCCGCAGGACAAATCGAAGGTCTTGAAAGGATGTTAGAAAAGTCTTGGTCGAGAGTGACAGTCGTGAAGGAGCCTAGCCTAGCAACCAAAAGTCGTTACGGACGTGGGGTCGTGGAGTAACTCATGTATTTCAGATGCCCTCCTGGCTAGTAGATTCGGAAGTTAGGATTAGTAGGGATGATAATGTATACGAGTCGAAATCTGCTTTTCTTAAGGGCGGAAGGGTCTTTTACTTTGCTTTCGTGAGATTTTTGTTCGCCCGCCGGTGGGTAGCACATGTTGTGATAGAACGAGGGCTTCTCTGACCATCGTTATAGCTTTTGGTACCGCATTATCTTTTCTCAATCCAAGCATCATTATCGTAGTCTTGGTCGTCTTATGTGTTATCGGAAGCATATATTTGACGGAAGGGGAGATAACTCAGCTCAAAGTTGAAAAGGTGGTGTTTCTCAATCTCGGCTCTGTAGACTCTACAGTGAGAGCTGGAGGTTCGTAGGGAACACCACTGACAGGTATTGAGAATAGGCCCCCAGGGATACATAAACATTTCTACACTACCCTTAGATGATCCAAAATTCATCTGTTCCCGTCCCTAACCTAATCAATGCTCTAGAAGAAGAGATTATCACCAGATATCATTAAATGACTAAATGAATGAGCTGAGGAATCGTGCAATTACTTAATACTTCTCTACGGCGTCCCCCGAAACAATTCAGCGGAGGGCAAGACTGAACACATGTATGCGGTGTCCTCTGCGAACCTGGGAGTGAAATATTCTCCCAGAGCCAAGTTCAGTCAAATCTCGCAATACCGAACAAGTTGGCCCACGGGGCAGTGATTCAAATTACTCCATCACGGCGTTTTTTTGCTCCCAACAAGTTTCACTCCTGCCTAAGTCTCATCAAGTCTACGAGTACGACCAAGTACAACTTTATTCCAATGATCACACCTTTCATCGACTATTCTCTGACCTCAGCCGGTCGCCAAATACACGCCCACGCCGATATTTACGCCCGACGGAGGAAACAAAGCGTGGCGCACAAATCTGGGAGACAGTTCTATGAGATGGTCGTGAGGGAGATCAGGACAAATTCACAATATGATGCAGAGGATGATACAGTGTCAACGAGCGTGGAATTTCGAATTTTGGCAAGGACTTTCTACAAATTGAGCTTTGTGCATGCCAAGTCTTCGATTGCGAGAGTGCGGGCGACGCTATAAAAACTGCCATGGCTGGATGGTGCGGTGGTACATCGTCTTGGACGGTCTGCTAATTAGAGTCTGGATAGCTTGGACATATATTCCACTTGAGACAGTAGATCGCTGGTTCAAATCCAGCAAATCACAACCGCATTTCTCGCGGCGCTGGTATGCATGGATAACCAGAGGTTTCGAAATTCCCTTTGGTGGGGACTTACGGAGGAGGGTCGACTGTTTGTGTAAGCGAACATACCTCATAGTGGTATCTGCAAATGAAATCCAGAATATGAGTGTCTTTAACGTCAAAAGAGTCATCCCACATGTATACATAGCACCAGTCATGTGTCATAGCTCGATCGCTGAATACACATTAAATGATTATTAAAAATCTACCACGCCTAGCCGACTAGCGTGTTAGGATGATTCGGAAATGTCACCATGTCCCCGGGACTAGTTCCGAGAATAGTATTCAAAAGCCTTACATGCAGTAATTTTTTACAAATTTGCTGGTTACCATACAATCATAAATAGCCATCGCTTCCATAGTTTAACAGGGAAGAAAACGGAATGCAAAATGTTCCTGTAACCGTATGATCGATTGAGGACTTGTAAGGGACATTACTGTCTAAGGGCACTCTTACAGGAGGCACAGGAAACAATATACCACATGCGATGTAGGTGCCCCTGGCTCGAAGTCAGAGAGGACATGCACGTCTTGTACAGCCGTAGAGTCAGAATATACAACAACGCACGATACAATCTTAGATGCATTTTCACAAAATTTTGCATGAGGAGCCCTTACATATATGTATTTAACAAGTCTTCGATTTCACAACGATACTCCTTGTTTGGAAGTTCACTGTTTTGTTATCTTTGTACAATTATCATGCATTCTGTCAATCCCAGCTCCTTCTCTGCTTGCGTCATTTCCGGGTGAGATTTAGACCACTTCTACTGTCGGAAAACTCTCTTTACAACCATGGTCCAAGGTTCATTGCATCATCCCTGAGACTTTTGTAGTATTGCTTATCATGATTTGCTTTGAACGATCTCAGGCCTCTCTATCCACTTGCCCTGTCGTGAGATCATCGAAGGTCGAACATAATTATCTGCCTCCCAATTTATGACTGGTAACTGCATAGGCTCCATGTCTTTTCCTTCCTACTAAATCGAGTTGTACTTGATGTGATCACCTCAGACATGCATTGCTAAGCTATTTTGGTCTACGTTAATAATGATTGACAGCGCAAAAGACGTAATGATCTAGTCGATTAGAATCAGTAGAGTGCAGCATTTTCGACGGAAATCATACCTTTCTTCACATACATCCGGTCGCTAATAGGGTCAGCAATGTAACTCGAAGCTTAAAATGGTAATATTCAAACTAAAATACCCCATAGTACTCTATATTGATTGTATACGTCTTTCTTTCGTTTGCTTGCCTCACCAAAGACATACCACAGATATCTGCTGTGCCCCAAGGAAATTACATGCACATAGCTCTAAACCAAGTTGGGCTGCTACGCGCCTCCTTGTCTCATTGCACTCAAAAGTCGAGTATTTGCTGGAATGAATGGATGCACGTATACTACAAATAGGTGACTCCATAATCGGTACCATGTGCTCCAAGTTTCATCCGATCCTCACAAAATTGACAAGAAATTGCTAGGACGGTAAACTGCAGACGTGCTTCAAGAACCCAATACAGTCAAACCCCTGTCAAGACGATATTGCCGTTAAGACGATATTTTCCAGAACGGACTTCGTTCCCATACATTTACCGATAACACGATTATCGTTCTTCAACCTCTGAATATCGTCTTAAACAGGGTTTTTTTGCTACATTGGTGCTAATAATGCCGCCAAAGAGGAGATTTCTGTAGAGCAAAGATATCCTCTGTATGACGATATTTTTCACGGCCCCGATTACATCGTCTTAACAGGGCTTTGACTGTAGAGAGCTTGTATCGAGCTCAGGAGAAACGCACGTTAGAGATGCACATGGGTCGGCGATGAGGGCTGAAAGGTGCGGAGAACGTTGAGTCCCATCGGAAGTCTAGATTTGCATCCGAAGAACAAGTTAGGTACGCTGTGTGCCCGGGTCACGAGACACTGCGTTCAAAAGAATACTGGGCTTCACCTTAGACAATCATCGGTAGGCCTGATTGTTATATTGAGAGCTTTCCCTTCCGATTAGATACAATAGCTACAACGAGCTAAAGGGAATTATTTAGTCAAAGATTACGGGCGTGCGTTACAGTTTCCATTTATGCCATTTTATTTTTTTGGGTAGAAGGTTTCGTGGAAAAGGTGGCAGAATTCCATGGGTAAATACTGAGCTGAATGGCTATTCATCACGGGCAATATATCAACGGTCTTTCGAGTAACATGAGAGGCAAGGAGCACTATACAAATTGTGGCCTAGGTCAGTGGGGAGCTCAATGTGCTAGATTGTAATAGGCTCAAGTAGTACAATAAAAAAGACACACACACACACGGGCGTGCATGCGTTAAGTTCCGAGTCTAACGTGTTCCAGATACCCGGAGGTACCGAAGCTCCATTTCTTAGAGTGAACCCATGAACCTGATCTTACCACGTTGATCCACCTGCCTCTCCACACTTCATCCCAGTATACCCAGCATTAGTTAGAAGCAGAAAAGGTGAGATACTCGCCCGAGGACTAATATTGCGCTGACGCCCTGGCTTTATAGCGGATCATTACATAATTAATAAGCCCCCCTGAAACATCAGTGTAATGCTCATCTCCGACGCTCTCTAACGTCCTGAATCGCAGTGTGTACAGGAACTAATAAATCTATGCTTCTCCATCTAGCTATGGGCGCGTCCGGACGCACAAGTTGATGGTCTCAACTCACTCCCTGAACACGGAAAATACTTTCCGCGCAGGATTCAGTTTAGTTCTACAACTAGTGCACTCACAACTAACTTACACTCTCTTACACTATCGGTTACCGTTAGTCCTAGTTGTCTAATATCTATCGGACAAAACGAAAGTCAATCTAGTTGTCGTAGGCCGACGCCGCCGGCAACTTGAGAGCACACATGGTCATGCTTCAAAGCCGTAGTAAACTCGTGCATGAGGCAGTGCAGATCTCTCAGTGGTACCCAGAAATTCATGCCAGGGTTTAGAATCAGGGCCTATGCAATTGAGGCTGTAGTTGTATCCTTCCATTCAAGTTTGTTAATTACGAATGCGTCCCCAAGGATGGTAGTGCAGGGTCAAAATCTGTCCGGACATTAATTGATTTCATTGATTTCAAGAGCAATACGGCTCTTTTGATATATGAGTGAGAGATTGCAAAGATTTAGCAAAATAATCGATATTTTCCACTTACAGCATCGTAAACCATCCCAGGTCAAAAGACGGCTCGTAAGTAGCAGCATCTCTACGTAAGTTGGATTATAACTATATATATCTACCTATATTGTCTTCTAGTTGATGGGCGTACTAGACGACACAGAAACTAATTTTTTTTGATGATTGAGTACTTACTAGGGGAGGAATAATTGAATGTAATGGCAGCCGCAATTAGGTGTGCAAAGGTCATTGCTTTCAATGTCAATCAATACCAAAAATTATTCTAGGAGAATTTAAAGTTGCCGGCAAACTTCGAACATACCTTGAACTGTTCGTTTATGTGCTCTTAAAAACAAAAACTCCAAACGCTATGCATATCATCTATGAAAAACAATCTCATAAACGCAACCTTCCTTGCTGATTTCCTCCAAGCCAGCGGGAATTATCGAGTCGATCCACATGGCTTTCTGGTGCTCGTTCACGGGGTCCCATCCAATGTGGCAGTTTAACGGTTTCACCAATATTTTGGAACCATTTTGGGGTCTGAAAGGTTTCAACAGTATTTCTTAGTCGGTGTCCGAATGCTCTCATGGAATTTTCGTCACTACCCGGATCTTCATTCTGAAACTGTCGATTCGGTGCTATTGTCGGAGAGTTTATGTTATGATGACCATTTACCTGATAGACAGGAAAGGTTGGAGTGGGATAGACATTCGATGCGCTGGGTACATTATCTTGTTGATCTGAATATCGATTTGCCTGGTTTCGGGTCGAGACACCGCAGGCTTCATCAATCAGGCGCTTCCCCTCGGACCAAGAATCTACGCTGGAAAAATTTGAATCATGAGACTCTTGTCCATCGTTAATGATATCACCGTATCCTATGCAGTCATATAATTTGCCATACAAGCCGAAGAGTGTTGCACAGACAGGAAAAAGGATAAAAACTGGCCATAGTGTGTCGAACCAGCTTGATAACGGCGTGAGGTTAATGAGATTTCCCAGGAACCCATAAAACACGGTCCTCTTGTAAATATCCGGATCCAAAAATGTAAGAAAATTAAATGCAAGTGGTACACTAAGTTTTGCGACTTGGTATGAGTACCACATCGCGCTCTCACCATGTGTATTTCGACGTACTAAGGCTCGACCTCGCCAGACCTTTACCTCTGTGAGAGAAATTAATGCTGCAAAGCACATATACAGGATCCATCCGGCGGCAATTATTTGCCCAGCTAAACCTATCTCTCCATTCTCGTTGTTAGGGTGATGGATGATAGTGAGTGCTATGATTGAAAAATGGGGATTAATAGGCTTGATAAGCTCAGACCAGACAATGAAAAAAGATGCCAGTGAGAACAGAATACCTAAAAGTCGATTCATATTAGGTAGCAAGTAGCATCTGAAGTAGAACCGTGTTCGTGGGGTAAGTAGAGAGTATTTTTGCCATGTCGAAATATCTCTTGTAGAAAGTTGTCCTGTTTGAATTTTGCCCGCAGAGAAACCTTCTAGCGTATTTCGAGTGGTGCAGGCCTTTTTCTCAGTTCTATCCCATTCGTGTTGGTAACGAGCTTTGGAGTGACGGGCGCGGGAGATTTTCCGACTGAGATCTGCCAAATAGTGTTCGGTTATAACACGTGGAACATAGATATCAGGAGAAGAATTTTGCCGCAAGATAAAGGGTGGCATGACCCTAGGAGTTTCAATATCGTCAGATAGTTCATCAATCCAATCCTGGAGCTCTAACCCGAGACTGGATTTTCTCCTGCGTAATTCTACTATTTGGGCTTCTAAACATTCGAAATGGTGTATGGCATCAGTTAGATTCTCATACGTATGAGCCGTGTGAATGTATAATCGATCAAGACTTTTCCTGAGGTTGGCATTTTGAAAAAACCTCCGTGGGATAGAAACTAAACCATGACCCATTAAATAAATTGCAAATGTGAGGCCCCAGAAATATGCAGTCGCCATTAATATTGCTTTGAATGTGTTGGGGGACACGCCAGAGTGTACGAATAAGTATATCATGAGGATGAGTCCCGATGCCAAAAGGGTAGCCTGATAACCCAGACTACGTTTTAGAGACCAAAATAGTCGCGCCTTTATATCACGGTAACCAGCGTCTGCGTACTCTGCAAGAATAGGGAGAATAAACCTGTTAGGAGTCAACATCTAATTTTCTCTCATTGATGAAACTTACCAGGTAAGAAAAAAGGTTTCCCAATAGAGGATGCGCCATGATGTTAGTAAAATTCCTGTAGGAAGTAAGATTCCTCTATGAATTCCAAGTTCCGGATCTCGTGCGTTTGACGCGAGATCGATTGGTACCAGGAGAATGATACTGGCTGGTAGAGCTAGTGCAAGAAATATAGGAATAAGAAGATAGAAAGGTGTTCTCCGGAGAGGGAGAAAATATCGCAGTAAAACGAGTACTAAGCCGCTGATGACAAGCAATAAAAACGAGAATACTATTTCTGAGCAGAGAAATGACGAGTCCGTGGTTGTTAGCATTATAAAGTCGACAAGAGGCGTTCGTTGATGTATTTACGGATATGGCCAAGACCTCTAATTCTTATCAGCCGCTCGTGGAAGCTAGCCACATCGCGATTGAGTCAATGCAACAAAGGCAATCTAATCCACATGGCATCGCCGCGAGTAGCACAGGTAAACCCGAAAGCTGATAATGACACTTTCCAATCCAGAAATACATTTCATCGTAGCAGCGAAGAATTTGACAATCTCGACGCCGCTAATGTCTTCTCAAGCCCCACAAGAAACTCAACCGCCGATTTCGAATCCTCTGATACATTATCACTTCTACGGATTCTAGGCAATATTGACCCTACTAAGTCATCGCAAGAGAAAAACTTCACCGATTTTAATGAACTTCTCGCAAATATATTAGAGGTTGCTTCACCTACTGTCGAAGAGACGGCTGCTGAACCTAGAGAAAACAATGTCGGATCTCATTTTGATTCAGAGATATCCGTCAACTCAGCTACTTCAAGAGGAGAATCCTTTGTGTCGCCTACGTACTTGGACTCCCCAAGTGCCAATTCCTATGTATCCCCTAGATGTCCAGAACTTTCAGTGGCCGAAGAGATTTCTAGACTGAGACCGCGCAAGAAACCGTTCAGGTCTACTCTACCAGAAAAGAAACATCAAAGTCCAAGCGATGAATTATCAAAACCAAAAGCTCAAGCCCGAAGGCTAATTCCAAACCGTAGAACGAAGAGGAAAAGAGTGTCTACTACTGAGGAAGATATCGATTATGTTGCGCGAGAAAATGACATTTGGGGACCACAGGAAGCTGAACAAACTCCCAAAGATGACACTTTTGATAAAGATGCTAATGACAACTCTTTGAACATTTTTAGCCCAGAAATCCTCTCGGAAGCTAAGCTGGCGGGTCTCCATTCAGCAGCTGCTCTGTTTAGACGCCCATCAGCAGCTTCTAAAAAGTATACTCGTGAGTTGATTACATCAATTTGACCTAAGTAACATAATTCTAACGGAATTGAGGTGCTCCGATGTCGAAGCTATTTATCTCTTTGGATTTGACTGCTGAGTTATTCCTCAAACTACAGGGAGCTGCCAAATCATACATGTTAGATGATTCTTTTCCTGAACGACGCGAAGCTGTTGGTAATAAGTGCCGGACTTCTGGCGACCTAAGTAAGTTGAAGCTATACTCATGTGCTAAGAACTTTCTCGAAGATGAAGGTTGGGGCGAACATTGTTTTGGAAGAAAAGCAGAACGTGCTGATGTGAGAAAACTCAAATGGCCGGAGTCGAAAAATAAGTGGGTTCCTAATCGTTACGGCTTCTCAATTTTATGTGTTTGCTAACAAGACAAGAATCATAGAACTCATCATTCCCTTGCTGCGGCGGATGGTTACTAATGAACGACAACGTCAATATGCAAATGAAACACGAATGGAAAAGCGGTTGAGAGATGTCAAAAAGCGGAAGCGGCCATTCGACTGCGTTTCTCAATCGAACCAGGAACCTTCCATAACAGATGACCAGTCTCTGCTTAAGGGGTCACAGAAAATTAGAAACCCTAATTCTTTATCTATCCATGTCGACTCTAAATTAATACCCCAGTTAACTCCCAAATTGATTACAACTAATGAACAGGCAACAAATCAGACAAATACCCTGATCAACTCTAATACGTCTCGAGCAGAAACACGCATACAGGGGGGCGATGCCATGAAAGAACAATCCTTTGTATCTATAAAAATTATGCCAAAGTTTTATGTCAACATTCTTCGAGACGATCAATGTGTTAAGAGGAGATTTATCTTGACATCATCTCAGTGCCCTCACTTCTCAAGTCTTGTTCACCATGTTACCCAAGGACTTATCCATTTTCGAGAAAAGGTCGGTTGCATAAAGGTGCACGGACCCGATGGCTTGATCAGTGTCTATGATGAAGAAAGCTGGGTCAAAGCGATTGCCTTAGTTACTAAGTACGAGTGGATGAATAAGGAGGTACGATGCCTCATTTCTCTAGAGGAACCAATGTAAAAGAAAGATACACTGATATAAATAATGTCGTCGAGATGTCATTTGCTTCTATGGCTTTAAAGGGAAGTAAGATTCAAACATCTAACCGGTGTTACATAGTGCAGATAACTCCGTATAACGTTTATGCGCATCTTAGCGCCAAGCGGAATCTAAATCGTAGGTGACAATTCTTGGGAGAGCGTAACAAATATCTCGCGCATATGGTGATGGCCTATAATTTCCCCGGTCCATATCTAATTTTGAAATCTATGAACGTTTACGAATTCAGATAATCTAGAATCTTGAATTCCATCACTTTTTCTACCTTCTTCTAACCATAAGCGAATAGATCTATTCGCTTAAAGCCTGCAGAACAACTCTGAAAATATAACCCACTCAGCACAAGAATTTCAAGAATTGGATATAGTCACAGCGTTATTGTTTTGTGAGACTTGCTACACAGTCTTTTGCAAGTGTATAGGGAAGAGGTATATCGAGACCTCAATAATTAAATTCACAGCAGATAAGATACATCAGCTGCGAATAGACTGAGGATATGTGATGTTTGAATTTTCCGTGTTGTTTCATGTGTGGGCGATCCAAATGATTTGGATTAAGCACCGTTGTATCCAATTATTTAGATCAACTAATTTAAGGAGGGTATATATCACAAGGGTACTGATCTTTAAACTTGAAGATCTAGTAGTTTTGACAGACCTTGATAGGAGTCGTAGAAAGGATATGAGTTTGGTACCATTGGGAGTGAAGTCTTCGTGATTTAGAAGCCGGAATCAGCCATTTGAAAGCTCTGTCGCTTCGCTGATAAGAGTATGTCCAAAAACACGCATGTTGAAATCATGTAGAAGAGGACTGCATACTTTCCCTATGTTTTGATTTCATGAAGAATAAGCTACTTATATCCCCTGAGAGATATAGGTCAGGATTTTCTTCAGCAGCAGTGTGCATAGAATTTGCTCGATGCAATGTTTGTGCATCAATACCACCCAAAAAATTATGATTTGAATCTAATTTTAGCTCAGATTTATGATTAATATCAAGATTAATCTCGTCTTTCCAAAACCGTCGAGGCCCATTAAAGAGGCACAGAACCCTCTTTTTAGATTTAATTTGAGATGGACAGGCCCAAGAAAGCGGGAGTTCTTTGCCTCTTTTACTGCTCTTGATATTCTGTACAGCTAAGAATTTAGAGTGTGGTCGCCGTTTAAGCTTGCGAGAATTTTCCAACGTCTTTTGTGCAGTTCGGTGTTTTTGCGATGCCAAGTTTTTAGGATAGACATGTCCGAATTCATTTTTAGACAAATCTTCGATTTGAAGCCCATCAGACTTTGGTATGGACATAACTGCATTCATTCTCAATGTATCTTGGACGTCCTGGTCATGCTCAACCTCGGCTAGACGGGCTATGTTAATAACCTCCGACGGGTCTTGTCTCTGTACTGTCTGGAGTACACAATCATCAAGATGCTCATAAAAGTCCTGAGCGCTGCCAAAAATTTCTAAACATGTGGAGCATTTTCCGGATGCTTTTGATGGTTGTTTTAGGCCTTTTCCATGTCTATCGGAGACTTCTGATTTTGAGACCTTCCTCTTTGAGTTGGGAGGGGATTGCTCTACAGCGTGAGCAGATGTTAAGTGTCGTTTAAAAACATCTGCACGATTAAAGGCCTTTTTGGTGGAAGGCTTTGTTTCAGGACAAAAGCCACATATCATTGTGCCCTTAAAATGTGTTAGAGTATGCCGATTTTTGTCATACTTTCTTGCAAACCCCTTAACGTGGTATTCGCAAGTCACGATAGGGCATTTTTCTGGGCGTTCATTCTGATGGGTCAGCATGTGAGCCTTAAGGTCCTTAAAGATTTTTCCACAATCTGGATATGTGCATTTTGTTTTTACTGAATGATCAACGTTTCCAAGCTTGTTTACTCGGTCATGATGGATTATAGGAGAAATTTCCTGACACAACGGCGAAGCTGAAGAAAGATAAGGAGAGCTAGTGTTGACAAGGGACGTGCATTTTCCATTCTCCGGTTGGTAAATTTTGTTTTCGTGTGTGAGTGTTGAAAATATCTGCAGGTCAGCAGGTTTTACCTCATTAGGATCAGCTTGAAAAATTAATTTGTTTTCATTGATATACTGTGAATTTTGAGTCGAGGTTGTTTCTGATTAAACATTAGCGATACTTTATTTTAATATGAAACAAGCTTTGGCCTTCCTCCAAAAGAGTTACCGCACAACACAAATTGAAGTAAAATAAAACTTGAAGGATATATTTGGTTGAAAAAGTTATTATGTCTGTTTTATTTTTGTATCGTGTGTTTACTAGTATGGAACTAAACGATGTTCAATGAAGGGCAGGCAAGTACAAGTTGTGTAGAAATCATTCAATTTTACAATATTAGAGGCAAATTAAGCCGAGTATTAACTGATATGAATGTAATCCCCTTACCCTATGGCCTTATCTCGCCAAGAGTGTGATAAAATAGTGAATTATGGCTGTCGGTTAACTTACCTAGAAATATATTGTTAGTAGATTTTATAGTTTTTTCTTTCGGTGAAAACTCCTCCAGGGTCTGAGCTAAATAGCTCAGCTCACTGCTTCCTTGACACAAAAACCCGGGTTTGATGCTGAAATTTTCGGTAGAATTTTGTCCTGGTAGCGACCACTCAGGAACCATCAAATTATATCCGAAAGGGTTGAGGTATCCTTGAGGAGATAGCGGTGATCCGATATTAGAAGATGATCCCGATGACGTATAGACATACATGCTGTTAGATGAGAGTTCATGTATATCCGTGGGTTGAAACTGTGATTCCAAGGGGTTGTAACTAGGGCTTTTATAAAAACTGTTTTTATCTTGCGTCTCTGCAATAGCTTCGGTTGCCCCAAATATATTATTTTTCATTTGCGGAGGTGTAACTAGCAAGCTTTGCGTCTCAGGGTAAAAAGCGGCACTTCCTTCAATATTATCTAGGTTCATGTGTTGTGCAAGCTCATGACGGGCAGTTTCAGTATCGGGTTCCATATCTTTGACAGGTATAAAAGCCAAATGCTGGCACTGGTGCACAGTTAGTATCAGGTAATACTGAACGGTTGTAAATCTCAGCCAAGACATATCTTAGCGATATTTTACCTTAGATGAGAATCATCGATTAGCCCAACATAAGCTGGAATAGTTCGCTCAGTATCAAGATAGGAGGTAGCTCCTCGTGTTATTTTTTGTTTGGTTGCTATACAGCCTTATATGTTGGGAAAATTTCGTTCGCATGAGATGGTCATAAGTTTTCAGGAATACATAGACTTAAACTAGGTAAGATATTCTGACAGAGCTTGAAAGATTGGAGACGATAATCCTATTCTGTGTAAAAGCGAGCGGTATGCGGGCTAGCAGAAGACACTCGCCAT
This sequence comes from Blumeria graminis f. sp. triticale, assembly GCA_905067625.1. Lineage (NCBI taxonomy): Eukaryota > Fungi > Ascomycota > Leotiomycetes > Helotiales > Erysiphaceae > Blumeria > Blumeria graminis. Next base: position 1,561,570 of record LR898469.1, read on the forward strand.
GGTGGGAACGGGTTGTAAATGCCAACTGACCGGGATCTAATTATTGGCTGTTTGGAGATCCGTCATGAACGGGATAGTTGCAGACTTTCCACAACGATTATGACGGGCCGCTCAAGCGAACAGGGATACAGGGGTTTTGCGAACACTCGCGGGCTGGCTCTATAGCGGATATGATTCACACCGCTCACGACAGATTTGGATAACTCGAGTTGATTCCTCACCACAGGAGGGCTTATTGTGTACTATGAACACCTGTCAGCATCTCTAACATTCTAAATCTAGAAAGCTTATAGTAGTCGTAACACTTCAAAATCTAGGGAAATCAAATTTCTTGAGCTCACACATCATTAAGATCGGACTAAACCCGAGGCACGATAAGGTCAATTGCGCGTGCTGAACGCCGTAACCCTTAAAGTACAGCAGAATTTTTTCATTCTCTCTAACGGTTATAAGATTATATTGTCCACAAAGGTTCAGAAGCCTAGCCTGTGCGAACTGTATTCGTAGTGATGCCCTAATTATAATTTCTTAGGTACTGAGCGAGATTAAAACGACGGTTATCTTTCTGAAATATCGTGACCTTAATTATGTCAACTATTCGAGTCCTTGCAGGTGCATTGGCTGTGGCGTTGTTAAGGGCCCACGATAAAAAGAAATTGGGGCGTTAGCTAGGTCAGGCACTCCAACTAGCTCTTCCGACCCATATTCATCACTAATCAGGAAGGGGCTACTTATTTGGTTCGCCCGAGTATAACCCACGTTCTTGTGCGAGGTGCTAAAAGTACGTAAAAGGATGCAGAAGCGAGAGAGGGTGTCGATATCCACCAGCATCGCAGTGACGATACTTTATCATCTTTATCTTTAAATATGTGGACGAGGTGCTTGACCTGCGATCATTTTGGTTTACAATTCTGAAGGCCGCAGTGAGTTAAATGTTACGCCATGGAAATCTTAGATAGTGTAGCTCCCCAGATTTTGAGATAGATTAAATGACTTCGAACTTGGGTGTTAAGACTGGTGTGCGACTCCAATGAATGATGCTGTACTTGATCCAGTTCCTTTGGGATGCTCGACTGGGCGAGTCACTTAAACTTGTTGTTTGAGACAATTTTTAAGTAAAGAAGGCGCCCTTTGTATGTTTCAAATATATGGATTAAATCGCAATAACAGACTGTCAAATACTGTTCAGTGCGATGTAAAAGCGGCGAATTAACATCGATTGATAAACAGCTTTCAATTACTTAGGCCTCCCTCAAAGATTTCCAACATCGCCGACTTTCATGCACAATTGAGGAGTCTTAATGCTCATTCTTTTTGCAAATCGAAATCCGAGTGTATATGCTTGTGTCCCTTAAGTAGGCGGCTTTTAACAAGGATCCACAATTAATCTTCCGAATTGTTGAATTCCTACAGACGAATCATTTCATATTGTTTTTGATCGTCCGATAATGCATAACCTTTGGAGAAGATTATTTCGTCCGCTGGTCATGGCCAATCAAACCATCGAGTTGATTCCACGCAGCAAACGTCCCTTGCATTGTGCCAAGACTGAATGTTATTACTTCCTTTTTAACATGGACATTAGAAATTTTGATTTAGCTCACTATGACTTGGTATCAGGAATGACATGGTGCATTTTGAAGGATATGCGAGAGAGAGAGAGTATTTATTATCCTAAAAAGTCTATAACCATGTAAGGACATGTAGTTTCTTTCTGCCTACAGGCCCGGAGTATCTATGCCTCGGGTAATGTACTTCCTCCTTTGCCTCCTTTACGACCTCTTTCCAGCAGTAATAACCCCAACCCGTCTTCATTCGAGTACACACTAAGAGGAGCCGTTATCTCGTCATTATCTCCCCTCTCCAGCCAACGAAACGATGGCCATTTGCGGGCGTGTAACTGCAGGGAAAAGTCTCAAAAACCACTGGGTGCGGGGCTCTCCTATGACGAAGAAGCCGGAAAGCCGGGCGCAGCAGACCTGTGTATACCTAAGAGTGTCTCTCAACCTTCCTAGCCTCCTCCTTACTCCTCCCTTGATTCATGCCGCAGGACAAATCGAAGGTCTTGAAAGGATGTCAGAAAAGTCTTGGTCGAGAGTGACAGTCGTGAAGGAGCCTAGCCTAGCAACCAAAAGTCGTTACGGACGTGGGGTCGTCGAGTAACTCATGTATTTCAGATGCCCTCCTGGCTAGTAGATTCGGAAGTTAGGATTAGTAGGGACGATAATGTATACGAGTCGAAATCTGCTTTTCTTGAGGGCGGAAGGGTCTTTTACTTTGCTTTCGTGAGATTTTTGTTCGCCCGCCGGTGGGTAGCACATGTTGTGATAGAACGAGGGCTTCTCTGACCATCGTTATAGCTTTTGGTACCGCATTATCTTTTCTCAATCCAAGCATCATTATCGTCGTCTTGGTCGTCTTATGTGTTATCGGAAGCATATCTTTGACGGAAGGGGAGATAACTCAGCTCAAAGTTGAAAAGGTGGTGTTTCTCAATCTCGGCTCTGCAGACTCTACAGTGAGAGTTGGAGGTTCGTAGGGAACACCACTGACAGGTATTGAGAATAGTCCCCCGAAGGATAAGCGAGATTCCTAGCCGAAAATTTATATTTTTCCTCTACGTTTAGAATGGTGAACAGCTGCCAATGCTCGCATCTGTCGGGATTTTCATGCAATATAGCAAAGTAGAGCGTCGGGATTGATATAAGATAGAAAGCTAAAATGTTCCAAGTATTCTTTTTGGGGACTAACTCAGCCAAACACCATCAAAATTGAAAGGAGCTCTGACGACAAGCAGTCGGGAACCATGAGACTCTGATTCAAAAGATAAACTGGACCCAAATATCATGTACATGCTCTAATGCCTCAATTTTGGCAGAGAGCGCTGGTATTGGAGTCAGTCTTACAACATCTGGAAATTGTGACAGTACCTATCATCATCAAATCTCCAATATTGGCTCTGGGGCTCTAGTATAATATGGGGTGTTTAAAGCGAATGCTCAAACCATGTAGTATGCAAAGCAGCATAGAAAGAGCCTAGGTAAGGATCTATTACACTTTCTAATAATCAAGCAGCCTTTGTAGCCGGCAAAGACGAATTCTTCATCTTTCATTGGTGCCAGTGCAATTGCTTAGTATGCTCTGCATTTCTGGGATAGCCAAGAAGAATTGCATCAGAATCGAAGTCGGAAGCAACCTCAAGCATATCTCCGTTTGACGACTTCTCGAGAATTGTTATGACTAATTTTTGAGCAGATATAGAATAGTATATAAGCTAGGGATAACAGCGAATGAGCAGAAAGAGATAATCGGACATTGAGAATGTGAGACTAGCTGAGAGATAAAAATTCAATGATGGTCTAAGTCTTGTAGATAGGACTGATATATATGTACATTATATACACCCATAACAAAGCCCATTGTTTTTTTGTTTTGTTTTGTTCATTAACGTGCTAGGTTACATGACTACTGTTGCACTCCTATTGGAGCTTAAGCACGTATGGGGTTGGGCCGGATCAGGTTAACTACCGTAAAGTACAGATAAGCCTCGTCGTACTTTAATGACCGGACCACCTAAGTCTTCACCTATGTGTTGAATCATGTCAAGCCCAACTGTCTAGAGAACCCCCTTTTGGCGCGCCGAAGCGCAATTTCCTCCTCAACCTCGGCCACTATGCGCCCGAGCCCTTGTCATCCTCATTGACTCCGAAATATAAATGCCGTCCAAGATTTCATTGTTGCTCTAGCCTTCAACCTTCATATCGTAACCTTGGGTTGTTTTTGTCATTGGGGATTTGTGTAAATCCCTCGGTGTATCGTCCCCTTTCTTCCTACTTTGCACACGTCCTGTCTCCATCATGACTTTCCTCATTAATGCGTGTGTGGTTAAGTGACGTGACGAGTATATATATATAGTTCATTTTACCTGATTTGGCGCCTTGAGGCCCGTGCAGGTTTTTATCGGAAGATATGTACTTTGAGTAGGATGACTAAATTTGACGATTAGAACACTCACACTCAGATTTCATTTGCAGATACCACTCGAGGTTAACCCTTACGGCGTATAACCTCTTCCGTGCATACCCACCACAGGGAAAAGCGTGAAAAACCTGTGGCTATCCGAGTGTACTTTCATCATTCCACGAGTACAATATCATCGCGAGAGAGAGTGGTGTGTGGGTCTGACTGGATTCGAACCAGCTTTCTCCTGTCTCAGATGGGACAGGTGTTCAAGCTACCCAGTATCTACTTGGTAGATGATGATGATGATATTATTTAACGTCTATCACTGCGCTTGGCATTTAGGCACGCGCACTTTTATCCCTATGAAGGGCAAAGGACGCTAGAGCAGGAGCTCTAGACACCATGGGACTACTAAAAGTCTAGAAAACAGAGCTATGCCGCGTTATGTGAAACTGCGCACAGGAAATGATGGATAAGCTTAAACCAAAGAAAAAAAAAGGATATGAGACTTCCACTACCTCAAGACTGGCGATCAAGCAGTCCCTCTCCCCCGCTCTGTCCATGGAGCCCCCAATCAAAACAAACGAAAAGGTTAGTCGGCCACTCACCGTGGGCAGATTTCTTTGAAAAACCTAGAATTTTCTAGCCATTTAGACATAGAGATTACCCCTTCCCACGTGCCGATTAAATCCGGAAGGAGTTTGTTTAAAGATCCGGCAGGGCGTCTTCCGCGGCGACGGCGGAGGATGCGGCAGAATAAAAAATGGGTAGGGGTATTTGGTGACCCGCATAGTCAGGTAAGTCTGGCTTCGTCGGGATTGAAACGAGTGTGATAAGTAGTAAAGTCTCCGTGTCCAGTTATAGCTGCTAAAATGATGCCCAGTGATTTTCGGCTTAGAGGGAGCTCCTTCGGAAATAAGGGGGCGTGCTTGATTTCAAGTTGAGTATAAGATGCGGGAATATTCGTTTTCCACCAAATATCCCTTATCTAGGCCCTTAGTGTGCTGTTCCATTTCTTTAGTGATATGGTAGAATGTTTTGGTGGATCGAGGTTTGGAACCAATGCACCCTTCTTAGCCTCTGAATCGGCCAATACATTGCCTTCGATCCTGGAATTGCTTGGAACCCATCGTATTTTGACATGGCCCTCAGCGGTATGAGGAAGCCGGTGGCGAGTTTGCCATGTTTTAGCAACTTTTTGTATCTCGATGAAAGTGGATTGTGATGATGAGGTAACAATGGGACTTACTACTAGCCTCCTGCAAACTTCTATATTGTCCAAAAAGACCCATAGGTTACTGGCGAAACGAGCAGATGGGAGAGAGACGGCTGCCATAATTCCTCGAAGAGCAGCATGGGCTTCTGCATCATACGGCTCTTTATTACTTCCCAGTGGGAAAGCATTCGAGCTAATTTTACTATCTAACTGGAAAATGACGAAGCCACCTCCAGCGTTTCCGTCCAGGAGCTTTGATCCATCACTGTAGATGTGGATATCACTTTTAGGGATAGTGGTCAAGAAATCAGAGAAAATTTTAGCACTTGTTTGGCTTTGTCCTAACGGTGCACCAATACGCTTAAAAGCAATTTGCTTTTCTTCCTCTGCTTCCCACGGCGGGTTAAGGAGAGGGTCGAAATTCTCGGAATGAGGAATAACCCTGTATGAGCAAGCGAGTCGAGTCATTGGGGGAAATGGCATTAAATTTCGCGCGCGCGAGGATAGGGGGTGGTAGGGATCTAGACTACGCATTCGGAGGGCAGCTCTCCTTGTTATATTGTCTAGTGCAATTTCTGCTGGGGAAATTCCCACCCCCCTCAGGAGAGCGATGGTCGGAGTGGTTGAAAATACAGGAAGGACAGTCCTAGCAGCAGCGGCATGAACTTTATCAAGTGTACTGATATGGGAGCCAACCCTATTTGTTGTTTGTTTTACTCTTTTCATTTTTGTTTTTCCGGGCCACCAGGTTGCGGCGGCGCAGTGGGAAATAGGTAGAACGCATGTGATAACCACTTGTCTAGAGAGTCGGGGGGATACTTCTCGAGCTGTATTTCCAATGCAGCGAAGAGCGTGAGCTGCTTTTAGGGTTTGACCTGCCTGTATTGTTATATGTTGCTTGAAGGTAAGTCGCTTGTCAAAGTGTACACCCAGCCATTTGAGGAATGGTTTTTGTGGATTTTCTGAGATGGAAAATTGGCTTGTGTGTACGTGAGGGCTAGCACCCTTATCCCTATGCTTCTTGGAAAAGTGAAGGAGTTATGATTTTCCAGGGTGGAAGATTATGCCTTCTTTGGTACCCCATGCTAACGCGTCATTTATGGTGGCACTTATCTTGCAGCGATGCTGATATCTCTAGAACTGCAATGTCATCTGTATAGGCGAATGATTTTTGAAGTCCTTCAGTCTTGAAAATCGGTGCAACATAGAGCATGAAGAGTATTGGTGATAATGGTGATCCTTGTGGTACTCCGCAGGAAATCGGTCTTGGCTTATCAAATTTTCCATCTAATCTGATGCGGATCTCAGGTTTGGTTAAGAATGACGTAGCCCAGCTACATAGATGAGCCGGCCAACCTTGTTCCCTTAGATGTCTAACGAGTCTACCTGGGGGGACAGCATCAAAAGCTCCTTTGACGTCGACCGTAGCCAGTGTAGCTGTTTTACCTTTTGATAGCGCGGTTTCAACGTCGTGAGTGATGCAAGTGGTTAGGTCTACACTAGAGCGCAGGGGAAGTGCTCCGAACTGCTGCCGGGAAAGCACCTTGAACTTGATCGCTATCCAGGACATTCGCTTTGACACTAGTCTTTCTAGCCCTTTTCTAAGAACTGATGGTAATGCGATTGGTCTATAAGATCTGGGGGAAGTCATATCTGCTTTGTTTGTCTTTGCAATGATTGCTATAATTGCAGCGCGAAAAACTTTAGGATGATGGCCAATATCCAGGCATTTTTGGACGAGATCGAGGACAGTTGCCGATATATGAGGCCAGGCAAGACGTAAAATAGCTGTTGGAATATAATCATTTCCAGGAGTAGTGTTACCAGAGCTAAGGATTGCCTTCGAAACTTCTTTTGTGGTGAGATAATGAAAAGGCAGTGAAGAAATTGCCACTGCAGGGGTGTCGAGAGGAATATCGTCCACTTCTGATTGATTTGTTAAAAAATTACATGCCAAGAGGTCCATCTTTTCTTCTATTTCCTGTTCTAGCGGAGAGCCCGGTGCCAGCGGATCTTTCAAAGGTGGCGATCGGAATTGTCCCTTTGATTTGTGCCACTTTGAATTTGAATTTGAAATCTTTTACGTGACAGGAAGAACCTAACATCTATTTAGACGTGACACGGGTAGATGGGCTCTGAAAGCTCATTGCTACCTACATGACCGGCAGTGGGGCCAGAAGCGACAAAAGAAAAGATTGAAAAAAAAAAAAAAAAAGAACAGTATGAGTCTGAGTTACGGTGCCCTGCGCCGCATCCCAATCTTCCACACCCATCTACTCTCGGGTCAGAAACAATCTCAGCGTGGTCACCTCCCACCCTGTTCATTCTTTGGCAGACTGTAACATCGGCTTGTAGTTAAGAATCGAATGAACTTCTGCCATCCCTTCTCCCCTATCATTTCCCTGGCCCCAGGAGGGGCCATTTTCTCATAGATTCTCCAACGTAGCAAAGCAGGTCGGCACTCTGAAAAATGCCAGGGCCTTTTCTCTCGGCCGCAAACGCATTTCAGATCTTCATGTTCGGGGCTGAAACGTCGATGGTTATTGGCATAGTCCCCGTGGCCTGTTCTTGCCGCAATAAGACGATGGTACGCCCATCTTGGTAAAGCTAGCTCCGGTGGTCTTTTGCAACGCATGAATAGGTCCAGATCTTTGTATTGTTTCGGTCGATACTTCTGCCACCACTCTTCCACGAGCTCTTGGCTACGCTGTTTAACCCACCTCCCTAATGCCGCAAATGTTAGATCTTGATCTTCTAGAATGGGCGCAGCTGAGGTTAGTGACCGGTTATTGGAAGCTCCCAAGGCTGATTCGGCCAGCTTATCGGCCTCTTCATTGCCTTGAATCCCCACATGCCCGGGTATCCAGCGTATTTCCACACGCTTATTGTGTCTCAGCGATGAAAACTTGTCCACCACCGACTGCGAGGAGTTAGATCTTCCTCTTTCGAGCGCCTGGGTGGCCGCTTGGTTGTCCAGAAGAATGCAGATCAGTAAGTCTTTTCCTACCTCTATTGCAGCCTTCAAGGCTTTCATGGCACCTACAACTTCTGCATCGAATACCTCTGCTCCGGGAAGTGGACCGGAGCCACTTGCAACTAGCTTGCCTCCTTGGTATACTACATACCCCCAGGATGATTTTCCGGGACCCGATGATGATCCATCAGAGAAAGCGAAGACTGTGTTAGCTGGGCGGGAAGCTAACCACCGCTTTATGCTTCCAGACCTAGCTTCATTTTCTCTACTACATGGAATCGATGCTGGAGTGCCACGTGGGAGGTATAGCTTTCCGGGGGCCTTCGGCTGTCGGAACTCGACGCACACTCATTTGTAAGCGTGTCATTTACCATTTTGGTTGTCTGAACAATCGATCTCTTTGTCCCGATCTAAGACCTAAGCGTCTTATTGTCTCTTTCGGATCCTCAGCCGCCCGAATGGCTAGAGGGTGCCAGGCATCCATTCTTCGCATACGAGCTGCAAACCGCAGCATCTTTTGCTGAAGAATTATCGAAGCCAGGGGTATTCCCGCTTCACAATGAAGAGCAACATTGGGAGTGGTACGCCACGCTGGGAGTGCTACTCTAATAGCTTTCATTATCGTTTTTTCCAATAGAGATATGTGCCAGCCTACTCCAGTGCCGACTTCTTTATCTCGCAGTGTGGTTATTCGAGTGAGACCTGGCCACCACGCTTCTGCCCCGTAAAGAGCTGTGCTCAGAACGCATGCATGTACCGCACGAATCAGAGGTCCGGGTGCTGCACCACGTTGAACTCCGTTTATATGTCGTAAGAAATGGACTAGACGATTAGCTTTTCCAGTCCATTCCTGTACATGTTGCTTAAAGTTTAGCTGGGTATCAAGCCAGATTCCTAGCCACCGGATATGAGGTGACAGTTCGATCCGGCAATCTTTCACCAAGATGGAAAGATCAGCCGCGTTGATTTTCTTTCTAGGCCCTCCTCTGGTCACTAGAAGTTCCGACTTTGCTGGGTCGAAATCGATCCTGTGTTCTCTTGCGAGAAGGATTAGGCTGTCGAGGTCGTCTTGAGCTGCGGAGATAGCATCCGCCGCGGTGTTTCCAATTCTGACAATAGCTACATTGTCAGCATAACTAAACCTACTCGTTAGACCGCGATCCTCAAAAAGCACAGCCATGTAGAGCATGAAAAGAAGTGGCAATAGTGGCGAGCCCTGAGGTACTCCACATTCCAGTATCTTCTCTTCTGTGATTCCACCGCGGTATTTGACCTGAACCTTTTGTTGGCAAAGAAATGTCTGAATAAACCGGCACAGGGATCGTGGCCAGCCTTGTTCTCCAAGGCGTTTGAGCAGTCGGTTGTGAAGGACTGCATCAAATGCACCTTGAATGTCGAGTGTGACCATAGCCGCACACTTACCACTTCTCATGGCCGCCTCAGCATCATGGATTACACAGGATGCAAGGTCGACTGCAGATCGTCCTGGTACGGAGCCGAATAGTTGTGGGTGAACAACTTGGTGACTTATTGTCAGCCATGCCATTCTCTTACCAACTAGACGCTCAAGACCTTTACCTAAACTTGACAACAGCGAGATTGGTCGCCAACCCTTGGCAGTTGACAGATTTCTATCCGGCTTTGGAAGAGGCACAACTTCTGCCACCCTGAAGGCCGTGGGAAAGTAGCCGATTTTCAGACAGGCCTGGTAAAGATCTTTCACGAGAGGTCCTAGATGGTACCAACAGGCTTTCAGTAACCGTACCGTTATCTTGTCCGCTCCCGGTGCCGTGTCATTGATAGAGACAGTGGCGCTTGTCACATTGTCCAGTGATAATTCCGTATCCCATGGAATACGCTCCTCCTGTCCATTCTCCCAGATAGAGATGTCGTTCTCGCCGCTAAACCTAGCCAAGAGAATGTCTCGTAGCGCACTAGCTCGCTCTCGCGGGTCAGATAGCCACCGGTTTTCGTCAATCTGCAGGGGAGGGGGCTTGGCGGCTGGTCGAGGCTTAGCCCATCTCATGAGCTTGAATACCTGTGCGTCAGTAGTCACTGCCTCTACTTGCCTCTTCCAGTACTCTCGCTTGGCTTTTCGTACCACGGCTCTAAAGCTCTTGCGGGCCTCTTTCGCGAGGTCAGGGTTGTCTCTCGCTGCCTTGTACTCTTGCCATTCTGTGCGACATTCATCGGTCCACCATGGCCCAGTTCTTCCGCTTTCGATGGCTGGGACTTTCCCTGCAATCTTGAGCGCATCTCCAAGTGCTTGTAGGAGATCATTTGTGAAGTTTTCGATGTTGACAACACCTTCGAGAGGGCCAGATTTGGTCCATTGGCTAACGCATCAGTTAAATTCCTTCAAGTTGGCGTCGCTGACACGAATGTTCTCTACAATTCCAGAGAGATCTGACACTGTAGGGTTAAGCACGGTACCTTTGATGGTCGAGTGATCTGAGGTACAGTGGTAGCGGTTGGACACAGATGCTACAGCGGCCGTGTTGCTCCACGTTAGATCTAGGACGTTCCCATCCCTGTGCGTTGGCTCTCCAACAATGCTGACTAGGTCCATGTCGTGGGCTGTTGCCCATTCCATAATCTGGTTACCATTGCTGTACTGATTTGTTGTTTGCAGTTGCCAATGCTGTGACACAGAATTGAAATTGCCTCAAACAACCACTAAACCTCTAACTTCCCACTGGAGTAGGGGCTCCAAGGTTCCACTAGTGCCTGGGGCACGGTATACGTTGACAAAGGTTAGGCTGCCCATCTTTACAAAACAGTAGTCAGATGTCGGGCCTGACAACGGTGGAAATAGTTGAGTCGCATGACTACCTTTGCCCGTGAAAGTTATCGCGCGGGGCCGGATGTCTGTTCCTCCAAATGGTATGTGGCTATTGTAGCCAGGGTGACTTTTTGTTATAAAACCCCCCTCTTTCTTTCTTGTCCATGGTTCCTGTACCATGACTACATGTGCACCGGCATCCCATGCCTGCTGCAATGCTATATCCGTGTTTTCCCCACCCCTTCCGACATTCACTTGGTGAAAGTAGATGGTGTTGTACTTGCCTTTTGGTGCTTTTGTTGAGGGGTTTCCTAACATTAACACGACATTGTTGAGCCCTGGGCAATGACGGTTTCAACTGCCTTACCCTTCCTTTTAGAGTACACTAGAGCAGCATGATAATCACGATGTCCGCGTTCTCTGATGATGTGAAGTTCTGCCGGGGTGCGGGGCAGAATTATCCCGTTTTGTCGTCTTGGCCGGGCCATACAGCTGCCCTCATTTGAGTGGTGAGGTCCTGCGCAATTTGAGCACTTTGACACCTTTGCCTGGCACTCTGATGTCTCATGAGTTCCCCCACATCTCCCACATTGTTGGCTCCGAGTACAGGAACACGTTGTGTGGAATCCCCAGCAACGTTGGCATTGCTTGATTGGTCTTTGGCGCGAGAAGGGAATTGCTGGTCCGCTCTCGTCAAAGAGACGAAACTTTCTGTTTGCTGGTTTTTGTTGGAAATGAACAATCCAGCTTGTTGAGTATTGTCCAAGCTTTGTTTCTGTGGGCCTTACCTGGATTGGTGTGGCACCGCATACAGCCTGGCATTCGTTCTTCACCATATTGTTGGTGACTGTGATGCTGCCTTCAAGCGTCCTGATGTACAATGGCACATGAGGTACGATCAATGATGTCCATTTGGACGCTTCCTCAATCACGGTGTTGTCTTCCTGTAGGGAAGGTGCAATCCTCATGATTGTATCTCTCAATGCATCTGATGCGCATTCGAGAGCGATCCCTGACCTGACTGGGTACATGGAGGTGATAGCTGAGGCTGCTATCCCAGCCTTGTCGGTTATTATTTTCTTGATCGTAACTGGCGAGAGCTTGTGCCAGTGGTGATCTCTCCCCAATCGAAGGAACAGGCGTTTGTCCTCTTTTTGGGTTGTCTGTAGTTTCGGGTGGCTTGATGGAGCAGGCCTTCGCGGAACTTGCACATTTGGTGGTGTCGGTAACTTGGCCGCTTTACGGGCTACTGTCACCCAGGGCGAGCTGGTGTCTTGAGGCTTTGGGGGTAGAGCGTGGCTGTGATCCTCAACAGCTGTATTTTTCCTAGGCGCGACTGGTTTTGGAGTGCTTGCCATGGTGGGGGGCTTCTTACTTGGAAAGTTAGATGCTTCTACCTGATCTACTGCGAAGGCAGTGATAACAGGCGTGATGTTTTCCAGCAGAGTCGCGACAACTGCTGCTGCTTGTTTCTCTCCTTTGCTCTTAGCCCAGTAGTCGATTAGTTCTAGAAATTCCTGGGCTATATCCAGTCTTTCTTTCCGTTGTTGTTCTGCTTTGTGCATTGTATTCACAATGCCAAGCAGGCTTGGGTGAAGTTGCCCTCCTGGATTGGAGGGCGTTGTCAATGACAATGCAACAGCTGGGGCCATTGCATCAATTGAAGATTCTTGTAAATAAGGGTAATGGGTGATGCAATGTGTTAGGTGTTGATGTAGTTGGGTCTGAATCATGAGCTATATTTAATCTAAAGAGAGAAAGTTCTATGTACCCGAAATTATCATATAAGCTGTGTGCCGAGGCCGGAAGATTATCAGCCGAGCCTAACCAGGTCAAGATGAGTATGATTAGGCGAGCGCATGCTTAGTACAGTTCACAACTGTTACATTACTCCTCACCTTCTCTCTTTTTTTTTGACTGTCATGAATATTTATAGGTCCAAAAGTCTTCTAGAACTGATTCAGTGCCTCTGTATTTCTTAAGTTGCTTATTGGTTCCCATGTAGGTGCTAAATATTCTGTCCATTTTACCAGTGCCTCCCTTTTTTGTACTTGCCCAATACGTTTTGTTCTCACTTTAAGTATTTTTTCTATATACCACTCTTCATGATTTTCATTGCCAATTATTGCGGGTGGTTGAAAATCCAATAATAATTGTGAGGGGAGTGGGTCATTTGAAACCGGTCGAAGAAGGGATACGTGGAATACATTGTGGATACCTGGTGGTGTATTTAGGCGGTAAGCGTGGGAACCTATTGTTGTAATAGAAGTTGTATAGAGAAGCGTAAGCTGTTAGGCTAGTATTTAATATCACCTAGTAAACCGAGTTGGGAGATTGAAGAGTCTGAAAACTACAGTGGAGAGTTGTTGATTAAATCTGTTGAAATATGATATATCTTGGAATGCCAAGAATAACTTATTAGTAAGTCCGGCTAATTTGACTATCAAATTCTCCATTCTATATCACTGTTATCAATACATCATTCACCGAAAGTTTAATGCGCATTAGCGTTTATTTCACACTAGCATTCCAGCGGATGACTATGTCTCAAATGCAGGTTATAGTTTTCTCGTATCTATTACCGACACACATGTATTTAGCTTTATATTCCTGGCCCATATATGTGTATGTACATAGATCTACATCTACATGGATCATAACTTACAATCCATGGAGATTGATAAATACTGGTCAAAAACCACAGTTGATAAGATATGCAAACACGCAATCTCACTCTTATCATCTCGGTTTTTACTCTGAACCATACATCTAAATACAATTGTTTCCACTCGGATCTTCCTCTCACAACCTCATACAAGAATTACTGCATTGGTCTAACCGCCGACACTGATTCCGCTATAACCTCCATCTTTGCTCAAGCTCATAACTTTAACAAAACCCACTTATTATCAGAGCGTTATTTAAACTAATTACTACATCTAAGTGAAGGACACGATTCATTTGTTTATGCTAAATAATTGGGAGGCTGGTCAATTTATGAGTTGTCATGAATGTGGCTAGTAATAATAGAACCTTATTATGTTCCGTATTAATTCGACTCTTCATTGCCGAGTAGCGCAAAGTTCAACATACTGCGTACCTTGATGATGTCCTAATATACTCTAGGATCCGAGAGGAACATACCCAACATGTCAGTGAAATAATTTGGCGGCTTGGTGAAGCTGGATTACAAATTGATATTGATAAATCAGAGTTTTATACCAAAAAGACGAAGTACCTGGGCCTTGTAATCTCCACAGAGGGACTTAGTATGGATCTTGAGAAAATTAAAGCAATAGTCACCTGGAACGCACCCACTACAGTCAAGGAGTTAAAGCAATTTTTAGGGTTTGCGAACTCCTATAGACGTTTTATCAGGAATTATTCAGGTGTAGTCGAGCCCCTGACCCGCCTCTTACGAAAAAATGTGCCATGGGTCTGGGAAAAAGATCAATTATATGCATTCACAAGTCTCAAGAGTTTGTTTACTCAGGCGCCAACAATGGCTCATTTTGAATATGAAAAACTCACTACAGTAGAGACAGACGCTTCCAATTGGGCATCTGGTGTTGTCCTTATCCAAAAAGGAATCAATAATATATCTCGTCCTGTAGCTTATTTCTCCTCTAAGAACAACCCTGCCGAATCTAATTACGACATCTATGATAAAGAGCTACTTGCTATAGTTAAAGCCCTTGATGAATGGCGCCCTGAACTATCATGTACGCATGAACCATTCGAGATTATTACTGATCATAAAAACCTACAAACATTCCTGACAGCAAAGCAATTAAACCAATGTCAAGTTCGGTGGTCAGAATTTCTGTCACAGTATAACTTTAAGATTACATATCGCCCTGGATCCAAAGCATTGCTCCCGGATACACCAAGCCGCCTACCAGGTCTCAAGCCAAAAGATGCCTCGGATGAACAACATCTGAATCAATTTCGCCCGTTAATACCATTAAGTAAAATCGAGGAAAGTGTGGTAAATAATTCGCCCTCAGAGGATAAAATTTCCGAACATAATAATATAGATTTTATTGCTGCATTAGCTCCTGAACTAACTTTATCTGACTTGATAATTCAAGCGTATAAAACTAACCAGACAGCCCTATCTATGATTAATTCTTTGAAATCTCTATCCAATAGGTCTTAGCTGGCTCCAATTTCCCGCATACTTCGAAAAGATAAGGTTGAGTTTAAATTAGTTGATGGGCTAATTTACTTCTGTAATCGAATTTTTATCCCGGACCATCAAGATACACGTCTTCAGATTGTGTGTTGTACTCATTCATCTGGTCCTGCAGGACACTCTGGTCGCGTCAAAACGCTAGACTTAGTCCAGCGCAAATACTGGTGGCCCCGCATGACTCAATTTGTGACTGATTTTGTGAGAGGATGTGCTCTGTGTTTCCGCACAAAAACTCTCCGCACTTTGCCACCAGGCTTCATGAAGCCCTCGAAATCCCTCTTCGTATATGGGCCGATATTTCTATTGATCATGTAGTAGATCTTCCACCATGTAAGCACAATGGACGGATATTCCTACATATTTTAGTAATTGTGGACCGACTTTCAAAAATGCGACATTTCATTCCTGTGACATCTCTGGATGCAAGTAAGCTGGTTGACTGCTTCGTCTAAATTTTAAATAAGCTTCATGGCGCGCCGGACTCTATTATTTCTGATCATGACTCCGCTTTTGTTTCTGAATTTTGGCGCAGGCTAAACAAACGCCTCTCTGTTGCACTCAAACCTAGTTCAGCATTCCATCCGCAGACTGACGGCCAGATAGAAATCGTAAACTCAGCTATGAATCAATACCTCCGTGCCTTTACAAACTTTACGCAGGATGATTGGGTCGATTGGCCTCTCCTAGCAGAATTTGCCTCTAACAACCAGACCAGTGACACCACGGGCGTTTCACCATTTTTACCAATTATGGATATAATCCTTGCCTTGGAATTGAGCCTCCTGATCCTCGGCCCCCGAATTTAACTGAGAGCATCAAAAAGGAATACTTGCGTGACAATATAATAGCGGAGCGATTTGATTGTAAACTTGGAAACTTACATGCTCTCACTAGACAATCACGAGACTGTTATGAAAACAATGCAAATGCTCGAAGATCAGAATCTCCAATTTATCAACCTGGAGATAAAGTGATGATTAGTTTGAAGAACTTCAAGACTAATCTGCCAAAGAAAAAATGGGACGACAAATGGGACGGACCTTATCAAGTTCTCAAGGTATATAACAGCGCAGTGATTGTCGGGTTACCAGACCACATTCATGTTAATAAAATTTTTCATACCTTGCTAGTTAGACCATGAACAGAGCCTGTACTTGCTGGCCAGTGTGTTATTAGTGGCCTTGAAAATCGAAATTTTGCGGGTCAGGTTGCTGAGAGGGGTTATGATGGAAACATTCTGGATAAATTGGAGTTTGAAAAGATATTAGATGTTCATGCTGATGATATTGAGTAATCAGGTCTAACTTATCTCATAAAATGGAAGTACAACAACAAGGCTACTTGGCAACCTCAGGCTGATCTTGAAGGCTGCAAAAAAGCTCTCTGGGGATTTCATACCAAGAATCCAGACAAGCCGGGCCCCCAGCGCAAATTAGATGTGCCATTAATTCTTCAAGCTAAAACAAAGCCTCTCCTACGCCGTTCCAAACGGTTACGACACCTAAAATTGAAGATTTTGAATTAAATTAAACACATGTGTTTGGAGAGGGAAGTATTGTCACAGTAGTAGAATGGTAGTTGGCGTGGTTTGAGATTAAGTGATAACTGAGCCTCTAAAGACCTTCTTGTAGCTAGATAGTCTCTTCCCTTCTCATCTCGCAACTCATCTCTTATACTTTACCACGCATCTCGAATTTATGCCCTGTAACAGTAGGCGCATATATCAGAGGGAGAGATTGTGATAGCCCAGTTGTAGTGTGCTTTGACTCCCTCTTTTTTCGTCCCAAGACTTGATGTGTACACTGGGCCTGCCAGCCCTTCTGTCTCTTTGGATGGTTCCGGGAGCTGTCAAAAGCACGCTGTAGGCGAGACATTTGGGTTTCTGTCCGGCGTCTGACTCTCTTCCTTAGCTTGTACTTCTACAAGCCAGCCTTAGGCCACTCGCTTGCGCGGTTCCGGAGAGGGTGACAGTCATTGAGCGACTGGATCCTGGCTGCTAGACAGAGTCTAATTCCATCTGTCACAGTTCAAGTGTCGATGCGGGAGCAATCAGATATACAAAGGTAGTTTATAATTTTCTCTAGGGCTAACTATCATAGTATTACTTCGACTATTTATACATCTATGAAGATCTCTAGAATACTCGTTCTTGACTGATATCTGCTTCTCGTATATTCCAGTCATAGTTGTTCCCAGTCTTGCTACCAATTACTAGAATATTCCAGTTACAGCT
Organism: Blumeria graminis f. sp. triticale; assembly: GCA_905067625.1. NCBI lineage: Eukaryota > Fungi > Ascomycota > Leotiomycetes > Helotiales > Erysiphaceae > Blumeria > Blumeria graminis. Next base: position 1,578,933 of record LR898469.1, read on the forward strand.
GAACTGATCTGGAATAAAGCTAGACTACTGTAGAATTATGGAAGCACGTGAATCAAATCACGTGCCACACAACAATTGGCTCACAAGCCATTACACCTTCGAGGAGAATCTTTGCCGGTTGGATGCCCCTTTCCTCATGAAGAAGGACATTAGGCGAAGTCTTCCAGACCGGTAACGCGGCACGTGGGGCTATTTGAATGGTTTTGTTGATCAGACTACATAGGTGTGTAGTCTGTGGCATTGAGGTACCTTTCTTCGTTGGCTGTGTTAGTCCGGCCCACCACACATCCGCTCCAAATGTTGCGACTGGTACGATGCATGAGTTGATGGAGGTAACCAGAGGACCTGGAGCCGCTCCTCGTCGAAGTGGGTTAAGTCGCCGCATGTGCTGGGCAGCTTTGAGGGCCTTCCCGCACCAGGTTGCTACATGGTGCTTGAAGGTGAGACGCGGATCAAGGTGAATTCCAAGCCAGAAATTTTACTCCCCCGGCTGGACTAGCCTAGCACCAACTTGTATTCCTACCGATTCGCCCTGATTTCTCCCTTTGAATTAGATCACCTCAGATTTGTCGAGGTCGAACAAATCCGCGTTTCCTTCAGCCTATTTCAGAAGATGGTCGACCACACCTTGTGCCACCATTGCAGACTCGGCTAACAAGCGACCAATGCCAAGAATCCCAATGTTTTCTGCATAGTTAAATCGTGCTCTACAGTTCCCGGTTTGCATGGGCTCTGCCATTTATAGCAGGAAGAACAACAGAGAAATCGGTGATCCATGTGGCACCCTAGCCTCAAAAATCTCGGGCTGGTCACGCCTCCTGGATATTGTACCTGTACCCTCCTCCCTTTGAGAAAGGGAGATGTCCATTGTGGTACCGAGTCTAGCCAGCCTTGTGCCTGTATTTGCCTTAGTAGCCGGTTGTGTAGGACAGCGTCGAATGCTCCTAATACATCCATTGTTACAAAGGTGGATGCTCATCCTTGAGATCGAGCTTCCTTGACATAGTGCACTACTGAAGATACCAGATCATTTGCCAATTGTTTTGGTAGTGCGCAAAACTGCTAGTGGCCTACAACATCTAAAGTGATGGCTAATGCTGACATCATTTCCGCAAAGATTCTTTCTAGCCCCTTGCCAAGACATAAGAAGAGTGAAATTGGTCTCTATCTTTTGGCCGTTGATAAATCTCGACAGCTCTTTGGTAGGAATATGAGTTCCGCTAACTTAAAGCATGCCGGATGGTAACCAAGTCTCAGGCATGCTTGAAAGAGTTGTGTTATATATCTCCCAATACTGCTCCAGCATGAGGCTAGCAATTCTACTGAGATTCCGTCTGCACCAGGACAGGTATTACCTCCTCAAATAGTACATGACTGAGTTTTAGGCTCTGATAGCTCCTCAGACCATGGAATCCGAGGCTCTGCTGACCTTGTGCAAGGTGGGAGATCGTCTGTTTCCGAGTGGCGGTCCAGTAGTAGATCGCGCAGAATTGTCGCTCCCTCTGCCTAGTCTGACACTAGCTTCTCATCATGCTGAAGGGGTGGCGGGATTTTTTGGAGTTTCAGGGCCGCCCACCTCATCATCTTGTAGACGTCCGAGCACGACCGCATCGTTTCTATCCGTTTCTTCCAGTTCTCTCTCTTGGCTGATGCTACTGTAGACCCCAGGATTTTGGCGTAGGTAGTCACTTCTTCCTCGGTATATGCCAAGCAATAGTTAAGATGAGCCTCTTTGCACTTTGGAGTCCACCAGGGCGCAGATCTACCGCTTCCTTGACTTCGTCTCTTTCCGAACGCTTTCAGTCCGTCTGTTAAGGCCTGAAAAATCGCTTCTGCGTATCTCTCAACATTGCTAGTCGACTCCAAGGATTGCGGAGCTGAGATCCACTGAGATACTGCTCGTATAGAGTCTGGAAGCTTTTCTTTCGGGACCTGCAGTGAGCCTTGACATTCTGCCTCTGCATGACTTTTACTAGTTACCAAGCTCTAGACAGGAAAATGGTCGCTTGGCACACACTCACTCCGCTCTACCCATGCCTGTGCCCCTGCGACATTTGTCAATACTAGATCAAGCGTATTTCCGGCTCGATGCATAGGCTCCCCAATGATAAGACAATTGAGGCAGTGATGCTCAGCCCAGGCCTGTATTTTCTCGCCGTGACCATACAAGCGCGTTGTACCCGGTTGCCATGCCCAGTAAATGGAGTTGAAGTCTCCTGCAATTATTGATGCTGGCGGAGGTACCCAGTTGATTACTGGTTCGATTGCTGCATTGTTATTGTGCGCCTTGTACACATTGAGAAATGTGACATTATTGACAACTACCCAGCAGTAATCTCCGGTCAGCAAAGAGCCTGGGAAAATCTGTTTGGCAAATATTTCCTTCTCCTTCGTTCGTGTACGTTACGACTCGTGGCCGAACGCCTATCTCGCCGTGCGGGATGTGCAGAGTGTATCCAGGGTGAGATTTTGTCTCGCTGGACCACCAAGGCTTCTGTACAAGCACAACACCAACGCCTCTCTCGAAATCTCGAGAAAGCGCAATGTCGTGCGTTGGACCCCCCCTACCAACATTTATTGACATAAACTTGAGCTTTGGTAGGGCTGAACGACGCCGCGAGGCGCCTTTTATGAACGGGGGTGGCATCAGTTGGCGTGACTAATGCGGGTGGTAAGGCGGACTAGCCTGGGCTACTCGCACTCCCTGATCTAGTGTTGGCAAGGCTGGCTGCTCGCGTTTTGTCAGCCGCCGCTTTTGCCCTCCTGAACGCCCCGAACTCACGGTTGCCAGCGTTTCGGATTGTAACGAGCTGCTCCTCAGTCAGCGCTCCAGCACGAGTAAGTCGGGCGAGACAGTTCCGGCTATCTGCGCGATGAGGACCTCTGCAGTTGCGACATCTAGCTGCTGCAAGACATTCTCTTCCTGAATGCATCAGTGAGCCACAGTTTCGGCAGGCTGGAGTCCGAGAGAAGCTGCCAGTACTGTGGTTCCCAAAGCATCGTTTGCAGATTGCTTGCGTTTGACGCTTCGGGACTGTGGCTGCCCGTCCCGAGTCGTCAAAAAGTCGGAATCCTGTTCGAGGGGTAGATCTGCTCTCAAAAAAGGCTACCAAATTACGGTATCTGGCTCTGTATTGCTCTTACCGTGCCGCCACACGGATTTTGGTTTCACACCAGTGACGCGTTCTACCTCAGAAACAATGTGGCTTTCCGAAATAGTCACTTGCCCATCCAGCAAGATAATGTGGACGGGTATGTTGAGGCATGAGGCTAGCCCAGTTTATTGCTGGCTCGAGGCTAATATCTTGCGGAAGGCGGCCCGCGCAGCTCTAAAGCAGTTTTCTTGCATCCTCATCTTTGGCAATGAGAACAAAGCCAGCTGTTATTGGCAAAATCTTGTCAATGTTTGTTGGGGAACAGCCAAACTTACTAATGACTGCTACCCAAATTCCAGCAGTCGAAAGTGACCTCCAATTGTGATTCTTGGGGATCCGAAGGTATAGACCATCCTTCTTCTTTCCCTCTGGCTCCTTCAATCCATGACCAGGTCGAGATAAAATTTTTCCAGTTTTGAGGACTAGATAGTGTCAAATAGTAGGACACAAGTTTTATTTGGATGTGCATTAAACAAGGATGCTGGAGTTTGGGTGGCAATAATGACTATGAAGATGTAATGACAAATGGGTAATAATTAGTAATAGCTGTGTAAGCATATATCATGTGACAAGTGTTCAAGGTCATTAAGGCCCTGGCGCTCCGTCACAAATGAAGATAGATACAAATGAATGAAACAATTGTTATTGAGTTACCTCAAACAAAGAATCCATAGGAAATATTCCGACACTGATCAGTCTTCGAATTCAGATCAGAATACCTGTGAAGAGAGATACAATTTGTTCAGTCCCTGTTAAAGGCCTCCGCTCATATTGTATTTGCTAAGGAATATAGATTTTAGTTGACCCCTGGGAAAGGCCTTCAACTTTAAGCTATTATTCAAGAAATCGACCCCTTATTAACGAAGGCCCTCGATTTGCGTCCATCACGCCTACACTCCACCTAGAATTTTAACCATTTCCATCCCGAAAACCCCAAGTCTTTATTAGGTTCGTACACCGAAGAATATGTCAGGCATTTCAAACATGAAACCAGAAACTCCCTCGATTTCTAAACAGGAAGAAATCGACAATTTTATTAAGAAAACTCTCAAGGAATTCACATCGTACAATTTCAAAGACGATAATCTTTGGGAAGCATATCAAGATGAATTCAGCGATAAAACCCTTGATGATTTCCAGGCAGCTTCAAGGACAGCGTTGCTATCACTCAGAACATACCTAAGTTCTCACGGTGTCTGGGTTAAATGGGATAGGCATACAACTATGGCTGTATCCCTATTCAATACATTATCAGAAGAAAGCCCCACAGAATGGACTAAGGAAGACATCATGAATTCCAATGAAACTTTTGACTCGGTCAAGATTATCAATGTCATGAAAAATTCTCAAAACTATTCCGTTCAAACCAAGTTGGGAAACCCGCGGATGTCAACTCAGAAATCGCCCAAAAGATCCCAATCTATTCATCCATCTACAGATCAAGCTTCTCAAAAGAAACCCTCAGAGCCTTCAGCATATCCCATCACTGGCTACGGCAGAGAGTTATCAAACTTGGCAAAAATGTACGGGCCAGAGCTGAAATATCAGGGTGAAGGTGATAGCTTTGATTACAAGTTAAATATATTCATGGAACTGTGCGAGAAGGCTGATGTACGCGAGCTCCTATACGCAAAGGCATATTCAATAATGCTTAGTGGCTCGGCACTAACGCACTATTTCTCTGTAACATCAAATGGACACCAATCAAACTTTGATGAGCTATGCACCGCAACTAGAGATTATTTTGAAGGTCCAGAAACAAAAAGAAACAAGATTGCTAGATGGGAATCACTTACTCTTCGCTTGGTCATAACTGAAAATGTTGATAAAGGGAATTCGACCTTAGAATGTTTACAAATGCTTTTTACCGAGCTTTGTCACTTGCAGCTTAGCTTTGATAAAGAATATAGATCAGAAAAAAATCTGCATACAAAGCTAATTAATGCCTGTCGCAGTTTCCCTGCCTGCCAGCTTGCATGCTTTAAACCAAGTAGTACCCTAATGGGACTTTTCAACGATCTCCAATCATCTATTTCAACTGTTGAGCTAAATGAAGGTGCCCAAACATCGCAATTATTCACGGACCGCCGTTATTACAAAGAAAATAATCAAAGAAATCCTGAAACTTCGCGCTCAAATTCTCATTCGAGGTCTCGTAAATCACTCGGGTCGTCTCAGAAAAGATGTTATGTTTGTAAACGCCCTGGTTGCTGGTCTCGAAATCATACTGTATCAGAGCAAGAATCGGCAAAGAAAGTCTTCCAAAAACAGATGATGAATCAAATAAATGATCGTACAGACCAGCTGCTCGCGCAATATGAAGGCGATCCAGAAAATCTTAGCACTAGCAAATCTTGATAACCAAATTGAAATGCTAGTTCTAGATACGACCCCACCAGCCGAGATTGATAAACCCGACGTTCCTTACAATGAATCTTTTATAACCTCCTTTGGGACTATCCTGAATCCAAGAGAAACGGCATTAAACCTCGCCGATCTCTCCTTCCAATATGCAATCACCGGAAATGATCCAACTAACCCAGCAATTGTCACCGAAGATGACCCATTCAGTTACTTAGTTTCCTCAAGGTACAATAGCTCCTGTTTTTATGGAATTATCATTGATACGGGTGCCTCAAAATCCACGGGTGGACTTAAGCAATTTCAGGCTCTCCAAAGAATTGCCGATATCACAATAGACACCACAAAAGCAGGCGCCGTAAACGTTCAATTCGGCATTGGAAGCAGCTCTTCAATAGGAGCTATTAAATTAGATACGCCTATTGGAGTCATAGAATTCCACATTGTTAAAGCCGACACTCCTTTTCTACTCTCTCTTTCAGATATGGATAATTTAGGTGTTTATTATGATAACATTCAGAACCAGTTAATAACACCTAGCAAAAAGGTTAAAGTAATACGGCGTTTTGGTCATGCTTCTCTGTCATGGGGAGTTTTCTTACAATCATTAATATCTTCTTCCTTTTTCATGAACCCTTGTTTCCTTACCAATACAGAGTTACGAAGATTACACCGGCGTTTCGGCCACCCTTCGGCACAACGCCTCTATACCTTCTTACAAAGATCCGGTCATAATGACATACAAAAAGAACATATAGACCACCTAACTAAATTTTGTGACTATTGCCAAAAGCACAAGGGACGACCTCGACGTTTCAAGTTCAAACTGCAAGATGATGACATCCAATTCAATCACTCTATCTTTGTTGACATTATGTACATTGACAATAATCCAATCCTTCATGTTGTCGACGAAGAAACCAGATTCCAGGCTGCCCGATGGCTTCAGAATATCTCCGCAAAGCATATCTGGGACGCAATAAGAGCCTGCTGGATAGACGTGTACATTGGACCTCCTGACTATATTGTCACAGATGCCGGCAGTAACTTCACTGCAAAAGAGTTTCACCAAAGCGCTGCTTCGATGGCAACTTCTGTCAAGAACGTACCTGTCGAGGCACATTGGTCTATTGGGATAGTGGAGCGCTATCACTCTCTAATACGACGAGTGTATAAAATAATCTCTCAAGAACTAGCTGGAGCCAAGATTGGTAAGGAATTTATGCTCCAAATGGCGATAAAAGCCATCAATGACACTGCTGGACCCAACGGCTTAGTTCCAACTCTGCTAGTTTTTAGAGCGTACCCGCGAATGACAACTTTAGACCCTCCCAATCCTTCAGTAATCCAACGCTCAATGGCTATGCAAAAAGCTATGAATGAGATAAGAAAGTTTCGGGCAGAAAAACAAGTAAACAGTGCTTTGAAGGAAAGAAATGGACCTAACGTTGAGCCAGTTCATAATTTGCCTGCCAACTCTGATGTCCTGGTGTGGAGAGAAGGAAATGCAGGTCATCTTGGGGAGTGGCATGGTCCTTTCAAGTTAATAAATATAGAAAAGGAAACATGCAAAGTTCAGTTACCCTCAGGCCCAACAAGCTTTCGATCAACCTCCGTAAAACCTTACTTCCGCAACTCTATTGACGATCCTTCAAGTTTGCAGGAACAAATTACAGAAAAAGAATATGATGTAAATCAAGCAAAAGACATCCCAGCCCGTGGCCAAAGAACCCGCAAACCACCTGCCCGATTTTGTGACGAGCCAAGCTTATCTGCTTTTGTCAACAATACAGAGCCTTTTCAGGCTACTTCTTTTCAAAAATCAAGACAAAAAGAAGTAGACGGTTTACTCGAAAGAGGGGTGTTCATCAAAGTTCAACCCTCCGATATCCCACCTGGAATAAGAATTTTTTCATCAAGGTTTGTTGATGAGATAAAACATCAAGGTACAGATAAAGCTTTCGAAAAATCTCGTCTGGTTGTACAAGCTTACAAAGACGAAAACAAACACTTTGTTCTTACCCAGGCTCCGACTATCCAGAGAGTCAGTCAACGAATCATTCTTTCTCTTGCAGCAATGCTTCCAGTAGACTTTTATCTTAGAGACATAACTCAAGCCTATGTCCAGTCAGAAACTAATCTTAGTCGCGACTTCTACATACGGGCACCAATAGAATTAGGAGGAAAGGGGACTATTTTAAAGGTTATCAAACCGTTGTATGGTGTGCCAGAAGCAGGAAATCATTGGTTTTTCACTTATCATCAGCATCATACTGAAAGATTATCCTTGAAACAATCCACATTCGACCCTTGTCTCCTCTACAGAAACGAACATGATGAAGGATTTGGTGTCGTTGGAATACAGACTGATGATACCCTATTTGTTGCAGATAAAGTTTTCGCTGGCGAAGAACAACTTCAACTCGACAAGGCTAAATTTGCGGCAAAAGAAAGGAAAATACTCACTGAATCTGCGCCCATTACTTTCAACGGCGGACACATCAGCAGAGATAGTAGCTCGCGCTCTATTAACTTAACACAGGAGCTTCAATGCAAAAATTTAAAACCTGTCCACAGTGAGCCAATTGATATTTACGGATCTATAAATAAGTCTAGAACCAGTGTCTCAACAAAAGATCAATTTATTTCCCAACGAGCGCGAGGAGCATAAATTGCGAGTGTGTGTCAGCCAGAAGCCTCTTTCGACCTTTCTTATGCTGCCCAAACCATGGATCCCGACAATAGTAGCATTAAGAAGCTAAACAAAAGGGTTTTGTGGCAAATCAAAAACCAGAACAGAGGACTAAAGTTTGTGCCACTAGACAAAAACTCACTGCAACTATTTGTCTTTACAGACTCTTCTTTTGCCAACAATAATGACTTTTCCTCTCAAATTGGCTTCGTAATTGTCCTTAAAGACCGTTATAATAAAGCAAATATTCTACACTGGTGTTCTATAAAATGTAAAAGAGTAACAAGAAGCGTACTAGCAGCGGAACTGTATGGAATGGTACATGGATTTGATTATGGCGCAGCCATCAAATCAACTCTTGATAAGATTCTACACATAAAAGTGCCACTAATTCTATGTACAGATTCCAAATCTCTATATGAGTGCTTAGTAAAGCTGGGTACAACCCGGGAAAAGAGATTAATGGTTGACGTGATGTGCCTCCGTCAATCTTACGAAAGACGGGAAATAGCCCAAGTACGCTGGATCAAGGGCGATAGTAATCCAGCAGATGCAATGACAAAGTCAGATTGCTGCAATGCTTTGAAACGTCTCATCGATCTCAACACTATTACAGTCGAGGAAAACAAATGGGTGGAGAGGGTTTAACATATTTCCCATTGCAGATTACATTTTCAAAAACGTCAAGTTTAAAAAGGAACTTTGATTGGTTTTCATTTTTCTATTTGTTTTGCCAGTGTCGAATAGTACGACACAAGTTTTATTTGGATGTGCATTAAACAAGGATGCTGGAGTTTGGGTGGCAATAATGACTATGAAGATGTAATGACAAATGGGTAATAATTAGTAATAGCTGTGTAAGCATATATCATGTGACAAGTGTTCAAGGTCATTAAGGCCCTGGCGCTCCGTCACAAATGAAGATAGATACAAATGAATGAAACAATTGTTATTGAGTTACCTCAAACAAAGAATCCATAGGAAATATTCCGACAGATAGCTTTGACCGAGATTCCTTATCCCGGGCTCCTGCTCCTTCTCTCCGAGTTTCTTTTCCGACAATGGTGGCCCAAGAATTAGCTTTAGAACCACTGGGAGCCGCAGTGCTGGGCCGGTGAGTTTCCACAGGCGTACTTGTGGTGGGCTTTGCCTGGAGAAATGCTGGCACTTTAGGAAGTACTGGTGGGGCGGCCCCGGGCCCTATCTGGATGAATTGGGCAATGAATGCCCGAAGATAGACTTGTAAGGAGTCAATAAAGTTTTTATGTTCTCCTGTTAGCATGAGAGAAAGGTCGTTTTCCACAATGTTGATGGTTGAGGAGCAAATTAAGATATTGGCAGCTACTTCTGCTGCCCGTCATTTTTCATTCATGACAACAGCCATCTCTTCTGGGATAACAGATATGTTCAATTCCTGCTCCACATCACTCCCCCTTTCCAGGGATTCATCACGGGTGGCATTGGATGGGGACATGGTGATTTTGTCAGTTTCTAGAAGCCTTGGCCACAAGGCTGCGATCTTTCTCGATGAGGTTGCTGACAACCTATGAGCAGTTGGTGACGGGATCAATTTCTCTGTCTGCTGACTTGGCTCAGAGCTGCCTGAATTAGTTGGGGCAGCCCATATGGAGTCGGACAGGCCTTTGGTAACGAATTTGTCGACGACCCTGTCAATCATCTCGATCTCCGGGCATCCATCTCATCGATGGTGATGCTGTACTCTAGTTTGCGCGACCGTAGTCGGAGCTTGGCGTAATCCACCAGCGAGTGCTGGCGTTTCGTAACTCGTACCACTGGCTACCATGTCACTGGTACGATGGGTCAACGGGTTTGAATCTCTCGAGGGTGGTGGGAAGATAAAGATTGATAAGACGTTGAAGTGAGGTAAGGGTGTTAGATCGCTGTGGAGGCAATTGGAATGTCCGTCATACGAGTTGTGTGCTGGATACCCTTCATTAATGTCGAATCTACTTCTTTAAACTCTACATTAGAGCTGCCTTCCTGCCACTTCCTATTCTCGTGATTACTGCAGCATGAGATATTCCATTATTCAGTCTTATATTTGTTCTTATTAAGGAATTAACGACCCCTCAGTCATTGAGGTTGTAGAGCGCATTAACTCATGTAACTACCAAAGTGGAACTAAGTACAAAATTTGTAGTCACGTGTATACCAACAACGTGGCCTACGTGTTAGCCCCAATTATTCTAAACTCTAACAGTTCTCGTCTTTTAATGATTCACCTGACTTTCACGCAAAGCCCTCTCTAAGTTTTACAATATGTAATAAAGACCACTTCTACAGGAAGCTGGCTGAGGCCTTGCAAAATTGTGGTTTAACCATATTTACGATCGACTTGTTGTTCGAATAGCTACAGCAGACTCATGGTGCCCTCTTTGCAGACGTTGGAGCCGCCTGACGATCTCGCCGGAACTCTCCAATGATACTTTCTCCACATGGTCCTCAGCCTGCGAGGGAATGCTAATTGAAATCGGAGTAGTAGGCAGACTCTTGGTAGAAAACTTCTTTAAACAGTGGCATTTATCCTATCTCATCATAGACATGATCATATTTTCATATGGAGCTCTCATAAATGAGCTAGCAGGTGCAAGTTACGTGATCTATCGAGGTCTTACATAGGAGATTGGACGAGGATCACACCCCCTCGGAAACTCGGCAGAAGTCTACAATGCTGAGATTGCCGGGGCCACGGATGCTCTTACTATTATGATTGGTATATGATTTGGGAATGTACACTTGCGCTGGAACAGCTAAGATAGTATGTGGAGAGATATCTTCATTTGTGTGCAGAAGTGAAGTGACTGATAATTTTTATGTTACAGATTGGGGGAAGCTCGTCCCTTATCCCCTAGCTTGTTTGCTTGTAGACCGATCACGTTACCAGTATGCAGCGCACCTAATAATGCAACCAACTGGAGGGCAAGACTGAACACCTGTCAGTGGTGCTCTCTACAAACCTGGGAGTGAAATATTCTCCCAGAGCCAAGTTCAGTCAAATTTTGCAATACCGAACAAGTTGGCCCACGAGGCAATGATTCAAATAACTCCACCACGTCAAATTTTCATTCCAAAAAAGATCGAATCCTACCTAAGCCTCATCAAGTTTACAAGTACGACCTAGTACATCCTCATTACAATGACCACACCTCTCGCCGACCTTCTCTGGCCTCAGCCGGTCACCAAATACACGCCCACGCCGATATTTACACCCGACGGAGGAAGCAAAGCGTGGCGCACAACTCTGAGAGACAGTTCTTTGGGATTGGCCTGAGAGGATTCAGGAAAAGTTCACAAGATGATGCGAAGGATGGATACAGTCTCGACGGGCATGGAATTTGGAAATTTGGAAAGGAGTTTTTACAAATTGAGCTTTGTGCGTGCCAAGACTTCGGTTGCGAGAGTGCAGGCGACACTATAAACACCGCCATGGTTGGATGTTGCGGTGGTACATTGTCTTGGCCGGTCTGCCAAGTAGAGTCTGGATAGCTTGGACACATATTGTTGGTACAACGGGGTTCACTTGGTTTAATGCCTTAAAAGTGCTAAAAACAAGTGATATATCCTGTCTATCTCTCTTCTGTATCCCTCCTCAAGCACTAATATCTAAAGTACAAAATGAAGCTTAGCGCCCTGATTATATCACGTGATGCGCTGACCAATACTTTTGGAAGTAAATGTTTAATACAAGCCCTTTATCCATATGCCATTCACCTGTGAACCGACACATATCCCACTTGAGACAGTAGATTGCTGGTTCGAATCCGGCAAAACACAATCACATTTCTCGCGGCGCTGGTATGCATGGATGACAAAGTGTGACGGGCTTTGCCCGGACTGGGACTGGTCACTAGGACCACTCCGTCTCTAAGGTAAGGTAGTGGCAGAGCAACGCCCCTGGATAGACTAAAGGGGAGCTAAGGAAGATAGCCGGGAGAAAGGATGATTCTCAGGGAGCTAAGGAAGATAGCCGGGAGAAAGGATGATTCTCAGGGAGCTAAGGAAGATAGCCGGGAGAAAGGATGATTCTCAGGGAGCTAAGGAAGATAGCCGGGAGAAAGGAGTATTCTCATATGGCCAAAGGGGGGAGTTAACACTAGCGTACGCGGAAGACATAAAAGGCAGGATACGATACAGTAGTTTAGCTTCCCAAGGAAAAATAATTAATTCCTATTGAGTCAACAACTTTCGAGTACTTCCGAATTCCTTGGACCTTTTACACAAAGGCATGCTTGGATAACCAAAGGTTTCGAAATTCCCTTTGGTGAGTACTAACAGAGGAGGGTCGACTGTTTGTGTAAGCAAGCATACCTCATAGTGGTATTTGCAAATGAAATCCAAAGTATGAGTGTCTCTAACGTCAGAAGAGTCATCCAACATGTATACATAGCACTGGTCATGTGTCATAGCTTTGTAGCTGAATACACATTAAATGATTAAAAAAAAATGCAACCAACTGAGCAACCATGCCATTTATCCTATATTAACAACCCATCTCTCATACTGCACACATTACTACTTGTAATGTCGTTATGTAGAGACTGGATCTCCTCCATGCGCCATAATGCCATGTTGCCATAATAACTACCAATGCACCAGCTACTAGATCTACCATACTACATAGCTGAGCATAACACTTACTGGAGCACTCCGCAATCAATTGGCCTACTATACCACCATTGTCACCGTTTCCCTCGATAACCAGGAGACCGCCCTCCGTCTACTCGCAGATACACCTACCGCGTCTAGCTTCACAAGAATTCACCACTTTCGAATGCTCGCAGTAAGCTGGAAAAGGAGGCCACGTTGCAAAAATACGGCGCCTGGAGAAGTAGCTGCTCGCTGGTGCCCAGGTCACGCAGGTATCATTTGAAACAAAACCGCTGATGCGCTTGATGAAGCTGCATCTGCGGCTCCAGCTCCACTACTGGCACTCTCTATCGCTAGTGCAAGGAGGTAAATAAAGGCCTAATACGAGGCCTCTGCCGTACTCTACTGGGCTGAAAACTCGCCGTCTCGATACAAAGAGTTAGTAATTGGATCAAATACCAATATTAATGTTGAGCTCACCCATCTTGGACGACGCATACTCGGATATCTGCTAGCTGCAAGATCTGGACACGACAACTTTCCGGAATACCATCAAAGATCTCAGCACAAAAACGCTATTCTAACATGTCAATGTAGACGGGAGGAATCCCCTGATCACTTCATCTACTGGCACATTGGACAGTATCAGAATCGGCTAAAGAGGATCCAAAATTTTACTCCCAAAATATCTTGGGATGTGGCCTCAGTGGAGTGAGTTAACGCCTTAAATAGCTGGGCACGCACCATAGGTTTCTTCACAGAGGCACAACAGCAAGTCTGGCTAGACTTGAACCACTGAATAGAAGATTAGAGAGCCTTAGGTTGATATAGATTCATTCTCTTTTTTTTCTATTTTTACGATTTCCTGTAATTACCAACTGTAAATCATCGGGGCTAGCAAGAGGCTGACATCCGTGTATATTTGAGTCTTCGAGCGCAGGAATAATAGATCCTTCCTTTTTATTGCCATGTTGGGTCTGTTTAGGCGCCAATACGTCGGGCAATTTTACTTGAACTGGGCTAACCGGTAAGTGACGTAACGGCTAGTGAGCCGATAACTACACTGTATCATATGCTGTTAAACACGCGCTGTAAGACTCTACGAAACTCACTTTTTTATTATAGATTAATTTGGACGTCAGTAGATATTTCTAGTAACTGGTTGTAAGACCGCAAACCAGCCTCAGGGGAAAAAACTAGAAACTGGCATCAGGTGGGAAGAATATTCTAGATAACATAGTGTCATGTAGAGACATGATTCATTCATGGGTCGATATTGTTCAGACGATCATGACTATATCACAACGTCATGTATAGGCACGATTCATTGTTTGTACCTGTTGTATCAACCATGACTATGTCTCAGTGATATGAGAAACATCATTGACTAGTTACTAGAAACCTAATCAAGATCCTAAACACACAACTGAGACTAGGAGAATTTTACTGAGTAAGTAATTATTCTGATGAATCTAGATCTAGAGGAACATAATCTGGCTGCTTGGCTCGAGGTATATGAACCGGAGCATATCATGTATAATAAAAAATATAGAAATCCATCTCAATTACAATCATCATCTTAATTCATGTCACCAACAATAGCTGCAAAGGACAGTTTAACTATTTCCTTATACATAGTGAGTGTATAAATAGTTGAATTAAGAGACACACAGATAGCCACATAGAAAATGATAAATTACTTCCGTAAGTAGGGCCCAAAGTAGTATTGCAGTTCAGATAAGAAGTGGGCACAATGATTTCAACTCTTATCTGTATCGAAGGAAAGTCCCCGGAATGATTAATCCAAAATGCCAGTATGGATATCCGTCTCAAAATGTTAAATATATGGTCTTGGCGTGTCCTCAGTGGACAATGGGGAGAGGAGAGGTGCTTCGAAAGGAAAAAGATAGGTCATTTGCGGCATTGATGAACAGCCCAGATTGTCAGATGGTTAGGAATATGGTTTGATTGTAAGCTATCATTTAAAACCCATGTTGACAAGAGAATGCAGCTTGCAAATGGAGCTCTTCTTAGGCTCAAGAACCTTGCTTCTTCAACTAAAGGAATCAAATTCAATCAACTTCGACAGCTTTATATTGCCTGTGTAACATCAGTGCTAGATTACGGCTCTATTCTATGGTATGGGAAGAGCCGATCTCTTCATCTCATTGAAAAAAGTCAGAAACTACAGAACCGAGCAGTAGTCCTTGTCACAGGAGCTTACTCTAGCAGCCCCTCGAAAGCTTTGGAAGTAGAGGCCGCCCTTCCACCTGTGAAGGTGCGACATCTAAGACTAGCCTACAACTATGCCCTCAGGATACTAAAGATGCAGCCCTTGAATCCAATACAAATTCAGCTACTTAGCTCAGTTCAAGATGACCTGTCCATAGGTACTGCCATCAGCCTTGACATGATTGATGACCTACAAGAAGTTAACACCCAGCTCATGAAGATTGGACATCTGCTCATAGGGCTCTCAGATTGCAATGGATTGGAAACAAGCAATGCAGAATGGGCACCACCTTGGCTAGCAAATCATATGTATACTAAAATAAGTAATTCTTCTAAGCATGCAGCAAGGGATGAGCACATTCTTCTGCTAAAAGAAATCCCAAATCATGCATCAATTGTATACACAGATTTTTCCCTAACAAAAAGCAATGGAAGTAGCCTTGGATTTGTGGTATACTTGCCATTCACAAGACAGGTGAAATGTTTCTCTTACAATCCCGGACATACAATTACAATCTCAGATGCTGAGACATATTGTATCTTGAAAGCTTTAAAATATTTCATCTCCAATAAATATTCCAGAGAGATCTGGGTCTTTTCTGATAGTCAAGCAGCAATTCAGAGGGTCAGCAAAGCTAGCAACTTTATTTCACATCAAATAAGGATAAAAAGCCATAAATATCAAATACATCTACACTGATGCCCAGGCCATGAAGGTATCGCTGGAAATGAGCTAGCAGACAATCTGGCAAGAGGTGGAGCCAAGAAAAAAGTCAAAAAAAGAGATAAATTCACAACTATTGCTTACCTTAAGCAGAAGGCAAAGGAAATGACTCTCAAAGCCTTGCAAAATGACTGGGAGACCCAAGTCTTGAGACAGGAAGAGGGTAGAAGGGCTAAAGGACTGGGAAGGCTTTATCAAGTGCAAGCCAGGAAAAGATCACCTATAATAAAAATGAGGCCATACAACTTCAGTCATTACAGTAGAATGACACAATCTTCATTTATACAAGCGAGAACAGGGATCGGAAATACCAGGGCCCATTTATTTCGAATTAAAAAAGTAAGGGATAACTCTTGCATCTTTTGTTGGAAGGGAAAACAGACTGTTCAACACCTACTTCTTTATTGTAGTAAATTTAAGACTGGAAGAAAGGAAGCTTTTAAAGGCATATTGCCATTGAGATTAGAGATATTGTTTAACACAAAAATTGGAAAAGAAGCAACTCTCCACTTCCTTCAAGGCAGTGGATGCATGAATGCATCCAAAGCTGACTGAAAGGGAGGAGACTAGAAGATAAGTAGAGGAAATGGGGGTTAAATATTTGTATTTAGATATAAAATAATCAGATGTGTCAAAGCTAGATAGCTGAATACACTATGAATTAAAAAAAAAAGAATAGCCCAGATGATATAGAGAGAATCACAAAATGGATCCTGGCAAAAGGCTGGTTTAAACAATTCCAGCTTGCAGGAGAAGTAGAAATAGCATTGGACGAAAAGATGAAATGATGTGGACAAAGATAAGACGAAATTCACAATGTGTAAACAGTGTAAACGCACTTCCTGCAGGAAACCTCAGAAAACCAATAGACACGAGACAGTCAGTTTTAGGGGTTTTTTACCGAATTTGGTTTCCTCCTGTGTAAATATTATAGCTAGATATACCTGTATGGGTCCATAGGGTACCTGAACGGGCTAAATGAAATTAAATCAAAAACTACTTCCGTACATCTGATCGCTCCAGCATCGACACTCGAGCCGTGACACGTGAAGAGCTCACGTGCTGTGCGCGGGTACGACGGTAATTAATATAAATAAATAAAGAAAGAGTGTAATAAAGACCAGGCCGAGCCATTCTTAGAGTTGATAGGGATGATGTGGTTGATTTATATGGAAGTCACTTGAGTGTAACTGCGCTTCTAGAAGAATACATTAGAAAAACATGACAATAAACAGTAAATATTGGGGGGTTTTCACCCAAAGGTTCCCTCCCCTGTAAATTAGAAAGCATGATAGACACCTACATTGGCCCATAGGGCGCTAAATCAGGATAATGAAATCAAATAAGTAATAAATAATAAATAATATAACGATCAGGGTCTGAAGTAACGTTTATCACTCCTGGCAAGCAAGCCGCGCTTCCAGCCTTTGTCATCCATAAAATTATCGCTTACCGAAAAAGTCGGTTACCGCTGATTCTCGTCGAAAGTTTGCTCACATTAGTATCTGAGCCGACTTATCTTTTTATGTATCTGTTAAGAATTATTTATTTTTTTGGGGCAAAAAACCTCCAGCGAAATAACGCGCGCTAATTTTTGTTTCGCTATTCTATAGCTACATTGAGTCGTGATTGACGGTCAGCGGAAAAAGTGATAGATGTGGGGCTAAAGAGTTACCGTACTCTTAATGAGACAACGGAATCTAAAAGCTCATCTTATTCAGTACACATTTTGTGAAAGGGAAAGTGTAAAACAATGTGATAATATCCCATCCAATTCAACGCCCGTAATGCATAATTCCCGAATAAATTCCTCGATCATTGCTCCGTATCATCTACAGTATCCTCTACAGTTGCAGCTGGCGCTTTTCCGTTGCTTTTACCGCTTCCGTCCACTTCAATATTACATACTCCTTTTGGGCTAATTTCTCCAACTGGAGCTTGCAGGACTTGAGACCTGGCCTTTTCACCTGGTATTAGCTCTGTATCAGGGCGCGTCGAAACGAGCTGCGAAGGCTCCACATTATGAGGAGAGTTGGAGTCCTTTTGCGCAACAGGTTGGGAGTCTCTTTCAATGTCATTTGTTTTTATATCGGATTTTTTTAGGGATGTGTTTGTGATCTCCATTTTACTAATATCTGGAGATGAAACTGATGGACAAAATTTGTCTCTATCAACGTGTGAGGTACCTAAAGGTTGGTCCGATTTACTAGTTGATTCTAAAGCTGGTTCCGTATTTGAACTCTTTTCAGGATCAGTAGTAGTTCCGCGCGGGATATTAGAAGGCTCTTCCGCTTGTGAATTACTAGTAATAGCGCTAGGTACTCTATCGACACTTTGCAAGGGGAGAAGAGACCATCCTTCTGGAATAGTTACTCCTGGTGGAAGGTCTATGTGTCCAGATGGAATAGTTGAAGTTGATACAGGCTGGAAGGTCTGAACTCGAGGGGGGAGCGTCGGAATTGTGCGCGATGATGATGGTGCAAATGGTGGTACTTGAGCGATCGATATATTTCCTGATAAGGGCTCTGCCGTTCCATTCCGTATAGCTCGAATCCTCTCGAGCTCTGCCCGCAATAAATTGACGAGTTGCCACTCTTGTTGGGTAAGACGAAGGTTGGAGATTTCACCTATAATTTGATTTTCTAGAGTCCGTAATTGTTGTTGTAAGCTTAGCACTGGAGGGGTATTACTTGTACTGGCCGGTTGTTGCTGAGGCTGAGCTCGACGTGGGAACCCTAGCTCCAAACCATACACCCTGGGTCCACCAATCCCGGCATTCTCGGGTCCTGCTTGGGGGCCACCGAGTTCACGGGCTAAGTCTTGGAGATTCGCCTGTCCGAATCCAACCCTTAGAGGCCCGAGGTTTAACATTCGCATGCCTCTTCCTGGTGCTCGGCCAGCTACTGGCTGCTGGCCCCCAATCCCTTCTTGTTGAGCGGGTTGTTGAGGTGGTAAACCTATTCCAGGAGCAGCTCCTAACGCAGCTCCCGGTGTTTGATTTTGAGGATCGACTACTGGACGTCGACAGGTGGGACAAACTTGTTGCCGCTCTAGCCAGCTTTTAAGACATCCAAGGTGTAATATATGACCACATGGCAGTTTTTTTGGACGTGTTCGCTCGTTGATTGGACCGGTAGGGCGGGCAGGTGGCACTCCATCAATAGCTTCACCCCCCGGTGGCTGTAAGTCGACAGCGATCCAAGGCCTCATATCTTCGCGACATATTATACAGGTATCTTCTCGTTGTATATCTTCCGCTGTTGCGTCTGGGTACCTTGCATTCATGTCCCGTGTTGCTCGTCGATATCGGAGGAAAGCTGCAAGGCGCTTCATGCACGATCTAGCCGTTAGTAGTAGGTCACGAATTATATGAATAGGTATGCCATAAAACATCAATAAAACAATGAAGAACGAAGTGTAGATGCCAAATTTCACGAAGTCTAGTATCATGTTAGCATCAATCTTTAAGGACCGATGGATATGCCCACCAGTAATAAGATCCAGCGTGAGTAGCCATTGGCCTTTAGCCTCCCAGCCGGGAACATCAATATCAGTTTCATCCATATCATCTTCGGATGGCAGCTGGGTTGTAGTTTGGGGTTCGTTTTCCGTGCTAGAGGCGGTAGAAGCTTCACGCTGCTGCAGGATCCGAATCCTTTCCTCCCGAATTTCCCGGCGACGCTCGTTAAGTAAGTCCTGGGTCTGTTTCTTTATGATACTAGCTTCCGTTAATGAAATTCCGTATCGAAAAGCCGTTGATAATGAGGTGGTTGTCAATATAGTGAATTCGAATAAGAACATGACCATCATATTCGGCCGAGCTTGCTGGATCACAGAGCTTATGATGTATTTCATCATGATTAGATCATAAATCACTGAAATTGCTAACGAAGTCGACAGTCGAATGTGAAAAAGTCTGGGGTTAGAAGGCGGTTGTTGTCCTAAAATCTCCACCCGCCCATCACCAATCCAACCCCATACTTTGCCAGTCAAAAGCCCAACGAACATTACTAAGAACCAAGCTCCAACCTCTTCTCGAAAGATTGTCATAGCTAGACACGTCTCAGTTACTGCGAACCATCCTTTCTCATAAAGCTGTTCAATTTCTATCGGTCTCAGCTCGCCGAAGCATAATCTTTGTAGGCTGTACATAAGAGTTCCGTAAACTAGTAGCATGAGGTTGATTAATATCTATCTTCTAGTTAAAAGCTAACACTGTCTCCCGAATAGGTAGTTCATACCATTAGGCATAAGTTGCTTTGTGCTAAGTAAACGCATGTTGAGTAAAAGTTTGACCTCTGGTGAAAAGCAGAGATAACTACGCCTCCAGCAAGGAGCGCTGATACCTACATGAGTTAAGTTATACTGTTATTCCAAAAGAGAGATATATTTTCGAGAGGGCTGACATACCGTCACATACCAGGCCAGCCTAAACCCCATGGTGACTTAAATCTTCCGTCTTCTCTTTGTTTTGCGAGATACGTTGGTTCACACCTGTAGCGTTAATATTTCATGACAGGATGCCGCCATGGATGGTTGGATCTGGCCAAGTAGCTAGTTGTTGTTACGCGTTTACGCCACACCACGTGCCGTATCGGTCCCTCCATCTCTCCGGCGCAAAATGCAAGAACCACCATTAATTTTAACGTCTGATTTACAGCACGTAGGGCGGCATATGCTCCCAATTTCCACAATGTCTCCATCCCTATTTCTGCTGCACGTAGCCCACGTTATCTACAACAAAAATCGTATGTAATAATTCTTTAAAAGGTCACACGTAGGGTCCAAGAATAATTCATTAACCTAACTTCATAAGCTAAAAATTGATAACTGAGAGCTGCAGCTAGAATCCAAATTAACATACGAGTTATTATTAGAGGACTTCTAATAGATTTGTAAAATGAGATATTAGGTAATGATATTAGCTTCAAATTAATAACGCCTTTCTAGTGGCCACTTCATGCGATATTTACCATCCTTGATGCTACCCTAAGAGGATTCCTGAAGAATATATATTCCATTCTGACCATGTGGGAAGGACAATATAGTCCACTAAAAACCTTTCTTTTTCTGCTTGAAGTTCAATTATGTATCATCCCAAACGACCTCACGACAAGGTATGACCCTAAATACCTGTTGGCAAATATTGAAATTATCAACACATGTATCATATTAAAATTTAGAGCTTTTCATGAGGTACCAGGTGTCTTTCATAGCCTTAGACCCTGTTGGGACTTAAATTTAATTCTATTCTAAACGATCACACGAGGATCCTAGATCCACAGACCTCTTGATTAGTATGAGACTCTGATAAATTGAAATGCGTATGTAATGATGCTCATGTCGGATTAGATTAGATGTCAATTGTCCTTAGTTTACGTATACGTAAGGTTAATTCAATGTCAAACGAGAGGTACGAAAGTGAGGTATGTATTGAAATGTATAACCCACCACTTAGTTCGTGGACTTATTGGTAGAGGGAAGCTTATGCGATAATGAAGGATAAAAGGATATCAATTCGATTACTCTACTACACATAGGTACCAGCCGGCAAAGACGAATTCTTCACCTTCCAGTGGTGCCGGTGTAATCGCTCAGTATGCTCTGCATATCTGGGATAGCCAAGAAGAGTCGCATCCAAATCGAAGTCGAAAGCAAACACATACGTATCTCCATTTGACAACTTCTCAACCATGCAGCACTCACCATTATCTTCTGAGTCCTCAACCCATCTCTAACCACACATTATCTCGCCTCGCCGGCCGATAAAAGCGTCACCCCAATTGCAAACAGGAGCTTGCCTCAATAATTACCGGCAATCACTCACTACAAATTTACGACGCTATTTATACCCGCAAGGAG
Organism: Blumeria graminis f. sp. triticale; assembly: GCA_905067625.1. Classification (NCBI taxonomy): domain Eukaryota; kingdom Fungi; phylum Ascomycota; class Leotiomycetes; order Helotiales; family Erysiphaceae; genus Blumeria; species Blumeria graminis. Next base: position 1,600,567 of record LR898469.1, read on the forward strand.
GAAATTAAGTCATAATATACAAAGTTTAGGTCATGGTTTATGGGGGAGTGTTGCTCTAATGGGGTTATACATCTTGAGGAAGGACAGGCGGCTGAGATGTGGAGCGAGAGGGAAAAGAGGTCTCTGAAGACTATGCTGTGACTGACATTTGCGAGGGGTTCTCAACTTTAGACTTTTTGTGGGTGCCAAGATCAAGATTTCGGCTAATTAGCCAGGAGGGCTTCTTTTGTCGATGAGTTAACGGCACTCCCCCGCGCCCTGGACGGTACAAAAGAAGTCGGGCGAAGCTACTATACAGCAATCACGCTCTGTCAAGACTTTTCTGACATTTCAGCACGACCTTCGGGATGGAGTTGGAAGGAGGCTAGAAAGGCAGAGTGTGAATTCTCCGAGGTACCCACAAGTCTGCAACGCCCAGCTGGCCGGCCTCTTCGAACGCTTTAGAAGGGGCAATATGTCTTCGGATTTATTCCTAATGTCGGTATTAGAAGAGCCCCGCACCCAGTGGTTTTTGCGATTTTTCCCGACTGCCATACACCGCAAATGGCCATCTTTTCGTTGGCTGGAGAGGGGAAATAATGAAGGGCTAAGTGCTCCTCTAAGTGTATGATCGAATGAGGACTTGTAAGGGGTGGTGCTGTTTGAGGGGAGCTGTATGGGAGGCATAGGAGGGGATATACTAATGGTATAGATATCCTTGGCCTGTAGGCAGAGAGGACCTGCATGTCCTACATAGTCATAGACTCAGACAGGACAATAAAATGAATTAATAATAATAATACACACAGGTACCAGACTCCTTTTAATCCCAATAGATAGCCCGTGCGGGATCTCCTACTTACAGCAGTAAACAACGCTAGTACAGGGTATACGCAATCTCCATTTGCCAAACACCAGTCGGTCGGGACTACTGATTATCAAGCCAAGTAGGATCGACAAAGTGTATACCAACACAGAAATAATAGAAAACTCAACAACCAAACCTTTCATCAATTCGAGAAATTCGAAAATTCATTTTTTTCCTCTTTCCTCCCTTCTCGACCTCGTCGCATCTATCTCTGAATTGTGATCGAGCTCAGGCATTTTCACCATGCCTCCAGTTCGCAAAAAGCGCCCCAACGTCAAGTTGGACAATTCGAGAGTCCACCCGAGGGCTCTCCAACAATTACCTGGCCTTGCCCAGTCTCCGAAATGCGCGGAGATGAGCAACGTCTCTACCAAAGGGAAGGAAAAAGCCCTCCCCACCGTCACTGAGCCCGATACTGACATGATCGGGTCAGTCGAAATTATTGAGGAAATTCCTCAACCATCCTCCGTCCCCCACGGGATTGGAGAATCGTCAAAATCTCCCCAGACCGCGCCAAAACTGTCGGAGAACGCTGCACCCAAAGCATAGTCAAAATCAACGTCGCAGCCCAAAGCTGCCACGAAAGCAGATAGCCCTCCAGAACTTTGACCCAGTATCGAAGCCGAGCAACGACGTGCCGCCGAAACAGCGGCAAATCTGGCCCTTTGCTCCGCCGCCATCTCTGGCGTCGAAGTCACCCTTCTTCCTTTGACCAACGGGTCAAACAGACAATTTGTAGACTCGATGAGAGTCTACTTACGCGCAGCCATTGCGCAATACATGGCCACGGGCCCGGCCTCCACGCCACCCGTCCTCCCTCCTCGCCCGGCGAACCCGATCCCAAGGGCTCCCGACGTCAGGAGCACAACGATTTCCGCCGTCCCAGCGCTGCCTATAAAAAGCATCTGGGCCACGGTGGCCAGAAACGGACTGTCACAAAAGGTAGTCCCTACTGTTAAGGCTGTTCCGCAACCTGCGGCAAAAGCCCAAAATAAAGAAGCTCCGAAGGCTAAAGTCGACAAACGACTGTTCCTTCGCTTAGAGAGCGATCACCCATGGCGCCAGCTTTCGCCTGACGGCATAAGGCATCAATTATGTAGTAGGCTACTGTACACCTTGAGTGAAAAAAGCTCTATACACCGTGTCAGAACCGGATTTGCGACTCTGACAGCGGATGAAAATGAAAGGGAAGAGCTCTTAGATGCCTCACCGAAGTTGTCGGACTTCAATGCCAAAATCGAGGAAGCCTCCAACCTTGTCGCCTTTCGGATCGCGAATGTTCCAGCAACTATAAAATTAATCAACCGTATTGAGACGGTCGATGCCGGTAGGATCTCACTGGAGATCTACCGCAAAACACAATGACGTCCATGCCAGGTGCGACCGCACGGGACATGTCGTCCTGGAGCGCCATACAGAAACTGGGATGCCCTTTTCAACCGGGACTCCGCCCCTCGTGCGGGCTTCCGAATTCTTGACGAGTCCGGAGCGGCTACAAAGATCCAGCCTCGTCGCCAAATTGAACAGTGCAAATGCTGTTTGGGCTTCCACGCCACCCGTGGTTGCTCCCGCGCCCCAGCGTGCTGGAACTGCGGATCAAACATGCACTCGGAAGCCGAGTGCAAGGCCCTCACAAAATGTCGCAACTGTGGGGGATCCCACCAATCGGATTCTCGGGACTGCAAAGTCAGACCCAGAAAGTCTGGACCAGTGACCAAAGAGCAGCTCGCGTGGATCAGCCACATCGAACAAGGGGAGTTCGCGAAGGTGGCACGAGCACGAGCAGCAGCAAAGAAGGCCGAAGAGGCAATCACCGCCGCTGCAAACGACGTCTTGATGGCCGAGGCTACAGGTTTCGGAGTTCTGGAATTTGAAGAAGAAGTTTGAGGACACAGCAACCTCGACGATGTCCCTTTTGGGGCATATACTAACCAATAGCAGGATATTGGCTGGATAAAAAGTGCCTGCTATCTCATCTCTTGCTCTCAGCAGAAAATGGGCAAATTTGTCATCTGGAAGGTGTGACAGACGAGGGAATGTGTGAGGAGCGCATTTACTGGGTCCAATATGGAGGAATCTTCAGGTATTCAGAGCTGTTTTGATTTTTGTGATTTTTTGTTCTTGATCAATCAGCTGCACTTTTGGTAGCAATCCACGAGGTTGGAACGAGTTAGGCTGTAGGAAAAGTTACAGAGAACCCTGCCGGATCTGCCGGTCCTTGACCCAATGTAGAAAAGATAGCGTTAGCTTAGGACCAAAAGTAAAAAAAAACCCTTCAACTACTTCCATTAACCATCACCTGACTTATCTCTGTACTCCATAATTTCAACAGTATGTATTCATTCTTTTCTCTTTCCAAGAACTTTGCAAACGTGTATGTCACAGACTGACTGATGTGGAGATGGTATCCTGCCAATCTCCGGCTCTAAGACTATATGGCACTGCTATGTCATGGATAGATTCATGGTGTTGAGGTAGTGTCTGATCCTAGCTTCAGCTGGTATCCCTCTAGACAAGTTCTATTTACTTCGATGGAATTCTAAGCTACTCTGGCAATTAGTTTCTAGATGTCACGGGATGGTATTTTGTACTCTTACCAGTTCAGTGGGCTTCAATCAGATTCTAGGTTACTCTCAGGAGTTCAACAGGAATTGGGTGTAACCGCTGGTAAGCCGATTGGTCCCTGTAGCCTATGTTGGTTAACTTAGGCCTGATTCGAGTGGCGTTATTGATGGCTACCAATGCGCTAATATGCGACGCCACCCAATACAATACTTTTGCGTCGGCATTTGCATGGTATTCAAATGGCATCGGACTCGGCAGTGCGGCACGGCAGTACGGCACGGCAGTACGGCACTGCACCACATGTTGATAGGCTTACACTGACTGGGAATATACGAGACCGAGTACAATCCTTCCGGACCATAACGCAATAGTGCTGTATTACAGGCATAGTCAGAACACTAGGGGAGTCCCATAGCATAGGAACAGGAGAGGGATTAGCCTTGGTGGCGAGGAGGCTTTCACGTATATAAATGAATAGATAGATGTAGTGGAAGTTCTCTCCTTAGAATTATTATTTACTACCATCGACCACATAGTTGCCCCAGCACTTGTCCCTCGAAACCGTGACATTGGGCTGGAACTAGATTACTGTAGTCTGTAGCAGATAGTGTCATAGTATAAGTAGCTAAGGTATCTTCATGTCAAAAGCTCTCCAGCTTTCAGTCTTGTATTATTCCCTAGATACCAAAGAATCCAGGAATCAAGAACCAAGTCTTTATTGTTTTTATCTTTTCTTTACCATCAAGAACCCAAGATTTAGCGCCTCCAGTTCAAGTTAAGTAACCAAGTTCCAAGAGATCCTGACAGTGTAGTTCATGGTGTTGGCTGAGTCAACAAGACAATGACTCAGCAACAGAGATGCACTACGCTTAATGCAAAGCAAATTGAACTACTTTCCAACATTAGATTTTATTATAGTCCTGAGTCTATGATTATAAAAGACTTCTAGAATCTACTTGAAAGAAACTAGCGATATTTGTTTTATTTAAACATGATGACTTTGAATCATTTACTTATAGATAGCGGGGACTAAGTCCTGTATAATACTCTAATATTAACTTTCATTTTTATTTTTCCCAAATTTCATTCCAAGTTAAGAAGGCACAAATGACTTCCTATTTTAATTTTAGTTTACTCCACTTCAAAATTGAAATCTTTCCTACTAAGGTGCCATACACGAGTAGATATTCCTATGCTGTTTATATAATGAATAGTTGCTTCAACACTGGTTTTTGTAATAAGTAGCAACTTCATGCTCAAAGGATTTCCGTTCAATTTCTCTGTTAGCTCTCGTCTTTTATGATAATAGTTGCTGCAGCTGAGTAACGAGTGTTCCAGTGTTTCTCGCTTGCCACACATACATTTATCAGTTGTACTTTGTCTGTGTTGATATATTCTCATGTCGGAGTGCGGGCGTAATAGAGAACCTCTGAATTTACATAGACAATACCATGTGAGTTATTGATATTTTTATTGTACTACTTGAGTCGTAGAATATCTAACACATTGTGTTGTGATATCACTTGTCAATGACCGGCTCTGCACCGACAGGTGCATATGCACGTTGTGCGTTGACCATGGATACAACTGCTGCCGCTCCTGAGTCTCGGACTTGGGAGCACCGGGTTGAGTCATTGCAAGGCAACAATTGGGGCAGTGTCGTGATGAGTCTATTGATCACACATGCTAGCCATAAGCGGTTAGGTATTGCCGGGCAATTACGGGATAGCGCTCAGAGGTACATGCAGACCTAGCGCACTATCGGAACTATACAACTGCTTCCGCTCCTGAGTAATGGACTAAGGACTGCGGAGCTGAGACATTGTATGGGAACGATTGGAGCGACGCTGTGGTGTGTATACAAACCACAGGCGCGAACCATAGACTGGATTGCTGTCGTTCCTGAACAGCTAGATTCAGGATTGCTCAGCTGGGATATTACACGTAAGTGATTGAGGCATTGCAGCGACGCGTACTCGGACCGCGCGCGCCAGCCACCGGAACAGCAGATGCCTCCCATGAGAGATGGTGTTATGATAGGTCTATGATTCGGGTGTACATACAATTTGTGGGAGTTCGCTGCTAGTGATCACAGATGTGCTGCTGGGCCGGATAGGTCAAGAAGAGGAGTGGAGAATGATCTCTGTAGAATGAGGAAAGACTGAATGGGTTACTCTATCTACTGTGGAGGAAAGCTCTCTACTTATAGTCCCTAGACTATTGCTTACTAATTATACTAACTCAACAAAGCAGGAGCAAACAGAGCAAATGCATGCAGTCGCGTGACCATCATAACTGGAGCTGTGCACTGTAGCTATGTGGGTCTAGGCACAACAGATGGACTCTTGAGCTGCAGAGTTTTACCTAGGCACGCTGTTTGCAGTAAGTCAGGAGAGAGAGTGTAGACAATGACATGGGTCATATTAGAGTATATAAGTAGTCTATGTCCTATCTCATGAACAGTATCAGAAAAGTATCAGACACCTGCCAGTAATCATCTTATCAAATATCAAATCATCTGAACAAACATTGTGACACATTCCAAGTAACTATGTTCCCATTTAACTCATAACCTTAACATATTGAGCTCCTCTCTGACCCAGGCCACACCTTGTACAGTACTCATATCCTCTTTTGTTACTTGAAAGATCATTGATATATTGCACGTAATGAATTGCTATTCATCTCAGTAAGAACACACAGAGGCTAGATGGTGCAATGGTACACCATTCGAGCTGTTCTCCGTAGTAGATTCTTGGTAGCTTCAACATCTATCCCATCTGAGACAGGAGAAAGCTGATTAGAATCCAGTTACGCTCACACACCCCTTTCTCTCTCGGTTACGCATAGGGCTTGACCCTCACTGTCTATGAGAAAATAGTTAAAAATTGTAAAATTGGAAAGGAAATAATGTAGCTAGTATCTTATATATAGATTCTAGGAGTCCTCTATAGTCATTGACTCAGTTAGGACTATAATATAAATCTAATCTAATCTAATCTAATCTCTCGGTTACATTTGTAGTGGAGAATATTGGATCACGTGACAACATGAACGTACATATTTAGTTCGTAAGTCTAATTGTTGAATACTTCTTGCTTCTTTGCACATCAGGTTATGGCCTGTATAACTGAGGTTCCTGATGGATTAGTATGTATGAAAAGTGAGATAAGCTTAGCTTTATGATGGCGTAGGTTACGGGTGTCTTGTGGCTCCAAACTACTAATATTTATAGTAGAGCTTAAGACTAGATGTAACTTGGTTTTCTGTTAACACAGGGTATTATCTATATAAGTACAGTATTCATAATCCTGCGCCCGAACTCCTACATGAACAACATTACATAAGCATTACAATTTATCAGAGACTCGTACTAATTTAGAGGTCTGTCAATCTTGGATCCTCATAACTGTCACAGTAGGGAGTGAGGTGGATGGTGACCGACAATGTCTGATCTGGTGAATAAGATTGTCTACAAAGAGGAAAGAATCTAGTACTATGAAACTAATAATTATTTACGGACGCGTTAGCTTGCATTTAGACATATCAATATATCATGTGACTGCTTTGCCTGAACGCCTTTTTTCTGACAATAACTTCCACTGTGCACACTGCGTCCGTTCTATAATCACACAACATTGATTCTATGCTCTCTTCTTAAAGGCAATTTGCAATTACCGCAGCAAATTTTGTTGCAAATCTAGACTCAGCATGTATGAAGGCTTAGATTTCTAGGTATGATCATCAAGATCAATTGAGTTGATTTGATTGAATATGATTAAGCTCAGTTGGAAGAAATAAGATTCAGTGGCATCTGGAATGCAGTGGCTAGGAAATGCTACCTTGCGATAATTGAGTGGCTGGTTGTCGCTAGATCACTGGGAGTTCAGGATCTGTATTTAAGGACAGACTCATCTGTATATGTAAAAAAAGTTAACCAAGTAATATATATTATTAACTCATATTGAGAAGAGAGTTTGATATCACATACAACTATCAATAAATTCTTGTCCGAAATTGTACACTTGTTCTTCGAGATATTTCCTCCTAGAAATCCTTGAGAATTTCTAACAAATTTCGCATATGCTATAATGCCGCTGAAATTTATCTCAAAGCCCTCTTCAGAGGCAAAGGTTAATTTGAAGGATGCTTCTAACACATCATCCATATGCCCCGAAGACGGCATAGTTATTGGTAACATTCAGTTTGCGGCTTCTGATGATTTAGAAGACTCAATCAAAGAGTCAAATAAGAAAACAGAGATCTGGCTGCTCACCTCACGTCTTGACAGCATCGACAAGATGACACCTGTCCCAATACTTAAGAGGACAAACTGGTAATACTGGCAACAATCAATCCTAGATCTTATGTCTTTTTCATCTACATCATCTGCTTTTCTCTCTGACCCTCCACAAAATAAGGCTGTTCAAATGTGGTAAAATTGGTGGGTTGCAAAACTCAGAGAAACAGCTCCAAGTGTCTACGTTACACCTTGCGACCCTCCCAGAATAATTCTAGCTGAAATTATTCAAACATGCCACACAAAATCTTTTTCAAATATGATGAACATTGTAACTCAGTTTTAGGATTACAAGCTAGAAAAGAATGCGACTCTACAAGGGTTAATAAAAGAATACCAGCGAAGGTACCAAAATCTAGAGAACATTCTGTAATCACAGCTGAGGTCAAATTTCAAATGTACTTTTACAACATCTCTCTATCATACCTCCTGAACTTTCGAATTGCTGTCGCTTGTACTCCTTCGAAGACATAATCTCCGAATGCCTTAAATGGAAACTGAAATTGAGAATACGAGACGAAATAATGTCTAGATTCTAGTACCTCGATCTGAAGCTAAAGGAAAATTGATAACAGGTATCTGATCCCTTAAAGAAAAGTTAGACAGACGATTGAAAGCTAGATGGTGCGCAAGAGGCTTCTCGGAGACCTATGCAGGCAGTTCATATACAGATGTTCTTCCACCAAGCACCATGCGAATTTTACTCGCCATGGTAACTTCGAGAAATCTTCGCGTTAGCCACGTCAATATTGCAGAAGCCTTTCTCCATGTAGATCTCGATAATCCTATATATATATTTAACAACCTCAAAATAAAGAAATACCAATGAACTTAGTCCATGAGCTCCAAAAAGCTATCTATGGATTGAAAACAGTGTTGTAATAAAACAGTTCTACATCAGCATCAATCCAGAATCTCTGTCTGTACACTACTACATGTAACTCCTAATTCACTTGTAACTAGATTCCATGTTTAATGTAGTCACATCTGTTTCTTGTCTTAGTTGCGGGGTCTCACTAAAACACAAGGCTAAAACATCATTTGGATAATGTCAGGCAAAGTTATACTAATGTGAATCTTTCTCAGAGTTGATTGAATTTATTCTCCTCCTCCATGAGGAATCTATCTAGGTACCATATACATCTTGAGTATCCTACTAATTCCAAACATAGACTAACTATTAGATTGCCCATGCAAACTGCGCAAATCTCCGTTCCATACATGGTTCTGAAATTGGCTGTCACATTATCATGGGCAATAGAGAAAGTGAAACAACAAGGGAGTTGTGCGTATGAAATTGGCCATCCGTCTAGTTGCTAGTTGTAACATTTGCAGGGCTAAGTTATTGCCCTTGATGCATCAGCCCAGTTTAATTGCTTGTAAACTACTCAACTTAAACATCATGATACAACATTTAAATTTAGGATAATCTGTTTGACAGATAATGTTGTCAAGTTGAGACGTTGGCACGTACTTCATCAATCCCCCAACTTTTGTCATACCAAGTTTGATTCATGTATATAGATGTAGTCTTTCCTACCTCCAGAGATCTTTAGTTCATCGTATTAACTGAATATCTCTGTGTCAAATTGGAGCGTTGGCGTTTGACCAGAGGTGGAATAGAAGGGCGAGAAGAGGTCGGATGGATCGCGAGGGATGACTAAAGATCTACTGGAGATAATTTGGAGAACTAAAGGTTTAAAAATGGGTAATATAAGTGTCTAAAGAGTCTAAAGATACGAGCAAATACTAGTGGTGGTTAAAGGTGCTAAAGGTAACTAGAGGTGACTATAGGTGACCAGAGGTGATCCGAAGGTGGTGGTTATGACAGAAGACTAAGCGTGAAGAACTCTATAGCTACAGGCCAAGCCATCATACATATACTTGCTTTCCTCCCACTAGCTCATCATAACATAGGCCCTAAACTAGTGCCAACAAAATAACCAATGCCAAGAACTGTTCTGTTGTCATAGCAACATCAGGAGAAGGGTAAAATTATATACTAAAGATAGGATGGGAAGGAGAATCCTTACACTCTGAAGGCTATATTCATCGCTCCTCTTGTCAACTCCACAGCTTTACATCTAAAGCTCCGTTCACCTGCTCCTGTGCTCAAATACCACTCTTCCTTTCTCTCCTATAGCCCGAAATCCCTCTTGATCTTTAACCTCACAACAAACAGCCCTCAGAAGATGGCAACAAAAACTTCATAAGGTTCTCCACAAGAAAGGATTTTGATCTCTTAAATACAATAGTAATGTGTTCTGTCGAGCTGGTACAATTATTTGTATGTATGTAGATGACTTCATGATTTTAGCAATATCAAGGATACGTATTCAAGAATTAGTAACCGCGTTATCAAATGCGTTCCAAGTCAAAGATCTAGGCCCCATGAAGAAGTTTCTCGACATTAATATTTGGCAGAAATCAGATGGTATACATATTGATCAAAGGATAAAATTGAATCTATATGCAATGATATTGGCATGCTATTATGCAACGGTTCAAATACTCCATGTCACAATCCGTGAGAGCCATATTGCGTGCGTGTGGGGTTACGGGTTAGCGCGCCTTGGCATCACGTTGGATGACTGAGCACAGCCGAGGGAGATATCTTATAGAGGGTCGAGAGTAGCTACCTCCTCTCTTTGTCTTTTATTGCCTTTACAAGCGTACCTCTTGATAGCAATATAATAACTTATACAACCTCCTTGACGTGCCATAACATAATAAAAGACCATCACCTCGCTGGGAAGCAGTAATATCCACTCGGAACAAATTCGACGTTGGCACCACCTTTTTGGTACGACTCCTACAACTCCCGCCTTACCTGTATAATTACAGGTGCCTTCTGCCTCATATCTCGATTGCAGACAGTCCCAGAGCAAGCTGAACTCCCTCTCTCTATCGGCATCACCTTTTTGATACAATACCTCAAACTTTGCGACTTCGCGACACAGATTCGCACTTCAGCCTCGCCCTCAGCCTCGTGCGCGCATCCTCAACTACCAATCTCGACCTCTGCAAACCCCTCCCTACCTACGCACGTTCGTCTCAATACTACACACACGAAGAGCGATCCCTCCCATATGCAACTGCGCCGAAGCAATCGAGAGCTCTCTACACTAGCCCGATTTGGATACCCCGCGGAGGAAAAGAAGAAGAAAGGCGAAACCGCGCCAGTGGAGGAGAACATATTGAGCACTATTGAGAGTGATACAATCAAGGAGGAAGACGAACACACAATGGTGGACCAAGCATTCTCTACCAGCCAGTTGGTAGCAATCAACGAGATGCTCAAGACTGCAGTTGTTTCTGCTCTCGCCGTCGAAGCTACCGAAGGTGCTGCTAGAAAGTCTCGCGCACTTACTGCAGACCTACAACCGGCTATTGATCACTACCTCCCAAAGATTGACAATTCTGTCAAGCCTGTCAATTCTCACAAGATTCGCTATCCCCGCCTCCTCTTTACCGACCACAATGGAGAGATTGAGTACGATGCTTAGAAGATGGACATGAAGCTCTTTATTGAGGAGTTCTCTGGTAACTTCTGTGCTTGAGACTCCCAGGTAAAGGCGTACTTCAAGTGTACTGGAGGAGAGGCCAAGACTATTATCCTTCAACATATGGATACAGATGTTACCACCGAATTCAAGGGTGCTGCCGACGTCCTCGCTGTCCTAGATCAACGTTTCTTCGACCACAACCGTGTCCAAAAAGCCAAAGCTGCCTACAGCAACTTGAAGATGACTAGTAATATGACATACAATCAATTCCGCATCAAGTTCACCAACCTAGCCATCACTGGTAGAATCGCCAGGGCTCGTTGGTTTGATGACGTTTGTGAGAAAATCTCTCCTGCCTTAAAGCTCCAAATTATGACTGAGAAGTTCAAGATGAGCAACAACTACACTGCTCTCAACGAGTTCTTAGCTGTCACCGACCGAGAATCTCGCAACATCCTCGCCGAGGATGCTCTCCATAAGAAGGTAGTCACTGTCGCCGTCGGAAACAACGCTAGCAGAAACCCGAGTATTTTGAAAAATCGGGATGGACTGCTGAGCGCCTGACGGCTGACGCTGCTCGCAACACCCCCGCTGTACGCTTCTCTACCACTCCTGAGACCGTACCACAAGTCATACGCCGTACTCTCAGCGCTACCAATACCTGTTGTCACTGCCGAAAGGAAGGCCATTGGGCTAGGGATTGCCCCAACGCCGTAAAGATCGCAGAACTGACTGGTAGATCGGTGGAGGAATTAATGTTAGAGCACGATGACGGCGACGAGGACGGCCTACAACCTGTTGAGGTTGACGAGCTGTCGGGAAACTCTTAAGCCGTGGAACAGTCTCCTCTCATGGCAAATGCCTCGATTTGTGGAAAGTCTTGAATGCTGATTTCCGTTCTCTTACTGGAGGAAAACAATTCCTAGTTAGTATTGAATTAGGTAGAAATGGATCATTCATCAAAATAACTGCACATATCAACGGCGGAGCAAATATCTTTGGGGCGATTTGTACCTCTGTTGCTCTCCAACTTCGTGACCTTTTAGGCGTCAAATTCCTTACTATCCCCAAGCCAATTATACCTACTGGCTATAACAGACAAGGCGGCGCTGCTATCACCCACGTAATTCTCCTTACCCTCACAATCGATTGCCGCCGCGTCAACTTCCCATTCTTGATTACCAACCTGGGAAGCAACGATCTGCTCATCGGCCGAAAGTTCTTAGAACATTACGAACTCAAGCAGAATTATAATTGTCGTACAAAAAACCGTTTAGAGTGGCCGTTTGATATGCCACCTCAGCACTACTTTGATAGGCGTCTAGAGCTACTCCTACCTCCCAAGACGCCCATGGTGAACCTACAGCACCAACTTGACCAGCAACGACGAGATGCTCTGTTTGAAGAAGAGCTCTCTAGTGTACAAACTCCCCCTTCCCTTCGACCGAAGAAGACTCAAAAGCGTCCCTCCTCGTTTGTCAGGGAACTTAAGCAAGGCTTCCTAAGAATGAATGAACTACTCGCTGATCACCAACTGGCTAAATCGCCCTCTACCACCCGTGATCCCGGCTCACGAGTCGAGCAAGCTGATCAAGCTCTCCAACGCCAGACCGTCGTCGTGGCAACTCGCCGAGTTAAAAACGAGCCGTATAAGACTGATATCAACCTGATCTCCGCCGCCTCAATGCACCAGTTCTACTTGCATCGGAAGCACTACCAGAAGGCCCATAACAACGATTCGGAAGTTCTCGTCGCCTCCCTCAAAGATATTCAAGATGAGATCCAACGACGTCAAAACGAGCTTGCCGCTGTTACCGTGGAATTGTCGGCTCTTGATGCAGGTCTCTCCCCGGCGGAAACACGCGAAGCTAAATACCGGCAGAACGATGAGTTAGTTACAGAGCGCCTCCCCGAGAAGTGGAAGGAGTTGAAGGACCTATTCTCTACCAGAGCTTCAGACGACCTCGCTGCAAGGAGACCCGCCGTTGACCACAAAATTAAACCCACCGGCAATAACACGCTTATGACAGAGCCTCTCCGACGCATGCCAGACGAATATCTCACTGAAGCTAAGCGTTATATCACTGAGAACCTCCATAAAGGGTCCATTGCACCATCAAACGCGCCCTGGGCTGCGCCTATCCTTATGGCAAAGAAGGCTGGCAGTGGGCTTCGATTTTGTGTCGATTTCCGAAAGCTGAACGAGCTTACCCAGAAAGATCCCTATCCTATTCCCTTGATTGATGAGATGATGGCTAGAATCTCTAAAGCAAAGATCTTCACCAAAGTCAATATTCAGCAGGCATTTCACAAAATACGTATGTCAAAAGATTCGGAGGACTTCACTACCTTCCGCACTTGTTACGGAACATATAAGTACAAAGTACTCCCATTTGGCTTGACTAATGGCCCTGCCACCTTTCAACGTTTTAGCAACAATATCTTAATGGAATACCTAGACGACTTCTGCTCAGCTTACCTTGACAATATCTTGATCTACTCAGATTCAGAAGCGGAGCATGACCTTCATGTACAAAAAATATTGGAGATATTGCGAGACCACGGCCTCCAGGCAGACATCAAGAAGTCTGAATTCGGCGTGACACGCACGAAATTCTTGGGCTTCATCATTGGTACCACCGGGATTGAGGTAGACCCCGAGAAAATTGAGGTTATCAAGAATTGGGAATATGCTAACAACGTTCGCAGCGTACAAAGCTACCTAGGTTTCTGTAACTTCTATTGTCGATTTATCAAAGACTACAGCAGTATTTGCCGACCACTCACATTACTGACTGGAAAAGACGTCCCCTTCCACTTCGGTGGAGCTTGCAAGGAGGCATGGGAGCGTCTCCGGCACGCCCTACAGACGGCTCCTATCTTGTGTCACTACGATCCATTCAAGCAAACTAGACTCGAAACTGACTCTTCTGATGAGGTAGTGGCTGGCGTGCTTTCACAACTTCAAGATGACGGAATGTTCCACCCAGTCGGTTTCTTCTCTAAAACCATGATAGACGCAGAGCTGAATTACCCGATCCACGATAAAGAGCTACTTGCGATTTTCCGCTCTTTCCAACAGTACAAACCTGAGTTGCTGGGTGCGCAAAAGACGGTTCATGTCTATACTGATCACCGCGCCTTGGAGTACTTTATGTCAGCAAAAGATCTCAACGCTCGACAAGCACGGTGGGCGGGGTTCTTCGCCCAATTCCACTTTGAGATCATGTACCGAACAGGAGTTACAAACACCCTGGCAGATACACTTTCCCGTAGAGATCAAGACCTCTCACCATTGGAAGCTAAGAAGCGTGCTCTACGCAACCAACAGATGATTCCCAATGATAAGATCAGTAACGAAATTCTCCAGGAAATGGCACAGACGCAACTAGCTGACCTGCAAATTGTTGACCACAATTATGTGGAAATCTCACCGCTTGGCACCCGTGAGACTGTCTCACCAGTCGATTTAGTACCACTAGAGCTCCCTGAAGAACAGTTTCTAGTTGGAGAGGCCCATGACGCTATGTCGACAGCTGCTTACAATATCGAAAACTACAATATCATCGACCAAATCTTTACAGCGAACAAGGAATCGGAGGAGCTTGAAACTCTACGCGAGAAGGCTTGGCAGCATCACCCCGAGTACACGCTGGCTAGCGGTAAGCTCTTCTTCCATGGGCGGTTGGAGGTTCCTCTGGAACCACCAGAGCTCCGTACGACTTTAATCCGTCACGTACACGCTCAACCTCAAGTTGCGCATGCTGGGAACAGTAAGGTCAAGCTCCTCTTAGGCCGCAAATATCACTGGGCCGGAATGACGGCCGATATCACTCGTTATATCTCTAACTGCAGCTGTGCTCGTATGAAGGCGAGGAGAGATAAGACTCCTGGTTTCTTCCACCCCCTACCAATCCCCGCGCGACCTTACTAGCATTTGACCATGGATTTCACGGAGCTACCGCTAGATGAGAACGGTTTTGACGCTGCTTTCGTGATCATGGACAGACTATCAAAGAAACCAGTCTCGATCCCCTGCCATAAGACCATCACGGCAAAGGAGATGGCGACGCTATTTGCTATCCACTGGAGTCGTCACTTTGGGATGCTAGACTCCATAGTCTCCGACCGCGGACCTCAGTTTGTATCAAGTTTCTGGAACGAATATTGTCGTATTCTCGGCACCAAGGTCAAGTTGACTACATCATATAACCCCAACGTTGATGGCCAGACGGAAGTCATGAATCAGTATATCAAGCAGAGACTTCGTCCATTCTGTACCTACTACCAAGACAATTGGAGCTCTCTCTTACCGATTATGGATATTGCTCAGCTTACGCTACCTCACAAATCTCTTGGCAACTTGTCACCATTCCAACTACTCAATAGCTACGAGGCGCGTGCATCGTGGGACTTACATAACCCTGAGCCTCCCGCTACTGCCACGGAGACCTTGAATCGAGAAGATGCTCTCTGCATAGCAACTCGTATGAAGGATGCAATGGAATTTGCTAAAACCTCGCTTAAGATTCAACAGGAGAAGATGGAGCGGTTAGCTAATTGTAGCCGTCGGGAAGTCGATTGGGAAGTTGGAGACATGGTTCTAGTCTCTACCGCAAACTGGAAAATGAGCAGACCTTCACGTAAGCTTTCAGACAAGTGGTATGGCCCTGTTGAAGTACTAAAGAAGGTTTGGGAGAGCTGGGAGTTGAAGTTACCGGAAGAATGAAAAATCCATCCTGTATTTCACTCCCATTTGCTGCGGAAGTTCGTACAGGACCCACTACCAGGACAGGTTCGACAAGCCCCAGCACCAATTCAACTACTCCCTGAGCAAGACGAATGGGAAATTGAGGGGATATTAAGCTCCCGAGTCTATTGCAACACTCTCCAGTACCAGATTCGATGGAAGGGCGCTGACAAAGACCTCGAATAGTACCCCTGCTCCGACGCTATGACAGAACCTCATATGATCAAGAGATTCCATATACGCTTCCCAACAGCCAGGGGACCACCTAGACTACTCCCGAAGTGGCTAGAGGCGTACAACAATGGTATCAACAACTACTCCGAATTGGAAGACGATCACGCTATGACTGCAACTGCGCGGTCGCAGTTCTTCAGGAGGGGGGGGTAATGTCACGATCCATGAGAGCCGTATTGCGTGCGTGTGGGGATACGGGTTAGCGCGCCTTGGCATCACGTTGGATGACTGAGCACAGCCGGGGGAGATATCTTAGAGAGGGTCGAGAGTAGCTACCTCCTCTCTTTGTCTTTTATTGCCTTTACAAGCGTACCTCTTGATAGCAATATAATAACTTATACAACCTCCTTGACGTGCCGTAACACTCCAATAGCCAATGATAACTTTATCGACCTTAATACAAACAAATTATGCACAGACATTGACTCGGTCAAATATTGCTCGGTTGTTGGAGCGTTATTGCACATAGCTAGGATGACCCGCCCTGACATTCAATATGCCGTCAATAAACTTTCTCAAATGGTACATAATGTTAAAGTTATGAGCTTGAGCGAAGATGGAGGTTGTAGCAGAATCAGTGTCGGCGATTAGACCGATGCAGTAAGTCTTGTATGAGGTTGTGAGAGGAAGATCCGAGTGGAAACAATTGTATTTAGATGTATGGTTCAGAGTAAAACCGAGATGATAAGAGTGAGATTGCGTGTTTGCATATCTTATCAACTGTGGTTTTTGACCAGTATTTATCAATCTCCATGGATCGTAAGTTATGATCCATGTAGATGTAGATCTATGTACATACACATATATGGGTCAGGAATATAAAGCTAAATACATGTGTGTCGGTAGTAGATACGAGAAAACTATAACCTGCATTTGAGACATAGTCATCCGCTGGAATGCTAGTGTGAAATAAACGCTAATGCGCATTAAACTTTCGGTGAATGATGTATTGATAACAGTGATATAGAACGGGGAATTTGATAGTCAAATTAGCCGGACTTACTAATAAGTTATTCTTGGCATTCCAAGATATATCATATTTCAACAACCCTCCTCACTTTGCATCAATAATAGATGCATAAGTGAAAAACTGTTAGTCTGATAATTGTCATTTCTCACCTAATGTTTGGATAGTAGACACGCTAGTAGATGCACCAGTACCGAAAACTAAAGTGCATAAATCGGAGTGCCTAGGTCTCGGTAAGCCTTTTGTACATATATCTGCGAGATTTTTAGCTGAAGGAACATGTAATAGTGTGAGCGAGCCGTCTTCAATTCGTTCCCTTGTAAAATGATAGGCAATGTCGATGTGCTTCGAGGCATCATTTAGTTTTGGATTGTGAGCAAGCTCGATGGCTGCCGTATTGTCAGTCGAGATGGCTGCCGGGATATTATCTCCAAGGGATTGGTGAAGTCTGCGCAAAATCCAGATGTATTGCTTGGATGCGAGCGCTATTGCCATGTACTCAGCTTCGCAAGTTGAATGTGCTACAGTGCGTTGTTAACGTGATCTCCAGGAGATAGGAGAACTACCAAGTTGAAAGATGTATCCAGAAAAACTTCTTCGCGTATCAAGACAGTTACCATATGACGCATCACAGAATCCATTCAGTACGAGGGGAGAATCAAACTTGTAGTGAAGCTTTAAATTTCTTGTACCCTTTAAGTATCTTAGAACACGTTTTGCCGTATTCAGATGAGCTTGAGTGGGATCCGAATTGAATTGAGAGAGATGGGTGATTGTATATGCGAGGTCTGGTCGGGTTCCAGAGACCAGATACATGATAGGGCCAATAATTTGCTGGAATGTTGTTACATTTGTCCTAGGTTCCCCTTCTTCCGCATTCATGAGCCGATGATTTGGATCGATGGGTGAGGACACAGGATTGCATTCTTGCATAGAAAATCGGTTCAATATCTTATCAATGTAGGCAGTCTGCGACAGAGAGATTTCAGATTCTGAATACTCTATTTGAATGCCAAGGAGCCAATGAAGTATTCCCATATCGTTAACTTTGAATTCAGATTTGAGTAGGCTGACTGTTTGTTCTATAAGGTCTCCTTTTTCCTCGAATAGTATGATATTGTCTACATAAATTGCCATGATTAGATTTCCTGAGTCATGAACAAGTACACAGGGGTCAAAGAGGGAAGAGGTAAAGCCAGAAGGTTTAAGATATTCGACTAATCGAAAGTACCATTCTCGAGGTGACTGTTTTAGGCCATAGATACATCGCTTTAGTCGTGCAACGTCATCTTCTTTCCTAAATCCTTCTGGTAGCTGCATATATATTTCTTCGTTGAGTATACCATAGAGGAAAGCTGTTTTAATGTCAAGCTGTCTAGGTTTCCAATGTTTGTTAGCTGAAATGGCTAAAAGTAATCGAAGTGAGTCGTATCGCACGACTGGAGCAAAGGTTTCGTCATAGTCTAGCCCTTGCACCTGAGAAAATCCTTTAGCTACATATCGTGCCTTGAAGCGTTCTAGATTTCCTGGAGCATCCCCTTTTACTTTACAGACCCATTTGCCATCAACTATTTTTCGTCCTTTTGGTCTAGGTACCACTTCCCATACATTATTTTCGCGAAGGGAAATAATCTCGTCATTGAAGGCCTTTTCCCATTGATCCCAGTGCACAGATTGTTTAGCCATGTTATAAGATTTAGGAATAGGGATTTCTAGAATGTTGATAAGCGCCTCTTCATCCGGAAATTCAGTCGAGTTCTCAACTGGGGGTTGATGAGAGGAAATATCATTTGATGCATTCCACCAATCACCTGTTATGGTGTCATTATATAACCGAGGTCGAACTTGATGGCCAGATTGAGTTCTTTGATAACGTATCAGATTTTCATCAGAATTACGAGAGTTTGTTAGGTTGGGTAAACTTTGAGGTTCAAGGGTCGACAAGGGGTTCAAAACGGTCGAGTCTGTTGAGTCTGTTGAGGATTGTAAGGAGGTAGAGTCGAGAGTTTGCTGAAAATTATCAGGGCTTGGAAATTCATTATCATTATCTTGGATAGCGGGCCTGTGTGAGTTCTCTCGTGCGGGAAGCTCATTGATAGGGACAGGTCCTATATTAATCTCTGAAGACGCATCGGGTAGACTTGAACATTTATGTTCTTGAGATGTAGTCATTGAGTTCATGATAGGTTGTTCCAAAGTGTATGGTAAGAATTCAACATTTGCTGACACATAGGTATGCTTTCTTTCTGGGATGAATATTCGATAATGATGATTTACTTTGGTGTATCCGACAAATATACCATTTTCTGTTCTTGGAAGAAGTTTGTTTCCAGTACCACGCTTCTCTTTAGGGATATGTACGTAGCATTTTCGCCCAAAAGGCTGGAGGTAGGAAAGTGAGGGTTTTTTGCTATAGAATGCCTCATGCGGAGTCATCCCATTGATTGCGCTGTGGGATTGAATATTTTTTACATGAATATATGTATTTACTGCCTCTGCCCATAATCTTTTGTCTTTTATTGGTAGAAGCATTGCGCGTATACCTTCACCAATTGACCGATTTAACCTTTCAGCGATTCCATTCGATTCTGGAGAGTATGGTGGGGTGAGATCATGTTCTATCCCCTTCTGAGTAAAGAATCTGCTCAATTTGTCATTCAGATATTCTCCGCCATTATCAGTTCGGAAACGCTTAATTTTGACATCATGTTGAGTTTCCATTTTTGAGATGTAATCAATGATTGACTGAGATGCTTCTGATTTAAGTTTTAGAAATTGAACTGAAGAAAGCCGAGTTGCATTGTCAACAAAACTGATGTAATATAGAGCGCCTCCATAAGAAGGTACTGGTAATGGTCCACACAAGTCAGAGTGTATATATTCTCCTTTGGATTTTGTCTTTCTCGAGACTGGTTTAGGTTTGTTGCGACTTGATTTAGCAATTATGCAGGCTTCACACTTAAAATTTTCTGGACATGGGGGGATAGTTTCGGTATCTAGTATAAGTTTATTGGTCTTGGTGATTGAAGATGGAGCTGAATGGCACAAGGCTTCGTGCCAGAATTCATAAGTCAAGCAGGCAACGTCTTCAATTTCGACTATGTATGGCAGAGGGCCATCAAACTTTGCTTCCAATAGTGTTTTGCCATTTTTTAAAATTTTCATTACATTCCCATCATCAAATAAAGTACAGCCTTTAGATCTTTCTCTCTTCCAAGAAAAGAGTGGACGTTGCAGTTGAGGTACATACAAAACATCATTTAGACGTAAGGTTGAAGCAGAACCATTTGAGGCTTTACAATCCATCGTCACTGTTCCTCTACCTTTCACGGGCATAGCTTGACCAGAGCTTGAAGTTACAAGTCCGGTACAAGTCGAGAGATTCTCGAACCAATCTAGGTTAGGACACATGTGAGAGGTTGCACAAGTATCAAGGTAAAAGGGATGGTATCTGACCTCTTGGTTCTTTGAGTTTGTCATGTGAGCCTCATCTCTGCCGCCATCTTTCTTGGAAAGATTAGTCTTAGACTCCTTTAATTTTTTGCATTTGTTCCACAGGTGTCCAATGTGCCGTCCTGGATTATGTTTCTTACACCGACTGCATTCATGTCTGTTCGAGTTCTTGGATACTCAATTAGATGAAGATTTGTTGCCTTTAATTTCTTTTGTCATGAAGGCAGAATGGCGTGTAGTGATATTTTTATGATTCAGGTTCATCAGTCGCTGCTTAAATTCAGAGAAGGTGAGATCACCTTTTGTTGTTATATTATCGACAGCATTTTCGTGATGTTCGGAAAGTAGGGCTAGAAGAAAATCACGTTTTGCCTTGTCTTCTTCTAAGAACTTTGATAGAAATTGCCAATAGGAATCAGTAGATGCTTTTGACATTCTATGAAGTGTAAGCCATTCAGATTCGAAATGTTGGATGTAATCTGAAATTGGGGTAGACGGGTTGTAGGCATTGATGAGGTTGATTAATTTTCGCATTTGCGAGACTAGAGCAAATGCAGTATCCCTATAGAATTGTTGCTTGAGATAAATCCACATTTCATGTGGGTCTTGGAGCTCGATAATCTGTTTGATGAGCTTTGGGGATACAACCTGTAGGTAAACCGTGAGGGCATAGTTTTTTAACAACTCAAATGCCTTCAACTCCTCTGCGGACGAATTCTTTTCGGGTTTCTTTCCTTCAACAACTAGGTCATATACTTTCAGGGCTCGCCAAATAATTGTCATGGTTGAGGCCCACACATTGTAATTTTCTTGGCCTGAAAGTTTGGTGATATCAGATAGCTTTACCATCCTAGTGGTATCATTGTTTATCTGTTGTAAGAAAAAGGAGCTGGAAGAAGCCATTTTTTGGATTTGAAGTCTTACTGATTAACTGAGAGCACCGGGCTCATAACCTGTTAAAGTTATGAGCTTTAACAAGATGGAGGTTGTAGCGGAATCAGTGTTGGCGGTTAGACCAATGCAGTAAGTCTCGTATGAGGTTGTGAGAGGAAGACCCGAGTGGAAACAATTGTATTTAGATGTATGGTTCAGAGTAAAACCGAGATGATAAGAGTGAGATTGCGTGTTTGCATATCTTATCAACTGTGGTTTTTGACCAGTATTTATCAATCTCCATGGATCGTAAGTTATGATCCATGTAGATGTAGATCTATGTACATACACATATATGGGCCAGGAATATAAAGCTAAATACATGTGTGTCGGTAATAGATACGAGAAAACTATAACCTGCATTTGAGACATAGTCATCCGCTGGAATGCTAGTGTGAAATAAACGCTAATGCGCATTAAAATTTCGGTGAATGATGTATTGATAACAGTGATACAGAATGGGGAATTTGATAGTCAAATTAGCCGGACTTACTAATAAGTTATTCTTGGCATTCCAAGATATATCATATTTCAACACATAATCCTTCCCAAAGCTTCATGCTCGCTCTTAAGCATTTAATCTGATACATTTCCCGCACAAAATATGCTGCTTTAGTTTATCCTCAAATTATGGTTTCAACCCTTACAGCATTAACAGATAGTAGCTGGGGAAGTACAACATCCTACAAAGGAACTTCCGAAAATCATTTTTTCATTGGTGGCTCTCCAATTGCATGATGGTCAAAGAGACAAACTGTTACAGCGCAAAGCACTTGTGAAGCTGAGTATGCCACTCTAACAGCATTGGTCATTTCTGCACAATGGATTCGGCCATTGTACAAAGAAATCCTTGAAACAGTACCTACACCAATTTTTACACAAATAGATAACACTGCAGCCTTGATTAAAGCCAAATCTAATAAATTATCTGCAAGAAATTGTCACTTCCTAATACGAAAATCAACTGTTTGTGAGGCCATACAAGACGGTGCTATTAAGCTGAAGTATACACCAACAGACCATTGTAAAGCAGATGGGCTTACTAAAGCACTATAGCATATAAAACACATTGCATTCTGTGCTCAAATAAGACAAGATCTAAAGCATTCAATTCTTGGGGGGGGGGTATAGTGGAGAATAATGGATCACGTGATAATCTGTACATACATATTTAGTTATTTAGTCCACTTAATGAAATCTTCATGCTTCTTTGCACATAATATGTCACGGATCGGAGGACAAGTGCTGGAGCAATTATGTGTTTGATGGCAGTAGATAACAATTCTAAAGAGAGAACAACTACAGGATCTATCTACACATGTATATACACAAAAGAGCCTCATGTTAACGTCGTCATTGCACTATCAATTGAAGAGGTTGTGACCAATCTCTTATATTCCCAGCCAATGGCTACTGTCAGGATTGCCTTCTGTATAATCTATATATGTGAGTCACAGTTTCAGTAGAAAATGCTTGGGCGGTCTTGTAAGTACAGTATATTAATTATAATTCTCTGGAGAGAGAATTCCTCAATGTAAAGTCTACATATATATACATTCTGAATTACTGCCCTTCCAGATGACTCTCCCTGTGACCTGAATAATCGAGACTCTTCTACAACTACCCAGAAGATTCTCGGTACACCTGTCATCCTCATGAACCTTCAGTGTGTTTCCAGAAGGTTCACTGAGAATATTCGAATTTCTGTGGCTTCTGAGACCTTCCCCAAATATTCCCCTTGTGTCATAGCCTACACTAGCCAGCGTAGGCTACAGAAGTCTTTCGGCTTAACAGCTGTCACTATGTGGAGATAGCCAGAATCTAGTGTTCTATGATTCTGGTCTGGCCTTTTGGCCGAGCAGTTGTGCACCTATCTCATGCATAATGTAGTATGGCACCCTTCAGCCTGAATACCACCACATTGACCCATTTCTCCGCCCTTCAGTCTACTGTGGTGCCACTGTGTCAAGTTTGCAGTGGGGCTTTGGCATTGGTTTTAGCGTGTAAACTAAGACGCCTTAGGCATAGTCACCTTCCATATTGGAGTTAGTCGCCATATTTGTGCAAATTTTTGAAAAATTTGTATGGCAGTCTTTATCTAGACACCATAGTTTGCAGTGGGTCTTTCCCTTGTACTAAACCTTATTTTTATAATGATTGGCCACATAACATTTGTGCATTTTTGCTATTTGAATTTATAACTTATTTACAAGAGTTCAAAGTTTTTCAAATTACAAAATAGAGCCAGTCTTATTCTAACCTTAGATCTGAATATGTGTCTAGAATATTTTCAGACCTTAATATCTGGTCGGTCCCCCATCTGCATCTACCACAGCCTGACATCTTGCTGGCATACTCTAAATGAGTTCCACAAGATCTTCGGAAGACACGGAATCCCATGCCTCCTTTACAATGTTGCAAAGACTAACTTGAGTTCGCTGCTTTCCGCGACACAGATTCAGATGATGAAGCTCAATGTAATCCTTCACCTTATTCCAAACAGCTTCAATCGGGTTAAGATCAGGCGAGTTGGCCGGCCTGAAAATCGATTGAGTGAGCCTCTGGCTCATATCTTCCATTGTAATTGCGGCTGTGTGGGCAGGAGCATTATCCTGCATTGCGGAAAACCAAGGTCTCATTGAGACCATGCCATCAATAAGAGGAACCATCTTCTTGCAATATGTTTGGGAGTTAATGGAACCCCATTCCTTCTCCCAAAAAAACAAGGGCCTTTTTCTGGCCCTGCAAAGCAACCCCAGAACATCCATCCGACCCTATTCTTCAATTTTTCTCCAACACAATCAGCATTGTATTCTTGGGAAGTCTAGCTCATAATGTTAGAGCATCAAATTACCATCTTCTTATTGAGGAATGTATGTGTTACAGCCTTGTATTCCTGACCCTCGGGGCCTCTAATACTATTGTTCCTTTCAGGTATTGTGTTGTGATCCTACATACGCACGGACCAATTGTAAATTATGTATATATTGTTAAATGACAAGGTGTGTCTAGCTGCTACAGGGGCAATCCAAGTCAGGCAGAGTCAAACACCTGAGTCGCGTCAATTACGCTTTTCATGCAGATCAGCTGCATGGAGGAAAATTTGTACTTAGGAGTCTGGCTGTCTCGATCTTAGTATACTTTTAGTTAACTTGAATATCTGATTCTATCTGACCTCAATCCACTGTGCTAATTCCATCGTCTTCTATACAGTCATACTGCGATAGAAGTCCTCCCAATTAATATATATGTATATCTCTAGATACCTCTTGTTATTTTCTTCCCTTAGTTTAGAATCTTATGAATTATATTCCAGATCTGAGTCCTTACCTGATTCGACTTGTTCATCTGCTAACCTGTGCTCCCTTCTGGTCTTCACAATACGAACACTTCTTGTCACCTATTCTCTAGAATGTCCTCCATTCTCTACCCAAGTTCTGTCTGTCTATAAAGCTGACGTCCAGTCTTCATATGTCCGATTGAGATGAGCCTCGGCCCATTCTCTGCGTGTCTTCATTGTTTTCTGATATACTGGAGGCCTTAGACGAGCCATATGTTGCTGATATCCTTTTTTTTTAAGTTCTCTTTGTATTACTTGCTCGCTAACACCAAGATGTCTAAAGGGGCCAGAGGCAAGTTCTAGAAATGTTTTGTGGCAGTTTCCAGCTGGAGACTTGTTGGAAAATATGCTTTGTAAGATATTATATGGATAAATATAATGAAGTAAAGAAGACTTAATATTTAACAACTATGGGAACATTGGACTTATATATACATCTAAGGGAGAAATTCCCGCTAGTCTCATGAGCCTGTCAAACCTAGTGATGACTAGCCACCTCTCATCTACCATGATGATCCAAGGTACACTGTAATACGTAAATATCCAAACTTATAGGCAATAGTAGGCGCGATTAGTGTACTCGGGACATTTGTAGAGAGAGTCAATCTTGTCGGAAACCTGAGACAAAATAGGTAATGGTTGAGTCCTAAATTTGAGAGTCAGAATTTCCAACAAGACTCAACGCAAGATATGATCTGATAAACATCATCTGCTTTTAGCCTTGAGGATGTTCTTTTTCTCTTTTTAGGGGGGACAGTTCCGCAGTGCAGTGAATAACTAACTTGTCACCGAGAAATACCTAGTTGCGCGGCAATCTGTGTATGGTTTTTGCCAGATTCATGAAGCCCATAAATTTTAATTTTTCTTTTAATTTATATTTGTTCATATCTAATTTTTCTACTTACTAATATGTTTTGATCTCTGGATAATTGTTTGATTCGAGGTGTTGAAGGTGGGGTTTGATGTCACGGATCAAGGAACAGGCGCTGGTGCAACTATGTGGTTGATAGTATGTAAATTATCATTCTGAAGAGAAAACTACTTCAGTCTCTATCTATACTTATATATACATTGTCTATGTGGTTGAGGCACAGTCCCTCCCTCTCGGTTCCAATGGGATTCTTTACATGTGTTGTAGCTGTATGGTCCAATACTGCTGCCCTGCCGAACTAGATGCCGATGCCTTGATATTCTGTTGAGTGGCATCATATATCCACACATTGATGTCGATCAATCGTGCGCTACCAATATCAGGCTAGGCTCATGTTGGCCAACATGCGCTACAGGAACCAATCGGCTTACCAGCCGTTACAACCCCCCTCCTTACTTTTCACTACTTGACACGCCGTCTTCGTCGGCGAGATTCAAGGGTTTTCTTTTCAGGAGGACCTACGTAAGCTCCAGACTCTGTATCACTGGGACCATCATTTGCGTCTATCGGACCGTAAAGTTCTTCAAATCTTTCTAGTGCCATTGTATCCTTAATATACTCAACAGGCTCCCAAGAAGGATCAGCCCAGCCAGTCCACTTGACTAATGCTTGACGGTAGCTACCTCGTCCGCGTCGTATGTTTCGAGCCCTCAGGATTGCTTCGACTTCGTACTCCTGCTCCCCTAAGTTGTCAATTATAGGTGGGTTTTGGGGATCATCTCGTGTCTGACTTGGGAATGGGTCATCTCCCGCCCGCTTTATGAGCTCAACATGAAAGCGTTTGTGAATATTCCCCGGAACATTTAGTTCTACCGTAAGCGCATCTGGAACTGCTGTAACTTCGTACTTAGCGTGAAGCCACGCAAGCTTCTTTGAAAGTTGAGGTGTCTTGACATTACGTAGGTCTAACCAGACCTTGTCACCAACTTTGAACCTTTCAGGTTGTCGCCTTAAACGATTGGCATTGCTCTCATTTCGCTGTTGTGCTGATGCCATTGATACTTGTGCGAATTCTTGTGCATTTCTTAGTCTTTCTACGTATTTACGAGCACAAAGCTGACCTGCATGCCTGGAAGTGTCATTTTGGTGTGGTATCGGTTCTGCAATAGGGTCCAAGTGGTATCCGTGTCTAAGAAAGAACGGACTCATACCTCCAATCGCTGAGTTAGGTCGAGAATTTAATGCCAGCTGTGCCATAGGTAATAGTTCTTTCCAGTCGCTTTGCGCGTAGCAAGAGAACGCCCGTAGATACTTATACATTTCTTGATTTGCCCTCTCGCTTGCATTAGACTGAGGATGGTAGGCTGTTGTCAAGCGTTGGTTAATTCCAGTCAGCCGGCAAAATGTTTTCCAGAAATGACTTAGCCAATCACTACCTCTGTCGCTTGTGAGATATTTTGGGAACCCATAGTATCGGTAGTAGCAGTCTATAAAGATCTTTGCGCATTGAACCGCTTCCATTGACTTTGTTCCGAACAAAAGAACGTCCTTGCTGAGGCGGTCTGTGATTACCATTACGTTCGTGCAACCTTGCGAAGGTGGGAGATCAGTTACAAAATCGATTGTGAGCTCGCTGCCGATTCTCTCAGGAATTGGTAGCGATCGTAAAAATCCTGCCTTCGCTTCCCTCCACACCGTTGTTCTTCCGCAGACATCACAGTTCCTTATAAATCTGCGCACAGATTCTCTCATCTTCGGCCAGAACCACCTGCGTAAAAGTATCCCAACCATAGTGTCTTTACCCGGATGGCCTACTAAATGACTGTCGTGCGTAACTTGCATTATGGCTGTTATAAGTGGCTCATAATCCGGCACCCAGACTCGATTTTCCCGACCTCGTAGAATATTGTCTGCTGCAACTGTACATTCAGCAATGTTAGCATTCCATTTTAGTGCAAGGTCAGGTGGAAAACTTCTTTCTCCAGCTTTGACAGCATCGCGAGCTCGTTGCCAGTCTTTGTCATTGGCAATCCCTTTTTCCCATAATCTCTGCAGCTTGTCTTCGTCAAAAATCCTCGCTGGAATAGCAGAGTCACTACTAGGTATCAGTTCAACATCTTGAGCGCGTCTAGTTACCTCAATAGAGCTAGAGCAGGTTTCAATTGCTTGTGTATTTAGTGATGCATGCATAACTGATGGCAGTAACTGCATGATCCTTCCAACATGGCGTTCGTCATTCAATCCTTTCGGCTTGTCCTGATCTCGTCGCGATAAAGCATCTGGGCGCTCGCATGTATTACCAGGTCGCCATTTGAGAGAAAAATTGAATTGTTGCAGGATGTCACTGTACCTAACTTGCCGCTCGTTAAGGAGACGTTTACTCATGAAATAGTTCAAGTTTTTGTGATCAGTCAAAATTGTAAATTGCTTCATGACTGATTGGAGTTCTGCCTTCCATTCTTGCAAGCATGCAACAATTGCTAGCATTTCCTTGTCGTGAATTGGATAGTTTGCTTCGCTACCAGTTAAGCGCCTGGAATAATAGGCAACAGGTCGCAATCGACCTTGCCGGTCTACTTGCGAGAGGCATCCTCCCAATGCATATCCAGAGCAGTCTGCTTCCACCACTGTTTCTTTCTCAGGATCCCACTGTCCTAGTACTGGCTCTGTCGCAAATATGTTTTTGAGTTTCTCAAATGCTTCATTTTCAGCTTTTCCCCACACCCACGTCGCATCTTTCTTTGTTAAATCAGTAAGGGGTGCAACAATATCTGAAAACTTATCAATGAAGCACCTATAGAAATTTGCGAACCCGAGGAAAGATCGGACGCCCTTCACAGATGTAGGTGCCTCCCATTCTAGAATTGCTTTAACCTTTTCTGGATCTACCGTCACAATTTCTCCTGCCTGCACAATATATCCCAAATATTTTACCTTCTTACACAGGAATTCGCACTTATCAATATCTAGATAAAGACCAGCTTTATCGAGCTTTCCTAAAATACTGCGAACTGTTTTCCAATGATCATCCTCTTTATCTGATGTATATGCTAAAATGTCGTCCATGTAAACAGTCGCATCATGATCTAGATGCTCGCGTAACTGCTCATTGATATAACGCTGAAAAGAAGCCGGTGCATTCACAAGACCAAATGGGGTTACCAACCACTCAAAAAGTCCTAAACGGCAACGGAAAGCGGTCATCCATTCATCACCTTCCCTTATTCGTAACCTATGGAACGCCGATTTTACATCTAGTTTAGTGAACCATCTAGCCTTCGATAACTGGCGTAGGGTTTCTTTAAACAATGGCAGTGGATACCTATCAGGAACTGTAATTGCATTTAATCCCCGATAGTCTACACAGAAACGCAAGCCGCCATTAGGCTTTTTTGCGAACAACACTGGTGCTGCTGCTGCTGAACTGCTGGGGCGGATCCAGCCCTTTTGTAACAGATCTGTCAAGGTCTTTCGCAATACCAGCAGCTCTTCCCGCGACATGCTGTACAGTGGCCCCCATGGTGGCTGCATCGGTTTTCCTTTTTCCTTTTTAACATTTATTGCATGATCCAGTGCTCCCCTTGAGGGTGGTAAGTCTCGAGCCCCACTGTCGTCCGCAAATAAATGTGCAAAGTCCCTAACTTGTACAGGTAGTCGCTTTCTCGCTTCTTCAACTGACAGGCATGCTTTATTCCTCAATGCTTTGTTTATATCCTCAAGAGAGGCTTTGCACACTGGGACCTGCTTGAGCATGGCTGATATGGTATTAATTGGTGTTGATCTTGGACGAGAAACCATTTTTAAGTTTTGCCGCCACCGTTTAACGCTATAAATGATTGCTCCTAATCGACGAAGTTCTAATCGTTGTTCTTTTGAATCAATTAATGCGTCCTGGTCTTCTAGCCACTTTTTCCCTAATATAATCTGATAAGTACTTCCTGGGACCACATACAGCCAAAGTTTGGTAGTCACAAATCCGTCTAAATCTAAAGAAATATAAGTTATCGAATCGACAACTGGCTTGTCTACAGTGGAATCCTCGGCTGTTTCAAGAGGACGTGGAGATATTGGAATGCGCGGCAGGGCCATAGAATTTGCAAGAGATTCGTTAATAATACCAGAACATAAACAACCGTTATCTACCAAGGCTTGGACCATGGTAACATCATTAAGAAGGGCGTTAACTAAAAACGGATTGGTATTCATTCTAATTTCTTGCTTTATGACTGCCTCGTGCTCCTGGATGCGACTATGCCCAGGAGCTTCTAGTTTTCCGACTCCCCAACATCCCTCACATACTTTTCTGAAGTTAACGGCTCCCACATTGACGGATCTATGGGTGGAAGGCCGGTTGTATGGGCCCTTGGTCCTTGTTTTCCTTTCGGGCGCACGGCTGGTGCGAGGGGACATTTCCTAGTGTTACAGCCCCTTCTCTCACAACGAAAACAAAGACCTTCTTCTCGGAGCCTATCAATTTCACTCGGTGATTTCCACTTTGCTCTTCTACGTTCAGTTCTCGAATTTGGTCCGACTCCTGATGCCATAATCTCTCCCATTAATGTGTCACCTGATGAATCTTTCTCTCCTTGTCGCGGATTAATAATTTGCGACCTAAAATTGCTTTGATTCGATTCATACACTTTACTGAGTTTTTCTGGCGATGAAATTAGGTTTTGCAGAGGTCGGTACCTCGATCTTGCCCCAACCATTTCAAGCTGTTGAGAAATCTGACCAACAATTTGTACCCACTCATGGTAGTTATTTTTTGGAAGCAGGTGATTGCTAGCAAGCGCTTTTAAGAGATTGTCGTTAAGGGCGTTACGGAGCATAACAATTTTGGACCGATCAGCCCATCCGTCACAATGAGCTTCGCAAAGTTTATTTGCCCACTCAGCAAAAAAACTTGGCCAAGATTGCTTTTCTCCCATCTTCATGTCGTAAAGTTCGTTAGTAGCTCTATCGACTCGTGTCGGATCGTTATTTGTCCTGTCCAGAAACTCCAGAAAATCTTCCGGCCTCTGTGTCTCGTTGATACCTCCCACTTCAAAAAATGAAACAGCTTTTCGTTGCGCTTCACCTCTCAATGCGTTATATATCATCAAGAATGCTCTTTGGTTATCATAATTAAACGTATTCCAGTCCATTCGAAAAATGCTCAAGACTGCTCGCCTCCATGCTGGATAGCTCTGTCGATTTCCCTCGTACACGGGCAGCGTAGTTGGTTTAATGCCGAACACGTTGTCCGCCGGCGGGTTTTTAATTATCACTACCTTATTAGAGGTCTCCGGCAAAGTATTTGCCGCTCGCTCAGCAGTCAGAGCATCAATCTGTTCTTGCAGGTAGGAAATGCTCAGCTCATACCTATCGTCGATTTCTTTTTGTGCTGCCAAGTTAGATGTCATTTTTGCAGGTTTGTTATATTCCAGCCCTAAACTTGTTCTCTTACTGGCTAGCTTCTGATAATGGGTTGCTGATATCAACTCTTAACTGATCGCAGATAAGCTTGTCGTCGTCGTGTAAAGGGCTCGGCCTCTTATACTTTCGTCTTAGGAGTTAGCTGTTGGCTCTCCTCGTCGTCGTCGTCGTCGTCGTCTAGATTTCTTCACCTTATTAGGTGGTATTTGGAATGGGGAGAATGATAATATGTCATGGATCAAGGAACAGGCGCTGGTGCAACTATGTGGTTGATAGTATGTAAATTATCATTCTGAAGAGAAAACTACTTCAGTCTCTATCTATACTTATATATACATTGTCTATGTGGTTGAGGCACAGTCCCTCCCTCTCGGTTCCAATGGGATTCTTTACATGTGTTGTAGCTGTATGGTCCAATACTGCTGCCCTGCCGAACTAGATGCCGATGCCTTGATATTCTGTTGAGTGGCATCATATATCCACACATTGATGTCGATCAATCGTGCGCTACCAATATCAGGCTAGGCTCATGTTGGCCAACATGCGCTACAGGAACCAATCGGCTTACCAGCCGTTACATTTGAGGTGGATTCATCTGTAAAATAAGGTTGTTATTGAGTAAATCCATGTGTCTTCTGAATAAATAACTTTGTATTTGAGAAATTGTTGTAAAGTGTGTATGGGTTCTAAGAGGAAACTCACTCAAAGAATATAGGCACAGCTTCAAAGTACTTCGTAGTAGTTCAATCAAATAAATTATTCACGTAAATCGTTCTTATTATTATATTATTATTTTTTTTTTTGGTCAGAATATTAAAGAATGCTACATCTAGGTTTCTACATATTACTCGTGTTCTTTGTCTGACGCTAAAACCAATTTCAGTCTAGTGCAATTGTGCGCCAAGTTATTCCTAAGCAGCCTTGCCAATCATCACCGACAATTGTGTAGCTCTAGAGTAAGCAACTGGTGCAAAATTCCAACGGAAATCTAATTCTTATTGTAACTCAAGCACAAGGTGAGAACAGCTGTGTAATTTTTTAGCGGTCGGCCCTCATCAAAGCAATAGGAAAGAACTAGAGAGTGGGTTGGATTTCCATAAAACTGAGGGTGACATGAAATCAAATTGTACCCTCGGTTTAGGCCTGGAAATACAGGACAAGAATTATGTAACCTGTCAAAATTGGTCCTAACAAGGGTGCAACCCCTGTAGCAAATATGCGCCCCATATAAATCCACTGAAAACTTGAAATCATGGCACCACGGTATATACTGCTCTGACATACAGGAGCCAGCCGTCACATATAGTGTATTTTTGGGATGATGAAAGCACTCTCAGACAATGTGACAGAAACCGAGTTGGTTGTGAATAAATCAATTTATTAAACTATATGAGGAGAAAAAAGAACTCTAGCTACAACTAACAGGTATTTATAAGAATTGGTCCCCTTCTTCAATCTCCAGACTGATAACTTATTCTTAGGCAAAATACTTGCTACCCGGCCACGCATTGCCAGGTGTTTCTTAGTTGTAGTAACGCTTTGACCTCCTGAATAGTAGTGCCGCCTTGTTCAGTTTCATCTATCCCCCCCATGCAGCCTTGCTGTAAATATTCCCAACAATCCGCTTTGTTGTAATGGAAGTTGTATAGAGAAGCGTAAGCTGTTAGGCTAGTATTTAATATCACCTAGTGAAGCGAGTTGGGAGATTGAAGAGTCTGAAAACTATAGTGGAGAGTTGTTAATTAAACCCACTTATTATCAGAGCGCTATTTAAACTAATTACTACATCTAAGTGAAGGACATGATTCACTTGTTTATGCTAAATAATTGGGAGGCTGGTCAATTTATAAGTTGTCATGAATGTGGCTAGTAATACTAGAACCTTATTACGTTCCGTGTAAATGCAACTCTTCATTGCCAAGTAGCGCCAATTTCATCATGCTTAGGTATTCACCTAAGCTCAAACAACTGTTAAACCGTAACAGACAGCCACAGATTTTTAAGCTTATCTCTGTGGTGGGTATGCACGGTGTTGAAAATAAATTAAGAATTTGCAGAACTCTTTGAGTGATCACGGAGAAATAACAAAGTATATACTTCAAAGGGCATCCGTAGATGTGAATTATGTTTATAGTAAAGGCTTGATCGAAACTCTTGATCTTTACTATGGGATATGAGACTGTCTATATACATTGATTTCTGGCAATGACATGGGCTAGAGTGTAATCCCCCCTTATGGGTTTCATGGATACATAATTAAAATTTTAAAACTAATAGTAATTCGCGATAAGATGAAGGGCTAGCTAATTAAAACCATCAATTTAAGAATAGCTTCTGCTATAAAATTAGTCAGGTAAAAAGTCATGTGAGGATATAGAAAAGAGAGTCATGAAGAGAAGGACAAGAACACAGCCATTGTTACGGTTTGACCGTTGTTTGAGCTTAGGTGGATACCTAAGCCTGATACTAAGAATTCTTACAAAGAGGCTGTATGGGGGGAGATGAAGCTGAACGAAACTGCATTACTAGTCAGGAGGCTGAAGCGTTATTACAACTAAGTGACACCTGGAAACACGTGGCTGGGTAAGAAGTGTTGTGCCTAAGGACAAGTCACTAGTCTGTAGATTCACGAGGAGGATTAACTCCTATAAATACCTGTTAGTAGTAGCTAGAGTTAGCTTTTCTCCTCATATAGTTTATGAAATTGATTTATTCATTACCAACTCGGTTTCTGTCACAGCCATTAATGCGAAGATATTGGCAAGAATTGATTACAATTAATTCCGGCTGGCAAATGCTTCTACTCTTGTATAAAATAGTTCAGCGTGAGAGAGATTTACTCCTCACGCAACGTCTTCTTCACTTATCCTTTACCATACATTTGTTTACCCATCTCTTCTTAGGGAAGACCATATATCCATTGCCCAGTTCTTCAACAGCAAGACCCATGTGTAACATCTACTGCAACTAGTTACCCATTCATATCTTCCTAGAGAAGACCTGTCATCCCTTTGACCCATTTATTATCTTCACTTACCACCCAGGTCTTCACTAGGCTATACAACGCACCCCGTGGAGCACTGTCAAACCCTCATCCTTGAGAAGTATGGTGGTGATTCCTAAGAGTAGGAGGTAAAAAGTCAGCGTTAGGTATAGGGTTCACAGAAGAGGTAAAGGTAAAATAAGTAATAGATGAGGAGAGTACAATAACAGCGGTCTTCTTTAAAGAAGAGATAAGTACGTGAAAAATCGGTATGAGTATAAACAGAAGACGTTACGTGAATAATACTCCTTCATGCTGGGTATATATGTACATAAGGTAATAGGACAGCCCTAAGCTCTTTCTCGAACAGTATAACTACGCAATTTCATGAAACGACCCTATGTTCCTGAGCCTGTCCTAATTGTTTGAGAACTTGATCTAACCCCGAGTAGTGTTTTAGAATGGAGCTCCCCATGAGACACCATCCTAGTTTCCGCCACATTTATCCATGAAACATTCACATTTACGTGAGCGTTGCTCTGCTACAGGCTAAACTCAAAGGTGGAGTGGTCCTAGTGACCAATCTCAATCCAGAGAAAGTCTGTCACAATTCCCAAGAGTTAAGAATATGCATAGACTACAGGAATCTCAATGCTATTAAAACAAGAGATAGATATCCTGTTCCAAACATCAACAATTTGCTAGACAAACTTCATGGAGCTAGATACTTCACTTGTCTTGATATATGTCGAGGTGTTGAGAGTGCAATGAGTCGAGAGTTCAATAGGTCAAGATTTACACAAATTCAATATTGTCGAAAGGTTCCTAAGAATACAAGACCATAGTTTGCCGAGCCATAGTCATCCCAAATACCCATTATATATTCCTCCTTATTGTTCTCGCACTTTCCAGTATATTCTCACACAGAATAGAATAGTTTAGACAAGTACAGATCAGATCAGAACAGATTAGAATGGAATTGAATAGATTAAGATAGGATAGAATAGATTAGGATAGAATATAGCAGAAAACCACAGATATCTTTGTGCATAGTTCCTATTTACTCAGAATAGGCCCTTGGTCCATGACAATATAATCTCTGCATACAACAAGATCTGCATTGCTCCTGGTCACGAGTGGAAAACTGTTGTGCAGATTGGTTTGCAAAAGCTTGTGGCTGTTAGGCACAGATTGTATCACTTGGTGAAGCGAGTGGGAAAGTAAAGGAGTCTGTAAATCTGTTGTGGAGAGTTGTTAATTACTCCCACTAGGACACAGAGTGCTATATAAACTATATTTTGTAATAATAAAATCTAGTGGTTGGTATTTACGTCAAAGCGCATTAACACTAACCTCACAATTAATGGGAGATTAGTGACGTGTATTCTACACATCCCTGTCTTTACCATAATTGGAAGCACCAATTTCAACACAAACAGCATTCCGGACACCAGACAGCTGCATTGAATGGCTAGTTATGCCCTTCGGCTTGGAAAATTCTCCACCGACATGGCAGGCTTTCAGTGACAGAGTATTTCGAGACCTAAATGAAGGTATTATTTCTTACATGAACAATTTCTTGATCTTTGCACAACCCAA
Organism: Blumeria graminis f. sp. triticale; assembly: GCA_905067625.1. Lineage (NCBI taxonomy): Eukaryota > Fungi > Ascomycota > Leotiomycetes > Helotiales > Erysiphaceae > Blumeria > Blumeria graminis. The sequence continues at coordinate 1,636,330 of LR898469.1, forward strand.
ACAAGAACTTCATCATAAAACTGTGAAGGCTCCCCTGAGATTATTTGAAAATAGACTTTATTGTAAACTTTCTAAATGTGCATTTTGTTGAAATTGGCGCTACTTGGCAATGAAGAGTCGCATTTACACGGAACGTAATAAGGTTCTATTATTACTAGCCACATTCATGACAACTCATAAATTGACCAGCCTTCCAATTATTTAGCATAAACAAGTGAATTGTGTCCTTCACTTAGATGTAGTAATGAGTTTAAATAGCGCTCTGATAATAAGTGGGTTTAATCAAAAACTCTCCACTATATTTTTCAGACTCTTCAATCTCCCAACTCGCTTCACTAGGTGATATTAAATACTAGCCTAACAGCTTACGCTTCTCTATTCAACTTCCATTACAACACATTTGAGTTGACTGAAGTAGATTTCCTTGGATTTGTTGTTGGCACAGGAGGATTAAAAATTAGCCCTTAATGAATCAGTATGGTTATGGATTTGCCCACTCCTAAGATGCTAAAATAGCTTTAACAATTCTTTATCGACTTTAAAACTTGTTGTCGATATTGTATATGTATGTCTGTTATCACAGACATTGGAAATAATTCATGAGATTGCTTAATGAGTGGCTAGATTTGATTCCGATATAATATTGTAGAAGACTTGTCCCAACTATCAGAGGGCTACAACGTCTTTATCTATCTACAAGTAAATTCCCCATATTCCAACCACGCTAGCCATATAGGACGAAGCATGTAAAGCCTGATTGGTATCATCATTTTGGGTTTGAGGTCTACCGTGCATATGCTACTCGAGTTGCATGTCTGACTACTATGCGACACGCTTAGGTATTGATCTAAAAACCTACACCAAAACCGAAACTACTCACAACCCCAATGATGACCCCATGAATAATTGGAACAGTAGCCTGTGTTTTACTTGGTATATGAAATGGGGAACGTACACTTGCGTTTGACGGCTAAGATATGATGTTTTATTGAGAGTGGATTGTAGATGACTCTATGGATGTATATTCTAATTTACAGTGGGAAATACTCCCCTTTTATACCCCATGGACTCGCTTACCAGCAAATCATATGCCCATCATGCTTACTCATGCAGTGTGCCTTCCCTGAATAAATGCGCCAAACATGTCATGTGAGTTGTCCATGCCTGAGGTACCTTGATGACACACTCACCCTCCATGCGCTACCTGCCAGGGCTACCTTAGCTGAGCACAACACTCCCTCTGTTGGTGACGACCTTTTCTCAGCTACTCAATGAATTGCCACAGGAGATTTCACCTTCGTTAGTGCGTCAGCAAGTTGAAGGTTTGATGGCACATAGCTAACAGTTATCTTTCTGTTTTCATGCTGCTCGCGGCAGAAGAAGTTCCTGAGGGCTATGTGCTTGGATCGCCTATGATTGTCATGATTCTTAATGAGTGATATGGCTACTTGATTGTCGACATGTAGATTGGTGCGTGTTGCGCCTTCAACATGGTCAGAAAGGCCGAGCTCTTGAATTAGTGACTTAACCCATTGTAGTTGACAACATGTCTCCGTTGCTGCTAGGTATTCTGCTTCCGTGGTTGAGAGTACGACCTCTCGTTGTAAGTGTGACTTCCAGCAGATGGGACCTGATGCAAGTCTGATCAGCATTCCAGATGTTGAGCGGCTTGTAGATGGGTCGGCTGCGAAGTCTGCGTCTGTGTATGCTTCGAGGATCGCTTGCTGATCATGTCGGGTGAATTCAATGCCCTGATCTGGATTATTCGCGATATATCGGAGTACTTGACGTGCAGCTTGCATGTGTTCCTGTGATGGGTTTGTCAGGAATCGTGCAAGGTGATTGACTGCAAATGAGATGTCAGGTCTGGTGTTGTTGGAAAGGTATTGCAGTCCTCCTATGAGGGAGTTGTATTCTGTCATTTCATGCGACATGCATTTCTCCTTATTTCCCTCCATCATGCGCTCGATTGGTGAGCCTGCTTTCTTGCAGTCCGAAAGATTATGTCTATTAAGAAGTGTTCGTGCGTAGTGTCCTTGGGAGAATCTGATCATCTCAGAATATGGATGACTGATCTCTATGCCGAGGAACATGTTCGTGCTCACTGTCTTAAGTTTGTACTTATCGTGCAGGGCCTTCATGAGTTTATCGATCCTTGACTGATGTGGACTTACAACCTGAAAGTCATCAACATGCATCAGTACAAAGAGGTCTCTTTTGTGGTTGGTGTATAGACAGACGTCGGATGTAGTAGGTAATAGACCTAGCTGTGCTAGTGTTGTCTTTGCATCGTCATACCACAGTGCTGCTGCTTGCTTGAGTCCATAAAGGCCTTTATGTAGTTGGATGACATAGCCATCTTTTTTGTAGCCTTTTGGTAACTCCATGAATAAGTCAATGTTGAGGTCCGGATTGAGAAATGCTGTTGGTACGTCGCCTTGTTTTCTGTGCCAACCTAGTTGGTGTGCGAGGACAAGAATAATGCGTCCTGTTTCTGGTCTAGGTGTGGGAGCGAACGTCTCATTGTAATCAATGCCTTGTCGCTGGGTGAAGCCTTTAGCTGTGCATCGAGCCTTATATTTTTCAATATTGCCGTTAGCTAGGTATTTCTTCTTAAATACCCATTTGCACTTCATGGGTTTGCGGCCTTGGGGTAGTTGTGACCGTGGAATTATCTTAATTGCGCCCTTTTGCTTTAGTGAGCTGAATTCTTCATCTGCTGCCCTTTTCCACTGCGACGCTTCTGTGCAAGTCATAGCTTGATCCCATGTTTGCGGATCAGTGGTTGCTTGTGCTGTAATGCCGTGATGTAGTCGATAGTAGTCTACACGCTTGATGGTTCTCCCTCGCTGTGACCTTGTGATGCTTCCTTCTGGTGAGTGTTGACGCTTAATGCCGGCCATTGGCGGTATTGGATCCCAGCCAGTCATGACACGATCTAGCGGCTGGTCTGGCTCCGATGTTTCTGCAACATGTATCTCCCTCTGATCAGAAAGTTGTTGTTTTGGTCTTTGAATAACTTGCTGATCTATTTGATGCAGTGTAATTTCGTGAGCAGCTGGCAAATTGGGTATGGTGTGAACATTGTGCGATTCTGCTACTTGAACAATTGCGTGTGATGCGGGCTGTGTATCATGCGTGTCGTTCGACTGCGGGTTGGAAGAAGGTTGCGGAATGGTTATAGGTTGCTCCCTCTGGTCATCTTGACCATGATGGGGTTGGTAGTTTTGTGGTTGATGCCCCGATTGATGCTGAGTACTCGTGTTACTATGCGAAGTACATGGTGGTTGAAAATGTTGCGGCTCTGAAAATATGGAGTCGTAATTGGTCCAGTAGCTGGTTGTCTGCTGTTGGTCTATGGAGTTTAACTCGTCGCCGAAAACAATATCTTCGTTGAACGATGCATGAGGAGTTATGCTCAATGACCATTTCCAACCATGGGCAGGTGTCCAATGGGGATGATAGATGAGGAAGTTTTTATTGGTATTTATTTGAAATCCAACAAACCAGCCCATCTCAGCCCTAGGATCAAATTTGCCTGGTTTTGGGTGAATGTATTTATATGCGCGACATCCGAAGCGTGGGAGGTTGGTGAAGTCAATTTGATTGGGATAAGGCTGCTTCAGACCTTGGAGGAAATCTAACAATGGTATCAATTTTGTTTGCTGTCACAGTCTAAGCATAGACACTTGGGCAACCTTATGGTCAGAGGTAGTTTTAATTTCAATCTATGGTGAACTACAGATTGAAGAGGATAATAACAGTTACTTTATACATGATTATTATCCCAGCCAATGACACAGATTTCTATCCGTATATCTGTATTCCCTACTCATGTCCCCTACTCGTATCACATTCTCGTGCCCCATCCCCGGACGTGTTACAGTATTATTATTGCCACTTATAAGGCCCTCCTTGTTTCATGCTAAGCCTGCGTTAGACAGCGCAGGCTACAGGCAATTACCGGCTTACAAGCCGTCACAAGCTCCCCTCTGACATTCTAGGAAGTTGCTTAGGGGGTTATATATATTTTTTTATTATTTTTTTTTTGCGAATTTGGCGTCGTTTATCCAGTGTATGGCCCTCTGCGGGACCCACGAATCCTCCGGAGCTTTCATTATCTGGGCCATCATTTGTCATTATGTCTCCGTACGTGGCCTCAAATTGGTCTAGTGCTTGCGTTTCCCTTACACCATCAATTGGCTCCCATGTTGGCTCAGCCCAGCCTGTCCATTTTACCAGAGCTTGGCGAAAATTTCCTCTACCACGACGGATAGACCGGGCTCGAAGTATAGATTCCACCTCATATTCTGGCTCCTCGAGGTCATCCATCAATGGTGGGTTTTGCGCGTCATCTCTAATTTGGCTAGGAAGTGGATCGTTACCTGCACGCTTCACTAGTTCAACGTGGAAACAATTATGAATCTTTCCAGGAACGTTCAGCTCAACTGTTAATGGATCGGGTATTGCTGTGACTTCATACTTGGCATGAATCCAGGCCAGCTTTTTTGATAGCTGCGGCGTCTTAATATTTCGTAGGTCTAGCCATACTTTATTGCCAACCTTAAGTTGTTCCGGCTGCCGTCGATGTCGGTTTGCGTTAGTCTCATTTCTTTGTTGCGCTGACGCCATTGCCCCCTGTGCAAAATCCTGAGCATCACGTAGTCTCTGCACGTACTCACTTGCAGCTCGTTGTCCCGGGTGTCTTGACAATTTTTCCGTTGATGGGGTTGGCTCAGATATAGGGTCAAGATCGTAACCATTGCGTAAAAAGAATGGACTTATCCCTCCAATTGCTGTGTTTGGCCTCGAGTTTAATGCCAATTGAGCCATTGGTAGGAGGTCTACCCAATTATTTTGAGCATAACATGTAAACACTCGGAGGTATTTGTACATTTCTTGATTTGCCCGCTCGCTTGCATTGGTTTGCGGGTGATATGCAGTAGATAATTGTTGTGAAATACCAGTTAGTCTGCAAAACGTGCTCCAGAAGTGGCTCACCCAATCACTACCCCGGTCGCTAGTTAGGAACCTTGGGAACCCATAGTACCAATAATATTGTTCAATAAATGTTGAGGCACACAGTTGTGCATCCATTGATTCCGTTCCGAACATTAGAACGTCCTTACTCAAGCGATCTGTGATGACCATGACATTTGTACAGCCGCGCGACTGTGGCAGGTCTGTGACGAAATCAATAGTCAGCTCACTACCTATGCGATCGGGAATCGGTAAGGACCGAAGGAACCCTGCTTTCGCCTCTCGCCACACCGTGGTCTGTCCGCAGGTATCACAATTCCGGATAAACTTCCGCACTGAATCCCTGATTTTCGGCCAAAACCATTGTCGTAGAATTATGCCAATCATGGTATCTTTCCCAGGGTGGCCAGCTAAATGACTATCATGCGATTGTTGCATAATTGCTGTCTTAAGAGGCTCGTAGTCAGGCACCCAGATCCTATTTTCTCGGCCGCGGAGAATATTATCAGCGGCAACCGTGCACTCGCCAATATTAGCTTTCATCTTTTGCGCTAAGTCTGGGGGAAATCCACGCTCCCCGTCGCGCACAGAATCACGTGCACTGCGCCAATCGCCATCGCTTTGCACCCCTCTTTTCCACAGCGTTTGCAGCTCATCTTCGTCAAATAATACTGCCTTAGCAGCTGAGTCTAGTTCCTCTTCACTGGGCTCGATATTAACTGGATTAACAGGCAGATGTGGCAACAATTGCATTATGCGTCCCGCAGTTCTCTCATCGTTTAATCCGGTCGGCTTATCCTGATCTCGACGTGACAGGGCATCTGGTCTTTCGCAGGTGTTTCCCGGCCGCCATTCCAACACGTACTGAAATTGCTGCAAGATATTGTTGTATCGCACCTGCCGCTCATTTAGAAGACGTTTTGATGCGAAATAATTCAGGTTTTTGTGGTCGCTCCAGATTTTAAACAGCTTAGCTACTGACTTCAATTCTGCCTGCCATTCCCGCAAGCATGCTACAATAGCGAGCATCTCCTTGTCATGAATTGGGTAATTCGCCTCCGCACTTGTCAGTTGTCTCGAATAGTATGCTACTGGCCGGAATCTACCCTGCTTGTCTATCTGAGATAGACAACCTCCCATAGCATAACCTGAGCAGTCAGCTTCAAGCACCGTATCACGATCTGGATCCCACTGTGCTAAAGCTGGTTGGGATGCGAAAATTCTTTTTAATCTTTTGAATGCGGTGTTTTCCGCATCACCCCATTGCCATATCGAATCCTTCTTTGTTAGAGCAGTAAGTGGTGCCGCAATCTCTGAGAATCCATCAACAAAACATCGATAGAAATTCGCAAACCCTAGGAACAATTGAACACCTTTAACAGTCAATGGCGGGTCCCATTCCAAAATTGCCTTGACTTTGACTGGATCCACCTTTATTCCTTCACCGGCATGAATTATGAATCCCAGGTATTTGACCTCTTGACACAGAAACTCGCATTTGCTAATGTCTAGGTATAGCCCTGCCTTGCTCAACTTACCAAGAATACTTCGCACCGTATTCCAATGATCTTCTTCACTGCCACTAGTGTAAGCAAGTACATCATCCATATAAGCCGTTGCATCGAGATCCAAGTGTTCACGCAGCTGCTCATTGATATATCTTTGAAAAGTAGCGGGCGCATTAATCAAACCAAAAGGGGTCACGAGCCACTCAAATAGTCCCAGTCTACATCGAAATGCTGTCAGCCATTCGTCTCCTTCTCTGATTCGAAGACGATGGAATGCAGATTTGACATCCAACTTTGTGAACCATCTTGCCTTCGACAGCTGCCGAAGAGTTTCCTTGAACAAGGGTAGAGGGTACCGGTCCGGTGTGGTTATCGCGTTCAACCCTCTATAGTCAACACACAATCTCAAACCTCTGTTTGGTTTTTTTGCAAATAGCACTGGTGCTGCTGCTGCCGAGTTACTAGGGCGAATCCAGCCCTTCTGTAACAATTCCGTCAACGTCTTACGTAGAACAAGTAGTTCTTCCCGAGACATTCCATATAGTGGCCCCCAAGGCGGAGAAAGAGGCTTGCCATCCTGTTGCTGAAGGTTTATGGCATGATCTAGGGTACCACGTAGTGGTGGCAATTCGTCGGCCCCACTACCGTCCACAAAAAGGTGCGCAAATTCCTTTACCTGCTCTGGCAATTCGTTTTGTGCTTGCTCTATTGTAACGCCTGGTTTCGTGCGTAACGCTTTATTTATGTCATCTAGAGATGCTTTACAGACTGGCACTTTTTTGATCATAGATACCATCTTATCGACAGGTACCATTCTCGGGCGCGCGATGTTGCGTAGGGCATTTCTCCAGCGCTTAACACTGTGTACTGAGAGACCATTCTTTCGAATCTCCAATCGTTGTTCTTTCGCATGAATCACGGCATCTTGGTCTTCGAGCCACTTCTTTCCAAGTATCATTTGATGCGTACAATGTGGGACGATGTACATCCATATCTTTGGCATCATGTACCCGTCTAAATCTAGTGAGATGTGTGTGATACTATCGACTATAGGCTTATTAGTCGTTGAATCTTCGGCCGTTTCCAAAGAGCGAGGGTTAATACGTATGCGCGGCAGTTGTAACTTAGAAGCGAGATCATCATTAATAATTCCGGAGCACAAACAACCATTATCCACTAATGCTTGCACCATATTAGAATCATTGATTAAAGCATTAATTAAAAATGGAGTTGTATTCATAATTATTTCCTGACTAACAACTGCCTTAGGCTCCTGAGTGCGACTTTGCTCAGGAGCATCTAGTTTTCCGAAAAATATTGACCCAATGCCTCATTTTCGTCTTCGTCCTCCATTAAAAGCCGTAAATCGATTGCCGGGAGAGAAGCTGGTGAGGCTGAAATACCAACAGCACCTGGTTTTCGCGCAGGCAATACCGGGCAGACTCTCGTGCTACAGCCCTGACGCTCGCATCGAAAACACTTACCCTCCCTTTGGAGTCTCTGGATTTGATCTGGCGACTTCCATCTTGCACGTAGCGGCTTGCCGTTCGCACCCCGTGCTACATTAGCAGAGTTTACACCTCCCATGAAAGTATCGCCCGCTGTATCAACTTCCCCGACAATTCTGCGTGTATTGTTAGAAGGCCTCCATCCTGCGTTAAATTTCCCTCCACGGTTAATATGGCCTACTTCACGGCGACCCAAGCCATTGACGCTTTGATTGTTCCTGGAACGGTCCAACCCTTCTGACGTGACCCAACCCCCACTTCGGTTTGGTTGAACATCTATCTCTTCGTGCTGATGTGATATCTGTCCAACAATTTTAGTCCATGCAAATAAGTCGTTCTGCGGTAGAAGATGGTTGCTGACCAAGGCTTTTCGAAGAGTTTTATTTAATGCGCCACGGAGCATGGTGATCTTGGTCTCGTCAGGCCACATATCACCTCTCCCTTCTGTAAGCTTATTTGACCAGGAGGGAAAAAAGGTATTCCACTCCTGGTATTCTCCCATCTTTAATTTTCCCAATTCTGTCCTAGCACGGGTGATTTGAGTGAGGTCCCAGTTGCTACGGTCCAAGAATCCGATAAAATCCTCCGGGCTCTCCATTCCGTTCTTCCCTCCGGTCTCGAAATATGAACCGGCCTCCTCTTGAGCCATTCCCTCCAAAGAATTGTAGATCATCAAAAATACTTGCTGGTCACTATATTCAAATGTGTTCCAGTCGAGATGTAATGCAGACAGCACAGCTTTTCTCCATGCGGGGTATTTCTTCCTATTGCCATCGTAAGAAGGAAGTTGGTTAGGTTTTAATTTACCATTTTTCCTCGCTGGGTCTTTGATTATCTCAACCTCCGAAGTTTGATCGGGGGTCATGCTAGGCAATGCCGAGATTCCTAATTGCATTCGAAGGCTAAGGTTTTCCTCCTTCAAGAATTCGTTTTCAGACAAGGCTGAATTTAACTCGTTAGACATTCTTCGTCTTCCGTTAATCGTGTTTTCTCTTGTATCGTCTTTCGTATTGTCTTTCGTATCGTCTTTCGTATCGTCTTTCGTATCGTCTTTCGTATCGTCTTTCGTATCGTCTTTCGTATCGTCTTTCGTATCGTCTTTCGTATCGTCTTTCGTATCGTCTTTCGTATCGTCGTTCGTCGCTCGTCGTGAATGGTGAGTTTTTGAGAGATTGAAATATGTCACAGTCTAAGCATAGGCACTTGGGCAACCTTATGGTCAGAGGTAGTTTTAATTTCAATCTATGGTGAACTACAGATTGAAGAGGATAATAACAGTTACTTTATACATGATTATTATCCCAGCCAATGACACAGATTTCTATCCGTATATCTGTATTCCCTACTCATGTCCCCTACTCGTATCACATTCTCGTGCCCCATCCCCGGACGTGTTACAGTATTATTATTGCCACTTATAAGGCCCTCCTTGTTTCATGCTAAGCCTGCGTTAGACAGCGCAGGCTACAGGCAATTACCGGCTTACAAGCCGTCACATTTGCAAACAATATAGACGATTAGTGATGAAGCAGGCATGTTCGACTGCCCATGGCCAGTAACATGCGGGCATTCTGGCGTCTATAAGCATGGATCTAGCTCGTATCAGTATGACCTTATTAGACGCTTCTGAGGTGCCATTCTGCTCGGGTGTGTATGGAGTAGAGATGTCTGTCCTAATGCCATGTTGATCACAATGTAATTTGATACGGGTAAATTCTGACCCCCCATCCCTGAAGATTGTGCGGACTCTTTTTCCGTATTGATGATGCTGTTGCTCGACCCATTGGACTAGTTCTGTTGCAATTTGGCCTTTTGTGCACGTGGAGATAGCCCATCTCATGCGTGTTCTGGCGTCGGTGATGATTACGGCATACTGATGCCCGTTATGTGCTGTTGTTAATGGGCCAACTGTGTCAATGAACACTTCATCTAGTGGGTCAAATGGGGTCGGCCTTGGTTCTCGTGAGACATGGCGTTGTGCCTTACTGAGGTGGCATGTTTCACAGGTGGTTAATTCTGATGTATCTAATCCTTCCATTCCTATGGTGCATTGCGCCGTCTTTTTCAAAATCTTTTGACCTGTATGCCCTAGTCTCTGATGCCAACGTTGTGCACTAGACGTCTTCGGGACTCTTGCAACACCAGGGGCTGCAGTGTGTATGCGTTTTTCCGGAAGATGTGTGAGTGGTTTAATGTAGTAAACGTCATTTTTGCAAAGTAGTTCAGCTATTGGCGTTTCTTCATGGTTTGGTTTACACATTATTAAGCGTGTCATGTCAGCGTCACATGTTATGTTGCCTAATCTCTGTAATCTACCAGCTGAGATTATTATGCAAGACGATTTTGGAGAGTATAGTGCGTCGTGGAGATCAATGACTAATTTGCCAATGGTGACTCGTGCAACACCTTGCTTGGTCAATTGCATGTCTCCTACGGCTTGGTCAAATCTCAATGGTTTATGCCTGGAGTGCATGTTGCGAAACATGGATTCACATGGGACAAAGTGGTGCAAGGCTCAAGTATCATAAATGACAAGATGTGTATGGGTACTATGGGCTGATGCAGCCATGCCTACACTGTCCTCGTTCTCGCTGTCGGTATCTATGCCGGTCACAGCTCTCATATTCCCATCTGCGGCCTGACCCGTCCCGCCTTGTCTACCAATAGCCCTCCTTGCTCGCCATCGTTCACCTCTGGGGCCATTCGCTAACTGAGGATGCTGTTTGAAGCATTCCCTGTTCTTATGCCGATGGTTGTATCGCCTGCATTCGGCCTCCGGATCTAATCTCTCCGTAGGTTCACGCGTGGCAAATACCCGGCTGGGTTGTGGCAGTGGAGCGGCTTGGGGCAGAGGATCGACTGTTCTGTTACCACTAGCAATCCTGATGGTCGACATTAACGACTCCAAGGTAGCGTACGAATTTTGATCCGTGCATGCTCGCATGTCCCTCCAATTGGTTAGCCAAGGGATATGCCTAGTACCCTGGACAAATATTGCCGCCGCCAGCCCTCTCGGCACATGGTACTCTATGCCCGTGGTGGCATGCAGAGTCTCTGCCGCGTCATTCAAGCCTTGAAGATTTGCTAGGAACTTGTTAATGTAGTCGTCGGCATGCGACTCAAACTTCGTCCTAAGGAATTCTTCGAGGGCTAATGCGTAAGGTGCCGTGGCAGTCTCTCTGCGCGAGTCGATGATTGACTGGTAGAGTTGGTGTGCAGTGATACGGTCGTGGTTGCGCGGTTGCATGGTTGGGTTAAGTCGGCCCAGAATAATGTTTTTAGCCCTAATCTCACCCAGTGTCCAGGTCTCGACAGCAGTGGCATAGGCGTCCAGTCCTGGGAGGTAATCTGCGGAATCGATCTCATCTGTTGGGGCAGCCGGTCTGTGAATGGGCCGGATTCCCTCGAACTGGTGATAGACGTGACTGATAACGCCTTCTTTGGCCAACTTTGCTTGGAGGTCGTTTATCCAGTCGTCGAGGGAGACTCCTGGTGACAGGACGATTCTGGTGGAGCTGGATGAGGGTGCGAGCGACATGCTGAAGACTTCCTTGAGACCTTTGGAAGATAATATGGAAAACTTGCGATATTGTTAGCATGGTTCATTTATGCGTGGTACTGCGCCGGGCTCATAACCTGTTTTACTTGGTATATGAAATGGGGAACGTACACTTGCATTTGACGGCTAAGATATGATGTTTTATTGAGAGTGGATTGTAGATGACTCTATGGATGTATATTCTAATTTACAGTGGGAAATACTCCCCTTTTATACCCCATGGACTCGCTTACCAGCAAATCATATGCCCATCATGCTTACTCATGCAGTGTGCCTTCCCTGAACAAATGCGCCAAACATGTCATGTGAGTTGTCCATGCCTGAGGTACCTTGATGACACACTCACCCTCCATGCGCTACCTGCCAGGGCTACCTTAGCTGAGCACAACAGCCTGCAACATAGCACAATTAGGCTAGACATTGTTGACCAGGACCTAATCCAAACAATTCTTAGGATTCACAAATTCCTATAGGCAATTCATAGTCAATATTCCAACATAAACACAGAAGTGTCCAACTTACTGAAAAAAGAAGCTACACAGAAAATATTCAATTTTGATACCAATGCACTCAAATCATTGGAGAATATCAAGAATAGCTTTAAACCTTTGTATGTGCTCCAGCAATAGGACCTCAATCTACAAGGAATTCTCGAAATAGATGCATCAGGGGGAAGAATTTCAGGAATATTGTCACAAAGACACAATGGCATAAAAAGACTCGCTGCTTTCTGGAGCAGAAAACCTCAACCAGACGAGACCAGGTACGGAACTCCAGATCAAGAACTCCTCGCAGTAGTCGATGCATTAATCCATTTTCGAGTCAATTTATAAGGTGCACAACATACAGTCAAGATCTACATTGATCACACAATCCTTAGATATTTTAAATCAACAGTTTGCCCAAATATTAACAATCTGGCTACATTGAAAAGCTAGCTGGAAATGACTTTGAGATTTACCACTATGAAGGAAAGAAAAAACCCGCTGATATACCTTCTCGAAGACCTGACTATATGACCAAAAATAATGATGGTGACAAGGACTGGGGACTGAACTTAAAAGAAGACAACAAAATAAATTTAAGCTCAATAGTTGCACTCAAATTCAGGAATACTATGGCTCAAGCATTACATACTGACATTTTGCTACCCAAATACTTGGAAATGAACTCCCCGAAAAATAGCATCCAGAAGATGACGCACTATGTTATGACCTTAATTGGCTTTACATCCCAGAATCAATTTGTATCAAAGCCAAGGAACTCAGCCATAATAATCAACTCGCCGGACACTGGGGTACTGCACGTACAATAGAACTGGCCAAACATGACACATGATATAAGAGATTATGTTTGACTCTACAAGTCAATTGAATCATGTAAGAAGTAAAAAGTAAAAAGTGTAAATTAATTCCTGGCTGCCATTTCTCTTTCTGCTACTATCTAGATTATGTACGTCCAGAAAATGGCAAATGCCCTATGTGTCCCCAACTTGTCCCCATAGACCAAGCTTCTTATGGTTTGGAACAAAACATCTCTAGTCAGAATAGACAGAGTTCTTATTGCTACAGCCCAAGGGAAACACCTTTGTCCGAAACAAGTAACTCCAAGCTTTGTAAACCTAACTTCTTAAACTTTATATCTGACATAAATCACCTCCAAACTATCCACAGTTTGATAGATTATGTTGCTGGCTGCCAACTCTGAACTTGTAACAAGTCTAAAACACACAAACAATATGGTAAATTAAGCCCAGTTCCAGTCCCCGAGGGATAGTGGACTAGAGTTGCTATGGACTTTATAACTGTCAAACATCTGATGGTTTGGAACCTACTGAATATGGTAATGAGAATCATTGGATAGTGGGATGACACATCTTGTCGGATTAACTAACTCGAGCTTTGATATCCCACCAGGGATATGGTGATCAGGATGTTCAGGGTAGTCAAAGCTACAACTTGAGATCTTTTGATCTTCAACACATGTAATATATTTCATATGTAATTTTGGGAAACGAGAAGAAGGTAATCTCTCCTCGAAATTGTTTCAGATGGGTATATAGCATCACTGCTGGAGAGGAGTTGAGGAGCAGAGATTTCATCAATACAACTTTACTTAACATTTTTAATTTGACCCTCAGTGTCTAACAATAACTGACTTACCCAAAACTAGAAATGGAAATACAGCAATATTAACATGTATTGACGCAGCTACTAGGCGTGGTCGCTTTGTGGCGTGCAAACTGTCTGGTCTCACTGCTGAAAAGACAGCTAAGTTAGTTAGACAACATGGAATACCAAAACTTTTCATCACAGATTGTGGTAAGCAGTTTGTCAACAAATTCTGGAAACAACTTGGTTATCTCATGGGATTCAGTCAAACACCTACCACAACTGTTCATCAATGTCACGGTTTCAGTACAAAATGCTTGGGCAATCTTGTAAGTAGAGTATTTTAATTATAATTCTCTAGAAAGAGAATTCCTATAGCTAGACTACAAATATATATACACTCCGAGATACTCCTCTGCTATAAGGTTCCCCTATGACTAGAATTATATGGAATCTTTGAAGATTCCCTAGAAGACTCTCAATATGTCTGTCATCCTCATGAACCTTCAGTATACTTCCATAAGATTCATTAAGAATCTTCTAAGCTCCGTGTATCCCAAGATCCTTCCCGAAGATCCCCAAAGATTCCCTTAATGTCATTGCCTGCGCTAGCCAGCGTAGGCTACAGGAATTCTTAGGCTTAGCAGCTGTTACAATCAACAAGGTAATGGACTTGCTGAAAGAATTTACTAGTCTATAGAGTCCTACCTAAGATCTTATGTGAACTTTCAACAAAACGACTGGGATGAATATCTAGACTTATTCAAATTCTGTTGGAATAACTCAAAACACACTGCGACAGGAATGGCGCCATTCTATGCAAATCTAGGCTACTTACCAAATTTTCAGATCAAGAGTGAAGAGCCTGGAGAGTTAATGACTTCCAAAAGTGCAGCCACTCATGCTCCAAAGGTCGACAGTATTATGAAAAGATTGCAACATATTATGAATACAGAAAATGAAAAAATGAGCCAATGTCAGGATTGCCTTCTGTATAATCTATATATGTGGAGATGATCAGAATCTAGTGTTCTATAATTCTGGTCTGGCCTTTTGGCCGAACAGTTGTGCACCTATCTCATGCATAATGTAGGATGGCACCCTTTAGCCTGAAAACTACCTCTTTGACCCATGTCTCGGCCCTGCTGTCCACATGCTGCTCTGACAGCCAATATTATGACAAAACTCATGAGCATATTGAGTTCATAGTTGGAGACTGGATAGTGCTTAAGACAAACCATATTAGAGTAAATAGAACTTGCAAAAAACTTACCAAAAAGCAAATTGGTCCTTCCAAAATTGTCCATAAAATTACTAACCAGATATACCAACTAGATTCAAAAGACCTAGTTGGTTAAATATATGATATTATTCATGTTAGTAAACTCGAGAAACATAAACTAACACAACAAGGTCAACAACAGTACAATATGGAATGGTTTATAGATGATGAAGAATTACTTAAAACCCTAACAATTATGGTAAACTCTAGGATAAAAAATGGGATGTTTGTTGTGCTGGTGATGGCTAGGATTACGATGCACAAGGGTAATGATCACTGAGGGTGAAGGAAGAACTTTCCAGGTGGCTCCATGATGAGTAGAGTAATAATGGAGCACTGTATAGAAAGTGTTTCTAGATTGTACTGCCAGATGGAGGAGACTAGAACATTCCGTGATACTGTTTTGGGTAAATAAGGCGAGAGTCTAGCTACTTCAGATGTGTATATAATTAGCGCTTTAAACCTCCTAAATCCTCATAGTTCTGAATACCAAGAATATCAGCAGTTCATATTGATTCATCAATAATCATCCGTAAACCTTCTGCCAATTAACCTCCGTAAGCTCTTACCTTTACAAAAATGTTTGAATATGAAATTTGCTGGAGCAATGAAACAAAAGACTGGACTGCAAAACACGATTTCGAAGATGATAAGATAGAGGTACAAGCATTTCACAATTGCCACCCCAATAAACTATTACCAACCAAAAGTTTACTGGAAAGGAATTCAAGAACCAGAAGACCACCTATGCACTACGCTGATGAAGTGATCAGGACGATCCCTTTAAATAAAGGGGGACTGTTAAGTGACTAGGGATCTTGTAGAGAGATATGGCGTTGTGGAAGCACTGATGACATTTTCATTACTACTTGCCTAAATCTCATTATATATGCAATTTGTAGATAGAGCTTTGCTCTTTAGCTTTATTAACTTTTAAACCTTGAGTTCTTGCTTGCCTAATCAGCGTATCATGACATACTCCACAGCTTTTTTCTATTGATGTGAGTAACACGTCATTTTTCGACTTTCGCCTTCGGAGCTGTAGCCAGAGGTTGCAGCACAACTCTCACAATTGGGACTTCACTTTTTGGCAGTTGATTTTGTGATACTGTGGCCCAGGTGATTTTCGTTGGCTGCACCAGGACGGCAGGAGTTGGAATTCTCCTGGAGTCGGGAGCTTTTAGGAGAGTATTCGGCAGACGAGGAGGGAGGAAAGGTGGCGTAGTTGCCGGGTAAGTCATCATGTATGGCGCAATGGCGGCGCATAGGTAGGCTCTCATAGAGTCAACAAATTATCAATTTGACCTGTTATTGAAGAATAGAGGGTTGCTTAGACGCCAGAAATTGCGGCAGAACAGAGTGCTAGATCTGCCAGTATTACAGCAACGCGTCGTTTTTGGATACGGGAGGAGGTCCAAGTTCCGGAGAGCGCTCTAGTTTGGTGGCAGCTTGAGGCTGAAACTTTTGAGTAGAAGCTCCTTTAGGTGCAGCATTCTTCGACGGTTTTGAATCGGCCGGAGGATGGTTTGACAGTCCTCCAATCTCGTGGGGAATGGAGGCTCGTCGAGGGGTTACTATTGTTGAAATATGATATATCTTGGAATGCCAAGAATAACTTATTAGTAAGTCCGGCTAATTTGACTATCAAATTCCCCATTCTATATCACTGTTATCAATACATCATTCACCGTAAGTTTAATGCGCATTAGCATTTATTTCACACTAGCATTCCAGCAGATGACTACGTCTCAAATGCAGGTTATAGTTTTCTCGTATCTATTACCAACACACATGTATTTAGCTTTATATTCCCGACCCATATATGTGTATGTACATAGATCTACATCTACATGGATCATAACTTACGATCCATGGAGATTGATAAATACTGGTCAAAAACCACAGTTGATAAGACATGCAAACACGCAATCTCACTCTTATCATCTCAGTTTTACTCTGAACCATACATCTAAATACAATTGTTTCCACTCGGATCTTCCTCTCACAACCTCATACGAGACTTACTGCATCGGTCTAACCGCCGACACTGATTCCGCCACAACCTCCATCTTCGCTCAAGCTCATAACTTTAACAACTATACCATTTTCAACTGACCCGACTATGTGAGTATCTGGCTCATTGAGAGAGGGGAGATCTTTTTACTTCTCTGTCAAAACTACCTAATTCGTCTCCACACATTCTGAGGGCTGGGCAAGGCCTGATAATTTTTCAAAAGTCCTCGGGCAGACTATGGAGTCATTTGCAATAACTTGAATTGATTTGATTTGAATTCATTTTGTATCAGGCTTACACCCTACACCCAATAGGCGTGATACGGTTATATGCTCCCTCGGGACACACTACAACCTATATACATAATTTGCTTGTCAAATCTATATGCAAAACATAAATAATGAAATTAATTCTAAGAAAATTAAGCGCCCTGCATCTTTCCTCCTTCCTCACAACTCTTTGTCCTGAACAGTTTCTATTTCGGTAGCACTTAATCCTCCCGGTGTGGTATTTGCCTCTCGTAACACTCAGTTACTGTTAAGAACTGGAGAAATATTTCCCAATCCTTTTCTGCCAGCATCTCCCGTCCTCTCGGTGGTGGTTCGTGCTTCAAGTTTCTCCATTGCTGTAGAGCAATTCGGCATGTGGCAAAATGCCAAGGACGTTTCTCTTTTCTGCAGATGCAATTGCAGTATTCAAATTTGTGGCCAAATCTTTCATGGTATTTTCTGAAATTGCCATGTCTCGTCCTTGCGGCAATAAGGCGGTGATGTGCCCACCTCGGAAGTGCTAGCTCCGGTGATGTTTTCGTTTCATCTGGAGATCAAATTCTTTGTAGCGGCTCGGTATGTGATCTAGCTACAAGGATATCACTCATTCTTCACATCTTTGCCTTACAACCAGAGTGAGGGCTGCGAAAGTATATTTAGATCTGTCCCTCATTTCTGAGGGAGATGTGTCTGTTTCATCTGGTAGTGTCAGGCACAGGTTCACTAGGCGCAAGACTCGAGGCGTATGAGAGGGCATAGCGTGCGAGGTACAGAGGAAGGACGCCCCGTGGGAACGTAGAAGGCTTTCCAGAGAGGTGGTAAAGAGGAACGCGGGGAATCGCTCTAGATTAAGTGGCCAGAGGTAATAATAGGTCACTATGGTTGGCAGAGGACGAGAGTGAGATGTGATTAGAATTATGTAACTATTCCTAAAGACAGAAAACAAAGTGTGAAGATCTCAGTCTCGGAAATGAAATCTACATAACTGTCCTCGCTAGGCAATAAAGCCTAGTGGGGCTAAACAAGGAACCCATAAATCCTGCCTGAGGTATTTCTCCAGAATCCTTACAGGTAGGTTCCTGAGGGATTCTTTAGCCACTCTATCTGCATCTTAATTCCCTATGATCCCAGCGTGGGCTGGTATCCATCGGATCTCAACTGATCTAGCTTGTATTGCCAGTCTTGTAAATATTTCCACTGCAGCCTGGGAAAATTTTGTTTGGCCAGTTCTTAGAGCTCTCATGGCTGTGGTGTTGTTGAGCAGCACCTTCATTGGGCAGTTGCCTGCTTTTCATATGGCTCCTTCTAGGGCTTTTTGGGCCCCAAATATTTCGGCATTGTAAACCTCTACCCCTAGCAATGGACCAGAGTCACTCCCAATCACCTGGCCTCCTTTGTATAGGGTACACCCCCAAGCCGACCTAGCTGGTCCACATGATGAGCCATCTGAATAAGCACAAACTGTCTCGGCCGACAGGCTTGCTATCCATTGCTTAGCAAAATCTACTTCGTCCTGAAAGTCACTGCCAGTAATTTTTCTCATGGACTCGGCTTTTGGGAAGTATAGTTTGCCGGGTCTTTCGGCCATTGGCATATTTTTGGCGCTGATCTGAAGTCGCGTGAGGTGCCCTTCTAGGAAATTGAATGGCCGGTTCTTCTGGCCTATCCAGAGACCGATGCGGCTTCTTGTATCCTTTGGACCCTCTCTAGACCTGAATACTAACGGATGCCATGCGTCCAACCTTTGAATCCGTGCGGCCAGTAGCATTTTCCTCTGCTGTAAGATAGCCGCTGACGGGGGGATGCCCGACTCTCTGTGTAGCGTCACATTTGGTGTAGTTTGCCACACTGGTAGTGCCGCTCGAACTACCTTCGAGATAGTGTTGTCAAGGAGATTGGTGTGCCAGCCTATTCCTGTACCAACATTTTTGCCCCACTGAGTTGTGATTTGGGTGAGCCCTGGCCACCATGCTTCTGCTCCATATAGCGCTGTACTAAGGACACAAGCCTACACTACTTTGATCATAGTTCCAGGGGCTGCGCCGCGCTGTGCGGAATTTGTTCGACATATAAACTGTCGGAAATATAGTTTCCTGCTTTTCTTTCTATCGACCAATGTGGTTGCATGCATCTTGCCTGTACTAAATTTCTGAGGTCAGGCAGGATCCCACACTTCTGATCCAATCGGACTCAAAGTTAGAGTCTGCTTGAATCCCATTCTTCCCGAACAAATCCAGTTATTGGTTTGTTTGTTTTTCTATTGCATGACCCAGTATTCTGAGTAAGTGGATAATTATTTTCTGGTCTGGGGCCCCACTTATTTCTTCAGTTGAGTCGGTTCCAGATAACCTCTTTCTTGTAATTCCACTGTATATATCATAATACCTGTAGTCTATTAGTCAATTAAGCAAACTGAACCTCTTCTCCGTCCTTAGGCAATTCTTACTCCGAAGTCTTCTCTATACTCTAACATAAACTGTGTTATACGTTGTGCCTTTCCGCACCATTCCTGGGCGTGTTGCTTGAAGTTGAGCTGAGAGTCTAGCCATACTCTCAGCCATCTCACGTACGGGGATGTGGTTATGCTATGGCCTTGGATCTGAACAGACAGGCCTAAGGTATTTAGCTTTTTCTTTTGCCCTCCCTCAATTACCAGTAGTTCAGACTTTGTCGGGTCGAAGTCTATCCTATTTTCACTTACTTAATGAACTAGTTTGTTGTTGTGCTGGCTCGGTTGAGTTGTTAGGAGACAGGGGAACGGAGGATGGGCTGCTGGATTAGGAAAGGGTGGAAAATACAGGCTGGTGCACAGACGTTGTTCATGTACTCTATAATCTCTTCACTTGCCGAGTTTAGTGAATCAATCTATCCATATAATATCATACTTCACATCATCCATTAGATGATATTATCAATTGTCGGGATGCACATCTAGCATCACCTTCATAGATCACCATCGTCAGTAAGAGTTCACATTTGATACCTACTGACACCCATTTGGCCACAGTGATACGCACTCAGTGTCTATCGTGCCATCACCCAGCGTGAGCACGCCATCTCCGCGACTCACCATTGCACATGAGCCCGTGTAATTTCACCGACGGACAGCAGAGACATAATTGCTATATACCTCACAGCTCATAACCACAACATTTGTCGACTTCTTTCTGGGCTTCGGCGACTGCTTCAGACGCGATATTTCCTATGCTGAGTATCGCAATATTGTCAGCAAATCCGAACTTTATATTCTTATTCTCGTCTTGCAATAGTATTGTAATGTATAATAAGAACAGTAGAGGTAATAGCGGCGATTTCATGGATAAACGTGGCGGAAACTAGGATGGTGTCTCATGGGGAGTTCCATTCTAAAACACAACTCGGGGTTAGATCAAGTTCTCAAACAATTAGGACAGGCTCAGGAACATAGGGTAGTTTCATAGGGAATGCGTAGTAATACTGTTCGAGACAGAGCTTAGGGCTGTCCTATTATCTGATGTACATATATACCCAGCGTGAAGGAGTATTCTTCTTCACGCAACGTCTTCTGTTTATACTCATACCTATTGTTCACTTACTTACCTCTTCTCTAAAGAAGACCGCCGTTATTGTACCCTTCTCACCTACTACTTATTTTACCTTTACTTCTTACGTGAACCCTATACCTAACGCTGAATTTACACCTCCTACTCTTAGGAATCACCACCATACTCCACACCTGTAACCTACTTGTACCAAATTCGTACCCTACGGAAAACTAATAACACTGCTCCTTGAGAGGCGACCCTTGTGGAACACCACACTTGGCGATTTTATCCTGCGTCGTACCATCACGGTAACGCACCCTTATCCTTTGCTGGGTTAGAAAGGACTCTAACCATAGGCAAAGTATCCTTGGCCATCCCTGATTCCGCATCTGATAGATCAGCCGTTTATGCAGAACTGCATCAAACGCTCCTTGTTCATCCAGAGTAACTATGGCTGTTACCTTGTTGTTTTGCATTGCAGCCACTGCATTGTGTATGACACAGGAGACTAGGTCAACTGCTGAGCGTCCAAAAAGTGCGCCAAATAGCTGTTGAGGAACGACTCGGTGCTCTATTACTAGCCAGGCCATTCTGTTGGCCACAATTTGTTCCAAACCTTTTCTGTGGCAAGACAGAAGAGAGATTGGTTGCCACCCCTTAGCTGTTTCCAGATCCAGTTGTAACAGCTGGTGAACCAATGGTAAACCCTGTAGCCTGCATTGGCCAACGCAGGCACCCTCTCCAACCACTGGGACGTCAGGTAATGGAAAACTCACTCTACTGCTCGGACTACTAGCAAACATTCGGAAATTCACGGGGGGGGGTTGCCTCGAGCACGGGGAGTGACATAATTAGAGGACTGTGTGGTGGACCGTGTACCGAAACATCTATTGAGAAAGTTAACAGCACTCGAATAGGCTCAGAGAGGATTGTTTCGGGCACGGCGAAACTGATTGAAAGGTAGCCAAGTGGTAGGGCGAGTGTCGGGAGTTAATACCAATGCAGAAACCTCAACTCCCCATAGATACATCTGTCCGCTCTTAGGAATAGATGCGAGCCACGTATTGGAGGAGAGCGCGGGTATAAATAAGCCCTTCTTGTATATACATATTCTCTCCTTAGAAGAATTGTAAACTATTGATTGTGCATCTCAAGCCAACTTGAGAACTTCCCCAATTTTCACACCTGTCCAGGCTTAGGGAGAAGGATGACCTCCGCAATTCGAAACATGATTGGGAAATTTCCGAGCTGTAAGCAGGCTTGGGAGAGTTTCTTCACATGATCTCCAATTTGTTCCCAGCACGCCGAGAGTAGTCTGACCGTGATTTTGTCCGTCCCTGGAGACTTATTTACCGCCCCAATGGTGCTCAATTTTACATCCTCTGTCAATAATGTTGTGTTCCATGGGATAGACTCGGATTGTCCCGTCTCCCATGTGGAGAGATCGTGGGCTGCATTGAATCTAGTCATCAGGATGTCGCGCAGAGTTTCCGCCTGCTCGAGTAGATTCAATATCCATTTGTCCTCAGAAACCTTTAAGCGAGGAGGTTCTTGACATGACTTGGGTTTGGCCCATTGCATATACTTAAGACATGAGTATCTGTGGTGAAGTTTTCGATCTGCTTCCTCCAGTGATCCCTTTTAGCCGCTTTGAATGTTGCTCTAAATCTTTTCCGGGCATGCGCTGCTTGTTCTGGGTCTTTTCTGGATTCCCTGAACTCGAGGTGCTTTAACTTGCATTCCTTGTTTCACCATAGTGCCTATCTTACAGCTATTCTCACTGGTTTCTATCCCACTGCCCGGCGGGCGTCTTTGAGAGCTTGGAGCAAGTTTGATACTTGAAATTTGATATCTTTCACATTGCATATGGGGACTGGTTTGACCCAAGTTTTGACATACTGGGTGAATTTGAAAAGGTTTTAGTTGCAAACTCGCAGATCTTGTGAGACTCTGGTAAGGTCTAGCCTACTTGTGACCTGCACAGACCCTTTATTTGTCATATGGTCCGATGTGCAATTGTATCTGCCGGATACCAATACCTCAACAAAGGTGTTGCTCCACACTAGGTCCAGCACGTTCCCATCTTGATGCTTAGGTACGCCGGCTTTGGTTACTAGCTGCATGTCCTGAACCAGTGCCCAGTCCATGATCTGGTTGCTGTTGCCATATTGACAAATTTCCTGTGTTTGCCAATGTTTCAACACTGCGTTAAAGTCCCCTCAACTACTGTAGGGCCTTGGGACACCAATTGGAGTATGGGTTCTAAGGTCCCACTTGGCCCGGGTGCTCGGTATACGTTCACAAACGTGATGCCTGATACTTGTACAAAGCAGTAGTCCAATGTTTGTCTGGTGAGACCCGTGAATATTCGCGAGGTTGTAATATCTTTATGGGTAAAGGTGATTGCTCGTGGTCGACCCACTGTTTCCCCGATGGGTTTATGGCTGTTAAAGCCCGAGTGGTTTTTCGTTATATATTCCCCCTCTTTCTACAGTGTCCATGGTTCTTGTACCATGACAACGTGCGCTCCCACTTCCTACGCCTATTGTGACGCTATATCCATATTTTCCCCGCCCTTTCCCACGTTCATTTGGTGAAATGGAAGGACTTTTTTTTGCTCGATTTTATTATGAGTTACAAATGTATTCCTCATGAATTTTTCATTGTTGCTTCCGGGATACTGATGACCTCGACGGCCTTTCACTTACTGTCTAACGCGGCTAGCGCTGCGTGGAAGTCTCTATGGCCGCGTTCTCAAATAACTCGTAGCTCTGCTGGCGTACGAGGGACAGCTGCGCCATTCTACCTTCTAGGACGAGCCATGCAGTTGAGGTCTGTTGACTCATGTGGTCCTGTACAGTTAGAGCATTTAGGTACTTTAATAGTACATTCATTTGTTTCATGTATTCCAGTGCAGCGACCAGATTGCTGTCCTTCGGTACATGATCTTGTTATTTAAAACCCCAAAAGCATTGGCATTGCTCTATGGATTGTTTTTTCGTAAAATGCATGGCTGGTCTGCTTTCATCAAATGATCTAAACTTGATGGATTCCGGTTTTTGTATTATGTGAATGACCTAGTTTGAGGAGTACTGTCTCAGTTTTGCTTCATCTTGGCAAATCTGCACGGGTTTTACACCACATACAGACTGACACTCGCCTTCCACCATTTGCACTGTCACAGGTATGCTACCCTCTAGAGTCCTTACATAGAGTGGCACATGTGGGACTATGGCCAAAGTCCAATCTGAGGCTGTCGTGATAGTGATGTTTTCTTGTTGGGAGGACTGCCCAATTTCAATTATTGTTTCTCTGAGTGCATCTGAAAAGCATTCAATTGCCAGGCCTGATCTAACTTAGTAGATGTTTTTGATGGCTGAAGTAGCTATTCTAGCTCGCTTGGTGATTAATTTCTTGATTGTGACTGTTGATAGCCTTCACCAGTAATGATCTTGTCCTAGTCGAAGGAAGAGTTGTTTATCTTCTTTCGGGGGCTCTTGTCCTGCTGGTCTTATCTACAAAACCGGTCTTCGTCTTACCAGATTGGCTGCTTTTTGGGCTACTGTGGCCCACGAAGAAACAGTCTCCTTGGGCTTTCTTGGCAGCTCATGGAGAGGTTTTGTCGCCCTAGGTACAGAGATTTTTAACTGTGCACTTTCTGGGGATGGGTTCTAGCCTTGGGGAATCGTAGTATTGGCGTTACCTATCGCAAACGCCGTCATGATGGGTGAAATATTTTCAATGAATGGCGCGACATAGGCCGTGCCTTCGGTTCCTGCCTTGAATTTCGCCCAGGCGTCGTTGTTTTGCAGAAAATCCTGAGCTAGGCTCATTTGCTGATTTCTTTGGCGTTCCAATTGCTCCATGGTGGCAGCAATCCCAAGTAGGCTAGGGTGTAAATGGTCGCCTGGGTCGATTGACGCCAACAACAACGGCTGGTTGCATGGAGCCATGATGCTGCTTGATCTCTCGGGTTTTGGTACGTGTTGCACTACGGTTATTTTAGGTTTACCCGAATTTACTCATAACATGACTCGGGTCAGAGAAGTTAATGCTGATACGTGATGCATATCAAGGAAAATATCTTTTTGTTCGGATTTTACATAACTCATACTTTGAATTGGGTTTACATTTATGTTTCCGATGATATTCTCATCTTATCTGTCCTGAGCACAGTTTGGTATGTTTCGGTGGTAGCATTATTGCCAGCGAGTTATCTAGTAGGGTTTCATATGAGGAAAACTATGTATTTTAGATACTCGATAGCCAGAGAATAGAGGGACAACCCTTCAATGATTTGTTGCCTTCTACTCCCATTTCCAAAATAGTCCAACAGTATGGGGATAAATGTACTGGTATGCGTGTATGGGATGGAAGAATATTTTAGAATAAGATTCTTGTATACGAGTGGTACGTAAGAACAGGAAGTAGAATTGATAAAGTATTGAGTTAAACTGTCATGGCGAGACATTCTTGAACCAGAGTCTAAGCGGAATGCCTGAGGATAAAATTCACAGAACAGGTTTTTCGGCTCACCCTCAACACTTGCACTTATATGGTGAGACTAGATAATGCGCCAACTGGAATTGATATGGTTGAGGTCACAGTTTGAGTCATGATGGGAAATTACAACAGTCTTAGTTGAAATACGTTAGATAGTTATTTGTACTTAAGGAAGCTGGAGCTACAACAAAGTAGTTCTCCAGCTTCACAATCTTATAATATTATTACAGTATTTCTCTCGCAAACCTGCTTCCTTCTAGCCATAGGACTTCGTCGACTTTTCATCTCTATAGTATTCACCACTTGACCTTTCCATACCCTCGGCGAACGGCGATCTCGATGTACCCTACAGCTCGCCATAACATAAACTATCGTGTATGATTCTCGCGATTGCCGCATCCTTCAGTGCTGCGACCATACTTCTATTAATATGTGTCTGCCAGCCTCGTCTATACGCTAATACGGAACTACTAATACAGGGTATCCAAGATCTCCAAACGCCTTACCTCTATACTCTTAAGTAAGTAATAAATACAACCATAACTCCATTATGTTGAGGTACAGGAATGATTATGTTTGGCCAACAATCTCTCATTTTAATAGAATATGCAATTGATGCACTACTTGTTAGATGATGAGTTGTTCTTTAAATTGACATTGAGACTGTTGTAAAAATCTGAGTTCATAACTGCACACACCATCAGGGGATAGCCGTGCACTAGCTAAGTTAACCCCTTAGATTCTGATCAATAATGCCTCCTGATCGCCATACACTGACACCAACGTGTTCACTACAATGACGGCACCATTGTAGTAATTCTAGCTATCATAGACAATAACATGTAAGGAATAAGGGTAGGAACTCCTGTAGATATATGGGTCCTTTTTACTCTCAGTATCTACATCCATCATCGACAAATACAATTCACTATCATTCAATTATCTTACTCTGTCCAAGTAATCTATTGAATTCTCCCATACTTATCAGTATTCTATTCATAAGGTGACGTCTCCCTATCCATCGCCCTCAGCTTTTCAATAGAGATGTCTCTTTCAAACAGGATCTATGACGAAAATACCTCTTGCTCGATCAAAATTTTTATAGGGGAGTGATTGATAATGAGAAGGGAGGGGGAGAGAGAAAGACTTCTTGTAATATCGAAGTTCAAAAAATTGTATGAGTTATTGTTTCATTGTGCTACTCTAATCAATAACTACCTAATACATTAGGCTCTTCTCCGACCTAGGCCTCAACCTGTAGAGTGCTCCTATCCTCTTTTGTTACTTGAATTATCATTGATATATTGCCCCTGATGAATAGCCATTCAGTTCAGTATCTACCCGTGGAATTCGGCCACCTTTTCCACGGAACCTTCCACCCAAAAAAATGAAAATGGTAGCAATGGAAACTACCTGCACGAGAAAAAGTCTCAAAAAACCTGCAGCCCCAGCCAGGCGAGGCCTAGATACCGGGACCACATGAGGTGCGCATATCCATCTATTTCTCCCTTCTTTGTAACAGTTGAGGTCGACTTGATCCAATCCAACATCTCCGTATCGGGTGCTGGGTACGCTCCGGAAACTCATCGGATGGCTTTTCCTCCATGATCAAGGGTTTGTGATGAGTAGGGCTCCGACCCTACCATCTGATCTGATCGTGGTTAGCTTCATGATAATGGTGATAGGGGAATGTGTTGGGAGATGAAGACGATACAGACAGTGAAAGCGAGTGGGAATCCTCGTCGAAGTGAGGACTTTATTACTCAATCTCGGCTCTGCAGACTCTACAGTGAGAGCTGGAGGTTCATAGGGAACACCACTGACAGGTGTTGAGAATAGTTCCCCGGGGAATCTGGATCACTGGTGGCTGCAGTGGATATATATTTCACGTAACGGATTTACTGTAATTAATCTTTATGGAAAATTTTTAATTATTCGTGGTACTATTTACGTACAGTGTCTGTATTTCTATTCGCCATTGACAACGAGTACCGAGAAAACTGTGTAAGTAGACGCATTTCACTGGGTTAATTTCGAATGAGTTCCAGAGAATTAGCATCATTAGATTGATTGCATTGGATGGATTTATCATACTACTTGAGTCTGAGACCATCAAGCACATTGCGCTTCTCTCTGTCCTAAATCGCAATTTATACAGTGCTTCTATTCTATTTTGTTAAAAAAATCTCCGATATAATGCCCATGATGGATAGCCATTCAGCTCAGTATTTAGTAGTTAGAATAACTAATTGTACACACATTAGATATTGTCTTTGCGTTAGGGCCAAATGGCTGTATACAGAATATACGACTATTTAAAAGAACGAGTTTTACAACTAAATTGAATTTGTGGCTTTGGCGGACAGGATTTTTTACCAAGGTCTAGTCACAAAGGTTCCCCATCGATTCTTTTTTTTAAATCATTTTATGTGCATGTGTTGTGCTGGTGATGGCTAGGATTATGATACACAAGGGTAATAATCACTAAGGGTGAAGGAAGAACTTTCCAGGTGGCTCCATGATGAGTAGAAGAGCATTGAAGCACTGTATGGAAAGTGTTTGTGATGGGCGATCAACAAAACAATATAGTAAAGGAATGGTGGCCGACTACTGTCTATTTTCTACATAAATCTCGGAACTGTCCACCGAGGGGAGGCTACTTAAGGTGTCCCAACTCCCAATGCGCTAACCTCACTATCTGTTCTACTACACCATATCCTTGATTTTCCGAGCGGGCTTGTCATAGCGAATCTGGGTCGTATCGGCCCATGATTCCATATGAGACTTGCTGCAACAATATCTTGTTTCCATATTTGTTGCAACCCTGTATTTGTATGGCCAAGTTCGACACCTCTTTAGATAGCAAGGCTAATGACGTAATAATGATAAGTGTCCGTGCGACAGTCACTAGAAGATAGGCGCAGCCTTTTTTTTTTTTTGCATCAGATTTTAATTGCGTATGCAGCTATCTAGCTATGACACAATATCAAAGAAAAGTACAGAATAAATGATTCAACGTTAAGGAAGAGCACTCATGCCTCAGATTTCATTTGCAAGTACCACTGCGAAGTTATGGTGGCTTTTTCTTCATCCCAAGTCAACCCTCATCCGTGAACACCTACCCAGGGAAACATCTCAAAAACCCTGAGTTATCCAGACATGCCTCCATCATCTTTCAATTTTTCTCCGCGCGATATGTGATCTGAGATGTCTCCTTCCCAAGTGGAGTAGGTGCCCAGGCTACTCAGACTATACCAGAGAACAACACCAGGAGGCGGACCACAACACCTTCCATCGTTGGCTTGCGTTTATAGTGTCAGCTGATAGACGCAGCCTGTAACAGTGTTCCAGGTAATACTACCAGATGGAGGAGACTAGAATACTCCGTGATACTGTTTAGGGAAATTTAGACGAGAGTCTAGCTACCTCAGATGTGTATATAATTAGCACTTTCTACCTCCGAATCCCCATAGTTCTGAATGCCAAATACATCAGCAGTTCACACTGATTCATCGATAATCATCCGTAAACCTTCTGCCAATTATACTCCGTAAGCTCTTACCTTTACAACATTATGCAGCTATAGAGCTATGACACATGACCGGTGCTGTGTATATATAATGGATGCCTCTTTTGGCCTTGGAGACACTCTCATACTGGATTTCATTCGCAAACACCACTATGAGATATATTCGCTTACACAAACAGTCGGCCCTCCTCCGTAAGTACCCACCAAAGGGACGTTTTAAAATCTTTAGTTATCCAAGCATACCTTCATCACCCATGCATACCATCGCCGCGAGAAATGTGGTTATGTTTTGTTGGATTTAAACAAGCCATCTACTGTCTCGAGTGGGATATGTGTCCAAGCTATACAGACTCTATTTGGCAAACCGGCCAAGACGATGTACCACCGCACCATCCAACCGTGGCGGTGTTTAGAGTGTCGCCCGCACTCTCTCAAGGGAAGTCTTGGCACACACAAAGTTCATTTTGTTAATCTCCTTGCCGAAATTCGAATTTTAGCAATCTTCGAGACTGTATCATCCTCTGTATCATCTTTTGAACTTGACCTAATCTTTCTCACGTCCATCCCAAAGAACTGTCTTTAGATTTGTGCGCCACGCTATGCTTGCTCCGTCGGGTGTAAATATCGGCGTGGGCGTGTATTTAGCGAACGGCTGAGGCCAGAGAAAGTCGACGAGAGGTGTAGTCATTAGAATGAAGGTGTAATAGGTCTTAATTGTAGAGTTGATGAGAGTTAGGTAGGATTCGATCTCTTTGGGAATGAAAAATTGATGTGGTAGAGTATTTTGAATCATTGCCTCGTGGGCCAACTTGTTCAGTATTGCGAAATTTGACTGAACTTGGCTCTGGGCAAATCTTTCACTCCCAGGTTCGCAGAGGACACCGTATACAGGTGTTCAGTCTTTCCCTCCTTAGATATCCTTAGCCTGTAGTCAGAAAGGACCTGCATGTCCTACATAGTCATTGACTCAGACATGACAATAAAATGAGATAACAAAAATAATTTTAATTTTAATATATAATGTAACATATCTTACAAGATATCAATCGATCCACTGCGTTTAATTTTAATACAATGGTCAAATTTCATTACAGCTGACCTCGAGCAAGTAAATGGGCCATGCGTCAAGCTCACCACCACCATGATGGATAAAAGCTGATTGGGGCAAGCGCGGCCATGCAGTCAATAGAGGTAGATGAGCTCTGATATTAAACCATACCAACGCCCCTACCTACGTTTGATTAAAAACTATCGAAGGTAATACTGCAACGCCGTATGACGCTTTACATCAATGAAAGAAATTTAGTGATATAATGCAATATCCAATATAAATCATTGAGATATTGAACTTGATCTGTAAGGAAATTGGGATGTTAGATATAAGTATGGCATGAGAACAGTCACGTCTTTATGCTATAATCAGCTCGCTCGCAGACCATTCATGTATTTAGTCTGCGGATATTCGAAGATTGAGCCAAACTGAGAATCTCTGCTCACTACATCTGATCGAATTTGGTGGTTTTAAGATCCCGGTCACGGGACCTACATCCTTAGGATATGAGACAGATGATCGATCCCAATTTCCTCAATACTGCCAATGTGCCCAAATCTAACCGAACTGGGAAAAGGACAAGGATGAGAATACAAAATTATGGTCCTGAGTCCTCCGGGGTTCATCCACCAAGAGACCAATTCCTGTGAATCCACCTTGACTTGCACCAATATTCACTGAAATAATAGGAATCAATTTCTCACTTCTCCATCGAGTGAAGCAAGCTGTGCACGTCTTTTTCTTTTGAAAAGCCGATAGCTCTAGCCGAAACTGTGGTGCTGGCGCCAGCAAACACCACAGATCACGGATGAGTGCTGACTTTGAGTAAAGAAAAAACCACCATACCTTCGCAGTGGTACTTGAATATGAAATCCGAGGCATGAGGGCTCTTCTTGCATATTGAGTCATCTTTTCTGTACCTTTTCTGCGATATTGTTTCAGTTAGATAGCCGCATACGCAATTAAAACCTGATGCAAAAAAAAGTACATTTGTTGTAAATTGTAGACGATTATTAATATGACAAGCTCCTGTATAAAATAAGAGTAAATTCTTGATCGATCGTTAAGGTGAGAATGAACAAGAGAACTCGTGTGTGCATATCGGGACAGAGATTGATGAGGAGTCGCCAGATGTAGATTTTTTGTGTTTGCTTTCGACTTAGAATAGGGTGCAATTCCTAGCCTTCCTAGATATGCACTGCATTCTGTGCTTAACATTCCTCGCGGAGATGTTAGGCCAAATCTAGATATTCTCAATGCGCCATGATGACCAAATAAATACCTATATCACATGCAACAAATGTACCACTTCTATCATAGCTAACCAAATATAATTTAGGTGGAGTGCTCAGGTTGCCCCGCTGCAGAAGCTCTTCAATGAACCTGTACTTATCGGTCTCACTCGAGTAGCGGCTCGTGCACTGGCAGCAATTTGGTACGGCATATAGTGATCACGAAAATGTCAATCGCCCCGCCTCTCGATTAGTATGTAGAACTACAATTCTAGGTCTTAACCTTTCTCCACAAAATAGGTCACGCACAGGAGGCGTCGCTGCTGTTGACAGCGCATTAGCTACGTAGCCTTATGCTCCGTCTGACATCCCCCACTCACAGCTGGTCCCAGCAGCGCCTCGGAACTACGAATTTGCCGTCTTCCGTAGTTCAAGCCTAGTCGCATCGAATCTCCGGGAGACTCCAGTACCATTGGGTCGGGTGCTGGCTTAGTTTGCCTTAGGAACCTTTTCGGCACAGTGTTACCACAGATTATCTATCCCTGCTCAAACGCCACGCCAATCTAGAAGCGGAAATCGCCGAGAGAGGTTGAAATTAATTCGTTCTAGCACAACTATGTAACTAGCTTTAATGTTTTCTGAAATGGGGTAGCTAGCATTGATTAGCCTTGTCAGTCTTAGGAACGTGATGCTTACCCTGTGATTCAAATGACACAGACCTCGGGTCCATAGGTAAGATTGATCGCCAGCAACACACAAGAAGCCATTTCATCATTTTCATGAGAACGCTTCCAGTGCCCTTTTCATTGGCTCGCAGTTGTTTCAGATAGTCGGCCTCCGTGTAAGAAACGCATCATCCTACAATGAGAAGTTGATCTTTGGTGGTAACGGCAGATAAAAAGATCTGCAACATTGTGCGTCATTGCTTATTCTAGTCTAGGGCGGGATGGGAATCTTGAATTACACTGTAAAGAGCAAATTACCTGGCTCCCTGCAATCTACAGCTTTTTACCTTTTGATATGGCTATAGTCCAACGCCTGTCTTCTAAATTCGTCTCAAAGTTGAGTTTGCTGCCTTCCAGGCTTCTTCTTGATTTCGCTAGTGGTGGGATGTGAATAGAAAGGTTGAGAGAGAGTTAAATTTTTTGTACTGAATGAGTCTGAGACTATCTATATAGAAAAGTCGAAAGTACATAGATCATGCCTTGCACCTATTTCAAGATGGTTTCCTGGACTGATCTGGCAAGTGATAATCAAGCACCGTTCGTTCAGCCTCGATAGAATGGAATTTAATGAAAGTCCCTACTGAGTCTCTGGGTTTGAAGGGCTGCTAAAAGATACAGAAGTGCTAATAAACATTTACTTATTACTTCATAATATTTATTTTCAATATTTTCCAATTAACACCGAGGGTTTTATCCCAGGGTCCAGCCTCGATCTCTCATCGTACTGGGTAGTTCACACCAGTAGAATTCGCGGTCTCTACTAAACTCATTGTCACGCAGAACTATGGAGTAACAACGATAGAATGTGTGCTATATTTTATAATAACTAATTTTTTCAACAATTATGCAAACCTCATTAGTTTTGCGAAAACATAACTCCTTTTGACGGTTTTTCATAACTTGTATACGAGGAAAAATATTAATTGATGCCGAAAGTAGTTCTGGAAATATGAGGACCTAGCTTAGGCGCCGCCTCTGCCTTCCGATAAGATCTATTTCCTGAGAGGCATAACCCTTCTGATCCGAACGGCAACGCACGCAAAGGGATCTCTCGGGGGTTTGAATTATGTCCTTCCAACGTTTGAGCCAATAAATTTGCCTTTGTGTGAGCAAGGTTTTCTAGCTGCCTTGTTGGGTCCTAAAACAAACAGTAAGAAAACTATCTCACGTATGAAAACTGAAAAAAGTACCCATTCTTCTTGAGATGGAACACCTTCAGCATCGGGCAGTTGATCTGGGTAGCTTTCGTTTCCCCAGAAATTGGGCTTTCGAATTGGCATTGGTGTTACTGGTAAATGTTTTCGCTCGAATATTCCGAAATAATCTGGGAATTTAGCACCATGATCTCTCTTACCCGAACTATCCATTCCGAAGCGGGATTGCTGCAGATTTCCTATATAACGCTCAATTTCAGGGATATCGTCCCAAGCATTCCTGTGTGTGTACGATTGCCATTGATCAGTAGAAGAAATAGTTGCGGCAGAATTATGGGGAATTTCATTTTTAACAGTATTTTCTTCTATTGCGTCGAAATTTTCATCATGATTAGATTCAAAAAAGTAATTTTCGTCAACATCTTCAGGAAATACTCTTGAAGGCTTCTGGGCATTTATTTCCCATGGAAATATAGGAACAGGTTTTTGATATTTGGGGGTTGATGGAACCTCATACCACATATTCTTGGGCGGGTCAGGATATCGGTCAGGAGGCTTGAAAGGCGTTGGGTCGGAAGACATGTTATATTGTGTAACGGGCAAATTTGAAGCTTCGGGTCTAGAATCGATCGGCGGTGGTTCTCTATGTTGTGGTTAGCTTCGATTTTCCAAACACTTTTATCGTAGAATCTCACTTGCTAGCATCCCAGATCAGGTACTGATCATCATGAACTGTTGGTTCTTCGGGAGATGACGTTTGAAAACCGTTAGTTTCTTCCTTCGAAACGGTTGGAGTTTCAGACTGTATCTCTTTTACAACCTCTTCGCGCTGACCTTTACCTTGCTTCAAGTTTTCTTGGAAGTGATCCTCACTGTCCATGATTTCATGACTGCAATCAAAATGAGGCTTTGTATCGGGTTCTTCAAGGTCCTGGCCCTTTATTTTGGTCACATGACAAGAATGATCCTGATATATTTCATCGCCATGATATTCAAGTATAGTTAGTTTTTCGCCTTCTGATCTATCTTGATGATGTGAGTGACATTGTAATATGGGACCATCACTTGGTATATTGCCTTGTGCTTGGCTTTGACACGATGGGTATTCATCAGCAGTATCTTGAGAGTCTTTAGAGCTATCTGCCTGTGGAATGTGAATACGATTAAAAGTATCTTTGGGATGAGAGACCTACCGAAATTTTGTAGTGTCGATCATATATTGCCCACCATTTTTCTACCATCTCATTGTATGGGGAAGAATCCTTTCTCCTGTGTCTCTCTTGATACCAAGGCTTATTTTGGCCGATAAAGTGAATCATACTTATGCCCGAACGAAAGTGACGATATGCCGGGAAATACTGATAATGAGCTGACGGAGTGACGTTATATGTGAAGCTCAGACGGTTATAATTATTCCGGAAATGCATGTTTAGAAGCCCTTGATCTGCGCCGTCAAAGGATATTCCCCGCTCAGCCATAGCGAGCAGGGAATAGTAATCGCTCAGATTTGGGCTAAGTACCATCAGGCCAGAATTAAAGATATCCGGCCATCCAATATCTGGAGCAGCAGAAAATTCGTAGGGTAGATCAAATAGCTCATCGGGTGCTCGAAGAGCGATCATATCAGAATCTACATAAACAATCTTTCGGAAGTTTAACTGCTTCCATAGCACGAGCTTTGTGAAGGTCGAGTGAAGGTCAGGTCGATTCATGAGATGAAGGTTTTCGGGAGATTTATTGACAATGCGATCAACAGGTATGATATAGTCGTATATTTTCTGAAGCTTGTTAAAAAAACCGCTCCACATCTAAAAATTTTGACTCACCTGCAGTTCTATCAATGATTTCGTAGAGACTGATTCTTTAGTGACAAGCACTGCCAGCTTCTTGGAAGTGCCACCATCTCGTAGGGAATGTGCCAGGACCAGAGCTCCTGTTACAGCACCTGTGAGTACTAGTTTTTTGGAAGGATAGTTTTACTCACCTGGGAGATAAGAGTCGTTTAAAAGGAGCTATAATCTATAAGCAAAGCCTCTAGATGGAGCTCTATTCAACTCACAGTTGCATAGACTTCATCGTCCGTTGAAGTCATGTCGCTAATCTCATAGCAACTCCTTGAGTGAATATTGTTAAGATGAAAAGTCAATTATTTCTGGTGAGTTATGAATTCCACTGCACATTCAGTGTCAGGACTTGGGTGGGCAAATATCTCCAACAAAAAAAGTAAGGCCGAGGGTCTTCCAAGGCAGGGCAGTTCGACAAAATGGATAGTTGATGACCAGGGGTATGTTCGGCGGGTTTGGCGGATCTGGGTAAACGGTAGCGAAAGAGTAGCTTCATTAGTAGTTGCAGTAACACGGAGGAATACCCCCATGATGAGAGACACTATAGGGCGTAATCTGGATATACGAGGGTGGCTATCCACACGCATTCACAACCACGCATGCACAGCTCTATCAATGATTTATTGCCTTTGACGATGTGCCCGTTGGGAGTTTAGGCTTGGATAGACTTCTCAATAGAATGATATCCTGACCCCCGAGATTTCTTAGGATTCAAGGTTGTATACCCTGATTTTGGCTATTCCATGTAACTTGTACAAAGAGTCATCTCTTAATCGTTATGTTCTTCTCGCCGCCCCACTCAGCCTTATAACATTAGTAACCCCGACATGTACCATCTCATGCTTAATCTTAATATCCCACAAATGCCTACGATGGCAATGGTAAAATTTTATAGCTTCTAATATTTCTAGGACTTACACTTCAGAGATCATAATAAATAGTCCGAATGCCAGTGTAACTAAGTGAATGTCAGGGACTCGATACACGATGTAACAAACGTTTTATAGATCTCCACAAAATCTGGTTTGCATAGCTCCCATGTGTATAACGCGCCATAGAGCACGAGATACAAGTGGGGCCCAGAAGCTCCATGCAATGCCGGATGACGCGTGACTCGTGTTAGATACCGAGACTCGACTCAAATGACATAAACTCACCGTATGATGCAGAAGCTTATCACAGTTTTAATAATTAAGAATCTATTCTGCAGTTTAGAGCTCACAATTCCAAAAATTTTGATCTGTGCTGTT
This sequence comes from Blumeria graminis f. sp. triticale, assembly GCA_905067625.1. Taxonomy (NCBI): domain Eukaryota; kingdom Fungi; phylum Ascomycota; class Leotiomycetes; order Helotiales; family Erysiphaceae; genus Blumeria; species Blumeria graminis. Next base: position 1,672,373 of record LR898469.1, read on the forward strand.
GTCGTCAGATCCTACTCCCATCAAAGCTTATATCTGGATCGCCTAGTTTTATCGCGCGAAACACAATCTCCATATTTTTCTGGTGGGGAGATCGACATCCCCGCAATTCGTACTCGGAGAAGATTGCAGTACTCTACTACCACCCTTGATCCGAGCAGTCATAATAATCAACCTGATCCATTTTAATCTTATCCTTAGTATAAGGGTTTGTCAAGGGGAACTATTCCACCTACTCATGTAAACTAAGCTAGTAAGGTCACATGCCCTGGCTATCAGTACATAGATTTCATCTGTAGCATTAGGACTCTCTAGTCAGCATTTACAACATGATACCGTGTCCCACGTATCTTTCTTAAGAGGGTTGTGATGGACTATGTCCCAAGGTTCTGTCAGAAAGTTTTTTAGACACGATCCTCTTCAAATATTGTCAACATCCGGCATTAGAAACTCCATTCAGAATACAATCGATTTTTGAGGACGTTACTTATAATTTTTCCATTAATCCCCAAGGCACAAACTGCTCGAATATAGCATTAAATAGTTCCTCGCGGTCTAGAGTGGGCGAGCTCAGAAATTTTATTTAGGCATCCTCCGTGACTCAAGAAAAATGATGAAGGCTTGTCTCAAGAGAAGTCCATGGCTGTTTCAAGGCGATTCATGCATTCCCGCCGACGTAATCGTAATTTCTTAACATAACACATCTTTAGGATAATAGACCTTTCTATTGGCGAAAGCATTGTCATACATAGTTGTTAACTCAAATAGGACATAAATGGATAATAGTAATTGGCGAAAGTATGGCAAGTGAGAGAAGGTTCAATATCACATGGTCCGGGCTAGTCACGCAAGCATTATCTTCATGGCTTGGCCAAATTTCCTATTCAAGGTTACTTTACGCCCTTTCCAACACTAGGGACTAGTTTTAGTCAGACGTAAAATAGAAAATAGACCCGTTCAAGGAAGGGGTTTGCTAGTTCGACCTCATGAAGATAAAATCTCCATTTTTTAAAAAATCATTCTGTAGTGGATTCAGCCTATACCGGCTGAGGGTCCTAGAGCGCAGATAATCGGGAGCTAGAGACGAGGTATGAGCGTCGTCTTGTCACTAGTTAGGGAAGATAGGATCGCCGCTCGGGGCAATTGCATAGGATGTATGTAGAGCGTAGTAGTCGATAGAAGAAAGGCTAGACAACCTTCTGCTTATTTTAGACTTCGATATTGATCACCCTGTGAATCTGTTTCGTGAGTCCCGAGCGATAACAGTCTTAATTACTTACCAGTACCCACACGGCCATGCCACGCGGAGGGCAAGACTGAACACCTGTACGCGGTGTCCTCTACGAACCTGGGAGTGAAATATTCTCCCAGAGCCAAGTTCAGTCAAATTTCGCAATATCAAAGAAGTTGGCCCACGAGGCAAAATTCCAAATTACTCATCCACGTCGTTATTTCGCTCCCAACGAGTTTGACTCCTATCTTCGTCTCATCGAGTCTACAAGTACGACCAAGTACATCCTCATTCCAATGACCACACCACTCTTCGACCTTCTCTGGCCTCAGCTGGTCACCAAATACACGCCCACGCCGATATTTATACCCGCCGGAGGATGCAAGGCGTGGCGCACAAATCTGGGAGACAGTTCTTTGGGATGGATGTGAGAGGGATCTGGACAAGTTGACAAGATGATGCGAAGGACGGATATAACCTCGAAGGGCATGAGATTCCGAATTTTGGCAAGGAGTTTTTCGAATTGGGCTTTGTGCGCGCCAAGACTTCGCTTGCGAGAGTGCAGCTGACACTATAAACACAAGCAAACGATGGAAGGTGTAGTGATCCGCCTCCTGGTGGTGTTCTCCGGTATAGTTTGAGTAGCCTGGGCACCTACTCCACTTGGGAAGGAGACACCTCAGATCACATATCGCGCGGAGAAAAGTTGAAAGATGATGGAGGCATGTCTGGATAACTCAGGGTTTTTGAGACGTTCCCCTGGGTGGGTATTCACGGATGAGGGTTGACTTGGGGTGAAGAAAAAGCCACCATAACTTCGCAGTGGTACTTGCAAATGAAATCTGAGGCATGAGTGCTCTTCCTTAACGATGAATCATCTATTCTGTACTTTTCTTTGATATTGTGTCATAGCTAGATAGCTGCATACGCAATTAAAATCTGATGCAAAAAAAAAAAAAAAGGCCATGCCACGCATGGACGCCCATGAACGAAGTCGCTCTCCATTACGAAAACATTCTCTAAATTCATTGTCCTATTCCTTCGTTACTTAGCATTGCTTAAACTTGCCTCCACCTCTCCAGGTGAACTAGAAATTTGAGATTTAGCTCTCATGGGAACAGTCCTTCTTCCTACATTTTTATACAATGGCAACCAATAATAAAAGGAGGGCAAGACTGAACACCTGTACGCGGTGTCCTCCACGAACCTGTGAGTGAAATATTCCCCCAGAGCCAAGTTCAGTCAAATTTCGCAATGTCAAAGAAGTTGGCCCACGAGGCAAAATTTAAAATTATTCCTCCACGTCGTTTTTTCGCACCCAACGAGTTTGACTTCTACCTAAGTCTCATCAAGTCTACAAGTGCGACCAAGTACATCCTCATTCCAATGACCACACCTCTTTTCGACTTTCTCTGGCCTCAGTTGACCACCAAAAACACGCCCACGCCGATATTTATATCCTACGGGAGAACCAAAGCGTGGCGCACAAATCTAGGAGACAGTTCTTTGGGATGGACGTGAGAGGGATCAGGACAAGTTGACAAGATGATACAGAGGAAGGATATAACTTCGTAGGGGATGAGATTCCGAATTGTGGCAAGGAATTTTACGAATTGGGCTTTGTGCACGCCAAGACTTCGCTTGCGAGAGTGCAGCTGACACTATAAAAACAAGTCAACGATGGAAGGTGGTGTGGCCCGCCCCCTGGCGGTGTGCTCCGGTATAGTTTGAGTAGCCTGGGCACCTACTACACTTGGGAAAGAGACACCTCAGATCACGTATCGCACGGAGAAAAGTTGAAAGATAACGGAGGCATGTCTGGATAACTCAGGGTTTTTGAGATGTTTCCCTGGGTGTGTGTTAAAGGATGAGGGTTGACTTGGAGTGAAGAAAAAGCCGCCATAACTTTGCAGTGGTACTTGCAAATGAAATCCGAGGCATGAGTGCTCTTCCTTTACGTCGAATCATCTATTCTGTACTTTTCTTTGATATTGTTTCATAGCTAGATAGCTGCATACGCAACTAAAATCTGATGCAAAAAAAAACCAATAAGACAAAAATAACTTATTAGACAGGTATCATAAGTGGGATAGCGAAGGCAGCTTTGAATAACGAAATGTTTGGAGTTTGAAACTAGTAGGAGCTCGCGAACGAAAGTAGACTGATGAATGAGAAAATACACCTGATTGTCTTATCTGCGAATCAACCCCTGAGAGAGAGAGAAGGAGGTCTATTTATTGTACTAACTGAGTCTTAGACCATCTAGCACATTGAGCTCCTCTCTGGCTCAGGCTACACATTGTACAATGCTAATAGTCTCTTTTGTTACTTGAATTATCATTGATATATTGCCCCTGATGAATAGCCATTCAGCTCAGTATTTGCCCGTTGAATTCAGCCACCTTCTCCACGGAACCTTCCACCCAAAAAAATGAAAATGGTAGCAATGGAAACTACCTGCACGAGAAAAAGTCTCAAAAAACCTGCAGCCCCAGCCAGGCGAGGCCTAGACATCGGGACCACATGAGGTGCGCATATCCATCTATATCTCTCTTTTTTGTAACATTCGAGGCCGACTTGATCCAATCCACCATCTCCGTATCGCGTGCTGGGTACGCTCCGGAAAGTCATCGGATGGCTTTTACTCCATGATCAAGTGTTGGTCATAAGCAGGGCTCCGACCCTAGCATCTGATCTGATCGTGGTTAGCTTCATGATAATGGTGATAGGGGAATGTGTTGGGAGATGAAGACGATACGGACCGTGAGAGCGATTGGGAATCCTCATCGAAGTGAGGACTTTGTTACTCCATCTCGGATCTGTAGAGTTTACAGTGAGAGCTAGAGATTCGTAGGGGACACCACTGATAGATGCTGAGAATAGTCCCCCGGGCGAGAAAGATAGATCCGTGATTGCTGAGAAGTGATCGGTTTTAGATAAACTTGAGATTGCTTTTGACCTCAACTTTGATTTAAGTCCGATTCTTCTTGAATATCCCAGACATGCAGAGCACTCTGAGCGATTATACTGGCATTATTGGAAGGTTATGAATTTCTCCTTGTCCGTACGTCGCTAAATGATTATTGTGAGTTTCATCCAGAATCAAGCTTCAAGTGGCCGGCAAAGTCGAATTCTTCACCTTCCAGTGGTGACGGTATAATCGCTCAGTATGCTCTGCATATCTGGGATAGCCAAGAAGAATCGCATCCTTCGCAACGGCAGCTTGCTGAGTGTGGCCCAGTCGATTTCGATTGACACATGGGCTAGGATCCGTTCCCGGCACGATAGATAGAAAGTTAAAGTTTGGGTCTCTTCTATTCAGTCTTCTAACAACTTCCCGATTGAGTTTGACTGGGAGGACTTTACGACTCACCAACAACCCTCCAAAATCAAAGGTAATATTCCTTCGCTTTCAACCTTACTATCATTGTCTGCAGGACTGGGCAATTGCTCGGCCTCATTTTAGACAAGCACCTCGACCGCGACATCAACATTCTCAACTTTTCGACACATTCCAAGGACGGCGCGAACGAAGAAGCCTCACTCAGACAACGAACAATGTACGACAAAAGCTGGGGCACCGATACCTCAGTTTTGAGCTCTCGAATTCGGAATTTCAGCCCTCTCAAATGAGGGTTGAGCGCAATGCAGGGGAGAATTTGGGAAGAACGATATGTGATTTTCAACAGGCTGTTGGCACAGTTGGTCGGGTGCTGGATGTGCTTTCTAGAAGTGGTAGGTTGGATTCCTACACGACCTGTCTAAGCGGGGACTACGGCTGCTCGTCGTGAAAGAGTACAGGAGGAATTATTGAGGTTTTCCCACGAAGGTTTTCCCTCAATATATGGTCTTAGGATCATGGTGAATGCGTTCCTACCTATTCGACCCGATGTAACTAGCGTGAGGCACGTATTTGGAAAAGTCAGGCACAGGATGGGCTTCGCTGGAGAATGGAGGAACTTGTATTCTAGATGCCCTCCATGCGAGTCACGTCCATTGGATGGAGGGTGTTAGCCTGGCACGATAAATATAATCATCATCATCAAGCTTCAAGCGATGTTGGCTAAGCCCAATTAAGTTTGATAGACTTTGCCCATAAAAGTGAGAGTATATCACTTTTGCGGGCTGAACAAAAAGGTATAAGAACCACAATTGAACCACCGCCCTATGACATAGTATTTTTGACGCTAGCTGCAGATTTCCTTATCAACACTGATCAGTGGTTGCATGGAACTACGATCATCAAGATAACTGTGTACTGAGAATCTCCTAAGCTTGCTGAGATTTGACTATGGCAAAGCAGCCAACTTGCGCAACCTCCCCTGCTACAAGTCCAGGAAGCGTATTTTGACGCGAAATTAGGCTTGCCCACTACGATCAGTGTTATGAACTAATTTCAGGACCTATTTACGAAGCTATTAAGCTGCAGAGATTGAGTCAATTTCGGCGAAGGATGAAAGTTCAAAGGTACAAAGGTTATGGAGTTTACGAATTAATTAAAAAGAGACAAGTAGGTTGATCGAAGTGCGGATTGTCGAAGGGAACCAATTTATATATCATAAAACAACAAGAAATTGTTCAAACTAGGGAGCGAATCCAAGATTCCCGACCCATGAAATCTACGCTCCATTTGCCTAACCCTAAGAAATTTAACAAAATAATCTTTACATCATCTGATCCACATTATCTCCGACGAGTTCTTGACAACCAGCCCCGTCCGGCGCTTTTTGGATAACGCTTAGCCCCACTACTGACGGAGTAACCTCGACCATGCACATCACCACCCAGTAACAACCTCAGTTATGAACCATGGCTTTTAAAAAGTAAATAGGACCAAACTTCAGTCAATGAATTGTACGCATATGAGTATGCCAACAAGATTACGATCAAAAAAATTTCAATCATCAATAAGAAACATCTCGACGCTGCTACCATTGAGTGGATTATAATGGTAGAGGATAGTGAAGATTTGTGAGAGTCCGGAAAGAGCACTATATAAGCGATGACAAACTTGAATCAAATAGAGACTCAAATCAGGATTATAATATGTAGGATTTTGTACTAAGGATGAGAAGGAAAGGAAAGTATCTACAGGTCTATAACAGCATATAATTTACACCTAGCCCGTGCATTATATACAGAGCAGCTCTACACAATAGGGACTAATTACAATGTCATTGCATCTGTACTTAATACCATGGTTTTGAGCTGTTTCGAGAGTTCGACGAGAGGAGGGTCGACTGTTTGTGTAAGCAAGCATACCTCATAGTGGTATTTGCAAATGAAATCCAGAGTATGAGTGTCTCTAACGTCAAAAGAATCATCCAGTATGTATACATAGCACCGGTCATGTGTCATAGCTTTATAGCTGAATACACATTAAATGATTTTAAAAATAAAAGAGAGTTCGACGAATTTCTTTTAAGTGAATACTTAATCCATTTTGAGAACTAGGCTGTCTGGATTACTCTGATTGGTCTGCAGTGTAGGCCTTCACGCACGGATGTTGATCGCACTAGGGCCTTGGCACCTACACGGGATAACTCTCTGTAGATAGCTTAGATAGAGAATTAAGAAGAAAGTGGACTAAAATCAATATATGTTAGCAGATTCCGCCTATGCAAACATGGAATAGTGAGCTATTCCACACTTTCGAGACGCAAATATTCAGGGCGTGAGGCATTTTAATATCATTCAATGAAAGGAAGTCTGTTTCTGACCAGTTCCCTAGCCTGTTGAAAAGAATTTCACAATGAAATGGGCGCAATATTTATGGAATAAGAGAAGAAGTAGACTAAAAGAGTGTTATGTTCGGATTACAGATAAAAGTGTGGGAAGTATGCGCTACAAGAACAAGTGAAAGCAACATGGAGCTTAAACCACAGCAAAAACGATTGTAGGGCCATCTAAGCTTAGAAAAGTCTCAATAAACTCCTTGCGCCCACTCAATAAAGCCGCTCATGTCTCCAATAGGTAGCTTGAAGCGCTACCATTTTACTCGTTCTAACCTCTCAACTACACAGAGGTTGTATCGGGAACCTAGAAAAAATGGAGGGCCCAGACGTCCACAACACTCTGTGTCTCCATTTCCAACATAGAATCCTCACCATAGGGAAATGTCCTGATTGGCTAGATAAAAAACTCAATATAGCCATGCTTAATTAACGATTCTAGTGTCGGTAAATGGGGGGAATCATAGGCCAAGCAGGTAGTATGCATAAAGGAGGACCAAAAATAATGCCAGAAATCTCTCCAATGAAACCTCTGCAAGCTCCTCAGGAGCAAAATTCGAATGTACGAGCCCCCAGACCTTTCAAAAATGTACACCTTGTTGGAAATGGAGACACAGAGTGTTGTGGACGTCTGGGCCCTCCATTTTTTCTAGGTTCCCGATACAATCTTCTGTGTAGTTGAGAGGTTAGAACGAGTAAAATGGTAGCGCTTCAAGCTACCTATTGGAGACATGAGCGGCTTTATTGAGTGGGCGCAAGGAGTTTATTGAGACTTTTCTAAGCTTAGATGGCCCTACAATCGTTTTTGCTGTGGTTTAAGTTCCATGTTGCTTTCACTTGTTCTTGTAGCGCATACTTCCCACACTTTTATCTGTAATCCGAACATAACACTCTTTTAGTCTACTTCTTCTCTTATTCCATAAATATTGCGCCCATTTCATTGCGCGATATCTCCAATATACCTATGCCAATATAAAAATTAGTGGCAACTTTCACAATCTATCAAATATCTAGCTCAACATACTCTTCTATCTCTGCAACAAGTTTAGAGTCAAGGAGGTCCAGAAAAATCTTGCATTTGGTAAAATTCTTCAATGCAAAGTGCAAAGCTTTTACTATCAGCATCTCGTATAGAAAAGCTTATCCTTCCGCATTATTATTAGCAAAATGAGAGCCTACTGTTAAGATCCGAACATAAAAAGCAAATGGGTGTCATGATTTAAGAAATAGGTATTATAAGATGAGGTTACCTAGGGGTTCAATACTGACTCTGCTACTCGTATGTAAATGGAGTATGGTCTATAAATACTTCGATTGTTGTTAGAAATTGTCAAGGATTTCTAGGAGGAAATATCTCGAAGAACAAGTATACAATTTCGGACAAGAATTTATTGATAGTTGTATGTGATATCGAATTCTCTTCTCAATATGAATTAATAATGTATAATACTCCATGAACTTAGTTTAACATATACAAATAAGCCAATCATTATATACAGATTCCCGAGGCTTTAGTGATCCCGAACTCTCAGTGATCTAGCCACAACCAGCCACTCAATTACCGCATGGTATCATTTCCTAGCCACTGCATTTCAGATACTACTGAACCTCGTTTCCCCTAGCTGAGCTTAATCGTATGCAATAGAAACAGGTAAATTGATCTTGATGATGAAACTAGAAATCTAAACCTTCATACATACGAAGTCTAGATTTCCAACACTTGTAGATAGTTGATTTTAGATACTAGTAAAGTTGCTACGCACTTTATTATGTGCTGAAAGATAGAAAGATGTACAGATAGAAGATGGTTATGTGCTCCCAACTCAATGTACTTCGGACCACCCCTAAATTACTCTCCTATCACCCTTGCAGGTTCACACCATACTAATCCCACCAATCATAGCGCGGCTATTCCTGTTTGTCCAGCAGTCTACAATAACATACTTATTAAGCGCCATAGCATAATGTTTATGCAGGTATGCATAAACAATTCTGAGCTATTCCTAGATCACAACAATAGGTGCTGGAGCAAATATGCAGTTGATGATAGTAGATAATAATAATAAGGAGATAACTACTATAGGATCTATCTATCCTTGTACACATACATAAGGGCTTCCTGAAAAGGCTTAGTTCGAGAAATTTGGCAATTACCTTTTCCCACCCCTCTCAAAGGTGCAAGAAACCGCCAGAACTAACGCTACCTAGAGCGGTCTACGCCCACCTAATTGCTGCACAAACTGGACATTGGGACTTTGCGGCATATCATTGCCGCTTCAACCACACTGACGCCAAACTCTACTGCAAGTGCGGGAGGGAAAAATCAATTGGTCACCTTGTCCAGTGTCGAAAAGCACTGGCAAAATGGCAGCTGAAAAGCGGAAAGCGTAGGGCGCCGGCTCTGGAAATAATGCTCGGATCAAGGGGATGGCAGCTGTTCAGGGACTACGTCCAGGAGAGCAGAATATACGCGGAGGCTACAGCACCCGATACGGAGATGGTGGATTGGATCAAGTCGGCCTCGACTGTTACAAAGAAGGGAGATATAGATGAATATGCGCACCTCATGTGGTCCCGGTGTCTAGGCCTCGCCTGGCTGGGGCTGCAGGTTTTTTGAGACTTTTTCCCGCGCACGCAGTTTCCATTGCTACCATTTTTATTTTTTTTGAGTATAAGGTTCCGTGGAAAAGATGGCTAAATTCCACGGGTAAATACTGAGCTGAATGGCTATTCATCAAGGGGAATATATCAATGATATTTCAAGTAACAAAAGAGGATAGGAGCACTGTACAAGGTGTGGCCTGGGTCAGAGAGGAGCCCAATGTGCTAGATAGTCACAGACTCAAGTAGCACAATAAACACAAACACACACACACACACAATTTTTTGAAATTCGAATTTTCGAATATTCACCCTTTCCCCCTCTCCCTCCCTCTCTCGATATCGTACGCCCTTAATTCAAAATTTGTGAGCGACTGGCAGGCTACCGATATGCCCCCAGTTCGCAGTAAGCCATCGCGGGCGAAAGACATCGTAGATAACCGCAAGCACCTCAAACACGTTGCTCGACAGAAAGCAAGCGTCAAGTTGGGCCCACTCACTGCCGTTCAAGAGATGAACATCGACCAATTAATCGACGAAAGTACCATAGATTGCGATATGATAGATGTTGGCAACTTTGACATTGACAAGATTCTTAAGAATCTGAAAAGACTACCTAACTCAATTCACTCCAAGCCAGATGCGACCGGAGCTGAAAATGCAGCGACGAGTCGCAACAATTTAGGGACAGCGACTACCGGACAGCATATAATTCCTCTCATTGAAGTCGCTGTGCCAGCTATGAGACGGGCTGCGATTGCAGATGCTAACAAGTCAAAAGGTGCAGCATCTACCCCGAACCCCCTGGAACATACACCGGGAACCACAGAAGAGAATCCTTCTCCTCACAGTGGAAATGAAGGCAGGCATACGGAGGAATGCCCCCCCGAACTCAGAGCCCTAATTGAGGCTGAGGAACGCCGGGCCGCAAAAACTGCGGAAAATGTAAAAATTTGCACCGCTGCAATAAACGGTGTCGAGAATGCTCTCTCCCCCCTATCCAAAGGGTCGAGTGTTCAATTTATAGACTCTATGAAAGTCTACATTAGAGCTGCAATAGCTCAATTTATGATCGCGGGACCAGGTACAGTCCTCCCATCACTTCCCCCACGCCCCGAAAGCCAGGCTACTGGCAGCAAGATTATAGAACGTGCTGCCAAAAAGCAGGATGAGCCACAAAATAAAGTGACTCATGACAAAGTCTCCCAGGCCAAAACCACTTGGGCGTCAATCACCCGCACCGGTATAAAGACTCCCCCGGCAGCCACAAAAGTCGCACAGGCTATGCCAAAGGCGGCAAACTCGACGCGGCCGTCAAAAAACCCGACCACTCCAACGCAATCAGCTATGAAAGATGAACGCTTGTTTCTTCGCCTTGGAAATGAACACCCTTGGAGAAAGCTATCACCGTTTGGTGTTAGAGAGGCTGTGGCAAAAGTGCTTGAAATTCCTCAAGCCAATATTGAGCACGTATACCGTGTTCCAACTGGCTTCGCAATTAGAGCCGAAAACCAAGAGGCACGCGCCATCATATTAAGCCTAGCTGGATCCCTCGTCCAGCAAGATGCCATACTGGAAGAAGCATCGGACCTGGGCTCACTTAGAATCGCAACAGTCCCAGTTGCCATTAATACAATAATGGGCAGAGTAATCGTCACTGAAGAGATGGTAACAGACGAGATAGTCAGGGTCACCAAGGCTGTTCCGGTAAAAGTTCGCCCACATGGGAAAAGCCGACTTGGAGCCCCATACCAGTCATGGGTAGCCCTTTTCGAAAAATCATCGATCCCTCGGCCAGGCTTCCGACTTTTCGACGACTCTGGGATTGCAGTCCGCTACCAGCCTCGTCAAAGCATCAACCAGTGCAAAAGATGCCTACAATTCCATGGCACCAGAGGCTGCTCGCGCGCCCCAGCCTGCTGGAATTGTACTTCAACTATGCATTCCATCGCGGAGTGCAAGGCACACACCAAGTGCCGCAACTGTGGAGGTCCACACAGATCAGATAGTCGGGACTGTCTAGCTCGTCCAACAAAGTCTGGAATGGCCTCCAGGGAAAACCTTCAGACCATAAGGCAGGCTAGCCAACGCGAATTCGCAGCAGTCACTCGGGCCAAAGCAGCTGTTAAACGTGCAGAGGCAGCGATGACAGCAGCCGCAGTAGCGTCAAATACTAACCAGCCAGGTTTCAAATCGACCAACTGTTTTGAAGTTCTCATGTCCGACGCTACAGCGACTGTAGCCGAGGTCAATGAGGCATCAAATCAGCAAAAATCTTTGTGAAGGGCACCCCACGGGTCTCTTCGAGCCTCTCTCCTACTCTAAGCTTTATGTCAATAAACGTAGGTAGAGGGGGCTCAACGCAAAACATTGCGCTTGCCCGAGCATTTGAGCTGGGTATTGACGTAGTTCTTGTTCAAGAACCTCCGTGGAATAAACAAAAGAATACGACAAAGGATCACCCAGGATATACCTATCATCTGCCTAACGGCGGCGAAAATGTTAGGCCGAGGGCTGTGACCTATACCCGGATAGACGATAAAAAGATATCGGCAACACAGATCTTTCCCTATGTTGTGTCTACAGGAGACTATTGCTGGGTTGAAGTGAACGGCATTACTTTTCTCAACGTCTACAAGGCACCCAATGACTTGACAGCTATCCAGCCACTAATCAACTGGACTCCACCGCCAAACTCCGTCGCTGCTGGGGACTTTAACTCGGTATACTGGGCTTGGCAACCTGGCGTGGAACGTCCTCATGGACAAGGAGAAATGATCGAGAAATGGGCAGACAAACACCATTTGATCTGTCATATTATTGGGGAGCCCACTCACCGAGCTGGAAACACGCTAGATCTAGTTTGGAGTAATGTCAACGGCGCCCGTGCTTGGGTAGATCGTGGTGGATGTGTCACCAGCAATCACTTCCCTATCCGAGGACAAATTCCAGTTCGCAACTCAGTTATGAGACCCGAAAAGGCAAAACTCCGAGTAACAAAGGATAAGCTACCCAGATACGCCAAGGTAATTGCACAGTGGGTCCGACCACCACCAGTTCTTGACACAATCGAGAGGGTTGAAGAGTATGCCGAGGAAATTTGTTTCCATCTCACTAATGCAATCAATGCAGTAGGAACACGACCAAAAGCCCGCTGCGGTAGATCTGCTCCGTGGTGGACCCCAGAGTGCAAGGCAGCTTTCGCTGAGTATAAAAGCGCGATAACTCCCAGTCAACGCGCACTCAGCGCGAAAAAGCTCCGATCAGTTGTGAAGACCTAGAAAAAGGAGTTCAAAACCCAACAGGTCGAATCAATTACTACGCCGACTGATGTATTCAAGCTAATGAGAATGGATAACCCCAGACAGGCTAGTATCCCTCCGCCACTGAATCATAAAGGGACGTTGATAACAGATCCACTAAAACGGGCCACGATCCTTCGCGACTCCCTCCTGGCACGATTTCAGGCATCAGACGACTTGTCACCATGTACAGTCGCGAGCAGCAGTCGGATACCATGGGAAGAGGACGTAAGAGATGAAGAGGTTCGAGCCTGTACCATTGGTTGCGGAAATACGGCCCCAGGAGCAGACGGAGTCTCCGTAAACCTGCTGGAGGCGTGTTGGAATACAATCGGGCCTTGGATTTCCCAACTGTTCCGAGCTTGCATTCTGCTTGGCACCCATCCAAAGTGTTTCAAATTAGCCGAGGTGGTCCTCCTTCAAAAGAACAATAGAGACCCAACAACAATCAAGGGTTGGAGACCAATTGCTCTTCTCTCATGCTTGGGAAAAGGGTTAGAAAGGCTCTTAGCTAAGCGGATGGCACACCTTGCAGTAATCCATGATGTAGTCGGCCAGCAACAGTTTGGTGCACTGCTGAAGCGCTCAGCAACAGATCTAGTCTCATGTATGGTCCACGACATCAAAAAGGCAAATTCACAAGGATGGGCAGCTACTTTTGTAACGTTGGACGTTCAAGGAGCATTCGACGCGGTACTCCATAATCGATTAGTAAGGAGGATGCAGGAGCAGGGATGGCCGGAGTCTATTCTCAAATGGACTAGCTCCTTCCTCGCCAATTGGATGGTTCAAGTGCAATACTCTGGGGGAGTCGCTGCCAAGAGAAAGCTAGTGTGCGGAGTTCCGCAGGGCTCACCGATCTCGCCACTTCTCTTCCTTCTATATATGGCAGAGCCCATGCGAAGTGGAACCCCGGGTCTGAGGTTTAGCTACGCCGACGATATTGGTATCCTTGGATTTGGCCGGACGATTGCAGAGTCTGCAGCCGCAGCACAAGACGAGGTCAATAACCTACTATACTGGGCTCGAAATAATGCTGTCGCTTTCAATACAGACAAGTCCGAAGTCGTCCAATTTCCCGGACGATACCGCGAAACATCTGTTGGAATTTATGTCAACAAAACCCTCATAGAGCCGTCGCAAAATGTCCGCTGGCTTGGTGTGTACCTCGATCCTCGACTAAACTTCAAACACCACGTCACAACCTGGTGTGGCAAAGCGTTGAAAATTGCACAGCACATGCGTCGCTTCAATACAGCCTACCGAAGAGCCGCTCCTGGGGCGTTGGTTAAAGCGATCGACGCATGTATTGTCCCAATCGCAACGTACGGAGCTGACGTCTGGTGGCCTGGCCTTAGACGCCCAACAATACAAGGGATGGTGACACCGCCCACTGCTGGCCTATGTAGTATGATTGATAAGGCTGTCTTAATGGGTCTTAGATCAGCACTACCGGTAATGAGAACAACACCCAACGCCGTACTACATAGGGAAGGAGGAATACCAACCGGGAGAATCATTCTCGAAGGAAACCGACTTCGCCTCTCTGCCAGAATGCAAACACTTGATGACCGCCATCCGCTCAGGATCCGTGCTGCGGTTTGCCCAAATGTTGGTACGCGAAAATATAAGAAGCATAATCGAAAATCTGCGCGTCCTGAAATTCAAATGTCATGGGCTCAGCGTGCTTATAGACAGCTACCAGAGGCAGAGGCCGCGGAACCTCTTGCCCCACCATTTTATCAATTGCGGCCGGGTTCGAAGGTTGGTTCGAGAAAAGACCAAGTAGAAGCCTGTAAACTTTTGATCAATAATGTGCCAAAGTCAGAAATCTGTGCTTACTCGGACGGAGCATCGGAGGGAAAGGGACGCTCAGCTTGGGGGTTTGTCCTAAAGCTGGATGGGAAAACTTTTCAAAAAGGAAGTGGCATAAAGCACGGTGGAGAGGCTTTAGATGCAGAGATTATGGGGGCACAGGAAGCTCTTAAAGCAGTGTTGAGTCATCCAAGAGGGAAGGAGTACCTAGCGAAGGGAACGACGCAGTGCATTAATGTGTTGATGGATAGTCGACATGCGATAAATGCACTGAGCACGGGCAGGTCCTCGACCAGCCACAAGGAAGTACGAAAGTTTCGCGAATTATCTGGGCTAGCTCAGGTAAGAATTAAGTGGGTACCAGGACACTCGGGACTACATGGAAATGAGGAAGCAGATGCAGCGGCCAAATCCGCCCTACGAACGCTTCCCAGCGTGGAAACTGAACCAGCAACCACCACGACAGCATTTTTACACCAAAAATTGCATCGACAGCGACAGACTTTGCTCGACAGCTGGTGGAATGAAACTTGCCCGTCACGGTATCGTGAGCTAGATCTGCTCATGCGCCGTCGTAAACCACCAGAACTGGGGCTCGTCAGACTACAGTTACGACATCTCATTGCAGCCCGTACGGGCTACGGCAATTTCGCGGCGTACCATCGTCGCTTCAACAATCCACACGCTATCACAGAGTGCTTCTGTGTGGAGGAAACTACTCCTACTCATTTCATACATTGTCAACTCAACGCAAACATCACGCGTCGGGATCAGAGGGTCATTGTCACACAATGTCTTCTTACATAAGATACTCGGGCCCAAGTGCTTCGAGAGCTTTAAACAATTTGCGCAGGATACCAATTTTTTTGGGCATTCTCCCGTGTATCAATCTCCAACTCTCAGAGGAGATCGAACATACCTTATCAGGAAATTAAACCTGACAAAATGGGAATCGAGGCGAGGAGTATTGCCTCCCATTCTTAATTATTTGCAATTTATCTTTTTCTTTTGTCAATTTTGGGAAAAGGAGTTCGCGTCGGCGCATATTTTTAACTCACTGCTGGTTTTGTGGTGGTTCATGCGGTGGAATCAAGCTGGGTATGTCTTAGATGTAGTTCTGGCTGTGAACATCGGTCCTGTACTCATAGTGGATTTGGAGCTTTAGCTTATGACTTGAATAAAACAACAACAACAACAACAACACACACATACGCGGAGGCTAGTCGGGGGATGGCAGGGATACCTGTGACTCGGAGGTGATAGATCAAAGGCCTAGGTGGTTTGGCATGGACAGAGAGATTGGATTTGAGGCTCAGGCGCGTTGTGGCTTAGGCGGAACAATGGAAGGGAGATTGTTTAAGTTTTTCTTTTGTAATGCGGGATTTGGCGGGAAAGTTTTTGTTTTGTTTTCAATTTTGGGCTGCTGAATTTGTCATGGTTCAACACATAGATGCATTTTGGCATGGTTCCGGTCATTTACAGTGCCTCTAGGTTCCAAAAGGTAAAACTTCAAACTGGGTTGTTGAAGGGATTAGCCCTGTAGGCGCAGTTGGTCTAGCTTGTAGTAGGTTAGTATGCCTCTCCTCCCGACCCCGCTCACCATGAAGTATGGTCCAATTGTCTTCTTCTAATAATTGCTTAGAAAAACACATTTTCAACAACATTTTTGGCAGCCTAGCTTGTACAGTCACTGAAACTTCACACCACTATCAATTCATCCTCTATTCTAGCAAAAAATGTCTCTCAAAAAGTCTGCTTCAGAAACTAAAGTTCACAAGCATCTAACTGGGGATCAACATATGGAAATAAGAGCATTAAGAAGACTTGGCTTGAAACTTCAAAATATATCCGACAAAGTTGGCTTCAAAATAAGGCAAGTACAACTTGCGTGTGCTCGAGAGACTGAGAATCCTATGTCTTGCAAAGGACCCTTACCAAAATTAAGTGCGGAACAAGTTGATGAGCTTGAGGCTTTTGTCCGAAAATCTCCTGAAAATCAACAGATGTGCTTTTTGGAATTGGAAATGGGACCTTTCAGCCACAGGGGATGCAGTGAACATTTAATTTCTAACGCACTGAAAAAAAGAGATTACAGCAGATGCATTGCTCGGAAGAAGCCTCTGTCAAGCGCAGTGAACAAGCAGAAAAGATTGGAGCAATGAACAATGGAGTTGCATATCATGGACTGATGAAACCTGGATATTGGGTGATTCTCATATGAAACCTCGTATCTCAAGAAAAGTATGTTTAAACTCTATCTAAATTTCTTTGTATTAACAGCAGAGTTTAGCCTGATGATGAGTTTGATGAGACTTGTATTGTAGCTTGCCATGCTCATGGGAACAGCTGGATGTTATAGGGATCATTTTATAGATCACAAAAAGGCCCATTCCTAGTCTGGGAGAAGGATTGGGGATCAATGAGGTCCTCATCCTCTTGTGAAAGGATTTTGCCACTTTTGAATCAATTTCACTCAGAAAATCCAGAGATTCTATACATGCACAACAACGCACCATGTCATAAAGCGTACTCAACAATTGAGGCGCTGTGTGAAGTTGGAATAACGCCTATAAGATGGCCACCTTACTCTCCGGACCTGAACTCAATCAAGTCATTGTGGAATATCTTAAAAAACCACATTCAGGTAAATAGTCCTGAGATAAATGGGGTCAGGCTTGTGCGCTCTGCCACAATGAAGACATTGCTACAGGATGCATGGGACTCTATACCTTCAGAGGAGCTATTATCACTAGTTGGCAGCATGCACGAAAGATTTGTAGCAGTGATAAAGGCAAATGGAGGGTACACAAAGTATTAGGATGGAGAAGACACACAAAACATGTAGTACGCTTTTATTTTAGTTGCAAGCCACACTGAGGGCTTTGATGTAGACTTTTATAATACAGAGCAATAATTTTTGAAATAGACGTGCATTTTTAGAGAATATTAATTGACTTTTTTCAATTTTGAATTTCAACTGAGGACCATTGTACTTTTCCCATTGAGTTCAAAACCATCCCCATAATTTAGACTTTCACAGAATATCATTGGATAGTACCCCTTGCTTGCATAACTAGTCGAGTAACTAGACATGGGCCTGCATGAAGATCATACTAATTAAGGCAATATGTACAAGGATCTAACCCCAGTCATTTTGACAATCTTACCTTTGCCATCCATAAGAGACTGTAGGTGGGACGCGGTATTTGTACTGCACAGTTGTTAACCTGATCCGGCCAGACTCCACTCGTGCTCAAGCTCCAGTAGGAGTGTGACAGTAGTTACTTCACATAGCATGTTAATGAACAAACAAACAAAAAAAATGCACATTTCGAGAAATTCGAAAATTCGAAAATTCATTTTTTCCCTCTTTCCTCCGTTCTTGCCCTCCTCGCATCCATCTCTGAATTGTGATCGAGCTCACGCATTTTTGCCGTGCCTCCAGTTCGCAAAAAGTGTCCCAACGCCAAGTTGGACAACACGAGAGTCCACCCGAGGGCTTTCGAACAATTACCTGGCCTTGTCCAGTCTCCGAAATGCGCGGAGATGAGCAAGGTCTCCATCAAAGGGAATGAAAAAGCCCTCCCCGCTGTCACTGAGCCCGATACTGACATGATTGGGTCAGTTGAAACTGTTGAGGAAATTTCTTAACCACCTCCCATCACCCACGGGATTGGAGAGTCATCAAAATATTCTCCAACCGCATCAAAACCATCGGAAAACACTACACCTATATCAGCGCCAAAATCAACGTCGCAGCCAAAAACTGCGTCGAAAGCAAAATGCCCTCTTGAGCTCCCACCTATAGTCGAAGCCGAACAACAACGCGCCGCCGAAACTGTGGCAAATCTGGCCCTCTACTCTGCTGCCATCTCTGGCATCGAAGCAACCCTCCTCCCTTTGACCAACAGGTCAAATAGACGATTCGTAGACTCTATGAGAGTCTACCTACGCGCCGCCACTGCGCAATACATGGCCATGGGCCCGGCCTCCCTCCTCGCCCGGCGAACCCCCTTCCAAGGGCTCCTGACGCCAGGAGCAATACAACTCCCGCCGTCCCAGTGCTGCCTGTAAAATGCACCTGGGCTACGGTGGCCAGAAATGGACTGCAATAGAAAGCAGTCCCAATTGTAAAGGCTGTGCCGAAACCTGCGGCAGAGGCCCCAAAGAAAGATGCCCCGAAGGCGAAAGTCGACAAACAACTACTCCTTCGCCTAGAAAAGGAGCATCTGTGGCGCCAGCTTTCGCCTGCTGGCCTATGGCAACAACTACAGAGTGAGCTAGGTTGCTTCTTGAGTAATGTCTGCTCTACACACCGTGTCAGAATTGCAAAGCCGGTTCTGACATGGAATGAAAATAAAAGGGAAGAGCTCCTAGATGTCGCACCAAAGTTTTCGGACTTCGGCGCCAAGCTCGAGGAAGCCTCCAACCTTGTTGCCTTTCGGATCGCGAATGTTCTGGCAACCATAAAAACAATCGACTGTACTTAAACAGTCAATGCGGATTGGATCTCAATGGAGATCTACCGAAAAACACAAAAGCTTCCATACAAGGTGCTACCGCACAGGACATGCTGTCCTGGAGCGCCGCACAGGACATGCTGTCCTGGAGCGCCGCACAGAAATTGGAAAGCCCTTTTCGACCGGAACAGCGCCCCTTGCCCGGGCTTCCGCATTCTCGGAGAGGCTGGTATGTTTACCATTCACAAGCCATGACAAAATATTGAACAGCGCAAACGCTGTTTGGGCTACCACGTGACCCGTGGTTGCTCCTGCGCTCCAGCCTGCTGGAACTGCGGATCTAACATGCACTCGGAAGCCGAGTGCAAGGCCCTTACTAAGTGTCGTAACTGTGGGGGACCTCACCAATTGGATTCTCGGGCCTGCATAGCCAGACCCAGCAAGTCCGGACCGGTGAAAAAAGAGCAGCTCGCGTGGATCCGCCAGATCCAGCAAGGGGAGTTCGCGAAAGTGGCTCGATTTAGGGCTGCAGCCAAAAGGCCCGAAGACACAACAATGGCCTCGACAAAGAATGTCTCGATGGCCGAGGGATTGGGTTTCGGAATCCTGGAATCCGAAGATGAAGTTTGAGGGTACAGCAACCCTTGGTGAAGTCTACAAAAAGCTTTAAAATATATAGCAGGATACCAGCTGAATTCGGGTTATCTGCAAACTAATCTTTCGCTCTCAGCAGAGATAAGAAAAAGTCACGTGGAAGATGTGGCAGGAAAGGGAACGGGCGAGAAGCGCGGGATCCGGACCAAACAGTATTTCTTCCAGGTTTGATTTCAGTTTTTGATTTAAGTTTTGCTGTTAACTTCTACAATTTCAGTAGAAGTTCATGCAGTTGGAATGAGTTGGGCCTGAACGCAGTGATCCTTGCCGGCTCCACCCGTCCTTGACCCAATGTGGAAAAGATAGCGTTAGCTTAGGACCAAAAGTAAATAAAAATAAAACACCCCTCTCAAACTCATTGCATCCATCATTGAATTGTGATGGAGCTTAGGCATTTTCACCATATCTCCAGTTCGCAAAAAGCGTCCCAACGCCAAGTTGGACAACACGAAAGTCCACCCGAGGGCTCTCGAACAATTACCTGGCCTTGTCCAGTCTCCGAAATGCGCGGAGATGAGCAAGGTCTCCATCAAAGGGAAGGAAAAAGCCGTCCCTGCCGTTGCTGAACCCGATACTGACATGATTGGGTTAGTTGAAACTGTTGAGGAAATTTCTCAACAAGCCTCCATCCCCCACGGGATTGGAGAGTCATCAAAATCTCTTCCGACCGCATCAAAACCGTCGGAGAACTCTGCTCTAAAAGCAGCTCCATTAGCAGGTATGCAGCCTAGAACTGCGACCAAAGCAGTCTACCTGCTCGAACTTCGACTTATTGTGGAAGCCAAACAACTGTCACGGTTTCAGTACAACATGCTTGGGCAATCTTGTAGGTACAGTATATTAATTATAAAAATCTAGAGAGAGAATTCCTATAGCTAGACTACAAATATATATACACTCCGAGATACTCCTCTGCTATAAGGTTGCCCCTAAGACTAGAATAATATGGAATCTTTGAAGATTCCCTAGAAGACTCTCGATATGTCTGTCATCCTCATGAACCTTCAGTATACTTCCAGAAGGTTTATTAAGAATCTTCTAAGCTCCGTGTATCCCGAGATCCTTCCCGAAGATCCCCGGAGATTCCCTTGATGTCATTGCCTGCGCTAGCCAGCGTAGGCTACAGGAATTCTTAGGCTTAGCAGCCGTTACAACAACGCACTGTCGAAACAGCGGCAAATATGGCACTTTGTTCTCCTGCCATTGACCAACAAGTCATAGAGACAATTTGTGGGCTCCATGAGAGTCTAACTACACACAGCCATTGCGCAATTTTTGGCCTTAGTCCAGCCTCTACGCCACTCATCCTACCTCCTTGTCTGGTGAACCCAATCTCAAGAGCTCCCAACAACAGAATGTTGTGCTGGTGATAGCCAGGATTAAAATACACAAGGGTGATGATCACTAAGTTTGAAAGAAGAACTATCCAGATAGTTCCATTATGAGTAGATGAATAATGGAGCACTATATGGAAAGTGTTTCTAGATTATACTACCAGATGGAAGATACTAGAATATTCTGTCATAATATTTTGGGAAAATTAGGTAAGAGTCTAGCTACCCCAGAGCCGTAGCTACAGCATAAACAAGTATTTCAACATCTAGTTAAAGAAACCCCCAATAACCTTCTTATGCACACGTGTTAAAGTTATGAGCTTGAGCGAAGATGGAGGTTGTAGCAGAATCAGTGTCGGTGATTAGACCGATGCAGTAAGTCTTGTATGAGGTTGTGAGAGGAAGATCCGAGTGGAAACAATTGTATTTAGATGATAAGAGTGAGATTGCGTGTTTGCATGTCTTATCAACTATAGTTTTTGACCAGTATTTATCAATCTCCATGGATCGTAAGTTATGATCCCTGTAGATGTAGATCTATGTTCATATACATATATAAGCCAGGAAGGTAAAGCTAAATACATGTGTGTTGGTAATAGATACAAGAAAACTATAACCTACATTTGAGACATAGTCATCTGCTGGAATTCTAGTGTGAAATAAGAGCTAATGCGCATTAAACTTTCGGTGAAGGATGTATTGATAACAGTGATAAAGAATGGGGAATTTGAGAGTCAAATTAGCCGGACTTACTAATAAGTTATTCTTGGCATTCCAAGATATATCATATTTCAACATTATATACCCTGTATTATTATTCCCATCTTAGCATGTAGACTAGGCTAGTAGACACATATTAGTAGGAGCATGGCTGCAGCATGAATTGATGCTATGCGTGCCGTGAAATATACACGTTCTGTTAACCCTATATTTTATTAGTTCTACTTCCAGTACTACTGTATCACCCATCTAAAGGAATCATATTCTTCTACATTTTTCATTTGAGCCTAAGTGTCTAACAGTTTGACACTCGAAGGCTCTGTTTAAAGTTGAGAGAATTATTGCATTGTATCTGGTCCTGAAGGTACACAATGACCTGGAGAAAAAGCAAGAGTGTGACGTCCCGTCCCTGAGAGCCACAAAGATAGATGGATATGCCCCAGGCATTTCATATTGTATTAGGGAGGATTACTGTTAATCTATTGTTATTTGCTAGGGTTGTAATTTTAGCTTAGCAGTTGTTGGCCTGAGGAGCCAAGAACAGTTGTAGATTAGAGGCCAGCACACCAAGACTTTCATTGTTACTGTTGGTACAACGGGGCTCACTTGGTTCAATGCCTCAAAAATGCTGTAAATATGTGGTATCATTCTATCTTCTTTTCCCTCTTCTCTTTCCTCAAGCACTAATATCTAAATTACAAATTGGAGCTTGGCGCCCGAGCCAAGTCGCGTGATACATTGACTAATTCTTTCAGAAGTACATATCCAAGTCAAGCCATTTATCCGAACGCCATTCACCTATGAACCAATACTGGCAACTTTTTTTTTGATTTTTTTGATTAATGTTTTCTATTAGGATTGATGCTATCCATAATTTTTGAAAAAATAAAAATCTCCAATCATGAAAATAATGTGAAATCTGTTTGAAGCTCACTTGCTACATAGTTGAGATTGGAACAATCAATATCCAGTAGATGTTCAGTCAGTTAATCTTGTGGACAGATTGCGCTGAACCCAACCCTGAACCTTCACGTCGAGTTGTTTGGTAGAGACAAGCTTTTGTAGGGCGTTATTGGCACTTGACTTTGTCATAGAATTGGCAGGATTGCTATCTCCTGTAATCCACTGAATATCTGAGAGTTCTCGTTGTTTGTAGGATTGTTAAATAGCCATGATGTTGATCATGAGCCTCTTTTCCTTGGTAGTGCCCAGTATTACCATGCATTCATATAATGAAAAAGAATCTGTGCAAACAACAACTGGGATTGGGTTAATATTCAAATGTTTAGTAATCATAGCCAGAGTGGTTGAGATAGAAATTGCCATATCAAGTCCTGCTACCATCCCATACAGCTCCGAAGCCAATACAGCACGTGTAACCCTCTTGCATTTGATGGAGCTCCAGTGAAGAATATTGCCTTTCAGTCTAAATTCACCATTACTCGGAGCTTCATTTCCAAGAACAATTACATACCCAATTTGGGAGCTCAAGTCATGGTTGTTAGCAAAGGAGCCGTCCACAAAAATAAATAGCTTGGCAGACTCCAAACTCAACGGTACGTAGTGGAGTCCTCTGTCCAAATTCTTCATCTGCCATTCCAGATGTTTATTGAGAGCCTTAAGTTCTTCTTTGCCAGGATTTTGATACTGTGCAGCTACTGAACAATCGAAGGCAGCTTCTGGTTGGCAAATACTGGCGATGTAAGCGCCTCGAGCTCTCTGTTTAAGGTAGATCTGCTTGAAGTCATTGGAGTCGGGGTTGATTTGGTTAAGGCGTTTGCCTTGTCCATTCTGGATAAGGCTAAGGCGATCTCCATCTTTATTGATAATCAATTTGCAGCCATTAAATAACAGTGGATTATCGTGCGTTAGCTTTTTGATAGGCTTGGCATTCAAGTTGGCTTTCTTAAGCTCGAGGCCCTCTTTCTCCACAAATTTGTTATCTCCCAAAATGAGGGTGTCATCTGTTTGCATACCCACAATTCCGAACGGCGTATTCTGATCTTTAGTAATTAAAAGACATGGATCATAGGTCGAGTTTTCCATTTCTAGCTTTGTCTCATGATGATCATGATAGGTGCTATACCAATGGGTTCCTGATTCTGCAATGACATATAGAGGCTTGAGTCTTTTGAGAATGTCTAGCGGAAGGAATTCATTGCACATTTCTTTTGGTGGGGTGGCATAGATAGGACGTGCAAACTGTGTGTTAGATTGAACGTAAGCTTGAGTGATGTCTCTGAGGAAAATTGAAATGCCACGTGGTAAGAGTGAAGGGGCTATTGCCACAATGATACGCTGGCTGACCCGTTGGATAGTTGGTGATTGCGTCAAAATTTCCTTCTTACTGTGATCATTGTACGCTTGAATTACCAGACGTGACTTCTCGTATGGCACTGCAGTTTCTTTTCCTTTCACTTCATCTACCATCCTGGAACCAAAAATCCGTCTATAGCAAAGCTCCTCATCATCTCGGCAAACAAGCTCATAAACCCCCTGGGACAGCAATCCATCCATTTCTTTTCTACGGGAGAGAACAAAGGGTTTTCCGGGAGTGGTGATTATTCCTTTTCTTCGGAGTTCCAACAAGATCTCACGATCCCTTTTTTCCTTTTCAGATAGAAACAATTTGACTTGGACACACTCCATATCTTCTGTTACGTGGTTGAATGAAGAAACAAAGAAATTTTCATTTGTAGAAGCTGATGTTGTAGGTGCATATCCAGTATATTGGGGTTGCGGTTTTCTTTGACTACGCCAAAGTTGCTGTGGAGCTGGCTCAGGAACGTGATTACTGGGCAGATTTTCTCTGGAGTCATTGTGGCGATTAGTTCCTGGCTGTTCTAGGTCGTCATTTCGCTCTTCATTCTTATTATGAGGCTGTACAACTGTACTCCGGAAGTTAACAGCACGACCACCAATATTAACTTGGCAGGTTTGACCATCCATCCCAACAAGATTGAAGGGGCCTTGCCATCCTCGGCCCTCTCTATAAACAACGACTTCAGAGTTGAGGGGTAGTGTCTCAATATGCGCAGTAAGTGGCCCATTCCTAGTATTGAGAGCATCAGCTACCTTGCGCGCCGCCATACATCTCCTTGCTTCCACCATAGCCCTTTTCATAGTAGCAGCACGGGTGAAAGTTGAAGCGGCTGGAGCATCTGACAAAGCCATCCTCGGGTAAGCCCTAAACACAAGAATAGTTGGAACTAGGCCGTTTGGCCCAACAGTGTCATTCAATGCTTTAAGTGCCATTTGCAGCTTCATTTCCTTTGACAACGAGGAATCTTCTTCGCTAATAATCTTGTATACACGCCTAAGTGGGATGTGGTATCTCTCCACGCGGCCAAGAGATTGGTGTGCTTCCACAGGCTTCATCAAAACCTCAGTGTTCATCAACCTGGCACTGTCACGAAATTCCTGTGCATTGAAGCTGGTTCCCGGATCATGAACCACATAAGCCGGGGGGCCAATATATGTGTCAATCCAAGCTTGCCTAAGGTTATCCCATGTATGTTTGGCTGACATGTTATTAAGAAACTTACCACCTTGGAAGTTGGTTGCTTTGTCAACAATATGAAGAGCTGGGCCACCATCAAGGGTTAGCATATCAACAAAAAGAGTATGATTGAAATCACAGTCATCTTTTAACGTGAACTTAAATTGACCAGGAGATTTGCAATTCATTTGACACTGCTTGCAGAACTTAGTAAGTTGATTAAGCGCTTCATAATTTGTCTCATGACCAGCTCGTTCAAGAACCTTGTGAAAACGCTGGGTTGATGGATGACCAAATCTACGATGCAATCAACGTAGTTCTACCTCTATCAAATGACAAGAAACGGTGTTTGCATTCTGAGGGCTAGAATTAATATACGTTAAGGCTTTTGCTTCATTTAAAAACATCCACAGGTGACCGTATGCTCTAACAATCTGAATACGCTTATTCCCTTGGACAAGGACATTCTCTAAGTTATCAAATTTAACACCCAGATCGTCCAATTCTTTGAGAGATAATAAAAATGGCGTATCTTCAGAAACTATATGAAAGACTACTTTCCCAATCGTTGTTATTACATCTGCAGTTCCCAGGGAAGTAGTATTTCCGATCCCAAATTGAACATTAGTGTGACGCCCCGACATTTCAGTGGCCACGTGGCCGTCGGTTCAATAGTTGGTAAGCCGACACAGGGTCAATCCAGGAATTCCAACAACTAGTTTCACACACACGAGTCTTGTGTGTGACAAATCACGATACGAAAGGTTTGTCATGGATATTGGTTTTCATGCAAAACCCTTGGGTTGCAGGCAATGAGGGACAGGAGGTTTCGTGTTGGCAACTCTATTTCAACAGTTGAACTCCTATGTAAATATATACAGATTCATATCCTCCTAGGTACTTTTCTCTTTAGTTTAGAATCTTATGATTTGAGTCCACGCCAGCTTTTGACCACTCGCCAATCGTCTTTTGTCCCTCGAGTTTCCACAATTAGCCTCTCCAGCTCTTGATCTATCAAGCTCAATATTTAGTGTCTTTTGAAGAGCAGTGAATTGGCCATAGCCAGCTGTTGAACAGTTAGCAGCCCCTGTGTCAATCATTATTCCCATGAAGACACCTGAAGGGTATCGGCCAGAGAGAAATGCGTTAACCTCAGTAGGTGAATTTAGTTCGAGTTCCGGGCCAAAATTATAGCTGTTGTAGATGACATGCATGACTGATTGACGTTCTAATTCCTGGATAACTTGATCACCGTCAAAATCTCCGAAAGCGTCAGTGGTGTAGATTCTCGAAAAATGATCAGAAGGTGGATTGAGATCATTGTTATTCTCAAGCTCAACCTCATTGATAAATTGCTTGTAGTCTTTCGAGGCATCAGGGTCTAAGCCTTCAAATTTGATGACATACTGCCGAAATTTATCATTGTTCCATTTTTCATCTTTGAACTTTTGAAATGCACGTTTTCTTTCATCATTGGAGTGGTTTGTACTCCAGCATCCATATCTCTTACAAATAAAACACTTTTTCGACTATGACTTTCCACCGGGATCTTTAGACTGCCCGCCATATTGTTTACTTTTACCTTGGCATTTGCGGTCAGTGTAAAATATTTCCGAATTATCAGGATTATGTAACCCAACAGCAAATGTTCCTTGGGTTACATTCCGAGACTGGATGGCAAGGGAGTTGCAAATATCTTTGGAGGCGCCTTGGAAAGTAGGAGAACGTCGAAATAGAGCCATATTGCACTCTCGGACATCACGACACGCTCTGTAAAGTTTATCTCGAATTATGGCGTCGGATTGTAATTCTGGCCGTAGAATTGCCTGGTTATTGACAAGCTGATCCCTCATTATATCAAAGCATTCTAGAAGAGATTTTTCGGGATATTTTGCCTTGTAGTCTTCCAGCCTTGTGTCTTCCCACTCGGTCGTTTTTCGCTCTTGCTGTTGTTCTGTTTCAAAATAATCCCTAATCGCTCGGATCATTTCAGTTAAAGTAGCCTGCCTACCAGAGATTTTATTAAAGTAGTAATCTCTTGCTTCGCCTATGAGCATGGTGGCAAAAGCTCTGGGATAGTCTGGAGGATTTACATTTGCCTTGTAGCACAAGCCGTAAAAAATGCGCAGCTTTTTGTCGAGGACGTCTTTAGCACTGCTGTACTTATCCTCTTTTTGGTAGATTTTGTGCAAGGTTTGGACACCATATGATGAGCTATGAGACAAGTCACCAGAAGGATAATTCTGCAAACTTGGCATTGATTGTTGTGAATCCCCTTGGACAGCAGGAGTTAACCTAGGAGCGGGTTGTACTTCATCTTTTTGGCTCTTAAATTCCTGACCTTCTGATTCTAACTTTAGGGTAGGTTGCGGCTTTGAATAGGAAGAGTTTGATGTTGGGCTTGGCAGATTAACTTGTGCTGTTTTTGTCTCTTGTTCTACCCTTCTCAAGTAAGCATAGCTTCCTGGCAGGTCGGGATTTCTTCTCGAATTAAATCCTCCTGCGGCAATGATCTTAGAAAGTTCTTTGTCTGGCAATTCTGCAGGCTCTCTTGCATCAAGCAGCTTTGACAGTCCCTCTGCAACTGTGTCAGTCTTGCTCATGTATATTGCATTATCGCGTAAAAAGCTTCGTAGAATCCCCCTTGTACGCTGGGATATCTTATTAAAATCTTCATTTGACCATTTTGCAAAGTCTAAACAAAAATCTTCCCAAAGCTCTTCATCTCGATGTTTTGTCTTCATATAGTGAGCAATTTGGTCGTTGATATAACCATCGAAGATTTCTATCGGGAAATCTGGGGTTTCTTCATTTATAATTCTGACACTCATTGTTGTTGTGGTTTTCTTTCACTTTTCCTGACTGAGATTGTGAATTGCGTGATGGAGCGCGGGGTTGATAGTACGTCTAGCTAAGAAGACTTAGTGAATTAATTCAAGATGTACTTGTAGCTGGAAAGTTGGTACTAACAAACCTTTAGATTAGCACAGTATTAAAAAGTTTTCAGTCAACTCTGGCAACTAGAGAGTCGCAAAGGTATTTTTGAATTCTAGAGGATCTGTCTCTTTATCACCTTGCTGTATGCGGTCAATACAGGACAAAAATAAATTGTATTAGATCAACCACTGATCAGTGTTGGTACAACAGGTGTTACGGCGAGGGTCAGATGATGATAAGATTGCCGTCTGCTAAGATTGGAGATGGGTGGTCGAATGAGCTGGCGAGATACCAGGAGGTCAAAACTGAAGAACTAGAAGCTGGGACTGGAGGACGAGAGATCAAGACGAGTAGAAAGACGAGTGCGATTTTCGGACTATGGAGATATAAGATTGAGAAGCTGGAGAACTACTTCGTGGTAACTCCAGCTTCCTTAAGTACACTAGACTACGTAATGAATTTCAACTGAGGCTTTGGGATCATTAGGTTATGACTCCAGCCCGTCTAACTCTAGCTTTCCGAGTTTCCCGGAAACTTAGTTATTGAACCTTCCCCGAGATCCGTTTCCCGAGAACCTTCTCCTTAACCCTTGTCCTTGAACCTTTTCCTTAGAACCTTATCCTTGAACTTGCCTCAAGGATGCCTAGCCATAACAACAGGGTTCACTTGGTTCGATGCCTCAAAAATGCTGTAAATATGTGGTATCATTCTATCTTCTTTTCCCTCTTCTCTATCCTCAAGCACTAATATTTAAATTACAAATTGGAGCTTGGCGCCCGAGCCAAGTCGCGTGATACATTTACTAATCCTTTCAGAAGTACATATCCAAGTCAAGCCATTTATCCGAACGCCATTCACCTATGAACCGACAGTTACCTTTAAATCTTGTGCTTTTAGAATTCACTTCCAAGCCCTACTTCAACTTGATTGCCTAGCTATAACAAAGAGCAAGTGATGTGCAGCCTCGCTCGGCTGAAAACTACTCTAGCTCATATCCGGGACCAATGCTTACTAAACCAGACTCATCATCACGTGATATGATAAAGCAAACCCTTTTTCTTTTTTAAATCATTTTTTTTATGTTAAAGTCCCATGCTAAAGCTCTAGGTCCACTATAGGTACAAGACTGGTGGAACTGGCGAGGATTACTGCTTACAGGCCCGGCTCATTCCAACCGCGAGACCTGCTACAGAAAAAGTAGAAGGTAAATTAGAACTCAGAGGACACCACCTACTCCGAAATCACGAAAATAAACAACTCCGAAAACCAGAAGATTTCTCAATGTTGGACCCAAGCAACGCGTTCCTCACGCACTCTGTTGTCCTTCACACCTTCCAAATGACAAATTTGCCCATTCTCTGCTGAGAGAAAAAGATGGGTTGGCAGGCACCTTTGATCCAGCCGGTTTCCTGCTATTGGTTAGTAGATGTCCCAGAAAGGACATTGTCGAGACCTCTTGTCAGGAACTGAGGATAGAGGTTACTGGGATACAATGGTTGCCATGGGTTATTAGTTGAGTAATTGAGTAGAAGGAGTACCCTAAGATGCCTAGGTTGCTCTGGTCACTATGATGTATATATGGATTGGACAGTGCTGCTGTAGAGGGCCACTTTTTGTCTTCCGTCTTCCACTAGCCTTGTCTCTTACCCTAGATTCCTTCGTCCCTCGTCCTTAGTTTAGTAACAATTACGCATTTATACCTTTGACTCTTGCCAACCTCCTCAGATATTACCCAAGTCACTCAGTAACCCTCCAGATGTACCTTTGGCAACCTCGAGTTTGACACCGCTGTATCCTCAAACTTCTTCTTCATATTCCAGAGCTCCGAAATCTGTTGCCTCGGCCATTGAGACATTCTTTGCTGCAGTGATGATCGCCTCTTCGGACTTTTTGGCTGCGGCCCTAGCTCAAGCCACCTTTATGAACTTCCCTTTCATGAGATGGCGGATCCAAGCGAGCTGCTCTTTTGTTACCGGTCCGGATATACTGGATCTGATTTGGCAAACCCGGGAATCTGATCAGTGAGGTCCCCCACAGCTGCAACACTTAGTGAGGGCCTTGCACTCGGCTTCAGAGTGCATGTTTGATCCGCAGTTCCAGCCTGCTGGAGCGCGGGAACAACCACAAGTGGCGTGGAAGCCCAAACAGTGTTTACACTGTTCAATTGATCGACGAGGCCGGACCTTTATAGCCGCTCTAGACTCGTCCAGAATTCAGAAGCCCGCACGAGAGGCAGGGTCCCGTAGAAAAAAAGACTTGCCAATTTCTATTACAGCCAACCTCAGGTTGACACTAGAAGACTCCCTCGAAATATAAAAGAGTAATTGCTTTGTATTTGGACCTAAAGCTACGCACGATAACTAAAAGAAAAGACAAGGAGAGAAAAAGGTCTGCTGCCCCTCTGGGCTAAAAACTTCACCAGCTTGCTTCCGGAACCGACGCTTACTCAACTAAATTCCGCATCACCTGATACCATAAACCTATCACTTGTAAACACAAGCCGTAAAAATTTCTGTAAGGCACATCAGGAAGGCATATTCCGTGCAGACGCACATGTATTGCCATCTTACTAGTTTGATTATATATCTGGGTTAAAACACACCCAGAATCGACCGTACTAATACCATCAAGTGTTTTTATAGTTGCAGGAACATTCGGGGTTTGAAAGATAACAAGGTTTGAGGCATCCTCGAGCTCGGCGCTGAAATTCGACAATTTTGGTGCAGCATCTAGGAGCCTTTTTGTTGTGTTATCCATGTAACTTACCATGGTACATGCTTTAGGTCGCGTCATAGCATATACAAGTGACTGTGGAACTAAACCGTGGGGTGTTTAATGTGTAATGCATATGTGGGTATACTGGACCAAACTAGAACTCAATGGAATAGAGATAATGGAATCAGCGAGAGACTGATAGACTGAGAGAGAACGGGCTGGTCATTTCTCATAGGAGAGAAATGATATTGTAAGGGAATGTTCTAGCACTAGGCTGTGAACAACACAGTAAGTCTGGAGCAAGATATAAGGAGGTCTCAACCTCCATCCATTCATTGTAACTAAGTTTCCTTTATACAATAATATAGAGTCAAGTCTTACATATCACGAGAACACACGCAACAGCAACTATAGAGCCCTACTGTGAGCATAACTTCCTCAAGAGTATCCATCGTCCTGCTCCTATATAGCCTAGTTAATATAACACTTTTCCTGATATTTTCATCTCTTGTTAGAATTGCAAAGCCGGTTCTGACACGGTGTACAGTGCAGGCGTCACTCAAGGAGCTCCGTAGCCCAATCTGTATTTGTTGCCGTATGCCAGCAGGCAAAAGCTGGTGCCACAGGTACTCCTTTTCTAGACAAAGGAACAGTCATTTGTCGACTTTTATTACGGTTTGACCGTGGTTTATCTTAGGTGGAGACCTGAGCGGAGATTGGGGGCGCATAAAGGAGAGTGTGTTGTGCTGGTGATGCCTAGGATTACGATGCACAAGGGTAATGATCACTGAGGGTGAAGGAAGAACTTTCCAGGTGGCTCCATGATGAGTAGAGTAATAATGGAGCACTGTATAGAAAGTGTTTCTAGATTGTACTGCCAGATGGAGGAGACTAGAATATTCCGTGATACTATTTTGGGTAAATGAGGCGAGAGTCAAGCCACCTCAGATGTGTATATAATGAGCGCTTTAAACCTCCTAAATCCTCATAGTTCTGAATATCAAATATATCAGCAGTTCATACTGATTCATTGATAATCATCCGTAAACCTTCTGCCAATTAACCTCTGTAAGCTCTTACCTTTACAACAATCAGGCCCAAGTTAACCAACATAGACTACAGGGACCAATCGGCTCACCAGCCGTTACAGCTACATTACATTGGAGCTAGGAAGAAATGTGAGACAGCAAAGTAGTGTTGCCAAGTGAGAGAGTCAGCTAGGTGGCAAAGATGACAACGGGCAGTGGCGGAGCAATATGATTCTCACCAACAGAGTACGTACTGGATGAGCTAGAAAGATTTATAAATAGTCATTACCCGTAGTTGTGGTACTTCTCTCTTCATATAGTTTAATCTTTCTAAAAGTACACTACAACCAGCTTGGTTTTGTCACAACTTTCGCCTTCGGGGTGACGGGTGGCGTAATGGCTGAGCCCAAGGCCATGTATTACGCTATGGCGGCGCGTGAGTAGACTCTCAATGAGTCTACAAATTGCCTATTTGACCTGTTGGTCAAAGGGAGAAGGGTTGCTTCGACGCCAAAGATGGCGGCGGAGCTGAGGGCCAGATTTGCCGCTGTTTCGGCGGCACGTCGTTGTTCGGCTTCGATAATTGGTCGAAGCTCTGGCAGACAGTCTGCTTTTGTGGCAGCTTTTGGCTGCGACGTTGATGTTGAGGCTGGTTTGGATGCAGCGTTTTCCGACGGTTTTGAAGTAGTCGGAGGAGGTTTTCACAACTCTCCAATCCCGTGGGGGATGGAGGCTCGTTGAGGAATTTCCTCAACAATTTCAACTGACCCAATCATGTTGGTATCAGGCTCAGTGACAACAGGGAGGACTTTTTCCTTCCCTTTAGTTGAGACCTTGCTCATCTCCACGCATTTCAGAGACTGGACAAGGCCAGGTAATTGTTCGAGAGCCCTAGGGCGAACTTTTGTGTTGTCCAACTTGGCGTTGGGACGCTTTTTGTGAACTGGAGGTATGGTGAAAATGCCTAAGCTTGATCACAACTTGAAGATGGATGCAACAAGATCGAGATGGATAGGAAAGAGGGAGAAAATAAATTTTCTAATTTCTCGAATTGTGCGTTTTGATTATTTGTTCATTAACGTGCTAGGTTATATGACTTCTGTTGCACTCCTTATGGAGCTTAAGCACTGGTAGGGCCGGGCTGGACCAGGTTGACTACCGAGAAGTACAAATGCTATCACGTGCTGGCGTTGTATAAATACTCGGATCTTCAGAATAGATAATTGTAGTTGCACAAGGAACAAAACTAATCTACAAACAGAGATCTAAATCTAACTATCCTTGCTTAGAGTTACGCCCTAACTGTTATGCCCAGCTATGTAGTATGGTAGATCTAGTAGCTGGTGAATAGGTAGTTATTATGGCAGCATGGCATCATGGCACATGAAGGAGATCCAGTCTCTACATAACAACATTACAAGTAGTAATGTGTGCAGTATGAGAGATGGGTTGTTGATATAGGATAAACAGCATGGCTGCTCAGTTGGTTGCACACTTTGGTGAGCTGCATACTGGTAACGTGATTGGTCTACAGGGAAACAAGCTAGGGGATAAGGGACGAGCTTCCCCCAATCTGTAACATAATAATTATCATAGTCACTTCACTTCTGCACATCAATGAAGACATCTCTCCACATACTGTCTTAGCTGTTCCAGCGTAAGTGTACATTCCCATTTCATATACCAAGTAAAACACTAACTAGTTACCCCTGTGACACTACCTCCCTTTTAAACAAGAGCTACACTCTTGTACCATAAGAAAAAAAAAGATAAAGAGAAGCAATTAGATAAAAAGATAACACTCTCACTTGCGTTTTAGCCATGGCCGTGGTGCCCCTGCTTGTGGATTTTGTTTATGAAACTTCCAGAGTGCGTCATCACACCCCTTTAAATGCAATGCAGGTTCCCATGTTGTGTTGCCTGCAGTCCACTGAACTTGATAGTACCAACAATTATTTTGCATCTTTTTGTATCCTACTATCATAGGCTAGAGCCTAAGGCAGCCAAGGCTTGGGCTTAGGTGACTGATCTGAGCTGATACCAATCAGGTGACTATTTAGTTGCTCTATTTTGGTATAGTCTGGTAACAGCACAGACCACCTTTCAATGTATATAAGGAAGACTTTTCCTCTTCCATCTTCTTTCTTTAGTTTAAGATCTTCTATACACAGAACACAGTACAATTCAGATACAATTCTACTTCTAGCCCTTACACCTACAATTTTATCGAGGTGATATTCTACCACATCTCTCTGGCAATCTGTTCTTACAATTGTTCTGTGTTGGAATTTGCCACATTTCTTACAATAAGTAGCATTCCTTGCAAATATGAACAACTTTCCTGCATGCTGCACAATATATCCTGTATTCTACATTTTAGTTTCTTTTCGCTGTTGAGATATTCTCTCATACATTTGCATGTGCAGGGTAATATGATACTATATGCAAATGCAGTAAGAGATATGGTCACGTTTACTTTGCAACAAATAGGATGGCGTTAATGGTGCGGGGTCAGTGCTGTTTTATTCCCCGCACAATGGTTTTGTGGTCAGATGTGCTGAAGACTTTTCACTGTAATAATTGTTGTTTGCATACCCACTTTAGCTCTAGGATATGCGCACATAAATTCGCTTTTTACATGTAACTTAGAACTTTAATGGAAACAATATTCTTTGAGCTATACTTTCTGCTCCTCTTACTATGAAATCGCAACATTCTGCCTTCATTTGCTTTTATATCCTCGTATTATTGCCCTGGTGCTCGCTCACTTGATCTCAATTGAACGTTAGACGTGAAAAGTTGGATAAATATTTATATTTTGTGGTAGATCTACTGCTACGCTGTGTGGCGAGGTTCTTGTGACACGAAATGGACCTTCCCATCTTGGGTTGAGTTTTTCAAGAGGTCGCTCCATTTTCCAGTTTTGAGTGCTTATCATAACCATATCTCCAATATGATATTTTGGTGCGTCCTAACAATACAAATTTGCATTTTTTTCATAACAGTCTTGAGAAATCTTGGACAAGATCTTAACGTGATCAAGAATGGCTTTAAATCTATTAGCTATCTCATGAGTCTTAAAATATTCTTTCTGCTGAGCTTCCAATGGCATTGGGGCTGCTGGTATTTGAGCTTCAATACCCAACTTTGGATTGTAACCATAATTGGCAAAAAAAGGACTAACCCCTGTTGTTGAGGATGTAGCATTATTCCCTGTGAATTTGGCTAGCGGCAGCTACAAAGCCCAGTCATCTTGAGCCCGGTTTACACAAATTTGTAGAAATTTTTCTACTTCAGCATTGACCCGCTCTGTTTGTCCATTAGTTTCTGGGTAATATGCAGAAGAGGGCTTAAGAATAGTTCCCAGTCTTTGGGATACAGATTTCCAGAATGTGGAGATAAATAGAGACCCTTGATTGGAGACAATCCGCTCTGGTGAACCATACGGCGACCAAATTTTTTCGATAAATATTTCGGCCAGCTATTCTGCAGATAGAGTCTCCATTGGAAGAAAGTGACGCATTTTTGTGAGTCGATCTACAACAACAACAATGTGTCGGAATTTTTGATGTCGAACTTCTCGTTCTGGCAATGGTGATATATAGTTGATGGAAATATCAGACCATGGTTTAAACGGTCTTAAAGGACGTATATAGAATGTAATATAAGTTAATTGATGTGTAAGTTACAGGTATAAGAATGGCTAGTATACAATGCTAGAAAGTAATGTAAACGCTACAGGATAAAGTCATGTGACATAAAACAGCGTAAGGCTGACACTTCAACAAATGGTAATGGTGGTGGTTTTAGCAGACCAGTAGGAGCTTTTCTGGGTGTCTTAGTTTTAGTGCAAAGGAGACAGCCTTTGTAAAACTTCCTTGCAGCGTCTATCATACCGGGCCACCAGTACGTTCTATTTATTAAGTCAATAGTTCTCTCTCTTCCTGGGTGTCCTGCGGCTCCTGAATAGTGTGCTCTGTGAAGTACCTAAAGTTGGATTTCCTCATTTTCTGGTGGGATTACTAGACGGTCTCTATAATAAACGCGTCCAGCTACTATTCGACATTCACTAAATGCGATTTTTAACAGTCTCGCAAGCGAAGATTTCCAGCGTCTAACAGTATAATCTGATAGATCAGTTATTATATCTTGCATAATTAAGGAGTTGTTGTATGCGTTCGAGATCAAATCATCAATTGGTTGAGAGACTCTATTTTGTACATTTTAATGGATTTCAAATGGGCAAAACTGTAATCAAATTTGGAAGCCGGAATCAAAGGAACGCGCCTTGCGGAAAGGCGGTCATCTAAAATATCCTTCGGAGCATCTTGCGGCCTTCGTCTCAAGGCATCAGCTCGGGTATTCACTGTACCTGGTGTTGAGGGAGTACAGTTTGTAAGGAAGCCGTAATTAGATTCTTTGCCCAAACAAGTTGCCACATGATTTATCACTAGCGTTCTCTGTGACGTAGTATTAAAAGCCTAGTAAATCATGTAGTTAGAAAGAATAAGGAAATGAACCTAGATACGATTTCATTATAGAAGTATTCAACTGACACCGTGCTCCCATCAATAGTGACCAATATTTAACAATATTTAACACCTGGCCAATATATAAGCTGGAAATTGAATCAGGATAAGAATTCCACCCATCGCATTTGCCTTTGATTTAAATCCTTAGTTGTCTGAAAAGTTTGGATATTTTTATGATCTGTTAGTATTTCAAATTGGGATTGTAGTCCTTCTAATTCTGGGCGCCATTCTTCTAGTGGTTTGATAACACTGAGTAATTCCTTATCACAAATATCATAATTGCACTCTTGAGCTGAATGTTTGGACGAAAAATATGCGACAGGTCTAAGTTCACTTCCAACCCATTGTCATAAAGTACCACCACATGCCCAATTACTTGCATCTACTTCCACAACGGTTTTTCTTGACCAATCAAAGACTGCGAGAGAAGGAGCTTTGCTAAATGCCTCCCGTAAACTTTGAAATGCAGACAAAAAAATAGAAGTCCAGGTCCAAACAGCATCTTTCTTAGTGAGGCCGTATAGAGGGTGTGCCAATTCAGAAAAATTGCGTATAAAACGGCAGTAAAAATTTGTAAACCCCAAGAATTGTTGGAGTTGTCGTTTTGAAGTTGGAGGTTCCCATTCTGGTATAGCTTTGAATTTCTCCTGATCCATCTCAACACATCCAGGTGTAATAATAAGACCAAGGTATTTAGTCTTTTTGGTATGGAAGTCACGTTTATCTATATCAATTTGAAGCCCTGCGGCGCGAAGCCATTTCAGTACCTCTCTAACATGCTTGACATGTGCCTCTATAGTATTTGAAAAAAAATTTGATATTGTTGGTAAAACACGAAGTAATACAAATTGAGTGCCGTCACGAAGTCGGTGAATAATCTCAATTAACTGGTATCTCAAAATACATAAAACTTTGTCTCTCCTTCTTCCTCTCCATCTCCCCTTCCTTCCTCTACTCCAAGCGCCTCGCTAATGAGCTAAATCAGACCCCTGTCAGTGTCCTAACAACAACCTGAATACCGCAAATACATATAACAATTTACGCTACCAAAATATGATACTTTTACCAACAGATATCATCAAGGTAGGCTGTGGCATATTTATCTAATACATCGTATAATATATGTTGTTATTTATGCGACAGTGGAGTTAAGAGTATACTGCATACCAGCTATATATTCAGCTGCGTGTGGATACTTGCTCTCGAAATCAGATTCCTTATAATATAAATATATATATAATTTATTGTGTGTATTATAACTACAACTATTGGTGCTCCTTTTCTTGTTCTTACAATTATCTACACACTTTACAATTACGGAAAGTGTGGAATTCTAAGCGAGACACGTGATACAATTACAGATTTATCGCATGACTTTCAACATCCCCCTTCAGGTGATACCCATACATAGGCATATTAGATCAATGTAAGCGGGTCACGTACTATAGGTAGTCATATTGAGCATTTTCAGGAATTGCCTGTGCTTGTCGAAGGTCAGCCCTTTCGTCAATCCATCAGCAGCCATCTCTTTGGTGGCAATGTACTCCAATTCAACCTCTTTTCGTTCCAATCGTTCACGAATGTAAAAGTATTTCGTGGCAATGTGCTTGGTCCGGTTGTGGAATACAGGATTTTCAGCTAACTTTAGGCTCCCTTGATTATCTCCGTAAATTTTGATCTTTTTGGCATCTTCTCCTTTGTAGCCAAGTTGATTTAGCAACATGCGTAACCAAGAGGCTTCCATGCTTGCTTTACCCAAGGCATAGAATTCTGCTTCGGTAGTGGACTGAGCTACACTTTCAAAGCGTTTGGACGCGGCTGAAATAACGCCTCCGCCAAAGAAAAATACATATCCCCAAGTTGATTTTCGGGTTGAATGGCATCCCGCAAAATCAGAGTCAGCCATACCGTAAAGCTTGCAGCAATCAATTCCCCCGAGTTTAATACCAAGGTTCATAGTGCCCTTGAGGTATTGGAAGACACGTTTAGCCGCCCTTAGGTGCTGAGGAGATAGGTTATGGTTAAATCTGGATAGAAGGCCACAGGTCCATAGTATATCCGGTCTGGTCTTACTTGCCAGATACATAACTGATCCTACAATAGACTGATAGAGAGTGATGTCTTTCTTCGGTGCCACCTCATCATACGGAATCATGTTGATCATAGCGCCAGGCTCGAAATGGGTGGATACTGGGTGACAATCTTCCATTCCAAATCGTTTCAGCAATTTTTTAGTGTAGGCATCTTGACAGAGTATAATCTGATCTTTTTTCCAGTCTCTGACAATCCTAACTCCAAGATAATAGGCTGCTGGACCCATATCTTCTGTCTCGAATAGGCCGAGTAGCCGTTTCTTCATCTTGCCGAATTCAACACCTTGTTTTCCTATCAAGAGTATGTCGTCTACGTAGGTCACAATTATGAACCCTGTGATTTCATGTACATATGTTCCTGGATCGGCTGTTAGTGGCTTAAATCCCAACGTTGAAAGTTGTTTAGCCAGTAATTGTTGCCAAAGCCTAGGGGCTTGCTTTAGGCCATACATTCCACGAAGTAGTTTCCCGACGTGATCACTGTTGGGGATTTTTTCCCAGAAAGGTGGTAGCATTACATAGACCTCTTTATCCATGTCATTATTCAGAAATGCTGTAATGACATCCATTTGATCCATCTCGAGACCATGAAGAGCTGCTAAAGCTACAGCTACTTTCCATGTCTCAGAGCGAGCTACGCCAGCAAATGTTTCCTCATAGTCGACACCATACTTCTGTTCAAATCCTCGAACGCAGCATCTGACCTTGTACTTGAGGACTTTGCCTTCCTTATCACGCTTGGTTTTAAATACCAATTTGACTGACAAAAGTCGTTGACCAGCTGGTATATCCTTCTTTTGAGCTAGTGCCCAAGTTTTCTTTTGTAGAAGAGACTCATATTCTTGGCGAATGGCAAGCCGCCACTCGTTAGCGTTCTTACTCGCCAAGGCTTCTTCAATGGTTTCAGGGTTGTCGGATATATCCCTCCCTGCAATGAACGCGGCTGCCGCAGATGGATTGTCATTGGCTAGTTCTGACTTAAATTTAGCCGCACGCGATCGTGTCATTCGAGGTTCAGTAGGCGCCTCGTACACTTTAGTTTTTCTGGACTTGTCTAGACAAATCGTTTTCTCCTCTTGGAAACACTCGTTAGCTTCATGCATTGAATCTAAGTTAGTTGCGTTTGTTGGCATAGGCATTTCAACGGTGTCCTCTGGCTTGCTGACAATTCCTTCATCGGTGTCAACATTATTGGTCACTTCCTTCTGTAGGGAACCAAGGTTTTCATGAATTATTTCTAGAGGGGGTTTGGTCTGAGGTCGACTTGACTCGTCGCTCTGATATAAAGTTTCTCCACAAGTTCCCGACGAGTTCTGCTGAGATGTAGATTCAGAAGAAATTCGAGTATCCCCCTCGATGGAAGTTCCAATCTCCTCTAAGAGTGCATCTGAAATGTAACCGTGCTCATCAAACCGGACATGAGAAGATCTTATAATCTTCTTCCCGCTTCTCGATGGCACGTAAAGCCGATAGATGCTATTCCCTTCATATCCAACCAATATACCAGCCTCAGCTCTCAGGGCTAGTTTGGCTGCGTGAGGTCTTTTTTCTTTTGGAATTTGAACATATGCCTTGCATCCAAGCACTCTAAGATGGGCTATGGATGGTTTATTGTCGTCTGTGGGGTGGATATGATCCATGAACATTTCAAATGGTGTTTTGTCAAACACACGATTTGCTGTTCGATTTGTGATATGCGTGACGGCGCGTATTAATTCTGGCCAAAGGAATTCAGGTATAGCCTGATCCACCATGACGGTTCGCAGCTTATCAAGTATCACGCGGTTGGATCTTTCACTGCCCCCATTTTGATACGACGAGTACGGCGTTGTTACTTCAAGGTGAGTACCCAACTCTGTCATTAGATTACTCAATTTAGAGCCTCCGAACTCCAATCCTCCGTCTAGAATAAACTTCTTAATTGTACGATCATATTGAGTTCTTGTTTCAACGGCGAAGTTCTTGACATTTTCGAAGGCTCCTCTCTTCTCTGGATGAGTTATAACCCATCTCATGTTGGTGGCTAACTCAGTAAAAATGGTGGCATACTTTTGATTCATAATTCCTTCAGGAATCACTTTTATCACGTCAATACCCACTGCATCAAAGATTTTCTTAGGCTTGGCTCTAGCCTCTTTGCTGACACGACGAATTGGCTTACTCAATTCACATGCCTCGCACAACTCACCAGGACGGACGTTAGACTTGTCCATGCTGTCCGCGTACTTCATTCCATGGGTGAGCTGACTAGTCTTTCTGACATTTTCAATACTAATGTGTCCGAGGCGACGATGCATTAGCTTAATATCGGGTTTTATATCTGAAAGCCCCGCTGGGTATGCAACGTTCGCGTACTCGTCAACTGCTTCTTTTATAAGACAGCGTGCATCAGTATATAATAGAATGGACTCTTTTGACGTCTTCACATATCCATCATGGATTGTGCAGCCCGCTCTGAGTAATTTCTTTCCACTGACTAGATTAGTGGGAAAGCCTGGGACGAAAAGACATTTTTTCAATTCTATAACTTGATGTCTTCCTCCTTCCAATGCAACAATCAGTTGCACTGTTCCATGACCTTTAGGTGTGACGCTTCCTCCGCCACATTGTATTGGCCTCAAGCCAACCTCCTCCTCATAGTGAGTGAATCTGTCCAGAGAGTTGGCTATATGCTCATCTGACCCCGTATCGTTAAGCCAACGGTCGTTCCAGTGAGTTTTTCGTATTGCGTAGGTGGAGGGGCTCTGACCATCCGAGCAACTGCTAAGCGCGACGTGGCTAAAGGCGCTAAATGCGGGTATTCCAAAGTTTGAAGTCGGATTGTTATCTGTATCATCATCTTGGATTTCTTTAGACTTTCCTTTGCCTTTTGCGTCGCGTCTCTTAAGCTTGTCGGTATTTTTCTGGTTCAGATAATTTTGACGTGTAAGCCATTTTTTCCCATTTTTAGCCTCCCAATCCTGACGAAGCGATTTATTGTGCTCATAGCACTTGCCATTATTGCAATATTGGCAATTGAATTTATTGCCGCCTTCATTAGCCTTCCCTCTTCCCTTCGCCATCATAGTAGTGCTAGAGGAGCATGTCTCGAAATTGCGTGCCTCATCTAGGAGATCAGCAATTAAATAGTCGAGTGAGGGAGCTACGGCGGTGTTTCGAGCCTGGGATCTCTGTCTCTCGGCCCAAACTGGAAACTTTCTAGCCACTCCGGCGATAAAGAACATTCCATTCCATCTCTCTGGTATAGAATCAGAGAGTGAGGAGATCTTTTCGACCCTTTTGGTGAACTCAGAAACATAGTGGTTGAGGTCGATGAAGTCTTCAAATCTTATATTCGACCAATCAATTATGGCTCGATACTCTAGATTCCAACCTTTTCCCTCAAACCGTTCTTGCAGACTTGTCCACATTTGGAGAGCTGAAGTCTTGCCATCAATCATGCCGTGAATATTTGGGGCTGAGTTGATCATAATGGCTAGTTTCATCCTAGTATCTCCAGCGAGCCACTGCTTTCTCATTTCAAATGCCTCCTTGTTCGAAAATCTTTCTTTGATGGACACATGTGGGGGTTCTTCCACTTCATCACATATGTAGTCCTCCAAGTTGTTGGCTAGAGCAATGTTCTCCATATTGTTCTTCCATTGCTCGTAGTTTTCCTCCCCCTTCAACTTGAAATAAGGAGGCAACTGGAGTGTACCGACATTTCCCATAGCATTTGAGGAGGCCTTGGGTTGACTCCACACAGGCTTATTGCTTGACGTAAGCATCTCCTCAATCTTTGGAGCCATCTTGGAACTTTCGAAATCTTGGACAGACATTGCACCTTTTCGTATAATTAATTTAGGTTGAGGTTAAGAAATCTTTTGACCTATTAGCTTTTGCTACCGGGCTCATAACCTGTTGTTATTTATGCGACAGTGGAGTTAAGAGTATACTGCATACCAGCTATATATTCAGCTGCGTGTGGATACTTGCTCTCGAAATCAGATTCCTTATAATATAAATATATATATAATTTATTGTGTGTATTATAACTACAACTATTGGTGCTCCTTTTCTTGTTCTTACAATTATCTACACACTTTACAATTACGGAAAGTGTGGAATTCTAAGCGAGACACGTGATACAATTACAGATTTATCGCATGACTTTCAACAATATATTGTTAATATACAGTTGAAATGTCGCGGGCGCACCACTCAATCTGAAGGGTGTCACTAGTTGTTCGTAGAGGCCAAAACAGGTTATAAAGGCTGTCAGCCATTCGTGGCCTTCTGCTATCCTGATTCTATTCAAGGCTGAAACAATTTCAACTTTTGTAAATATTTTCGCTCCACAAATAATGTCCAGAGTTTCCTTGCTGAGTGGAAGGGGATATCGGTTTTTCATTGTGATATTATTTATACCACGAAAGTAATGACAAATACAAATGCCTCCTCCTGGTTTTTTTGGCTAGAAGAATTGGGCTTGCAATAGGCGAGGTTGATGGTCTTATCCATTCTTTACCCAATTGATCGTTCAACCAGCGTTTAATGACATGCAGCTCTGATGGAGAACAAGGACGTGCTCTAGATCTAGGAAATTTATGGTTTCCTGGTAAGAGCTCTATCTTATGATCATAAGAACGATGGGGAGGAAGATTGGTGGCCTCCTGGGGAAACGCTACATCTGCTATATCGTGATAAACTTTAGGGATTTTCATCTTTATTTCCTCCATAGAGGGAGGACGACGATTAGCCTTCTTAAAAAACTTAACTACATCTTCATCAGTGACTCTGCGTAGCTTTGTATTGTTAGTATCAAATATTAAATCTATAATTTCATGAAAATAATTGGGGAATCTGCTTTTCCACTCACGAAGATTTCCCTATCCTCAGAGTAATTTCTGGTATTCATC
This sequence comes from Blumeria graminis f. sp. triticale, assembly GCA_905067625.1. Taxonomy (NCBI): domain Eukaryota; kingdom Fungi; phylum Ascomycota; class Leotiomycetes; order Helotiales; family Erysiphaceae; genus Blumeria; species Blumeria graminis. The sequence goes on from LR898469.1 coordinate 1,715,921, forward strand.
CTCCACTAAGTCTAGAACCTTGATATTGGTTTCTCGCTCTTCCCCTAATTTTTCGAGTTCATCTGCCATAATTTGCATTGCCTGCACACCTTTTTGTCTTGAAAATCGAAAAATTCCTGGTGCTTTGAGAATGCAGATGTCATTACAATTCACTTCATCAAGGACTTCTAGCGAAGAATGTAGCATTTCATGCTTATTCTTAGTCGCTTGTTTGACCCGTTTACCAACAATATATTTGGCTTGAATTGGACTCGTCAATGCCAGTGTAGTTGGAAGCTCCGGTGCGTCTTTCTCGGGTACAGTGACATCTTCATGATCGATAACATCCTCAACATAAGGTGACTTATAATTTGAATTTCCGGGAATAAAGCAGTTACTTGTGCAAAATTCTTTGTCAAATTTAACTGACTTCAATTGCCAGTCAATGGAAGGATTATGACGCTCCAGCCATGGAAATCCCAGAATAACATCATGTTCGGGTCCTAGTGTGGTAACCAGGGCATCCACTTCATCGAAATGATTGCTTAATTCTAAGGAACCAGAAACACGATGTGTTATTAGCTCCGAAACACATCCGTCAGCTAAATAGAGAGGGCAAGGACGTGTAAGGGGTATAAGGGATAGTTTATTAGCAATTGCCCAAGCTTTTCTTACAAACATGAACTCGGTGCTACCAGTTTCGAGAAGTATAGACACTGAGAAAGAAATTTTGCGCTGTACTGTAGAGTGAAAGACTCCAGATAATGATATAGAGTTTTTGCCAACTTTATTTAAGATTATAGGCTTTCCAATAGTTGAATCCTGATGTATACATTTTCTCTATAAATCAACAAACTTTTGTACATTGACGCCCCGCACGCGACTTAATGCCGGGGCTCTCCACTTCCCTGACTCCAAGGAGCATTCCTATCAATTTGATATTTATTAACATGCCCATTTTCCGTTTCAACTTCTCCCAGAACTCGACCACTCTTGTGGCCTAGATTATTTACAGGGCTGCCAAGGCTATGTTGCTGTTCATATAGGGAATCGTAATTGTGGCCCCAGTTGTTTACTTCTTGCATACGTAAATGCGGAAAATTACTGGAATTAGTATTTCTAGTTCCACCTTGTCCTCTTGCATAGCCCGGCTGAGGATCTCTTCCACCTTGGCTCTGTCGACTAAATGAAGCAGAAAAATAGTTATATTGATTATCACCACTGAATGCTCCTTGTTGACTACTCCGATTATGGTTAAAATTACCTTGTTGACCTCCACAGTTACCGCAACTCAATTCCGCTGATGCCAACTCACGATTGGCAGTATCATGGCCCCTTTTACTTTTTCTTGCAATTTCGGAAGTACATTCCTTTGAATAGTGACCTCTTCCACCACATTGATTACATAAACCGTGATCCCTTCGATATTGCCATTCAGCCGGGGTCACAGTGACTCTAGTCAAGTGCATTTGATCCAAGTCCTTGGGATCACTTGTAGACATCATTTCGCTATTATGGGACTTAGAAAAATTCCCTCCACTTGGGTTTCCAAAGAAGCTGCTTTCGATATGGCGGTTTGACTCCTGATTTTTCCAAAATTGAGAAAAAATCTCTATCCATGCATATACGTCATCTTCGGAAGGCAGGGGAATATTATTTTTCGCCACTACTCGTAGAGGTTCTGAAACCTTACGCCTGAGATGATATACTCGCATAGAAGAACTGAGTTCTCGTTGATCTGCAAGTCTTTCAAATTCTGAAATGAATGATGGAAAGTCTTTCCATCTCCCAGTCATTCTCAGATCATTCAAATTTCTTCTGCTATAGAGCGTATGTCTCAGGGATGAGGGTTTGACAGTGTTCCACGGGGTGCGTTGTATAGCCTAGTAAAGATCTAGGTGGTAAGTGAAGATTATAAATGGGTCAAAGGGATGACAGGTCTTCTCTAGGAAGAGATGAATGGGCAACTAGTTGCAGTAGATGTTACACGCGGGTCTTGCTGATGAAGAACTGGGCAATGGATATATGGTCTTCCTGAAAAAGAGATGGGTGAACAAATGTATTGTAAAGGGTAAGTAAAGAAGACGTTGCGTGAGGAGTAAATCTCTCTCACGCCGAACTATTATATACAAGAGTAGAAGCCTTTGCCAACCGGAATTAATCGTAATCAGTTCTTGCCAATATCTTCGCATTAATGGCTGTGTTCTTGTCCTTCTCTTCATGACTCTCTTGCATATCCTTACATGATTTTTTACGACTAATTGTATAGTGGAAGCTATTATTAAATTGATGTCTTTAATTAACTACCCCTTCATATTATCACGAATTAAAATTAGTATTAAAATTCTAATTACGGATCCGTGAAAGTATGTCAGCTGTAAGATATTTTTTGTCGAGTTCTCGAAAAAGTTCTGCAGAAGTAGACCATGGCCAGCCTGATGGATCATTGGTACTTGAGAAAAATAAAGCAATTTTAGACTGCAGACGAGTATAAGCATCGCCTTTGAGCCAATTGATTGCATCGCAGATCTTCTTGAAGTCAGAATCAAAGTTCCCTCTGCTAGTATTCCACTTAGAGATTAGTTTAAGTTTCCAAGCAGTGTAATCATTGTGTCTTTTTACTACGTCTTTCTGATCACCCGAGAAAGGGTCTATGAATGGTTGCTTCTCCAGGTAAATCATACTTGGCGGAAATGATTGCGCCGGGTGTTGTTGGATGACAGAGGCTTGGGGAACTGTAAGAGCTACGAAAGGGGGTTTCTGTTCTTTAATTGGAACCCCGGATAATTGACTTTTGAGCAACGAAATTTCATTTTTCTGTTTGTTGTACACTGATCTTGGTTTTTGAACCTCGTCGTTTCTCTCCTCATTCGTCCTTTGTAAGGTATGTAGAGTTTGCCTCTGGCCCACACAGTGTCCATTAATAAGTCCGAAAAGTTCATGGAAAATATCTTTCACTTCTGCTGGGGCATTAGCCAATATAGAAAGGTCAACTTTCTTTTCAAAATTGACGTCAATAAAAATTTATTGCACTGCAGGGTACTAGATTATCACCTCCACTAAAGCTCTCCAGGCCCTCTCATGTCTATTGTCATGAGTGTATGAAGGAGCGGATTTAATGTTGCTGTCTTCTCCCCAAGGATTATCCATTTTATTTTTTTTATTTCTCGGTTTTATCTTGTCTCGGATTATGATATATATCTCGGTCTTTTCTCGGTCTCAGGTTAGTAGCAAAATCTCTGAATCTCTGAGTCTACCATAAGGCTTATTTTAAATCGCTACGCGCTATAATTATTCCTGGTAGCCTAAAATTTGATATGAAGCGCGTGCGAAGAAAGGTGCAACTAACTATCACGGGCTGGTGTTGTATAAATACTCGGATGTTCAGAATAGATAATTGTAGTTGCACAAGGAACAAAACTAATCTACAAACAGAGATCTAAATCTAACTATCCTTGCTTAGAGTTACGCCATAATTCTCACGTGATTACGCCCTAACTAGTTGCCCCTGTAACAAATGCCTCGTCCCTCCTAAATGACCAGTACCATGCCAATCTGTAGAAATACTCTCGCACACAGTACCCCGATCTGCTTAGAGTAAACTTTGTTGAAATCTAGACATGCCATACCGAACTGAACGCAGTGCGGAGTAGATAAAGACTACTCATCTTCGATTGCTACCAGTTTTGGTGAAGTCTCGGTTGGTAATGATCTCGGTGGCGTGAATGTTATTCCATCACGTAATCAGAACACAATGTTTCCACCTAAGCGAGGTAGAACATAGATAGACAATTAGATGTAGAAAAGACATTGTCACTTTTAACTACCTAAATTTAAGTTCAGTAAAATCAAAAAACCTCGCTGATCCTAACCTTTTATCTTTGATCTTCAAATCCACAATATCTTACGATTCGTACAGTATTGAATTGACGGTCAACCTTCACTTCTATCATTTCAGGTACCCCCTAGAACTTTAACAAACTTCACCCTGAAACTAATCAGGAAGGAGCCTTGGGTTAGTCATGAATTAGTCATAGAAAGAAACGTGGTCAGAGCTGAAATGGAAAACTTTTCTTATGTAGAGTGCCTCTGGAGAGGAGTCCTTTGATAGCGGTAGTTGGTATAGGTAATCTTAATATAATATAATGGTTAATTCGCCCTAAAGAAAATCTACAGTAGCTGTCGCTCTAAGATCGAGAAACAACGCAATCCCCATCCATGTGTTGAATCATGACGAGTCCGGCAGCCCAGATTGGAAACAAACAAAAACCTTCATACGAAATCCCGCATTACAAAAGAAAAACAAGAAGGGCAAGACTGAACACCTGTACACGGTGTCCTCTTCGAACCTGGGAGTGAAATATTCTCCCAGAGCCAAGTTCAGTCAGATTTCGCAATACCGAACAAGTTGGCCCACGAGGCAATGATTCAAATTACTCCACCATATCAATCTTTCACTCCCAACGAAGTCGAATCCTACCTAAGCCTCATCAAGTTTACAAATACGACCCAGTACATCCTCATTCCAATGACCATACCTCTTGTCGACTTTCTCTGGCCTCAGCTGGTCGCCAGATACACGTCCACGCCGATATTTATACCCGAAGGAGGAAACAGATCGTGGCGCACAAATTTGGGAGATAGTTCTTTGGGATGGGCGTGAGAGGATTCAGGTCAAGTTCACAAAATGATGCGAAGGATGGATACAGTCTCAACGGGCGTGGAATTTCGAATTTTGGCAAAGAATTTTTACAAATTGAGCTTTGTGCGTGCCAAGGCTTCGGTTGCGCAAGTGCAGGCGACACTATAAACACAAGCTGACGATGGAAGGTGTTGTGATACGCCTTCTGTTAGTGTTCTCTGGTATAGTTTGAATAGCTCGGGCATCTACTTCACTTGGGAAGGAGACATCTCAGATTACATTACGCGCGGAGAAAAGTTGATGGATGATGGATGCATGTCTGCATAACTCAGGATTTTTGAGACGTTCCCCTGGGTGGGTATTGACGGATGAGGGTTGACTTGGGGTGAAGAAAAAGCTACCATAACTTCGCAGAGGTACTTGCAAATGAAATCCGAGGCATGAGTGCTCCTCTTGTAAATTGAGTCATCTATTATAAACTTCTCTGATATTGTGTCATAGCAAGATAGCTGCATACGCAATTAAAATCTGATGCAAAAATAAAAATGAGTCATATTCGCTTACACAAACATTCGACCCTCCTCCGTAAGTACCCACCAAAGGGACGTTTTAAAACCTTTAGTTATCCAGACATGCCTCCATTATCTTTCAACCTTTCTCCGTGCGAAATATGGTCTGAGGCGTCTCCTTCCCAAGTGGAGTAGGTGTCCAAGCTATCCAGACTCTACTTGGCAGACCGGCCAAGACGATGTACCACCGCACCATCCAACCATGGCGATGTTTATAGTGTTGCCTACACTTGCGCAACCGAAGCCTTGGCACGCACAAAGCTCAATTTGTAAAAATTCTTTGCCAAAATTCGAAATTCCACGCCCGTTGAGACTGTATCCATCCTTCGCATCATTTTGTGAACTTGACCTGAATCCTCTCACGCCCATCCCAAAGAACTATCTCCCAAATTTGTGCGCCACGATCTGTTTCCTCCTTCGGGTATAAATATCGGCGTGGACGTGTATCTGGCGACCAGCTGAGGCCAGAGAAAGTCGACAAGAGGTATGGTCATTGGAATGAGGATGTACTGGGTCGTATTTGTAAACTTGATGAGGCTTAGGTAGGATTCGACTTCGTTGGGAGTGAAAGATTGATATGGTGGAGTAATTTGAATCATTGCCTCGTGGGCCAACTTGTTCGGTATTGCGAAATCTGACTGAACTTGGCTCTGGGAGAATATTTCACTCCCAGGTTCGAAGAGGACACCGTGTACAGGTGTTCAGTCTTGCCCTTTAAAGCCAACACTTGATGTGGCGTGATGTGATGTTTTATTGTGTTCCCCCCGCCTTGACCTAAACTATCCTAGTCTACAAAGAGTTATTCCCCCCGTAAGTCTGGTACAATCAGACCCCTGTTAAGATAACGTAATCGGGCCGTGAAAAATATCGTCATACAGAGGATATCGTTTAAAAGGATATGATTATCTAATCCAGCTATCTAGGCTACTTTTTACCTTTGATGCCTCTTTGATGCTCCCACTTGCCGTCTTTAATCGCTCTAATACCCTCAAGGTCAGGCCAGTTTCCAGCTCTTTTGTCATTTTTATTTAATTTTTATTCATAGTGTATTCAGCTATCTAGCTATGACACATCTGATTATTTTATATCTAAATACAAATATTTAATTCCGCATTTTCTCTACTTATCTTCTAGTCTCCTCCCCTTCAGTCAGCTTTGGATGCACTCATGCATCCTGTTTCTTGAAGGAAGTGGAGCGTTGCTTCTTTTCCAATTTTTGTATTAAACAATATCTCTAATCTCAATGGCAATATGCCTTTAAAGGCTTCCTTTCTTTCAGTCTTAAACTTACTACGATAAAGAAGTAGGTGTTGAACAGACTGTTTTCCCTTCCAACAAAAGTTGCAAGAGTTATCCCTTACTTTTGTAATTCGAAATAAATGGGCCCTGGCATTTCCGATCCCTGTTCTCGCTTGTATAAATGAAGATTGTGTCATTCTACTGTCATGACTGAAGTTGTATGATCTCATTTTTATGACAGGTGATCTTTTCCTGTCTTGCGCTTGATAGAGCCTTCCCAGTCCTTTAGCCCTTTTACCCTCTTCTTGTCTCAAGACTTGTGTCTCCCTGTCATTTTGCCTGGCTTTGAGAGTCATTTCCTTTGCCTTCTACTTAAGGTAAGCAATAGTTGTGAATTTATCTCTTTTATTGAAAATTTTCTTGGCTCCACCTCTTGCCAGATTGTCAGCTAGCTCATTCCCAGCAATACCTTCATGGCCTGGACACCAGTGTAGATGAATTTGATATTTATGGCTTTTTATCCTTATTTGATGTGAGATAAAGTTTCCAGCTTGCTGTCGTAGCGCAGTAGTACTTGTAGCTTCGTCGAGATCCGCAAAGGTCTTGTTTAAAGATCCGGAGACTGTGGACTGGCTTACTCGATGGCCGTACTCAGTGAAGAACCACTCCATGCACTGTTTTTGTGTTGGTTTTGGGGCCTGGCGGTGCGCCAATCGTCGCAGAGCACGTCCCTGCTCTACATAAATTCCCTTTTTTGGCGGCATTATTAGCACGAATCTAACAAAAAATACCCTGGTCAAGACGATATTCAGAGGTTGAAGAACGATAATCGTGTAATCGGTAAATGTATGGGAACGTAGTCCGCTTCCAGAAAGTATATCGTATAAACGGCAATATCGTCTTAGCCAGGATCGCCTTAACAGGGGTCTGACTGTAGATATATATTCTCTGCTGGATAAACCAAAAGTGACTCACTGGAAAAGCTCATTTCTCTGTAACATAATTGCTTAGTCAAGCGCTAGAAAGTATGTTATCGGCTCCATAAAATGCTGATCCCCCAAGGGCGCTAGCACGTGCTGCGCGCATGCACGACATTAAGTACTACAAGGTTAGGGCGAGGATGTTTCACCTTTCCTCACAACTCATAGACTATTGTTTCCGTTGGACTCTTTTCTGGCTCAGGCCACACCTTGTAGAGTGCTCCTATCCTCTTTTGTTACATGTAGGATTATTGACATATTTCCCGAGATGAATAGCCATTCAGCTCAGTACTTAGCCGTTGAATTCAGCCACCTTTTTCACGGAAACTTCCACCCAAGAAATGAAAATGGTAGCAATGGAAACTGCCTGCACGAGAAAAAGTCTCATAAAACCCGCAGTCCTAGCCAGACGAGGCCTAGACACTGGGGCCATGAGTTGCGCATATCCATCTATATCTCCCTTCTTTGTAACAGTCGAGGTCGACTTTATCCAATCCACCATCTCCGTATCGGGTGCTGGGTACGCTCCGGAAACTCATAGGATGGCATCTCCTCCATGATCAAGTGTTGGTGATGAGTAGGGCTCCGACTCTACCATCTGATCTGATCGTGGTTAGCTTCATGATAATGGTGATAGGGGAATGTGTTGAAAGATGAAGACAATATAGACTGCGAGAGCGATTGGGAATCCTCGTCAAAGTGAGGACTTTGTTACTCAATCTCGGCTCTGCAGGCTCTACAGTGAGAGCTGGAGGTTCGTGGGGGACACCACTGACAGATGTAGAGTATCGTCCACCGATAGCTATAAGGTTCCTCCTGCACCTCACAAAGCCTCTCTGGAAACAATTCTTCCATAGACTAGAAACAAACAATGTGTGTAAAAATTAGTTGTTTCTGATTGCTGTAATTTTTTCATTCAGTTACGGTATCAATTTGTATAGGCAGTACCTACTGGAATGTTTGAATTGTCCCCGTTTGACCCCACTCTCCAATGCAGGTATCTCACACCTGTGTAGTTAAACTCACCGCCATTATGTTGGTCGAGTGTGCCCTTTCTTCGATTAGTTTGTCTGGTTATCTATATTACTACTCCCCGCCTTATCGCTGAAATTTATCTCTCTATCAAAAGCAGATTCCTCGAAATAAGCACGTTCCATTGCACAAGCCCAGTGGCTATAGAAAGTTTTACACTTTCGCATTATTAATAGCCATGAAGAGCTTAATTCAGTATTTAACTTGCAAATAGGATGTTTGTAATTTTCTTCGAGGTCAAGAATCCCACCAATGGATAGCATCAGTCTTTAATTCTCAAACATCCGCATAGAATTATTCAATTTATACACGTTAATCCTCAGACTGTTTGAAAGCTGTTGCGGTTTGGACAGATTGATTTCCCAGTTTTGACCCTTGTCCATAGGATTCATAATAAGGCTACCTTCCACAGTATACCTACACGTCTCATGTTTCCAATACGTTACAATCGTTGCCAAAGATAATACAATTATTCACCACTTACTATGGCGACCGTTCAACCCGGGCAAAGATCTCTGGCCATCGAAATTCCAATGGGACTTGAGAGAACCGTCCTCCCACGCATCTCAGCTCTCTTCCTCATATATTTCGATATAAAGGCAGGATATACAATTGCATGGAAACGATCACTATCTAATGTCCAGCTCGAGGGCGTGGTCGAGTACAAAAGTCTTCCATCTGGACTACACTTAGTCAAGGAAGACTTAATATACTTTGTACATGATAATTATGCTGGACTTAGCGCTTTCATCAATATACCAGCGGGCGAAGAGATGAGAAACTCTCGAATGATTGCCGTAGGAATTATGGTTCCACTCATCTGTGGAAGACTCGGGAGAAGTTGGAAGCACTCCGAAAATTTAAAGAAAATGGCAAGGTTGTAACTCATGATCTAGAAATCCATTAAATCACTAATTTTCTGGATCCAGCGAGTTGATACACGATACCAGCAAGACAAAGGTACTCGAAGATTATTGGGAACAGCACAAAGAACTTAACTTATCCATCCAATTCGATCATGAGTCTCTACTTGATACACCATCTAACCCGGAATTCAAATCCCTGCCTAGCTCTCCATCGAAACCAAGAATCCAAAAGCGGAATTTGTCAACATCAGATGCTCCTAGCTGTGTACCCTCTCAAGACACATTACCTGAAAATCACCCAGCATCAAGCATATCGGGCCTCTTAGAAAAGTTTGGACCTCTAATATTCCCAGTTTATCGTGCGGCGCTCCTGAGACAGAGAATACTAATTACTACAACAGTTCCAATCCAGGAGGTCTGCAAATATGGTTGGTTTAAGCTCCGTCTTTCTCAGGAATACTAACGAAATGGAAGTATACGACATTTCCATCCTCTCCAATATTCCCCTCGCCGTGCGTCATTTATTAGCGCCTCAAGCCCCTCCCCAGAGACTGCGCTCGCTCTTTTCGATTGGAATTCACGATATACCGTTTCTGGAGGAAGATCTAAGGATGTCAAAGCTAAATCACATCAACACAGAGTCCAACTATTCAGAAATACGAGGGATTATGGGTAGTGGGTGGATTGCCTGCACCACTGATAAAGTCTTAGCCACGAAAAATACTCTTTACGACGTTCTCATCACCATGCCGTCAAAACACCAAGATGACAGCGACATGTTGTGGCCCAAACTTCAAACGTCTCAGGGGATTGAAATAAAAGCCAGTCAACGTGACCTTAACCGATACAAGTCTCTCAGATGGGGATTGACACGACACATTTCTCAACCTCCTACACCCAACCCCAAAGATCTTCCCAGCACTAATACAGCAGAAGTAGTTGGTAAGCCATCCCTGAAGGATGCTACATTATCTGTACCAGCAAGGAATTCTTCGATAAGCCTCCAAAATACCGACAGTATCATCGAACCAATCACTTGGTCGGCGCTGGCTTATTCAAGCTTTGTGTGGTGGGCTTCTGCAAGTGAACAATATCTATGGCTCCAGGAAGAATCTGAAGCAGATTCGCTTCTCCTGTCTAACCTTTCCACCTCCAATCAGACATTTTCGCATCCTCAGCTTTCCCCGACCCAGAAATCCCCTGGAAAATCCATGTTTCCACACGATAAATCAGCACGGGTCGAGACAGCTATCATCGCCTACTTTAATAGTCTCACGACCCAGACTATTTGCCTTCTCAACAATCTTTCGGACACAGGGGAGCTAGATGATGAGCAATACGATGAGAGCAATCCCCTTCAACCTACATCGGGTAGCTGCGAGGATCACTCTGGACCAGTCATAGATGTAAATTGTGCTGATATTGCCCGATTGGGCCTGGATGTGTGGTCGACAGCAGATCATGACTTTGTAGCAGAGCTGACCCAAAAATATCTTGGGCGCACAGCTTCGGTGATAGGACCATTTATCGAAGTGTGTGGTATCAAGGTTTGTTGATACAAGTTTATTTGGGGCAATTTCCATGTTCCTTACTATGGTTTGATCATTTATGTCAAGAGTCAGCCCAAGGAGTTGGATGCTTATGCTGGGTCGGTCTCACTACTTTTTACCGGAGTTAACTTGTAATAAACCTGAATTTTCTTTTCATAAGGATATATGCCATAATTATCTCACAATTTAAAGTTTACATGGACTTGATCTATATAGTCCAAACTCAATACGCCTGCCAACTTCTATTGGTAATACATCGTATTTATGATTGAGGAACGAGAGCACGTGATAAGCACACTACTCGCCATCAGTATCTGTGTCCGTCTCACTCGCACCGTTTTCAGCTTCATTTACATCCCCGTCAGTATCGCTCTCGTCGTCGCTTGAATCCTTGGCAGCTGATTTCTTCTTTGATGCTGTACCGGTGCCTCCGGTCTTAAGCGCTTGCATTTGGCCAGCGATAGAATCTGCCGAACGAGTTAGTTTGTTATTGACTTGAAAAAAAATCAGATCTTACCTTCGTCTGGTTCGCTTATATCATCCTCAATTTTGATCTCGACCGCCTTGCTTGCTTCTTCAACAACGAGGGTGATCTCCATTTTCGTGTCAAAGCCAATGTAGGAATCACAAACTAGATGCATCACAAACGTGTAATGCCCAGCTTGCGGCGGGGCCTGAAATTGGGCTTTCACTGTCTGTACATTAAAAGTAGGCTTTCCTTGTTGATCGAATATGGGCTTTTCAAATGCAGTGAATGTAAAAGGAGGGACAGCAATCTTCCCCTGCTTACTATCAGCGAGAAAAACGTGCCATCGAGGTGAGTAGTCGCGAGCAAAGTATGGAGAATGGGCAAGTGGGGGCTGGAAAGGCTTTTGTTTTTTACTAGACCTGCCTCCGGCACCGGTCTTGTTTCGACCAAGTATTGCATCGACATCACCTTCCTCTGGATCAACATCCTCAAGGTCACAATCCTCAACTTTAGGAATGTGAGACGTGCCGGGTGGTATAAATCGACCTTTTAATACCAATGAAATCAAAGAGTTCGTAGTAATAAACTTCTCTCCTGGAACCTTGAAGAAAGCCTTCTCAACCTGTAGCCTTGGTAGTTGTCTGGCTACAGAGACGGCAATTTTATATTGTGCTTCAGTTAAGAGTCCTTTGCCGATGGATTGCTTTCGTCGGATGGACCCAGGAATTTTCATATACTCCTGAATAGTAAGATGATTCTTAGAGTTTCCCTCGATAATTCCAGCAATTTTGGAAGTAAAATATGGAAGTTGAAGAAGAGGAGAACCTCCTGGTGGCACGGCTTGCAATAGATTTTGAGAGGTGAAATACGACTGAAGTACCGGGGCAGTTGAACCAAAGGCGAATGCAATAGCCGAGAAGGACCTGTTCAGAGCTAGAGCGATTGGGGCAGCTTCTAACTTTAGCCGATCGAGCGACACATCATTAAGATCTATGCGCCCAAGGTATGCCCAGAGGAGCCCAAGGGATTCCCGTCGAACGCTATTTTCAAGAGACTGTAGGTTTTCCTGGTCTTTTTGACACATACCACAAGGTGAATTGTCCAGCAAATCTGGACTAGATGTTTCCAGAATTTTAGCTTCAATCTTTTTAATGTCTGACTCTTTTGATTGTCCCGATAGCATTTTCTGAAATTCTACGCCTGTAGTTAGGGCGCTAAGAATGCCGCTTTGGGTGATATCATCTTTATATTCTAGAAAGAGGTTGTTGGCGCTCTTGACCAGGACGTCTTCTTTTGACATGCTTTGGGTCCCATACCACCATGATCCGACAAGGTAAGGTAGTAAAACCCCTAATAAAAGTGCGTAGACTAGGAGAACGTATTTACCATTGCCGTCAGTGATTAAAATATTCGGCAGAGCGATTCCGATGCTAAAGCTTTGTTTGCCGTCGGGATGACCAAACTGAATGTAGTTATTTCGTATTTCTTCGTTTGTAAGCGCTTTGTAGGCTTTGGTAAGCTCTACAAAATGATCACTTAGCGATTGGGCTGTCTGATTTTTGGCCGGATCTGGTCGAATTTTATCCGGGTGAAATTTGAGAGACATGCGCTTAAAATGTGATTTGATCTCCTTTGCAGAAGCGGACTATATCTCTTGAGTTAATAGGAGTCTATGTATGACACGGGTTATTCTTCACCTCTGATATACCAAGAATGTCATATGGATTCCAGATTTTTGTAACGGATCGAGCCGTGACCATAATTAGGTACGTCATCGCAAACATGGTAAACCATCCTATTACTACTGTACATATTCGCTTGAGCTTTAGCTCCCGTCTTTTTTGCGCCTTCAGTAGTGAGTCAATGATATCTGCTTGATCAGGCCGGAATTCCGAAGTGATTTTGGGTGCGATTGCTCTTGGATTCGTGCTTGGTTTGAGTAACGAGTACGTCAAAGGAATGGTGATTATTCCAGCCATGGTGAGGAAGAAGAACGGAAAGAATTGACACTAATATTATTTAGAATTGCGGCCATTGAGTTTTGCGTAGAGTCTCTTACCTCATCGTCATATGAGTAGTCCGTTCCACTCATCTTGATCGTTGTTTGGTCTATTCAAGACCAGAGTCCTGATTCTTACCAGTTTGGAAGGATGTGTGTAGTTTAGGTGGTAGAAGTAAAGTGGTCACTATTATTTGCGGTATTAAAAGTAGCTTCGCCGATAATCAGTCATCTTGTTGCTACTTGAGGACTTGGACTTGAAATTATTAATGGGTGGCACTTGGAATGTATTATGTGTACTTTCCCGGTGACAGGGGTATGCGACGATATGAGCGTTTTAGATTGAGGGAACAACCAAATTCCGGCGATTTCAAGTTTACGAGTTCGAATGCACCGATCCAAGTGATTTGGGTAAATAGTTGCTAGTCATACCATATGATGAAGTTCCACTATGATTAAATTATTTCACTACATATTGGAAATTTTCTCAACCTACATGTAATACACATGATGGTTAAAATGTCCTGACAAATTGCAAGGAATAAGCTCAAAATTGAAGATACCTTCCCTCTGCCAAAATCCCTTGGAGTAGTTAATCTTAACTTAGATCCTACTATCTTACTGCAACGAGTTGCAACTTCACTACAGCCTGCATCACAATGTTCAATTCTATGAGAATTTGTAAGTAACATTAAGATGGGATGGAAGACGGAAGGGTGACTAACGAGAGTATTTACACTCTCAAGAATAAACGTCAGCTTTTAGGTATAGAAGACAAGCATATCATTTTTAAACCTGGACTGAGAATGCTCGAAGTGTGACAAATCAAATCAGCTCTTAAGTGAAATACAAATGTTCCACATCTCACTTGATCAAATTTGCACTTGTTTCGATAATCCAACCAGGGTTTTATGTCTCGTATTTTCTGGTTCAATTAGATGATGAAAGTGTTGCTGCTATGGTTTGCGGAGACAGTAGGCAATCAAACTAGTAGCGAGAGAAAGTACGGGGTAAGTTTCAACAGACTACATGTTGCGGAATACCTAGCTCAAGATGTGAGTATACAACCTGCTAGTGAGGATCGATTGATATTTCACCACATCAGCCTTTAGGTAGCAACAGCAGCGTCGTATACTGCTAACAAGCATATCTACATCCTTAAAGCATTTGCTGGGAAGTTTCCTCACTGCTAAAGCCCTTGATGGGGACAAAAGGGAGAGTAGCATGTGAAGCGTTGAATTGGCGTCTCATGATTGCTCATGTCGCGTGAAACAGTTATTACAGAAAACTCCTAAAATGGAGCGCAACTCGCATTACCAGAGGAACTTTAAACCTCAACCTTTGTCGCTATTAGATTTGGCGCAACATGGGCTTCAACTCTGACTGCGGCAAGAAACGAACGATGTGAGCAGAATAATGAAGTCTGGTTCCGAGGCGACGGCGTGCAGATCCTACATAGTGGATCAAGAGTTGTATCTTTGTGGCCATGGATGCGCTATGCCAGTAATGTTTGTTACAGTTGATGCCAGAGTTACACCCTCATTGCCTGCCACCGGAATGTCATCCACAGGAAAGACATGACCGTTGTCCACTTTAAAGGACACGCATGTGGTCCAACGAAATTTTCGACGCAGAAACATTATAGAATATATACTAAGCTGCATCGAAACACATAAAACTGACCTGGATGTAGGATATCCCGCTGCCCCGGCGCACGCAAACGTGGATTAAAATACCAAGCTAAGAATACCGCTTGTAATTATGCTCTAGCATTTAATTATGGGATTTCCAGCGCTGGAAAATAGATACCATCTAAATCCTACATAGACTTGGCACGAGCGCGGCCCTGTCGGTTTGAGTTCACTGTCACAGATGGGACATTTACCTAGTCCACTGCGTATTCAACCTGGTCTTGGACGGAAAATTAAGAATAACGAAATAATAATAGTAAATTACGTGGTCCCACCGAAATGACTATCCACTCTGGACTTCATTCATGTCTTGAATCGTGTAGAACCCTAGCGTTCAGCCCTGGAATAGATCACGAAGACCCACACGCTCGTTTTCGATGTCTAATGCCACATTGCAATCAGAGCTGAGGCGTAGATATGGTTATGGTGCGGGAGAAATTACCCCATGGATTAGTAATCTAAGACTTTCGTCTAAGATAGATTCTAATTTACAACTCCTCTCGTCCTCGATCATGGCGATACTTACACGGTGTCAATGACTTTGGTATTTTTTAATTATGGTATGTCCAGTTATGTACTTACGATGTAGGGGGACTTTTCTCAACACCTGTCAGTGGTGTCCCCTACGAACCTCCAGCTCTCACTGTAGAGCCTGCAGAGCCGAGATTGAGTAACAAAGTCCTCACTTTGACGAGGATTCCCAATCGCTCTCGCAGTCTATATTGTCTTCATCTTTCAACACATTCCCCTATCACCATTATCATGAAGCTAACCACGATCAGATCAGATGGTAGAGTCGGAGCCCTACTCATCACCAACACTTGATCATGGAGGAGATGCCATCCTATGAGTTTCCGGAGCGTACCCAGCACCCGATACGGAGATGGTGGATTGGATAAAGTCGACCTCGACTGTTACAAAGAAGGGAGATATAGATGGATATGCGCAACTCATGGCCCCAGTGTCTAGGCTTCGTCTGGCTAGGACTGCGGGTTTTATGAGACTTTTTCTCGTGCAGGCAGTTTCCATTGCTACCATTTTCATTTCTTGGGTGGAAGTTTCCGTGAAAAAGGTGGCTGAATTCAACGGCTAAGTACTGAGCTGAATGGCTATTCATCTCGGGAAATATGTCAATAATCCTACATGTAACAAAAGAGGATAGGAGCACTCTACAAGGTGTGGCCTGGGTCAGAGAGGAGCCCAATGTGCTAGATAGTCGATGACTCAAGTAGTACAATAAACAGACCTCTCTCTCTCTATTTACGATGTATATTTAGACATAACTAAAAAAACCTGATATCCACCAAACTACATCCCACCCTTTACCTCCACGTCGACTATCACCGATGTTTAAATGCTCAAGATAAATATCTGAAATGCATTTATGGTCGAAATAAATGTCGCCGACATTTTCAATGCCCACGCGCATGGCTAGGTTGGAGAAGCTACGAGAAAGCGGTCCCGCCTGGGGCCAGGGAAATGATATGGAGAAGGGATGGCAGGAGTTTTTCCAATTCCTAACATCAGGCCGACGTTACAGTCTAGCGAAGAATGAACAGGGTGGAAGATTATCATGCCGGGACTGTTTTCAACTCGACATGCGATGTGTCTGGGAGGTAGGGATGGGTGACAGGGCGCCGTAACTCAGGCATTTATTGTACATTCTTTTTTATATCGTCGCTTCTAGCTCTATTGCCAGTCGTGTAGGCGGCAACTAGCTTTCAGGGCCCACAAACCCATGTCACGTCTAAAAAGTTGTCGGGTCCGTCCTGCCACGTCATGGATATCAAGTTCAAACTGCATCTCAGTAGTGTGGACTGTCCTAATCCCTTTCATCTACTAATATGCATCTGGATGTGTCCGAACACCTGAAAACCCTCACTTTTTTCCTCATTGAATTTTCGAGAGTATGCGCGTCTGTCCCCACCCATCCTCACAACCTCTGCCCTCAGCGCCTTGGACATGTGTTGGAGATTTAAAATCACCATGTGCGTGTCCAGTGAGAAAACATCTCGAAGCAACGTTAGAGATATGAGAAGGAATGAAGAGCTTCGGCAAACGATGGATGCTGTTCAAAAGTATGCACGAGTTCACTTCAACGGACAACTCTGGACTTTGTAAGAGCATTGGGCGCCCTAGGACCACTATTTTTCACATCTTGATTCAGCCATGTAGCCACGACAGATGACGAGTGTCGAGCTTACACTTTAGCTGACTTATTTTGTCGAACCTTTTGAGCTGGTTCGGAAGCTGTAATGATTGAGACTAGAGGTATCTGGAAGAATAGCTCGCACAGGAGCTTTCAATTGAAGTAAATAAAAAGATGTAATTGTCTATCTCTCTGTCTTCCTTCCTCTTACTCTCAGCTTATATATCTACACATATCTACTACCTGAAATATGATGATAATATCTAGAAATAGCTTCCTTACATCACAGGATACAATCCAAACATGTTGTAGCCAAGATGTAATCCTAAACCGACTCAATACCAGTCCACCACGTCTGTTACACGGACGCCAAGCATTTTCTAGCTGAAAATTACCCAAAACGCCAAGGTTTTCCTGAGGCAATCACAAATTATGTCAGGTACCAGCTTGGCATATTATTCTGACAATAATGTTACGATCATGTTAGAAGAATGGAATTTACATGAATCACGAAACATTAATTCAGGAATACGAATTCCACCGGGTTCTGATACTGGTCTGACATATTTATATGGGGATGATAAGGAGCAAAGGGAAGATTCCTGACCAAGGCTGTTTCACAGACTGGCAGGAGTAGCCATTCCCTTTCAATTTCGCGAGAATTATGAGAGGTTCACTAGCAGCAGGGCCTCGCTCTAATTAGTTGGGCTGTTTTGGGAACGTCGAAACGTATTGAAAGACCAAGAATTGGAGAAACTCTATGGCTGTGGCCATAAATTTATTTTGATTCGAGCATACTCCGCTATCTGGACGTGCCATGTTTATGTAGCTTGGTTTAGTTTGCCTCA
Organism: Blumeria graminis f. sp. triticale; assembly: GCA_905067625.1. Lineage (NCBI taxonomy): Eukaryota > Fungi > Ascomycota > Leotiomycetes > Helotiales > Erysiphaceae > Blumeria > Blumeria graminis. Next base: position 1,733,934 of record LR898469.1, read on the forward strand.
CCTCCGAACGAGGAACTCGATTTAGTTTTCCTCTGCTTTGATCTCGTTTTCGACCATTTCTTACATCTTTTTTTTTTTTTGCATCAGATTTTAATGGCGTATGCAGCTATCTTGCTATGACACAATATCAGAGAAGTTTATAATAGATGACTCAATTTAAAAGAAGAGCATTTATGCCTCGAATTTTATTTGAAAGTACCACTGCGAAGTTATGGTAGCTTTTTCTTCACCCGAAGTTAACCCTCATCCGTGAATACCCACCCAGGGGAACGTCTCAAAAACCCTGAGTTATCCAGACATGCCTCCATTATCTTTCAACCTTTCTCCGCGCGAAATATGGTCTGAGGCGTCTCCTTCCCAAGTGGAGTAGGTGTCCAAGCTATCCAGACTCTACTTGGCAGACCGGCCAAGACGATGTACCGCCGCACCATCCAGCCATGGCGGTGTTTATAGTGTCGCCTGCACTTGCGCAACCGAAGCCTCGGCACGCACAAAGCTCAATTCGTAAAATTCCTTTCCAAAATTCGAAATTCCACGCCCGTTGAGCCTGTATCCATCCTTCGCATCATTTTGTGAACTTGACCTGAATCCTCTCACGCCCATCCCAAAGAACTATCTCCCAAATTTGTGCGCCACGATCTGTTTCCTCCTTCGGATATAAATATCGGCGTGGGCATGAGCGTGTATTTGGCGACCAGCTGAGGCCAGAGACAGTCGACGAGAGGTGTAGTCACGGAAACGAGGATGTACTGGGTCGTGCTTGTAGACTTGATGAGACTCAGGTAGGATTTGACCTCGTTGGGAGTAGAAATTTGACATGGAGGAGTATATTGAATCATTACCTCGTGGGCCGACTTCTTTGATATTGCGAAATTTCACTGAACTTGGCTCTGGGAGAATATTTCACTCCCAGGTTCGTAGTGGACACAGCATACAGGTGTTCCGTCCTGCCCTTCCCCTTAAAACGTTATAACGATACAAAGTAGCGACACGGTGTCACAACATCATAACGAGTCCGTACTGAATTAGTATCAGGAGAGCACCAAGGTTAAAGCTTCTTGCATCAGATCCTATGCTAATTCCCTCCTTGCGCATGAAATAGCTCATGATTGGCAACTAATGGAAGAGCCAAGTGCCTGGGAAAAGTTAAGTATGTTTGGCATTGCCATAGTTGAGTCGTTCCCACCAGTGTCATTATTGAGTCCTTAGTATAAACTAGGTTAATTCTTGGAGGATTCTTTGGATATACCCAAGAAGGCCAGAGTGTTTGTGTTTATTGTACTACTTGAGTCTATGACTATCTAGCACATTGGGCTCCTCTCTGACCCAGGCCACACGTTGTACAGTGCTCCTTGCCTCTCATGTAACTCGTAAGATCATTGATATATTCCCCTTGATGAATAGCCATTCAGCTCAGTGTTTACCCGTGGAATTCGGCCACCTTTTCCACGGAACCTTCTACCAAAAAAAAAGAGAAAAAAAAAGTCTCAAAAAACCTGCATCCCCAACCAGGCGAGGCCTAGACATCGGGACCACATGAGGTGCGCATATTCATCTATTTCTTCCTTCTTTGTAACAGTGGAGATTGACTTTATCCAATCCACCATCTCCGTATCGGGTGCTTGGTACGCTCCGGAAACCCATAGGATGGCATCTCCTCCATGATCAAGGTTTGGTGATGAGTAGGGCTCCGACTCTACCATCTGATCTGATCGTGGTTAGCTTCATGATAATGGTGATAGGGGAATGTGTTGAAAGATGAAGACAATATAGACTGCGAGAGCGATTGGGAATCCTCGTCAAAGTGAGGACTTTGTTACTCAATCTCGGCTCTGCAGGCTCTACAGTGAGACCTGGAGGTTCGTAGGGGACACCACTGACAGGTGTTGAGAATAGTCCCCAAAGAAGGCCAGAATTAGCTGAGGAAATTCACAGCCTCCCCACTATCATTAAAACTCGTCGACTTTACGTCTTATTAAGCTCGTGGCATTTTGTATGATTTGTCCCCGCTTACACCCGGGAAGTAGAGGTTGTAAGTGGGGACTATTCTCAACACCTGTCAGCGGTGTCCCCTACGAACCTCCAGCTCTCACATAGTCGGGTCAGTTGAAAATGGTAATGTAATCCCTCCACGAGCCTCCATTCCCCACGATATTGGAGGACGGTCAAATCATCCTCCGACCGATACAAAACCGTCGAAGAATGCTGCACCTAAAGGAGCTTTTACTAAAAAGTTTAGGCCTCAAGCTGCCATCAAACTAGAGCGCTCTCCGGAACTTGGACCTCTTCCCGAATCCAAAAACGACGCGTTGCCGTAATACCGGCAGATCTAGCACTCTGTTCTGCCGCAATTTCTGGCGTCTAAGCAAGCCTTCATTCTCGATCAACGTGTCAAATTGATAACTTGTTGGCTCTGTGAGAGTCTACCTACGCGCCGCCATTCCGCAATACATGATGATTTACCCGGCAACTACGCCACCCTTCCTCCCTCCTCGTCCGCTGAATCCTCCCCCTAAAGCTCCCGACGCCAGGAGCATTCCAACTCCCGCCGTCTGGTGCTCCAAAGTGCAGTCCCAATAGGGAAAGTTGTGCCGCAACCTCTGGCCACAGCTCCGAAGCCGAAAGTAGACGAACGACTTGTTACTTGTTGTAAAAATCTGAGTTCAAAACTGCACACACCATCAGAGGATAAGCGTGCACTAGCTAAGTTAACCTGTTGTAATTGCGAGGTTAGATGGATAAGTATTGTGGTAGGACAGTATATATATAGAGAAGAATGTGGAATAAATGTTCTGGTGGTGGGCGAATGTATTTAGACTATCTATCGGTTTATCTAAAACGTAAAAGTTGATTTGTTATCATGTGGGGATCACATGATGACCTCAGCACAGATGCGCTAATCAGAATCCACAGTAAAGATGTGAATCCTGTTTTGTTTTGTTTAGTTCATTAACGTGCCAGGTTTTATTTATTTATTTATATTAACGTCGTGCCTGCGCACAACACAGTGCTTTAAAGCCCCATGCCGGTTGGCACAGCCTATAAAGGGCTACCCGACGCACCGGCATTCCCATAACAAAAACCCGATAAAGACCCCACTGCTCCCGGTCCGCATAGTCGCCAGATCAGTGAGACTCTTCTTAAATTGATATAAATTATATAATTAAAAGCGGAACTTAAACTACATGTGGATATTCGTATTTAGATAGAGTTGGTGTCTAAGTAATCAGGGCTGTCCTACAAATGTAGGTGCAAACAGAGCTTCCCCCATTAATGGTACCTTTGAAACTCTTCGAAAAAATAGAGTGGACTTAAGCCAGTCTCGGAACAAGATAGCTCCTTCTGGTGAGCTTAAAATCCAGCGAGCGTCTGGGGGACGGGGGCGATTGGCTCCACGAAGCCGCGCCTGTAGTAGGCCATGTTGACAGGTCATGAAATGCTCCGGCGATTTATCATGTCCACAGGAGCATGTTAAAGGTGCGCTGTTGTGTGCGAAACGACGGTGGTATGCTGCAAAATCACCATGGCCAGACCGCGCAGCGAGAAGAAGGCCAAGGGACAGGCGATCCATACTAGCGAGCTCTGGGGTAATGCGGGAGCTTGGCCCGATTCTGAGCGCTCTATACCGGTCAGGGGCATTTTGCGACCAGTATTCCGACGCAGAGGCCTCGTAGCGAAGAATGACAATTCTCCTTGCTCTGGCAATGGAAGGGGCCAGGTTGGGGGCGGTTATAGTACAGGCCGCTTTGGCGAGAGCATCTGCCTTTACATTTCCAGGGATTCCTGAATGCGCTGGGCACCAGCGTACAGAGATCCTTCCTGGCTCAGTGTATCTGGCACGGTTCCTTGAAGGCCAGGATCTTGCGAGATCCCGAAATTTTGCGATCCGAGTCGAGCTGGATGGGGTCGGCGGTCCAAGGAGTAAGCGAGACGCTGCCTCTTGGTTGTCGAGACAGACAGTGATATTGGTGGCGTAGTATGCCATTGGGTTTCTAATTGCAGCTGCAAGGCCTTCCATGGCCCCGACGACTTCTGCATCATATACTTCTGCTGATTGACCTAGAGGAACAGAGCCTTGATCAATCACATGTTTTGCGCCGCGATAAATGCAGTACCCTGCCCCTGCTGAGCCTTCCATCAGAGCTCCGTCTGAGAAAACGAAGAGGTCCAGGGGCGGTGCTGAGGAATGCCATTGGGTGAAGACTTGGAGCCCTGCTTCACGACCAACTGCTCCAATTGCTGCGAGTATTTCGTCTCTTTTTGGTGTCCAGGGAGGTGAAGTCGTGTTCAATGATAGTTCTGGGGAAATTCTGCGCCAAATCCAAGCCATTCTCGGAGATTTCCAGCGCAGTCGCAAGGGATGTTGGGGATCTGACGAGGCAACTCGCACTGCAAGCCGGTTGTGGATACGTTCGAGCCACCCCTGAGCTGATGACCATCCAGTTTCCCGCAGAAGGGCGGCCACTGGAGTGGTTTTGTATACTGGCAGTGCTGCACGGGCTACATCGTTTATCCTGCGTTGAATACGGGGAATATCTTCTTTGCAGGTATTTGCTGAGAACCAGGTTTCGGCTCCGTAGAAAAGGGTTGTAAACGCTGCCCCTTGTAAAGCCTGTCTGGCTAGAGCTGGTCGGATACCTCGAGCGGTATTGCAGAGGCTTTTTATGTGCGCTGTGACGGCCGTAACTCTACCGCAAGCTTGCTTAATATGGTGGCGAAATTTCAAGCGGCGATCAAAGTGGACTCCCAGCCAACGAGTTTGGTCGTTAGGCCTGATCTCGACGCTGTCTACCCGGAGGCTTGGCTCAAAGGGTTTCCCCTTTTTCCGGTGGAAATATTGGAGCTCAGTCTTTGTTATCTCTAGCTCGATTCCGTTAAGACTTCCCCAAGCAAGTACGTTGTCCAGCTTTTCTTGGAGGCGAGCTGCGCATTCAGGTAGAGATGGTGCGGAAGCAAAAATTGCCACATCGTCAGCATAGCCGAAGCATCCTGGCGAGAGGCGCAGCATGCCCTCGATAGCCAGGAGGAACAAAATAGGTGAGACCGGTGATCCCTGTGGGAGGCCGCATTTTATGGCGGAGGGTGGAGTTGCTGTCCCGTCCAATGTGACTACGCCCTCGCGATTTTCCATGAATGATGCAACCCACTTGATAAGATTGTGGGGCCAGCCTTGAGTACGGAGATTATGGCAGAGACGTCCTCGCTGGATGCCATAAAATGCACCTTTAACATCTACTGTTACTATACCTGCAACCTTCTTCTCTAACCAGGCGGACTGGATGTCAGAGGCGAGGGCTGTGGTCAGATCCGTTGCTGACCGGTGAGGAACAGCGCTGCACTGGTTCTTTGCAAGGATATTTTGTGAGAGGTCAAGGAAAGAGAGACGTCGGGCCATCAGGCGTTCCGGCCCCTTCCCAAGGCACGACAGCAAAGCAATTGGTCGGTAAGACTTGGGAAGAGCTTTGTTTCGGTTGCCTGTCTTCCGGAGAATAATTATGCTGGCCTTTTTAAAGGCATTTGGGTGTAGTCCTTGCAGGTCGCACAGACGGAACAAATCGGTCACTCGGGGCCCTAAAACTGGCCACGCTTGTCTTAGCGCTTCTGCGGTTATCTCGTCTAGTCCGGGGGACGATGAGGAGACTACGCAGCACGATCTGAAGATTTCCTGGTTAGTTAGTGCAGGCCAGGGGAGGCTTCTTCTTGCAACAGTTGGAATTCCCATGACTATATCCTCATGCTCGATGTGCCTACTCAGTAAAGCCCCCTGAAGTATTTGTGCCTTGGCCATGGGAGTGAAGACGAGTCCGTCTGGGCCATTGAGTGGAGGGGTATGAAAATAGGGTGTTTTCTTATGCCAGCTTGTAACCCTATACGCTTCTGTGAGACAAGAGACCTGATCTACTTTCTCGCGCCACATTTCTCGCTTAGCTTTTTTCACCGCCTTGCCAAAGGCGCGGCGTTCAGCGATGGCCACTGATCCCGAGCGCTTGGCTTGGCAGAGTGCGTTGTGCGCGTTTGTACAGTCCCTGGTCCACCATCGATTTCGCGGTCCCTGTGTACGTTTTCTGGGACACGTAGCGTTGAGAGCACCTTGGAGAGCATCTACCAGGAAAGAAGCTTCTCTCTCTGGGTCTGAAGAGGGTGCGACCACTAGTCTGTCGGAGATAATTTTACGGAAGGTGACCCAGTTGCAAGCAGAGTATCTGAGTTTTCCTGAGGTATCTCTTTCAGGTCCTGTGTCTGAAAGTTGAGTTAGTAGAGTTCTGTGGTCTGACCCGACTTCCAAGTCGTTTCGGATAGCACAAGATGCGTTGAGACTATGTCGTGCGAAGCAAAGATCGATAGTAGCGCCGGCATCATGAGTGGGGGCATAGTATACATTCAACAACGTTATTCCCCTTGCAGTTGTCCATTCGAGTAATGAGTCGCCTTCCGAATTTTCGTTATATGCTGCTGGGTCCCAGGCCGAGTGGTGGATATTGAAGTCACCAGCTAAAACGTCTGGGGTATCAGAAAGGTTGAGAAGAAGCTGAAGTCCATCCCCAGCGCCAACCGCGCCTACTGGAGCATTGTATATATTCCAGCAGTCAATGGTACGCTTTCCGCGTCGAGAGACGCAAATCCGGAGAAGGTCGCGTGAGTGAATACTGGGTTGGAAAGGTGAAAGGCCGCACCCCTTGCGAGTGTAGGTCATTACGCGAGGCCGGCTGGTCCAGATTGGAAGGGGAGAGAAAGAAATGTATTCTGGGTGATTTTTAGTTAATTTGCGCGAGAGATCAGTACTTATCCAGGGTTCTTGAATTAGTACTAGATCTGCTCCGCTTTTTGTTGGAAATTCTGACTCTCGAATTTAGGACTCAATCATTACCTGTTTCGTCTCAGGTTCCCGACAAGATCGACTCTCTCTACAAATGTCCTGAGTACGCTAATCGCGCCTACTGTCGCCTATACGTTTGGATATTTACGTACTACAGTGTACCTTAGCTCATCATGGTAGATGAGAGGTGGCTAGTCATCACTAGGTTTGACAGGCACACGAGGCTAGCGGGAATATCTCCCTTAGATGTATATATAAGTCCAATGTTCCCATAGTTGTAAAATATTAAGTCTTCTTTACTTCATCATATTTATCCATATAATATTGTACAGAGTATATTTTCCAACACTTTTAGAGGCAAGTTCGAGGGCGGAGTCGTGTGCCGGGCTCCGCTTACCCACATTTACCTGGAATATGCACAAACCGTTGATTGATTGGGATTTGTGCGTCCGGCCCCGAGTCATCATAATGATTCCTCTATGGTCATCAGGGCGGAGTATCGTGACTCTTGTCCAATTTGTGGAGGAGAGGGGGAGGCGATTCTTGTGGGTTGGGTAGGAACCTGATAGTTCCCGGAGCTCGCAGCGGCCTGGGGAGAGATTGGAGGGTGTAGTGCGGTCCAGGCCTTTAGGCCCTCGCTTCGGATAGCTCGGAGTCTAGTTTTGTCAGGGCGGACGAAGCTTCTGTTGGCGCGGATGGGTCGCGCGGGGCAGCCTAAAGAAAATGATGGATGAGGTCCGTCACAGTTAAGGCATTTTTCTGGTCTGGTGCAGGGCCCGACGTGGAAATCCGCGGCGCATGTCCCACACCGAGGGTGGCGAGTGCATCTATTGACATTGAGGAACGCGTGGCAACGAGAACACACCTGGAGTGGGGGCTGGTGGTCTACTTGTCGGAGCTTCACCGCTCGAGCAAATAGTCGCAGGTTTGTTGGGTACTTTTTAGCGGACTCGGAAGCTATCACTAGGCGTATAGTCCCTTCGTGGTCCGGAGAGAGTTCAGAGCGGCGAGTCCACGACATGGAGAAGATTGCTTCGGGGTCAATCTTCGTAGTGGCTAGTTCCTGCCGAGTTTCAGACATGGTGAGGGATTCACGTTCCCCCAAATGGTTGTAGCCAAACTTAGGGACTGGTCCTAAGATGAATGTATTGCGATTTTCCTGGCGCTCTATTGGAGCGTCTCCCGTAATCGTCTGAAATGCCGAGGCTACTTGAAGTAGTTCGGGGGCTCGGGCGGCGGTGGGCGCTACTATGGCGATTCCAGAGGGAACTATGCGCACATCTTTGATGAGCTCTGGCCGGTCAGTTAGTCTCCGGAGTCTTGTGCGGATGAGAAATGTATCTTGTCCTCGGAGCGGGTGATCGGCCGGTAGGCGTACGATAACTCTTGAGTCGACCTTAGGAGCTTTGGGGAGAGACTTGGCCTGCTTCGGTGGTGGTGCAGTAACAGTCTTCTTTGTTAGGGTAGTCTGAGCCGCTAGAATGGGGTTTCGGGAAGCTGCCGTCGCGTACGTCTGCTTCTGAGAGGTATCGGGACGGTTCTGATGAGTTGCCGGCCCGGCGCTTCGATTGGTTGTTTGAGGATTTTTACCTGTAGTTGTCTGATCGAATACAGATAGGCCAGCGATGACCCTAGCAGCACTACGAGTGACGATTGCCTTGAGATCTGCCGCTATTGCAGGTGGGAGGGAGCGGAGATGGATAGCCCAGGCATTTTGCCAGGCTAGAAGGGTAGTGGCTAGTTCGTTAGTGGTGGCCGATGATGGGTTGGCCACAGAGCGTTGTACAGCCGCGGCTGGGGCAGGCGCTTGCCTTGTGTTTCTGGTAGCTTGGTCGCTCGGAGGTGGGTGGGTTGCTACCGCAAAAATGGATGAAGCAAGGCCTTGATCCTGAGTTGACAAGATCTTCGGAACTTCGGGCGTAGTCCGCTGTAAAGGGACGGACGGAATATGGCTGTTTGACGGCGGCTGAGACAAAATCTGCAGCGCGTCATCTTCTGCCACGAGGTCCATGTATTCATCCCCAGAATCTATGTGCATGTCTAGAGGGGCGGGGGGAACTTGATTTAGTTCAACAGGCATCCGAGATTCCGCGATGACTGTTGGGGATGATTGTTTATTACGCTTTGTAATGCGCGTGGATGAGGCAGCCCCTACTTGGCTGGGGTTGAGCTTTTTCCTCCGCCTTAAAGCAGGCATTGTCGCCGACTTGACGGTCAGTTTCCAGTTGTGTATCTATCGTAAATGGTATGGGTTCGTCGGTAGCGTTCGGATTCGAATGCGTTCTTGAGATAGAGTTGAACGTGCCAGGTTACATGGCTACCGTTGCACTCCTATTGGAGCTTAAGCACGTGTGGGGTTGGGCCGGATCAGGTTAACTACCGTGAAGTGCAGATAAACCTCATCCCATTTTAATGACCGGACCACCTCAGACTTCACCTATGTGTTGAATCATACCAAGCCTAACCGTCCAGAAACCCGTTGTATACACGCCGTAGCGCAATTTCCTCCTCAGCCTCGGCCACCACGCGCCCGAGCCCTTGACATCCTCATTGACTCCGAAATATAAATGCCGTCCAAGATCTCATCGTTGCTCTAGCCTTGCACCTTCATATCGTAACGTTGGGTTGTTTTCTTCATTGGGGATTTGCGTAATCCCCTCGGTGTATCTTCCCTCTTCTTCCTCCTTTGTACACGTCCCGTTTCCATCATGACTTTCCTCATTAGGGCGTGTGTAGGTACGTGATCGGTCGGGTATGGAGGTAGGTCGCAGGTGTAGGATCGATTGAGAAATGCTTCGTCGCAAGTATAAAAGGAGTTTAAGAGATGTCGGATGTTTGAATACGACCCCCAGATAGACCTAGGCCCATTCGTGAATCGTATGTTGGTGGTGATGACTTTTTGTTCGACGTTGTTCCGGCTGTGAAATCTCTGCCGACTGATTTTTCGACCAAAATATCGGGTGCAACTCCTTCAAGTCGAAAATCCATCAATTAAAATTTATCTCACCCTTTTTCGTGACTGAATCTCGGCTGTGGGAGAATATTTCACTCCCAGGTTCGTAGAGGACACCACTGACAGGTGTTCAGCCTTCGTCCTCCACTGCTGTGAATCCTGTATAGCGTAGATAAGACAATTATGAACATTTTAGACCAACACAGAATCGTATAACTCTTTACTGAAGCATTACGATCGATCGTGAAACCACCCCGTAGTCTATCCAACACTGATCAGTGATTGTAATCAACACAATCACAGACAGCTAGGCTTAACAACGAAGAGACACTCGACCCTGCTTCTCCACCCAAGCTTGGAGCTATTAAGCATCGAAGAGCTGTGCTAATATAATTTGGTAGAAGATTGAGTCTCCAGTCTTCAGAATAAGATCGTTCATCACCTACGAAGAGCGTCATCCACGCAGAACAACTAAGTGCTATCTTGATCTCTATTTAGAGTGTAGCCGAGATCACCGCACTGCAAAACTCCGACGCAACACAATTTTCCTTCTCTATATCACAGCGATACTAGCGACTCAAGTTTGATTTTAAAATCGGTACACACAATGTCACAGCTAGGTGTTCCAATAATTCCACAGCTAGGAGTAGAATCCTTATCTGAACAACCTAAGAGCATAAGTGAGTTCCAAAAGACTCGAGGGAGCATACAAGATGATGAAGATGATATGATACCGAGGGAGACACTGCTTCAAAGCTAGAAGAGCTTGGATTACAGCCCCAAATTCTGATTCAAGCAATAGATGCTCAGTACTGGGGCCAGCTAATCACAGAAGCAGATAGCACAACTGCAAAGCAACTCACAACGTTCGCAGTAAAGTGTGCTATCAGTTACCAGACGTCCAAAATTTTCGGTGATGAACTTTTGGGTACTTTTTGTGAAGATTTCGACGGCTGGAGCACGTAAATGTTCGAAAAGGTTCAGCAAGATATAAGATGTATTTTCAGATTACTTCTACAAAGAGGAGGTATAAATACTTGCAGTGTCAGAGATGGCATTGCATGCCAGCTGGCCTCTGTCTTCAATTTGAAGAGCTACCGGAATGGATAGCCAATGACCTTTTGACAGTTGACCTGCTGCCAAGATCACGCTTCTACCCCAAGAAGTTACAACTGCTCACAGGTACAAACTCTCAAGCAACGCAAACCCCACCAACGACAACCTGTACGCTACTAGATACAGTGAGCTGCAGCCCAAGAGTCTCGTACCTCACACTAGATAATCATAATGGAAAGTATGAACAGCGTGAGCCAAGCTATCCACCGGCTCTTGAAGGACAACAACCTGATCCACAGTCAAGAATTTTCCGATCCCATACTAGCTCAATTTACCCTTCTGTGCCTCGTTGTAAAGGCTAGTGAGCCAATAATTGTCCTGTATCACGTGATGTTAATCACGTGCCTCAGCAATTCTGTGAAAGACGAAACTTCAGTCTAGTTTATTCTGAACATGACTAGAAGATTCTAGCAACTGGCAGTGAGACTGTGAACTAGTATCAAGGGAACATAACAGAGGCTAGTATCAGACAGGAAGGAATATTCTAGATAGCCTAATAAGTGTATAAATAATTGAGTTAGGACACACATGTTGTGGTATAGAAAATAATAAACAACCTTCGTATATTTGATCGCCCCAGCATCTATACCTCGAACTGTGACACTCGTGATGAGAAACCACCAGTCTTCCAAGACTTCCGACATGACCCTTATACTGATCTCCCTCCTTGCAACGAGCCAAACGAGAAACTTGAACCATCAGCAGTTATCAATAAGGCTACGGATAACCTAGAAGACCTGATTGCAAATATACGATTATCAATTATTGTGATAGCATAAGGTTCAGGAAATGCTCTGACTAAAGGCAAAACAATAATATGATTGTAATCTATAGAGAGAGAAGGATAGGTCGGTTCATTAAACAATGCATATACATAAAAGTGGATCAATATTAGTCCTAGCGTCCATGTAGCACGTGACTAGTGTCCTATGACAATTATAAATCACGCACTTGCATCCCAGCTAGCTGTGGATATATTCCTAGCACCGTCTTTGAAGCAGTACAATCTTGAAAGACATCACCAAGACTCCTACTTTAGTGGAAAGGACCAGAGCAATGACGGTGATAGATTTAACCTCCAGAAGAAACGTCAACCGTGGAAAAAGAAGTGCTATATCTGCAGAAAATATGACTGTTGGTAAACTAAGCATACTGAACACGAACGGCGTCGAATTAGGAATCAAATCATCACACAATGTGAAGTCGATGGCACCAATCCTACCGCCCGGAGTATTTCAGTCTTTCTAGTTGTCAAACTCGAGGGTACCAGGTGTTGTGTTTTATGGATAACTTAGAAGTGCGAATGATATCTGACAAGATTTGTCATAGACTAAGGTATTAATTCGGGATTCTAGCTATAACTGAGGACAAGGGACAAGAGAAACTAGAACAAGAGACAAGGTCAATGGAAGACGGAAAACAAGACGTGGCCCTCTACATCGGCTCTACCCAACCCATATATACATCATAGTAACCAGAGCAACTAAGGCTTCAAGGGGTGCGCCTGCTGCTAGTCTATTACTTCATTTGTAACCCATAGCAACCATTGTAACCCGGTAAACGCTCTAAGATGAGAGAATATTCAGATGTAGTGTAGGGAAAGAATATGAGGGTGCTGCTCTATCCTCAGTTCCTGACACTAGTTCAGTTTGAGAGACAGAAGCTTGCTAGCTAATACTCCATGGCAGGCGAAATGTCAAGTGATCATAGTCATAATTACCAAGATGGGCATTTTCAACTTGACCAAAGAGAAACAACTCACAATTGGTATTGTGGCGCCTCGCTAGCCATACAAGCAAAAATAGTTCACAGGAATTCCTTGGATTAATGGTTGGGAAAGTACTGCAGACTCCTATACAAAGGTTACGCTAACCAAAGCATCGCAAAGCTTCAGCAACTTTAATGACATTTCGATTCATGTGGAAGTTTTTGTGCAGAGGTGATGTGAAGGGGATGAGGGTCCACAGTGTTACGTTTCTTTTGTCCTTTCTTTTGTCGTCATATTTGTTTGAAGTTTTATCTTGTACATGAGGAGGGTGAGAAGATCATGTATAGAGTGTCATCAAAAACAGAAAAGTTGCCAGTGTCGGTTTATCTAAAACGTAAAAGTTGATTTGTCATCATGTGGGGATCACATGATGACCTCAGTACAGATGCGCTAGTCAGAATCCACAGTAAAGCTGTGAATCCTGTATAGCGTAGACAAGATAATTATGAACATTTTAGACCAACACAGAATCGTATAACTCTTTACTGAAGCATTACGATCGACCGTGAAACCACCCAGTAGTATATCCAACGCTCTCTGAGGGTAAAAGAGATATCTAAAGATGAACGCATAATCTACCTAAGAAGTAAATGGACCTGATAATACACATGTACGATTTGTTCTACAGCCATGCCCATTGATTGTATGATGTACTCATGTAATGCGTATCGACATTGTTTGATCCTTAAGCTCCTGATAATGAGCACGACTCACATTTGAGTCATGCATTAATATGAGCTTGCATAACTAAAGTCATGTTGTTTCATCACTGAGTCTTGCCCTGAAACCCTTGCTTCCTTGTGCAGACTAGCATCACAACATAACCCCTTACAGTCTGATCACTATTGCCTGCTGGTAGCTGCACACTGACATCAACGTGTTCACTACAATGAGGATAACATTGTAGTTACTGTAGCTATCATAGATAATAACATGTAGAGGAATAAGGGTAGGAACTCCTGTAGATAGATGGGGCCTTTTTACTCTCAGTGTCTACATCTACATCCACATCCACATGTACAATTCACCATCACTCAATCATCTTACTCTGTCCAAGTGATCTATTGAATTCTCCCATACCTATCAGTATTCTATTCACAAGGTGACGTCTCCCTACCCATCGCCCCCAGCCTTTCAATATTACTCACGTTGATAGCGACAAGCCGTGGAGGAATCTATTTCCAGCATTAAAATGGCAAAAAGTGCTGAATGCGCTGAACTGAAGCTAGGATGAAATTAGCTCGATCCACCGAGTTGGAGCTATTGAAGGGTGGTGATGTATATGGTCGTATACACTTGGTATCTTCAATTGAATGGTTGTGACTACTCTGGGGGCTTAGAATAGACTTGGGTGATTATGGCAATGAATGTTATGGGATGCGAATGGTATCTTATTGTTATGTTACAGGTTATCTACTTGATAATTAAGCATTCCCACATACTTCCAGATAACGCCGCAGCTAGTCTCTTATAGGAGTGATCTACGGGTGAGTGTAGCGATCGGTGGTATCTAATTTATCACTAACCTGTTTCCATTTCCGTGGCTCTGCATGCTACACTACGTGAATGACGACTTACTACTAATGTGAAAAGCGCATTCATGACAAGAGCCAGGTTTGTGATTCTTGTTGTGGTTATAAGCTATGCGGAAGCCATATTGCAGAGTAATGGGGAGTGGATGATGTTAGATTCAGTGAGTGACAGTGAATAGACTCTTATAATGCTATGCAGTAGGTATATGGACAGAAAGTCTACGGATAAGTCTTTATCCATTTATTCTGGGTACATCTATGGAGCTTTAGACATGATCGCTTAACCAGAACACTAGTGATAAATGCTATGGCCTTGAGCCACACGCAATGCCCTAGCCTCGAATACCTCGTTGTCTCATATCAAAATAGTTCTAGCAAAGAACGAAAAGTCAAGACGAGGGCTACCAAAGGCCTCTTCGAATTTGGCGAGTTTCCACGCCAAACTCGTGGCATTTTTGGACCTGCTCACCATGCCGATTGCAGATATACCTGTAAAAATTTAGACAGTAAATGGCCCAAGACTGATTGACGCTGAATACATCTCATACGAGATTTACACAAAAACCGACAAGAGGCCAATACAGGTGTTACACACAGTGACTGGCATGCCCTTTTTTTCCTCGGGATGTCACAGCGCGTGCGGGTTTCCGCCTTTTCAACGAATCTGGAACGGCTACAAAGCTCCAGCAGTATCATCGCAGCCACTAATAGATGCTCCCGCGCCCTAGCTTGCCGGAACTGTGCGTCGAAGATGTAAGCCGCCGTGTAATGCAGAGCCACCACGAAGTCCTTAAACTGTCGTCGCCCACACCATTCAGAGGGTCGAGACCGCTCAGCTCCAACAAACCGAACTGGCCCGGTGACCAAGGAGCAATTAGTTACCATGCGATAGGCCAGTCAAAGAATTTGCCGTACTAGCGCGAGCGAAGACTGCTGCAAGGAAGGCTGAGGCAGGAGGTCTACCTGATTCGAATGATGCGACGGTATTGGATGGAGAAGGCTTCGTGGCCTTAAACCCAGAAGATCAAATAGAAGGTGCTCGAAGCACCTGGAAGAAGTCAGAAATAGCTTCCACAAATTTGGAGGAGGGACCGGCGTTCAGAGATCACTGCCAGCTCCACCGGTCCCGTACCCACAGTAGAATCTAGAGCTTTAGATAATTACCTTAAAGTACAAGAAAAACAGAGCACCTCGAAATGTGAGTCCCGCTATGCCTGTTGGTAACCTCTTAACTCAATCGTCCCACGTCCTAGCCGCATATCTCCCCTCAAGATGTGAAGTCCCATAAGAATGACGGTCCCTAATAGATCAAGATTCGAACTTTGTATATTACGACTTAGATGCTTCCTTGCAAGTTTACGTAGCGTCGTAAATTTGGTAGTTCTGATGCAAAATCCTAATAAAGCAATAAACATGGTAGTATGTGGTGGCCGGTATTCAATCAGCAAAACTCATAATTTCAATTAGAGTAACAGCTGTATTGGTCATTGAGGCGAGGTAGTTTGTAGTAAGATTAAGTCAAGGGGATTGCGCAAGAATGATAAGGTCGACACTTTTTTTTTATTTTTTGCATCAGATTTTAATTGCGTATGCAGCTATCTAGCTATGACACAATATCAAAGAAAAGTAGAGAAAAGATGACTCAATTTACAAGAGGAGCACTCATGCCTCGGATTTCATTTGCAAGTACCACTGCGAAGTTATGGCGGCTTTTTCTTCACCCCAAGTCAACCCTCATCCGTCAATACCCACCCAGGGGAACGTCTCAAAAGTCCTGAGTTATCCAGACATGCATCCGTCATCCATCAACTTTTCTCCGCGCGAAATGTAATCTGAGATGTCTCCTTTCCAAGTGGAGTAGGTGCCCAGGCTACTCAAACTATACCAGAGAACATCACCAGGAGGCGGATCACAACACCTTCCATCGTCGGCTTGTTTTTATAGTGTCAGGTGCACTCTCGCAAGCGAAGTCTTGGCGCGCACAAAGCTCAATTCGTAAAACTCTTGCCAAAATTCGATATTTCACGCCAGTTGAGATTGTATCCCTCTTCTGCATCATCTTGTAAACTTATCCTGATCCCTCTCACGTCCATCCCAAAGAGCTATCTCCCAGATTTGTGCTCCACGCTTTGCTTCCTCCGTCGGGTATAAATATCGGCGTGGGCGTGTATTTGGTGATCGGCTGAGGCCAGAGAAAGTCGAAGAGAGGTGTGGTCATTGAAATGAGGATGTACTAGGTCATACTTGTAGACTTGATGAAGCTTAGTTGAGAATCGGACTCTTTGGGAGTGAAAGATTGACATGGTGGAGTAATTTGAATTTTTGCCTCGTGGGCCAACTTCTTTGATATTGCGAAATTTGACTGAATAGAATGGAATTTTATTTATGTCCCTACTGAGTCTATGACTATGAAGGACAGCTAAAACTATCTAACTAGCTTTAAAGTTAATAGTAAATTTGTATGTTGTTGTGCTCAATTTTTGCCAATAGATGATGAGGGGAAATTTGACTGAACTTGGCTCTGGGAGTATATTTTACTCCTAGATTCGTAGAGGCACCGCGTACAGGTGTTCAGTCTTGTCCTCCAAGGTCGACACTAATAAGCGGTTGTTGTTAGAAAGGTGCTTGTGTTTGCTCTTGACTCTAACCTAAAAGTGATTCACCTTGGCTATCCCAGTTATGCAGAGCATACTGAGCTATAACAACCGCACCGCTGGAAGGTGAATAATTCGTCTTCGCCGAGACACACCGAATCTATTGACTCCCTTAACCCACCAATTTTCACAAGTCTCCCATATATCTCATAAATCTCGTGTGGATTGTAGTCTTAGAATCTGTCAATATCGGTAAATTGATAACCTTAACAAATAATCACCGCTCAGTCATTGAGGTTTTAGTGCGCATTGATTCAAGCAACTACAAAGTAAAACTAAGGAGGGTAAGACTGATCGCTTGTGCGCAGTGTCCACTACGAACCTGGGAGTTAAATATTCTCCCAGAGCCAGGTTCAGTGAAATTTTGCAATGCCAAAGAAGTCGGCCCACGAGGTAATGATTCAATGTATTCCTCCATGTCAAATTTCTACTCCCAACGAGGTCAAATCCTACCTAAGTTTCATCAAGTCTACAAGCACGACCCAGTACATCCTCGTTTCCATGACTACACCTCTCGTCGACTGTTTCTGGCCTCAGCTGGTCGCCAAATACACGCTCATGCCCACGCCGCTATTTACACCAGACAGAGGAAACAGATCGTGGCGCACAAATTTGGGAGACAGTTCTTTGAGGTGGTCGTGAGAGAGATCAGGATAAGTTTACAAGATGATGCAGAAGAGGGATACAATCTCAACTGGCGTGAAATATCGAATTTTGGCAAGAGTTTTACGAATTGAGCTTTGTGCGTGCCGAGGCTTCGGTTGCGTAAGTGCAGGCGACACTGTAAACACCGCCATGGTTGGATGGTGCGGTGGTACATCGTCTTGGCCGGTCTGCCAAGTAGAGTCTGGACAGCTTGGACACATATCCTACTCGAGACAGTAGTTGGCTTGTTCAAATCCGGCAAAACACAACCACATTTCTCGAGGCGATGGTATGCTTGGATAATCAAAAGTTCTGAAACGTCTCTTCGGTGGATACTTACGGAGGAGGGTCGACTGTTTGTGTAAGCAAACTCACCTCATGGCGGTGTTACGGGTTTTGCGCGGTGTTAGTTGGCTGGGCTGACTTACTGGCCCAGCCTTGCATGTAAGTAGGATGTGGCAATTAGGCCTGTCTATAGCAACAGGTTAGACGCTTAGTAAGTGCTTATGTAAGGTGGTCATCAGCACACACCTTACATTGGCTCTGTCCCACTGAAGTGTTCTCTTCACAGAAAATATAGATTATTTTGTGACAGCCTTTGCGTGCAGCGTCCGTGATTCTCGTCCTTTTACAGGCGGTATTTGCAAGTAAAATCCAGAGTATGAGTGTCTCTAACGTCAATAGAGTCATCCAACATGTATACATTGCACCGGTCATGTGTCATAGCTCTATAGCTGAATACACATTAAATGATAAAAAAGTAAATCTAAGTATAGGGTTTGTAGTCACGTGTGTCAACAACGTGGCGCACTTGATAGCCCCAATTATTCCATCTTGTAATAAATTTAAAAGATTATATACATATTTTTCACACAACCTCCCCGTCTTAGAGGTGAGTATTTGGTTGCTGAATTGGGCAGAATGTATCTGAAACGTCGTAGACGGTTCTAGTCTCTCGATGGGGAGTGTTTGTTGGTTGGCCAATTTGGGTTATAATGGCACATACTCGCGAATGTTGATCATAAATGAGTGTATCTCGGGTTATTACGACGCTTGTGTGGAACTATCAGGCATGATGCGGCATCGTTTAGGGTTAGTGGCGGTTACCTGGATGAGATTCAAAAATAGGCAGATGTAGATGATCAATTCTTCTTGAATCGTCGTGGTACATATATTTCACATCTGTTTGTTTTGCTCTGGTCACGTCAGAAACTCGACGAACCAGATTAACGTCTGCTGCGGCCGAATGGCGAAAGTATCCATTCATATCTCTATATTGGCCAAATGAATGGCTATTATAAATTCGTCCGTCACAATTGAATGATTTTTGGTCCTCCGGGATATGCGGCGTTTGAAAAGCCTCCATGACTGCTACGGAAACGCTGACGCTCTGAAGGATCAGGGCTACGATGCAGTAGCGCATGTTGGCAAATGTTTTTGGATGTAGCTCGTTAGAATGGTAATAGCTGATGGAAATTGAAATATCTGAAGGATAAACATACACTTCAGTGCGGTTCTTGTATCTAAATACTCATTCATCTCTCCCCGCTTTCATCTTAGATGAATCATGCAGTCATTTTCGAGAGACCCACTATGTACTTGTGTGGAGCTTTCTCATCTATTTATTACTTCACATTACTCTCATCTCTACAAGCCCTCTAACCTTGGCCATAAAAAAGACAATTTTGTATTATTATCGGACTTCCAAACTTTGAGTCAATTTAATTTTGATACATTAGTGCTCGCAAAAAATTAAGCTCGAAGCTGTACTTGTTCATGCTTCACTTAGGCTGAGCCGATATCCTTAACTTTCCTCGGCGACTTTTGCCAAGTGAAGCATTTGCAAATCCTAGCGCCGGTCAATCTAGTCTTTTAACTGCGATGTCAGTGGTTATTGATTAATTCTCTGCGCAGCCATTCACTCCAATCGTATTGGCGAGGGAGTCGTCAACTACTCACTGATCAAATATCTCCCTTGCCACCCGGCATTTTCTGTAGTAACGCCAGTCTATTGCGCGCGCTCTAAGCAGGCTCTGCAAATGACATCTTTTCATTCTATCTGTGCGCGCGCGGGTCTTACGCCAGAGATTCTTGGAGTGGTAACTGAAATGAGATTGAAATGGGATAGTGTTTCTTATTCAATTAGCTCAACTCAATTAAAATTTATAAGCCAAGCAGAAAGGGTGGGATAGATCATAAAGGGTTCGAATGTATATAGGCAAGTGAGAGATGATAGGGGGAAAATAGACAATTTCATGGACTTCAGACATTTCCCAAAGTATCTCTGCGCATGTCAATATCTCCACACTCCCCACCGACTCAAATTATAGCTAGATGGAAATCTTCTCTGGATCAATCCTACAGTAGAAAGTATCTTAGACTTGTATTTTTCCCAATTTATACTAGACTCCACCAGAAGATCATCTTTACTGTCAAAAATAGGACTCGTCTTGATCTTTAATAGAACTTGTCAGGACACTTGGTGATGGCATATTAAGTTCTGGTGTGGTCTAATGCCATTTAAGCTGCGGTCGTTGAGATGAGCAGTCATTATATCTCACGTTATGGGATACAGGAGCACAGTAAAATAAGAGACGGGCCACTGGCCAAATGTAAGCGACCACACACCTTCTGTTGAGTAGAGTTTCCTTTTGCTTGGGTTACATAGTAGTGGATTTATGATTATTTATTCTGGTGGATTTGCAAGGTAGTATTCACTTGAGTTATGTATCCGAGTTAGTGGAAAGGCGGGAAGGGAGACGGTATTGACCGTAGGCCGGGTCAGCTGTGGGATTTCCGTTACAAGAGATTTAATGTCATCAGTTTCTGACGTGAGGTCGGCATTGTCAAAGCATTCAAAAGTCAAGTAGTTTAGATTAAGGACAAAGGGTGAGATGAAAGTTTGAGGGATGTGATGTATATACGTAGAGATGAGAGATAGCTTGAGGGACATGCACAAGAACTTCTTTTCTCAAACATCCTGACTGAGTCGGTTTGATTGAAATATTCTCATTTGTAGATTGAACTGTATAGATCCTCCCGCTATCCTTCACAAGTCGCGTCAGAAACCGACAACTGTAGCCAGACCAACACCAGAATCAAGCTGTGTCTCGCGCTCAGCGCGTGCGAGTGTAGCCCTCCCCATCATGGGGGGTCTTGACCGAATCAGGCGATAGAAGCCACTCCCTTCTGTAATCCAGCCCTTAGAGATTGCAACACACCCAAGAGCAGCTAGCAGCATGACACTGAGATCGATCCAATTAATTAGGACGGTTAAATCGAATACAACGACTTCGACGACGCCCCATTTTTAGAGCCAGCCCCTGCAGGCCTTTTGTAAGACAATCTGACTAATAGGGTAAACTCTATGATAGCTCGAGTAAAAGAAGCAGAGACCTTTTTTGGAGGTATTTCGGCACTGATCGACAAGCATAGCTACGCACCCAACTACGCTACACCACCCGCCAAGCAAGCTGAAGCATTCAAAAGCTTCTGTAATGACCTAGCTAAATTCGCAGCACGGCATGTCGATGCTTACCTCTGCGATAAGTCTGTGACCGTCACCGACGACGCCTCCCCGCCCAGCCGCAATACCCAAAAAACTGCGCAGGCCTACGCAAATGCAGTGGGGGACTATTCTCAACACCTGTCAGTGGTGTCCCCTGTGAACCTCCAGCTCTCACTGTAGAGTCTGCAGAGCCGATATTGAGTAACAAAGTCCTCACTCCGACGAGGATTCCCAGTCGCTTTTGCGGTCTGTATCGTATTCATCTCTCAACACATTCCCCTATCACCACTATCATGAAGCTAACCACGATCAGATCAGATGGTAGGGTCGGAGCCCTACTCATCACCAACCCTTGATCACGGAGAATATGCCATCCGATGAGTTTCCGGAGCGTACCCAGCACCTGATACAGAGATGGTGGATTGGATCAAGTCGACCTCAACTGTTACAAAGAAGGGAGATATAGATGAATATGCGCACCTCGTATGATCCCGGTGTCTAGGTCTCGCCTGGCTGGGGCTGCAGGTTTTTTGAGACTTTTTCCCGCGCACGCAATTTCCATTGAAACCTTTTTGTTTTTTGTTATTTTATTTTATTTTATTTTTTTTTTGGGGGGGGGGGAGGGGGTGGTAACAAGGTTCCGTGGAAAAGGTGGCCGAATTCCACGGCTAAACACTGAGCTGAATGGCTATTCATCAAGGGGAATATATCAATGATCTTTCAAGTAACAAAAGAGGCAAGGAGCACTGTACAATGTGTGGCCTGGGTCAGAGAGGAGCCCAATGTGCTAGATAGTCATAGACTGAAGTAGTACAATAAACACAAACACACATACGCAAATGCAGCTTTACGGGCACCCACCAAGTAATTCGCCGGTCGCCATACTCCAACCCTCCCAACACCTGCTAAAGCGCGGTTTCAGCCCCAGGCCACCCACACCGATGACCGCTTATTCGTTCGTATCCCGGAAGATAATACAATCCGGAATCACTCTGCATACGAAATACAATCCCACCTAAAAGCTAAGCTTGGCAATGAGGGCCAGATTCTAACAAATGTGCAGTCAATGAAGACTTGTTTCGCCCTCTGCCCCAAAGACGGAGACTCAGAAAATCTCACGGATAAAATAAAGTCTGTTAGTTTATTCAGGGACGCACCAGTAGAGAAAGCAAACTATGGACTTCCTACTGCATAAAAAATGATCCCCAGACATATGGAGCCCTAGAACTCATTAACGAAGAATGGAAGTATTGCCTTATGCTCGTCACAGCTGAGGCGTTGGAGGATGCCCTGGCTAGCGAAGCTGGGGTGGCCCTGTAGCTATTGCGGCTTCACGCGAAAATGATGCTAATCAAACGCCCTCGTCGACGACATAGATCGTGCGTTTCCCAGAATCATATCAACGCCTGCCACGCACCCTCTTCCTCTTTGGCTGCCGCACACAGATAAAAATTCTACCTAAGCGTCAGATAGCTGTTCAGTGCACCCGATGCTGGCTCTGGCACAATACACGCACATGTGCCTCCGACCACAGATGCCGCATTTGAGAATCTTCCGGACACCCCGAAAAAGATCATGCCAATCACTGCGGCGCCACGGGCCAACATATATGCCCCAACAGATACACCCACCATCATGGCCCCCATCTAGCAGACGATGATTGCCGTGACCTCCGACCCAAGCCCTTCGGTTCCCCGAAGACCAAGAATCGAGTAAGTGCTATCTGCTAGATCAACGCAGACGCTTGCCTGCGGAAACAAGCAGAAGCCGGCTGTATCAGGCCTACGGCCAGCCCCAAAATCACGCATATTCTGGCCGCAACTCCTGCTATAATAGGCTAAACCCAGCCAGTTTCAGTAAAATCCGTCAACCCCCATGAAGTTCTCCTCACAGAGGATCAGGGCAGCGACTAAGTGCAATCGTAATGACTCCTTCACGGCACCGCAATCAAAATAATTGCCTAGAAAAAATAATATCTGCAAATCTCGGCCGCAGAGCCAAGTTGCACGAATTAGCTCTCAACAAAGCCAGCCTAGCCTCTGTTACGACTGACCTGAGGATGATACGGGTCTCTAAGAAGAAGTTGTATTTGGACATTAGGCTATACTACGTAGGTAGGAGAAAAGACAAAGAGAAAGGAAGTGCTGGGAGCTACGAGCTTGAGGTAAGCTCGACCGCAGCTCCACCTTAGTCCGGCCTGCATCCCCGTTATACATTATCATGTGATCCCGGATTCTTCCACCAGTCTACCTGCAAGTGCCCTAGCAAGTCCAACCATAATAGCCTCTGCATATATTGTACTAATACAAGAACCGTACATTTACAGCGACCGCGCCAGGCGTATCACCAAACGCCACCCATCCTTCGAGACCTTCTCACCTATTGACAACTCGACATCTTCAAGATCCAGGGTGATGTCCTATGTACGAAAAAATGCCTATCTCTGCTCAGAACAGGGTAATACAGCATTCTCAAGCGATATGATTCTCCTTAGAATTGTCTCGTCCTCGGGTAAGTCTATAAGTGTTGTCAACGTCTACAACGCTCCTGCAGGATCCACCGGCAATAGCGTTCTCGACTCCCTTTACTCTCTCACCCTCCCTTTCGAAGGTTATCTGCTTATCCCTGGAGATTTCAACCTACACCACACCAGGTGGCAGCCATCATGGACCCGCAGCCCCTCCCACGGCGCCGAAAAGTTCACAGTATGGGCAGATAAAAATTGTCTCTCTCTTCTATCACCTGCAGATATGGCAACGTATAACCGAGGTAATGTACTCGATTTAGTTCTCGGATCCAGCCGTCTAATTTAAAAGTCAAAGTGCACCCTAGTCCCACATATAGACACGACATCAGACCATGCTACAATGCTAACTTTAGTAGATTGGGAAGGCTATAATGAACCCCTCTGTAGGCTTAGACTCGACAAGTTGGACAAGGAACTTTTCATCCATCTCCTATCCATCAATATTGATGGTCTCAGTCCAATTCCACTAAATTCCACCAGGGAGGCGCTGGACGGGTGCGCTACAGAGCTAACAGAAGCTATCCGTACAGCATACACAGGCGCAGGCCGCCGCTCGCTGGGCCACAGTAAAGGGAACGCATGGTGGGATATATCATGCAAACAGGCTCGCCAAAGGTACGAGAAGGTCCGAAGCGGAACCATAACAGAGGAAGATGTTGCTAGAGAGCGAAAGGAGTATCGGGGCACGATTGCAAGGGCAAAGAAGGCCTACTTCACTAACAAGATTGCCGCAGCCAGTACGGGCAAGGAAACCTTCGCTCTGACAAAATGGCATAAGTCCATGGGTAACTTCCGATCCACTCCCCTCAAAGTGTGATAGGCTATCACCAAAACAATAAGAACAAAGTAAGCTGGCTGTAATACAGTCTATTTTCTAATTATCTAGGAAATGGTATCTATTCAGGCTGTAGGACTGTGACGGTTAGTAAACCGGGTAATGCCTGTAGTCTACGCTGGCTAGCGCAGACAGTTCTTGGCTCCTGTGAGGTATGATCAGGAATATTCTTGTAGATTCTCAGATATGCTTACCTGGCATATTTTTCTGGTGGAACATTCGAGACTAGAGTAGAGTTGATCGAGCTTCACCTAGAAAGAGTGGGAATCTTCTAGCAATGAAGAGAGATCCTTCCAGGGACGAGACGAGAAGTTACTAGAAGGATCTAAGTCAGTAAGCCGTGATTATTCCTGGGATGAAGGCCGAGGATAGTATGAAAAGGAATGTATAAATACATGTCCGACTTCCCAGATAGCTCACCATTAGTCGAAATATAAACTACCATCTTCTCTACAAATGCTCATTGCTTTTATATCTTATCTGTGACAAGGGCATATATAAATGTAGCTCTGACCCCAGGGAGGTTAATATCTATCAGATGTCACGAATCAAGGAGCAGGCGCTGGTGCAACTATGTCGTCGATAGTATGTAAATTATCATTCTGAAGAGAGAACTACTCCAGACTCTATCTATACATTTATATATCTACATTGTCTATGTGTTTGAGGCACAGTCCTTGCGTCTCGTATCCAATGGGATTCTTCACATTTGTTGGCCCTACTTGTTGTAACACCTCAATGTGTTGTAGCTGTATGGTCCTATACTGCTGCCCTGCCAAACTAGATGCTGATGCCTTGATATTCTGTTGAGTGGCATCATATATCCACGCATTGATGTCGATCAATTATGCGCTACCAATGTTAGGCCAGGCTCATGTTGACCAACATGCACTACAGGGACCAATCAGCTTACCAGCCGTTACACCAGATCGGTGATCATCCGCATTCTTGAGGTGATCTACTGACAATTCGTGTTTGTTGGATCGGCAATCACTTTTAATCCCATAAAAGAACATCGGCAATTTGCACATAGATAGGCACAAGCACATGGATGTAAGGCGCAGCCTGTAACACAAAGACCCCAGATCTCCGGACCGCTTCCCTGCGATATTTTTGCCTGAAAAAAGGGAAATTTTACTCGGTAATTTACTCACGAACCTGGCCGGAGTGGGTGGTATCCCTTTGGACATCCCGAAAGTTGCAAAACGCTCCATTTCGCTATCACCACTCTGCCAGCACGAAGTTCAGGATTCGATTCTTAGAGCAAGAAATACAGCCCCTGAGGCTGACAAGGTCCTGACTGCCATATTACCTATAGCTTGGCCCTTCGCCGGAGAATATATCTATTCACTCTCCAAAAGCTCTCTCTCTTGATCATCATCCTGTCTGCTTCTGGTAACCTGTTTCAATTGTGCTTCGGAGGCCAAATAAGGCAGGCCTATCTTCCCCTCGCTCATACCTCCTGACAGTACTTCTCTCCACACTAGGGAAGGAGTTGGAGCTGCTAATATCTAGAGGTATAGCTTGGATTGCGACCCGAAATTCAATACTAATCACACAGCAGTCTAGTGTGCTCCCAGGAAGGTCAGCCGTCAATCTTATCACCTGTCTTGCACATGATGTTGAAAGAGCTTTGAGCGAGGGGCGTACAGCCAGCATGCTAACTCTAAACGTAAAAGGAGCTTTTTATGCTGTATTCCCAGGCCGACTTGTCCGGCACATGCGGGAGCAAGGCTGGCCAGAGTTCCTTGTCAACTGGGTAGCCTCTTTCACTACCAACCGTCCAGTACAAATATGTCTTGATGACAAGCTAAGCCATTCTCAGTCAGTCAATTATGGTCTCCTGCAAGGCTCATCTGCCTCTAATATCCTTTTTATACTCTATATATCCCCTCTGTTTAAGTTGGGAAACTGTTGAAATTATGGAGTGCAGAGACAAGTCAGAAGATGTTTAATGGCAGTTATTGATGAAGAGTTTGTTTGTCGAGTTTCTTATTATTTCTGTGTTAGGATACAATTTGTCGATATTACCAGGCTCGATAATTAGTTGTCCCGACCGACTGATGTTTGGCAAACAGAGATTGCATATACCCTGTGTCTCAAGGGCGAGGTTAGGACAGTGTTCCACAGGGTGCGTATATGGTCTAACAAAGATCTAGGTGGTAGATAAAGGTGATGATCGGGTCGAAGGGATGACTAGTCTTCTCTAGGAAGAGAAAAATAGGTAGATAGTAACGGTGGAGGTTACACGTGGGTCTTGCTGATGAAGAGCTGGAAAAGAGAAAATGATCTTCCTGAAGAAGAGATGGGTAAACAAATGTGTTGGTATGACAAATTTCACACGCTAAAAGTCTATTAGTTCACTTAAAGTTACAAGAGTACTCGTGTAAGTATTTCGAACTATGATTCAGAAGAAATGCGCTTTCATTATTCATTTGTGTTCTTCTGAGTTGATGCTATGGTATTGCCATCTAGCCTACATTTGGATTATGCTTTATCCGAATGTCAGAATCCACACATCAAGGGAACTAGCCAATGCAATGCAACAACCACTGACTCCAAATAAATCCATGTAGATGAATCATCTGACAAAATCTAATAAGGTAATTGAAGAAGACATTGCATGAAGAATAGTGCTTTTTCATGCCGAGGATTTATATACATAAAATTACCAAATAGCACATAGTACATAGCACACAGCCTCTATGCCAAACAATCTGCTATGCATCACCTAATGAAACTAGTCTATTCTTATCAGTCGTCCTTGCTCGTTCTTGAAGTGCATTGAACTACTCTTTGTGTTTTAACTTAGCCGTCCGCATGGAATTTCATGTTACACTGTGCCACAATGATCCATGAAACTGTGTCAGCGTTGTTTACCGCTGTTAATAAGAGATCCCGCACAGTGTCAGGTTCTCTGGGACTTGGTCACTTAACTTGAGAAAGGTAGGCGTGAGATCTTGGATTCTTGATGGTGAAGATGATATATTAACAAAAGTCTAGGTTCTTGTTGGAAAACCGGTATGGGTTCGATGAGTAAGGCGGCTCAAAGAATATGGGCGCGATTTTATGAATAGAATAATAATGATATGAATCGGGAGAATATGTGATAAACTGTGGAGAAATAAAAGATGGGTTGAATGAATTGAATTAGATTAGATTATTTGTCTTAGTAATTCTTAGACAGCTTATATACATGTAATCTTGATAGACCAAATCCAGACTAGATACCATCCATCACTCGTCCCATACTCTAACAATGACAATGAAGCGCACGACAGTATACAATATGAGTATGGGATCAGGGTCGGTGGATGAAAGCCTACACGTGTATCAGACCATACTATGCACTAGTCGAGTCTCAAGCATCAAACATGCTCAGTAAGGGAGATATCAATCATCTAGGTCATGAGTCATGTGTGAGAATCTTAGTTGTTCCAGTCATGGGAAACTTCAGACACATAGAGTCTGAATTTCCAACAGTTCTTGATTCTTGATTCTTGAATAACTAAGGAATAATACAAGACTGAAAGCTGGAGAGCTTTCTACATGAAGATACCTCAGCTATTTATACTTCGATACTATCTGCTACAGACTACAGTAATCTAGTTCCAGCCCGATTCCTGTCGAACTCCTGAGAGTGACCTAGAATCTGATCGAAGCTCAGTGAACTGGTAAGAGTACAAAATACCATCCTGAAATATCTAGAAACTAATTGCTAGAATAGCTTAGAACGCCATCGAAGTAACTAGAACTTGTCTAGAGGGATACCAGCTGAAGCTAGGATCAGACTCTACCTCAACACCATGAATCTATCCATGACATAGCAGTAGCAACATAGTCTTAGAGCCAGAGGTTGGCAGGATACCATCTCAACATCAGTCAGTCCGTGACACACAGGCTATCTATTGGGATTAAAAGGAGTCTGGTACCTACATTTAGAAGAGTAGTTGAATTGACATCCTTTCATCCTTCATGATTGCATAAGCTTCCCTTTACCAATAAAGTCCACAAACTAAGTAGTGGGTTATAAATTTCAATAGAGACGTCTCTAGGAGGTTTGGGTATGCTGACAATGTCGCAGTTTTTGAGAGCCAAAAATAAATTCTTGTCATTTTAAACCCCTGAAAAAGGCTCTGTAAAAAGCTTAATAATGGGTGTCAGAAGAAGCATGTAAACAGCGGAGCAGAGACAAGGATCGTGATATAAAACAATATATGAGTGCCAGGTAAGAAGTTAGCATCCTACATTATGCATGAGATGTGTGCACAACCACTCGGCCAAAAGGCCAGACCAGAATCATAGAACACTAAGTTCTGGTTATCTCCACATATATGGATTATACAGTAGGAATTCCTGACATGGGGGATAGAGGAGGGCACCACTTTTGACTCAGCTGTTGGGAACTGAGAATAGAGTAGCATCCCTGTATTCTTTACTGATATAGTCTACAAATATTTACTCACCTAAGAATGCTTTCTGGGTAACAATGGTTGTCATATGTTACGAATTGAGTACTTGACTAGTAGAAGGTTTACCCTATGAAGCCTAGGTTGCTCTGATTACTATGATGTGTATATAGATAGGACAGAGCTGCTGTAAAGAGTAACGTCTTGTCTTCTATCTTCCACTGTCCTTGCATCCTATCCTAGTTTCCCACGTCCCTCGTCCTTAGTTAAAGTTGGAGTTACAAACTCATACCTTTGACTCTTGCCAACCTCCTCAGATGTTAGCCAAGTCACTCAGTAACCCTCTCAATGCTACCTTTGGCACCCTCGAGTTTGACACCAGCTAAGGTAGAGCTCCATAATTTTTCACGAAAACAGGCTAATAAGAATCCGGGTAACACCCCTTCAGTCAAGCATGGTGATACAGTTCGACCGTTGTTTGAGCTTATGTGGATACCTAAGCGTATTGTTGAGGATTCATGTTGTAAGATTATTAGGAAATGATAGAGAAAACTGGAAGATACGGCACCACTAGCCAAGGGGCCAAATCAGTGTCACAGCATAGTGATTTTTTATAATATGTGGCTGGGTGGCAAGTATTTGGCCTAGGGCAGAGGAATCAGCCAAGACAATCACTGAGGGGCTGAATGTCATAAATACCTTTTAATTATAGCTAGATTTCTCTTTCTTCTCTATGCAGTTTATTAAATTGACATAATCATCATCAACTCGGGTTTCCTATCACACCTTATGTAAGGTTTCCTGTATGACTAGAATAATAAGGACTCTTAGACAATTTCCGAGAAGATTCTTGATACCCCTGTCATCCTCATGAGCCTTTAGTATTCTTCCAGAAAGATCATTAGAAATATTCTGAGCTCCGGGTATTTTGAGATCCTTGTTGTAATGGAAGTTGTATAGAGAAGCGTAAGCTGTTAGGCTTGTATTTAATATCACCTAGTGAAGCGAGTTGGGAGATTGAAGAGTCTGAAAACTATAGTGGAGAGGTGTTGATTAAGCCCACTTAGTATCAGAGCGCTAATTAAACTAATTACTACATCTAAGTGAAGGACACAATTCACTAGCTTATGCTAGATAATTGAGAGGCTGGCCAATGTATGAGCCGTCATGAACATCCTAGTAATATTCAAACCTTATTACATTCCATGCTAATGCACCTCTTTATTGCCAAGTAGCGCCAATTTCAAAAATCTTTCCCTAAGATCCCCAAAGATTCCCTTGGTATCATTGCCTGCGCTAGCCAGCGTAGGCCACAGGAATCCTTAGGCTTAGCAGCTGTTACAAACTGAAATGACAAATTGCCCATACACCAGATGGTTGGGAGCCTTTTTAATAAAACTATTTATTTTCAATGGCACGTTTGCATCCTGGTAAATAAAGCTCTAGTTGTGGCAAAGGCGTGCTGCAGACTTGGTAACACATCAAGCGGCGCCTCCCTAAACTCCTACGCCAAGCAGTCAGCACCTGCTTACTACCTATCTGTTGTGCTTTCGCTCGTCAATGACCGGCTCTGCGCCGACAGGTGCATATGCAAATCGTGCGTTGACCATGGATACAACCGCTGCCGCTCCTGAGTCTCGGACTTGGGAGTGCCGGGTTGAGTCATTGCAAGGCAACAATTGGGGTAGCGACGTGAAGGGTCTACTGACCACGTGCACTAGCCATAAGCGGTTAGACATTGCCGGACAATTACGGAATAGCGCCCTGAGGTATATGCAGACCTCGCACACTACCGGAACCATACAACTGCTTCCGCTCCTGAGTAATGGACTAAGGACTGCGGAGCTGAGACATTGTATGGGAACGATTGGAGCGACGCTGTGGTGTGTATACAAGCCACAGGGGCGAACCATGGACTAGATTGCTGTCGTTCCTGAACAGCTAGGTTCAGGATTGCTCAGCTGGGATATTACACGTAAGTGATTGAGGCATTGCAGCGATGCGTACTCGGACCGCGCGTGCCAGCCACCGGAACAGCGGATACCTCTCATGAGAGATGGACTCATGAGCTGCAGAGTTTTACCTAGGCACGCTGTTGGCAGTAAGTCAGGAGAGAGAGTGTAGACAATGACAAGGGTCATATTAGAGTATATAAGTAGTCTATGTTCTGTCTCATGAATAGCATCGGAAAAGTATCGGACACCTGCCATCAATCAAGTTACCAAGTATCAAACCATCTGAACAAACATTGTGACACATTCCAAGTAACTATGTTCCCAATTAACTCATAACCTTAACACTATCACCTATTACATAGCTGATACATGGTGGCACGACCTTACACTTGCTATCCCCCCGATTTGTACTGTCTCAAACTAAGTGAAGGGAAACTTTTCCCTCCTCAAAAATATTGTTAGAAGTAGTACAAAAGCAATTCTCCCCGTCTACCAAACAACACCGGCTAGTGTGATTTACAGAGAAGCAAGTCTCTCCCCTCCAGAAATTGCATTGGTAGCAAAACTTCGTCAAGCATCCCTCTGCATACATTGCTTCGATCCACGGCACCATCTCTGCTGTAGAAACATTTGTATCCTAAGTCAACAAAGATGTGTCTCACACCTTTCTGGGTGGGCCCTAAGCCTCCTGCCTACAGAGTATTTGGACCCTCTGGTAAACCCCTCTTGGTGTCATGGTGGCTCACGGGTCAGGTACTAAAGGAAAGAGATTATAACTGTGTTGTGACATAGTAAGAGAAGTGAAGTCTAAATACAAGAGATATCTATACATATGTTCTAATCTATAACGCTAGCCCTTAGTCCTGTGACACCAATGTACCAAAGACTACTACCATGGTGCCACAATTTCAAGTTTGCAATGGATTTAAATGGGACACATAATTGCTTCAGGGGAAAGCTCCCTGTTAGTGCCCATTATAACAGGGTACAATATTATTGTCCTGGGTTTCCAGGCCTAAACCAAGGCCACAATTTGATTTCATGTCACACTCACTTTTATGCACATCCTGTCAAGGGTACATGAGGTTTTTGTAATCCGAGGGGTCAAGGGTTCAACAATTCTAGAATTTGATAGTTCAGGATTTTGACATAAGTTAAGATTCAATAATTTCTAAAAAGTTCCTAAGAATACAAGATAATAATCTGCCAAATCAGAGCCATCCCAATAACCCATTATATATTCCTCCCTAATCCTCTCTACTGTTCTCGCTCTTTCCAATATAATCTCATATAGAATAGAATGGAGTATAATAGAATAGTATAGACAAGTACAGATCAGAACAGAACGAAAAAGAATAGAATGGAATGGAGTAGAGTAAGATAGAATAGAGCAGATTTGGATAGAATATAGCAGAATAGCACAGATATCTTCGTACATAGTTCCTAATGACTCAGAATAGGTCCTTGGTCTGTTACACATCTGTGACAGAAACCAAGTTGGTTGTGAATAAATCAATTTATTAAACTATATGAGGAGAAAAGAGAACTCTAGCTATAACTAACAAGTATTTATAAGATTTGGTCCCCTTCGTGAATCTCCAGGCTGATGACTTATCCTTAAGCACAATACTTGCTACCCAGCCACGTATTGCCAGGTGTTACTTAGTTGTGGTAACGCTTCGACTGTGAGGGTCCGGATAGAGCACGAGCTAGGAGATGACAAAGTCGAATCAAATAGATATTCAAATCAGGATTATAATATAAAGGATTCTAAACTAAGGAAGAGAAGGGAAAGAAAGCATCTACAGATCTATAGCTGTACATAATTTGTACCTGGCCCGTGCGTTCCATACCGGGTAACTCCTTATACTACAAACTAATCATTATGTCATTGCACCCCTACTAATTACTATGATGCAGGGCTGTCACATTGACCTCCTGACTAGTAGTGCCGCCTTGTTCAACTTCATCTATCCCCCCATGCAGCCTTGTTGTAAATATTCCCATCAATCTGCTTAGGTATTCACCTAAGCTCAAACAATAGTCAAACTGTAACAACATCCAACCTGTTCTCTAGTTCTTTGCTACCACTTTTATGACTGCCAACTGCTAAAAATCTACACAGCTTTTCTCATCTTATGCTTGAGTGACAATAATAATTAGATTTCCCAAATACAAAGTTGTTTATTCAGAAGACACATGGCTTTACTCGATACTAACCTTATTTGACAGATGAATACACCTCAAACTTCACCTTCAACACCTTCAACACCTCAAATCAAACAATTATCCAAAGATCAAAACATTAAAGTAAGGCAAAAATTATATATGAACGAATTGAAATTAAAAGAAATTTTAAGATTTATAGGCTCCATGAATCTGGCAAAAACCAGACACATATTGCCATGCAACTCGGCATTTCTCGGGGACAAGTTAGTTATTCACTGCTCCACAGAACTATCTCCCCCGAAAAAAGAAAAAGAAAATCCTCAAGACTGAAAGCAAATAAAGTTGATCAGATTATATCTTACATTGGATCATCACCTGAAAACCGCTGCCAAAAACTTCTAGAACTTGCCTCTGGCCCCTTTAGACATCTTGGTGTTAGCGAGCAAGTAATACCAAGAGAACTTGCAAAAAGAGTATATCAACAACATGTAGCTCGTCTAAAGCCTCCAGAATCTCAATAAACTATGAAGACTGGACGTCAGTTTTATGAACAGACAAAACTTGGGTAGAGGATGGAAGATATTCTAGAGAATGGGTGACAAGAAGTGTTCGTTCATTCCTCTATAAGATATTAATTTGATGCTCTAACATTATGAGCTAGACTTCCCAAGAACAAAATGCTGATTGTGTTGGAGAAAAATAGAGGAAGAGGTTCGGCTGGATTTTCTGAGGTTGCTTTGCAGGGCCAGAAAAAGGACCCTGTTTATTTTGGGAGAAGGAGTGGGGATCTATTAACTTCCAAAAATATTGCGAGAAAATAGTTCCGCTTATCAATGGCATGGTCTCGAGGAGACCTTGGCTTTCCGTAATGCAGGATAATGCACCCGCTCACATGGCAGTAATTACATAGAAAGATATGAGCCATAGGCCTATTCAACCGACTTTCGGGCCGGCCAAATCGGCCGATCTTAACCTGATTGAAGCTGTTTGGAATAGGATGAAGGATTGCACCCAGCGTCATCATCCGAATCTAGGTTGCGGAAAGCAGCGAACTCTAGATAGTCTTTGCAATATCCTCAAGGAGGCATGGGATTCCGTGTCTTCTGAAGATCTTGTGAGACTCATTCAGAGTATGCCAGCAAGATGTCAGGCTATGATAAATGCGGATGAGGGACCAACTAGATATTAAGGCCTGAAAATATTCTAGACACACGTTCAAATCCAAGGTTCAGATAAGACTGTGGCTCTATTTTGTAATCCGAAAACCTTTGAACTCTTATAAATATCTTATATGGTCAAGTAGCAAAAATGCACAAATGTTATGTGTATTAAATTAGGAGGCCTTCTATAGCTGTATAACTGTAGAGAAGACAATAGAATTATCACAGTGGAAGGAGGTCAGATAGAATGAGAAGCGATAGTGTGCT
The DNA here is from genome assembly GCA_905067625.1 of Blumeria graminis f. sp. triticale. NCBI lineage: Eukaryota > Fungi > Ascomycota > Leotiomycetes > Helotiales > Erysiphaceae > Blumeria > Blumeria graminis. Next base: position 1,768,249 of record LR898469.1, read on the forward strand.
ATTTACAAAATAGTGACAGACAATAGCTACTAAGTACAAATTTCCTCCACGCAACTGATCTGCATGAGTAGCGTTATTGACGCGACTCCTAAGCTTGACCTTGACTGGCTCGGCAAGTTCCTACACTAACCAGACACACCTTGTCATTTAACACTCCCCCTCAAGAGTTGTCCTGGTTCTGGTCTCTAGTCAATTTTATTTTTGATCCTGTCACGGGAAATTGTGTGAAGCTAAGACCAAGCTGTTCAATGAATTTCTGGAACTTCACCCTTGCCAACGGTTTGGTCATGCCATCTGCCATCATGTCATCAGTTGAAATATAATCAACTATCAATCTCCCTTTTTCGGCAAGATCATGGATAAAGTGATAACAAATGTTGATATGTTTTGACCTTTCATTAAGATATGCATTTTCTGTCGATGCAATTGATCCTTGATTTTCTCCGAGCATTTGAACGAGTGCCGGGCTCTTCCCAATATATTTTGGAAGTCCGAGGTCTCTAAATTTTTGAGCAATCCATTGTCCATGTGTTACACACATTGAAAGAGCTATATACTCAGCCTCACAGCTTGATGTTAATACCGAGCGCTGCTTTTTACTTGACCAAGAGATTGGTCCACCATAGAACATGGTGACGCTCCCAGAGGTACTTTTCCGATCATTCTTATCAGTTGTCCAGTCGGCATCTGAATAAACCTTTAAGTTATTGTATTCTCTTCCAAGGCTGTAACAGATTCGAAATTTTACTGTTGATTTTAGGTATTGGAAAACTGTTTTGAGTGCATATCCATGATGTTCTGCGGGATCACTCATGAATTGACAAAGTTTTCCAACTGCAAAAGCAATATCTGGCCTTGTGAAGGTTGCAGCATACATTAGGCTGCCAATTGCTTGCTGGTATTCTGTAACATCGATTCTTTTGTGATCACTTGTGGCAGGCTGTAAGTGTTCATATCCAGTGAGTGGCACTGTCTTTGGCTTGTGAGTACCTTTTCTGAATCCAAACTTTTCCAATAGGCTTTGAATGTATTTTTCTTGGTCTAGATGTAAAGTGCGGCTCTTTCTGTCTCGCGTGACCCTAGCTCCAAGGATCTTCTCTATCTCCCCCAGATTCTTGGCGCTGAATCTTGTAGATAACTTTCTATAGAACGAATCCAGATGCTTTCTAGACTTAGCCAATGCAGCAATGTCATCAACATAAACCAATATACTTGTAGCATTGTCGTGGGTAAACAAGCATGGATCTGCAAGACTTTTTGTGAACCCCCATGTCAGTAAAGAATCTTTGATTAAGCAGTTCCAGTCCCTTGCAGCTTGTTTTAGCCTGTATAAACTTCGAAGTGCTTTCCAGACGTAGCCTTTTTTAATTGAGGTTCCTTTAGGTGGCTGGAGAAAAATGTCCTCTTTAAGATGGGATTCTGTAAATGCATTCTTTATATCATAATGATAACATTCTAAATCTTCGGCAGCAACCACGGCAAGGAATAATTTGACAGTATCCATTCTTACTGTTGGGGCAAATGTTTGATTATAGTCAAGACCATGAATCTGGCTGAATCCACGTACTATAAGTCGGGCTTTAAAACGTTCAATTGAGCCGTCGGTGCGAGTCTTGATTGTGTATACCCATTTACAAGATACAAGATTTGCGCCTTCTGGTGGTATGACTTCCATAAATGTATTATTTTTGCGGAGTGAAACCATATCTTCATTCATTGCATTTTTCCATTGTTCTGAGTAAGATGGATCTTCTGTTGCTTCTGCAAAGCTAGAAGGAATTTTTATGCCCGCAATTACCTCTGCTGGAAGTGCAGTTTCTATATCTTTCTCATTTACTTGATCCAATAGTGAGCTGTTAGTTAGATCATTTCTTTGGCTTTGGATCAATTGTGCAATGAGTGCCTTGACACGCTTTGAGGCTCGAAGCGACTCTGGTTCTTGCTGAGAAGTACGTTTGTGAACAGTAGAACGTGTAAAGTATCTATGCCTTTGCACTGGGAATAATTTTGTTGAAGTAGGAGTATCATCCTCAGGATTAGCAGTAACCTATGGGGTATCTACATCTGAATTTCTTGTTCCGGAATTCGACGATGATATTCCTGTTGATTGATTAGCATCAACTGGATATTTTCCCTCTAATTCATCTGAATAATTTTCCGTCGGAGATTTCTCTACATCTATTTTCTCTGCTTTGCCATCATTCAAATTCTCTTCTTTGTCTTGTGAAATTATACCCTCACAAGATTTTTGATCTGTTTTTTCGTATTCACGATTGCCATTTATTTCATATTCAGCATCTGAATTGTTGGAGTCATAGTCTGTATCTAAATCTGTCTCTGAGGCCAGATTGTCACTGTTAGGTTCTGAGTCCAAATCCATATCAGGCGTGCTTGGATTTACTGAATGCTGATCTATGCTTAGAGTCTTCTCCAAGTTTTTATGAACGTTTTCACTGCTGCGATTTGCTCTGTGGATAGTAGGCTGGGTGATGACTGCTGAGTTAAAATGATGCATCTGCTCTTCAATTTTTAAGCGTATCTATATTTTTAATAGCTTGAGGAATACTTGACTCTTGTTCAATTTCCACATTTCTTGGTCTTCCCCTTGGCCTTCTATCCATAGTCACATCCGGTGTTCCTTGAGGTCCGCATTTTGCGTTTCGGATCTTTAGATCAACTATTCCTCCTTTTTCATTCTCATTTTTCACAACACAACTTGATAAAATGGTATATCCTCGTTCTGGTGAGTAAACCTTGAAGTGTTTTGTCGTATTCTTAGAATACCCCACAAATACACCTACTCTAGCGGGGTTAACAAGTTTATCGTGTCTTTCATTAGCAGGTAGTGTCTTCTTATCTACATAGTAGAAACATTTACTCCCCCATTTTAGTATGTGATCAATTGAAGGGGTTTCACTTGTGAAGGCCTTGATAGGACTAGTTTTTAGATTTGAGATAATTGGCCCAGAGTCAGTTCGGTTGCGTATGTAGCAATCTGCCTCTGCTGCTTCATCCCGGAACTTAATTGGAAGCTGAGCCTCTTCTAGCATTGCTCTCATATTGAACTCAACGGTTTGAATAGAACGTTCTGTAGGACCGTTCTAATGAGAAGAAGCAATAGTGGTCGATTGTGACAGAATTCCATCCTCTATTCTCCAATCATGGATGACTTTGAGTAGTTCAGGCGCGTTGTCTGATCTTGCACATTTAACTTTCTTGCCAGATTGATGTTCAGTTATAGTTTTCCAAATTTTTAAGGCCTCATATGCATCGCTTTTGGTCTTTATTGGAATTACCCAATTTCTTCTGCTACAAATATCGATAATGAGGAGGAACCATCTATTACCTCTGATACTTGTTGGGAATGGTCCGGCAACATAAAACTGGACTTGTCCCAGTATTTCTTTGCTCCAAGGGCTAAGGACTTTTGGGATTCTATTTTTCATCTTAGTTGATGCACATACCTCGCAGATGTCAAGATCTCGTGGAATCTTGATCCTTTTCTTGAGTGTAGTAACCAGATGTAAGTTTCGAATTTTTTCAGGTCCTAGGTGAACAAAGCAACAATGATACTTTAGATATCTTTCCCTTTTGTTTTTGCGGATGGCTTCTTCATGTGAGATTTGACCCGGGTTCTCAAGGATGAGAGTTTGACAGTGTTCCACCGGGTGCGTTGTATAGCCTAGTGAAGATCTAGGTGGTAAGTGAAGATTATAAGTGGGTCAAAGGGATGACAGGTCTTCTCTAGGAAGAGATGAATGGGCAACTAGTTGCAGTAGGTGTTACACGTGGGTCTTGCTGATGAAGAACTGGGCAATGGATATATGGTCTTCCAGAAGAAGAGATGGGTAAACCAATGTATTGTAAAGGGTAAGTTAAGAAGACATTGCGTGAGGAGTAAATCTCCCTCACGCTGAACTATTATATACAAGAGTAGAAGCATTTGCCAGCTGGAATTAATCGTAATCAATTCTTGCCAATATCTTCGCATTAATGGCTGTGTTCTTGTCCTTCTCTTCATGACTCTCTTGTATATTCTTACATGACGTTTTACATGACTAATTGTTGTGGTTATGAGCTGTGAGGTATATAGCATTTATGTCTCTGCTGTCCGTCGGTGGAATTACACGGGCTCATGTGCAATGGTGAGTCGCGGAGATGGCGCGCTGACGCTGGGTGATGGCACGATGGACACTGAGTGCGTATCACAGTGGCCAAATAGGTGTCAGTAGGTATCAAATGTGAACTCTCACTGACGATGGTGATCTATGAAGGTGATGCTAGATGTGCATCCCGACAATTGATAATATCATCTAATGGATGATGTGAAGTATGATATTATTTTGGATAGATTGATTCACTAAACTCGGCAGGTGAAGAGATTGTAGAGTACATGAACAGCGTCTGTGCACCAGCCTGTATTTTCCACCCTTACCTAATCCAGCAGCCCATCCTCCGTTCCCCTGTCTCCTAACAACTCAACCAAGCCAGCACAACACTAATTGTATAGGGGAAGCTATTATGAAATTGATGGTTTTAATTAACTATCCCTTCATCTTATTACGAATTAATATTAGTATTAAAATTCTATTTACGGATCCGTGAAACGGGTTCACAGATGAAGTGTTATCAATTGGACTATTGTTTTCCATAGAATTAAACGCGGTCTCTTCATATCCTTGAGCAACATGTGTCACAATGTAGAGTCCTTTACTCATTCTAGCTTCAATAGTAACTTTATTTCCTAGCTTAAGGAACAATTCATTTTGGTTCCCGACAAAGTTCAACCCAGCTTGACACAGCCTTCTCACTGATAGAAGATTTACTCCAAGATTTACTCCAAGATTTGAAACAAACAAAACATTGGATAATAACATTGAAGAACCATCTTTACACCTCATTTGAATATTGCCAGAAAATTCCGACTTCAATTCGCCCCCCCCAACCTTAACTCGTTTTGGAACAATTGGTATAAGTTTCCTGAATAGAAGAGGTTGGTCAGACATGTGAGACGTAGCACCATTATCAACAGGCCAATTGGATGGGGTAGTCTTACATATTTATTCTTTTGATAGGTGACATTCCTCGCAATCTTCGTTTGATTCCAATGATTCTAATTTAGATTTTTGTTTGTTTCTTGACGGAAAAGTGTAAGCGGCATACAAACTGTGATACTTCGGAAGCTTCTGGGTTGACCGAGAATTTTTAGGAATGTCTTTTTCTTGTGACTGTGATTTGTTTTTCGATGTCTGCATCTTTTTCCTGTAATCATGCTTTTTCAAAAGTCTCGCAGCTCTCTCCATTCTAGGACATCGAGCGACAGTATGTGGTTATTTACATAAATAACACCTATATCCAGGGCTATCTGAATCAAAATCTCGATCCTGATTCTGTCGCAATTTCTGTGCAAACTTAGATGGTTTGTGTCTAGCAACGAGGGATCTTTCGTTTTGAAGCCTTAGATCTTCTTCCACTTCGTTCAAAATCTTGAGTTTGTCCTTGACAGAGAGCGTAACCTGGATTCTGAATCCATCTGTCGTCGCCTTAAAAGCTGGTGGGAGTGTCTTTGTCAGAATCAAGAATAAAGCCGCATCTGGATAGGCGTTCTTCATTATGGGATCCGCACTGATGAGTTTGCGGCGAAACTCTTTAAGCTTAGCCCAAGAATTGTCCAAGCCCATTTCTTCATGGAATTGAAACGTTGCAATTTATGTTAGATATGTATTTGCAGAATACTCGTTAGTTCTGAAATACTTGCCTTTTAGTGCGTTCCAAACCCTGAGGGCTGTCTGGTGCTCATCGATCATGTCAACATCCTCCGCACTTAGAGCCTGAAGTATGAGTAGCAGTGACGTTGCTTCAGCTTTCTCATATTTTTCAACCTTTGTCTCGTCCAAACTCGTGCTTAGTACCTCGACTTTTATAGATCCTCCATTGATACTAGACGAAGAAGGTATATTTTTGGTCTTCCTCTCTGATGTGGTGGCATATTCTTCCAATGTCGTCTCAACAGTGAAGAATACTGACCTGGCTTTTAGCTTGAGCCTCATCTCTCTGAACCAGCTCTCATAGTTATCCCTCGAGAGCGAGGGGATTCTACCCATGACTTCATTGTCCTCCATTCTTGTGAGGTTTGATTTAGGGCGTAATTTCGATTCCTTACTTGAATTGTAGACGAAGCCTTCGAGGCTTTGGAGTCGATTTTGATTCTATCTATACTTGTGGCAGACCGGTGGTCATAACCTATTAAATTAGGAGGCCTACTACAGCTGTATAACTGTAGAGAAGACAATAGAATTATCACAGTGGAAGGAGTTCAGATAGAATGAGAAGCGATAGTGTGCTATTTACAAAATAGTGACAGACAATAGCTACTAAGTACAAATTTCCTCCACGCAACTGATCTGCGTGAGTAGCGTTATTGACGCGACTCCTAAGCTTGACCTTGACTGGCTCGGCAAGTTCCTACACTAACCAGATACACCTTGTCATTCAACAATGTAGCCAATAATTATACCAATTAGGTTTAGTACAAGGGAAAGACCCACTGCAAACTATGGTGTCCAGATGTCACAGTTCGAGTGTCAATGTGTTATGATATGAGACAACGAGGTAGTCGAGGCTAGGGCATCGCCTGTGGCTCAAGGCCACAGCATACATCACTAGTGTACTGGTTAGGCGAGCATGTATATAGTTTCATAGATGTACCCACAATAAATGGACACAGGTTTAGTCTTATACTTTCTGTCCATATACCTACAGCATAGTATTGTATGAGGCTACTCACTGTCAACCACAAATTATAACATCATCCACTCCTCATCACTCTGTGTCACAGGGCAGGTTTACAAAGTGCGTGGTAAAGTATAATATTTGAGTTGTGCGATGAGAAGAGGAAAGACTATCTAGCTACACGAAGGCCTATAGAGGAGGGCAAGACTGAACACCTGTCAGTGGTGCTCTCTACGAACCTGGGAGTGAAATATTCTCCCAGAGCCAAGTTCAGTCAAATTTCGCAATACCGAACAAGTTGGCCCACGAGGCAATGATTCAAATAACTCCACCACGTCAAATTTTCATTCCAAAAAAGATCGAATCCTACCTAAGCCTCATCAAGTTTACAAGTACGACCTAGTACATCCTCATTCCAATGACCACACCTCTCGCCGACCTTCTCCGGCCTCAGCCGGTCACCAAATACACGCCCACGCCGATATTTACACCCGACGGAGGAAGCAAAGCGTGGCGCACAAATCTGGGAGACTGTTCTTTGGGAGGGACGTGAGAGGATTCAGGACAAGTTCACAAGATGATGCGAAGGATGGATACAGTCTCGACGGGCATGGAATTTTGAAATTTGGAAAGGAGTTTTTACAAATTGAGCTTTGTGCGTGCCAAGACTTCGGTTGCGAGAGTGCAGGCGACACTATAAACACTGCCATGGTTGGATGGTGCGGTGGTACATCGTCTTGGCCGGTCTGCCAAGTAGAGTCTGGATAGCTTGGACACATATCCCACTTGAGACAGCAGATCGCTGGTTCAAATCCGGCAAAACACAATCACATTTCTCGCGGCGCTGGTATGCATGGATGACGAAGGCATGCTTGGATAATCAAAGGTTTTGAAATTCCCTTTGGTGGGTACTAACGGAGGAGGGTCGACTGTTTGTGTAAGCAAACATACCTCATAGTGGTATTTGCAAATGAAATCCAGAGTATGAGTGTCTCTAAGGTCAAAAGAGTCATCCCACATGTATACATAGTACCGGTCATGTGTCATAGCTCTATAGCTGAATACACATTAAATGATAATAAAAAAAAAAAAAAAAAAAAGAAGGCCTATAGAGGCTCAGTTATCGCTTAACCTTAAACGACGCCAACTACCATCTTACTACTGTGACAGTACTTCCCCCTCCACATAGTTTGGTCTCCAAACGCTTATGAAATTTTATCAGGAATATGTAAGGCAACTACTTATTATTTCTTGATTTCCAATTGGGGCGTCGTAATCTTTTGGAACGACGTAATCGAGAGCCCGCTTCTGCTTTAGAATTTAGTCGCATATTTAATCCAAAAGGGGGCCCTGGTTTGTCTGGATTTTGAAGATGGAAATTTCGAAGAGCTTTTTCGCAACCTTTGAGATAGGCCTGAGGTTGCCAGGTAGGCTTTTTGTCATACTTCCACTTAATGAGATAATTAAGCCCCGATTTTTCAATATCATCAGCATGAACATCTAATATTTTTTCGAACTCCCATTCATCCATGATGTTTCCATCATCGTCCCTCTCGGCAACTCGACCTGTAACAATTCTATTTTCAAGGTTATTGATAATTGATTGACCATTAAGTACAGGTTCTTTCCATGGCCTTACTAATGAAGTGTGAAAACTTTTGTTAACGTGAATGTGGTCTGGCAAATCAACAATTACTGCGCCATTGTATACTTTGAGAATACGATAAGGTCCGTCCCATTTATCGTCCCATTTTTTCTTTGGTCTATTAGTCTTCAAGTTCTTCAAACTAATCATTACTTTGTCTCCAGGTTGATATATTGGAGATTCTGATCTTCGTGTATTTGCATTGTTTTCATAACGGTCTCGTGACTGCCTTGTAAGGGCATGTAATTTTCCAAGTATACGATCAAACCGCTCTGCTATCATGTCGGCACGCAAGTACTCTTTTTTGATGCTATCAGTTAAATTGGGGGGTCGAGGATCCGGAGGCTCAATTCCAAGGCGAGGATTATATCCGTAATTGGCATAAAACGGGGAGACTCCTGTGGTATCACTTGCCTGATTATTAGAGGCAAATTCTGCTAGAGGCAGCCAATCGACCCAATCATCTTGTGTAAAATTCGAAAAAGCTCGAAGGTATTGATTCATTGCCGAATTTACAATTTCAGTTTGGCCATCAGTTTGTGGGTGAAAAGCTGAGCTGGGTTTCAGTGATACAGATAGACGCCTGTTCAGCCTGCGCCAAAATTCAGAAACAAAAGCAGAGCCACGATCAGAAATGATTGAATCAGGTGCACCATGCAGCTTATATATATTTTGTACAAAACAGTCAGCGAGCTCACTTGCGTCCAGAGATGTGACAGGGATGAAATGTCGCATTTTTGAAAGTCGGTCAACAACTACAAGGATATGAAGGTATGTCCTTCCATTGCGCTTACATGGTGGGAGATCTACGACATGGTCAATAGAAATATCGGCCCACATACGAAGAGGAATTTCGAGAGGCTTCAAGAAGCCAGGTGGCGAAGTGCGGGGAGTTTTTGTGCGAAAACAGAGGGCACATCCTTTTACAAAATCAGCCACAAATTGACTCATCCGCGGCCACCAGTAAGTACGCTGGACAAGATCTAGAGTTTTGACACGACCAGGATGACCTGCAGGACCAGATGAATGAGTGCGATATACAATTTCAAGACGCAATTCTTCATTATCAGGGATAAAAAGTCGATTACGGAAGTAAATCAGTCCATCAACCAATTTAAACTCAATTTTGTCCTTTCGAAGCGTGCGAGAGATGGAAACCGGCCAGCACCTATTAGATGAGGATTTTAGGCATTCTACCATTGATAGAGCTGTCTGGTTAGTTATGTAAGCTCGACTTATTAAATCAGACAAAGTCAACTCAGGAGTCAACAACTTGATAAAATCAACATTATCGTCTTCCATATGTTTACATTCTAAGACCAGATTATTCACTAGACTAGTTTTATGTTTACTTAATGGTATTAGCGGGCGAAAGCGATTCTGAAGTCGTTCATCTGATGCATTTTTTGGCTTCAGACCTGGTAGGCGGCTTAATGTGTCCGGAAGCAATGCTTTAGATCCGGGGCGGTACGTAATCTTAAAATTAAATTGCGATAGGAATTCTGACCATCGAACCTGGCGTTGATTTAGTTGTTTTGCAGTGTGAAACGTCTGAAGGTTTTTGTGATCAGTGATAATCTCAAATGATTCATGCGTGCTAGACAACTCAGGGCGCCATTCATCAAGGGCTTTGACAATAGCGAGCAGTTCTTTATCATAGATGTCATAATTCGACTCGGCTGGATTATGTTTGGATGAGAAAAATGCTACAGGATGAGAAATATTATTGTTCCCTATCTGGATAAGGACAGCGCCAGATGCCCAGTTAGAAGCGTCAGTTTCCACTATAGTGCGCCTCTGATGATCAAAATGAGCCATTGTTGGCGCCTGGGTAAACAAATTTTTGAGATTTGTGAAGGCATGTTTTTGATCATCTTTCCAGACCCATGGAACATTTTTTCGTAGGAGGCGGGTCAGGGGCTCAACTTCGCCTGAATAATTCTTGATAAAACGTCTATAGAAGTTTGCGAAGCCCAAAAACTGCTGTAACTCTTTGACTGTAGTGGGATCTTTCCAGGTTACTACTGCTCTAATCTTTTCAGGGTCCATACTAAGCCCCTCTGTTGAAATCACTAGGCCCAGGTACTTGGTCTTTTTGGTGTAAAATTCTGATTTATTAATGTCAATTTGTAGACCAGCTTCACCAAGCCGACGAATTATTTCATCAACGTGTTTTGTATGTTCTTCTCGGGTCCTTGAATATATCAAGACATCATCAAGATACGCGGTACAGTAGTCATCAAGAGCATCATGAAGGATATGATTGATATAATTTTGAAAGGTGGCAGGGGCATTACACAAACCAAATGGTGTGACAAGCATTTCGTAAAGTCCAAAACGAGAAGTAAATGCAGTCATCCACTCGTGGCCCTCTGCAATTCGAACACGATTGAAAGCGGCAATTACATCAAGCTTAGTAAAGAATTCAGCTGCAGATATAGAATCTAATGTTTCCCGAATCAAAGGAAGCGGATACTGGTTTTTCACAGTGACTAAATTGAGACCACAATAATCTTGGCAGATGCGCACTCCACCACTAGGTTTGGCTACAAGTAGAAGGGGAGCAGCAGCTGGGGAAGCTGATTCGCGTATGAATCCCTTTTCTAACATCTCGTCAATCCATTTTTTGATGCAACGAAGTTCGCCAGGAGAGAATGGCCTATTTTTATAGAATGGGGGTTGTTTTCCTGGTAGAAGTTCGATTTTATGATCCCATGGACGATGCGGAGGTAGAATTTTAGCATTTTTTGGTTAAAAATGTTCCATATATTGATGTAATTCTGGAGGTAGAAGACCTTTAATCTCGGTTACCGAAGTTTCATGCTTTTCTTGAAGAAATCTATCCACATCAACTTGATCTACTTTTCTTCGTAAGAGATGCGTAGAACTTTCCATGTCATTGTCAGGGATAGTTTCGATTTCATGATTGGGACAATCTTCCACAGTGGCTTGGTATAATCTTGGTGCAATTGGAGAGGGGACAGTCTGGATTTTTAGCGGGGCTTCAAGTAGTCCAGGGGGGTTTGGGAGCTGGCCAAATCCGGGTGGTGAGATTGCCCATGGGAGACATTGACGTTGACAGAATTGTGAGCCAAAATTTACTGTCATAGCATTCCAATCACAAAGGGGATTGTGAAGCTGAAGCCATGGCATACCTAAGATTATCGGATTGCACGCACCCAGACTTGTTACATAGAGCACAATTATTTCTGAGTGCAGGCCTAAGTGCAAGCAAATAGTGAAATAATCGGTAACAGTAGCCTGGGTACTCCCATCAGCTAGGCGAACGCAGCGGGGGTTGACAAGTTTCTTGGTTGAGATCTTGAAGCGCTTTACGACTAACTCAGCATCTGCAAATGCAAAGGCTGTGCAGCCGCTGTCAATTAAACTGGATGTGTGGAACATTGAAGAGTCACTAGTGCGCGGGTCTGAGAGTTGAGTTTCAAGCAGCATTGAATTTTTAGAGCTAGTAGAGCATAGTTCTAAAGGTGAGTTATCTAACAACACTGCTCGGATTGATTCATCCTCTTCACCATACCAATCGTACCTCTGATCGCGACTTAGATCAGAGGTTTGCCTTTTAACTGATCTGGTTTTCCAGATGTTTTTCGGCCTCCAACAGGGGTTTCATGGTCAGAACTAGTATCAGATACATATCCAGGATTTTCTACTATGGCACGCAAACGAGATTGCGCTGGTTGCTGAGAGAGTTGCTGCGGCATTAGTTGTGGGTATATGGGGGGATAGTATGACATGGGCATCTGTGTATGCGACGGTAAAAACTGATGATTTACAAAAGGGACACGTGAATTACTGCTCTGAGGTCGAGAGTTTGAGCGATTCTCCGTGTCTTGAAGATTTTTCCTGTTGTGAACTAATGTATAATTGGCACGTTTCGGCATCGGAATCGGGTTAAACTTTCGATGGTGGTCTCGGGCAATATGGCCACTCTGACCACAGGCTAGACAAAGACCTTGGCTGCGCCGGCGCTGTCTTTCATTATCAGAAATCTGCAATCGGCTAATATCCATAGGGTCATCGTGGGGATTGGAACCGAAAGCAGCATTTGAAATATCTGATGTGAATTCGGCAGGTTCATTGGACTTTTCTTTCGTATTTAAACCGCGAGAGTGATTGAGAGAATCATAGTGAGACTCTTGGAGCTGATTTCGCGCGATGTTGTCGCATCTTATTACCCATTTGTCAAAATCTTCATCGCTTGGATTGTCTACCTGAGACCGGAGTATCCTCTTGATGTTGGCACCAATGAATCGTCGCCATCTGTCAACTTTTTCCCGAGGACCTAGTTTGGCACGGGTAGAAAGTCTGATAAATTCGGCTTTCCATTCACCGTATGGTCGAGTACCATTTCTCGGGCTGTCTTGAAAATAACTGTCCAATGTATTCCTTGCAAGTGTTGCCGAATTAAAAAGAATATATCGACCATCGAGGTCAGTCCAAAGCGCATCCTCATTCTGCCATTGCCATTGCGAGGAGTCACTCAAACTAGCAGTGATAGACTTATGACCGTCACAAACTGCATCCCAAGCATGGCCATCCATTAAGCCACATATATATAAAATCTTAGATGCCTCTGTGGGGAAACATGCAGAGTCAACAGAAATTATTCCTTGCACTTGTGTCTTGAATGTCTCGTATTTTTCCTGGCGCTGGACAGGGTTCATCTCGTTGTTCGATGCTGTGAACTTGTCTGGGTCTTTTTGAGTTCTACGAGCAGTTGGAACTTTAGCATTTATGCCTTCTCCTATTGCGTGGTTCTGGGCATTTTGAATCAAGGCAAATTGGAGCTGGGTTTCTGCAGCAAGTTTTTTTCCCAGTGAATCTGATAACTCGACACGTGTACTTGTGAGTGTAGCTCTGTCTGCTTCGAGTTGAGCGCGAAGAACATCTTTTTCGTTTTCTGCAGCTAAACGAGCATTGCGTGCCTTTGCATTCCGCGAACGCTCTTCATTGTACGCCATCTCATTATCACTTGCTTTGAGGCTAAGCTTCTCAAATCCATGTTCGAATGCAAGGAGCATGGCGAAAATGGCCTTTGCATTTTCATCCAGATTAGGTGTAACGGCTGTTAAGCCTAGGGATTCCTGTAGCCTACGCTGGCTAGCGCAGGCAATGAATGCAAGGGAATCTTCGGGAAGGATCTCGGAATACAAGGAGCTTAGAAGATTCTCAATGAACTTTCTGGAAGCATACTGAAGGTTCATGAGGACAACAGGTGTATCAAGAATCTTCTAGGGTATTGTCGAGGATTCCATGTTATTCCAGATATAGGGAGAACCTTACAGAAGAGGAGTATCTCAGAGTGTATATATATTTGTATTCTAGCTATAGGAATTCTCTCTCTAGAGAATTATAATTAAAATACTGTACCTACAAGATCGCCCAAGCATGTTGTACTGAAACCGTGACATTAGGATTCGGGAGTACGTTCAAAATTTCCGCTAATTTTGAGGGAGAAAAGGGCCTATTCACAAGAGTGTGAGTAAAGTCGTATTCAGAGAGAACTCCAGATAGATTTGGGAAGCAGGAAGTAAAAGATTCACTGATTCTCTGTCCGAGTTCATTGTTTGTAGTAGTCATTCTGGAGATCTGCGGCTGGATTTTTTATAAAATAAGAGGCAAAAAGCAAAAAATGAACTTATAAATTTTCTGGTCTGAGAATGGATTTAAAGGACTTATCAGGGTTGTGCTGAAAGGAACTTGCTTAAATCTATTCACCGGGTCGCGAATCAGGTGGGTTGCTGGATATATAAATTCGCTGTGTAACGATTAAAGCGAAAATTTTCAGGCTGGTATTTGCGACTGGGTGTTAATAAAAAGATCGCACAAAATGTCACAGGGCAGGTTTACAAAGTGCGTGGTAAAGTATAATATTTGAGTTGTGCGATGAGAAGAGGAAAGACTATCTAGCTACACGAAGGCCTATAGAGGCTCAGTTATCGCTTAACCTTAAACGACGCCAACTACCATCTTACTACTGTGACACTCTGCAACGTGACTTCCGCATAGCTCATAACCACAACACAATGCAGGAGCAATCAGATATACGAAGATAATATATAATTTTCTCTATGGCTAACTATCAGAGTATTACTTCAACTATTTATACATTTATGAAGACCTCTAGAACACTCGTTCTTGGCTGATATCTGCTTCTTGTATATTCCAGTCATAGTAGTTCCCAGTCTTGCTACCAATTACTAGAATATTCTAGTTACAGCTGAGCTGATCTGGAATAAACTAGACTACTTGTGACGGGCTGTGCCCGGATTGGGACTGGTCACTAGGACCACTCCGGCTAGATATTTAAGCGTCAACAAAGTAGCGCTTACAGATATGCAAAAGGTTGCATAGGGAAGAATGCAAGGTTGCGCATAAGGAAAGACCTAAATGTCGCATAAGGGTTAATGCAAGGTTGCGCACAAGCACGAGTCTCAGTGTTGCATAAGGATAATTGCAAGGTTGCGCATGAGGAAGGACCCAAGGGAGTACGTACTGAGGGGGGAGGATGTCACAGGAAAGAGGGTAGCCGGGGAGAATGGAGTATTCTCAGGTAGGCTAGGAGGGGAGCTTAAATGCAACGCTGAGGAGGACATAAAGGACAGGAGCCGTCGTAGGCAGATTAGCTTCCTAAGGAAAAATTATCAATTCCTATTGAGTTAACGTCTTTCAAGTACTTTTGAATTCTTTAAACCTTTCACACTACTGTAGAATTATAGAAGCACGTGAATACAATCACGTGCCACTTAATAATCAGCTCACAAGCCATTACACCAGAAAAAAACTGCCTTACAAATTTTTTGGAAAACTTGCACAAATACAGGAGCTAACCCCAATATGGAAGTTGACTATTCCTAAGGAGTCTTAGTTTTCATGCTAAAAACCCTGCTAAAGCCCAACTGCAAACTTGATGCCGTGGCACCACAGTATGGATCTAAACAGTACTAGACAGTCTATGACTCAAGTGGTACCACAAAAACATCATATCACATTCAAGTGATGCCAAAATGGGACAAAGTACTTGATTTGAGTCATGAGTAAATCAACAACTTGGCCTGCTACTAGGATTTTAGACAAAGAAGAACTGCGATGGTGAGAATAAAGGTGTTACAGGCTGTAGCCTTTTATGTGGATCCGGAACTATCCGGCTCCGGCTATGAACAAAAGCGCGCTGGTGTCACAGGAAAACGCGCTTGATGGGAACAAAACATGTGGTGCGCGCATCACAGATATTCTCCTCTTTGGATAAAGTATAAATTCATTTTTGGACCCATGATTGTGATTAACAAATGTAAAGTCCCTTCACAATAGGACGGGCAAGATATGGCATAAAGAGAATGCATCTATGGACGAATTCACACAGAATGATGTGCATGTGATAGGTATGGAGGTATAAAAAGACTTCACTCATGCTACAAGACTACAAGATGACTAAGCAATACTTCCAATATCATTCTTAATGGCAAGGGCAGTCGAAATATAGCTGGATGAAAAGGGCTATGCTAGGAATCATTGGAAGTAACTAGCAAGATGAGAACAGTGTTTGTGAATGGATCTATAATGTAACTACGCTTCCTAAAGTTCAGCAAGTTAAACCAAAGACATCGAACACAAAGGATTGGGTATTTCTACCTACAAGTTCCCTCCAAGCTAATCCTTTAAGTTAATGGACACTTGGAAAAGCCCATAGGACACCAAGTCAGATTCAAGAAATTATGACAAATTTATCTCTGGCTCTCAATGAGATAGTTTGCTCTGGTACATATGCTAGATAGATGGAGATAATTTTTGTAAACCTTTCATTATTTATCTTTAATCCCTATTAAATGAGGTATAAATATCTATCTCTCACCCCGCTTATATTTCCTCCCAACTCGAGACACTCTCTTTTGAAGCCATGCCCCATGGGTTTTTTGTGTCTCATGCCGGAATATGCCAGCAATCATCCATTACACCATAAGAATAGAAAGTAACTTTAACAAAGCTTTTGTCTTCATTCACCGCAATGAAAATATCTATAGAGCCTGATCTACATTAGATTTGGGAGCTTCTAATTGTGTTTGTGACAAAAGCAACAGACCTTTAGGATCACCTCGCTCATGGAGCTGGTAATATTGTAATTTAACGCCATTCTCTACGACCTGGTACCAATTATTTTGCTTTGTGCCACTGGCAATACTGTTGACTTTCTCTACCACTTTTTCCGCTTTCACGTCACCTTCTAGATTATCGCACCAAAATACACCAGTGATGTTGATGGCTGAGACTGAAAGCATCGAGAGCGAGACAACTAAGGCTGAACGGAGGAGCTTCATTGTGAAAACTTTCTCGACTTAGGTATTATTCTGGTTCAGAAGTGTATGGCCACAATATCTCTGCTTTGGACGGCTGAATAACGACACGAAGATTGTAGATAGATGAAGATGGATTCAACTTGAATGGTGTAGCTTATTGGGTAGTGCAATGTTTGAATGAGGAGGATGGGAAAGCCATACTTATGGAATCCCAAAATTCGAGAGCATGAGTATAATAGACTTCTACGTACATGACATCTACTAAAAGAAAACATGATGACCCAGCTCATTCAAATGAAAAAGGATTGCCATTCGAGCGAAGGAATCGACACCATCAGACGCTGCTTGGTTCTATTAGGTCCACCAAGGACGACGGTTAAGTACTGGCACTGGTTCGAACGACTGAGGCGAGAACTGCTTGGTATCAAGGGAGTTGGCCTTATTTTTGAGGAGAGTCGGAGATGAGAGAACAATAGATTTATTTGTTAGGTGGTCAATTACTAACAATTCCCATGGCCACTTGAGCATTAATCTTAATTAAAATTGGAATAGCATGAGATTGCAACGTGTCGTCAATCTCTTTGCACTGAATATAGACAAGTGTAAATTTGAGTGATTGGGAAATCCTTAATCTCGTGCTTGAGTGTCCACATCATAAAAAGGAAATGACAAAGACGAATGAGGACCTGAAAGCTCCAGTTTTCGGGATAGCAACGTATCATAGGGCCGCCTGCTTGCTTATTACCACTGCCTGTGAGGCAGCTGCTTTTCTCGTCCAACCGCCGTTCCCAGATTAAATTAGATTTTAACTAAAGTCTCAAGTGAGTTTGGGATAGTGAAATACTGTCGCGATTCCCAGGACTGTATGGATTAATCAGTCTTGTATTCATAGGATGCAGCCGCGTTGGCACGTCGGCCAAAGCAGAATTGATCAATGAGACAGAGAAAATGGCAATGATTCAGTCGAGTAGTCAGAAGCGATAAAGAGTATACAAATTCGTGAGGTCGTTTACCGACTTTCGTGTTTCTCATTATCTCGACCTGCCTTTGCGGCCCGATCGACGGACTAGCACTGCCCCACGAGGGTATAGATGGTCATGAAGTCAATGCGGAATTAATTATTTGTTTTCCATTTTTCGTCCGTGGGGGCGCCAAGCTTGACTTAGGTCCCTTCCACCCACTAAACCAACTAGAGGCAGGGACGCCAGTGTTTACTGCCCTGGTAGCTTCGCTCTTGCTACTTCCTAACTAGGTTTGCAGTGCAATTCTCTAATTACATGATTGCGTGTAGCGTAGCACCTGCACTTTTACAGCCAGTCCCAAGGCTCATTACTCCTTTGATGTATTACAGCCACGCTCGGGATGCTACTAATGATCCATTCAGAAATACCGCACCATCCATCCATAATGCAAGGCTCAAAGTTGAAGCAGAGTTTAAGACCTATTGATTTCTTCTCTTGGATTTCTAGGGCAGGTCTTTATGTACAATTTAGAAAGAGAAAGCCACTTTGCTATACCTAGGACCCCCTCCCAGGTTCCTAGGAAAAATTTCTTTGGTACCCTTAAAGATACTGGAGCTCGATGTGGTCTGTGGATGGTTAAGTGGCACTCTAGGAAGTGCAATGGGATTTTGAACTGTCAGCAGCCACAATGAAGGTTAGTACCCTCGTGATTGAGACGGCGGTGGTATTCTGCAAAGTCATCATATCCTGAGTGGGCAGCGTATAGTCTGGAGAGAAACGGTCTGGCAAATGAGAGTTCCTTAGGGTGACGAGAGTATGAGTCGATGGCAAGCTCCCTTTATGAAACAGGGGCAATACGGAATTAATTGCTAATGAGATGCACCTGGTTCGTTCACACCTCATGCTAAGCATGTCACGATTCAGCTTCTTGCTATTTCAGGATGAGCGCTCTATACATCCAACGAGCCGTCGGCGACTCAGTCAAAGCTTCACCACTCCACCATCCTCCACGTGTACCCTCTCGCTCATCCATGAATCTAGTTGAATCCAATGTGTCGAGGCCTAAATAGTGCAGCCTGAGACAGCAGTACGTGTTACCATCGAGCATGAGGTGTAGAGATTAAGTGCGCATGCATACCCACGCCTCGACATCCCCACCCTGGCACCAGATGGATACTCGGCACGCCCGAGGCCGCACTTGCCGTCGGAAAGTGGGTCGAGCAGACGAAGTTCTACGATGGAGTTCAACAAGCCCACTAGATTCCCCCTGTGAAAAAAGGTATCTTGTGGTAAACTATTGTTGGATGGAAGGACTCACAATCTCTTCCTTCGTAGCGTTATCTTAGTTCATTGTACAGCCTACGCGCGTAAGCTTAAACTACTTGTAAATCACACGTAAAATTCCTGGTTGAGGGAAATTTGCTACATTTAAATTGGAAAACAGAGTGGCAGACAGCTGTTTTTTGGGGTTTTTTTATTACGAATAGGTTCTAAGCTAGAGCTCTTTATCCACCACGGGTAAAAGACCGGTGGAGCCGGCAGGGTTCCCTGTAACTTTTCCTACAGCCTAGCTCGTTCCAACCTTGTGAATCGCTGCCAAAGGTGCAGCCGATTAAACAAAAACGAAAAATCACAAAAATTAAAGCAACTCCGAATAACAGAAGATTCCTCCATGTTGGACCCAAGCAATGCGCTCTTCACACATTCCGTCGTCCGTCATATCTTCCAAATATCAAATTTACACATTCTCCGCTGAGAGCAAAAGATGGGTTAGCAGGCACCTTTGGTCCAGCCGGTATCCTGCTATTGGTTAGTAGAAGTCCCTTCCGGGACATCGTCGAGGTTGCTGTCTCCTCAAGCTTCTTTTTCAGATTCCAACACTCCGAAACCTGTTGCCTCGGCCATCGAGACATCTTTCGACGCGGTGATGATCGCCTCTTCGGCTTTTTGAGCTGCTGCACGAGCTCGTGCCACCTTCACGAACTCCCCTTGCTGGATGTGACGGATCCGCTCGAGCTGCTCTTTTGACACCGGTCCTGTCTTGTTGGGTCTGGCTAGGCAGACCCGCGAATCTGATCGGTGAGGTCCCCCACAGTTGCGACACTTGGTGAGGGCCTTGCACTCGTCTTCCGAGTGCATATTTGATCCGCAATTCCAGCAGGCTGGAGCACGGGAGCAACCACGGATGACGTGGAAGCCCAAACAGCGTTTGCACTGTTCAATTTTTCGACAAGGCTTTAGAATGGTCGCCCCTCTAGACTCGCCGAGAATACGGAAGCCCGCGCGAGGGGCGGAGTCCCGGGCGATCAGGGCTTTCCAATTTCTGTACGGCGCTCCAGGACGGCATGTCCCGTGCGGTAGCACCTGGGTTGGAAACTGCTGCGTTTTCCTGTATATCTGTTATGAATTTGTTAGATTTAATCTGGATGTGGTGATGCAGGGGTTATCTTCTTAATTCGGTTAGGTCTGAGGCAACAGGATTTGGATTTGTTCAGGCTGGAAATTTGAATTTGTTCTTTAGTTCTAACAGTTTTGTTTCTTTTTTGTTTATTGTATAATTTGCTTATTGGGAACTCGATATTTTGATAATATGATAATCTGAACACATGAATTCGTAACTTTGATAATCCGAGCCTCGATTACCTTCATTCATACCTTCGCACATTTGACATTTGCACCTTCGACCTTCGTAACTTTGTAACCTCGAACCTTCGATAATTTGTCTTCGTCGAAATCGACTCGACCTCTGCAGCTTAACAGCTTCGAAAATCTGCAAATAAGTATATTCATAATAGTATCTCATATATGATTCTTTCCGCATCGATCGAATAGATACCGCCGACCGTTCTCGTGGTCACTGGAATATTCGCGATCCGGAAGGCGACAAGGTTGGAGGCTTCCTCGAACTTGGCGTTGAATTCCGCCAACTTCGGTATAGCCTCTAGGAGCTCTTCCCTTCTTTCCTCATTACCTGTCAGAATAGCAAAACCGGCTCTGACACGGTGTATAGAGCAGGCATCACTCAAGGTGTCCTCCAGCCTGATCTGTAGTTATGGCCTTATTCCGAGAGTCGAAAGTTGGCGCCAAGGGTTCTCCTTTTCCAGGCGAAGGAACAGTCGTTTGTCGACTTTCGCCTTTGGAGCGTTTTTCTTTGTGGTCTTGGCCGCAGTTTGCGGTACAGTCTTTGTTGTAGGGACTACTGTTTGTCGCAGTCTGTTTTTAGCTACTATTGTAGAATTCGGATGGTTTTTATTTTCTCCTATATAAGCAGGTCTATATGTACATAACATTTAGGCCCAGTTTCTTTCATATCCTTCCAACTTAATATGCGCATTCCAAACTGGAATTGTTGAGATTTGTCTTATCTCCACCTAGCGCATACCACTTCCCAGTTAATAGTTGGCACTTCCAACTTAATTGTTACACAGCGAACTAAGAGCAACACAATGAGGAATTCTCATTACATCATCTACTAATTCAACATATATTATGATATCATAATAGCTACCGTGGCCCATGTTACGGCGAACGTCCGAGTAGACGAACGCCGTCTCCGAAGGGAAGTCGAAGGGAGGTATGGATGGGATACGGAGGCGAGACGAGGAGGAGAGACGAGGAGGAGACAAGAGAAACAAGTGTATAGCTAACGAGTTGAATTCTGAAAACTAGAATAATGTGCGAATAATACAAATTGCGAAGCTGGGGAATTATTACAACGCGTACCCAGCTTCTCAAATACCCAGATGATCATTAACTATTTCCTAACCCTAGCCTATAATGGTATCGCGAGTGTCATAGCTAGTTAGGCTGCATACACTCAATGATTTAAAAAATAAAAAATAAATAAAAATAAAAAAAAGGTATCGCGTATGCCGATCACCGCTGTAAGCCTTAGTAAGCCTGCTGAGCCATAACAGCCCAGGTGCTTTTAACAGGCAGCGCTGGGACGGCAGGTATGATTGGGCTCCTGGTGTCGGGAGCTCTCGGATGGAGGTTCGCCGGGCGATTAGGGAGTACAGGTGGCGTAGATGCCGGGCCCGAGGCCATGTATTGCGCAATAGCGGCGCTTGAGTAGACTCTCATCGGGTCTACGAATTTTCTGTTTGACCCGTTGGTCAAAGGGAGAATCTCAGGGATGAGGGTTTGACGGTGTTCCACGGGGTGCGTTGTATAGCCTAGTAAAGATCTAGGTGGTAAGTGAAGGTTGTAAATGGGTCAAAGGAATGACAGGTCTTCTCTAGGAAGAGATGAATGGGCAACTAGTTGCAGTAGGTGTTACACGTGGGTCTTGCTGATGAAGAACTGGGCAATGGATATATGGTCTTCCTGAAAAAGAGATGGATGAACAAATGTATTGTAAAGGGTAAATAAAGAAGACGTTGCGTGAGGAGTAAATCTCTCTCACGCCGAACTATTATATACAAGAGTAGAAGCCTTTGCCAACCGGAATTAATCGTAATCAGTTCTTGCCAATATCTTCGCATTAATGGCTGTGTTCTTGTCCTTCTCTTCATGACTCTCTTGCATATCCTTACATGACTTTTTACACGACTAATTGTATAGGGGAAGCTATTATTAAATTGATGTCTTTAATTAACTACCCCTTCATCTTATCACGAATTAAAATTAGCATTAAAATTCTAATTATGGATCCGTGAAAGAGAAGGGTGGCTTCGACGCCAGAGATGGCGGCGGAGCAGAGAGCCAGATTTGCCGCTGATGCGGCGGCGCGTCGTTGTTCGGCTTCGACAATCGGTCGAAGATCTGGAGGGCTATCTGCTTTCGTGTCAGCTTTTGGCTGCGACGCTGGTTTTGACGCTGGTTTTGGTGCAGCGTTCTCCGACGGTTTTAATGCGTCCGGAGGAGATGTAGACGATTCTCCAATCCTGTGGGGGATGTAGGCTCGTTGAGGAATTTTATTAAGAGTTTCAATTGACCCGATCATGTCAGTATCGGGCTTGGTGGCGGTAGGAAGAGCTTTTTCCTTCCATTTTGAAACGGCCTGATCAATCTCCGCGAATTTCGAAGACTGGGCAAGGCCAGGTAGTTTTGCGAGAGCCCTCGGGCGGACTCTCGAGTTGTCCGACATTGCGTTGGGGAGCTTTTTTCGGACAGGTGGCATGATGAAAATGACAGCGACTCGATCACAATTTATTGGGCGAATGCGACGAGCGGGAAAGGGAAGGTGAAGATTCAAAAACTTGAATTTCAAAAAAATTAATTTTGTTTGTTTGTAATTTTAAGGTCCTAAGCTACTGCTCCCGGTCCGCTATGGGTACAAGACCGGTGGAGCGGGAAGGGATCCCTGTGTTCTTTACCACAGCCCAACTCATTCCAACTGCGTGAAACCACTACCTAAATTGTAGTCGGTTTAAAACAAAACAAATCCTAACAGTCAAAATTAATAAACAAAGGAAATTCCAATTTAACGGTCCAGTATCAGTGCTCCTCACCCTGACTCCTTCCCTTTCGCGGTTTCCATCATAAATATTATTCTTCGTCCATGCTGAGAGCTGTGGACAAGGTCACAGGTTGGCTTTTGAAGTAGCCAGTTTCCTGCGCAAACGTTGAAAATTCTTTGAGGCATTTGGGCCTTACAAGAATTTTAAGAAATTGTTAGTATGGGGTAGTTCCCCTTAGTCGTCGGGTATGACAAGTGTAAAGTCTGCAATGCATGAAATGCGTTGCTGTTGTCTCCTATCCGCACGAACACTTCATGTTCGCGTTTGCGTTGTTGAATTGTCTGTGGTACGCGGCGAAATTTCCCTTACCGGTACGAGCCGCGATGACTTTAAACAGAAGTCGTCGTGGAAGTGATAGTTCCGATGGCTTTTTTCGGCGCATCATCAAGTCTAGGTCGCGGTATCTGGGCGGGCATGATTCGTCCCAGAATTGGTCTAGCAGCATCTGTCTCTTCTGATTCATAAGCCGGTAGAGGTCTGCACTGCTGATGTTTTGCGGCTCCTCATCTCGGAGGGGGAGACTGCGGAGTTTGCTCCGAGCTGCAGCATCTGCTTCTTCGTTCCCATGAATGCCCTTGTGGCCTGGAACCCATTTTACGATGATTCTTTCGGGAGCAGCCTGTGTCATTGTCCGAAATATTCGGGCTTCTTTAATGCTTGTCGATGTGTCTCCGGACAGCATAGCGGTTCTTGCATGCTGACTGTCGGTCAGCACGTAGATAGGTTGCGCCACTTTTCCTGGGATCCGAGATTCCAGCCCACTTATTCGCAATGCCGCCTCTAGAGCCTTCCTTACTCCGACTATCTCAGCGTCCAGTACCTCCCCCCCATGTATGGTACCGGAATCTCTATCTATGGTCTTTCCGTCTATTTTCAAGACAAAAGCCCACGCCGAGCGACCGTGTCCTTCTGATGCCCCATCAGAGTAGGTGCAGATCACCGAGCTTGGCAGACTCTCTATCCAGCGTTTACAAATTTCCGTGTCTTTCTCTTTCGCGCTTACCTTACTGAGATAGGCCAAAGCCGGTAAAGGCTCGGCGGATTCAGCTTCTGGGAGTTGTTGATAAGCACGCTGGACTCGAGACATTTGAATCTCTGGTCGTGCTGATTGACGATCATGTTTCTTGTACTTTCTTGTCCCAATATTAGGGCAGACAGCAGCTCGTCTTCTCCGAAGATGTCCAGAGTCAAGGGATTTGAGCCTTGCTGATAGGCGAAGTCGTTTCCCTCGAGAATGATTCTTGCCGGCGGGATCCCTCCTTCTCGCTGTAGCACTACTGTGGGCGTAGTCCTCATTACTGGAAGTGCCGCCCGCAATCCTGTGCTGATGACTTTGTCAATCATGCTGCAGAGGCCAGTCGTTTGTGAAGTGCTGACTCCGCGTTGAGTTGGGCGCTTCAGGCCTGGCCACCACACCTCGGAGCCGTAAGTAGCGACAGGGATGATACATAGGTCAACCGCTCTTATAAGTGCATCTGGGGCAGCAGCTCGGTAAGTAGAATTAAAACGACGCATATGATAAGCAGCTTTGGCAGCTTTGCCGCACCATTTTGTCACATGGTGTTTAAAATTGAGCCAAGGGTCCAGGTAAACTCCTAGCCAGCGAACATTTTCCGATGGTTCAATAAAGGTACTATTGACGTGTATGCCTATTCCTATCTCCCGATGGCGCCCAGGGAATTGGATTACTTCGGACTTATCTGTGTCGAAGGCTATAGCGTTATTTTTCGCCTAACTGGTCAGTTGATTTACATCTTCTTGTGCGGCCGAAAGCAAGAACACAGACGTCATCGGCGTAGCTAAACCTTCGTCCTGGATTCCCATCCCGCATGGGTTCTGCCATGTACAGAAGGAATAGAAGTGGATATATCGGTGACCCCTGTGGGACCCCGTAGACCAATTCTCTTTCTGTTGTGACCCCATCCGTATACCTTACTTGAACTCGTCGATTAGCAAGAAAAGAGGTTGTCCACCGCAAAATTGAGCCCGGCCATCCTTGTGACTGCATTCTTCTGATTAACCGATTGTGAAGCACTGCATCGAACGCTCCCTGTACATCCAAGGTTATGAAAGTAGCCGCCCATCCTTGCGACCTAGCTTCTTCAATGTCGTGTACCACGCAGGAGACCAGATCTGTTGCAGATCTCTTTGGGAGCGCACCAAATTGTTGATGACCCACTACCTCGTGTGTGACTGCCAGACGCGCCATTCTTTTTGCCAGTAGCCTCTCTAGACCCTTACCCAGGCATGATAGGAGAGCGATCGGTCTCCAGCCTTTAACCGTCGATGGGTCTCGATTTGGCTTATGTAAAAGGACTACTTCTGCCAACTTGAAACATGCTGGATGTATGCCGAGGCGGATGCAGGCCCTAAATAGTTGCGTCACTCATCGGCCAATTGTCTTCCAGCAGGCTTCGAGGAGCTCTACTAAAACTCAATCTGCCCCTGGTGCTGTCCTCTTGCATCCAATAGTGCATGTACGGACTTCGTCTTCTGAGACGTCGTCATTCCAGGGTATCCTGTTTTCGCTTGGCGTCGTGCATGGGGAGAGGTCATCTGTTGACTCATGGCGCGCGAGAAGGGCGTCTCGGAGTATTGTTGCTCTTTCAGCCGGGTCTGAGACGAGCGAGCCGTTGTGGCTGAGGGGCGGCGGTGTTTTGACTTGCCTAGGGTTGGCCGAACTGTTGTGATGTGATTATTGCATTTACTCTAAATTTATCTCTGCCAAGTGCCAGGGATACAACACATCTATGCGAGTACTGCACAGCCCTAAATGGCTATCATTACGATGGACTATTGAGGCGCAGCTCTATACAATGGCATAGAGTAGTGTGGGATAGTATTGCATGGAATTAAGATTGTAGTACTTCATGCATAGACGGTGATGTACTGTATAGCGGGTGCCAAATATGTGTATATAAGTCCTATCTACTACTGTGATATGTGTAACAATATAACCAAGCTATTCATCATATCGTCAAGCTCTGGTAATCCTTATCCACCCTCTGCACTATCCCTAGAATATTCAACATCTCATACCTACTCATACCTTAATTACAACACGAACGCATCAGCTTAAAAATATCCATGGCTGTAGTCATCTTCTGGACTTTTCCTGTGACGTAATCTTTCTTTGCTGAGACGATAGCCTCTCGCAGTAATTTCGCGTGGGTAGCCCGGCGTTGGGGTATAGTTTCTGCTCGATATGCGGCATGGATTGCCTTGCATTTGGGCGTCCACCATGGGGAGTGCTTACCGTGTCCGTTTTTAACTAAAGTGCCCGTAGCCTTGATAGCATTGGATAGATGGGAGCATAGTTCTTGAGCGTATTTTTCCACCTTGTCTATTGTATCCAATTTCGGTGGAGGATGGGCCCATTCGGCAACAGCTCGAGCGAAATTCGGCAGGTCGCCTGGTCGTACCCTGCTTTTGGGCGGCTCAGTATCTAGAGCTTTGAATGTAGTTGGCACTTGACCTCTGATTGGTAGATGATCGCTAGTCATACATTCGCTGCGGTCTACCCACGCGAGAGTTCCGTCAATATTGGACCAGGCAAGATCCAGTGTGTTCCCTGCTCTGTGTGTTGGTTCTCTAATAATAAGGCAGGAAAGTTTGTGTTTGTCGGCCCATTATTCTATCGCTTCCCCTTGTCCATGTGAGCGAGTTGCCCCCGGCTGCCATGCCTCGTGAACTGAATTGAAATCTCCTACAGCAATAGTCTTTGCCGATGAGGTCCAGTCCACAAGTGGTCGTAGAGACACTGGGTTGTTTGGTGCTTTGTACACATTTAGAAATGTGACTCCGTTCACCACTACCCAGCAGTAGTCCCTGTTAATGTAGCACAGGGAAATGTCTGCGTTGCAGTTATTACCTTGCTTTTTCGAGTGTATGTCGCCGCTCTTGGTCTGATATCCACGCCCCCATGGGGTTTGTGTTTAATATATCCTGGGTGCGACTTAGTATCCTTCATACTTATATCCCACAAAGGTTCCTGTATATGTACAACATCTACACCTAGCTCGTGAGCCCGGGAAAGTGCAATGTCGTGGGTTGCGCCGCTTCTACCAAAGTTTATTGACATTTATGTGAGGGTAGAAGGTGCGCAAGTTGGGACCTGTGGACGGCCCTTACAAATTTTCTTCGAGGTTTAGAGCCCCAAAGCCTGACACATCAACCATGGCTGCATCTGGTGCGTCTGTGCTGGTAGCCGTCCTTTTCAGGATCTCTTGGCTCTTGATGGCACTGGCTGATGCTTTGTTTGCTAGATTTACAGCTGCTTTTGCTCTGGCCACGGCGCTGTATTCCCGCTAGCTAGCTTGTCAAATGGTCACAAGCTGTTCTTTTGTGGGCGGACCAGATTTTGTAGGTCGAGCCAAGTATCTTCGGCTGTCTGATATGTGCGGTCCTGCACAGTTCCTGCATTTAGTAGCTGCCTTGCATTCGGCAGAGATGTGCATCGTGGATCCACAATTCCAACAGGCAGGCGCACGAGAGCAAGCTCGGGTGGGGTGGAATCCGAGGCAGCGTTTTCATTGCAGCACAGGGGCTTGTGGCCGGTGTACTGTTGCTACAACCGAGTCGTCGAAAAGCCTGAAGCCGGGCTTTGGCGACGATCCTTTTGGAAAGTGAGCGAGCCACTCTTGGTATGAGGCCCCGAGCTTTCCTTTGCCATGGACTTGAACTTTTGTCGGGGTACATTTTGTCACTCTTATTATTTCCGTGGCCACCATTTCCGGGCTGACCTCTATTTTTCCATCTAGCGTTCAAGCTGCTGTTGGAACTGTGGCAATGCGGAGGGCAACTATTTCGGATGGTTTCTCCAATTTTGCACCCAGTATATTCAGTGTATCTGACGCTTCCATCAGGCGATTCTTTGCATCAGAGTCTATGGCGCGTATACCAAAACCTGTGGGGACACGGTGCACGTGTTCCACATCCGATGGCGCACATTTGGTCTGTATTGCTATAGCTTCGCGTATGCCAGATGGGGAGAGACGTCTCCACTCGTGTGTGTCCTGTAGGCGGATGAAAAGCCGATCGTCCGCTTCTACTTTCGGCCTCGTTTTTTGTACGTTCTGCGGGACTGCTGCCGTCTTTGTGTTGATTCTCTCTGCATCGTTTTGCAGCCCTAATCTAGCAATTCCTGCCCATGTGTTTCCCTGGGCGCGCACCATGGGCTTGTTCTCTACTGTGGGCTTTGGAGATGTGGCCCTTGGGTATACAGCGTTGGGGCGTTGGGGGAGCGATGGTGGTGTAGACTGCAGGCCCGAGTTGATAAAATGGCCAATTGCTGCACGCAAATAAGCCTTCATTGATTCGACGTATACATGATTGTCGCCCGTGGCCATGGGGAGAGTACGGCCTCCACGCCTCTTATGGCCGATGTGCATAACAGAATCTGAGCAGACTTTTGTGCGACCCTTTGCTTTTCGGCTTCTACTACAGCTCTCAGCTCTTCGGGGCAGAATTCATCGCTAGCTACAGTGTCAGTTTCGTTGGATGATTTCAGTTTGGGTTCAGGGGCTTCTCTAATTGTTGAGGCTGCCATAGGACCTGAGGCAATCGAAGAGCAACTCAGGTTGCTCTTGCTGGTGTCGCCAGTTTTCTCTGCCATTGTCAATGGCACGGCGACTATATCAGAGGCAGTGTCTGCTGCTGTGTAGTCGCAGTTGCTGGCTTTTTTTGAGAAATCGTTACCTTTTCAGCTCCGGTCGCCTCTGGCTTGGAGTGAATAGAATCGGGAAGTCTTTTCAGATCCCTAAGGATCTTATCAATGTCAACATCGCTAACATCTAACATCGTGTCATCTAGAGCTCTATCGTCGACCAACTGGTCAATTTCCATTTCTTGACCAGGAGTCAGGGTACCCAGCTTGTCACGTAGTTTTCTTCGAGCGGTGTGTTTGATGTAATTGCGGTTTTCTACGATATTTTTCGCCCGCGATAGTTTACTGCGAACTGGGGGCATTTTGACAACCTACCAGTCGCTCATAAATTTTGAATTGAGTGCGTACGATATCACGCTATCGAGAGAGGGAGGGAGAGGGGGAAAGGGTGAATATTCGAAAATTCGAGTTTCAAAAAATTGTTTTTTGTTTGTTTGTAATTTTAAGGTCCTAAGCTACTGCTCCCGGTCCGCTACGAGTACAGGACCGGTGTTCTCAGCCAGAACTACATCTAAGACATACCCAGCTTGATTCCACCGCATGAACCACCACAAAACCAGCAGTGAGTTAAAAATATGCGCCGACGCGAACTCCTTTTCCCAAAATTGACAAAAGAAAAAGATAAATTGCAAATAATTAAGAATGGGAGGCAATACTTCTCGCCTCGATTCCCATTTTGTCAGGTTTACTTTCCTGATAAGGTATGTTCGATCTCCTCTGAGAGTTGGAGATTGATACACGGGAGAATGCCCAAAAAAATTGGTATCCTGCGCAAATTGTTTAAAGCTCTCGAAGCACTTGGGCCCGAGTATCTTATGTAAGAAGACATTGTGTGACAATGACCCTCTGATCCCGACGCGTGATGTTTGCGTTGAGTTGACAATGTATGAAATGAGTAGGAGTAGTTTCCTCCACACAGAAGCACTCTGTGATAGCGTGTGGATTGTTGAAGCGACGATGGTACGCCGCGAAATTGCCGTAGCCCGTACGGGCTGCAATGAGATGTCGTAACTGTAGTCTGACGAGCCCCAGTTCTGGTGGTTTACGACGGCGCATGAGCAGATCTAGCTCACGATACCGTGACGGGCAAGTTTCATTCCACCAGCTGTCGAGCAAAGTCTGTCGCTGTCGATGCAATTTTTGGTGTAAAAATGCTGTCGTGGTGGTTGCTGGTTCAGTTTCCACGCTGGGAAGCGTTCGTAGGGCGGATTTGGCCGCTGCATCTGCTTCCTCATTTCCATGTAGTCCCGAATGTCCTGGTACCCACTTAATTCTTACCTGAGCTAGCCCAGATAATTCGCGAAACTTTCGTACTTCCTCGTGGCTGGTCGAGAACCTGCCCGTGCTCAATTCATTTACTGCATGTCGACTATCCATCAACACATTAATGCACTGCGTCGTTCCCTTCGCTAGTTACTCCTTCCCTCTTGGATGACTCAACACTGCTTTAAGAGCTTCCTGTGCCCCCATAATCTCTGCATCTAAAGCCTCTCCACCGTGCTTTATGCCACTTCCTTTTTGAAAAGTTTTCCCATCCAGCTTTAGGACGAACCCCCAAGCTTAGCGTCCGTTTCCTTCTGATAATCCGTCCGAGTACGCACAGATGTCTGACTTTGGCACATTAGTGATCCAAAGTTTGTAGGCTTTTATTTGGTCTTATTTCGCACCAGCCTTTGAACCCGGCCGCAATTGATAATATGGTGAGGCAAGAGGTTCCGCAGCCTCTGCTTCAGGTAACTGTCTGTAAGCACGCTGAGCCCGTGACATTTGAATTTCAAGACGCGCAGATTTCCGATTGTGCTTCTCATTGGAAAATTGGTATGGGTTCGATGAGTAAGGCGGCTCAAGAAATATGGGCGCGATTTTATGAATAGAATAATAATGATCTGCGTCGGGAGAATATGTGATATACTGTGGAGAAATAAAAGATGGGTTGAATGAATTAAATTGATTAGATTATCTGTCTTGGTGATTCCTAAACAGCTTATATACATGTAATATTGATAGACCAAATCCAGACTAGATGCCATCCACCACTCGTTCCATACTCTAACAATGACAATGAATCGCACGATAGTATACGACATGAGTATGGGGTCAGGGTCGGTGGATGAAAGCCTACACATGTATCAGACCATACCATGCACTAGTCAATTCTCAAGCATCAAACATGCTCAGTAAAGGAGATATCAATCATCTAGGTTGTGAGTCAGGCCATGAGTCATGTGTGAAAAACTTTGTTGTTCCAATCATGGGGAAACTTCAGACATATAGAGTTTGACTTTCCAACACTTCTTATATTTCCGCGTACTAACATTAGGGCAAAATGCAGCACGGATCCTGAGCAGATGGCGGTCATCAAGTGTTTGCATCACGGCAGAGAGGCGAAGTAGTTTCCCAACATGATCACTGTTGGTGATTTTTTCCCAGAAATGTGATAGCATTACATAGTGTTGTGCTCAGCTAAGGTAGCCCTGGCAGGTAGCGCATGGAGGGTGAGTGTGTCATCAAGGTACCTCAGGCATGGACAACTCACATGACATGTTTGGCGCATTTGTTCAGGCAAGGCACACTGCATGAGTAAGCATGATGGGCATATGATTCGCTGGTAAGCGAGTCCATGGGGTATAAAAGGGGAGTATTTCCCACTGTAAATTAGAATATACATCCATAGAGTCATCTACAATCCACTCTCAATAAAACATCATATCTTAGCCTTCAAACGCAAGTGTACGTTCCCCATTTCATATACCAAGTAAAACAGGTTATGAGCCCGGCACAGTACCACGCATAAATGAACCATGCTAACAATATCGCAAGTTTTCCATATTCTCTTCAAAAGAACTCAAGAAAGTCTTCAGCATGTCGCTCGCACCCTCATCCAGCTCCACCAGAATCGTCCTGTCACCAGGAGTCTCCCTCGACGACTGGATAAACGACCTCCAAGCAAAGTTGGCCAAAGAAGGCGTTATTGGTCACGTCTACCACCAGTTCGAGGGAATCCGGCCCATTCACAGACCGGCTGCCCCAACAGATGAGATCGATTCCGCAGATTACCTCCCAGGACTGGACGCCTATGCCACTGCCGTCGAGACCTGGACACTGGGTGAGATTAGGGCGAAAAACATTATTCTGGGCCGACTTAACCCAACCATGCAACCGCGCAACCACGACCGTATCACTGCACACCAACTCTACCAGTCAATCATCGACTCGCGCAGAGAGACTGCCACGGCACCTTACGCATTAGCCCTCGAAGAATTCCTTAGGACGAAGTTTGAGTCGCATGCCGACGACTACATTAACAAGTTCCTAGCAAATCTTCAAGGCTTGAATGACGCGGCAGAGACTCTGCATGCCACCACGGGCATAGAGTACCATGTGCCGAGAGGGCTGGCGGCGGCAATATTTGTCCAGGGTACTAGGCATATCCCTTGGCTAACCAATTGGAGGGACATGCGAGCATGCACGGATCAAAATTCGTACGCTACCTTGGAGTCGTTAATGTCGACCATCAGGATTGCTAGTGGTAACAGAACAGTCGATCCTCCGCCCCAAGCCGCTCCACTGCCACAACCCAGCCGGGTATTTGCCACGCGTGAACCTACGGAGAGATTAGATCCGGAGGCCGAATGCAGGCGATACAACCATCGGCATAAGAACAGGGAATGCTTCAAACAGCATCCTCAGTTAGCGAATGGCCCCAGAGGTGAACGATGGCGAGCAAGGAGGGCTATTGGTAGACAAGGCGGGACGGGTCAGGCCGCAGATGGGAATATGAGAGCTGTGACCGGCATAGATACCGACAGCGAGAACGAGGACAGTGTAGGCATGGCTGCATCAGCCCATAGTACCCATACACATCTTGTCATTTATGATACTTGAGCCTTGCACCACTTTGTCCCATGTGAATCCATGTTTCGCAACATGCACTCCAGGCATAAACCATTGAGATTTGACCAAGCCGTAGGAGACATGCAATTGACCAAGCAAGGTGTTGCACGAGTCACCATTGGCAAATTAGTCATTGATCTCCACGACGCACTATACTCTCCAAAATCGTCTTGCATAATAATCTCAGCTGGTAGATTACAGAGATTAGGCAACGTAAGATGTGACGCTGACATGACACGCTTAATAATGTGTAAACCAAACCATGAAGAAACGCCAATAGCTGAACTACTTTGCAAAAATGACGTTTACTACATTAAACCACTGACACATCTTCCGGAAAAACACATACACACTGCAGCCCCTGGTGTTGCAAGAGTCCCGAAGACGTCTAGTGCACAACGTTGGCATCAAAGACTAGGGCATACAGGTCAAAAGATTTTGAAAAAGACAGCACAATGCACCATAGGAATGGAAGGATTAGACACAGCAGAATTAACCACCTGTGAAACATGCCACCTCAGTAAGGCACAACGCCATGTCTCGCGAGAACCAAGACCGACCCCATTTGACCCACTAGATGAAGTGTTCATTGACACAGTTGGCCCATTAACAACAGCACATAACGGGCATCAGTATGCTGTAATCATCACCGACGCCAGAACACGCATGAGATGGGCTATCTCCAAGTGCACAAAAGACCAAATCGCAA
Source organism: Blumeria graminis f. sp. triticale (assembly GCA_905067625.1). Taxonomy (NCBI): domain Eukaryota; kingdom Fungi; phylum Ascomycota; class Leotiomycetes; order Helotiales; family Erysiphaceae; genus Blumeria; species Blumeria graminis. Next base: position 1,801,633 of record LR898469.1, read on the forward strand.
CAGAACTAGTCCAATGGGTCGAGCAACAGCATCATCAATACGGAAAAAGAGTCCGCACAATCTTCAGGGATGGGGGGTCAGAATTTACCCGTATCAAATTACATTGTGATCAACATGGCATTAGGACAGACATCTCTGCTCCATACACACCCGAGCAGAATAGCACCTCAGAAGCGTCTAACAAGGTCATACTGAGACGAGCTAGATCCATGCTTATAGACGCCAGAATGCCCGCATGTTACTGGCCATGGGCAGTCAAACATGCCTGCTTCATCACTTATTGTCTATATGGTTTGCAAACAAAATTGATACCATTGTTAGATTTCCTCCAAGGTCTGAAGCAGCCTTATCCCAATCAAATTGACTTCACCAACCTCCCACGCTTCGGATGTTGCGCATATAAATACATTCACCCAAAACCAGGCAAATTTGATCCTAGGGCTGAGATGGGCTGGTTTGTTGGATTTCAAATAAATACCAATAAAAACTATGTTGAGCGGATTGGTTTGCAAAAGCTTGTGGCTGTTAGGCACAGATTGTATCACTTGGTGAAGCGAGTGGGAAAGTAAAGGAGTCTGTAAATCTGTCGTGGAGAGTTGTTAATTACACCCACTAGGACACAGAGTGCTATATAAACTATATTTTGTGATAATAAAATCTAGTGGTTGGTATTTACGTCAAAGCGCATTAATACTAACCTCACAATTAATGGGAGATTAGTAATGTGTATTCTACACATCCCTGTCTTTACCATAATTGGAAGCACCAATTTCAACACCCCTTCTCACTTTGTACCAAAAATTTTTGTGTATAAGTGGTTAAGTCTCGGTCTTGGTAGGCCTTTTGTACAAATATCTGCAAGATTTTCACTTGAAGGAATGTGTAGTAAAGTTAGCGAGCCGTCATCAATTCTTTCTCTAGTGAAATGGTAAGCAATATCAATGTGCTTTGTAGCGTCATTGATTTTATGATTGTGAGCAAGATCAATAGCGGAGTTATTGTCTGTTGAAAGGGACGAGGGTATATTTTTGTTCACTAGTTGATGAAGCCCACGTGTCATCCAAAGGAATTGTCTAGCTGCAAGTGATAGTGCCATATACTCAGCTTCACAAGTGGAGTGAGCGACGGTACGTTGTTTGCAAGACTTCCAGGCGACTGTGGATCCTCCTAGTTGGAACAAATAACCCGAGAAGCTCCTTCGAGTATCTAGACAATTTCCGTACGATGCATCACAGTATCCGTTGAGTATCAAGGGAGATTTGAACTCATATGTAAGTTTTAAATCTCTTGTTCCTTTGATGTATTGCAAGACTCGCTTGACCGCACTTAGATGAATGATTGATGGATCCGAACTGAATTGTGAGAGATGTGAGATTGCATATGCAAGGTCAGGCCTCGTTGCAGACACGACATACATTATAGATCCGACTATTTGCTGATACAGCGTTGCGTTAGCCCTAGGTTCTCCATTTGTCGCTGCCATCAGTTGTTGGTTACACTCAATAGGCGTGGAGACCGAATTGCAGTCTTGCATAGAAAATCAATTCAGGACTCTATCTATGTATGCGGTTTGCGACAAGCTGATTCCAGCATTACAGTACTCAATTTGAATTCCAAGTAGCCAGTGAAGTGTTCCCATATCTTTGACCTTGAATTCGGCCATAAGCAGGTTAACAGTTTCACTCAATAGCAAATCTTGTTCTCCAAATAGTACAATATCATTCACATATACCGCTAAGTATAATTCTCCTGTATTGTGGATAAAGACACAGGGATCAAAGGGTGACGAAGAAAACCCGAGGGGAATGATAAATTCAGCCAACCTGAAAAACCATTGCCGTGGTGATTGCTTCAATCCGTATATACACCTATTAAGTTTTGCAACATGGCCCTCTTGCCTGTACCCTTCAGGAAGTTCCATATAGATTTCTTCATTCAAGATCCCATATAGAAATGCGGTTTTTATGTCAAGTTGTCTTGGTCTCCAATTTTTCGAGGCAGAAATTGCTAAGAGTATTCTTTAAGAATCAAATCGCACAACTGGAGCAAATGTTTCATCGTAATCTAATCCTTGGATCTGTGAGAATCCTTTTGCGACGTAGCGTGCTTTATATCTTTTGATTTCCCCATATGCATCTTTTTTAATTTTGCATACCCATTTGCCACCAACAACTTTGCGACCTGCAGGACGAGTGTTATAATAACTAGGCTATATGGGAGCAGGACGATGGATACACTTGGGGAAGTTATGCTCACAGTAGGTCTCTATAGTCGCTGTCGCGTGTGTTCTCGTGATATGTAAGACTTGACTCTATATTCTCGTATAAAGGAAACTTAGTTACAAATGAATGGACGGAGGTTGAGACCTCCTTATATCTTGCTCCAGACTTACTGTGTTGTTCACAGCCTAGTGCTAGAACATTCCCTTATGATATCATTTCTCTCCTACGAGAAATGATCAGCTCGTTCTCTCTCAATCTATCAGTCTCCCGCTGATTCCATTATCTCTATTCCATCGAATTCTAGTTTGGTCCAGTATACCCACACATGCATTACACACTAAACACCCCACGGTTTAGTTCCACAGTCACGTGCATATGCTATGACGCGACCTAAAGCATGTACCATGGTAAGTTACATGGATAACACAACAACGAGGAACAACGTTCCACACATCATTTTCTTTGAGGGATGACATCTCTTCTTCAAATGCTATTTTCCAGTCTTCCCAGTTTGCTGATGCCTTAGCACCATTGTACGTTTTGGGTTCTGATACATCAATGACATTTAAAAGTGCTAATTCTTGTCCCTCATCATCACTATTGTTACCATTCGAACTTTGCAATGCGGGTTGATGAAGATCACGAGAAGTTTTCCACCACTCCCCCGTTATCGTATCTTCATAAGTTCGAGGACGTTTAGTGCGTTTAGGTCTGGAATTGACATTGTTATTATGATCTTGATTAAAAAGATTTTGAGAAGATGTTGAAGCAGAAGTTGAGGCAGATGGTTGAGGTTCGAGTTGAATATAAGTTGGTACTGATGACTCTTGCGATGGTTCTGACTGAGACAGATAACTAGGATCTTGATTATGAGAGAGATCTTGAATGTTTTGTCCTTCACCAACATTAGAGGAATTTTTCCAATTGTTTAACAATATTGTTGACGTTATTGGAGTTTGTTGATGAATCTTGTGTGGAGACAAGGTTGATGTTAGATCAGCGACAGGTTGATCACCCTTGTAGGGGATAAACTTTACATCAGCCGATATAACTATCTGTTTCCTTGCAGGAACAAAAATTCGATATTGATGATCAGTTTTGGTGTATCCAACAAATATACCTTTCTCAGCATTTGGTAGAAGTTTGCATCCTGATGGTCGCTTAGCCATGGGAATATGCACATAACATTCTTGACCAAATGGATGAAGGTGTAGAATGGATGGTTTTCTCGTGTGGAAAGCTTCATATGGCATCTGTCCATTAACAGCACTATGTGCCTGACAATTTTTAGTGTAGATGAAGGATTTTGCTGCTTCAGCCCATAACCGCTTATCTTTAATTGATGCGAGAATTGCACGGACTCCTTCGATAACAGATCGATTTAGCCTTTCAGCTACTCCGTTTGATTCGGGAGAATAGGGAGGCGTCAGATGATGACTTATCCCCTTCTGAACCAGAAAATCGGAGAGCGTTGCATTGACATACTTACCGCCGTTGTCTGTTCTGAGTGATTTAACTTGACAATTGTATTGCGTTTCTAATGCCTTAACAAAATTGATAATAGCCTGAGCCGCCTCAGATTTGTGTTTAAGGAATTGAATCGTGGTACAGCGTGTCGCGTCATCAACAAAACTTATGTAGTATAGTGCATTGCCATATGACAGAACAGGAAACGGTCCGGCAAGATCTGAGTGAATGTATTCGCCTTTCGATATTGATCGTGCAGCTGATGAGGCTGGCTTTTTGTGTACGGATTTAGATGACATGCAGGAATCACAGTGAAAGTTCTTTGGGCAATTTGGAATTACACCTGAGTTCTGGATGAGCTTCTCTGTCTTGGTTATTGTCGAAGGAGATGCATGACTGAGGGCTTTATGCCAGAATTCATAGGTGGAGCAAGCTACTTCATTTTTACGTGCGACTTCCCTGATCACTGGCGAGGCACCGTCGTAATGAGCTTCCAATCAGATTTTATTATTTTTATATATAATCATCACTTTGCCATTGTCATGGAGTAAGTATCCCTTGGATCTAGCTTTCTTCCAAGAAAATAGCGGTAAAGATAAATTTGGCACATATAGTACATCATTAACCTTGAAAGTTGACACAGTTCCATCTGACATCTCACAGTGTAACAACACACTTCCTTTCCCTTCGATTGACATTCTCTCATTTGAACTTGACATCACATAACCGGAGCAAGGCACGAGTTGTTCGAATCGTTCTGGGTAAGGACACATGTGAGCAGTTGCGCAAGTATCAAGATAAAATAGATGACTAACCTGATCAATGCCCGTAACGGTTATATTTGCCCGTTGTAAGGTTATTTCAGATTGTGTCGAATTCGGTTGGGACAATTTCTCTTTAAGTCTAGGGCAAGAGTTATAAACATGCCCTTTGTACTCGGTCGGAAAACGTTTCTTGCAGAAGGAACATTCGTTCGACGAGGGGCGTTTGGAACGCTTGGATACCCTTCCAGGTTTCCTTGGCTTGAGAGAGTTATTGTCTGCTTTGCCAACTTGCGTGATGAGAGCTGTTGGAGGAGGTGCAGTGCGATCTAGATCAAGAAGACGTTGTTTAACCACGGCATAGGTACAATTGTCCTTAGTCGTCAAGTTATCAACTACATCCTTATGATGTTCACAGAACGAACTCAACAAGTAACTCCTCTTAACTTCATCATCATCAAGAAAGTCGGCTAGCTTGTGGCGGTTCGAGTTTGAAGATTCTCGGGCTAACGATGTTAACCGATCATACTCCGTCTCAAATTCATCGATTACCAAACTGACAGTGCGACTTGGATCGTATGCATTTGCGAGGAGCGCAACCGATCTAAGTTGGTGGATCAATGTAAAAGAGCTGTTCTGGTGGTACTGCTCTTTCAAGTACTTCCACATCAAGTGAGGGTCTTTGAGTTTTAAGATCTTGCCAAGGATCTTTGAACCGACGACCTGAATATATATATTTACAGCAATACTCGAAAGCTGGCTGTATGCTCCTTTTTCTTCAGGCGAAGCGTCCTTGCCCGGCTTTTTGCCGTCGACTACAATCTCGTTGAGTCCCTGCCCTTCAAATACTGCAGTCATTGTAATGGCCCACAACTCATAGGTTTCAGGACCAGTGAGGTGGGTTACATTGGTTAATGACATTGCGCGCAAGTAGTTGGTTCCGAGTCTCGAAGCGAAGAAGCCGGTTTTCGAAGACGAGGATTCCATTTCTGTTGAGCGGTTAGAAGACTTCTTTAGAGATGAGGATGCTTAATAGTGATGGAATCTTTTTGCTTTTAGGGGCACCGGGTCATAACCTGTTGAGCGGATTGGTTTGCAAAAGCTTGTGGCTGTTAGGCACAGATTGTATCACTTGGTGAAGCGAGTGGGAAAGTAAAGGAGTCTGTAAATCTGTCGTGGAGAGTTGTTAATTACACCCACTAGGACACAGAGTGCTATATAAACTATATTTTGTAATAATAAAATCTAGTGGTTGGTATTTATGTCAAAGCGCATTAATACTAACCTCACAATTAATGGGAGATTAGTAATGTGTATTCTACACATCCCTGTCTTTACCATAATTGGAAGCACCAATTTCAACAGTAAGCTATACTGACAGGTCATGAAATGCTCCGGCGATTTATCATGGCCAGAACGCACAGCAAGAAGGCCGAGGGACTGACGATCCATGTTAGCGAGCCCTGGGGTGATACGGGAGCTTGGCCCAATTCTGAGCGCTCTATACCGGTCAGGGGCATTTCGCGACCAGTATTCCGACGCATAGACCTCGTAGAGAAGATTGATAATTCTCGTTGAATGCCAGGATCTTGCGAGATGCCGAAATTTTGCGATCCGAGTCAAGCTGGATGGGGTCGGCGGTTCAAGGAGTAAACAAGACGCTGCCTCTAAGTCGGCTTTGGCAGGATTTTTAGCGTGCAAATTAAGACTCCATAGGCATGATCATGTTTCACATTGAGGCTAGCCCCCGTATTTGTGCAAATTTTTGAAATATTTTGTGTGGCAGTTTTTATCTGGACACCATAGTTTGCAGTGGGTCTTTCCCTCGTACTAAACCTAATTGGTATAATGATCGGCTGCATAATATTTGAGCATTTTTGCCACTTGACCATAAAACTTATTCACAAGAGTTCAAAAGTTTTCCAATAACAAAATAGAGCCACAGTCTTATCCTAACCTTGGATCTGAACATGTAGCTGAATATTTCCAGGCCTTAATATCTGGTTGGTCCCTCATCCGCATTTATCATAGCATGACATCTTACTGGCATCCTATGAATGAGTCTCACAAGATCTTCGGAATACACGGAATCCCATGCCTCCTTGAGGATATTGCAAAGACTATCTGGAGTTCGCTGCTTTCCACAACCCATATTCGGATGTTGACGCTGGATGTGACCCTTCATCCTACTCCAAATAGCTTCAATCGGGTTAAGATCAGGCGAGTTGGCCGGCCAGGAAATCGGTTGAATGAGCACCTGGCTCATATCTTCCATCGTACTTGTTGCTGCGTGAGCAGGAGCATTTTCCTGCATTACGGGAAGCCAAAGTATCATCGAAACCATGCCATCAATAAGAGGAAGTATTTTCTCGCAATATTTTTGGGAGTTGATAGATCCCCACTCCGGAAGGCAAGACTGAACACCTGTACGCGGTGTCCACTACAAACCTAAGAGTGAAATATTCACTCAGAGCCAAGTGTCACAAACCATCACTGGGATGTCGTGTCGCACCCAGGCAACCGAGGTATGACGTGCATACAATAACACAATTTAGGTATTGTAATGGTTACAGTGTTGTGATAGCAACAGTTGCCATTCAGAGTACTAGTTAGTTACTGTGTTATGGCTGTAAACTACTACACTCTTGGTTATAGTATTGAAGCTCGTGTACTTAAGGAAGCTCTAGGACTGGATGTGTACTGTAGCTTTTTGTTTTGTAAATTATTTATGTTTTAGAATCTAATTATTAATCTAAATATCTCGTCCTCATTATCAGCCTCTGTCTTCATCTTCGTCCTCGTCTCCGTCCTCGTCCGTGACACCAAGTTCAGTCAAACTTCGCAATATCAAAGAAGTTGGCCCACGAGGCAAAATTTAAAATTACTCTACCACGTCGTTTTTCCGCTCCCAACAAGTCTGATGCCTACCTAAGTCTCATCAAGTCTACAAGAACGACCTAGTACATTCTTATCCCTATAACTACACCTCTCTCCGACCTTCTCTGGCCTCAGCTGACCACCAAATACACGCCCACGCCGATATTTATACCTTATTGACTTATATATGTTTGGACAAAAGGCATAAAATAATTATGGATTGTTGTATGTTGATATGTGCAAATATACATTGAGTATTGCAAAGAAAATATAATAAGTGTAGATGTAGATGTATATGTATATGAAAGATGATTTGTTATATTAAATGATATGCTTTCTGCGTAGAGCCTGCTTGTCCTCACTTCCAGTCCAGGTCACTTATAAACTATCTATGCAAGGTATCCATACGTCATCCATCCACTTAGCAACACATCAAGAATTAATTGTCAAGTTAGATCTAGTTACAGTCTTGTTTACAGAATGTTACGTTGATGTTCTCGATGGTAGTGTTTTCCTATGCCAAACATGTTCCATGCATCTACACCCCTGGGATATGTAACTACTAAGCATGCATTGATGTAACAGTTTGACACACATGTATAAAACTCAACCTCTCACACTTTGAATCATAGACATTTGGATTATACCCCAAGTAGAAACAGTAGCCTGGAATATATCCGAGAATCTCTGCATATTACTAACCCTGGTCTAATCCAAACAATATTCGACAATGTGAACTGGCTCACAAAATGTTCTGTACAAGGGTCGAGTTGAGACCTTTCCTTATAGGAAATAGCGTTTAGATGAAGTCAACTATGTATAAATAGAATTCCTCCCAACATGGAGAAGAAATAGGAATGAATTGAGTAACCCCATACAAGCTTGTGAATTGACCATTTGTAGTGTTACAATACTGATCAGTAGACGTATAGATCAGATACACCCTTTTAAGAGAGATCCAATTGCATAGTCCCTGATCATGGCCTCTATTTGATTGTATTTGTTGAAATTGGCACTACTTGGCAATGAAGAGTTGCATTAACATGGAATGTAATAAGGTTCGAATATTACTAGGATGTTCATGACGGCTCATACATTGACCAGCCTCCCAATTATCTAGCATAAGCTAGTGAATTGTGTCCTTCGCTTAGATGTAGAAATTAGTTTAAATAGCGCTCTGATACTAGGTGGGCTTAATCAACACCTCTCCACTATAGTTTTCAGACTCTTCAATCTCCCAACTCGCTTCACTAGGTGATATTAAATACAAGCCTAACAGCTTACGCTACTCTGTACAACTTCTATTCTAACAGTATTTGCTAAGGAGTTTAAATTTATGGTTGACCCCTTTTGCAAGGCCCTCAACTTCGAAGATATACTCAAGAAATCGACCCCTGACAAAGGCCCTCGATTTGCGTCCATCACGTATAACAAACCCCTCCAAATCCCAACTACCTTAACCTATCCTATTTTAAAATGTCTGACCCAACAAATGAGTCCGAAACCACAGCAACAAGAACAGTAGCAGCAGCAAAAGCAGTGAACGTTTTTGTGGAATCTAAAATTACAGAAAACAATAAGTACAAGTTCAAGGACGACAGCCTTTGGAAGGCATTTAAGCATGAATTCTCAAATTGCACAGCTGAGGACTTCAAACTTGCTAAACTACCGCTTCAACAGGCGCTCCGTTCCCACTTCAGAATATTTGGGGTATGGGTGAAATGAGACAGAAATACCACAATAGCTAAGTCCCTCTATATTGTTGTCATAGAAGAAAACCCAACTGAGTGGACTCTTAAAGAGATATCTTCGTCAAACGAGACCTTCTCTTCAAACAAAATAGCCTCGATTATGAATTCAAAGGTCAAACTTCCACCACCAGAAACAAAATTCGATAAAAACTATGACAACTCACTCACCAAAAGTCCCTCCTATAAATTTATTCCAGAACAAGACCCCAAGCAAGATCTCCATAGTCCAGACAATAAGCCTTCACAAAAATCAAGCCAAGAACAAGGTGATGGCAAAGAACTTGCAAATTTGGCCAGAATGTTTGACAATGAAATGAAATATCAGGGAGAACAAGACAGCTTCTGCTTCAAATTAGTAATCTTCCTCAATAACTGTGAAAGAGCGGATAATCCAGATCGCATCCGAGCAAAATCATACCCAACAATGCTGAGTGGTGCCGCATTGAACCACTATTATGCAAATATAGCATCAAATAAACTATCACATAACTTCGATGTAATGTGTCATACTACACAGAACTACTTCGATGGTGCGGAGTATAAAAGAAGCAGACTTGCAAGATGGGACAAGCTAAACCTGGGATTATTAATAAAAGAAAATGCAGAAAAATCGATGGAAGTATGTCTTCATATCCTAATGAGCAAACTCCGAAATCTACAGATTGTTACGGTTTGACCGTGGTTTAGCTTAGGCGGAAACCTATGCGGAGTTTTGGGGCGTATTAGGGAGAGTGTTACATATTATCTTGTATCAAGCAACTAAGTTTCACTTGGCCACATTACATTAAAGCTAGGAAGGAATGTGAGACAGCAAAGTAGAATTGCCAAGTGAGAGAGTCAGCTACATGGCAAAGATGACAACAGGCAGTGGCAGAGCAATATGTCATTCTCACCAACAGAGTACGTACTGGATGAGCTAGAAGGATGTACAAATAGTCATTACCCGTAGTTTTGGTACTTCTCTCTTCATATAGTTTAATCTTTCTAAAAGTACACTACAACCAGCTTGGTTTTGTCACACAGATGAGTCTTTCAAAAGAACTCTGATCAGATAGTTTCTTCCACAACAAGCTTATCAATGCCTGCCGCAGAGTTCCTGCCAGCTCTTTCGCTTGTTTTAAACCAAGTGAAAGTCTCACTGGATTAATCAACAATCTCCAATTCTCAATTAAAACCTACAAAGAATCAAAAGAAACTGAACAAAACCAATTCTTCACGGACCTTGGGTACTTTAAACAATCAAACAATCAAGGACAAAACAGCGCAAATACAAAGATACGAACTCCGTATAAGTATGAACAGGGGAATCCAAATAAAGGGAAATGTTATGTCTGCAAAAAGCCTGGGTGCTGTTCCAGTAATCATTCAAAATCAGAACAACAACAGAAAAAAGCTAAATTTAAGGAACAATTATCAAAGAATTTTGAAAAACACGCAAGTCAATACATTGCAGAGTATGAGAGGCAACAAGAATCCAATGGAAATGATTTTTAAGATGATAATGTTCATGAATCAATGAAAACATTGATCCTTAATATTGATTTGTCTTCTCCACATCACACAGAGGATCAAATGCCTGAACTGTCAGTATATTTTTCTTCGATAAATAGTGTTATCATCCTAAGGGCACTAACCCAACACCTAGAAAACCGAGAATTTGAACATGCTATCACGCGTACTGACCCCACAAACTACATTGACCCTCATTCAACTAATTCTTTTTCATTTTTAACATCTTCAAGATATGCAAAAGATCTTTTTTATGGCATAGTTATCAATACCAGCGCCTCAAGGAATTCAACTGCAGGGTCTAACCAATATCAGGCTCTCTACAATATTGCCTATACACCTATTAAAACATCTACAGCTGGAACTGTTAAGGTTCAATTCAGGATTGGATGCGCCACCTCTATTGGCTCCATTATTCTAAAAACCCCAATTGGAGAAATTGAATTTCATATTGTTAAGGCCGACACTCCTTTCTTACTTTCTCTTTCAGATATGGATAAATTAGGCGTTTACTACAATAATATTCAAAACATTTTAGTTTCTCAATCTACTAAACTACCAGTTATACGGCGTTTTGGCCATGCCTTTCTAATTTGGGGAGAATTCTCGCAATCTTTCATCACCTCATCCTTTACCTCCAATCCATGTCTCCTCACAGAATCGGAATTAAGACGAATTCACCAACGCTGCAGTCACCCTTCTGTTAGTAGACTTCACGACGTTTTGCAACAATCTGGGCGTCAAAATATTGACAGAAAAAATATTTGACCATCTGACCAAATTCTGCACCTATTGTCAAAAATACAGAGGTACACCAAGCTGATTCAAGTTTAACCTTTGTGACTCAGAAATTCAATTTAATCACTCCATCATTGTGGATGTGATGTACATCGAGTCTGTTCCAGTCCTTCATATTGTGGACATGGCCACAAAATTTCAAGCAGCAAGATGGCTCCAAAATCTTTTGGCAAAGCATATATGGGATGCTATTTGTAGTTGTTGGATTGACGTTTATATCAGACCTCCGGACTTTATTGTTACTGACTCAGGAACTAATTTCACCAGCAAATAGTTCTACCAGTGTTTGGAGTATATCTGTAGAGCTGGCGTAATCACGTGTAATTCTAGTTTAATTATGTAATCATATAGATACAGCATCGCCATCTCCTTAGATGGAAAGAATAGACATCATTCACATATACTGACATCAGACCCCTTGATTGGATCCAATTGTTACGTGTGATACCAACACTGATCAGTGGTTAACCTCATAGTTAGCCACAGAGCAGCCAGGCTATTTCAGAAGAGACAAAAGGCGTGAAATCCGTACGTTTAATTGTGCCGCATATTACGACTTTTTGTGCTAGAGGAAGCCAGTTTTGATTGCCACCGAAGGTTAACTCCTACCGTCCAGGGATCAAATCAAAGCTTCTAAGAGCTTGCGAAAAACAGTTTCCATTGTATGTCGCCAACAACTGACCTTTACAAGTGTCAGGATTGCCTTCTGCATAATCTATATATGTGGAGATAACCAGAATCTAGTGTTCTATGATTCTGGTTTGGCCTTTTGGCCGAGTGGTTATGCACCTATCTCATGCATAATGTAGGATGGCGCCCTTTAGCCTGAATACCACCTCTTTGACTCATGTCTCTGCCCTGCTGTCTACATGCTGCTCTGACAACAAGCTGTGTCTATCACGCAGAATAAAAACATTCAAAAGAGACATTCAAGATACAGACTCTGACCAACCTAATTTCAAAAAGGAAATATGAGTCATAAATATTGTCTAGGGGTAACATTTCACCTACTCATGTAAACTAAGTTAGACAGGTCACATGACCTTCATAGCAGTACATAGATTTCATCTGTAGCTATAGGGTTCATTAGTCAACATTTACAACGTAATACCGTGTCCCACATATCTTTATTAAGAGGTTGTGACCCTTGCGCTTCCTGTGGAATCACGATTTATTCTTCCGTTGTTCTTCTGTTTACGACTCCATTCAGCAATCAGTTTCTAATACTACAGTGTCCTTGTTTTGTATCTACATCTGCGCCTCTACCTTTCAGTTTTTATCAAACAAGGTATCTCTGGCTCGCCACTCTCACATCTTGAATCTTTCATCCCTCTTTAACATGGCTCCATCTACTCTTCGCGCCAACGATATGGCACTCCCTCCAGCATTGAAACTTCATGGCATCGCTAACCTCAAAGACTGGATGCTTCTCATCGAATCGACCTTGCGACAAAACGCTCTCTCAGATTGGATCGACCCAATAAAGACTGAAGCTATTTACAAGTCTGAAAAGGAAACTGGCTCTAAAGATTGGTCCAGCTCAAACGAGCTCGTCAAAATGACACTGGCAATCAAAGTCGATCCGGAATTCATTCAGATTGTCATGGCCGAAAATCTAGCCTGCGACAGCTATAAAAAGCATTGTCGCTTTCTTCAAGGAAACAGCATTGCTGCTGTTGAAACGAGTATCACCGACTTCCTCGACCTCACAGAGAACTTTTGAGAAGTATTCATCCTGCCAGGCTTATATTCTGGCTCATAAATCGATGGTCTCTAGTCTTCATTCTCTCGGTACACCTCTTCCCTCTCTCGTATACTGTCTGGTGTTAATCCGTGCGGTATCCATAAAATACCCTCAATGGGCATCCACCCAAAGATACCACTTCTCTGTTGCAACTTCTGTCAATCCTGCTCCTACACTTGACACTCTATATACAACTCTCCAAGACCACATTAGATTGGCTAAGAGCATAGCGCCTACTCCAGTACCTCTCGCACAAGCTCATGTTACAGGTCCCAAGTTTCAGAGAAACAAGAAGTGGGATGGTCCCAACTGCCAATGGTGTACTGGTCCGCATTATGACACGAAATGCTTCTTTAAATACCCAGAACAGCGTGCCGAGTATATGAAGAGATTTCCTAGGGCCAATTATACCGAAAATAAAAAGTGGCGTTCTGAGTTTCAAAAACGTCACCCACCTAGCAAAATTTCCACTCATAACTGTTGTTATTTATGCGACAGTGGAGTTAAGAGTATACTGCATACCAGCTATATATTCAGCTGCGTGTGGATACTTGCTCTCGAAATCAGATTCCTTATAATATAAATATATATATAATTTATTGTGTGTGTTATAACTACAACTATTGGTACACCTTTTCTTGTTCTTACAATTATCTACACACTTTACAATTACGGAAAGTGTGGAATTCTAAGCGAGACACGTGATACAATTACAGATTTATCGCATGACTTTCAACATCCCCCTTCAGGTGATACCCATACATAGGCATATTAGATCAATGTAAGCGGGTCACGTTCTATAGGTAGTCATATTGAGCATTTTCAGGAATTGCCTGTGCTTGTCGAAGGTCAGCCCTTTCGTCAATCCATCAGCAGCCATCTCTTTGGTGGCAATGTACTCCAATTCAACCTCTTTTCGTTCCAATCGTTCACGAATGTAAAAGTATTTCGTGGCAATGTGCTTGGTCCGGTTGTGGAATACAGGATTTTCAGCTAACTTTAGGCTCCCTTGATTATCTCCGTAAATTTTGATCTTTTTGGCATCTTCTCCTTTGTAGCCAAGTTGATTTAGCAACATGCGTAACCAAGAGGCCTCCATGCTTGCTTTACCCAAGGCATAGAATTCTGCTTCGGTAGTGGACTGAGCTACACTTTCAAAGCGTTTGGACGCGGCTGAAATAACGCCTCCGCCAAAGAAAAATACATATCCCCAAGTTGATTTTCGGGTTGAATGGCATCCCGCAAAATCAGAGTCAGCCATACCGTAAAGCTTGCAGCAATCAATTCCCCCGAATTTAATACCAAGGTTTATAGTGCCCTTGAGGTATTGGAGGACACGTTTAGCCGCCCTTAGGTGCTGAGGAGATGGGTTATGGTTAAATCTGGATAGAAGGCCACAGGTCCATAGTATATCCGGTCTGGTCTTACTTGCCAGATACATAACTGATCCTACAATAGACTGATAGAGAGTGATGTCTTTCTTCGGTGCCACCTCATCATATGGAATCATGTTGATCATAGCGCCAGGCTCGAAAGGGGTGGATACCGGGTGACAATCTTCCATTCCAAATCGTTTCAGCAATTTTTTAGTGTAGGCATCTTGACAGAGTATAATCTGATATTTTTTCCAGTCTCTGACAATCCTAACTCCAAGATAATAGGCTGCTGGACCCATATCTTCTGTCTCGAATAGGCCGAGTAGCCGTTTCTTCATCTTGCCGAATTCAACACCTTGTTTTCCTATCAAGAGTATGTCGTCTACGTAGGTCACAATTATGAACCCTGTGATTTCATGTACATATGTTCCTGGATCGGCTGTTAGTGGCTTAAATCCCAACGTTGAAAGTTGTTTAGCCAGTAATTGTTGCCAAAGCCTAGGGGCTTGCTTTAGGCCATACATTCCACGAAGTAGTTTCCCGACGTGATCACTGTTGGGGATTTTTTCCCAGAAAGGTGGTAGCATTACATAGACCTCTTTATCCATGTCATTATTCAGAAATGCTGTAATGACATCCATTTGATCCATCTCGAGACCATGAAGAGCTGCTAAAGCTACAGCTACTTTCCATGTCTCAGAGCGAGCTACGCCAGCAAACGTTTCCTCATAGTCGACACCATACTTCTGTTCAAATCCTCGAACGCAGCATCTGACCTTGTACTTGAGGACTTTGCCTTCCTTATCACGCTTGGTTTTAAATACCAATTTGACTGACAAAAGTCGTTGACCAGCTGGTATATCCTTCTTTTGAGCTAGTGCCCAAGTTTTCTTTCGTAGAAGAGACTCATATTCTTGGCGAATGGCAAGCCGCCACTCGTTAGCGTTCTTACTCGCCAAGGCTTCTTCAATGGTTTCAGGGTTGTCGGATATATCCCTCCCTGCAATGAACGCGGCTGCCGCAGATGGATTGTCATTGGCTAGTTCTGACTTAAATTTAGCCGCACGCGATCGTGTCATTCGAGGTTCAGTAGGCGCCTCGTACACTTTAGTTTTTCTGGACTTGTCTAGACAAATCGTTTTCTCCTCTTGGAAACACTCGTTAGCTTCATGCATTGAATCTAAGTTAGTTGCGTTCGTTGGCATAGGCATTTCAACGGTGTCCTCTGGCTCGCTGACAATTCCTTCATCGGTGTCAACATTATTGGTCACTTCCTTCTGTAGGGAACCAAGGTTTTCATGAATTATTTCTAGAGGGGGTTTGGTCTGAGGTCGACTTGACTCGTCGCTCTGATATAAAGTTTCTCCACAAGTTCCCGACGAGTTCTGCTGAGATGTAGATTCAGAAGACATTCGAGTATCCCCCTCGATGGAAGTTCCAATCTCCTCTAAGAGTGCATCTGAAATGTAACCGTGCTCATCAAACCGGACATGAGAAGATCTTATAATCTTCTTCCCGCTTCTCGATGGCACGTAAAGCCGATAGATGCTATTCCCTTCATATCCAACCAATATACCAGCCTCAGCTCTCAGGGCTAGTTTGGCTGCGTGAGGTCTTTTTTCTTTTGGAATTTGAACATATGCCTTGCATCCAAGCACTCTAAGATGGGCTATGGATGGTTTATTGTCATCTGTGGGGTGGATATGATCCATGAACATTTCAAATGGTGTTTTGTCAAACACTCGATTTGCTGTTCGATTTGTGATATGCGTGACGGCGCGTATTAATTCTGGCCAAAGGAATTCAGGTATAGCCTGATCCACCATGACGGTTCGCAGCTTATCAAGTATCACGCGGTTGGATCTTTCACTGCCCCCATTTTGATACGACGAGTACGGCGTTGTTACTTCAAGGTGAGTACCCAACTCTGTCATTAGGTTACTCAATTTAGAGCCTCCGAACTCCAATCCTCCGTCTAGAATAAACTTCTTAATTGTACGATCATATTGAGTTCTTGTTTCAACGGCGAAGTTCTTGACATTTTCGAAGGCTCCTCTCTTCTCTGGATGAGTTATAACCCATCTCATGTTGGTGGCTAAATCAGTAAAAATGGTGGCATACTTTTGATTCATAATTCCTTCAGGAATCACTTTTATCACGTCAATACCCACTGCATCAAAGATTTTCTTAGGCTTGGCTCTAGCCTCTTTGCTGACACGACGAATTGGCTTACTCAATTCACATGCCTCGCACAACTCACCAGGACGGACGTTAGACTTGTCCATGCTGTCCGCGTACTTCATTCCATGGGTGAGCTGACTAGTCTTTCTGACATTTTCAATACTAATGTGTCCGAGGCGACGATGCATTAGCTTAATATCGGGTTTTATATCTGAAAGCCCCGCTGGGTATGCAACGTTCGCGTACTCGTCAACTGCTTCTTTTATAAGACAGCGTGCATCAGTATATAATAGAATGGACTCTTTTGACGTCTTCACATATCCATCATGGATTGTGCAGCCCGCTCTGAGTAATTTCTTTCCACTGACTAGATTAGTGGGAAAGCCTGGGACGAAAAGACATTTTTTCAATTCTATAACTTGATGTCTTCCTCCTTCCAATGCAACAA
Source organism: Blumeria graminis f. sp. triticale (assembly GCA_905067625.1). Taxonomy (NCBI): domain Eukaryota; kingdom Fungi; phylum Ascomycota; class Leotiomycetes; order Helotiales; family Erysiphaceae; genus Blumeria; species Blumeria graminis. The sequence goes on from LR898469.1 coordinate 1,818,767, forward strand.
TCAGTTGCACTGTTCCATGACCTTTAGGTGTGACGCTTCCTCCGCCACATTGTATTGGCCTCAAGCCAACCTCCTCCTCATAGTGAGTGAATCTGTCCAGAGAGTTGGCTATATGCTCATCTGACCCCGTATCGTTAAGCCAACGGTCGTTCCAGTGAGTTTTTCGTATTGCGTAGGTGGAGGGGCTCTGACCATCCGAGCAACTGCTAAGCGCGACGTGGCTAAAGGCGCTAAATGCGGGTATTCCAAAGTTTGAAGTCGGATTGTTATCTGTATCATCATCTTGGATTTCTTTAGACTTTCCTTTGCCTTTTGCGTCGCGTCTCTTAAGCTTGTCGGTATTTTTCTGGTTCAGATAATTTTGACGTGTTAGCCATTTTTTCCCATTTTTAGCCTCCCAATCCTGACGAAGCGATTTATTGTGCTCATAGCACTTGCCATTATTGCAATATTGGCAATTGAATTTATTGCCGCCTTCATTAGCCTTCCCTCTTCCCTTCGCCATCATAGTAGTGCTAGAGGAGCATGTCTCGAAATTGCGTGCCTCATCTAGGAGATCAGCAATTAAATAGTCGAGTGAGGGAGCTACGGCGGTGTTTCGAGCCTGGGATCTCTGTCTCTCGGCCCAAACTGGAAACTTTCTAGCCACTCCGGCGATAAAGAACATTCCATTCCATTTCTCTGGTATAGAATCAGAGAGTGAGGAGATCTTTTCGACCCTTTTGGTGAACTCAGAAACATAGTGGTTGAGGTCGATGAAGTCTTCAAATCTTATATTCGACCAATCAATTATGGCTCGATACTCTAGATTCCAACCTTTTCCCTCAAACCGTTCTTGCAGACTTGTCCACATTTGGAGAGCTGAAGTCTTGCCATCAATCATGCCGTGAATATTTGGGGCTGAGTTGATCATAATGGCTAGTTTCATCCTAGCATCTCCAGCGAGCCACTGCTTTCTCATTTCAAATGCCTCCTTATTCAAAAATCTTTCTTTGATGGACACATGTGGGGGTTCTTCCACTTCATCACATATGTAGTCCTCCAAGTTATTGGCTAGAGCAATGTTCTCCATATTGTTCTTCCATTGCTCGTAATTTTCCTCCCCCTTCAACTTGAAATAAGGAGGCAACTGGAGTGTACCGACATTTCCCATAGCATTTGAGGAGGCCTTGGGTTGACTCCACACAGGCTTATTGCTTGACGTAAGCATCTCCTCAATCTTTGGAGCCATCTTGGAACTTTCGAAATCTTGGACAGACATTGCACCTTTTCGTATAATTAATTTAGGTTGAGGTTAAGAAATCTTTTGACCTATTAGCTTTTGCTACCGGACTCAGAACCTGTTGTTATTTATGCGACAGTGGAGTTAAGAGTATACTGCATACCAGCTATATATTCAGCTGCGTGTGGATACTTGCTCTCGAAATCAGATTCCTTATAATATAAATATATATATAATTTATTGTGTGTGTTATAACTACAACTATTGGTACACCTTTTCTTGTTCTTACAATTATCTACACACTTTACAATTACGGAAAGTGTGGAATTCTAAGCGAGACACGTGATACAATTACAGATTTATCGCATGACTTTCAACAATAACTCTGGTTTGATGCCCGTTTTGAGAACTATGATCCATTTCGAAAGGATACCAACAACCGCGTTCAGCCAGCACTTTTTCCATCACAATCATCCTCAAGTTATACAGCTGCTAACCCATATTTTGTGGATTTTAATCCAAGTCCTTTCCAATAGGGTTGCGCGGGAGTTTTGAGAACACCATCAACTCCCACCTACAAATCTTTTGCGAAGAGTCAACAAAAGGCTATTACAGTATCCCCATCTCAGATAGAGCTACGCCAACATAAATGTAACTTTCGCAACAAGGATCATCATCTGTGCTCAACCAGCACTGGAATTAATTCCGCATTTGCTGCAGCAGTCCCGGCTGCAAGTTCTCGTGATATCTGGATTCATGATGATGGTGCCTCAGTTCATATCACTAATGATATAAACGCGCTCTTCCTTTATCGGCCAGTATCTGGGTTGCCTATTGTTAAAACAGGGGGAAGTCCAGTTCAGCCTGTCGGGCTTGGCTACATCAAGCTTTGCGTTCTCCGGCAAGATGATTCAGTCAATGAAATTGTCCTTGAAAATGTTCTCCACATTCCTGACTTCCCACTTAACATCTATTCTAGGTGGCTTCATGATCTTCGGGATGGATGGGATAAACATCGGGTACTATATGAAGCGGACGGTTCTGAAGTTTGCCAGCTTCTTCGTGGACAAAATTGTTTACATTTGCGCACCGCCTCTTCTCTGTATGTTCTTAATGCTAATGATCCGTCTATGCAATCCTCAACCTTCATTCTCTCTCCAGTTGCTGATAACTTCTCTCCTGCAGCAATCCATGAAGCCCTTGTCACTCTCGAACTTCTTCATCGCCGTCTAGGACACATTAGCTTTCCAAATGTCCAGCAAACAATAAAAGCAACACTTGGTCTATCTTATAAACCTCGTAACACGGATTCCAATCTCGATGTAACCACATTGTGCGATACATGCGAATTCTCAAAGCCGAAGAAGGTTATACGCCGCTACCCGCGTAATCGAGAGTCGAAGTGGGGTGATAGATTTTACGCAGATGTCTTCTTTTGCAGTCCTGTTGGTTATAATGGCCATACAGCTGGTATGATCTTCACTGATGGAAAGGCAGGAGGACGTTATGGCTACACTTTCCCAGAAAAGAGAAATGCTTTTGATGCTTTGGTCACTTTTACTCGTTTCTTCCGAACTCAAAATGGTTTCCTGCCAAAATGTTTTGGTTTAGATGGTGGTAAAGAATTTGGGGGTGACAAAATGGTCGCCTGGTGTCAGCAGTATGGCATTGCAATCGAGCTTACAACAGCCTATTTTCACGAACAAGGTGGCCCTAAAGAAAGATCAAATAGGACAATTTTAGATCCAATGCGTTGTGTCATATCAGATATGCGTATCCCATTCTCTCTTTGGCCAGAGATATTCCGTGCTGTCATTTACATTCTCAATCGTATCACCACATCGGTCTATGACAATATGACCCCCTACGAAGCATAATCTCGGGCTACAGGATTTGATACCTCTGAACACAAACCTGATAATTCTGGAATCAGAGTATTAGGCTCTTGTGTACTTGTATACATACCAAACGAGCGTCAAATATAGTTGCAGAAAATGGATGCACGCGCTGAAGAAGGTATCTTAGTAGGATTTGAAGGGAACCATATTTATTGTTGTTGGATCCCCTCAAGACCTCTTGGCCATCAGCTTGTACGGTCGTCTCATGTTCGTTTCTTTGAGGGATGTTTTGATGAATTTTCTGCTGAAGACCATCCTGATGAAATACCTGAGCCCTCTTCTATGTGTGACGGTTCCACCCTAGATCATTAGATAGGGTTGTTATATCCACATTACATTCACTTCACATAAGATATTGCTAGAGTTCTTTGTTTGTAGCGCACAGACCAGCGTAGATAATGTAGAGTTGTAGATCTCTAGATACTTTCCCTTCCCTTTTACTCTTTAGTTTAGAATCTTTTGAATATAGTCTTTATCCAATTCGACTTTGTCCTTTGTCAACCTGTGATCTCCTACGGCTCTCACATTATTCTAAACTCACGTCAACGCCTGGGAAGGCATTACAATTTCCTAATCTCATTGAGACTGAGATTTAGCAGTTTTTAAGTAAACAAAAGATTGCGGTGAAACTTGCCATAACATTTAATTGTTAAAAGTGCAATTTCAGGGAATAATAAAAGCATACGATATTGTGGCTAAGTTTATTTTCCCACTCTCGAGATAAAGTTTTTTTTTCAGTCATAAATATATACTTAAAACAGTCACTCACATCAAAAATACTCTAGTACTTCATCATGCCCGATACCACTCAAAAAAAAAAATCCGACTCTCTTGTCCAGCAGCCTCCATCACCTCATGCCGAGCACGAACTCGATATAGCCTACCAAGAAGATTTAGGGGAAAACGAACTACTATCCACCATCAATGCCCCATACATTGGTCGTCGAAAAAATAAGCCTCGTATATCTGAAGTTGATCGGAAGGTGGAAGAGTTGACAATAACTCAAAACACAATTGGGAAGGAAATGGCGGATGCTATTGTTGATAATGCCTACAGGCAAACTAGTAGGCATTATAGTATGGAACGCACCAACATACATCAGCAGGAGGAGATTAACTTTCTCCGGGAAAAATTAGACAGATTGGAAAAACTCATGGAAAGTCAACTTGATATGGAAAGCTCACAAGGCGGGGTATACCAGGAGCATAGGCAAAAAAGCCACACAGCCTTCCACCCTCAAAATACAGGATTAATGGAAGATATTGACGAAGAAATTCCACCCCAAAGGAACACACAATACACATATTTTCCCCATTCGCGTGAGCCTAAAGGGAAAATACCCACAAGAGGCGATTATCTCGAGGAAATGAAGAAAAGTAGCAACTACAATCCTCAGCAAAGACAGCAACACGTTGCGCAAAGCACTACTTCGGAATACAAAAATCGTACATCAACAGCTCCCTTTAAACTCCGAAGTAGCGAAGAGCCCAACTACCAAGGCCCTCCGTTTGCAAAATATCGAGATCAATCAGAAAGTGTCGGACAAACGTATGGAAATGCATTTCTTGGAGTGGCCGACCGAAAGATTGACCCTATTTGCGAGTTTGGGGGCTCCAATGATTTGAAGTTTTTTGAAAACTGGTTGATTTTGCTGAGAGGAAAGATAAGGGATAACGAAGGACATTGGGGCTCTGACAATCGCATAATGAACTTCATCTTCGCTTCGACTAAAGACGACGCACAAGAATTACTTGGGCCTTACTTTACCGGGGAGGATCCTGAAAATGACTTTGTCAACTCTGTCCAAATGGTCAATCATCTGATTGCTACATATCGAAGTAGCACTCTCCAGCGTGACAGTATGGTTAAATTCGAAGCTCTGCGGCAGGGATCTGCTGAGTCTTTTCAAGATTTCAAGACTAGATTTATTTCTCTAGCAGGAAAGGCAAAAATCCACCATTCAATGAGAAAAGATCAGCTCTATGAAAAAATGAATCGACAACTTAAGCTGGCTGTCTTTGCCCAATTACACTTGCTCCCTGACTTTAATTCGTTATGTCAATATGCAGACCCTGTGGACAAGGAAAGAATTAGACTCGAAAAGAGCATGGTAAACACCAAGTCGGAAAGATTTAATTCAAGAAGACTGTACAACCCCGATTCATCTACATATCAGTCTGTTAGTGTACCAGTCAGTCGTACCGACACGAAAGAAGAATCTTTACCATCCAGAGGGGTCATCTGCTACCATTGTAAGAAGAGGGGACATACAAAATTGGAATGTCCTAATAAAAGTTCAAAATTAGGTGGTCCCACAGTTCAAGTTGTTGCCATTGAAGAAGCAGACAGCGAACTTGATTCTGAAGGGGAATCACAACATTCCAGCCAGTTACAGGAGGGAAACGAACAATCCTAGATAAAGACGCCCTTCTAGGATATTTGGTCGACATTCAAGAATTAGACCTGGGCAAACTATTCTCAGGGAAGACATACACTTTGCAGTGTTCTCTATCATTTAACAATCAAATTGTCAAGAGTGTCTCAGTTCTACCCGATACAGGTGCTAGCGGATTTGCGTATATTGATTCGCGATGTGCAAAGGCCGTTGCTAAGTGGCTAGGCCAAACCCCAATTCATTTAGGTTATTCTATTCAATCGAAAGGCTTTGACGGAAAAAAGGGTCCAGTCATTTCAAAATATATTCTATTGTCATTATGGATTGATGATAGGCGTTTGGATAACTTGCCATTTTTAATAGTCGAATTGGGGACCCATGATATAATTCTTGGGAGCAGGTGGCTAGCACATTATGATATCCTGATCGATTCCCGACAGCGCAGACTCATCTGGCCCTCTCACCAAAATACAACACCAAGATTTTCATCTCCTATTTGCACTCATTTATCGTTGTTGATGAAAGACAAACCCAAAATCCTGAAAATTCATCAAAAGGATGTGGAACGTCGCGACAAATTACAGAAAAAAGAGGATCAGAGTTTTCACTTTGGCGCTTGTTCAAAAAAAAGGCCCGTGCACACCAAAAAAAGTTTGCATCGCAATTCCAGTGCATCATTTTACGAAACTGCGACATCAAATAGAGCCATCAACGAGCATGATAGCTGTAATGATAATAACAGCATTATCTCAAACGAAGAACCTCATCATGCCAACAAACTGCAATTGCTGTCCACGAACAAAATTAAATTGAATGAATCATGCAGCATAGATATTTGTGAAATAAGCGCTCCTGCTTTCCACTTAAATTTAGTACCAGCTGACAATATCTTTTTCTCCATTAGTCTCCATGCGATCGAACAAGAACTTGAAAATAGGACGAAAAAATTAAATCTAGATGACTGTCAGGAAGATATAGATGAATTACTGAACAAAGTCCCTGAAAAATACCACGACCTCATAGATGTCTTCTCCAAATCCGCCTCTAATGTTCTCCCGCCCCACCGACTGTATGATCATAAAATTGTGTTGGAGAATCATGCGCAACCCACATCAGGCCCATTATACCCTATGTCGGAAGATCAACTAAAGGCTGTCCATAAATATTTACTGGAGAACCTAGATAAGGGATTTATTGAACCCAGCAAAGCACCATTTTCTAGTCCAGTTCTATTTGTCAAAAAATCTGATGGGAGTCTCCGATTTTGCATCGATTTCCGAAAATTAAATGCGCTTACTAGGAAGGACCGTTACCCGCTGCCGTTAATTGATGAAACACTTGCCCGGCTAAACAAGGCCAAAATATACAGCAAGCTCGATATCAGGCAAGCCTTTCATAGAATTAGGATGCATCCAGATTCAGAGGAACTCACTACTTTCCGTACAAGATATGGCTCGTACAAATGCAAAGTACTTCCATTCGGATTAACCAACGGGCCAGCAACTTATCAGAGATATATGAACGACATTCTTCTTGACTACTTGGACGTTTTCTGCACAGCGTACCTTGATGATATTCTAATATACTCCGAAAACGAAATTGATCATAAAGAACACGTAAGAAAAGTTTTGATGCGGCTTCAGCATGCTGGTCTACAAGCAGACATCAAGAAATGCGAGTTTGACGTAACAAAAACACGCTATCTAGGATTCATCATTTCCACTAAAGGATTAATGGTAGATCCTGATAAAATTTCAGTTGTCAAAGGTTGGGCAGCTCCAAAGACAATCAAAGGAATTCAATCTTTTCTTGGTTTTTGTAATTTTTATCGTCGATTTATTGCCAATTTCGGTCGTATTGCTAGACCATTGATTAATCTAACAAAAAAAGGTGCCACTTTCGACTTTGATTTGAATTGCCACAAGGCTTTCAAATTACTAAAAAATGCAATGACTTCTGCGCCACTTCTTTCTCACTACAATCCCGAACGATATTCACGTCTAGAAACTGATGCGTCTGATGGAGTGGTCGCAGCGGTGCTGTCACAGAAGGACGAACAGGACAATTGGCACCCAGTAGCTTTTTTTTCCAAGACAATGCAGCCAGCAGAGTTGAACTATGAAGTGCATGACAAAGAGATGCTAGCAATAATTCGTGGCTTGGACAATTGGAGGGCTGAGCTACAAGGATCCCCACATAAAATAGAAATTGTTACTGACCATTGAGCATTAGAATACTTCATGACATCGAAAAACCTCACTGCCAGACAATCAAGATGGTCTGAAATACTTTCTCAATTCTTCTTCCAGATTATGTATCGACCGGGACGTCAAAATGCTTCTGCAGACGCCCTATCTAGACGAGAGCAAGACACGAACATTCAAGATGAAATCAAAAGAGAGATTCGATACAAACCTTTAATACAGAACCAAGATTTGTCAGAAGAAGTTGTTAAAGATCTAAACGTTTGTTTCCTGGAGTCATTCAAGGTTATCGATGCTGTCCTCGCCGCTAATAAATCTCATGAAAGTCTACAAGACCTCCGCCAAAAAGTAGACACTAATGAACATCTATCTATGGACGATGGCATACTTTTCTTCAAAGATAGATTAGTAGTTCCAATGGTGGATAACGTTCGCACGGAATTAATTCGACAGGTTCATGATCAATTGTCTAACGCTCATGCAGGTCGCAATAAAACTTACCAAGAATTAATATCAAGATATTTCTGGAATGGTATGCGTAAAGATGTAGAACGTTATTGTCGCAATTGCCATCTGTGTTGCACTAACCATGCAGCTCGAGATAAAACTCCTGGCCTGTTACATCCACTGCCCGTTCCAGATCGACCTTGGCAACATATTTGTGTCGATTATATGGATATGCCTAGGGATAAAAAAGGCTTTGATAAAGTTGTGGTATTTATTGATCGATTTTCGAAAGTCTCAGTTACTCTACCTTGTAAGAAGGATGTTACAGCGCGCGACACTGCTGAATTGTATTTTACTTATGTCTATCGCTACTATGACCTCCCGGACTCTATTGTCTCTGACAGAGGTGCCCAGTTCATCTCGGCTTTCTGGAAATACGTTATGGATCTTTTAGGGGTAGAATTGAGATTGTCAACTGCCTACTCTCCACAGACAGATGGGCAAACAGAAATCATGAATCAGTATATTACCCACCGCTTACGACCTTTTATTCACTATTATCAGGACAATTGGTCTGATCTCTTACCAGCTATGGACAATGCCCAATTAACACTTCCTCATCACTCTATCGGAATGTCCCCTTTTGAACTGTCTCGTGGCTACACGCCTAGAAAATCATACGACTGGAAAAAACCAGTAGCTCCAAAAAACGCAAGGGAAATCCTGGCCCTGGAGGATGCAAAGGCTTTTGCAGCTAAGTTACAAGAGACATGGAAGGTCGGACAACAAATTATGCGCCAAAGTCAAGCAAGGATGACAGTGCAAGCAAATAAGCATCGACGTGAACCTGATTTTGACGTTAACGACAGGGTATACTTATCATCAAAAAATTTGCGGCTACAACAATCGAACACGAAGCTGTCACCCAAATTTTTAGGACCTTTCAAAATTTTGTCGAAACAGGGTTATTCATATAAATTGGACACCCCAAAACAATGGTCAAACCACAATGTTTTCCATGCTCGATATCTAAGAAAAGCTGCCGATGATCCTTTACCAGGACAAATACTTCCTCAACCTGATCCGGTGAATATTGTGGGTGATGATGAATGGGAAGTCGATAAAATCCTAGATGTGAAACTTCTGAGGAATAAATTAAAATACTGTGCCAAATGGCTTGGTTGGGATGACAACCCACAATACTATCCGGCCTCAAACTTCAAGACTGCGCCAAATAAATTGATGGAATTTCACTTGGAACATCAAGATAAACCAGGCCCACCCAAATACTTATTAGAATGGTTGAATGCATGGAAACTAGGCATCGATAACTATAATGAGCTAGATGATGACTCACCAATGCCCACCAGCTTGAGGACAAGCTTTTTTCAGAGGGGGGGGTGATGTGACGGTTCCACCCTAGATCATTAGATAGGGTTGTTATATCCACATTACATTCACTTCACATAAGATATTGCTAGAGTTCTTTGTTTGTAGCGCACAGACCAGCGTAGATAATGTAGAGTTGTAGATCTCTAGATACTTTCCCTTCCCTTTTACTCTTTAGTTTAGAATCTTTTGAATATAGTCTTTATCCAATTCGACTTTGTCATTTGTCAACCTGTGATCTCCTACGGCTCTCACACTATGTTTGTCGATGACGTTGAAATTCCCTTTCCTAATTCTCCACAAATTGGAGTGGACTCAGATAATTCCAAAGAAAATGGCTCAGTAGGGGGTGCACATTTGGATGATGAAATACCTCCGCTCCTTGATGCAAGACACGACATGCCTGCTGAAGAAGATCCTTTGTTTGCACCTCTCCCGCAACTCCCTAAGCGCGGCCGTGGTCGACCTCCTGGTGCCAAGAATAAGCCCAAGTTAACAGCTGGACCTAATTCATTCGATCTCTCTAAGCCCGAATCAGATATCCATGTCACTTGCAGTAAAGCAAAAGGCTCAAATTCATTGCATACTCCGCAGGATGAGAATCCTATTCTGCTTTTAGAGTATCAGTCGTATCTATCAGCTCTCATTCCTGACAGCGATCCAAAGACCTTTCGTGAAGCTCTACTGAGTCCCAGTGCTGCTCTTTGGGAAGCATCTATGAGGGAAGAATTGACAGCTCTTGAAACGAACGATACTTCGCAGCTCTTACCTCGCTCTGAGCTTCCTTCAGGACGTGATATCATTCCAGGAAGATGGGTTTATAGGTGAAAGACAGGGAAAGATAGCCAGCTAACCCGTTTTAAATCACGCTATGTTGCAAAGGGCTTTCATCAAAGGGAAGGCCTAGACTACAAAGACACTTTTGCCAGTACAGCACTCTCCAGCGTCTGGAAAGCTCTTCTCGCACTTGCCGCTTCCAATGACTGGCAAGTTGAACAAATGGATGTAGTTACCGCCTTTCTCAACCCTGAAATCGACACTGATATATACATGGCATGTCCAGACGGGTTGCCTACTCCAGATGGATCCCCACTCAACCGCTGGATGTGGAAACTTAAGAAGTCACTCTATGGTCTCAAGCAGTCTCCGCATCTCTGGCAATCAAAACTTCGTTCTGAAGTTGCCCAATTTGGTTATAAGCCTTTACTTCTTGATTCTTCCGTTTATCATAGTGACTCTGATGAAACTTATCTTGTTACTCATATAGATGACTTTCTACTCATTGGTCCCAAGGCTGGTGTTTCGAAATTGCGAAGACACCTACATGATTCTTTCAAAATGGTGGATATGGGACCTGCGGAGTTTTATGTCGGCGTCCGTATTGTACGCAAACGAGCAAATCGAGTCCTCTATCTCCATCAAGATGCCTATCTTGAGAAGATTCTTGAAAAGTATAGCCTCAAAAATTGTACTCCAACCAGTACACCAATGCTTCCAGGTCAGCACCTGATTCCTTTTGAAGGGACTGCCTCTACAGCGGAAATTGAGCTCTATGCGTCAATGGTTGGTTCTGCAATGTATGCTGCTACTCAAACAAGACCAGATATCACCTATACCATGACACAGCTCTGTCGTTTTCTTTCTAATCCTTCTCCAATTCATATAGCAGCAGTTCGCTATCTTTGCAAAACTACCCGTCTGGGTCTTAGTTTTGGTGCCGGCTCTAACTTACAGCTTCACGGTTTTACTGACTCCGATTATGCCCAAGATCCTGAGACGCGACGCTCTCATGGTGGATGGGCTTTCTTCCTGAAAGGTGCCTGTTTCTCTTGGCGTTCGTATCAAATGAAGAGGGTTACTTGTTCTTCAACTATGGCAGAAGTCTATGCTATGGCTGAAGCAGCTAAGGAGGCTGTGTTTCTTCGAAATCTTTTTCGAAGTATCAACTACAACTCAGACGACGCAAAGATAGTCCGCCTCTACTATGACAATCAGCCAGGCTACAGGCAAATAAAAGGACAGGGCGTAACTCAAAAGAGCAAACATTACAATGTACCTGTGTTCTTACTGCGGGAATATATAAGCGACAAAGTAGTTGAATTGGAATGGAAATCAGGATTAGAAAATGCTGCAGACGGGTTCACAAAGGCATTGTTGTCTGTTCTTTTTAAAAAATTTGTCAGACAACTAAATATGACTACCTTGGATGCTTGATGAAATGCTGTAAAGTTTCGTAGGTAAGGGGGTGTGTCTAGGGGTAACATTTCACCTACTCATGTAAACTAAGCTAGACAGGTCACATGACCTTCATAGCAGTACATAGATTTCATCTGTAGCTATAGGGTACATTAGTCAACATTTACAACGTAATACCGTGTCCCACATATCTTTATTAAGAAATATTAAGACCACCAATTTCTTATTTTACGAAAACAATATTTTGCCATCAAAACAAATTAACATTGGAAAAATGCTCATTCCAGACCAGTATAAAGGCAGAGTGGATGAGTCTACATTCCACAGACAACTTAATCTCGAAGATGAAAAAGATAAAACCAAAGAAAGGATTAGTGGATTTATGGTGTTTCAAAAGCTTTTCTACCAAGCAGAAAGACTAACAGATAATAGACTTTTTGAAAACTTTCAAGATGACTTCAAAGGATGGACGAAAGAAGATTTTGCACTTGCAGATTCTGGAATAAGACGGATGTTTCGAGATTTTCTTAACAATCGTGGTATCTTCACCCCAAGGAGCAGGAGCCATATTTCAGTATACTTAGCAAACCTTGTTATAGCAAATGTTATACCAGAATGGCCCGAAGGCGAGCTCGAAAAACAAATGAGAGAGTCAAAAGATTTCGATTTGTACCTTCAACCTGTGAACTCCTCCGTTCCAGCTGTAAAGCGAGAGAACCTTAATTTCAAGGGGAAAGACGTCGATAAATATGATCAAGAAAAACCTTAAATAGAAAATAATTACCGGCAAACTTTTGATAAGAGTAATGAAACATATCTTGCTTCCAATAATCTAGGAGGCTGGGCAAGAGTGATTTCCGACATGAAGAAAATTTACGATGATAGTAAGAGATACACTGGAGATGAATATGATCCCCTTGACTTAAAACTCAGAATCTTTGATGAGAGGTGTAACATAATGGGTATCCACCCTACACAAAAGCAAAAAGTCTTCGAGGTCATGCTTTTGGGAAAAGCCAGTGAATTTTATTACAGTAATCTCGCTCCAAATCAATCAATCATCTCCCCTCGAACATTTACCTGTGAAGAGATGATACAAATGTTGAAGAGTCATTTCCAAACAGATGAGCGCTGTCAAAACTACCTTTTGGAATGGGAAAAAAAAAATTTCTTTGTTACAGAAATGGAGAACCCTGGGAAAACCAAACGAGAAGTCCTTGAGTTATTGTTCACTCGTCTTCAGAAACTTGCTCAGTGTCTTGGCGACAGTTACTACAACAAAGACAACGTTATGAGAAACAAATTACTGAACGCCTGTGGAGACGTCCCTGAGTGCAACCTAGCTATTTTCAAGCCAGCATCATCTTTTGAAGGCTTATGTGCTGATCTAAGATCTTCTATCAGTACAGCAATGAGAACTCAACAAGCACGACAATACAATGCCAAAAATGATGACCAATTTTGGACTGATAGAGTATACGCAAGGCGAGGTAAGAGTATTGGTCGAGGGAAGAATCCACCAAAGTTTTCTGCTGGAGCTTCACAATCGCAATTCCAACCTCCTGACCAGCGACTCAATTCTTCATTTTCCCGACGATCAAATGGCATAAAGAAATGCTTTATCTGCAAGAAAGTAGGTTGCTGGTCTACCAACCATTCAGACGAGGAAAGAAGGCAGTCATACAACACATTTAGGCAGCATATCCAACAAACTCAGAATCGCCATTACTCAAAGGAGGAGCATCAATCTTTTCTGACACATTGGGAAGGAGTATCTGAATTCGAAAGCGATCTAGAAGAAGCCGGGCAGTTACTAATGGAGATGCAGCTTGAATATGACAGTAATGTCGAATTTGATACAAAAACTGGTGAAGCTTTTATCTCAGAATTAAGCCACAATGAAGATGCCCAAGAAACTGTCGGATATCTGGTCAATCAAGCCGCTATGCACGCCATTACAAAATGCGATGTCTTTAATAACAATTGTTTTGAGTCAATTTTTGATGACAATAACATGTGTGACGAAGCAGAAAACCGCATATTTACCTTCTCAGATCGATACTCGTAGAAGGTTTTTCAAGGCATTATGCCCGATACAGGCGCTGCAGGAACATCAACAGCGGGAGAACCACAATTTCGTGCACTACAGCTACTAGACCCATCAATCACTCTCGATAAGTCAAGCGCGGGCCATCATTGTATACGCTTTGCTAAAGGCGAGACTGTATCACTTGGAACTGCACGAGTTGATACCCCTATAGGAATAATTGAGTTTCAAATACTCCCCACTAACACTCCCTTTTTATTATGTATCAAGGACATGGATAACCTAAATGTCAAATTGGATAATATACAGAATGTTTTAGTCAAGGGTAATGGAGAAACAGTTCCTATAGTGCGAAAGTGGGGCCATCCCTGAATGCTCTTACATCATCCACCTGGGAAAACATTAGCATGGTGCCACCTCACCGAGTCTCAATTACGCCGCTTACATCGACGCTTTGGCCACCCTTCAGCCCGAAGATTAATTGAAATCCTTAGAAGAGCCGGGCACGGAGCTTTTCGACCTCAACTTGTTAAGCATTTGACACAAATTTGTCATCATTGTCAAATGAATGCTAAAGCCCCTTGTCGTTTCAAGTTTACACTAAAAGACGAAATTGAATTCAATTATGAAATTGTTATTGATATCATGTACATTGGTGGTAAACCAGTATTGCATGTCGTCGACACAGCAACAGGTTTTCAAGCAGCGCAGTTCTTGAAGGACATTTCCACAAAATCGGTCTGGAAATCTTTATGCATGTGTTGGATTAATGTGTATCTTGGACCTCCCGACTTCATTATCCACGATTCTGGAACCCAATTTACATCTTCTGAATTCAAGCAAAATGCAAAAATCATGTCCATAGAAGTTAAAGAAATTCCAGTTGAAGCTCACAATAGTGTAGGGAAAGTTGAGCAATACCATGCGCCTTTGAAAAGATGTTTTGAAATCATCCAGAATGAAGTTAATGCCCCCCCGGAAGAGATACTTCTAATGGCTATCAAGGCGATCAACAATACAGCTGGACCGAACGGGCTTGTACCTACGCTCCTGGTTTTCGGAGCGTATCCACGGATGACAGAAGATTCTCCTCCATCCCCTTCAGTCACACAAAGGACCGAGGCTATTCGGAAAGCTATGAAGGAAGTTCGACGCCTCCTTGCAAAGAGACAAATTAGTGATGCATTAAGAATGAGGAATGGACCCAATACTGATGAAACCTTGCAACTCCCTCTTCAATCAGAAGTCAGGGTATACCGAGAAAAAGAAAAATGGACAGGACCTTTTACCCTTCTCGCGACAGATGGCCAAACTTGCACAGTTGAGATCAATGGAAAACCGGTCAAATTTTGTTCTACTTGTGTAAAGAAATACCTTAGAAACGACACGCAAGATGTGCCCGTAGTTCAAGAGAAGGAATCTCTAATTGAAAGTAGTCCTATCCCAAAGATTGCTTCTGACTACCCCCATCAAAATGATAAAAGTACTGTAATTGAAGCAGTTTGTACAAAAGATAAGGATATTCAACCCCCTGAACGAGTCCATACAAGACCTAAACGCACCTGTAATAAAGTTTACCTCATTGACAACAATAATTCTGACAACTGTGATGAGAAATTCGTCCAAGATAGTGAATGCAGTAACAATAACAGTTTGGATGCGCAATTTTTCAATGACAATCGTGTTCACTCTCTCCATTCAATGACCTTTGTATCAAATAAGGAGCAAGCTGACCGCGAGCTGTCATTAAACCTTCGACGTGGAGGTAGGATAACTGCCCCAGGAAAACCATTTGAAGAATCGGACATTATAGAACTTGAAAGCCTTTGTAATCAAGAAGTTATGAAGTTTATTACATATGACCCTAACAAACACATGGGTCGCATTTTTAAGTCAAGAATGGTTCGAGAAATCAAGGGTAAAGCAACTGGTTCACCATATGAGAAGTCAAGAATGGTAATACAAGGGTATAACGACGAAGGTAAGGCTACAATTCTCTGCCAGGCTCCAACGATTCAATGTTCAAGCCAACAAATCATGTTTGCAATTGCTCCATCACTGTGCGCTTTGGGCATTCATTTTTGGTTAAGGGATATTACACAAGCATATATGCAAGCTAAAACTCACCTTAATCGCACAATATTAGCATATATCCCGAAAGAGCTTGAAAGTAAATTCCCTCTGCAAACAATCATGCATCTTGTTAAACCACTCTATGGAATACCAGAAGCCGGGCTACACTGGTGGATGACATATTTTAAGCACCATACAAACAAGTTGCTTATGGAAACATCGACCTACGATCCATGTCTCCTAATCACTAATAGCAAGGAGTATTTTGGTGTTGTTGGAATGCAGACGGATGATACGTTGATTTTGGCCGATATGGAGTTCTCTGAGCTTGAAGAAACTGAACGAGCCAAGGCAAATTTCATTGCACAACCAAAATTAAGATTAACTCCTGACAAGGATCTTATCTTCAATGGCTGTATCTTAAGCCAAAATGGTAAAAATTTGCTAGTTCGTCAGAAAGAACAAGCCAAGAAAATTGCTCTTATATCCCCTGATTTGATGGATAATTATAGGAGTTATGTTGAGCAAAGAGCTCGTGGCGCTTACATAGCCTCTATATGTCAACCTGAAGCAACTTTCGATATGTCAAGTGCAGCCCAACATCAAAGTCCTGGAAAGGAAGAAATTGACGCATTAAATAAACGTCTAGACTGGCAAAAGAAAAACGTAGACCATGGATTGACCTACGTTCCATTGGAACTAAACAGCGCCAAGCTGTACATTTTTGTCGACGGCTCGTTTGCAAATAACAAAGATTTAAGTTCACAAATTGGAACTATAATAATTTTAGCAAACGAGACTTCAACAATGGACTATGAATTTGTTATCAAAGGTAATATCATTCACTGGTTTTCTGTCAAGGCCAAGAGAGTTACCAAAAGCGTTTTAGCATCTGAAATCCTTGTAATGAGTAGCGGAGTTGATATTGCACACGTCATACTAAGCACTCTACAAAAAATTACAAACCAGATTGAGATTGCCAGAATTCCAATGGTTGTGTGTACTGATTCTTACTCTCTCTACAAATGTCTCGTCAAGCTTGGTAGCACCAAAGAGAGGCGACTCATGATCGACATCATGGCCCTTGGACAATCCTATGAGCGTCGAGAGATTATGGAAATTCGATGGATCAATGGAGAAGAAAATCCTTCTGACGCAATGACTAAAAATGCTCCCAATAATGCACTCACTACTTTTATTGATACCAATTGCCTCAGGATACGTGTTGAGGGATGGGTGAAGAGAACTCCCGAAAAACTTTAATTATCTACATGAAGATATTGGCCTACCACAAAGCTTTCATTTTGATAAAGTTATTTCCTTAAATATGATCTGCGATTTATGATTTGGCAACAATTATGAAATTATTCTCAAAAGAGAAAAACTGCCAGTGTTTGGAGTATATCTGTAGAACTGGTGTAATCACGTGTAATTCTAGTTTAATTATGTAATCATATAGATACAGCATCGCCATCTCCTTAGATGGAAAGAAAAGACATCATTCACATATACTGACATCAGACCCCTTGATTGGATCCAATTGTTACCTGTGATACCAACAACCAGAGTGCAGCTTCAATGGCTATATCTGTCAAAAATGTCCCTGTCGAAGCTCATTGGTCTGTGGGGACAGTTGAATGGTACCACACCCTAGTCCGTTGACCGTATTCAATAAAAAAGGAAGAACTCAAAAACACAGGTACAAACAAAGCCTGCATGCTTCAAATGACAATAAAGTCTATCAGTGACTCTGCTGGGCCTAACAGTCTAGTTCCAATGTTACTAGTTTTTGGGGCATATCCTAGATTGTCGGATTCTGATCCACCAACACCAACAATAACTCAACGCGCAGCCGTTATCAGAAAAGCAATGGATGAAATATCAAAGATCAGAGCCAAGATCCAAGTTAACAATGCCCTCTGCCAACGAAATGGCCCGTACACAGCCATGACAAAAGACCTAGCCCCAGATTCTGATGTACTTGTCTATAGAGAAGGTAATTATGGGCAAGCCGAAAAATGGGAAGGACCATTTAAATTAATTGAAACAAACAATGAAACCTGCAAAGTAAATATGCCATCAGGCCCAGCCAACTTTAGATCAACTGTTGTCAAACCTTTCTTTTCAATTAACAATAATGACATTCCACCTCATGAAGTGTCAGATGACAATCATACCTCTAGCCACAGGATGAATACTACACCAAAAAAAACCAAAAAAAACCAAAAATCACAAGGTGTGAGCAGACTAAGGAGAAACCCAGGCAGAACCCGTCGCCTTCCTGTCCGATTTTCAGAAAACCCAAGCTTAGAAGTTCTTTTTAACAACCCAGCAAGCCCTCCGCAACCAAATTTTATTGCTTCACGTCAGAAAGAGGTCAATGGGCTTCTCGAAAAAGGAGTTTTTAAAAAGATCAACCCAACCGAAATTCCTCCTGGCACTAGAATATTAAAATCTAGGTTTGTGCACAAGATCAAAAACCCTGGTACAGAGAAGGCTATGGAAAAATCACGCCTTGTAGTTCAAGCCTACAATGACCGAGAAAAAGAGATTGTCCTCACGCAAACTCCTACCATACAAAGAGTAAGCCAGAGAATAATTCTCGCACTTGCTTCCATGCTACCATTGGACTTGTACTTGCGCAATATTACTCAAGCGTATGTTCAATCCAATACAGAATTGAACAGAAACTTCTACATACAACCACCAGTTGAGCTCGCGGAAAAAGGCACAATCCTCAAAGTTGTCAAGCCCTTGTGCAGTGTGCCAGAAGCAGGTAACCATTGGTATAAGATGTATCATCAACACCACACTAGAAATCTTTTGATGAAAACGTCGACGTACGATCCCTGTCTCTTTTACAGCAACAACTCTGAAGGAGACTTTGGTATTGTTGGTCTCCAAACAGATGACACTTTATTCTTAGCCAATAAATCCTTTGCCACAAAAAAAGAAGTATAGTTAAAAGAAGCAAAATTTCTAGCAAAAGAACGTGAAAGACTTGACATTGATAACCCCATCAAATTTAATGGTGGATGTATCCATCGAGTGAAGAATTCCAGGGCTATGACCCTAATTTAAGAGCAACACTACAAAAACCTACAACTTATCAGTTCAAAGCCAATTGACATCACTGGTTACAGAGGGCAGGTGAGACATTCAATATTACAAAAAGAACAGTTTATTGCACAACGAGCCCGAGGGGCTTATGTTGCCAGCATGTGTCAGCCCGAATCATCCTTCGACTTATCCACAGCTGCTCAAGCTACAAATCCTGACCACAAATGTGTTGATAAGTTGAATTCCAGAATAACATGGCAAATAAAAAACGCCTCGAGGCGTCTCAATTTTGTATAACTAGATCTAGAGTCTCTGCAACTTATCATTTTTACTGACTCCTCCTTTGCCAATAATAATGATCTGTCCTCTCAAATAGGTTTCGTAATGGTTCTTGCAGATAAGAACAATAAGGCCAACATTATTCATTGGTTGTTAACCAAGTGCAAAAGAATCACAAGAAGTGTCTTAGCAGCAGAACTTTACAGAATAGTGAACGGATTTGATATTGGCGCATCTATCAAGTCAACTCTCGACGAGATACTAGACAATCAAATACCTCTTGTTCTGTGTACTGACTCGAAACCCCTCTACCATTATTTGGTTAAGTTGGGAACAACTCAAGAAAAAAGGCTTATGATAGATCTCATGTGCCTCTATCAATCCTACAAAAGAAGAGAAATAGCTGAAGTTTGATGGATTGAAGGAAGTTCCAATACTGCAGATGCCATGACAAAGGAAAAACCTTGCCATGCACTCAAAGAACTTATTGATACAAATTCAATATGTTTCAACCAAATCAGTGGGTTGAAATACAGAGAAAATCTAGTATAAAGATAGGCTGTCTATTTTTTTTCATTTTTTATTGTTTTATTTTTCATTTTCTCATCTACTGCCAGTGTGTGAACTGGCTCACAAAATGTTCTGTACAAGGGTCGAGTTGAGACCTTTCCTGATAGGGAATAGTGTTTAGATAAAGTCAACAATGTATTTATAGAATTCCTCTCGACAGGAAGAAGAAATAGGAATGAATTGAGTAACCCCATACAAGCTTGTGAATTGATCATTGGTAGTGTTCCGACACCGACCGAGGAAGCAAAGCGTGGCACACAAATCTGGGAGACACTTCTTTGGGATGGATATGAGAGGGATCAGGACAAGTTCTCAAGATTATGCTAGGGATGGATATAACCTCGAAGGGCGTGAGATTCCGAAGTTTGGCAAGGAGTTTTACGAATTTGGATATGTGCGCGGCAAGACTTCGCTTGCGAGAGTGCAGCTGATAATTTAAACACATGCCAACGACGGAAGGTGTTGTGGTCCGCCTCCTGGCGTTGTTCTCTGGTATAGATTAAGTAGCCTGGGCACCTACTCCACTTGGGAAGGAGACATCTGAGATTATATTTCGAGCGGAGAAAAGTTAATAGTTGGAGGCATTTCTGGATAACTCAGGGTTTTTGAGAAGTCCCCCTAGGTGGGTATTTGTGATGTATGGAACATGTAGAATTAATATCTAGTGCGCTAGCTAGCTAAGTGTCAGGAAATGCTGCTTAGTCAGCTAGTTGGTCAAGTGAAAGGTGTCCACATCATTAGTACATAACACCTTTATCACTACACACCCTTAGTCCTACATCTATACAATTCCTCACATATCGTATATTACTATCTGCATTATCTTACTCCCGTGACTATACTTTCTCAATATCCCAACAGGTTATGAGACCGGTGTCTAATTATTCATCGGCTTCCTTTTTCGAACAATCTGCAGCAATGTCTTCATTTACTACAGAAATAAAAGACACCCGCAATCACGACGGTCTTCCACAGTACAAATCTAATTGGGGGAACATTGTGATTCTGAGCCTCGGAACATTCACAGAGTGGCGGATTACTTGCGAGATTGCTTTAATAAACGCTGGCGTTTTAAGTATCGCTGATGGCACTTGGAAGAAACCTATTGCTAATTATTACACGCATGCTTCCCGTCCGAATACACGATCAGCCTCTTCCGGTGCAGCACACAATGAAATTGATGCCGATGACAATGAATTTCGAATACAGGAACAGAAATGGTTATCCAAAGCCCGCGACACGCAGATAATCATATCCAACTCCATCGAAACCCAATTGATGGAGCAGTCGCTCGGATTTCTGAGGAACATTGATCCCGCTGGGTTATGGAACTTCCTCCTCCAAATGGACCCAAACAGAGATCCTACAACCATTGCAGAATTGAGATCCAAGTTCGCCTCCATGAAGCTTGATCCGAGAACAGACACAATCCAATCTCTTGTTCTACGCCTCAATAATCTCAGAGTCAAGCTATCAATGACCTCTAGACCGATCACCGAGGAAGATGTCAAGGAGCAGCTAATTGCATCTCTTCCTAAGGATAACTCGATTTGGTCTACGGCTCGATCACACGCTCTAAACATGGGTAGAAGTCTAGCAGAAACAATTATATATCTTCAATCTTGCGAGTCTAACATTTGTTATACACAGTCCCATCAACCACAATCTGCAAATGTAGCACGCAGCAATTATAGAAAAAGAGGACGTGGTACATATCGAAGGGGACGCAATACAGCGCACTTTGATCGTCGTGATCAAGCTCGCGGAGAGCTTAACCGAAAAGGAAAGCAAAGAGGAATGGCAACGGACGAAAAGGAGTGTTTCTTTTGTGGTAGAAAAGGTCATGTAGAACGCGATTGTCGCCTTAAGCAGTCCCAAAGTAGAGCAGCCAAGGAAAAGAATAAAGCTAGGGGAGATGCCGACGCTCGTTATGTTCAAGTTAGAAATATTAATGCAAATGATTCACCCTACCTGTCTTATTATCTTGAACACAGTCACACAGCTTGCTCAGAGCTAAATATGGATAAAATTCTGGCCCTACTCAAAATAAAATCAAGTAAAAGTAGAATCCAACAATATAAAACAAATTCCAAAAATATACAGAGCTTGATCACCAGCGGAATTCATAATCTCCTTAAATTTATACGGCTTCCGGATTCTAATGCAACAGCTCTCCCAACTGTCACAAAACATGCATTACTCACCAAGCCCAGAGAAATTCTCACAATAATCGACTCCGGAGCGTCAGAACATTTCAGTGGTATGAGAGATGATTTCTCTACGCTCAAAAGATGGAGCAGTCCAAAGTCTGTCCAAATTGCAGATGGAAAAGTTATTCAATGCGAAGGCTATGGCAATATATCTTTTAGGACTAGTGATAAAATAATTGAATTAAGAGAAGTCTGGTTTATTCCTGAGTTTGGTCAAATGCGGCTTCTGTCCGTCTGGGCCTTCAATAAGAGGGGCATTAATGTAAAGTTTGCTGATGGCCATTGTCAAATAACACGAAACGGCTCAATCTTGTTTGAAGCAGAAGGAGAGGATGGTGTCTTCAAAGTTAAAACAAAATCAATACCTCAAGCAACATCAGCCACAGAAGTTCAGCAACAAATGCCACACCAAACAGAGACTGAATGGGACATTTTGCATAGAAGAATGGGCCATATTAACATCAAAGATATTGACAAGGTTCTGAAAACAGGACACACTGGACTAAAAGTTCCTAACAAGAAAAGATCAATTCCGATTGGATCAAAATCTTGCGAAGCATGTTTAGCAGGAAAGATGAAGGAAAATTTTAATAAGAAATCTGACAATCGTTCAAGCACCATCCTTCGTCGAGTTCACTGCGATATCTCAGGAATCCAGTCCATCTCAGTTAGAGGATATCGGTTCTACTTCCTCATGGTAGATGATGCAACAAGGATGTGCTGGGTCAGGTTACTAAGAACGAAAGAAATGAATGAGGTTCTAGTCACATTCAAGCAAATAAAGGCCGAAGCTGAATTGCAATCTGGCAATAAAATTGTCTACATGAGGGCTGACAACGGCAGGAGTGAATTTGGTACTGCCCTTCAACACTACTTGAAAGAAGTAGGTATAAAATTTGAACCAAGCCCACCATACAAACACTCAATGAACGGAGTTGTTGAAAGATGGATGGGTATTATAGCAGTTATAGCAAGGTCTATGTTATATGAGGCACAGCTACCTCACCAGCTCTGGGATTACGCTGTCGAGCATGCGGCTTGGATCAAGAACAGGGCTCCCACATCCGCACTACCTTTTGCTGATAATGACGCCCCAGAAAAATTCACTCCCTACAGCGCATACCATGGAAAGCCTGCAGATCTAACCAACATCAGAGTTTTCGGGTGCAAAGCAGATGTGCTTTACCCTTCCGAGTTAATTCCTCAGAAATGGCAACCTCACATTAGAGAAGGAAAATTCATCATGATAGGAATGACTTCGACAAAAATTTGGAAGCTACTTGATACGCTTACCCTAAGAGACACAATCTCTGCAGATGTTGAGTTCAATGAATATGAATTCCCTAAAATTGACATCTCACTCTTTACTCTATCTGATAGACCAGATGTGCTAACACCTAGACAAGTACCTTTAGAGCGAACAAAGATGTACCAGCCGCAGCTGATAGAAGCTAGGCAGAAAGGTGTTAAGCAAGCGCGTAAGAAGTACGCTGCAATTCGCCCAATTGAGGCAATGAGTTCGGGCGAAAATGACTCTGAATTGCAAAATCCTGTAACTCGCCCGCGAGAGGCTGGAGATGCGTCTGATCAACGCTATATACAGAAGGCTCCCATTAGAATGGACGAGCAAGAGACCTACATAGGTTCGGTAGAGCTACAGACTCCCGTAATAAGACGTGAAGGAAGCTGCCACGAGAACGCGTGGAGGAAGCTCTCACGCGAACCCATGGTCGAGGCTAGTCATCCTACTGCAGTAGTGGAAGAGGCCACCATGAGGGTAGTAGAGCAAGAATATCTAGGAGGGCGAATGAACTTCAAAGAAAGTACTCCTCAGATTATCCGAGAAGCCATCGAACCATCGATTGGGCAGACTCCTTGCTCCCCGCCTAAATCAAAATTTGGCAGACCGCTGAGAAGAGTGGCGAAAGCTGTGTTCAATCATGTCGTTACAGCAAATGCTATTTCTGCACAAGCAGTCCATATTAATGCCGGTGAGTCGTCATCGATTCAAGTGCCCACTCCTCCATTTGAATCTATCACTGTTGAACAGGCCATGCATGAAGATCCCAAATTATGGAAAGAGGCAATAAAATCAGAATTGCGCTCTCTGCAAGCCACCAACACATATACGATTTTGACTGGGTCTCCACCTCCTGGAAAGAAAATAATATCCAGCAAAATAGTTCTTAGAAAGAAGTTCAGAAGTGACGGTAGCTTAGACAGACGAAAAGCACGAATCGTTGTCCGTGGATTTGAACAGCAGTACGGTATCGATTACTTCGAGACTTTTGCGTCGGTAATACGGTACAACACACTCCGGATACTTCTATCAAAGGCTGCAGTAGACGATCTTGAAATTGAAGCGCTTGATGTGGATACAGCTTTTCTAAATCCAAAATTAGAAGAAGAGATTTATATGGAGATACCTGATTTCTTTTCGTTACAACACCCTGGAATCAATCAAAAGGAAAATTACCTCAAACTTAACAAATCACTATACGGTTTAAAGCAAGCCCCGCATATTTGGTTCAAAGAAGTCAAAGATCACTTTAATCGAATATCTTTAAAGAGTGGAGATGCTGATCCAAATTTATTTATAGGTAGAGGTGTCTTCGTACTTCTTTATGTAGATGATATGCTAATCATTGGGAAACATGGAAATTTAAATTCCGTCAAATCAGACATCATGAATAAATGGAGTTGCAAAGCGCTAGGACCAGTTGACACTTTCGTCGGAATTCAAGTGGAAAGAAATAGGCAGAAGTGCACACTTCGCATTCATCAAACTGCCTATACAACAAAACTTATTCAGCGGCTGGGAATGGAGAAAAGTATACCTAAGGATCTCCCACTCCCAGCAGGAACAGTCCTAAGCCCATCTACCAAAGATGATATCCATCAAACGCTCAAAGATGATGACATCTGCCTCTATCGACAAATTGTTGGATCTGTCCTATATATTTCTAATGGTACAAGGCCAGACATATCTTATGCCGTAGGACAACTTGCTCGATTTATGTCTGATCCCGATTCAAACCATTTAAGTATGGCAAAGCATCTACTCAGATACCTCAACGGTACAAGGTCGCTCGGGATTAAATATAGATTTGCCGCTACAACAAATATCTGGGCAGCATGGACAGATGCAACATGGGGTACCGAAAATGATAAGAAATCATTCCAAGGGCAAATAATCATATGGAATGGGGGCGCAGTAACTTGGTCCGCTAACCGTCAGAAAAGCACAGCTCAGAGCTCAATGGAAGCAGAGATCATGTCTGCTAGTGAAGGAGCTAAAGAAATCGCCTGAATGGAGAAAATTGCTCATGACATAAACGTCAAAATAACGAAACCTCCGCTTCTACATCTAGACAATCAGGCTGCAATAGAGCTTGCTAAAACCACCAAATTTCATCGAAGAGCTAAACACATTGAAATTAGGCACTTCTACATACGAGACGACATGGTGATGAAAAACAGGCTAATGGTCACATTTACACCAGGTACTGAACAGATTGCAGATATATTAACAAAACAGTTACCCAGGGACCAGTTTGTAAAGTTATCGTCTGAGCTAGGCTTATCTCATTAAACGCTGAACGAATGGTATGGGCGATATTAGTACTACAGAAGTTCACACAGCAGATCATGATGGAACCAGGATAAGAGTACTCTTGTACCACAATGCAGTTTCATTTTTCTGTAGGACTACTGAACTCTTTAAGAAGAGATGTAGGGGTCACACTTTTTAAGTGTTGTGGAAGTTAATGAGGCTCTAGGATATCGCAGCATGGGGGCGTGTCAGGAAATGCTGCTTAGTCAGCTAGTTGGTCAAGTGAAAGGTGTCCACATCATTAGTACATAACACCTTTATCACTACACACCCTTAGTCCTACATCTATACAATTCCTCACATATCGTATATTACTATCTGCATTATCTTACTCCCGTGACTATACTTTCTCAATATCCCAACACTAAGGATATATACATAAGATCACGTGCTATGCTAGGCTACTCATTACAGTATTCATTGATGAGGGTTGACTTGGGGTGAAGAAAAAACTACCATAACTTCGCAGTGGTACTTGCAAATGAAATCTGAGGCATGAGTGCTCCTCTTGTAAATTGAGTCATTTATTATACACTTCTCTCATCTTGTGTCATAGCTAGATAGCTGCAAACGCAATTGAAATCCGATGCAAAAAAAAAGTATCTAAGAGAATTGGCTCAGTCAACAATCTTTGAACGTACCAGATTGCTATCATTCATTTTGTTAGAATTTAGAACAATTGGGGCTATCAAGTAGGCCACGTTGTTGATACACACGTGACTGCAAATTCTGTAGTTAGTTTCAGTTCGGTAATTACATGAATCAATGCGCTCTACAGCCTCAATGACTGAGGGGTCATTATTTCCTTATTACATTTGAATATTCCTTCATTAACCATGGCTTGTGGCAATTTAGGTGTATTCTATCCACGCAGACCAAATATGGACTTTTGATTGTCCTGAAATTAAAGATTTAAAAAATCCAAGTACTAAAGGAACTGATGCCTCCGTGTTTATTTCATCTCCTCACACCTCGCACCTTTGAAAAAGAACGTATCCAACATTCAACCCTGCTCAAACTTGGGTCAAATTTGATTCAACTCTCTAAGTCACAAAAACCCACTCGTTATACACATTGTAACAAGGGTAAATTCCCCAATAAGTCAGCGTCATCATAAAGCTTCTTTACTCTGTCCTGTCTGCTTCTATGCTCGGTCTCTTTGCCACGGGCTCTCCAAAAATGATTTATTTCTGCCCATGTGGCTTCGAAATCCCTGAGAAAACTGTAAATATTAGTTCCAAAGGGAATGTAAATACGGCAAAGAACTACCATGACCCGGGAGTAACTATTGATGAAATCTTATCGTTTGAACTTGATAACTACTCAACCGTTAGTTGTATGTCAACTCTCTCCCTATCGTAAATTATAGATGCTAAAACTTTGTTTAAAGATCATTATTCAATCTCATGTACAGGCAATACACAGGACAGCACAATACAGGTAATGGAGATGACCGATTCTTCTTTTTTTAAATCATTTAATGTGTATTCAGCTATAGAGCTATGATACATGACCGGTGCTATGTATATATGTTCGATGACTCTTTTGACGTTAGAGACACTCATTCTCTGGATTTTATTTGCAAATACCACTATGAGGTATGCTTGCTTACACAAACAGTCGACCCTCCTCCGTGGGTACCCACTTATGGGACGTTTCAAAACCTATGGTTATCCATGCAAACTAGCGCCGCGAGAAATATGGTTGTGTTTTGCCGGATTCGAACCAGCGATCTACTGTCTCAAGTGGGATATGTGTGCAAGCTATCCAGACCTTACTTGGTATACCGGCCAAGACGATGTACCACCGCACCATCCAGCCATGGCGGTGTTTATAGTGTAGCCTGCACTCTGGCAACCGAAGTCTTGGCATGCACAAAGCTCAATTTGTAAAAATTCCTTGCCAAAATTCTACGCCCGTCGAGACTGAATCAATCCTTCGCATCATCTTGTTGACTTGTCCTGCATCCTCTCACGCGAAGCTCCTATCCTCTTTCGTCAGGAAAAAGTATATCCAAGATAATCCCCATGGTAGATAGCCATGCAGCTCAGTGTTTACCCATCGTGCTTAGCCACCTATTCCTCGGAAAATAATATCCAAAAAAATGAATGCAAGATAGCGCAGAGACTGGGTCACGAGAAAATTTACCAAAAATGTGTAGCCTCAACCTGAGAGAGTCAAGATATAAAAAGCCGCCATATCTTCGCAGTGGTACTTGCAAATGAAATCCGAGGCATGAGTGCTCTTCCTTTACATTGAATTATCTATTCTGTACTTTTCTTTGATATTGTGTCGTAGCTAGATAGTTACATACGCAATTAAAATCTGATGCAAAAAAAAAGTCAAGATATCGGAGGCACATGAGGTGCGCATATCTATCCATATCTCTCCATCTCGTACCAAAAGGGGTCAAATAGATCCACCTTAAGTATCAGCCTTTCAGCCTTAACATGCATATGACACTCTCGCGCGGAGAGTAGTCAATGGATGACTGAGGCAAGTTCGGATAATTCATGGTTTCTCAGGATTTGTCACAGTTGGGTATTCACGAATGAGAGCTGTTTCTGGATAAAGAAAAGGTCATAATATCTTCGCAGCGGTACTTGCAAAGGTAATATGAGGCACGAGGGCTCCATCTTTAAATTGAGTCATTTCTTTTGTACTATATTTCTGATATTGTGTCATAGGTAGATAGCTACGTACAATATTAAAATCTTACATAAAAAAAGGATTAGGCCAGAGTTCGTATTAGAGAAGTGGGACTGTTAGGCTATAACTGTCCCCCACATTTAGTCGTCCCCACTCCAGAAAATATAATTTCATAACTAAGAATCTTGGCATATAGACAGATTAGTTATAAAGCCATACCCCTCGAATATGAAGCTGCACAATTCGAATTTTTTTTGTATCCAGATCTGAACTGTCTGTACCTGATATTTATCTCACAACCGTTAATTTGCCATTGACACATCAATACCAACAGTTTTTCTATTCTAAGCCGTATTATCTACCTACATAGGGTTCATCACGTAAGCTATATTAATTTTCAGTATGTCACTTGGTACCCCGCCGTGCTCATCCTTTGCCACAAAGTCTAGACATTAACCTTAATTAGATAAGATTATAAGTGACCAGTCATGCTTGAATCAAAATCGAACCAATACAAGCTTGAGTTTCTTAAAGCCGCACTAGAAGGCCAGGTCTTGAAGTTTGGCACCTACAAGTTGAAATCTGGTCGAGCGTCTCCATACTTCTTTAATGCAGGAGAGTTTCACAGAGCAGACCTGCTTCGCGCCCTCTCAACGGCCTTCGCACTGACAATCTTGGACGCTTGCTCATCAGGCCCTCTTCCGGAGTTTGACATAATTTTTGGCCCCGCCTACAAGGGAATCCCTCTTGCAACTGCCACCGTAGCCCGACTAGCAGAGTTAGATCCAGTCAAATACAGTAAAATTTGCTACAGTTTTGATCGTAAAGAGGCGAAGGACCATGGAGAGGGCAAAATTATAGTTGGTGCGCCACTGAAAGGCAAGAGGGTTTTGATTGTCGACGATGTTGTCACGGCAGGCACCGCCAAGCGGGAAGCAATCGCGAGGATTAGACAAGAGGGCGGCCATGTCGTCGGAATTGTGGTTGCTCTGGACCGTATGGAGAAGATTGCGGCTTCCAACGGCGATGAAGACCTGCTGATGCCGAGTGCGATTGGTCAACTCAAGAAAGAGTACGATATACCAATTTTGGCGATTCTTACACTCGAAGACATAATTGACGGGCTCGGATGTATGGGAATGCAGCAAGAGCTAGCTCAGATGCAAGAGTATGGAAGAAAGTATCAAGCTACCGACTAGCCTCATCAATTTCGTGCTGACAGCCACAAGTCGAATGGTAAACTAATCTGGTGGTTTAACGATCTTATGGCTATGATAAGACACTAGGGCTATCACTTTCGCCGTATTAATATTTTCTACAATACGATGAAGCAAGTATGTTAATCCTAAACTTTTTAATAATTTCTGTTAAAGAACCTGCTAATATGTAATCCTCAGTTGAAAATGCGGAGTAGAGAGATAAGTCAGGTGATGGTTAATGCCAGTTGTTAATGAAGGATTTGGTTGTTGAGCCTTCTATTATTTCTACGTCGGGATATACTTTGTCGATCCTGCTAGGCTCGATAATAAACAATCCCGACTAACTGGTGTTTGGCGAACGTGGAATGCGTATACCCCGTGCTGGTGTTTTTTATTTAAATTATTAAATTTAAATTCAGCTGTAAAGCTTTGACACATGACCGTTGCTATAAATACATGATGCATGACTCTTTTGACGTTAGAGACACAGTCAAACTCTGGATTTCATTTGTGGGACTATTTACAACACCCGTCAGTGGCATCCCCTGCGAAACTCTAGCTCGCACTGGAAAGTCTACAGAGCCGAGATTGAGTAACGAAGTCCTCACATCGATGGGGATTCCCAATCGCTTCCGCGGTCTGTATCGCCTTCATCTCTAAGCACATCCCCCTATCACCACTATCATGAAGCTAACCACGATCAGATTAGATGGTAGGGTCGGAGCCCTTCTCATCACCAACCCTTGATCATGGAGGAAAATCCATCTGATCAGTTTTCGGAGCGTACCCAGCACCCAATACGGCGATGGTGGATTGGATCAAGTCGACCTCTACTGTTACAAAAAAGGGAGATATAGATGAATATGCGCACCTAGTATGGTCACGGTGTCTAGGCCTCTCATTATTTTTTTCAAAATTCTTATTGTATTCAGCTATTTAGCCATGAAGATTTGTTTCTAGGTCTCGCCTGGCTGGGGTTGCAGGATTTTGGTGACTTTTTCCCGTGCGCGCAGTTTCCATTGCTACCATTGATATTTTTTTGGGCAGACGGTTCTATGGGTAAGTGCTGAGCTAAATGGTTATTTATCACGGGCTATATATAAATGATATTTCAAACAACATAAGAGGCAAGGAGCATTGAACAAGGTATGGGCTGGGT
The DNA here is from genome assembly GCA_905067625.1 of Blumeria graminis f. sp. triticale. Taxonomy (NCBI): domain Eukaryota; kingdom Fungi; phylum Ascomycota; class Leotiomycetes; order Helotiales; family Erysiphaceae; genus Blumeria; species Blumeria graminis. The sequence goes on from LR898469.1 coordinate 1,849,378, forward strand.
CAGAGAGGAGCCCAATGTACTGGTTGGAAGCACCCAGTGGCTATGGTTCTAGCATTTGCTTGAATACTGGTGTAAAATGGTTGTGTATTGGTTGTCTCTAATCCACCTACATTGTGAGGGAAACATACCAGCATTCACGTAGGTGCCCGTGCACGCCATATTTAGCCTTACTGCCTAAGGTATCAAAGTACCATAGGCTACTAAGAATCCAAACAGTACTAGATAGTCTATGACTCAAGTGGTACCATGAAAACATCACATCACATTCAAGTGACGCCGAAATGGGACAGAGTACTTGATTCGAGTCTTGAGTAAATCAACAACTAGGCCTTCTTCTAGGATGTCAGACAAAGAAGAACCGCAATGGTGAGAATAAAGGTGTTACAGGCTGTAGCCTTGTATGTGGATCCGGAACTATCCGGCTCCGACTAAGAACCAAAGCGCGCTCGATGGGAATAAAACATGTGGCGCGCGCATCATAGATATTCTCCCCTATGGATAAAGTATAAATACATTTTTGAGCCCATGATTGTGATCAAAAGATGTAAAGTCCCATGCAACAGGACGGGCAAGACATGGCATAAAGAGATTGCATCGATGGACGGATTCATAGAGATCGATGTGCATGTGTCAGGTTTGGAGGTTTAAGTGGACTTCACTCATGCTACGAGACTACAAGATGACTAAGCAATACTTCCGATATCATTCTACATGGCATGGGCAGGCGAAATCAAGCTGGAGGAAAAGGGCTACGCTAGGAATCGTTGGAAGTAACTAGCAAGATGAGAACAGTGTTTGTGAATGGATCTATAATGTAACTACGCTTCTTGAAGTTCAGCAAGTTAAACCAAAGACATCGAACACAAAGGATTAGGTATTTCTACCCACAAGTTCCTTCCTAGCTAAACCTTTAAGTTAATGGACACTCGGAAAAGCCCATAGGACACCAAGTCAGGATCAAAAAATTGTGACAAATTTATCTCTGGCTCTCAATCAAATAGTTTGCTCTGGTACATATGCTAGATAGATGGAGAAAATTTTTGTAAACCTTTCATTATTTATCTTTAATCCCTATTAAATGAGGTTTAAATATCTATCTCTCACTCCGCTTTCATTTCCTCTGGACTCGTGAGACACTCCCTTTTGAAGCCATGCCCTTTGGGTTTTCTGTGTCTTCTGCCGGAATATGCAGGCACTCCGAATATATACCACCATGAAAGATGCTAACTTTTACCAAACTTTTGTCTTCATTCACCGCAATCATAATATCTTTAGAGTCTGATCTACATTAGTTTTGGGAGCTCCTAATTGTGTTTGTGACAAAAGCAACAGACCTTTAGGATCATCTTGCATAAAGAGGTGGTGATATTGATATTTAACGCCATTCTCTTCGAAGTTATACCAATCTGTCTTCTCCGTTTTAATGGTAATACTGTCAACTTTCTCTACCACTTCTTTTGCTTTCACGTCATCTGCAAGACCAGGGCACCTAAATACACCAGTGATGTTGATGGCTGAGACTGAAAGCATCGAGAGCGAGAAAACTAAGGCTGAACGGAGGAGCTGCATTGTGAAAACTTTCTCGACTTTGGTATTATTCTGGTTCAGAAGTGTATGGCCACGATATTTCTGCTTTGGACGGCTGAACAACGACACGAAGATTGTCGGAAGATGAAGATGGATTCAACGTCAATGGTGTAGCTTATCGGGTAGTGCGATTTTTGAATGAGGAGGAGGGAAAAGCCATACTTATGGAATCCAAAAACTCCAAGAGCATGAATATAATAGATTTCTGCGTACCTGACATCTATTAAAAGAAAACCTGATGACGCGGCTCATTCAAATGAAAAAGGATTGCCATTCGAGCGAAGGAATCGACACCATCAGACGCTGCTTGGTTCTATTAGGTCCACCAAGGACGACGGCTAAGTACTGGCACTGGTTCGAACGACTGAGGCGTGAACTGCTTGGTATCAAGGGAGGGGTCGGCCTTATTTTTGAGGAGAGCCGGAGATGAGAGAATAATAGATTTATTTGTTAGGTGGTCAATTGCTAACATTTCCCATGGCCACTTGAGCATTAATTTTAATTCAAGTTGGAATAGCATGAGATTACAACATGTAGTCAGTGTCTTTACATTGAGTATAGACGAGTGGAAATTTGAGTGATTGGAAAATCCTTGATCTCGTGCATGAGTGTCCACATTGTGAAAAGGTAATGACAAAGAAGACGAGTAAGGACCTGAAAGCCCCAGTTTTCGGGATAGCAACGTATCATAGGGCCGCCTGCTTGCGTATTACCAGTGCCTGTGAGGCAGTTGCTATTCTCGTCCAAACGCCGTTCCCAGATTAAAGTAGATTTTATCCAAAGTCTCAAGTGAGTTTGGGATAGTGAAATACTGCCGCGATTCCCAGGACTGTATGGATTAATCAGTCTTGTATTCATAGGATGCGGCCGCGTTGGCACGTCGGCCAAAGCAGAAGTGATTAATGAGCCAGAGGAAATGGCAATGATTCAGTCGTGTAGTCAGAAGCGATGAAGAGTATACAAATTTGTGAGGTCGTTCACCGACTTTCGTGTTTCTCATTATCTCGACCTGCCTTAGCGGGCCGATCGACGGACTGGCACTACCCCACGAGGGTATATATGGTCATGAAGTCAATGCGGAATTAATTGCTAATGAGATGCACCTGGTACGTTCACACCTCATGCTAAGCATGTCACGATTCAGCTTCTTGCTATTTCAGGACGAGGCCGCTCTATACATCCAACGAGCCGTCGGCGACTCAGTCAAAGCTTCACCACTTCACCGTCCTCCACGTGTACCCTCTCGCTCATCCATGAATCTAGTTGAATCCATTGTGTCGAGGCCTAAACAGTGCAGTCTGAGACAGCAATACGTGTTACCAATCGAGCATGAGGTGTAGAGATTAAGTGCGCATGCATACCCACGCCTCGACATCCCCACCCTGGCACCAGATGGATACTCGGCACGCCCGAGACCACACTTGCCGTCGGAAAGTGGGTCGAGCAGACGAAGTTCTACGATGGAGTTCAACAAGCCCACTAGATCCCCTCTGTGAAAAAAGGTATCTTGTGGTAAACTATTGTTGGATGGAAGGACTCACAATCTCTTCCTTCGTAGCGTTATCTTAGTTCATTGTACAGCCTACGCGCGTAAGCTTAAACTACTTGTAAATCACACGTAAAGTTCCTGGTAGAGGGAAATTTGCTACATTTAAATTGAAAGTCAGAGTGGCGGACAGCTGGTTGGTTGGTTGTTCATTAACGTGCTAGGTACATCGACTCCCGTCGCACTCCTACTGGAGCCTAAGCACGGGCGGGGTCGGGCCGGATCAGGTCAACTACCGTACAGTACAAGTGCCTCGTCCCACCTAAATGACCGGAACCATGCCAAAACGCATCTATGTGTTGAACAATGACGAGTTCAGCAGCCCAGATTGAAAACAAACGAAAAACTTCCTCGCGTAATCCCGCACAACAAAAGAAAATTTTAGACAATCTCCCTTCCATCGTTCTGCCTCAGTCACCACGCGCCTGAGCCTCGATTCTAATCCCTCCTTCCATGCCAAACCACCTAGGCTTCTGATCTATAACTTCCAAGTCACAGGTATCCCTGCCACCCCCCGACTAGACTTCACGTATATTCCGCTCTTCTGGACGTAGTCCCTAAACAGCTGCCATCCACTTGATCCGAGCATCGTTTCCAGGGCCGGCACCCTTCGCTTTCGGCTTTTGAGCCGCCATGTGGTCAGTGCTTTTAGACAGTGGACAAGGTGACCAATTAATTTTTGCCTCCCATACGAGCAGTAAAGTGTAGCATCAGTGTGATTGAAGTGGCGATGATATGCCGCAAAGTCTCCATTTCCAGTTCGAGCGGCGATTAAGCGGGCGTAGACCCCTCTCGGTAGCGCTAGTTCTGGCGGTTTCTTGCGCCGTATCTCGAGTTCAAATTTGGCGTAATTTTTGGGCGATTCGAGTCCCACCCGTCCGTCAATATTTGCCTTGTCAGTTCGCGAGCTTCCCGCCCAGATGAGGCGAGAGTCATCACACCATATATCGTCCTAGCGTTGTCCAATGAAAAAAAAACAAAAAGATTGGCGAACTCGGATTGATTTCTAACCGTGATAAATATTACGCTGAACAAAGTTCGACTGGAGGGTCAAAGCGTATCCGGGAAATACGTATCGCAGGTAGGCAATAATTAGCAAGCCGATTAGATGCAGGGCACTGAAAATCTCCCATAATGTTTAGGAGTTTCAATCCGATCACGCTCTGTCAAGACTTTTCTGACATTTCAGCACGACCTTTGGGAAGGCGGCTAGAATGGCAGAGTGTGAATTCTCTGAGGTACACGCAAGTTTGCAGGGGGACTATTCTAAACACCTATCAGTGGTATCCCCTACGAACCTCCAGCTCTCACTGTAGAGTCTGCAGAGCTAAGATTGAGTAACAAAGTCCTCACTTCGAAGAGGATTCCCAATCGCTTGCGCGGTCTGTATCGTCTTCATCTCTCAACACATTCCCCTATCACCACTATCATGAAGCTAACCACGATCAGATCAGATGGTAGGGTCGGAGCCCTACTTGTCACCAACCCTTGATCATGGAGGAGAAGCCATCCGATGAGTTTCCGGAGCGTACCCAGCACCCGATACGGAGATGGCGGATTGGATCAAGCCGACCTCGACTTTTACAAAAAAGGGAGATATAAATCAATATGCGCACCTCATGTGGTCCCAGTGTCTAGGCCTCGCCTGACTGGGGCTGCAGGTTTTCCGAGACTAATTCTCGCGCACGCAGTTTCCATTGCTACCATATTTATTTTTTTAGGTAGAAGGTTCCGTGGAAAAGGTGGCCGAATTCCACGGGTAAACACTGAGCTGAATTGCTATTCATCACGGCCAATATATCAATGATCTTACAAGTAACAAAAGAGGCAAGGAGCACTGTACAAGGTGTGGCCTGGGCCAGAGAAGAGCCCAATGTGCTAGATGGTCATAGACTCAAGTAGTACAATAAAAACCCACGCACTCACACACAATTTTTTTGAAATTCGAAAATTCCCATTTTCCCATTTTCCCCCCATCTCGCGTTCGTCGCATTCCTTCAATAAATTGTAATCGAGTCACTGGCATTTTCGTCATGCCACCTGTTCGAAAAAAGCTCCCCAACTCAATGTTGGACAACGCGAGAGTCCGCCCGAGGGCTCCTGCAAAAACACCTGGCCTCGCGCAAAAATTATCAAGCCTATTTGCGAGTGAGGCCTTTATCCCTGGGAAGTCTCCAAATCTTCCCGATCAAGAGATGACTGATTCTGACCCGATCAGAACAGAAACAAATGGTCAACAGACCACGAAACCCGCCGAGCTGGCCCCCGAGGCGAGCAGTTCAAGGAAAGGAAGTCGTCCGAGAGAAGACGACAGAACAAGCAGAAACATCTGCAAGAAAATTCACTATGCCAACTCCAAAAGGCACAGCTTCGACATCAGCACCGTAATATCCGCCGGAGCTGCAATCAGTGATGGAGGCCGAGAAGCGTCGCACGACGCAAATTAAGGCCCGTTTATCAATCTGTTCCACTGCAATAAGCAGTGTTGAAGCAGCACTTTCGCCTCTCTCGATTGGCGACGAAAAAGAGTTTGTAGACGGCATCAAAGTCTACCTTCGAGCGGCCATTGGCCAGTTCATACAATCAGGCCCAGGGAGCACTCCACCAACTCTCCCTGCGCGCCCCATCAACCTTCCTCCGCCGAGGGCTCATGAAATTAGGGTACCTAACCCTACGACAACCCAGGCTCCGGCCCAAAAGACAACTTGGGCCATAGTAGCCCGTGCAGGTCTAGGCCGCAGTGCCGGGCCATCGACTACAAAGGCAGCACCGCCCGCCCCAAAAGCAAAAAGTGCCAATCCGAGGACAAAAGTCGACGTGAGACTTTTTCTACGCCTCAAAGCTAACCACCCCCACCGACTCCTGTCACCAGCTGGCGTAAGATTAGCTGTGTCACAGGTGCTTGGTACCGCTACCGACGACATCACGTTGGTTCAGCGGGTCATAACAGGCTTTGCACTGACAGCAAAGAATGAACTCGCTCGGAAAGAGCTCCTAGATTCCTCCATGTCACGGAGCGAATCTGGAATCATACTGGAACCAGCGTCAAATCTGGCTGCCTTGCAAATTGCCACCGTACCGGTGACAATAAACACACTTGCAGGTCCCATCGAGATCACGGCAAAGGTGGTTGCTGACGAAGTCACGCGAGTGACGAAATCGGTTCCGTTTCTTGTCCGTCCGCACGGGTACTGCAAGCCTGGGGCGCCATACGAGAACTGGCAAGCCCTCTTTCCTCGCGAGTCCACGCCCCGACCTGGATTCCGCCTCTTCGACGATTCTGGAGCTGCGAAGCTCTTCCGACCTCGTTCCCAACTCGAACAGTGCAAACTTTGTCTTGGCTATCACGCCAGCCACGGATGCTCCCGCGCTCCAGCTTGCGGGAACTACGGCTCAAATATGCACTCGGAAGTGGAGTGCAAGGCCCTCACACGATGTCGCAAGTGTGGGGGACCTCACCGATCGGACTCTCGGCACTGCCAAGCCAGACCCAGAAAAGATGGACCGATGGCCAAGGAACAGCTCGCAGCAATTTTCAAAGTCGAGCAAGAAAGATATGCAGACTTTGCCCGTGTCAAGGCTGCATACAAAAAGGACGAAGAGGCGAGGAACGCCTCTGCGAAGGACGTCTCCATGGCGGAGGGATCGGGTTTGGGAATTCTGGAAACCGAAGAAGTTTGAGGACTCGGTAGTCCTAGGTGAAGTCTACAACAACTTTCACAACAAGAAGCAGGAAACCGACCGACAGCAAAGGTTACCTGAGAGCTCATCTTTTGCTCTCAGCGGAGATTAGGAAAAGTCACTTGGAAGATGTGACAGGGAAGGTAACGGGCGAGAAGCGCGGGATCTGGACCACATATGAAATTCTTCCAAATTATTATTATATTTTTTTTAGATTTACGCTTTGATTTTAGTTTCGATTTAAGTTTTGTTGTTTACTTCATCTACTTTTGTTGAGGTTCCCGCGGTTGGAATGAGTTGGGCCTGTACGCAGAGAACCCCACCGGCTCCACCAGTCTTGTACCGATAGTGGACCTAGAGCTTTCGCTGAGGACTTTAAAATAAAAAACAAAAACAAAAAAACAATTTTTTGAAATTCGAATTTTCGAATCTTCACCTTATCCCCTTCTCCCTCCCTCTCGCGCTCGTCGCATTCCCTCATTAAATTATCATCGAGTCACTGGCATTTTCATCACGCCACCTGTTCGAAAAATGCGTCCCAACACCAAGTTGGACAACACGAGAGTCCACCCGAGGGCTCTCGAACAAGTACCTGGCCTTGCCCAGTCTCCGAAATGCGCGGAGATGAGCAAGGTCTCAATCAAAGGGAAGGAAAAAGCCCTCCCCGCCGTCACTGAACCCGATACTGACATGATCGGGTCAGTTGAAATTTTTGAGGAAATTCCTCAACGAGCCTCCATCCCCCACAGGATTGGAGAATCGTCCAAACCTCCCCCGATCATCTCAAATCCGTCGGAAAACGCTGCACCAATAGCAGCGTCAACATCAACGTCGCAGCCAAAAGCTGCCATAAGAGCAGAGTGTCCCCTCAAGCTTCGACCAATAGTCGAAGCTGAACAACGACGCGCCGCCAAAATAGCGGAAATTCTGGCCCTCTGCTCCGTCGCCATATCTGGCGTCGAAGCCACCTTCCTCACTTTGACCAACGGGTCAACTAAACAATTCGTAGACTCGATGAGAGTCTACCTACGCGCCGCCATTGCGCAATACATGGCCACGGGCCCGGCCTCCATGCCACCCGTTCTCCCTCCTCGCCCTGCGAGCCCGACCCCAAGGGCTCCAGAAGCCAAGAGCACACCCATTCCTGCCGTCCCAGCTCTGCCTGTGAAAAGCACCTGGGCCACGGTGGCCAGGAACGGAATGCGACAAAATATAGTCCCTACTGCGAAGGCTGTGCCGGGACCTGCGGCCAAAGCCCTAAGCAAAGAAGCTCCCAAGGCGAAAGTAGACAAACGACTGTTCCCTCGCCTGGAAAAGGAGCACCCTTGGCGCCAGCTTTCGACTCTCGGAATAAGGCAACAACTACAGATCAGGCTGGAGTGCACCTTGAGTGACGCCTGCTCTATACACCGTGTCAGAACCGGCTTTGCTATTCTGACAGGGAATGAGGAAATAAGGGAAGAGCTCCTAGAGGCTACACCGAAGTTGGCGGAATTCAACGCCAAGTTTGAGGAAGCCTCCAACCTTGTCGCCTTTCGGATCGCGAACGTTCCAGTGACTATGAGAGCGGTCGGCGGTATCTATTCGACCGATGCGGAAAGGATCATACATGAGATATACAGGAAAACGCAGCAGTTTCCAACCCAGGTGCTACCGCACGGGACATGCCGTCCTGGAGCGCCGTACAGAAATTGGAAAGCCCTGTTCGCGCGGGCTTCCGTATTCTCGGCGAGTCTAGAGGGGCTACCATTCTAAAGCCTCGTCGAAAAATTGAACAGTGCAAACGCTGTTTGGGCTTCCACGTCACCCGTTGTTGCTCCCGTGCTCCAGCCTGCTGGAATTGCGGATCAAATATGCACTCGGAAGACGAGTGCAAGGCCCTGACCAAGTGTCGCAACTATGGGGGACCGGTGTCAAAAGAGCAGCTCGAGCGGATCCGTCACATCCAGCAAGGGGGGTTCGTGAAGGTGGCACGAGCTCGTGCAGCAGCGAAAAAAGTCGAAGAGGTGATCATCGCCGTGGCGAAGGATGTCTCGATGGCCGATGCAACAGGTTTTGGAGTGTTGGAATCTGAAAAAGAAGCTTAAGGATACAGCAACCTCGACAATGTCCCGGAAGGGACATCTACTAACCCATAACAGGATACTGGCTGGACCAAAGGTGCCTGCTAACCCATCTTTTGTTTTCAGCGGAGTTGGGCAAATTTGACATTTGGAAGGTGTGACGGACGAGGAAATGTGTGAGGATCACATTGCTTGGGTCCAATGTGTTACGATATGCAATAACTTGGTAGTCGGGGTTAGGGCATTGCGCAGGGCCTTAGGCCACAGGACGGTGTCACTAGTGTAATGGTTAAGCGAGCGTGTATATATTCTCTTAGGTGTACCCACAGTTAATGGACACAGGTTTATTCTTTTACTTTCTGTTCATACCCTTACAGCATCGTATCATACAAGTATATTCACTGTCACCCAAATCAATCACATCAACCATTCCTCATCACTCCGCAGTATAGCTTCCGCATCGCTCATAACCGCAACACAATGTGAAGGAATCTTCTGGTTTTTTTCGGAGTTGTTTTGATTATTTGTGATTTTTCGTTTCGGTTTAATCGCCTGCAACTTTGGCGGAGATTCAAGAGGTTGGAACGAGTTAGACTGTCGGAAAGATTACAGAGAACCCTGCCGGCTCCACCGATCCTTGACCCAATGTGGAAAAGATAGCGTTAGCTTAGGACCAAATATAGTAAAACAAATAAAACAAGTCTGCAGCGATGCTGCAACTCAGAGCAAGCTCCGCAGTCTCCCCATCCCAGATGAGGAGCCGCAAAACATCAGCAGTGCAGACCTCTACCGGCTTATGAATCAGAAGAGACAGATGCTGCTAGACCAATTCTGGGACGAATCATGCCCGCCCAGATACCGCGACCTAGACTTGATGATGCGCCGAAAAAAGCCATCGGAACTATCACTTCCACGACGACTTCTGTTTTGGAGGGCAAGACTGAACACCTGTACGCGGTGTCCTCTACGAACCTGGGAGTGAAATATTCTCCCAGAGCCAAGTTTAGTCAAATTTCGCAAAATCAAAGAAGTTGGCCCACGAGGCAAAATTTAAAATTACTCCACCACGTCGTTTTTCCGCTCCCAACGAGTTTGACGCCTACCTGAGTCTTATCAAGTCTACAAGTACGACCTAGTACATCCTCATCCCAATGACCACACCTCTCTTCGACCTTCTCTGGTCTCAGTTGACCACCAAATACACGCCCACGCCGATATTTATACCCGACGGAGGAAGCAAAGCGTGGCGCACAAATCTGGGAGACAGTTCTTTGGGATGGACGTGAGAGGGATCAGGACAAGTTTACAAGATGATGCAAAGGAAGGATATAACCTTGAAGGGAGTGAAATTCCGAATTTTGGCAAGCAGTTTTACGAATTGAGCTTTGTGCGCGCCAAGACTTCGCTTGTGAGAGTGCAGCTGACACTATAAAAACAAGCCAGCGATGGAAGGTGACGTGGTCCGCCTCCTGGTAGTGTTCTCTGGTATGGTTTGAGTAGCCTGGGCACCTACTCCACTTGGGAAAGAGACACCTCAGATCACATATCGCGCGGAGAATAGTTGAAAGATGATGAAGGCATGTCTGGATAACTCAGGGTTTTTGAGATGTTCCCCTGGGTGGGTATTCACGGATGAGGGTTGACTTGGGGTGAAGAAAAAGCCACCATAACTTCGCAGTGGTACTTGCAAATGAAATCTGAGGCATGAGTGCTCTTCCTTTACGTTGAATCATCTATTCTGTACTTTTCTTTGATATTGTGTCATAGCTAGATAGCTGCATACGCAATTAAAATCTGATGCAAAAAAAAAAAAAAAAAAGACGACTTCTGTTTGAAGTCATCGCGGCTCGTACCGGTCACGGAAATTTTGCCGCGTACTACAGACGTTTCAACAACGCAAACGCGAACATGAAGTATTCGTGCGGAGAGGAGACAACAGCAACGCATTTCATGCATTGCAGACTTTACACTCGTCATACCCGACAACTAAGGGGAACTACCCCATACCAACAATTTCTTAAAATTCTTGTAAGGCCCAAATGCCTCAAAGAATTTTCAACGTTTGCGCAGGAAACTGGCTACTTCAAAAGCCAACCTGCGACCTTGTCCACAGCTCTCAGCATGGACGAAGAATAATATTTATGGTGGAAACCGTGAAAGGGAAGGAGTCAGGGTGAGGAGCGCTGATGCTAGACCGTTATATTGGAATTTCCTTTGTTTATTAATTTTGACTGTTAGAATTTGTTTTGTTTTAAACCGGCTACAATTTAGGTAGTGGTTTTACGCAGTTGGAATGGGTTGGGCTGTGGTAAAGAACATAGGGATCCCTTCCCGCTCCACTGGTCTTGTACCCATAGCGGACCGGGAGCAGTAGCTCAGGACCTTTAAATTACAAACAAAAAAACAAGTCTGCAGCGCCCAGCTGGCCGGTCTCTTCCAACGCTTTAGAAGGTTCACTTTGTCTTCGAACTTAGTCCTAATGTCGGTATTGGGAGAGCCTCCCACCCAATGGTTCTTGCGATTTTTTCCCGACTGCCATACACCCGCAAATGGCCATCGTTTCGTTAGCTGGAGAAGGGAGATGATGAATGGCAAAGGGTTATTTTTTTTGCATCAGATTTTAATTGCGTATGCAGCTATCTAGCTATGACTCAATTTATAAGAAGAGTACTCATGCCTCGGATTTCATTTGCAAGTACCACTGCGAAGTTGGCAAAGGGCCCCTCTAAGTGTATGAACAAATGAGGACTTGTTAGGGGCGGTACTGTTTGAGGGGAGCTGTATGGGAGGCATAGGTATGCTTGGCCTGTAGGTAGAGAGGACCTGCATGTCCTATGAAGTCCTAGACTCAGACAGGACAATAAAATGAATTAAAAAAAGAGTTTCAATGATGCAATTCCCTCGCCAAGTAAAACTAGCATCAGGTGGATGAAACCCGACGACTGTCAGCCGTATCACCTCTGAGCCTCCAGCTCTCACTGTAAAGCCTGTAGAGCCGAGAGTGAGTGACAAAGTCCTCACTTCGATCAGGATTTCCAATCGCCTTCGCAGTCTGTATCGTCTTCATCTCTCAACACATCTCCCCATCATCATTATCATGAAGCTAACCACGATCAGATCAGATGGTAGAGTCGAAGCCGTTCCTGTCACCAACGCTTGAACATAGAGGAGAGGCCATCCGATGAGTTTCCGGAGCGTACCCAGCACCCGATACGGCGATGATGGAATGGATCAGATTGGCCACGACTGTTGTAAAGAAGGGAGATGTAGATGAATATGCACACCTTACACTGTCCTGGTGTCTAGGCCTCTTTTTATTTTTTTTCAAAGTTCTTAATGTATTCAGCTACTTAGCTATGACAATTTGTTTCTAGGTCTCGCTTGGCTGGGGCTGCAGGATTTTGGAGACTTTTTCCCGCGCACGCAGTTTCCGTTGCTACCATTGATATTATTTTTGGGTAGAAGATTCCAAGAGTAAGTACTGAGCTGAGTGGCTATTCATCACGGGCAACATATCAATGATCTTTCAAGGAACAATAGAGGCAAGGAGCACTGTACAAGGTGTGGCCTGCGTTAGAGAGGAGCCCAATGTGCTAGATAGTCTAAGACTCAAATAGTACAATCAGCAAACCTCTCGCTCTCCGAATTGGTTTCCTCTGTGAATATTGTAGCTAAATATACCTGCATGAGTCCATAGAGTCCCTAAAAGAGCCAAATGAAATCAAATCAAGTTGAAGGCGATACTTGTTATAATCTGCCAAGAAATCCCAGCTCAAAACAGATTTAGACAAGCTAGTATTTCATGCAAGTCCAAGGACATTGACTTCGGGGCAACCTATAACTGGGGTATCATGAATTTAGAATGGAATGGAATGTATTGGATAGTGTAGGAACTATGATATGGATATCCAGGACATGTATATTTTGAGATGTATTACCCGGCAACAAGGAATGGAAATAACTCAATTAAACACAAGCGCTCTTTAAAAGTTTTCTCGATATCGGCGTTGGTATTCTACGGACACATATAGCATCTTTCCAAAGTAGAGATTCAATCCGTAGGTGCTCATAATATTATCATGCTGCACAACCAAAAAACTGGATGAAAAGATACTTGGGGTGCATGGTTTAATATTTCACTTAACTCATAAGGTACGGTGTAGCTTGTCCACTTTCAATTACCGCTCAAGAGCAAGATTTTGCGTCAGCTTACTATATTACTGAAAATTCATGTGTTTTCGAGAAAGATTGACTTTTAAAGAAAACTGAATTCGAAATCTATGCTGGAGGTAGGAATGAACTGTACAGGCCAGCCTGGACCAGCCCGTATATGACGATAAAACGTATTATATACTTATGTAATTTTCCCTTTCCGTCTTGCAAACATGCTGCGGTAAACCATATCCAAACTGGATGCGAAGATGATATTCTGTTTATAATCTGTACATGAGCAGTAGTAAGGGTCAAAAAAGCCAGTAGTATTTGCGAGAAAGCTAGATTCCGTAGAGTCTGGCTTGCCCCGTCTATTTTGCAGTATCCTCTCTGATTTTTAATCATGCTAGGGAGAGGAGCAGCAGCCCACGTCCCAGAAACGATCATCAGGATCAGAATAGGTGTTGCAAGAATAAAAAGTGGCAGGTTTGAAAATTTCCAGTAGCGAAAAAGTCCGACATCCCTATATGAATAATTAGAAGATGTCAACTAAGTTCCAGTTTAAACATACCAATAATGGCTCTGAACAAAGGTATAGATACTAGGAATAGCCTGAGTACACCACGGTCTCTGGACTGGAATATTCTTTATGCAGTACTCACGATATGCAAGATATTGAGGTAGGAGGAACCCAGCCGCCACAAAAAAGCCGCCCAATATTGTAGCAAAGAGGCGCCGGATTTTGAAAAGTTCAAATCCGTTGCGGAAATTCCAAAGAGACCGGAAAGCCTCTTCTAACAAGAGCAAGCCATTTAGGATTCCGTTACTGCGAAATGTGGTTGATATTCCAAAGAGTAAGCCAGACAGGAGAAGGTATGCATCTGACCGAGTGTTTTTGGTCCGACGGAATGATTTGAGGAAGACTATACTCCCAGCAAAGCTTAGCAATGCGCATGAGCTTTCAGCGTATGGTGCTGATAGAAAGATACCAGCAGGTGAAAAGATGTATAATGTGGCTGACGTAATAGCAAATGTTAAACTTTCTTTGGGGAAGATTATCAACGTGAGATAGAAGAGTTCTATTACTGATAAATAATGGGATGCATGAGCCAAAACAATGGCCACCAAACTTTCTATTCCGTCGTAGTTTGGAAATCCAAAACTTTGAAGTCCTATTTAAATGAGATTCCACCTAATCATCAGAAAGCGTGCGAATGTAGTCTGACCTGCAGTCCAGAGAGCTATTAGTCTAGTCCAGCCCCAACCAAATGCCCATTCTTGCTCGAAAAGATAGCCACGACTGGAGATGACAGAATAATAGACCGCATCCCAGCGTAATAACTTTTCTACAATGTGCCGGAAGGGCAAAGGAAGCTTATTCTCTTGTGCGTTTATGCTAATATTGGTGGACGTGTCGTACCCTGGACCCGGACTGCTTGATGCAACAATTAAGAGTAATACTTTCCAGCAGAAGAATATTGCCGTTAGGGCCTTCAGAGGATGGTCTGATGGTTGGCTCCAGGGTGGCATAGTGAATAACCTATTGAGCCTGTTGTAGAGCCATTGGTGGACATCTTCACACGCGTATACGGTAAGCATTAGCGCGTTTTGAAATGCAGGGCGACTCCAACAGTAATTCAAGCATTTGAGTGAAAAATTAATGACGCGAATTTAAAATTCAACTCTACGTATGAATTGTGGCCGGCCGTTACAGAGGGATTCAGTAACTTCCAACGGTGCCGGTGAGAAAACTCAGTATTCCATCCATATCTGGGATAGCCAAGAAGTGTCGCACCCGAATCGAAATGGAAAGCAAACAGATATATGCAAAATCGATAACTTTCAGTCTCTACCCTTCTTCGGCCGTTGCACCGCCCAAGAGTAAAACGGCAGTGCGTGTGCGAGTTAAGGAGGAAAATCTATCCGACTGGCAGACCTGAATTACAAGGCTTAACAACATATCAAGGGGGCTTACGCCGCAAGGATACTACTGAGCAACGATACTGAGGTGCTGCAGCATACCAAGAATGGGCTAAATCCTGGAAAAATCAAAGGCGGCTCAAATTACCTCGACATAGAGCAATCGCCGACCCCGAAACCTGGAGAGCAGTCAAGTTCTATCAGAAACAAAAGTCAGATCGATGGAAAATAAGTCTCCAGGAATCGCCATTCCTACTCCACCGAAACCTGATAAGGGCCCAAAGCAGTCTAGCGATTCAAAAACGAAGTGAGCACATGGGGCTCAACTCGTATTTATACAGAATAAAAGTACCCGGAGTCTACAGTCCAAGCTGTTCATGTAGCTACCAATCACAGAACCCCAAGCACATGATTATGTCCTGCCCTCGATGGTCAAATGGAAGAGGAGAGATCTGGAGACAAGCAAAAGATCAGTCCTACGAAGCTATGCTAAACAATATTGGAGATATCAAAAGGATAACACAGTGGATCCTAAATCATGGTTGGATAGAGCAATTCCAGATGACAAAGGCGGTCGAAATGTTGCTGAAGGAAGGAAACAGGTCATGCCTTTCTTGAGTTCGAGAAAGCTGATGGAATTGGGTTATATGGAGGGCACTATAGTGTAACTGCGCTTCATAAAGGATACATTATAAAAAACATAGAAATTAAGCAGGAAGAAAGGGAAGAAGGAGAGAGAAAACGTCATGTGTACTTCGAGAGACCAGTTAATTGACTTTATTTACCGACTTCGTGACGGCATCCAATTTGTATTACTTCGTGTTTTACCATCATCAACTGTAGTGCTTCTTGGGACCGTTCGGTGTGGTACGAGGATTAAGGTGTAGTCAAGGGCACTAGCACCTTCCAAGTGATGTGTTTATTTATCTTAGTTTTGCGTTTCTGAGTTTCTACGAAACAACGATGTAGATAGCGAAGAGTCATGTAGATCTGTGCTACCCGTGCCATGCCCTCTGGGTGCTGCAGTGATACCCGGTCACAATGAAAATATCATCATCATTTGGAGGCTTCAATTGAGAAAGTAGACAGTCAACTTACATCAGACTGTAGGACGCAACAGGAAATCTGTTATATTAACTAGGCTGTATAGGAGGAGGAAGATGGATACTCTTGGGGAAGTGATGCTCACAGTAGGTCTCGTTAATCGCTATCGCGTGTGTTCTCGTGATGTGTAAGACTTGTATCTGTATTCTCGTATAAAGGATAAATGGTCGAGAGAATGACCGGAGGTTGAGAACTCCTGATATTTTGCTCCAGACTTACAGTGTTGTTCACAGCCTAGTGCTAAAAAATTCCTTTGTAATAACATTTTTCTCGTACGAGACATAACCATCTCGTTCTCCCTCAGTCCATCAGTTATCGACTTTAAAGTTGTTGTCGACATTGTATATGTATGTCTGTTATCGCAGACATTGGAAATAATTCATGAGATTGCTGAATGAGAGGCTAATATTGATTCCGATATAATACTGTAGAAGACTTGTCCCAACTATCAGAGGGCTACAACGTCTTTATTTATCTACAGGTAAATTTCCCATATTCCAACCACGCTAGCCATACAGGACGTAGCATATAAAACTTGATTCGTATCATCATTTTGGGGTTGAGGTTTATCGTGCATATGCTACTCGAGTCGCATGTCTGACTACTATACGACACGCTTAGGTATCAATCTAACAACCCACACCAAAGCCGAAACTACTCACAACCCTGATGATGAACCCATGAATAATTGTAACAGTATCCTGCAACATAGCACAATTAGGCTAGACATCGTTGACCAGGACCTAATCCGAATAATCAGTCTCTATTTGATTCCATTATCTCTATTTTATCGAGTTCTAGTTTGCTCCATAATCCCCACATATGCATTTGAATTTGAATTTGAAATATTTAACGTGACAGGACGAACCTAGCATCTATTTAGACATGACACGGGTAGATGGGCTCTGAGAGCTCATTGCCACCTACATGACCGGCATTAAAGCCAGAAGCTCCAAAATATATAAAAAGGAACAATAAATGCCTGAGTCGCAATGCCCTGCGCTGCATCCCTATCTTCCACACCCATCTCCTCTCGAGTGAGAAACAATCTCAGCGTGGTCACCTCCCACCCTGTTCATTCTTCGGTAGACTGTAACATCTGCTTGTATTTAAGAATTGAAAAAACTTCTGCCATCCCTTCTCCTCAATCATCTCCTTGGCTCCAGGCGGGGCCGATTTCTCACAGCTTCTCCAACGTTGCAAAGCAGATCGGCACTCTGAAAAATGTCTGGGCCTTTTCCCTCGGCAGCAAACACATTTCAGATCTTCATGTTCGGGGTTAAAACGTCGATGGTAGTCGGCGTAGTCCCCGTGGCCTGTTCTTGCCGCAATTAGACGGTTGTTCGCCCATCTTGGTAAAGCTAGTTCCGGTGGTCTTTTGCAACGCATGAATAGGTCCAGATCTTTATATCGCTTTGGTCGATACTTCTGCCACCACTCTTTCACGAGTTCTTGAGCCCGCATTTTAACTCGTCTCCATAGTGCCGCAAAGGTGAGATTTTGAGATTCTCCACTGAGTAAAACTGTGGTTAGTGACCAGTTGGTGAGGGATCTCAAGGCCGACTTTGCCAGTTCATCAGCCTCTTCATTGCCTTGGATCCCCACATGATCAGGTCTCCAGCGTATTTCCACACGTTTGTTTTGTCTCAGCAGTGAAAACTTGTCCACAGCTGCCTGCGAGGAACTAGATCTTCCTCTTTCGGGCACCCAAGAGGCCGCTTGATTGTCCAGAAGAATGCGAATCGGTAGGTCTTCTCCCATCGTTGGTGCAGCTTCCAAGGCTTTCGTGGCGCCTACAATCTCAGTGTCGAATAGCTCTGCTCCGGGAAGTGGACCGGAACTGCCCCAAGCTAGCTTGCTTCCTTGGTGTACTACATATTCCCAGGCTGATTGTCCAGGGCCCGAAGAAGAACTGTCAGAGAAGGCACAGGTTGTGTCACAGGATTGGAACTTCGATGTTTTCTCAAAGAGAAGGGAAAGAAGAAAATGATTGATTGTCCTATCTTCCATGATCTCACTTCTGTTTAAATACAAGTTCGCTCGTCTTCCTTCAGTCAGTTTCCATAGTCCAGATCACTTAATCTCATCATCCCGTCTTACAAACAGACAGTGTTATCGAATTTTAAACACAAGGTAAAAACATGATGAGCGCTAATATGGTATAGAGGTAAAAGTAGGCGCAACTAATTATAGTACAAAATACCAGAAATATGTAACGCACGGTTGATTGCGCGTGCTTCCTTCTCAGCTTTATTCCGCCTCACATACAGGTCTATTAGTGTAACGGCTGTTAAGCCTAATTATCCCTGTAGCCTACGCTAGCTAGCGCAGGCAATGAGATCAATGGTGTAATCCAGAATCTTCTTGGAAGTTGTCGAAGAATCCAAACAATTCTGGTCATGGAGGGAATCCTATGGAAGGAGGAGTATTCTGGATTATATATATTTGTAGTCACTAGCTGTTAGAATTCTCTCTCTAGAGAATTATAATTAATATACTGTACCTACAAGATTGCCCATGCATTTTGTTATCAAACCGTGACATATTATAATTCTCTCCACAAACTTCAGAACCGCAGTCAGTCAGTCAGTCAGTCAGTCAGAATCGCAGTCAGAATCGCAGTCAGTCAGTCAGAATCGCAGTCAGTCAGTCAGAATCGCAGTCAGTCAGTCAGTCAGTCAGTCAGTCAGTCAGTCAGTCAGTCAGTCAGTCAGTCAGTCAGTCAGTCAGTCAGTCAGTCAGTCAGTCAGAATTGCAGTCAATCAGTCAGTCAGAATTGCAGTCAATCAACTTTGCAAAGATGAAGTGGGATCATTGCAACATTTCTATGGAGGAAAACAATTTTCTTAGGGCAACATGGAAATCAGAAGATCAGCTAGCTAAGCTTCGGGAAGAAGGAAGCTGCTTCAGATGTGAGAAACGGGGATGTCAATCTAGGGTGTGCCACCTTCTTCCAGCAATTAATCCACGAAAGACTAAGAAAAGTTTACATATTTATAAAAAAAATATGAAAGAGGATCCGTATGGTGATGGTCTAGGTCCTATTGATCCAGCAGTGTACGAAGTGGATCCGTATGGTGATGGTCTAGGTCCTATTGATCCGGCAGTGTACGAAGTGGATCCGTATGGTGATGGTCTAGGTCCTATTGATCCGGCAGTGTACGAAGTGGATCCGTATAATGATGGTCTAGGTCCTATTGATCCGGCAGTGTACGAAGTGGATCCGTATAATGATGGTCTAGGTCCTATTGATCCGGCAGTGTACGAATTGGATCCGTATAGCATTTCTCCGAGACTCATAAACCGTCCTATCGAAATTCAGCAAATAAGAGATCGAGGAGAAACAATGGGTTGGTCAGCCAAGAGGTCTGTCATGGGGAGCTGTCTTACAGATCATGAAATGAGAAAGAACACATCGCCACCCCTTATTAATGCCATTACTAGTGATAGACCGATTCAAGAAGAAAGGAAAGATTTTGTGCAGCCAATAATATTGGATAAAAAGTTTTCAAAAAGTTTGACAGCAGCTGAACAAGAACCGAAGATGAATACAAATCCATTTTTAGTTAATGCATTAGTTAACGACGTCACTATGGTGCAAGCATTAATTGACAATGGATGCCTGTGTTCAGGTATTATTGATGAAGAATTAGCAGCCCTACTAAGTTTACCATGTAAACCTATCTCTCCCCGAACCCTTCAGACAGCAGAAAATTCATCTCAAGACAAGCCAATAGTAAAAAGTATCACTTGGGTCTCCATAGACCTTGATGGCTTTGTTACTGAAAAATTGTGGCTGTATGTAGTACCACACAGTACACATCAGATCATACTTGGGAAGAAATGGTTAGAGGACCAGGATGCAGTAATTCATTCCAAAGAGCAGCGGTTGGAACTCAGGAAGAGCGGTGGTTCTGTTTACAGTGTTCGACGCTGGCGTCAAAAACTAAGGGGAATAAAGGAGCCTAAACGTGCTGCTGTTGAGGCATTATCTTTTCTGGAAAAGGGAGTTCCCGTCTGCAAAGCCTCCTTAGACGACATAAATAAGGCACTCCGTACGAAACATTGTCTCAAGATCTCTGATGCTCGAGACCAATTACCGGGCCCTGTGAAGAAGTTCGCGCGCCTCTTTTCTGACAATAGCGGCGCTAATGATCTACCGCCTACACGAGATCACCTTGACCATGCTATAAACCTCCGAAATGAGAATGGGAAGCCAGTCCATCCGCCTTGGGGCCCTCTTTACAGTATGTCAAGAGAGGAGCTTCTAGTGCTTCGCAAAACATTGACAGATCTTCTGGGTAAGGGATGGATCAGACCAAGTAGTTCGCCGGCGGCCTCGCCAGTACTTTTTGCTAGAAAGCCAAACGGAGGGCTACGATTTTGTGTGGATTATCGCGGGCTGAATGCAGTCACTCTTCCAGACAGGTATCCCCTTCCATTATTTAAAGAAACTTTGCGACAACTTTCAAAAGCTAGGTGGTTCACGAAACTAGATGTGAAGTCAGCTTTCCATCGTATCAGAATCAGAGAGGGAGATGAATGGATGACTGCCTTCAGATGTCGCCATGGTCTTTTTGAGTGGCTTGTTACACCATTTGGTCTTGCGAATGCACCTGCAACCTTCCAGCGTTATATTAATGAGCAACTACGAGGACACCTTGATGTTGATGCGACAGCATACATGGATGACGTTCTAGTATACACAAATGGTAGTGAGGCCGATCATTGGAGAACGGTTCAAAGTATCTTGGGAAAGCTAGAGAAGGCTGGTTTGTACTTGGACATTGATAAATGCAATTTTCTATGTCGAGAGGTGAAGTATCTAGGATACATTGTGAGAGCTGGAGACTCGGTGACCGTAGATCCTGACAAGGTCAAGAGCATCATAGAATGGAAGCCACCTACGTCGGTTAAAGGAGTTCGATCGTTTCTCGGCTTTGCAAATTTCTATCGATGCTTTGTTGATAGATTTTCGGAGGTAACTGCACCACTGACCAGATTGACGAAGAAGGATTCAATTTGGAGATGGGGACCTGAGGAGAACGAGGCGTTCGAACGACTAAAGCAAATTTTTTCAACTGAGCCGGTGCTAGCGCAATGGGATCCCGAGCGAGACACAGTGGTGGAAGCCGATTGTTCTGGGTATGCATTGGGTGGATGTTTGTCTCAAGCTGATAAGCAAGGCCGGCTGAGGCCGGTGGCTTACTACTCCAAGCGACTGAGCGGAGCGGAAGCAAATTATCCGATACACGACAAAGAGATGCTGGCCATAATCACGTGCCTGCAAGAGTGGAAAGCTGAACTGCGTTCTGTTGCAAAGCCATTCACGATTTTGAGCGACCACAAGAACTTAGACTATTTCATGACCAAGCGACTACTCAATGAACGGCAGGCCAGGTATTACGATGTATTACATCAGTTCAATTTCACTCTGAAATGGCGACCTGGCAATGCTTGCGAACGGCCGGATGCTCTCTCAAGACGCGATCAGGATCAGCCCCATGGCCTTCATGACGAACGAACCACGGGTAGAATTATGCAACTGTTACCAACTGTCAAAGCTTTACCTGTCGATGCACAACTCGGTACAGCAGACCCAGCAGCGACAGCGAGAATATCTGACGACGATGAGATTCAAACATTATGGAATCAAGGAGTCATTTACGATAATGATTGGCGACGAGCGCGAGATGCTGTCCAGCACGGAGAGAGAAGTTTCCCACCAAATATCGCTCAGAAATTAACCGCTAACATTGCAGAGTGTACGGTTGCCGCAGATAGCGTTCTTCGTGGAAGGGAAAATCGAATTTGGGTTCCCGATTATGAGCCACTCCGAACGGCGATAATGCAGCGGACACACGATAGCTACCTAGCAGGTCACCCGGGCAAAGATACAATGATTGGCATACTTTTAAGGCGATGGTTCTGGCCAAAGATGAGGGAATCGGTCCGTCGTTTTATACGGAATTGTGATGTCTGTGGTCGTACGACAGTATGGCGAGAGGCGAAGGCTGGGTTTCTTCGATCACTGCCAATTCCTGACCGAATAGGAAGCGAGCTGACAATTGATTTTATTACTGATATGCCACCTTCTCAAGATTGTACAAATATAATGGTTATAACAGATCGGCTATCTAAAGACGTTTTTCTATTTGGTACAAAGACAATGGAGGCTGCACCAAGCGCTAAAGTTTTTGTCGACCGATATTATCGTTACTTTGGCTTTCCACGTTATTTGACAAGTGATAGAGGCAGTGACTGGATGGGAACCTTTTGGCAAACTTTCTGCAAGCTAACAGGAATAACTCAACGCTTGACCACGGCGTACCATCCTCAGTCAAACGCAAGTGAAAGAGCAAATCAGGAATTGTACAAGTACCTGCGAGCGTTTACCTGCTACTCACAAGATAATTGGATGGAACTGTTGCCTGTAGCCCAACTGGCACTAAATTCAAGACCAAGTTCAGCGATTGGAGGACTAAGCCCATTCTTCTTACGGCACGGATACGATTTGGACCCTCTGGCAGAGCCTACGCCTATCTTAGAGAATGGTTCCCGACACCCGGGACGACTATCTGCTCAGGATTATGTTAAGAGGTTAAAGGACGCGCAAGACTATGCACAGGCAGCAATGGCTTCAGCTCAACAACGAAACGAGGGTAATGCAAATCGCTTCCGAAGACAACCAGATCAGTATAAAGTTGGCGACAAGGTTTGGTTGGATCTCCGAAACGTGAAAACACCACAGCTCTCCAAGAAGCTAGCCTGGATACATGCAAAGTACGATGTGACCGCGGTCCCAGATCCTTTGACTGTGGAGTTGAACGTTCCTGGAAACATCCACAACCGCTTTCATGTCGAATTGGTGAAGCGGGCGGGTGCGGATCCCTTTCCGAGTCAGCGGCGGGACGATGCACAAAATCCCGCTATCCTTGACGATCTGGGCGAGCAAGAATTTGGAGTGGACTCAATAATACGAGCGAGAACAGTGAGACGTGGCCGTGGTAGTTTCAGGCAAGCCCTAGTTAAGTGGACTGGCTGGGCAGAACCAACTTGGGAGCCCATTGAATACGTGGCAGACACCGAAGCTTTAAAAATATTTGAGGAGACCTATGGTCCCATAACTTCAAATGATGGCCCTTCGGAAATATACTCAGGTAGATACGTTGGCCAGGCCGAGCCTCATGTCCAGAAAACGCGGAGGGAACGACGAAAAAAAAAAAAAGCATTAAATAAGAAAATTAAATAAAATATTTACTCATTGAGGAAGAGAAGGGGGATTGTAACGGCTGTTAAGCCTAATTATCCCTGTAGCCTACGCTAGCTAGCGCAGGCAATGAGATCAATGGTGTAATCCAGAATCTTCTTGGAAGTTGTCGAAGAATCCAAACAATTCTGGTCATGGAGGGAATCCTATGGAAGGAGGAGTATTCTGGATTATATATATTTGTAGTCACTAGCTGTTAGAATTCTCTCTCTAGAGAATTATAATTAATATACTGTACCTACAAGATTGCCCATGCATTTTGTTATGAAACCGTGACAATTAGTTCGAATTAATGTCTCGGCTGTGTAACGGCTAGTGAGCCGGTAATTATTCAGTATCACATGACAGTAATCACGTGCTGTACAAATCTTCGAAACTCAATACCCTTTCATGGACCAATCAGGAGGTCACTGGAAATTTCTAGTAACTAGTACTAGGACTGCAAACCAGCCTCAGGGGAACATACTAGAAACTGGTTACAGGCGAGAAGAATATTCCAGATAGTGTAGTAAGTGTATAAATAGTTGAGGTAGGACTTGTATAGATAGTCTCAGAGAAAATAATAAACTACCTTTGTATGTCTGATTGCTCCCACATCAACACTCAAACCGTGACATATTATTTTCTCTCTTCAGGCACTCAGAACCGCAGTAAGTCGCAGTTTTTCAGTACCGCAGTTATTTAGTGTCGCATTTATATAGGATGGAAATGGTATCTATCAAGGAGTTCCGCGCATTACAGGATCAGTTTCAGAAATTGCTCGAAAGACAGTCCTGTTGTTACAGGCTGCGCCTATCTCCTAGTGACTGTTGCACGGACACTTATCATTATTACGTCATTAGCCTTGCTATCTAGAGAGATGTCCAACTTGGCCATACAAATACAGGGTTGCAACAAATATGGAAACAAGATATTGTTGCAGCTAGTCTCATATGGAATCATGGGCCGATACGACCCAGATTCGCTATGACGAGCCCACTCGGAATATCAAGGATATGATGTAGTAGAATAGATAGTGAGGTTAGCGCATTGGGAGTTGGGACACCTTAAGTAGCATCCCCTCGGTGGACAGTTCCGAGATGTATGTAGAAAATAGACAGTAATCGGCCACCATTCCTTTACTATATTGTTTTGTTGATTGCCCATCACATATTTTCTACATCATCCTAACATTGTAGTTTATCCCATTAAACAACAAAATTTCCGGTCAACCAAAGACTAGAAGAGAAGATCAAATCTTCTATGAGCTACCGAATCCCAAGTATAGATATTGATACCAATTCGACTGACAACGCTTCCTTTCATTCCAGGGCAAGTGAAACTATGTCGGAACAAACTAACGTCAGCGGTGCCCATTACGGCCAACCGCAAAATACGGTTCATGAGCAACTAGGCGAACCCTCAGAGTTCGAAGAGCAACAGAGCCGATCTCCTCACCAAGCTGGGGACATTCCATCATTTAATCCGTCGTCACCTCAATATCAGGCGCTATATAATCAAATTATAGCAGATATCTCTCGCCGTCAACCCCTATTGAATGCGCAAAATTTTCCACACGCAACATCAACTCAGCCACAGTACAAAAAGCCCAGCAAGTGGCCTTCGTGGGACGGCTCAATCACTACTCTATCATCTCATATTTATCAGCTAATTGTTAAAGTCGAAGAAGATAAACGTCAGCTAGGGTCGGATCGCGCTATATGTCTAGGGATCCTGAATTCCATACCAGTAGATAAACAATCCAGAGTGAGTCACTGGTTTGAGACAGGAGGCCCTTCAGGAATGCACAACTGGAAAGATTTTGTCGAACATATCAAGCTTGAATTCGAGGATAAACAAGCCCGACAGACTGCAGGAGATCTACTTTATCGGATGCGTATGGGTTCCAATCAATACTTCTGCGACTTCTTTCAAGATTTTCAGGTTAAGCTTGCACAATGCGGGGGAACTAATTGGCCTGACAGCAGCAAGATCATGAAACTTAATTCAAGTATTAACGAATCGCTGAGTGACCATCTGGTATCCAAAGATCTACCTGATGATGATTTCGAAACATGGGTTTCTATGGTCAAAAGAGTAGCGGGACGACTCGAAAATCGACCATCTTATCGACCAACAGGCTGCACTGGCAAGAAAACTTGGTATTTGTCTCATAAGCAATCCAAGTACCATTCCAGCACAACTGACCGATATCTTCACGCACCAGACCTTGACGATGAAGGAGATACCAAGATGGGGGGAGTTAATGCTATTGAGGCTCTCAAACTAGCGCTAAACTCCCTAAATAGTCGAAACATTACCAACAAGCCCAGGGCTAAATGGCGTTCCCCGGAGGAATTTAAAAGTTTGTGTAGTGAGGGAAGATGCGTCCGGTGTCGAGAAAAAGGTCATTTATCTCGCGCATGCACTAAATTCGGTCCAGCTCAAAATCTTGCTTCAAGGATCGCCTATGTAAAAGGCCCCACGAAGATAAGGAAACAGAGCCACGCAGAAGAAAAGGTCAACTATGAAGAGTTGGAGACCAGTGAGGTTTCGGGGGAAGAGTAAGCTCTGAGCAACGTCGCGCTCAGAGCAAGGGAGAATCATTTGCCATTGATTTAGTTAAAAAAACAGATAAATTGAACAGTACTCCATTTTTAATAGATTGTCTGTTAAATTCAAGTTTCTTTGTGCAATCTTTGATTGACACAGGCTGTCTCTGTTATGCTGCATTTTCTAATGAGATCGTGAAGAAATGGGAACTTCCGCGCATAAAAATAACAAAAAGATCCTTGCAACTAGCAGAAAATGATGGGAAGCAAAGAACAATAAACGAATTGACTTTTGCAGACTTCGATATTGACGGTAGACGAGAAAAGGTCTATGGATATATTATCCAAGACCTTTCCTACAATATTATCCTGGGAAAACCATGGATGGAACAAAATGATGTCGTCTATCTTGCAAAGAAGCGAGTGATTCGATTTGGTTCTCAGAAGTATGGACAGGTTGTCAGAGAAAAGGGTTGGTATGATAACATTGCCTCATTGAAGTTAAAAAAAGAAATACACCATGTTGCTACAGCTAAAAAAGTATTGGGTGGCAAATTTATTTCACTAATGAAGCTTGCTAAGGTGGAAACAGGATCAAAGATTTTCGCCATTACAATGCAAGATCTTAACAAGGCTCTGGAGATAAAAAGCGAAGAAACATCAGAGGAAATAAGAAGGACACTTCCTCCCTCCATAAAACATTGGTCCAATCTCTTTGTCGAAGACAGACAAAGTAAACTACCCCCACATCGACATTCCGATATGAAAATCGATTTAGAAAGAGACGAACAAGGTAGAGAAAAATCTATACCTTGGGGCCCACTTTATGGAATGTCAAGAGATGAACTCCTAGTTTTAAGGAAAACGCTAAATGATCATCTCGATAAAGGATGGATCAGAGCCAGCAGCTCGCCAGGAGGAGCACCAGTGCTCTTTGTTAAAAAGCCAAATGGGGGTTTGAGATTCTGTGTAGACTACAGAGCCTTGAACGCAATCACAGGAAAAGATCGGTACCCACTACCACTGATAAGAGAAACTCTGAGATCAATATCAAAATCGACATGGATGACCAAAGTTGATGTTCGCGCTGCATTCCACAAACTTCGAGTTAGGAAGGGAGACGAAAAAAAAACTGCTTTTCGGACAAGGTTTGGCTCCTTTGAATGGCTAGTCACTCCCTTTGGGCTACAAGGAGCTCCAGCTGCATTTCAGCGGTACGTAAATGAATCCTTGGGAGATTATCTTGACCAGTTTTGCACTGCGTATCTTGATGATATTCTTATCTACACTTCCGGAGATCTCCAAGATCATTGGGTTAAGGTTGAATCTGTGTTCAAACGTCTAGACATAGCCGGCTTAAAACTGGACCCAAATAAATGCGATTTTGCAGTGAAGAAAACAAAGTATTTGGGATTTGTTATAAGCGCTGGTGAAGGAATTAAAGTCGATCCTGAAAAAGTTAAAGCCATAAAATCATGGGAAATTCCGACAACCGGAAAAGGAGTTCGTAGCTTTTTAGGTTTCGCAAATTTTTACCGTGAATTTATCCCCAACTTCAGCGAAATTGCACAGCCTCTTATCAACTTAACGAAAAAAGATCACGCTTTCCTGTGGCTTAAAGAGCACCAAACATCGTTCGATGTTCTGAAAAAGCTATTCATTACGGCCCCAGTACTAGCTCTCTACGATCCGGATAGAAAGACAATTGTAGAAGCGGACTGCTCGGGATATGTTATGGGGGCGTGCTTGTCGCAATACGACGATGCAAAAGTTCTACGCCCAGTAGCATACCTTTCAAAAAAATTAAGTCCCGCAGAATGCAACTACGAGATTTATGACAAAGAATTGCTTGCGGTTGTCTTGGCTTTAAAAGAATGGAGAGGCGAGTTGATGGGCCTCAAGCATGCATTCGTAATTTTTTCAGACCACAAAAATTTGGAGTATTTTATGACCACAAGAAAATTGTCCGAGCGTCAAGTTCGATGGAGCCATACTCTCTCCCAGTTTAATTTTAAGCTAAAATTTAGAACAGGAAAGAATTCGCTGAGACCAGACGCACTTTCACGCAGGGAACAAGATATGCCGAGCTGTGCAAGCGACGAGCGGCTGAGGAGTCGCCAAGTACAATTAATCAAAGATGCAAGGATGAAAACAGATACCGACTCTAACAAGTTGGTAACCTCTCAAATCACCTCAGCTTCAGTCTACCTAAATATCCCTTCAGAATCTGGCACTGAGATACAGTTGCCCGATGGCAATTGTATCTTTCAAAAAGAAGAACTTCAGATACTTTGGAATAGAGGTTGCGAAGAGGACAAAGGCATAAGAACCATGTACAAAGCTCTGCGAGATGGTGAGCGGGCCTTCCCGACAGAACTTAAGCTGAAAGTATCAATCTCAGAATGCGATTTTGATGAGAGAGGCGTCCTTAGATTTCGTCGTCGTATATGGGTACCAGACTGGGAACCCCTACAGACAGCTCTGATACAAAATACGCACGACTCGTATATAACGGGACACCCAGGTCGTGATAGTACATATGCTATCTTATCAAGGAGTTTTTTTTGGCCAGGGGCATCGACGATGGTAAGAACTTTCTGTAAAAATTGCGATGTTTGTGGACAATCTCACATATGGCGAGAAAAGAAAAAAGGATTGCTCCTACCGCTACCGATACCTAGTCGTTTCCATTCAGAATTGTCAATCGACTTTATGACGGATCTGCCAGCAAAATCTAGACAAGATTCTCGATATCTCATGGTGATTACAGACCGACTATTGAAAAGTTGCACCCTTGAAGCTGTGAGCTCAATGTCAGCAGAATGCTGTACTGAGCGGTTTTTACACTGTCACTATCGTTTTCATGGATTTCCATTATTTTTAACTTCTGATCGTGGTTCAAATTGGGTTGGAAATTTCTGGACCCATCTATGTAAGTTAGTAGGTATAGAGCAGCGTCTTTCCACGGCGTTTCATCCTGAAACGGATGGAAGTACAGAGAGGATGAATCAGGAAGTGTTGGCATACCTTAGATCTTTTATATCCTACGCTCAGTACGAATGGCCTGATATGCTTCCGTCAGCTATGCTAGCTCTTAATAATAGAGACACAGTCATCGGTCTTAGTCC
This sequence comes from Blumeria graminis f. sp. triticale, assembly GCA_905067625.1. Lineage (NCBI taxonomy): Eukaryota > Fungi > Ascomycota > Leotiomycetes > Helotiales > Erysiphaceae > Blumeria > Blumeria graminis. Next base: position 1,878,360 of record LR898469.1, read on the forward strand.
TTTTTTCCTCACACAAGGTTATCACGCAGAACCTATCGAACAAATCCCGCCCCCTTCCAAAAATTCCGATGCACCTGAAAAGAAAGCCAGGGAATTTGTACAGCGAATAACAGATGGACAGGAATATGCACAAGCTGCCATGGCATTTGTCCAACAACGAATGGAATCAGCATCTAATCAAAAGAGGCTTCCGCAAGAGAGGTTTGAAGAGGGAGACCTTGTTTGGTTAAAACTAAAAAATATTGAGACGCCACAACTTAGTAAAAAGCTCTCATGGGTTAACGCAAAATATCGCGTCCTCAAAGTTATATCCCCTCATGTAGTCGAACTTGATGTCCCATCGGGTATACATCCGAGATTTCACGTCGATTTGTTAAAACGAGATCCACAAAACCCCCTTCCGTCTCAAATTATGTTAGACGAGCAACCACCGCCGCTTGTGAATCCTGATGGTGACAATGAGCAATTCGTTGAAAAGATTCTCAGAGCCGAAAAGAGAAAGAAAGGTCGGGGCTTCCGAAGGGAGGTGTTGGTAAAGTGGAGAGGTTTTCAAGAGCCAAACTGGGAATTGCGCCAAGGTCTCGAAGACACGGAGGCTCTTGATATCTTTGAAGAAAGGTACGGTATTGGTGATGAGGTGGGAGAAGATGTCGGGGCAAGAATAGGTGTTACTGGCAAAAGGCAAAAAATTCTTACATCTGAAAAAAAGAAACGAGTAAAAAAAAAAAAAAAAAGTACTGTGAGGAGGGGATAATGTTACAGGCTGCGCCTATCTCCTAGTGACTGTCGCACGGACACTTATCATTATTACGTCATTAGCCTTGCTATCTAGAGAGATGTCCAACTTGGCCATACAAATACAGGGTTGCAACAAATATGGAAACAAGATATTGTTGCAGCTAGTCTCATATGGAATCATGGGCCGATACGACCCAGATTCGCTATGACGAGCCCACTCGGAATATCAAGGATATGATGTAGTAGAATAGATAGTGAGGTTAGCGCATTGGGAGTTGGGACACCTTAAGTAGCATCCCCTCGGTGGACAGTTCCGAGATGTATGTAGAAAATAGACAGTAATCGGCCACCATTCCTTTACTATATTGTTTTGTTGATCGCCCATCACACCTGTAAACCTACATCAAGCAAAAGATCAATCTGTCACGGGACTGAGGGCTAGCGTCATAAGCTAGAACATATATATAGATGTCTCCTGTACTTAGACTTCTCTGGCTATTGCACAACAAAGTTATATTCTCTTTCCTTTAGTACCTAACCCGTGAACCACTGTGACATTTTGTGCGATCTCGATTGTGTCCAGCCACAATTGGATCCCGACGTAATAGAAAAATCAACTACCTTATTCTGACTCCTGCCTGCAACCTGACACAAAACCTGAAGTAAATCCCAGCTATCATCCCATGGAGTTTCTCAACAAATTAAAATAAATTGTAATTGTTACAAACATGGACTCCGACCCCAGAGCCACTGAAATTATCATTGATTTTCAGAAGAGCTGGTCGAGCTTGAGCGCAGCAATTGATAGGCATCAATTCCCAAATGGTTCGAATCCAGCTTCTCTGCTGAGCTCGATTGATTCAACCACTAACACATCCGAAACTATTTTATTTTGCAGTTTGCTTCAGTGTTTTGATTCAAAAAATTGGTGAAATCAAAAATACACATATGACTGAAATTATCTCCTTAAACTGAATTATATCTAATTTAAATTTAGCACTCTCTTTAGACAACAACCGGATGTCAACTTTAAATGATAAAATTTCAAGCTTACAGTCTGAAATATATAAACTACAGGTTGATGCCATTCTCAGCATGAAACCCTCGAACATTGATTCTACAGACACAATATTGCGCCGGACTAGATCTGATCCAGAAAATTTTTCTGCCGCACAAACAAGCACTGAAAAACGACAAACTCTATATGAGAGTTGGAAAAATACGGATCCAACAAGTGTTGATTGTGGATGGTAGTTGCTTTCCTGGAAATTTCAATTGTACATTGTATATAACAAGCCAACTCTCAGGGAAAGCATGGGAAACTATTAAAGACGGTGTTCAGGAAATGAATTCATACACAAGTGATTCAGAGAAGTTGTTATGGCTCAGTATGACTGCTACTCAGTATAATGACTTGTAGTTGTGGCTATACCACTCTCAGGGATGAGGGTTTGATAGTGTTCCACGGGGTGCGTTGTATAGCCTAGTAAAGATCTAGGTGGTAAGTGAAGGTTGTAAATGGGTCAAAGGAATGACAGGTCTTCTCTAGGAAGAGATGAATGGGCAACTAGATGCAGTAGATGTTACACGTGGGTCTTGCTGATGAAGAACTGGGCAATGGATAAATGGTCTTCCCGAAGAAGAGATGGGTGAACAAATGTATTGTAAAGGGTAAATAAAGAAGACGTTGCGTGAGGAGTAAATCTCTCTCACGCTGAACTATTATATACAAGAGTAGAAGCCTTTGCCAACCGGAATTAATCGTAATCAATTCTTGCCAATATCTTCGCATTGATGGCTGTGTTCTTGTCCTTCTCTTCATGACTCCCTTGTATATCCTTACATGACATTTTACATGACTAATTGTATAGGGGAAGCTATTATTAAATTGATGGTTTTAATTAACTACCCCTTCATCTTATCACGAATTAATATTAGTATTAAAATTCTATTTACGGATCCGTGAAAACCACTGTGCCATAAAGACTGGCCTGAACCGTGGAGGCCTTATCATATCAGGTGCCGACATTTAGTTAAGTCAAGCTAGGCTGTACAGTTGTACTTAGTTAGGTGTAAGATGTAGCTTTAGTTCTGTAGTTTTGCAATCTGTATTACTAGTCCACAAGCTATTCTTGTCCCTGTCCGTTCTGATATACTCTCGTGCAACATCGGCCAGTTCCCAATCTCGAAGACGGCTATCCCTTCACATACCAGCAGTAGCAGAAGTGGAATTTAATAACACAAACAGACTTATGGCAAGTTCTTGATAGGAGATACATTCAACTTGATACTACCCAGATGGAAAAGGATGCCTTAGACAAACTCTACCAAGACAAACGTGCCTATGGAGATTTTAAGGCCGACTTTGATCATTAAACAGAAAGGGCAAAATACAATGACCAAACTAAAGTGGACCTCCTTAGAAAACGACTTAATCGAAAGATTACTGGCGTTGTTAACAACCAAGTAAATCTTCCTGATTCAGACAATTATACTGGGCGGAGTGATATGATCAATAATATTGCTCGCAATATCAAACAACAGGAGCACATCCTCATGTTGCAATCTTTATCTAACTCAATGCAACAGAATTACCACCCAATAGACAATTTGTTACCTCATGCTGGACCATCAGATTCTAAAGATTCAATTTACCTCAGACGCATTTCAATATCAAGTGCTGAGCGTAAATTTCGAATGGAAAACAGCTTATGTCTTGCCAGTGGTCAAACTGGACATATGGCCAAAGATCATCATCGCAAAATTGACCCAGTGCCAATGTCATAAAGTTCTACTAATCAATGGACATCTTGTGAGAGGATTGAATATAAACAATTCCCTATGTTTAATAATCATGATCTACCCACCACTAAATATTTAACACCAGAAACTCAGCCCTTGCCAACTCCGATGATGTATTATCCCCCGCCTCGATTTCTTCCCAAATACCATCATCAGTCACCATACCAATTCTCAAACTCACAGCTTTTATACCCCGAAGCTCCGGTTCAATCTCGTCTGGGAGTGTTAAATGGAAACAACGGATTTGAAGAACACTGTCAATCTCAGAATTGGGGGGATGTAAAACAAGCTTATAGAAATTGTGAACAGCTGAAAGACCAATTCCTAGCTTAAGTAGCTGCCAGGGTGTCACAGATCAACTATAGAAAGCAAGGAGCATTTATATGGGTGATGGTATTTTAAAATTCAACTATGAAGACCTAAGTTCTACATACTTATGTAACAGTTGTGAACTGTACTAAGCATGCGCTCGCCTAATCATACTCATCTTGATCTGGTTAGGCTCGGCTGATAATCTTCCGGCCTCGGCACACAGTTTGTATGATAATTTCGTGTACATAGAGCTTTCTCTCCTTAGATTAAATATAGCTCATGATTCAGACCCAACTATATCATTCTTAGCTTTCCTCTGACATTATATTTAATCTCACTAACACTTACAAACCCTCATCGGAAATCTAACAGTATCGAGCAACAGTTATATCGAAACGAAACGAACGAACGAACAGACAGAGTAACGAAACGAAACGAAGCGAAGCGAAGAATAAAATATTGTACCAAAGTTTAATCAAGATGAGTGACCAAGGCCATAGTTCAAATCAACCTTTACAACCAGAAGGATTGGCTGGAAATTATATTCGTTCATTGCAGGAACTCACTACTTCACTCCAAAGAACTCAGGAAGAGCAAGCGGGGATACGAACTGTTTTAGAAAATCTCATTGCAAAGTCTGTCACTAATCAAACCCAAACAGTTTCTTCATCACAATCAGCTGCCAAAATAGATCTAGTAGAGTTCACTGGTGCAGATAGATCCATATGGCCTACATGGCAATTACAGGCCTATGGCAGAGCGATATCGAGTGGACCAGATCCAATGGTTCAGTTTTATGCTGTATTTAATAAGCTGAAAGATACAGCTGCAAAAAATGTCACACCATGGGTATCTCAGAATTTGAAAGCAGGGACAGCAACTTTTGAAGGACTTTTGCAAGAGATGGAAAAACTATATGGTGATCCTGCAGCAAAGACAAAAGCGCTGACAAATTTAAAGTCTATGAAGCAGCAAGAAAGGGAATCATTCGCAAATTTCTATCCCAAGTTTGAGAAAGAGTTGGCAAATGCAGGGGTTTGTATGGCGGATGCAATAAAAGTTATGTTCTTACGTACGGCCTTAAACTCCCGTTTCCGTGATTGTCTCCCAAAGACCAAGAATTACTCACAGTATGAAGACCTCATTCTTGATCTTCAAACTGCAGCCTCAGCAATGGCAAACGAAGAGGCTCTAAACGGAAGAAGAACCACATCACGAGTGCCCACATGGATTCCTGAACCGTCTGCAGCAATTAGTGAGGCTCATACGCCAATGGACTGGATGCCAACCATTAGTAATCAAGCTCAAGCGACCAGTGCTTCCAATCAGCGACTTCGTGCACAAAGGGTATCCAGGGAGACTTTACAAGCGAGGCGTGATGCAAGCTGTTGTGTGCGGTGTGGAAGTAGTCGTCATTATCAGCGAAATTGTCCATATCTGCCACCAGTAAATGAAAGACTGGGACCCATCAATAACCACAGGGCTGTTAGAAGAGTGGATCCAGCAATGGTAATAGCGGAGCCGGAAATTGATGTGAGAAATTGCGAAGGACTTTCGGAAAACAAGTAGCTCCGCCGCAAAGTCGTGCTGCGGAGCTCCGGAGATTAGATAATTGGAGGAGACAAGAGCCAATTAAAACATTGCAGCAAGAATGGTGTGAGTTTAGAACAAAAATGGAAACACCATCATTCTTGATTGATGCTATTATAAATGAAGTGCAATGTGAAGAAGTTCTTGTTGATAACGGTTGCCAATCTTACGCCAGTGTTAATGATAAATTTATAAGAAAACATAATCCTCAGACTGTAAATACCAAAGCCAGAAAAATGGAAGGCTTCATAACAGGAGCTCAGTCAACTATTACACAAGCTGCAAAATTTAGTGTAGATCTCGCCGGATTTAAAAAAGATATATGGGCATATATTGTGCCATATCAGACCCAGAGCATGATGCTTGGACGTGCCTTTCTTGTACACAATCAGGTTCATGTAAATGAAGCTGCCGAAGCTCTAGAGTTTGAAAAGTCAGGTCACATTGTTCCAAATAAGTCACGACTTTCAAAAGTACAAAGTCGTCCAACATTGATAAGCCCGAAAACCTATGCTGCCTTAATTAAACAACAACAATTATCTCACTCAAGCATCCAGGCATATGCGGTAACGCTTGCAGACATTGATAAAGCTTTGGCGCCAAAAAAGGATGTAGACCCAGTAGATTACATGCCCAACTGGTTAGGACCGGAATTTGTGGTTAATTTCCAACCTGAGGAAGCAAACAAGCTCCCTCCTCATAGACCCGAAATTGACCATCATATACCTCTAGAGAAAGATGAGAATGGAGAAGATAAATCCGTGCCCTGGTGTTCAATGTATAATTACTCTCGAGATGAATTGTTAGTACTAAGGAAAACACTGACCGAACTTTTGGAAAAAGATTTTATTCGTGTGAGCAAGTCATCGGCTGGGGCTCCTATACTCTTCGTAAAAAAGGCTAATGGTGGTGTGCGTTTTTGCGTTGATTATAGAGCACTTAATGCGATCACTAAAAAAGATCGTTATCCGCTACCACTGATACGAGAAACTTTAAGGACTCTAAGTGATGCTAAGTGGTTGACGAAACTTGATGTTAGTCAAGCATTTCATCAAATTCGAATATCCAAGGGAGAGGAGTGGAAAACTGCTTTTCGTACAAGGTATGGGCTCTATGAGTGGAATGTGGTCCCCTTTGGACTTACGGGAGCGCCTGCAACATTCCAAAGGTACATCAATTGGCTTCTACGAGGATATCTCGACTACTTCTGCACGGCATATATAGACGACATTTTGATCTATTCAAAGGGTTCCCAGGAAGATCATCGAGATAAATTCAAGAAGGTACTAAGTATCTTACGAGAGGGTGGGCTCACATTAGATATTACAAAGTGCGAATTCGAAGTACGGCGTACAAAATACCTGGGATACATCATCGATTTAGAACACGGAATCCGCATGGATCCGGAGAAAATTAAAGCTATACGTGAATGGGAGGTTCCAACAACAGTAAAGGGAGTAAGAGGGTTTCTTGGATTTGCTAATTTTTACCGCACGTTTATCAAAGGATATTCCGACCTTGTAGTCCCACTTACACAGCTGATACACAAAGATATTCCTTTTGTATTTGATGAAAAGTGTAAACATGCTTTCGAACATTTGAAAGAGCTATTTGTACAGGACCCCATTCTAGCGAGGTTTGATCCCGATCGCCAGACTGTTCTTGAACCAGATGCATCAAATTGGGCTGTAGGTGGTGTACTATCACAGTATGATGATGAAGGAACTCTTAGACCCGTGGCCTATTTCTCCAAGAAAAACCTCCCGGCCGAATGTAACTATCCAATACATGACAAAGAGCTTCTTGCCATTATCCGATGTCTGAATGAATGGGATGCAGAGCTTCGAAGTATCAAAGATCCGTTCCAAATCCTGACTGACCATCGTAACCTGGAGCATTTTATGAGTACACGACAACTAAACGAGCGACAGGTAAGATGGGCCCAGAAGCTGGCGCGTTATAATTATCTTTTGAAGTATCGTCCAGGAAGAGAGGCAGCACGCCCAGACGCTCTTTCTCGGCGCGAACAGGATATACCAAAAACTGGAGATTCTAGATTGGACGAAAGAACGGCAAAATTGTTGCCCAACTGGGAGGAGGTAGTCAAAGCCTATCCTATTGTGACGGCTCAAATAGGTTCTCCGTTTCCTGATCAAGAATTAACGAAACTCTGGAACCATGCGCTTGAGGTAGATGAGACTTACACGGAAATAAAAAACACAGTCGCTTCTTCAGCAACTCAATGGTCGCCGACACTGAAAATACGAGGTGTAGAGCTAAGTCAATGTAGAATTGATGATCAAGGCGCAGTTTGCCGTTCAGGGCGGATTTGGGTGCCGAATTACGAACCATTACGAACGAAGATCATTCAAACAGTCCATGATTCACACACGGTAGGTCATCCAGGGCGCGACACAATGATTGATGTCCTAGGAAGGCAGTTCTTTTGGCCAGGGTTTTCGCAGGATATTAAACAATTCACGCGGAACTGTGATGTTTGTGGAAGCGCGACAGTTTGGCGACAAAAGCGTCAAGGCCTATTGAAGCCATTGCCCATTCCGGATCAAATATGGCGATCATTATCAATGGACTTTATAACAGATTTACCAAATGTCGACGGGTATGACACGTGCTTAGTAATTACAGATCGACTTAGTAAAGGCGTTATTTTCGAGCCAGTCAATTCTATGACAGCCGAGGCTACTGCTACAACATTTTTACGGGCTGTTTACTGCCACCATGGCTTACCTAAAGACATTGTCAGCGATCGAGGAACGCAATTGGTTAATGCATTTTGGAAGAAAGTCTGCAAATTGCTAAATATCACACGACAATTAAGTACAGCTTTCCATCCACAAACAGACGGATCTACAGAGCGCATGAACTAGGAACTGCAACATTTCATCCGTGTCTACTGCACATATCAGCAACAAGACTGGAAAGATTTATTAACTGATGCTGAACTCGCCATCAATAATTGCTCTGCAAGCTCAACAAAGGTCAGTCCATTTTTTCTGACTCATGGATTTCATTTAGAGCCTATCGAGCTTGCACAAGACCTCACACAGCCGATAGACGCAGAAAACCCTGTCGCTCGAGGCGAGCGCCTAGCTATGAAGCTTAAAAATGCACGCGAGTTCGCCCAAGCAGCTATTGCAGTGGCTCAACAAGATCAAGAGAAATACGCGAATTCTCACAGGTCGCCTGCTCACAGATTTAGCATCAGTGACAAAGTTTGGCTTCACTTGGGAAACATAAAGACAAGCCGACCGTCAAAGAAATTCGATTGGGTACATGCTAAGTATACAATTGTTGAAGCTATAGGTTCCCACGCTTACCGCCTAAATACACCACCAGGTATCCATAATGTATTCCACATATCCCTTCTTCGACCAGTTTCAAATGACCCACTCCCCTCACAATTATTATTGGATATTCAACCACCCGCAATTATCGGCGATGAAAATCATGAAGAGTGGTATATAGAAAAAATAATGAAAGTGAGAACAAAAAGTATTGGACGAGGACAAAGGAGAGAGGCACTGGTAAAATGGACAGGATATTTAGCACCTACCTGGGAACCAATAAGCAACTTAGAAAATACAGAGGCGCTGAATCAGTACGAGAAGACATTTGGACCTATAAATGTTCATGATAGTCAAAAAAAAAAAAAAAAGAGAGAAGGTGAGGAGTAATGTAACAGTTGTGAACTGTACTAAGCATGCGCTCGCCTAATCATACTCGTCTTGATCTGGTTAGGCTCGGCTGATAATCTTCCGGCCTCGGCACACAGTTTGTATGATAATTTCTTGTACATAAAACTTTCTTTCTTTAGATTAAATATAGCTCATGATTCAGACCCAACTATATCATTCTTAGCTTTCCTCTGACACTAATCCAGATATATATACAGATTTATTACATTTTAAGTTCGTCCCTCCATGGTCAGCTCATTTCTAGATGATTCCAGTTGCTACTCTAAGAGTATCATTTCTGGCAGCTTCTCCAAGGTTCAGTATTAGTCTTACTCACATGGAGACTTTTCTAGTCCCTTCTTAGGAGATTCTAGTATCTTTTACGTGGCTTTTGCGCCTGCCCGTTCTCCGGTGGTTGTACGCCAGTACTTGCCAGTACTGGCTACAGGAAATATCGGCTTTGTAGTTGTTACACAGGGGTACCATTGGTATGGAGATGAAGACAAGGCTATCCAAGATATATTGATGGATAATTCCACTTTGGAATTATGCTCAACTGGTTCCTGCAATTAAATACTTCTTTGCTCTTCTCTCTTTGACCCGTGCACAAATAATTCAGTTATGTTTCCCACAACATGCTTGAATGATAGTGGCTGCACTGCTATGGCATTTGCTGACAAAGATTCTATTGTTAATTGTTTTGGAATAGAAACAAAGCCCCTCTATACTGCACAATCTGTTCGCTTGGCCAATGGCTCTACAGAAGCCTCTATAACCCACTACTTTACATTCCGTTTGCATATTGAGCAACACTCGGAGATTTTTGTCTTCTTTGTTACTAACCTAAGTAGATGTGTTGTGATATACAATATGGATGGGCATGTGTAAGCAATGAGACATTACGTGAACTAAACCAAGTGTGGCTAGCAAGGCACGGTTGTCACGGTTTCAGTACAACATGCTTGGGCAATCTTGTAGGTACAGTATATTAATTATAATTCTCTAGAGAGAGAATTCCTATAGCTAGAATACAAATATATATACACTCTGAGATACTCCTCTTCTGTAAGGTTCTCCCTATATCTGGAATAACATGGAATCCTCGACAATACCCTAGAAGATTCTTGATACACCTGTTGTCCTCATGAACCTTCAGTATGCTTCCAGAAAGTTCATTGAGAATCTTCTAAGCTCCTTGTATTCCGAGATCCTTCCCGAAGATTCCCTTGCATTCATTGCCTGCGCTAGCCAGCGTAGGCTACAGGAATCCCTAGGCTCAACAGCCGTTACAACAGGAGATTCATAAGAGGCTATTCAGGTGTAATTAAGCCCTTAACCCGCCTGTTACATAATAATTCACAATGGATGTGGTCTATTGAGTAGACAGACGCTTTTTCGAAACTCATAAGTTCATTCACACAGGCACCAATCCATTCTTATTTTAATTATCACAAGCAGACCATAGTTGAAACTGATGTATCCAGTTGGGCCTCAGGAGGAGCACTCCTCCATAGAGAAGATGATGGCATACTTCATCCTGTAGCTTTCTTTTCCTCAAAGCACAGTCCTGCTGAATCAAACTATGAGATTTATGATAAAGTATCAGGAATGCCTACTGTATAATCTATATATGTGGAGATAACCTGAAGCTAGTGTTCTATGATTCTAGTTTGGCCTTTTGGCCGAGTGGTTGTGCACCTATTTTATACACAATGTGGGATAGCAATCTCTTACCTGACATTGTTGTCATGATATATGTCCCTGCTCCATTGTCTATATGCGGCTTCTGTTGGAATTTAGAATAATTGGGGCTATTAAGTAGGCCTTGTTGTTGGTACACACGTGACTACAAATTCTGTACTTAGTTTCACTTTGGTAGTTACTTGAATCAATTAGCTCTACAACCTCAATGACTGGGGGGTCATTATTTCCTTAAAAGCTTCTGATGTAAACAGATTCTCGCAATCATTAAAGCGTTCGAAGATTGGCGCCCAGAACTAGAGCGTGTGCAAGTGCCAATTGAGATAATTTCAGATTATAAGAGTCTTCAAACCTTCCTGACAGCTAAGCAGCTGAACTAACACCTGGTATGATGGTTTGAATTTTTGTCTCAGTACAACTTTATAACCACTTATTGTCCTAGGTCGTATGCAGTAATACCAGATACCTTGAGTAGTTTACCAGGACAGCAACCAAAAGATGATTCTGATAAGCGTCTTTGACATCGTTTTTGCACTTTGATTCCAGAACATAAAGTTCATCCTGATATACTCCACAGCCTTCTCAACAAGAACCAAGTTGTTGATCACATATCCGCTATATCTCATGAAACTTCTATTACCGAAGCTATATCCATTGCTTACGAGAATGATAACATTGCTGAGTTGATCATAAATTCTTTACAAGACACCACAAAGCAGTGGTGGCCCGGACCCTTACAATTGTTACTCAGAAAGGACAAAGTAGTGTTTAAAATTGATGCCGGATTTGTGTACTTTCGAAAACGACTCTTTGTACCAGACCATGAAAATCTTCATTTTAAAATTGTGCACTGTTCCCATTCTTCCGGCCCTGCAGGCCATCCAGGTCGTGTGAAAACTTTGGATCTATTACAAAGAACTTATTGGTGGCCAAAAATGACTCAATTTGTTGCTGATTTTGTGAAAGGATGCGCTCTCTGCTTCAGGCCTAAGAGTCCACATTCATTGCCTCCCGGATTTCTTAAGCCTCTAGAAATTCCAGTCCGTGCATGGTCTGACATTTCAATTGATCACGTTGCTGACTTACAGCCGTGTAAATGTGATGGTAAGATATTTCACAATATCCTAGTGGTCGAGATAGACTCACTAAAATGTGTCATTTTATACCCACTACATCTCTTGATACATCAGAATTGGTAGATTGTTTCATCAAAAACATTTATAGACTCCATGGTGAACCTGACTCTATCATTTCTGATCGTGGTCCCGCATTTGTTTCTGAGTTCTGGCGTAGGATTAATACTCGTCTCTCTATTACTCTCAAACCTAGTTCGGCTTTTCATCCACAGACCAATGGTCAAACAGAAATAGTCAACGCATCTTTAAACCAATATCTTCGGGCCTTTGTTAGTTTTACCCAAGATGATTGGGTTGATTGGCTACCACTAGCTGAGTTCTCTGGAAACAATCAGATAAGCCAGACAACAGGTGTATCTCCTTTCTACGCAAACTAAGGCTTTAATCCACGTCTAGGCATTGAAACCCCAGAGCCTAAGCCACCATTACTATCTAATACTGCAAAAAGAAAATATTTAAGAGCAGACTTAGTTGCTGAACGCTTTGATCGAATTCTTGCAAAGCTAAAAGCTATGTCCCACCAGTCGCAGGAGAAATATGAAGAATAAGCAAATTCTCGAAGATTAGAAGCCCTAGTCTACAGAGTAGGAGACAAGGTAATGATTTGCCTTAGAAACCTGAAGACAAACCGACCAAAGAAAAAATGGGATGATAGATGGGACGGTCCTTTCACAGTCTTAAAAACATATGATGGAGCTGTTATCATTGATCTCCTAGACCATATCCATGTAAACAATAGTTTCCACACAAGTGGAGTGCTGCAAACTTATACAACAACAAGAAAAAAGGTAGACTTATGATGAACTATAGAGAGTCACCTATCCAAATCCACCAAAACCTTAGCAGGGCCCAGAGCAGCATTGCCACACAAGAAGCGAGCACATTGGGCTCAATGCTTACTTATTCAGAAGGAACGTGCCAGGAGTAGAAAAACCATGCTACCAATGTGGATATCCGTCCCAAAATGTAAAGCACATGGTGATGTCTTGTCCAAGATGGGCAAAGGGAAGAGGTGAGTTGCTACGAAAATCGACAACTCGATCTTTCGGAGCTATGGTAAATAACGTCAAAGATATGACTAGAATTGCACAGTAGATTAAAAAGGAAGGATGGCTAGAGCAGTTTCGGATGACCGGGGAAATTGAGGCGTTAATCAGGCGAAGAGAGGAAAATGGATACACAGGACAAGGACGGAATCCACACTGGCAACAACAGTGTGAGTGCACTTCCTAGAGGTAAGACTATAATTGCGCAGAGTCAAGTCAGACAGCTAAGGGGGTTTTTACCGCAAGGTTTCCTCCTATGTAAATATTAAAGTTCGTAGACACCTGCATGGGCCCATAGGGCGCCAAATCAGGCTAAATGAAATCAAATTCAAATAGTTTTCACACCTCTTTGGTTCGACCATGGAAAGATCCTGTAATACCCGGGCAATCTTTTATCAATAAAAATGAGCGTCGTAGCGTTGCTAGAAGAGTAGCTGAAAGAGATAATGATAGGAATATTGAAGACAAGTGGGTATTTGAAAAAATCTTAGATGTGCACAATCAAGATTGTAATGGTCTTACCTACCTCATTAAGTGGAAATATGATGATGTGCTCTTCTGGCAGTCAGAATCGCATTTAAGAGGCTGCGAAAAAGCCCTCATAGATTTTCATAACTTAAACCCTCATAAGCCGGGACTGCCATCATGGGTAAATATATCAACAATAAATAGATCAATTGTACCACAACAGCCACGCCGCTCAAAGAGGAAAAAGCGGCTAACATGGAAATTAGCTGAAACAAGAAGATAATATATAGTTATATAAAAGAAACAGTACCTGGAATCAATACTCTGGTGCAGGGCCGTCACACTCTTCTTCGGGAAAACCATATATCCATTGTGTTGAAATGTGATATATCTTGGAATGCCAAGAATAACTTATTAGTAAGTCCGGCTAATTTGACTATCAAACTCCCCATTCTATATCACTGTTATCAATACATCCTTCACCGAAAGTTTAATGCGCATTAGCGTTTATTTCACACTAGAATTCCAGCAAATGACTATGTCTCAAATGCAGGTTATAGTTTTCTCGTATCTATTACCGACACACATGTATTTAGCTTTATATTCCTGGCCCATATATGTGTGTACATAGATCTACATCTACATGGATCATAACTTACGATCCATGGAGATTGATAAATACTGGTCAAAAACCACAGTTGATAAGACATGCAAACATGCAATCTCACTCTTATAATCTCGGTTTTACTCTGAGCCATACATCTAAATACAATTGTTTCCACTCGGATCTTCCTCTCACAACCTCATACGAGACTTACTGCATCGGTCTAACCGCCGACACTGATTCCGCTTCAACCTCCATCTTCGCTAAAGCTCATAACTTTGACACATTGCCCAGTTCTTCATCAGCAAGACCCACTTGTAACATCTACTGCAACTAGTTGCTCATTCATCTCTTCTGTAAGAATTCTAGAGAAATGCCTCAGGCAGGATTTATGGGCTTCTTGTTTAGCACCACTAGGCTTATTGCCTGGCAAGGATAGTTATGTAGTTTTCATTTCGGATACTGAGATCTTCACGCTTTGTTTTCTGTCTTTAGGAATAGCTACATTATTTTAATCACATCTCACTCTCGTCCTCTGCCAACCATAGTGACCTACCGTCACCTCCGGCCCCTCTATCTAGAACGACCCCCCGCTTTCCCATTTACCACTTCCCTAGAAAGCCCTCCACGTTCCCACGAAGCGTCCTTCCTCAGTATATCGTACGCTACGCCCTCTCCTACGCCTCGAGTCTTGCGCCTAGTGAACCTGCGCCTAACATCTTCCTAGACAAGGCCTGTCACCAATTTGACCCATTTATTATCTTCATTCACCACCTAGATCTTCACTAGGCTATACAACGCACCTCGTGGAACACTGCCAAGCCCTCATCCTTGAGATAAAGAGAGGGGCTCTCTTAGTCAAGAGGAAGATTGCTTTAGGCCCCTTGACTTTTATGGTGGGCTTTTGCACAATTACGCGAGGGTTTCAATTGTTGGAGATAGGTTGAGACAGTTCTGAGGGAATAGAGGCAGGTGAGCCTGCAGCGATCGCTACCCAGTTATGAGGTTGATTCAAGGCGGGAGCAGGAGGTCGCATAGGTATGTTTTGGCTGGCTTGGGCTGTCTTGGAGTATTGTGCCGCGTAAAGTGCCCAGATGTCTGTCACGGTTTCATTAAAAAATGCATAAGCAATGTTGTAGGTACAATATTTTAATTATAATTCTCTGAAGAGAGAATTTCTGTACTTAATGACTACCTATATATACAGACAGAAATACCCCTCCTCAATAAGGTTCTCTCTATGACCTGTCAACTCAGACTCTCCGACAATCGCCTATAGATCCTTGATACTTCTGTAACCCTCATGAACTCTCAGTAGGTTTCAACAAGGCTCAATGTGAATCATCTAGGTTCCCTGTCATCCAAGATCTTCCCAGGAATCTCCCTTCGTATAATTGCCTGCGCTAGACAGCGTAGGCTACAGGAACCCTTAGGCTTGACAGCCGTCACAATGTCGAAGGCTAAGGATAACTACTGAACAAATTGGACAGGGAAATGTCCCGGGTCAAAAATAGGGACTGTTCATATGTATGTGGGTTGTTTGTTTTGGTCAGTGCTTGTATTCAGTATTTACAACCGCAGGTTATTCTATTCTTAGCTCATTTCTATATTTAGAGATCAAGTCAATCATGATCAGTGTATATAGTCCTAGAATTCCGGGAGAAATAGGAATCAAGTTGTTTTCACTGAGTTATCTTTTACTTTAATAACATACACTTCGCCTGTCACAGATCAGGCACCCAGTTACCTAACACCAGAAGCAACTGTGAGGAGAGATGCGTCTATATACTCGCACACAAAGGATTTAATGAGAGGGTCAGCTTCTCCAATGGCTGTTCAAAACTCGGTGTGGAAGTTTAGAACCCATGTAGCTCGACCTTTTGCCACGTGCTGAACAAACTTGAGCTCATCAGCATCATGCTGGTGTGATGGCTTCACCATCACCAACTGACAAAGGTGCCCCAGGTTCCTGCCAGCGATAGGTATCCGTCCCATTACTAATGGCCGTGGCACTGTGTACAGACTCCAGTTTTGTAAATATTGTATTTGATAGTTTTCTTCCACATTACTTTCACAAATTGTACAACCTCGTTATAATTTAATTGAATTATATGTTCTAAGCTTTACTGCATTATACTTATTGGTGTTACAGTTTACCCGTTGTTTAAGCTTAGGTGAATACCTTAGCGCATTGTTGAGGACTCTGAGGATAAGACTGTTGGGATCGAAGAAATGTCATAGCACAGTGAATATGGGCAATGCGTAGCCGTGCGGTAATTATTCGACCAAAGGAAAAGGTATAAGCAACGAGACTCATAGAGTGGACTGAATGTTATAGCTACCTTGTAGCTGTAATTAGATTTCTCTTCTTCATTGAGTTTATTAAATTGATTTTTTCATCACCAACTCGGTTTCTATCACAATTGGCTAGTCAAACTTCTATGGTATGCCAAATTTCGACAAGCCGTGGCACTGGCGCCCTTGGGAGCTCAGCATTTTATGTGAAGGCTAGAACATACTATCTAGCGCCTTACTTTACAATTATGTTACTGAAAAGCGAGCTCTTCCACAGAGTCACCTTAGGTTTATCTAGTAGAGAATATATATCTACATGGTTTACGAAGGGGGAAATCCTTGTAGACTGGGATAGTTTAGGGTGTTGAAAATATGGAATACAGAGATAAGTCAGGTGATGCTTAATGGAAGTAATTGATGAAGGGTTTTTTTTTTTTTTTTTATTTTATTAAAGTCCTAAGCTAAAGCTCTAGGTCCACTACAGGTACAAGACTGGTGGAGCCGGCGGGGATCACTGCTTACAGGCCCAACTCATTCCTACCGCTGGACTTGCTAAAGAAATAGTAGGAAGTAAATTACGACGCGGACACCACCTACTCCAACTCCTAGATCAAAAATCAATCCTTTTCCCTAAATCCAAATAGCTACAATCTTTCCTCAGAGAAACGACACTTCTCGCCTCGTTCCCTTTCTTGTCATGTGTTGTGGCAATGACTAGTTAATCTGATCCCTGCTGAGAGCAGTGGATGAGTGAGCAGGTCGTCTATCAAAACAGCCGGTTTCCTGCGCAAATATTTTGAAGCTTTCGTGGCACTTGGGCCCGAGAAGCTTTTTGACAAAGTCAGCGTGGGACATTGACTTTCTGAGCCTACGCGTGTGTTGTGCGTGGCGGCTACAGTGGATGAAGTGGGTTGGAGTAGTTTCCTTCCCGCAAGAGCACTCCATAGGAGCGTGTAGGTTATTAAAACGGCAATTGTATGCCGCAAAATTGCCGTGACCCGTTCGGGCTGCAATTAATTCTCGGAGCAGGTGCCTAGAGAGAGCTAGTTCAGGTGGTTTGCGTCGCCGAACCTGTAGGTTGAGTTGGCGGTATTTAGGCGGACAAGCCTCTATCCACCAGTCTTCCAGCAATTTTTGCCGCCGGTGATTCATGTGACCACGAAGATATGCCAGAGTACATGATCCTGGTGGTGTCTCCTGGCTAGGTAACTCTCGGAGTGCGGCACGGGCAATGGTGTCTGCCTCTTCGTTCCCTTGTATCCCTGCGTGCCCTGGCACCCATTTCACTAATATTTTTGCCTTATTGGATGACGCACGGAATTTGCGTACATCTTCAAGGCTAGTTGAGGATGAGCCCGTCGTTAGTGCGCTTACAGCCTGCTGGCTGTCTAGAAACAAGTGGATTTGCTGCGACCCTCCTACTCTCCTAGAGTTTCCGTTATCCAAGAACTCCAGTGCGGCTTCTAGAGCCTTCCTTGCTCCTATTATCTCTGCATCCAGCACCTCTCCCCCGTGCTTGATGCCACTTCCTTTGCCTATGTCTTTCCCATCCTTTTTCAGAACGAAACCCCAGGCAGAGCGTCCGTGTCCTTCCGATGAACCATCTGAGTATGCGCAGATGTCCGTTCCTGTCACGTTATTGATCCATCCAACGTAGTCGTTGCGTTCCGTCAGCCTTGAGCCTAACTTTTTAGGGTAGACTACCGGCGCCAGGGCCTCGGGAGCCTCTGCTTCCGGGAGCTCTCGATAAGCACGCTGTAACCGTGACATTTGGATCTCTGGTCTGGCAGAGAGTTTGGCGGTCTTTTTGTACTTTCGAGTGCCGACATTCGGGCACACGGAAGCGCGGATCCTCAACGGGTGTCTATCATCAAGGGTCTTAAGCCTTGCCGAAAGTCGGAGTCGGTTTCCCTCAAGTATGACCTTTGCCGGCGGGATTCCTCCTTCTCTGTGAACGGCTACGTTTGGCGTTGTCCTCATCACTGGCAGTGCAGCCCGCAATCCCACCAGGTTAGCTTTGTCAATCATGCTGCAGAGGTTTGAGGTAGATGACGTGACCATTCCTCGTGTGGTTGGGCGTCTGGACCCTGGCCACCAGACATCAGATCCAAAAGTTGCTAGAGAGACAATGCACATGTCTACTGCGCCGACTAACGGCCCGGGGGCTGCTCCCCGAGAGGTAGAGTTGAAGCGGCGCATATGCTGTGCAGCTTTCATCGCTTTGCCGCACCAGGTGGTTACGTGGTGTTTGAAATTGAGTCGAGGATCCAAATGTACGCCAAGCCAGCGAATGTGATCAGCGGGCTCGATGAGATTTCCATTTACGTGAATCCCAACTGCTTCTTCTCGGCGTCGTCCTGGGAATTGGATGACTTCAGACTTTTGCGTTTCGAAGGCAACAGCATTTTTCCCTGCCCACTCGAGAAGATGGTCTACCTCTCTTTGTGCAGCGCCGGCAGATTCAGCAACTGTGCGTCCAAACCCCAGAATTCCAATATCGTCGGCATAGCTAAACCTCGATCCTGGGTTGCCTCTTTGCATCGGCTCCGCCATGTACAGAAGGAATAGTAATGGCGAAATTGGTGATCCCTGGGGGACTCCGCAGACCAGCTCTTTCTGTGTGGTGACTCCACCGGAGAAACGCACTTGTACCTTCCGATGTGTGAGGAATGAAGTCGTCCATCGGAGGATCGAGTCTGGCCATCCCTGGGCTTGCATGCGTCTAACCAAGCGATTGTGGAGCACTGCATCGAACGCTCCTTGGACGTCTAAGGTCACGAATGTCGAGGCCCATCCCTGGGAGCGTGCTTCTTCGACGTCATGGACTACGCAGGAGACCAGATCCGTTGCAGATCGCTTTGGGAGCGCGCCGAATTGTTGGTGGCCCACCACATCGTAAATGATTGCGAGGTTTGCCATTCGCTTGGCCAGGAGTCTTTCTAATCCTTTGCCTAGGCACGAGAGTAGAGCGATTGGTCTCCAACCTTTGATTGAAGTTGGATCCCGATTTGGCTTTTCCAATAGCACCACTTCTGCAAGTTTGAAGCAAGATGGATGCGTGCCGAGCCGTATGCAAGCTTTAAAGAGCTGCGTAACATACGGTCCGATTGTCTTCCAGCAGGCCTCAAGAAGTTCAACTGTGACTCCATCTGCTCCTGGGGCTGCCTTAGTACAGCCAATGGTACAAGTTCGCACCTCGTTGTCCGATATGTCGTCTTCCCAGGGTATCTGGTTATTACTGGGAGCAGTGCACGTAGGAAGATCGTCCGATGCTTGGTGACGTGTAAGAAGAGCATCCCGGAGAACTGTGGCTCGCTCATACGGGTCGGTGATAACGGAACCGTTATAGTTGAGCGGCGGAGGAGGTCTGACCTGTCTATGGTTGGCCGAGCGCATCAGCTTGAATATGTCTGCCGGAGATGTCATCTCTTCGACTTGGCGTGTCTGGTGCTCCTTCTTGGCGGCTGTGATAGTCTCACGTAACTTCTTTGCACAGATAGCCCGCTGTGAGAGTGATGTTGAGGCTCGGTATTCGGCGTGTGCGGATTTGCACCTAGGAGTCCACCATGGTGCAGATTTTCCGCTTTCCTTTCTGACCCGGGTTCCAGTTGCTTTAATGGCCTCCGTGAGATGGAAGCATATCTCCTGAGCGTATGCATCCACTTTCTCTATTGTACTCAAATCTGAGGGCGGATGTACCCATTTTGCAATGGCCCGCGCAAACTTTGGCAGATTTCCCTTGGGTACCTTGATCTTTGCTGGAGCCGTGTCACTTGTAACGGTTGCTGCAGGTACGATTCCGCGGATTGGAAGATGGTCGCTGGTCATACACTCCTCCCGATCGACCCAAGCGCGGGCTCCAGATATGTTCGTCCAGGCGAGATCCAGAGTATTGCCAGCTTTATGGGTCGGCTCTCCAATTATAAGGCAAGAGAGATTGTGGTTTTCTGCCCACCTCTCTATCTCATCACCCTGTCCATACGGCCGAGTTACTCCTGGCTGCCAGGCAGCATGCACTGAGTTGAAGTCCCCGGCTGCAATGGACTTCGCAGAGGGTTTCCAGTCGAAAAGCGGGCGAGCAGCAGTCGAGTCTTTAGGGGCCTTATAAACGTTGAGAAAGGTGATTCCATTGACCTT